>BSYR01000057.1:5000000-6250000 GCA_030270665.1 Hibiscus trionum
CGGAAGCAACGAATCCAAAAGTCATCCACTTGACGGATGGTAGAGTACTTTCCTCCAGAAGGCCTAAACCACCAAGAGACCATCAAATGGAGGATCTGATCTTGAGCATTGAGGGCGGTGACGGAACCACTAAGAACATGGCCTAAAGCATTCTCATCATCAAGGCCTTCATCCTCCAACTTAAAAACTTCACATATAGATTTTACATCAAAGAGGATTTTCTTGCCCATGAGATAGGAACTAACTCCGGTAACAACCCCATTACGATTAGCAAGGCATTTGGCATTAGCATAAAAGATTAAAACCAAAAGACGGAAATAAAACCCGGGAATTGAGAGAAAATCCATAAAATTCCAAAGTTGAAGCAAAGGGAGATATTCAAATTTGAATCGTTCCGAGTTAAGAAAATGAATAGATATTACCCTTTCCGGACGAATCTTGTAGTTTTCGAATTGAAGAAAATATGTGAGAGCTCCGGTGGTTTCAAAGGAATGTTCATAGATTTGGGTGTAATTTGGATGAGCACCCTCTCCGGGATTAGATGATTCACCGGTTTGAGTAACACGATGTCTCTTCCTAGATTCCTTGGGTGCCATGAACTAGAAAAACAAGTGTATGCATTTAGATTCTTTCATTCAAGTCATTGAGAAATCAAAGATGAAGGTAAAAAAAATTTGCAAAATAAAATTTTGAAGAAGAAATTTTGAAAAACAAAATTTTGAAGAAGAAATTTTGAAAAACAAAATTTTGAAGAAGAAATTTTGAAAAACAAAATTTTGTTAAGAAGACAAATATAAAAACAAAACAGAAAAAAGAAAAGAAAGGGTTTTACCTTGATAATGATTAGAGATGAATGAAGAAAAGCCTAGCACCAAATTGATGAGAAAAACCCTAGAGCTTTGCTTGATTTGAAACCCTCTTTAAGTTTTTGAGTTGTGGTGTGAAGATATGAGGGAGGAAGAGCCTATTTATAGGCTAAAAACGGCTAGGGTTTTTAGGGTTTTGAGAATTTTAGTTTTGGTAAAAGTTGAAGACTTTAAATGCCAAATTTAAAGCTGTCTGCGCAATCGCGTATCGATACGCCTGAGGGTGTATCGATACGGGGGTAAAGACGTAATTCCCATAGAAATGCCCATTGAAGAATCGTATCGAAACAGATGAAATCCGTATCGAAATGATTGAAGCTTGTATCGAAACGGGTTTAACCGTATCGATACCCGTTTAAGGCAAAATGAAGTATGTGAAGCTAATGAAGTACTCGTATCGATACGCGTAGGGCCGTATCGATACCCTATGCCGAGAAATTCATTTTAGGCCTAAAGAACAACCATAGGCTCGATTTTAACACCTCCTAAAGGAATGCAAATGATGAATGAACAGTTCTAAGCATATTTGAATAGAATTATACTCCCCCTAGCTATAGGCATGGACATTTTCAAGAGTTACAACACACAAACATGCAATTTCACAAGATCAAGCAATTTTAAGCACAAAAGAGGTCCTAAAAGGTCAAGATAGGCTAGCTAGACCCAACTCTCTCCTAAGGGACAAAAAACGCTCTTTGTCTAAAGGTTTTGTAAATATGTCCGCTAATTGATTTAAGGTATCTACATACTCTATAACCACATCTTCTTTAAGGACATGATCTCTAATGAAATGATGCCTTATTTCTATGTGTTTGGTTCTAGAGTGTTGGATGGGATTTTTTGTTAAACATATAGCACTAGTGTTGTCACATTTTAGGGGTATGGTTTCAACTTTAATTCCATAATCTAAGAGTTGTTGCTTCATCCAAAGGACTTGAGCACAACAACTCCCTAAGGATATGTACTCGGCTTCGGTGGTAGATAAGGCTACACTATTTTGTTTCTTAGAGAACCAAGATATGAGCATACTACCTAGGAATTGACAAGTTCTCGAAGTACTTTTCCTATCGATTTTGCACCCCCCATAATCCGCTTCCGAATAAGTATGAAGGTTGAAGGTGGAGTCTCTAGGGTACCAAAGACCTAAGCAAGGAGTATCTCTAAGGTACCTAAAGATTCTTTTAACGGCTATAAGGTGAGACTCTCTAGGACTAGTTTGAAACCTAGCACACAAGCAAACACTAAACAAGATATCCGCTCTACTTGCGGTAAGGTAAAACAATGATCCAATCATAGAACGGCAAAGCTTAGAGTCAACACACTTACCTCCTTCATCTTTGTCATGCTTTGTAGATGAGCTCATAGGTGTGGCTTGAGGCATTGCATTCTCCAAGCCAAACTTCTTGAGCATATCCTTTATTTACTTTGCTTGATTGATGAAGGTGCCATCCTTCTTTTGCTTGATTTGGAGTTCCAAAAAGAATGAGAGCTCCCCCATCATGCTCATCTCGAATTCACCTTGCATTAGCTTAGCAAACTCTTGGCAATGACATTCGTTAGTAGAACCAAAAATAATATCATCAACATAAATTTGAACTACTAAGATGTCATTTTTATACATTTTTATAAAAAGTGTAGTGTCCACCTTACCTTTTTCAAAACCCTTTTCAATTAAAAAGTTTGAGAGTCTTTCATACCAAGCTCTAGGAGCTTGTTTTAAACCATAAAAAGTTTTAGTGAGTTTGAAAACATGATTTGGAAATTTTGAGTCTTCAAAACCGGGTGGTTGTTCCACATACACTTCTTCATTTATAAAACCATTTAAAAACGCGCTTTTAACACCCATTTGAAAAAGCTTGAAATTATGATAACATGCATATGCAAGCAACATCCTAATGGCTTCCATTCTAGCTACGGGTGCATAGGTTTCATCAAAATCTATTCCCTCTTCTTGAGTGTAACCTTGTGCTACAAGTCTAGCTTTATTTCTCACAATGTTACCACTCTCATCTAGCTTTTTCCTAAAGACCCATTTAGTTCCTATGGTAGATTGATTACTAGGCCTATCAACTAATGTCTAAACATTACTTCTCTCAAATTGATTTAACTCTTCTTGCATAGCCATAATCCAAAAATCATCTTTTCAATGCTTCTTTTATATTCTTAGGCTCTATGCATGAGATAAATGCAACATGATTCATTAATCTAAGAGAAGATCGAGTGGTTACCCCCTTGGATGGATCACCCAAGATTTCACCATCTTTGACATAGTTGAAATCCCTTGGGTAGCTCACTTCCTTTTCCTCAAGAGCCAAGTCATTCAAGGCTTCAAGAGGTGGATCTTGTGTGTCCTCTTCTTTTGTTGGAATCTCATCCTCCTTTGAAGTTTGTCCTCCATCAAAGGCATTTATGATTCCTACATCATCATCATCATCACAAGAATCCTTCCTTTGAAGGAGGTTATCATCGAATACAACATGTATAGATTCTTCTACTACTAAGTTCTTTTGTTAAATACTCGATAGGCTTTAGATGTTAAAGAGTATCCTATGAAAATAGCTTAATCACTTTTTGCATCAAATTTACCTAAGTTGTCTTTTCCATTATTTAAAACAAAACACTTGCAACCAAAAGGGTGAAAATAGCTAATGTTAGGCTTTTTAGATTTTAAAATCTCATAAGGTGTTTTCTTTAAAATTGGCCTAATCATTACTCGATTAACAATATAGCAAGCGGTGTTTGTGGCTTCCGCCCAAAAATATTTAGGTAAATTATTTTCACAAAGCATGGTTCTAGCCATTTCTTGCAAAGTTCTATTTTTCCTCTCAACTACCCCATTTTGTTGAGGAGTTCGAGGAGCCGAAAATTGTGGCTAATACAATTTTTATTCAAAAATTCTTCAAACCCTAAATTTTGAAACTCGGTTCCATGATCACTTCTAATATGTCAAATTCTAAGTTCAAGATCATTTTGGGTTAGTTTTGAAAATGTGATCAAATTTTCCAAAGCCTCATCTTTAGTACTTAAAAATAGAACCCAAGTAAATCTAGAAAAATCATCAACAAGTACAAATTCATAAGACTTACCACCCAAGCTCATAGTCCTAATTGGCCCAAATAAATCCATATGGATTAGTTGTAAACATCTACTTGTAGAAACATCATTAATGGATTTGAAGGAAGACTTATGTAGTTTACCCTTAGAGCATGCATCACAAATTTTATCATTCGAAAATCTTATCTTGGGTAAACCTCTAACTAGATAGAGATAAACTAGTTTTTCTAAAACACTAATGCTAGCATGTCCTAGTTTCCTATGCCACAACCATGTATCATTTTCATTTTGTGCTACTAAGCATGCATGAGATGTATGAATGTCATCTAGATGCACCATGTATATGTTCCCTATGTGATGACCTATGAGCATAATATTATTAGATTTAATGTCTACAATTTTGCATCCATTTTTATCAAATAAAACATTAAATCTTTTATCACACAATTGACTTATGCTCAATAAATTATGTTTAAGATCATCGACATACAAGACATTTTCAATGAGAATAGTAGAATGATTACCTATGGAGCCAATACCTTTAATGTGACCTTTGGAGTTGTCACCAAAAGTCACCACTCCTCCAATTTTTGGCTTTAGATCCATGAATCTACTCTTGTCTCCAGTCATATGCCTTGAGCATCCACTATCAAGGTACCATGAGTTTTGACTTTGTGCTTTGGCCTTGTAGCAATGCCCCCCTACAAACAAAGATATTAAGCTTTTGTTTTTGGTACCCAAATCATTTTGGGTCTGTAACCCCCGTAGCCCGGCCTAGACGGTTGACCCGAACTACGAAGATTACACGGGGAAAACCAAAGTCAACCCGAAAGTCAACCTTGATTAACGACCCTTTTTTTCCTTTTTAATCTTGTCTAGATGCACATTAGTCCTATATGTGATCACTCAAACACCATACTCAAAGATCACAAACATCAGAGATCAAACGGGGACCCAATTGAACAAATTACAATTTTAGGGACCAAATTGTAATTTCTGTTAAATATGAGGACTTAACCCAAATTAAAGTTACCATATTGCAATTAGTCAGGTTTCATGCTTCACTGCCAAATTTCAGCTCAAACGGACATCCCAAACTCATACAATTGCACAAACAAGATTCAGGACCAAAATGCAACTTTTCAAAACATTTAACTGCCAATGTCAGCCCCCAACGGTCACCCGTTCCGAAACAGGCTTAGCCCGTTCCGAAACGCGGGGCCGTTCCGCAACGCGTACCGAAACGGGGGTCTGGCAGTAGCCTTTCCGTTTAGGAACGGTCCCTCCCGTTTCGGACGCCTGGGCTTGTTTAAGGCACCCGTTCCGAAACGGTATTGGCTGTTCCGAAACACCCTGCACAGCAAGTCTCAAAATGCATTCTTAAACATGCAATTAAACATCCAATCATGCTCCAAAAGCCACCAAACTTTGCCAACATGCAAATCAACATAAAAGGGACATACTTGCATCAACAATTCATCAACATGTCAACATACACGAAAAACCCCAATTTCAAGGTTAAGCTTCCAACACAAGCAACCATTTAAACAACATACTTCCAATTCAAACTCATAAGCCAAACCATGTTCCAACAACATCAACAACACAAAACCATACTTGTCCGAACATATACAAACACATACATCAACCCAAGAGATTCTACCCCATTGCCTTTATTAACTATAGCTATTAACCGAGACATACATCTCAAGTGGAGTCCTTCTTGAATCCCTTGCTCCTCGCTGTCCAAACTTCAAGAATCTGCATTGATGGACAAAAAAGAGCGTAAGCATATAATGCTTAGTGAGGAATGCTCAAAACCAAAACACCATCAATGCAGCGAGCCATAAAAACCTCTTTGAAAAGCAACCCGATTTAATTAGCAAGCAAAGTTGGAAAAACCCTTTTCAACAACATGCTTAAAACCATGCATTGCATATACATGAAAACCAACCCTTAGTTTAGCAAACTAAGAAAACCCTTTTCAAAGCACAACTTGCAAAATCAACCATTTAGCCAAACCATGCATAAACACCATATGCAAGCTAAAACAAAACCTTGGAAAACACTCCCATTTCACAACATACCTTTCTTAAACTTGAAAGCCAATTCAAGCAACAATCTTTTAAAACCATTTCACAAACCAACCAACACATGCATTAAACCAAAGGCAACATATATGAACCACAACATCATCATCACATGCCTTTAAAAACAAGTCTTAACAAGACTCCAATGCACTAAAGAGATTTCATGCTCACATGCATCATTTTCCAAATGATAATCAACACTTGTTCAACTTAACAAGTAAACATGCATTCACAAGCATTATACACTTTCCATGCAACCATGCATCTTTTCAAGCATCTAATGCTTCACATGCAATTATGCATCATTTCAAGCATCCCATGCTTCATCACAATCAAGAACATCATATTGGCCTTCAAGTGATCAACCACATTCACTTTTCAACTCAACACCCAATCGGATACGCGGATTCCGAGCGTTGTCCCTACGCTCCATACACCCTACCAATCCAAGGTCTCCCAAATGGACTTTTAAACACCATTTGACCTCAACATCCTAAGGTTCCCATGTATGGACTTTTAAACACCATACAACCTTAGCTTTCCCGAGGTTCCCATGTATGGACTTTCAAACACCATACAACCTCAACTTTTCCCCAAGGTTCCCATGTATGGACTTTCAAACACCATACAACCTTGACATGCACAAGGTTCCCATGTATGGACTTTCAAACACCATACAACCTTTGCATTCACCGATTGGTAGTTGTATAACATCACTAACGAGATCCGGGACACCCTACACAAGATCCACACATGGACTTAACACCGCCATTGTGATCTCAACAAGCACAAGGTTCCCACATATGGACTTTTAAACACCATATAACCTTTGCTCAACCAAGGTCCTCGAATGGGCAACACCTCCATTATGACCTCAACCATCTCGTTAGGATACTTGAAGGGAGTTTACCGGTCCACTCTTGACCACTCCACCTCCAAGGCGACTTAATTCACGGTGCACCCAATCCTATAGCCGGCTAACTATATCCGATCAAAGAACCAAGAACCACTTACATCACTTGCCAATATAACCCTCTTACCACATTAGGCCAACGTTTCACATGCATATCCAAAATGCAAAAACCATCACTTACCAACATTAATTCACTGTTTTAAAGCATTAAACAAAGCCATTTGAACAACATGCACCACAATGCATCAAAACCACATTTCCAATGTATAAAACCAAGTATCTCTTACCTTGAGCATCCTTCACATATGGCTTTCAAAACCAGCATTAAACCATGCTAAAATATGCTTTCAAAACAGATTTAAACCATGCAAAACACATGCATTTCAATCATCAACCACAATTGCTTAAAAGCCAATTTCACAATCATAATTCAAGAGCGAAAATTTATTCACTTACTCTTGAGCTTAGCAAAGTTGTTTAGACTTACACTAAGCTCCCAAAAACCTTCAAACCTTGGTTCAAAAGCTGAAAACCCAACTTCACTCACCGATAACCAAAACAAGGCTAGCCACCAAGCCTTCCAAGCATCCGAAACCTTCCGCAACACCTCTAAAGCTCACGGATCAAACTCCCCTGTTTCAAGCACACAAAAACAGCACATTAATGCATCATTATGCATTAAGAACAGCAGCCACACAACCAAACTCGCTGCTCATCACACAACCAACAATTCGGCTACCAAACACAACCGAAATCACCTCCAACCACTACCAAAACTTAACCCAGCCAAGATCCATCACTTCTAACCATTTTTAAACATCAATTAACATCCAAAATGATAACAAACACGTCCCTATACTTCCAGGTATAACAGATCACCAAAAACACTCCAAAAACAACCAAAAACTCAAGCCAAACTTAGGAAATTCAACCTATCCGGGATTGCATTAATTAAACCTCAACTTCTAATCAATTTAGCATTCATTTAACATCATTTTGACACTTCAAAACACTGCCCAAACAGATCACACGAAAATTTCACCAAAATCGCCAAATCTTGCATTTTAAGCCAAAATCAAGATTTCAATTGAAAAGCCTTTAACAAAACACAAATCAAGGATTGAGAACTTGGGAATTTCAATAAAGAACTTGAAGTTCAGAGGAGAAGGACGTTCTTACCTCCAAACTTGAGTTTCTCCTTTTTAGAGCCAAAAAGCTTGATGAAACAACTTGCAAATTGAGAGGTTTTGTTGATGAGATGATTAGGAATCAAATGAGAGTTGAAATGAGTGATTTAGATTGACAAAATCAAAGAAGAAAATCTGGAGAATGTGTTTGGGTTGAGAGAAAATGAGAGAAAAGGAAAATTGAGAGAAAATAGAAAAGTTAGTTATAAAATAGTAAAAATGATTTCCCTCCACTTTCTTTATGTTTTAAATCAGAATAAAACCTTAAAATATCTTAGAAAAATCTGGAGAAACTCTTTTGGAATAATAGCTCCTTAAAGATTCAAAGTTTCAATCCTTTATAAAACTGTCACCGAACTTTCAAAAATTACATTTTGGTCACTAGCCAAAATGTCAACCTTCCGAACCTCATTTTCCAAAATTGATTTCACAGTTCACTTAATTATATTAAAAGATGATTTTAGGACATTTTTCCATATTTTTAATGCAACCCGAACTAGGCTTTCCTAAATTCACTCTTATATATTCGATCAGCACTTTGACCGAACCGGTCAACGCCCAAAACTTCTGAGCCCAAAACCGGGGCGTTACAACTCTCCCCCCCTTAGGAAATTTCATCCTCGAAATTTCAACCGGCGAAAAGAGAACCACAACCTTCTCAAATCACACACAAGGCAACACAAAAGCCTCAACCATCACTGGACACTTTCCACACAAAACTCCACCAACTTAGCACCACCACATGCTGTTCACAAACCCAGAACACTCAAAGATAGCCACAACTTAACCTTCCACATATCCGGACTGTACACAGCCCCAACTTCAATCATGAAGAACTTTAACTCTCACAGCACACATTACTGTAACACACAACTTCCAAGACTGGTTTACACAGGGACTCTAACCAATCCAATTCAACCACTCTGCAAACTTCTCTGCTTCCAAAACTCTTGCAACTCTCAAACCCCTTCCAAGAATTTCCCAATAAGCAAAAATCCTTAAACATAAACTGCTTACCCAAACTCCCCAACGAATGCTGATAAACCCTCACAACTGTTGCTAACATTACCACAACATCTCACCAGGATCACTCACCCAGATTCCAAAAATCACATCGCAACCCCAACTCGACTCCGCCAGCTGTTCCATACAGCACCAGCTGACCTCAAAAGAAAATCACATACACACAACCAGCCAACCACTTCTCACAAGAACCCAATAACCAACAAAAGCCTTCGATCTTTCATAACCCTTCCACCTCAAACTTCAACCATAACACTTGTCTTACCAGGACATCGCCCAACCTATCATACATACCAACTCCTCAACTCCTCAAAGGTTGCTAAGAACCATCACTTACAAACACAACCCTTCCACAACAACCCAAATGCTAAGCTACCCCAGCACCTGGAAACACAACCGTTAAACTACAACATCACTTAGCATCAAAGTGCTACCCCTTCCACTTAGCTATCCAAACCACTAAACTCTCTTTAAGCAACAAACACTATCCTTCTACCATCAGACCATACCACTCTCACTATTACTAGCAACTAGCCTAATATATACTCCATTACGTCTAACTCTCACCCAGCACCAAAACAACCTCTAAAACAACCTCTCTCACCCCACCAAAACAACCTCTAAAAACCCATCATCCAACCTAACCCAACCACCACTCTAACAGATTCGATTAGTTATTAGCGAGTGTGAACATCGTATGCATGATCACCAACATGCCCTATCAATGCCTGATGTACATGTATGCAAAACCTCTAATGTCATGCCATATGTATGCATGGACCAACATATATAATATAGCATATAACAATGATTTTAACTGTGCATGAATGCCAGTTCACACCCTCCAATAACATCCTCAAATCCGTCTAAGAACAACCTCCTACCTCACTTCTAACTTATCTAACTCCATCATACCAACAATCATTAACCACAAGATTCTCACCTAAGCCTTCTTCACACCAAAGATGTTTCCAAATTACAACTATTACCCCAACAACTAGCAACAAGACTAAACTTACCACGCAAGGAAAACCAACAGAAACCAAACTAAGGTAACTAGAGCAAAGATTACTAAACAAGGTTACCTGAAAGCACAACACCACCCTGAAGCTTCATCAGACGAACTCTCTTCCTCGCGGAACCATCATCCTCCTGCTGCACCACTGCAGCACCAGCTAACACACCAGGGTCACCACCAACTCCTTGCGGTAAGGGACCTTGGCTGTTCCGAGCCAACATCAAACAATCACGTCTCATGTGTCCAGCAGACCCATATTTCCAGCAATTCTCCTTTCCCACACTCTTCACAACTTTCTGCTCTTTCTGCCACTTCTGAACCTTGCCTCGGCCGTGCCCACGGCCTTTCTGAGACCCTTTGGCTAACACCAAAGCTGACTTCACTCCAAGAGGACAATCACGCTTAACATGCACTTTGGAACCACAGTTCCAGCAAGCACCCGCGCCCCAACAACCTCCAACATGGCGCCTTTCACAACGGTCACACACTGGTGGTTGAACTTCCACTCCTTGCCCAAGCAACACTTGCTCTACAACAACACCACCGTCACATTGCTCAACCCTTGGAAACTTCCCTCCAAGATACCTTTCATAAAAGGCAGATACAAAGAAATCCCAATCAATATCAGGAATATGTGACGCCACAGCCACTGATGTCCACCAGACACAGGCATCCTCCAACATCAAAGAAACAACACTCCCCAGCTTAAAAGCAAGATCACAGCCTTCCTGATCCAAGATCAGAACCACACTGGCCAACCAGGCCCCAAACATCTCCGGTGTAGAACCACGATATTCCACAGCACCCAAATCAAGCAAACGCTGCTTCGGCAAACCCACACATCCCACAGCCAGCACATCCACTGACTTTACCTTTACCACAGCCTGAGATGTTCCCAACACCTCCTGAACATCAGATGATGAACTCTTCACCACAGAACCAGCTTCTTTCCCTTGCCTTATCACCTCAACCCCAGGCACAGAAAACTGAGACAAAACACCTCTACCAAAGGGTGAATTCCACGCCTTAACAACCTGCCCCAAGGCAGCAACCATCTCACCCAACTGCCATTCTTTCATCGTCTTAGCCATACTACTAACAACAACAAACATACAATCACAATAACAAACAAACCAGTTAGACCAGCATTAAGCAAGGATTCAAACTCCAACTCCAAAATAACACAATAGCTATATTAATAAGGCAATGGGTATCCCGAATCCTCCCCTTTACATGACATAACAGTCAACACAACATGGATATCACAACATCAAGCATATCAATCTACATACTCGATCATGCTTACATCCAACAGCATCCATTTGCATCAGCATATTATCAACATAACATACTCATTACACAATCATCAAGCATAACACCAGCTCACAACATCAGCACATATCCACATTAATTCAACAATGGTTCATAAACGCAAAGCATGCTCGAAAACATCAGCAACTTGATCAAAAACATCAACAATTTGCTCAGAAACATCAGCATCATGCCCAAAAACACGTGTTTCAACCAACATTCAACCAACTTTCATCCACACAACAAGGTAAACATCAACACACATCACAACAACTTACCGTTTTCCCCAAGCATTCGCAACTCAGCTCTGATACCACCAAATGTAACCCCCGTAGCCCGGCCTAGACGGTTGACCCGAACTACGAAGATTACACGGGGAAAACCAAAGTCAACCCGAAAGTCAACCTTGATTAACGACCCTTTTTTTTCCTTTTTAATCTTGTCTAGATGCACATTAGTCCTATATGTGATCACTCAAACACCATACTCAAAGATCACAAACATCAGAGATCAAACGGGGACCCAATTGAACAAATTACAATTTTAGGGACCAAATTATAATTTCTGTTAAATATGAGGACTTAACCCAAATTAAAGTTACCATATTGCAATTAGTCAGGTTTCATGCTTCACTGCCAAATTTCAGCTCAAACGGACATCCCAAACTCATACAATTGCACAAACAAGATTCAGGACCAAAATGCAACTTTTCAAAACATTTAACTGCCAATGTCAGCCCCCAACGGTCACCCGTTCCGAAACAGGCTTAGCCCGTTCCGAAACGCGGGGCCGTTCCGCAACGCGTACCGAAACGGGGGTCTGGCAGTAGCCTTTCCGTTTAGGAACGGTCCCTCCCGTTTCGGACGCCTGGGCTTGTTTAAGGCACCCGTTCCGAAACGGTATTGGCTGTTCCGAAACACCCTGCACAGCAAGTCTCAAAATGCATTCTTAAACATGCAATTAAACATCCAATCATGCTCCAAAAGCCACCAAACTTTGCCAACATGCAAATCAACATAAAAGGGACATACTTGCATCAACAATTCATCAACATGTCAACATACACGAAAAACCCCAATTTCAAGGTTAAGCTTCCAACACAAGCAACCATTTAAACAACATACTTCCAATTCAAACTCATAAGCCAAACCATGTTCCAACAACATCAACAACACAAAACCATACTTGTCCGAACATATACAAACACATACATCAACCCAAGAGATTCTACCTCATTGCCTTTATTAACTATAGCTATTAACCGAGACATACATCTCAAGTGGAGTCCTTCTTGAATCCCTTGCTCCTCGCTGTCCAAACTTCAAGAATCTGCATTGATGGACAAAAAAGAGCGTAAGCATATAATGCTTAGTGAGGAATGCTCAAAACCAAAACACCATCAATGCAGCGAGCCATAAAAACCTCTTTGAAAAGCAACCCGATTTAATTAGCAAGCAAAGTTGGAAAAACCCTTTTCAACAACATGCTTAAAACCATGCATTGCATATACATGAAAACCAACCCTTAGTTTAGCAAACTAAGAAAACCCTTTTCAAAGCACAACTTGCAAAATCAACCATTTAGCCAAACCATGCATAAACACCATATGCAAGCTAAAACAAAACCTTGGAAAACACTCCCATTTCACAACATACCTTTCTTAAACTTGAAAGCCAATTCAAGCAAGAATCTTTTAAAACCATTTCACAAACCAACCAACACATGCATTAAACCAAAGGCAACATATATGAACCACAACATCATCATCACATGCCTTTAAAAACAAGTCTTAACAAGACTCCAATGCACTAAAGAGATTTCATGCTCACATGCATCATTTTCCAAATGATAATCAACACTTGTTCAACTTAACAAGTAAACATGCATTCACAAGCATTATACACTTTCCATGCAACCATGCATCTTTTCAAGCATCTAATGCTTCACATGCAATTATGCATCATTTCAAGCATCCCATGCTTCATCACAATCAAGAACATCATATTGGCCTTCAAGTGATCAACCACATTCACTTTTCAACTCAACACCCAATCGGATACGCGGATTCCGAGCGTTGTCCCTACGCTCCATACACCCTACCAATCCAAGGTCTCCCAAATGGACTTTTAAACACCATTTGACCTCAACATCCTAAGGTTCCCATGTATGGACTTTTAAACACCATACAACCTTAGCTTTCCCGAGGTTCCCATGTATGGACTTTCAAACACCATACAACCTCAACTTTTCCCCAAGGTTCCCATGTATGGACTTTCAAACACCATACAACCTTGACATGCACAAGGTTCCCATGTATGGACTTTCAAACACCATACAACCTTTGCATTCACCGATTGGTAGTTGTATAACATCACTAACGAGATCCGGGACACCCTACACAAGATCCACACATGGACTTAACACCGCCATTGTGATCTCAACAAGCACAAGGTTCCCACATATGGACTTTTAAACACCATATAACCTTTGCTCAACCAAGGTCCTCGAATGGGCAACACCTCCATTATGACCTCAACCATCTCGTTAGGATACTTGAAGGGAGTTTACCGGTCCACTCTTGACCACTCCACCTCCAAGGCGACTTAATTCACGGTGCACCCAATCCTATAGCCGGCTAACTATATCCGATCAAAGAACCAAGAACCACTTACATCACTTGCCAATATAACCCTCTTACCACATTAGGCCAACGTTTCACATGCATATCCAAAATGCAAAAACCATCACTTACCAACATTAATTCACTGTTTTAAAGCATTAAACAAAGCCATTTGAACAACATGCACCACAATGCATCAAAACCACATTTCCAATGTATAAAACCAAGTATCTCTTACCTTGAGCATCCTTCACATATGGCTTTCAAAACCAGCATTAAACCATGCTAAAATATGCTTTCAAAACAGATTTAAACCATGCAAAACACATGCATTTCAATCATCAACCACAATTGCTTAAAAGCCAATTTCACAATCATAATTCAAGAGCGAAAATTTATTCACTTACTCTTGAGCTTAGCAAAGTTGTTTAGACTTACACTAAGCTCCCAAAAACCTTCAAACCTTGGTTCAAAAGCTGAAAACCCAACTTCACTCACCGATAACCAAAACAAGGCTAGCCACCAAGCCTTCCAAGCATCCGAAACCTTCCGCAACACCTCTAAAGCTCACGGATCAAACTCCCCTGTTTCAAGCACACAAAAACAGCACATTAATGCATCATTATGCATTAAGAACAGCAGCCACACAACCAAACTCGCTGCTCATCACACAACCAACAATTCGGCTACCAAACACAACCGAAATCACCTCCAACCACTACCAAAACTTAACCCAGCCAAGATCCATCACTTCTAACCATTTTTAAACATCAATTAACATCCAAAATGATAACAAACACGTCCCTATACTTCCAGGTATAACAGATCACCAAAAACACTCCAAAAACAACCAAAACTCAAGCCAAACTTAGGAAATTCAACCTATCCGGGATTGCATTAATTAAACCTCAACTTCTAATCAATTTAGCATTCATTTAACATCATTTTGACACTTCAAAACACTGCCCAAACAGATCACACGAAAATTTCACCAAAATCGCCAAATCTTGCATTTTAAGCCAAAATCAAGATTTCAATTGAAAAGCCTTTAACAAAACACAAATCAAGGATTGAGAACTTGGGAATTTCAATAAAGAACTTGAAGTTCAGAGGAGAAGGACGTTCTTACCTCCAAACTTGAGTTTCTCCTTTTTAGAGCCAAAAAGCTTGATGAAACAACTTGCAAATTGAGAGGTTTTGTTGATGAGATGATTAGGAATCAAATGAGAGTTGAAATGAGTGATTTAGATTGACAAAATCAAAGAAGAAAATCTGGAGAATGTGTTTGGGTTGAGAGAAAATGAGAGAAAAGGAAAATTGAGAGAAAATAGAAAAGTTAGTTATAAAATAGTAAAAATGATTTCCCTCCACTTTCTTTATGTTTTAAATCAGAATAAAACCTTAAAATATCTTAGAAAAATCTGGAGAAACTCTTTTGGAATAATAGCTCCTTAAAGATTCAAAGTTTCAATCCTTTATAAAACTGTCACCGAACTTTCAAAAATTACATTTTGGTCACTAGCCAAAATGTCAACCTTCCGAACCTCATTTTCCAAAATTGATTTCACAGTTCACTTAATTATATTAAAAGATGATTTTAGGACATTTTTCCATATTTTTAATGCAACCCGAACTAGGCTTTCCTAAATTCACTCTTATATATTCGATTAGCACTTTGACCGAACCGGTCAACGCCTAAAACTTCTGAGCCCAAAACCGGGGCGTTACAACTCTCCCCCCCTTAGGAAATTTCATCCTCGAAATTTCAACCGGCGAAAAGAGAACCACAACCTTCTCAAATCACACACAAGGCAACACAAAAGCCTCAACCATCACTGGACACTTTCCACACAAAACTCCACCAACTTAGCACCACCACATGCTGTTCACAAACCCAGAACACTCAAAGATAGCCACAACTTAACCTTCCACATATCCGGACTGTACACAGCCCCAACTTCAATCATGAAGAACTTTAACTCTCACAGCACACATTACTGTAACACACAACTTCCAAGACTGGTTTACACAGGGACTCTAACCAATCCAATTCAACCACTCTGCAAACTTCTCTGCTTCCAAAACTCTTGCAACTCTCAAACCCCTTCCAAGAATTTCCCAATAAGCAAAAATCCTTAAACATAAACTGCTTACCCAAACTCCCCAACGAATGCTGATAAACCCTCACAACTGTTGCTAACATTACCACAACATCTCACCAGGATCACTCACCCAGATTCCAAAAATCACATCGCAACCCCAACTCGACTCCGCCAGCTGTTCCATACAGCACCAGCTGACCTCAAAAGAAAATCACATACACACAACCAGCCAACCACTTCTCACAAGAACCCAATAACCAACAAAAGCCTTCGATCTTTCATAACCCTTCCACCTCAAACTTCAACCATAACACTTGTCTTACCAGGACATCGCCCAACCTATCATACATACCAACTCCTCAACTCCTCAAAGGTTGCTAAGAACCATCACTTACAAACACAACCCTTCCACAACAACCCAAATGCTAAGCTACCCCAGCACCTGGAAACACAACCGTTAAACTACAACATCACTTAGCATCAAAGTGCTACCCCTTCCACTTAGCTATCCAAACCACTAAACTCTCTTTAAGCAACAAACACTATCCTTCTACCATCAGACCATACCACTCTCACTATTACTAGCAACTAGCCTAATATATACTCCATTACGTCTAACTCTCACCCAGCACCAAAACAACCTCTCTCACCCCACCAAAACAACCTCTAAAAACCCATCATCCAACCTAACCCAACCACCACTCTAACAGATTCGATTAGTTATTAGCGAGTGTGAACATCGTATGCATGATCACCAACATGCCCTATCAATGCCTGATGTACATGTATGCAAAACCTCTAATGTCATGCCATATGTATGCATGGACCAACATATATAATATAGCATATAACAATGATTTTAACTGTGCATGAATGCCAGTTCACACCCTCCAATAACATCCTCAAATCCGTCTAAGAACAACCTCCTACCTCACTTCTAACTTATCTAACTCCATCATACCAACAATCATTAACCACAAGATTCTCACCTAAGCCTTCTTCACACCAAAGATGTTTCCAAATTACAACTATTACCCCAACAACTAGCAACAAGACTAAACTTACCACGCAAGGAAAACCAACAGAAACCAAACTAAGGTAACTAGAGCAAAGATTACTAAACAAGGTTACCTGAAAGCACAACACCACCCTGAAGCTTCATCAGACGAACTCTCTTCCTCGCGGAACCATCATCCTCCTGCCGCACCACTGCAGCACCAGCTAACACACCAGGGTCACCACCAACTCCTTGCGGTAAGGGACCTTGGCTGTTCCGAGCCAACATCAAACAATCACGTCTCATGTGTCCAGCAGACCCACATTTCCAGCAATTCTCCTTTCCCACACTCTTCACAACTTTCTGCTCTTTCTGCCACTTCTGAACCTTGCCTCGGCCGTGCCCACGGCCTTTCTGAGACCCTTTGGCTAACACCAAAGCTGACTTCACTCCAAGAGGACAATCACGCTTAACATGCACTTTGGAACCACAGTTCCAGCAAGCACCCGCGCCCCAACAACCTCCAACATGGCGCCTTTCACAACGGTCACACACTGGTGGTTGAACTTCCACTCCTTGCCCAAGCAACACTTGCTCTACAACAACACCACCGTCACATTGCTCAACCCTTGGAAACTTCCCTCCAAGATACCTTTCATAAAAGGCAGATACAAAGAAATCCCAATCAATATCAGGAATATGTGACGCCACAGCCACTGATGTCCACCAGACACAGGCATCCTCCAACATCAAAGAAACAACACTCCCCAGCTTACAAGCAAGATCACAGCCTTCCTGATCCAAGATCAGAACCACACTGGCCAACCAGGCCCCAAACATCTCCGGTGTAGAACCACGATATTCCACAGCACCCAAATCAAGCAAACGCTGCTTCGGCAAACCCACACATCCCACAGCCAGCACATCCACTGACTTTACCTTTACCACAGCCTGAGATGTTCCCAACACCTCCTGAACATCAGATGATGAACTCTTCACCACAGAACCAGCTTCTTTCCCTTGCCTTATCACCTCAACCCCAGGCACAGAAAACTGAGACAAAACACCTCTACCAAAGGGTGAATTCCACGCCTTAACAACCTGCCCCAAGGCAGCAACCATCTCACCCAACTGCCATTCTTTCATCGTCTTAGCCATACTACTAACAACAACAAACATACAATCACAATAACAAACAAACCAGTTAGACCAGCATTAAGCAAGGATTCAAACTCCAACTCCAAAATAACACAATAGCTATATTAATAAGGCAATGGGTATCCCGAATCCTCCCCTTTACATGACATAACAGTCAACACAACATGGATATCACAACATCAAGCATATCAATCTACATACTCGATCATGCTTACATCCAACAGCATCCATTTGCATCAGCATATTATCAACATAACATACTCATTACACAATCATCAAGCATAACACCAGCTCACAACATCAGCACATATCCACATTAATTCAACAATGGTTCATAAACGCAAAGCATGCTCGAAAACATCAGCAACTTGATTAGAAACATCAACAATTTGCTCAGAAACATCAGCATCATGCCCAAAAACACGTGTTTCAACCAACATTCAACCAACTTTCATCCACACAACAAGGTAAACATCAACACACATCACAACAACTTACCGTTTTCCCCAAGCATTCGCAACTCAGCTCTGATACCACCAAATGTAACCCCCGTAGCCCGGCCTAGACGGTTGACCCGAACTACGAAGATTACACGGGGAAAACCAAAGTCAACCCGAAAGTCAACCTTGATTAACGACCCTTTTTTTTCCTTTTTAATCTTGTCTAGATGCACATTAGTCCTATATGTGATCACTCAAACACCATACTCAAAGATCACAAACATCAGAGATCAAACGGGGACCCAATTGAACAAATTACAATTTTAGGGACCAAATTGTAATTTCTGTTAAATATGAGGACTTAACCCAAATTAAAGTTACCATATTGCAATTAGTCAGGTTTCATGCTTCACTGCCAAATTTCAGCTCAAACGGACATCCCAAACTCATACAATTGCACAAACAAGATTCAGGACCAAAATGCAACTTTTCAAAACATTTAACTGCCAATGTCAGCCCCCAACGGTCACCCGTTCCGAAACAGGCTTAGCCCGTTCCGAAACGCGGGGCCGTTCCGCAATGCGTACCGAAACGGGGGTCTGGCAGTAGCCTTTCCGTTTCGGAACGGTCCCTCCCGTTTCGGACGCCTGGGCTTGTTTAAGGCACCCGTTCCGAAACGGTATTGGCTGTTCCGAAACACCCTGCACAGCAAGTCTCAAAATGCATTCTTAAACATGCAATTAAACATCCAATCATGCTCCAAAAGCCACCAAACTTTGCCAACATGCAAATCAACATAAAAGGGACATACTTGCATCAACAATTCATCAACATGTCAACATACACGAAAAACCCCAATTTCAAGGTTAAGCTTCCAACACAAGCAACCATTTAAACAACATACTTCCAATTCAAACTCATAAGCCAAACCATGTTCCAACAACATCAACAACACAAAACCATACTTGTCCGAACATATACAAACACATACATCAACCCAAGAGATTCTACCCCATTGCCTTTATTAACTATAGCTATTAACCGAGACATACATCTCAAGTGGAGTCCTTCTTGAATCCCTTGCTCCTCGCTGTCCAAACTTCAAGAATCTGCATTGATGGACAAAAAAGAGCGTAAGCATATAATGCTTAGTGAGGAATGCTCAAAACCAAAACACCATCAATGCAGCGAGCCATAAAAACCTCTTTGAAAAGCAACCCGATTTAATTAGCAAGCAAAGTTGGAAAAACCCTTTTCAACAACATGCTTAAAACCATGCATTGCATATACATGAAAACCAACCCTTAGTTTAGCAAACTAAGAAAACCCTTTTCAAAGCACAACTTGCAAAATCAACCATTTAGCCAAACCATGCATAAACACCATATGCAAGCTAAAACAAAACCTTGGAAAACACTCCCATTTCACAACATACCTTTCTTAAACTTGAAAGCCAATTCAAGCAAGAATCTTTTAAAACCATTTCACAAACCAACCAACACATGCATTAAACCAAAGGCAACATATATGAACCACAACATCATCATCACATGCCTTTAAAAACAAGTCTTAACAAGACTCCAATGCACTAAAGAGATTTCATGCTCACATGCATCATTTTCCAAATGATAATCAACACTTGTTCAACTTAACAAGTAAACATGCATTCACAAGCATTATACACTTTCCATGCAACCATGCATCTTTTCAAGCATCTAATGCTTCACATGCAATTATGCATCATTTCAAGCATCCCATGCTTCATCACAATCAAGAACATCATATTGGCCTTCAAGTGATCAACCACATTCACTTTTCAACTCAACACCCAATCGGATACGCGGATTCCGAGCGTTGTCCCTACGCTCCATACACCCTACCAATCCAAGGTCTCCCAAATGGACTTTTAAACACCATTTGACCTCAACATCCTAAGGTTCCCATGTATGGACTTTTAAACACCATACAACCTTAGCTTTCCCGAGGTTCCCATGTATGGACTTTCAAACACCATACAACCTCAACTTTTCCCCAAGGTTCCCATGTATGGACTTTCAAACACCATACAACCTTGACATGCACAAGGTTCCCATGTATGGACTTTCAAACACCATACAACCTTTGCATTCACCGATTGGTAGTTGTATAACATCACTAACGAGATCCGGGACACCCTACACAAGATCCACACATGGACTTAACACCGCCATTGTGATCTTAACAAGCACAAGGTTCCCACATATGGACTTTTAAACACCATATAACCTTTGCTCAACCAAGGTCCTCGAATGGGCAACACCTCCATTATGACCTCAACCATCTCGTTAGGATACTTGAAGGGAGTTTACCGGTCCACTCTTGACCACTCCACCTCCAAGGCGACTTAATTCACGGTGCACCCAATCCTATAGCCGGCTAACTATATCCGATCAAAGAACCAAGAACCACTTACATCACTTGCCAATATAACCATCTTACCACATTATGCCAACGTTTCACATGCATATCCAAAATGCAAAAACCATCACTTACCAACATTAATTCACTGTTTTAAAGCATTAAACAAAGCCATTTGAACAACATGCACCACAATGCATCAAAACCACATTTCCAATGTATAAAACCAAGTATCTCTTACCTTGAGCATCCTTCACATATGGCTTTCAAAACCAGCATTAAACCATGCTAAAATATGCTTTCAAAACAGATTTAAACCATGCAAAACACATGCATTTCAATCATCAACCACAATTGCTTAAAAGCCAATTTCACAATCATAATTCAAGAGCGAAAATTTATTCACTTACTCTTGAGCTTAGCAAAGTTGTTTAGACTTACACTAAGCTCCCAAAAACCTTCAAACCTTGGTTCAAAAGCTGAAAACCCAACTTCACTCACCGATAACCAAAACAAGGCTAGCCACCAAGCCTTCCAAGCATCCGAAACCTTCCGCAACACCTCTAAAGCTCACGGATCAAACTCCCCTGTTTCAAGCACACAAAAACAGCACATTAATGCATCATTATGCATTAAGAACAGCAGCCACACAACCAAACTCGCTGCTCATCACACAACCAACAATTCGGCTACCAAACACAACCGAAATCACCTCCAACCACTACCAAAACTTAACCCAGCCAAGATCCATCACTTCTAACCATTTTTAAACATCAATTAACATCCAAAATGATCACAAACACGTCCCTATACTTCCAGGTATAACAGATCACCAAAAACACTCCAAAAACAACCAAAAACTCAAGCCAAACTTAGGAAATTCAACCTATCCGGGATTGCATTAATTAAACCTCAACTTCTAATCAATTTAGCATTCATTTAACATCATTTTGACACTTCAAAACACTGCCCAAACAGATCACACGAAAATTTCACCAAAATCGCCAAATCTTGCATTTTAAGCCAAAATCAAGATTTCAATTGAAAAGCCTTTAACAAAACACAAATCAAGGATTGAGAACTTGGGAATTTCAATAAAGAACTTGAAGTTCAGAGGAGAAGGACGTTCTTACCTCCAAACTTGAGTTTCTCCTTTTTAGAGCCAAAAAGCTTGATGAAACAACTTGCAAATTGAGAGGTTTTGTTGATGAGATGATTAGGAATCAAATGAGAGTTGAAATGAGTGATTTAGATTGACAAAATCAAAGAAGAAAATCTGGAGAATGTGTTTGGGTTGAGAGAAAATGAGAGAAAAGGAAAATTGAGAGAAAATAGAAAAGTTAGTTATAAAATAGTAAAAATGATTTCCCTCCACTTTCTTTATGTTTTAAATCAGAATAAAACCTTAAAATATCTTAGAAAAATCTGGAGAAACTCTTTTGGAATAATAGCTCCTTAAAGATTCAAAGTTTCAATCCTTTATAAAACTGTCACCGAACTTTCAAAAATTACATTTTGGTCACTAGCCAAAATGTCAACCTTCCGAACCTCATTTTCCAAAATTGATTTCACAGTTCACTTAATTATATTAAAAGATGATTTTAGGACATTTTTCCATATTTTTAATGCAACCCGAACTAGGCTTTCCTAAATTCACTCTTATATATTCGATCAGCACTTTGACCGAACCGGTCAACGCCCAAAACTTCTGAGCCCAAAACCGGGGCGTTACAGGGTCCATGAGTGTTAGCTCCCAAAACCTTGGTTCCCTTAGGAATCCAAGATGACATGGCAATAATGTTATTAGATTTTACAAGTTCCTTAGGAACCCATACACTTCTAATTCTTTTAGTTCTACTATGTATAGGAAAGCTACCTTGTTTGTAGTAGTTAGTCTTTTTCTTAGGTTGGTTTGTTCTTGAAGATTCACCTATTTCATGCTTGACATTACCAACATTTTTAAAAGACTCTTTGAGCTTATTTAGCTCATCCAACACCTTTTGGTGTTCACTATTACATTGAGACAAAAGATTATTAAGGTCAACATTTTCATCTTGAAAAAATTTAAGTTCATCTTTCAACCCTAATATCTTTTTCTCAAATTTTGAATTAGCTTGAGAGAGTGAGTCATTTTTCTCATTTAGCTCCAAAATGATTTCCTTATTCCTAATGACCGACTCTTTATATTTCTCAACTAATTCATCATAGACCTCTTGTAACTCATCATATGCATCATTTAATTCATCATATGTAAAATCTAAAGATGATGAGTTAGAGGTTACCATGGAGGAATCTTCCTCAAGTGCCATGAGGCAAAGGTTGGCCACTTCTTGTTCGTCATCCTCCGATGACTCCTCATCACTCCAAGTAGCAAGCTTGGCTTTGAGCTTCTCCTTCTTCTCAAAGCCCTTCTTCTTGAGTTGAGGGCATTCCGAACGTATGTGACCGGGTTTATTGCACTCAAAGCAAATGATTTGATCCCTTGATTCTTCTTTGTTCTTACCTTTGAAGTCCATCTTTCTTTGAATTTTTCTTCCACGATTGGACCTCATGAATCGAGAGAACTTCTTGGCTATCATAGCCAATTCTTCAAGGTCATCCTCCTCACTAGAAGAGCTTTCCTCAAGTAGTGAAGCATTAAGAGATATTCCCATATTCTTCTTCTTTTCAACTTCTAACTTCTCTACTCTCTACTCTCTTCTCTTCCTTCTTCTTCTCTTCTTCCCTTCCTTGTTTTATAATCTCATGAGTGAGTAGAGAACCCACTAGCTCATCAAGCTTTAGTGTCATCAAATTTTTAGCCTCTATGATGTCGGTTCTCTTCCCATCCCAAGATTCGGGAAGTGAATAAAGTAACTTCCGGACAAGCTTGTCTTCCGGTATGATCTCTCCAAATCCTTTGAGCCCATTGACTATTGTGGAGAAACGATCAAACATCTTGGACACCGTCTCATCGGGCTCCAATCTTAGTTTCTTTAACATCATTGGTTCCCTCATAGGTAGTCTCAAGAGTGTCCCACACTTTTTTGGCACTCTCAATGGATGAAACTTTGGAATAGATGTCCGGACCGAATGAACAAAAGAGCATGTGGAGAGCTTTGTCATTTATTTGGATCTTTCTCCTTTCTTCTTCACTCATTTCCACCTTTTTCTTCAAGACCATCCTTCCTTCACTATCTTGCTTCAATGGAATGTAAGGGCCATCTTCAATGACATCCCAAACTAAATAGTCATTGGACCTGATGAAGAGACGCATTCTATTCTTCGAAAATGGATAGTTGTCACCATTGAAGAAGGGAGGTTTTGTAGTGGATTGTGACTCATACATGCCCGAACTGGAGGTAGAAGCCATGGCTTGATTTTTTGTTGATCTCACTCTTCCTAGGAACTCCTCTTGTGGTTGTGAATCCTTCAAAGAGGTAGGCTCTGATACCAATTGTTGAATAGATCGATTGAATGATCAAGACCAAGAGGGGGTGAATTGGGATTTAAAAACTTTGTGGAGTGAAAGGGCAATTTAAAAATGAAGAACAAGAGATTTTAGAGTGGTTCAAGTTCCAAATGAACTCTACATCCACTACCTTAGCTACCACTAAGGATTTCAACAATTCACTATTTGTTCTTCCCCTTTTCAAGGCTTAGGAGGTAACCTTTACACAACCGGTCAAATTTTCTACCCAAAATTTGACCAAACCCTCACCAATAATCAAAGAAGAAATTGGACAAGAAGTATATCTCTCAAATACAAATTTGTCCCTAGAAGTACAACACTCAACCCAAATTTGAAGATAGAATAAGAATTGGATACAACACAATTTGGGAATTACAAGAGATTGGAAATTTAGCGCACTTGAGGTTGGATTTTTGCTTGAATGTTTTTATTTAATGTAATAGTTGTTGCTGGCCTTTAAAGAGCTTCAATTTATACCTCCTCTATTAATTCTAGCCGTTTGGGTGGTTGGGGAATTGAATAGAGCCGTTGGAACCCTCTCTTACCACCATAAATGCACTTCTGCAGCTATCTGTATCGGTACACGGGGAGCCGTATCGATACCTGTCTCAAAAAAGAAAGAGCCGTTGTACACAATAAATAGGGGGTATCGAAACGCACGTAGACGTATCGATACGGGGTATCGAAACGGATGAGACCGTATCGATACCTTTTTCTCGACTTAGCTCACTGGAAGTTTCCGTTTCGATACGAGGGTTTACCATATCGATACGGGTCAACTACCAATTTAAAATTTGGTTACCTAATAACTGACACCAACGGTAGAAAGCATTTAAAACGATCTGAATTAAAAAATCGTTAAAACCGTATCGATACGGTTGGAGTCGTATCGGTACACCATTCAAACTCTTTCAGACTTTACAAAGGAGCGTATCGATACAAATTGAATCTGTTTCAATACGGTGTTTCGATACGGTTAAGGGCGTATCGAAACGAATTCCTCCAGTAGCCAACTTTGTAAAAAAGGTATCGATACAGATGGAATCGTATCGATACACCTGGACGGTTTTCAATAGTTTGGCCTTGGAACACTTAGAAAATATTTTGAGTTTGAGTTTTTCAAATCAGTTTTTAAGTGTTGGTGATTTAAAACTTATTAAGGGACTTATAAAACAATTTTAAGTTTTTTAATTTGATCCTTATAGATTTAATTATATCAAAATCAAACATAGGTTTCACAATTTTAAGAAAAGAGCGAGTAGTTACCCCCTTGGATGGATCACTGAAGATTTCACCACCTTTGACATAGTTGTATTCCCTTGGGTAGCTCACTTCCTTTCCCTCAAGAGCCAAGTCCTTCAAGGCTTCAAGAGGTGGATCTTGTGCATCTTCTTCTTTAGTTGGAATCTCATCCTCCTTTGAAGTTTGTCCTCCATCAAAGGCATCAAGGATTCCTACATCATCATCATCACAAGATTCCTTCCTCAGAAGGAGGTTATCATCGAAAACCACATGAATAGATTCCTCTACAACTAAAGTTCTTTTTTTAAAAACACGATAGGCTTTAGAGTTTAAAGAGTAGCCTAGAAAAATAGCTTCATCACTTTTTGCATCAAATTTACTTAAATTGTCTTTTCCATTATTTAAAACAAAACACTTGCAACCAAAAGGGTGAAAATAGCTAATGTTAGGCTTTTTAGATTTTAAAATCTCACAAGGAGTTTTCTTTAAAATAGGCCTAATCATTACTCGGTTAATAATATAGCAAGCGGTGTTAGTGGCTTCCGCCCAAAAATACTTAGGTAAATTGTTTTCACAAAGCATAGTCCTAGCCAATTCTTCTAAAGTTCTATTTTTCCTCTCAACTACCCCATTTTGTTGAGGAGTTCGAGGAGCCGAAAAATTATGGCTAATTCCATTTTCAGTACAAAATTCATTAAAACCCATATTTTGAAATTTCGTTCCATGATCACTTCTAATATGTGAAATTTTAAGTTCAAGATCATTTTGGGTTATTTTTGAAAATGTGATGTAGTTTTCTAAAGCCTCATCCTTATTGCTTAAAAAGAGAACCCAAGTATATGTAGAGTAATCATCAACAAGCACAAAAGCATATGGTTTTCCACCCAAGCTAGTTGTCCTAATTGGCCCAAATAGATTCATATGAATTAATTGCAATCACCTACTTGTAGAAACGTCATTAATGGATTTAAAGGATGATCTATGTTGTTTACCCTTAGAGCATGCATCACATATTTTATCATTTGAGAAATTGATCTTGGGTAAACCTCTAACTAGATTTAGGGAAACTATTTTTTCTAAAACAGTAATGCTAGCATGTCATAGTTTCCTATGCCATAACCATGTATCATTGTCATCTTGAGCAACAAAACATGCATGAGATGTATGAATGTCATCTAGATGCACCATATATATGTTACCTATGCGATGACCAATGAGCATTATTTTATTTGATTTAATGTCAACAATTTTACACTCATTTTTATCAAACAAGACATTAAATCCTTTATCACACAATTGACTAATGCTCAACAAAACATTTTCAACGAGTATAGTAGAGTGATTACCTATGGAGCCAATAACTTCAATGTGGCCTTTGGAGTTGTCACCAAATGTCACTACTCCTCCACTTTTTGGCTTTAGATCGATGAATCAACTCTTGTCTCCAGTCATGTGCCTCGAGCATCCACTATCAAGGCACCATGAGTTTTGGCTTTATGCTTTGGCCTTGTAGCAATGCTCCCCCTACAAACAAAGAGTTAAGCTTTGATTTTTGGTACCCAAATCATTTTGGGTCCATGAGTGTTAGTTCCCAGATACTTGGTTCCCTTAGGAATCCAAAATGAAATGGCTACAATATTGTTAGAAAGTACAAGTTCCTTAGGAACCCATACACTTCTAACATTCTTGTTCTTATGATACTTATGGGAGCCTCTTTGTTTGTGGTCAACAAAGTTTCTCTTCACATGTTGGGATTTTGAAGAAGATGCTTTTTCAAAACGGTTTTTCCCAACATTGGTTAGAGAAGCTTTGAGTTTACTCACCTCCTCTTGGTGGTAAAGATGGTATTTTCAAGAAGGTCATTTAAATCATTTGATTTCTTTTCAAACTCATTTGAGGAATTTTGTAAAACCAAGACCTTCTTTTCTAATTCCGAGTTGGTTTTAGAAAGGGAGTCATTTTGGGTTCTTAAAACCGAAATCATTTTCTTATCTTTTAAAACTGACTTCTTGTATGTCTCAACCAACTTATCATATACCTCTTGCAACTCATCATAAGCATCAAGAAGTTCATCATATGTAAAATCAAAAGTAGGTGAGTTAGAGGTTACCATAGAAGAATCCTCCTCAAGAGCCATGAGGCAAAGGTTGGCCACTTCATGTTCCTCATCCTCGGATGATTCCTCATCACTCCAAGTAGCAAGCTTGGCTTTGAGCTTCTTCTTCTTCTTCTCAAAACCCTTCTTCTTGAGCTGAGAGCAATTAGAACGTATGTGACTCAGGTTCTTGCACTCAAAGAAAATGATTTGATCCCTCTCTTCTTCTTTTCTTTTGTTCTTGAAGTCCATCTTTCTTTGAAATTTTCTCCCTCGGTTGGACTTCTTAAATCGTGAGAATCGTTTGGCTATCATAGCCAATTCCTAAAAGTCTTCCTCCTCACTAGAAGAGTTCTCCTCTTGTAGAGAGGCTTTGAGAGCAACTCCTAGATTCTTTTTCTTCTCTACCTCATGCTTCTCTATCCTTTTCTCTTCCTTCTTCTTCTCTTCCTCTCTTCATGATCTCGTGTGTAAGAAGAGACCCAACAAGCTCATCAAGCTTCAAAGTTTTCAAATTCTTTGCTTCAATGATGGTCGTCCTCTTACCATCTCAAGACTCCGGGAGAGAGTATAGAAGCTTCCTGACTAGCTTATCTTCGGGAATTACTTCACCGAATCCTTTAAGGCCATTGACGATGATCGAAAACCGATCAAACATCTTTGAGATGCTCTCATCAAGGTTCATCTTAAAATTCTCATAGCTTAAGTTTAGCAACCCAATCTTCATCTCTTTCACATCGCTAGTGCCCTCATAAGTCGTCTCCAAAGTGTCCCACACTTCCTTTGCGCTTTCGATAGATGAAACCTTTGAGTAGATATCTGGACCAAGTGCACAAAATATGATATGTAGAGCTTTGCTGTTGACTTGCATCTTTCGTCTATCTTCCTCGGTTATCTCCGACTTTACTTTTGGAACTAGTCTTCCTTCATCGGTTCTCCTAACCGGAATGTAGGGGCCTTCTTCCACTACATCCCAAACCATGTAATACGTTGACTTGATGAAGAGATGCATCCGATTCTTCCAATATGGGTAGTTGTCCCCATTGAAGAATGGTGGTTTAGTGGTTGATTGTGACTTATAGAAGTTGGAGGTTGAAGTAGATGTCATTGCTTGTCTTTAGAATAGATCACACTCTCCTAGGAACTCCTCTTCTGGTTGTTAATCCTTCAAATAGGTAGGCTATGATACCAACTGTTGAGCGGATCTTAGAATCGATTTAAGCCAAGAGGGGTGAATTGAATTTTTAGAAATTTTGGTGGTGGAGTGGAAAATAAAAATTTGCTAGACAAGAGATTTAGAGTGGTTCAAGTTCCAATTGAACGCTACATCCACTACCTTAGCTACACTAAGGATTTTCCAACAACTCCACTAGTTGATCTTCCCCTTTTCTAGGCTTAGGAGGAAACCTTTACAAGATGGTCAATTTTTCTACCCAAAAATTGACCCAATCCTCACTCAAATATTACAAAGAAGTTTAAGTCTAATAGCTAGTATCTCTCAATACAAATGTAGCCCTTTTTACAAGAACTCAACCTAATTGAACAAATAAGATTGGAAATACAAAGTTCTACAATTGGGGTTTACAAGAAAATATGGGATTTTAGAACAATAGCGTGAATTTGATGTTTGGATATTTCTTTTTGGATCAATAGTTGTTACTGGTTCTTTTAGAAGTCCCTTTTATACCTTCTCATTGAATTCTAGCCGTTGAGGTTGTTGCCTTCATTATTATAGCCGTTGGGATGTTATCTTCCCTCCATAAATGCGGTCTGCAACTACCCGTTCCAAAACGCCCGACCCTGTTTTGAAACAGAACAAAATAGAAATAGTTGTTGGGGTGTAATAAATAGGCCGTACCGAAATGGACACGATCGTTTCGATACGCTAAGAGCCTGTTCGGAAACGTGCTGAAGCCCGTTTCGAAACAATTTGCCACTTTCAAAACCTGTATCAAAACGGCTTAGAAGCGTTTCGATATGCTTTAACTATATCTTAAAAAATAGTTAAAATGTTCAACGATCATATTTTGAAACCAAGTTTGAAAGTCGTTTCGAAATGTTAGAGGTCATTTTGATACATCCGTATCGAAATGGTTCAAACCGTTCCGTTGTTCTTCATCTGTTTCGAAACACAATTGGTTGTTTTGATACTCCCGTATTGAAACGGGAAAGCTAGTTCCGAAACAGAGGTTAACAGTTTCAAAATGTTCTGAAACGCCCAAAGGCCGTTTCGAAACGGTGACTCGAAAATCACTGTTTTGACTTGGTAAACACGTAGAAATTTTTTGATAAGTTCAAGTTTTGACTTGGACATTTTTCTTTAAACACATAGAGTGGCTTTGAGGACTTAAAAATTCATTTTCTCTTTTTCAATTTAGTCCTTAAATCCTTTGTTATATCAAAATCAATTCATTAGTTTTACAGTTGGGATATTAATGTAACACCTAAAAAATATTAAGGTAAAATGTGTTTAGAAAAGGAGAGGAGAGATGGAGTGCCAGTTCTTGGTTCGAACCCACGAAGTAAGGGTGCCAAGGCTAATGACCCAAACAATTGAGCTAAGTAGCTCTTGGTGTCTAAACTACCTAAATTTTCTTTTGTGTTTTAGTCTTTTAGTTTAAACCCTTAATACTAATAAAAGACCGAACTTGCCCATCTGTCCTATTTTTTTACCATTAGAAAAAAATTTAGTTCCAGACTCTTCTCCCCCTAACCCTTAATCTTCATAGCTCTAATCGCCTCACTCTCCGCTGTCAACGACCCGTGGCGTGCACCGCCCATCGCATCTGAATCGTTGACGTGCGTTGATCAGAACCTAGCCATTCCCTCACCATAAATCCCCGTCGTCGACCGTGGATACTGGTTTGAAGCTTCGACGATGAAACCAAACACCGTCATTCTGTATTTCGTTGATTTTGGCCACCTCTATCAACGTTGGGACGCGTCGATGGTCCAGGCATGTTCAGCGTGGTGGGACGATAAAAACCTGACCCATCGATCATGTGTTCGACGCCGGTAAGACATTTATCGGAGCTTCAAGCTTTTTGATGTGATTTTGGCATTTCAGGTAATTTCGGACTTGATTTTGGCTTGTTTCGTGTTTCTAATGAATGGGTTTCGTTATGGGTCTGACACTCTTTTTTCCGGCAAAATCGACGCAAAAGGCGTCTCCAGCGACCTTTTCTGGTGACCGCCCGACGGTCTGATTTTTGGGTAAGTGAATCGGCCTAAACCGATTAAACCGGTCTGAACCCAACCAAACTAAACCGCCCTAAACTAAACCGGCCTAGCCCATTTATAACCCAAGCCTGAACCGAAATCGTATCCAATTCGTCTGATCCGGCCCTAGTTCAACCCGACACGAACCCGTGCCTGACCCATCTAATCCGAACCTGAGTTTGACCCGACCCGATCGAGTCAGCCCGTCGAGTCGACTCGCCCGAGTCAACAAAGTGAGTCAACTCGTCCGAGCCTTCTCAGTTGACTACTGCCGTCAGCATGCCATCAACGTTGACTTTGACCAAAAAGTTAACTTTTCTGAAAAACTCCCATTTTATGTTTTTCGGCGTCCTGAGTCCGTTTTTGAAGCATGTTTCACAAAATTCTGACCCGAAAGCCTTCGAATTTGACCTTGAACTCGAGCTTGCTTATATGTTTAAATTTCAGTTTAAGAGCTATGTGAATGAGGATTTATTTAAGGGTATTATTTTATTGAAGGTACCTATGAATCTTCGTATCCGAGATGTCGTGGGATGTCAAATTCAGGTTTGAGAGTGATCGAATTAAATAACTTGGATCGACCGAGGTAGCTCGGAGCCAAGGTAATACATTACTACCTTTTGTATGCGTTATGAAACATGTTGGTATCCGATAAATGACTACATGATCATGTTAAGTATACGGTTAATTCTGTTAAAGCCAAGTCAATTACAGAAAAAGGATAGTATTTAGGTAAGACTGAATTGCTCGGTTAGGAAGATGAGGGACTTGTAAAAACTTCTAATATCCTAGAATAATTTATAGGACTACTACACTCTAAATTTGATTGTATGTTAAAGATCTAACTTCTGAAATGCTTTATTACAAAATGAAAAAATGCCCTTGAGGTGCAAGAAGGACTAAAATACCCTTGACAACAAAATAATCTAGGAATCTACACCAAATCTGGTAGAGCAAATAATTTATCTGAAAACTTCGATTTGCTTGAAAAGTTATGGAACAAATCTTAAACCTTCGAAATTGCAGAGTACTTGGGTTGTATTGAAATCTGAATAAATCTCTGAAAATAACTTACAAAAAAATATTCGTATATCCGAACTAATCAAAATGGCGTAAAATACCAAACTGACTGGCATGACCAAAGAGAATTAAAAACATCGATAAGGCTGAATTGATCAGAATGAACATAATGACCAAAAGACTGAAATATCTTCGGTACTAATTGTCAAATTATTTGAAATGATGGATATACCCTCAAGATCTGAAATGAATAAATAATTGGAAGAACTAAAAGGCTCGGAATAATTGAAACACCTCTGGACATCGAAGTGACTGAAAATACCTCTAAGACTTGGAATAAGAAATATCAATAAAGCCAAGTAAAGGTAATGACTCTGAAAGTGGTAATAAACGACCCTTGTTGGTTGGTCGATTTGGGAACTATTGTGATGTTGGAAGAATACCATATAAAAGCATATTCGAGTTATTTGAAGAAAGTACCAGGTCAATGGTAAGAGTAGCCTGTTCTTCGTGTGTATTCGATGCTATGAATCGAGTTCAGGAGCAATACACATGTTCAAATACTTGGAAAATACCATTTGAATACATGTTCGATTTTTCTGTTGTACGTTTAGTGGATGCTTGGTGAAGGCGAGCTTTTTGTTATACTTTGCAGACAGTTCTGAGAAATGAATGGTTGAGGTGTACCTATCCGGTGAGATATTAAACATTGTGTTAATGGGTTTCGATTAGTTCAAAGGGACTCGGAAACCTAATGAGCAACTAGAATACCTAAATTATGTACATCACCGTTTATAACTTGTTGGTTCAAATTACCAGATGATCTCTGAAGGTCAAAATGACCAAAATACATTCGTAGGCTTTAATGATCGAATCACTCTCGATATATCTGAATTCTCAATGATCCTGATGCATCAACTTTGATGTCTGGTTTGAGTCATTGATACCAAACTCCCTTTCACGGGACCTCACTCTGAAATCAATCCGAAATTGTCAAGTGTTCTATTTCCGATAATTATCGAGTGTCTTTGAGAAATAAATTGGATCATAAGGCGCGTACCATGTGTCTGTATATACTATATGTTCTAAACCACAACTATCTGCCTAAAATTAAAAGTATGACACTGTTATTCGAAAAGAAAGCAATCCTTGGCTTCTGTCCTCTGATATGGAAATATATCTGATATATGAAATTGAATACAATATAATAATAAAACAAATTAAATCTGACATATGTCTTCTGGTATAAAAAATAGATCGAATAACTATCTTCTAGTATTACTGTCTTCTGAATATAAACTAAATTCATTTGGGTATATTATCTGGGATATAAATTAAGATCTGTAGGCTCAGCGCTGTTAAGCCCTTCTGGACCTAAGCTCCTTCGCCCAATGGGCCTAGGGTAAGCCTTTTTGCAAGCTCCTATGCCCGGCGGGCCTAGGGTAAGTCTTTCTAGATACTATTATGAGATTATGCACATTGGCGTATGGTTGGAGGGTAGTTAAGTAAATTAATAAAACATCACGACCTCTTCTGAAATATAACCCACTATATTAATGTATCAAAGTTGAAACTCTTAGTAAACTTACAATTCGCGCTTAATGAACCACTCTGAACTCCTTGATTCAACTTTTAAAATCTAAATCTCCGGCTTTAGACTCATCTCCTAAGGTTCGGTGATCAAATAAAGAACAACTCTGCTACCTTATAATATAATGCTTCACTGAAATATCGAATCGTAATTTGAGCTTACCGTTGCCCAATTCATCATGATAGTCTTAAGCTTTCCATAAACCTGTTTTTGCTTTTTGCATCTCCTGGTAGTCTGTATTATTGAGCTTTTCGAAGCTCACGTTGTTTTTACGACCACAAGTTAAAAGATCGACCATGTTGCAGCTATCAACATCGATTTGGGAGTTTCTTTGGCTTGCTCGCAGAGTATGGTATCTGTGTAATTAGGGGGGCATGTAAGTCACATTTTGATTTATATTTGAGTTTGAAACTTTTATCATAGTTTTGTTTCATTGTCTGAATGTTTTCTGAAATTGTATTTTAATTCAAAACTTAATTTTTGATTTTAAAGGGTTTAACAATTTATTTTATTGAAATTTTAACGTGGGTCACTCTGGTGACCCTAATGTGACTTCCTAGGATCCGTATTAACGCATAGGCGGGTCTAGGGGGTACATTTAGTGGTATCAGAGCTTAGAGTTGCGTCATTCTGGTTTGATCGGTCGATTGTCTGTCGTAGGGTGTCTGGTCTGTGCATGCCCCTAGATTATCATTGTACTCTTTCGAGCCGGAACTCTGATGTCGAGTCCTTTTCCTGAAATAAGTAAATCTAAGTATTATGTCCTCTATAGCTCGATCTACACTGGCGAAGAATGTATGTAACATTCGTTTGTGATTCAGATTTGCTTGATGAATTTGAATATAGAAAAAGAACCTGAGATGGTTAATGTATGTGAAATTGAAGACCTGATTCAAATTGAGAACAAATGTTTAATTATGTGAGATGACCAATATAAGATTTCACGTAAGGCTATTTGGTGATAATGATTATGTTTGAGAATATTCTGGTGAAAATTTGACCAAAAGTATTATGAACTCAAAAAGAAAAGTGTCCGAGAGCGTGGTTAAAATTTAAGTTCTGCGATGACTCTATTATACACGAAGAAAATAGTTGCCTGATTATGAAGAAGGTAAGTGATATCTGTTTAAAACATTGGTTATGTTCGATTAGCTTGAAGGAGGACATTTTCTTTGAAAATGGGACATGGTGTACCATTATGTGTCATCCTTGACTGAAATTTGATGTTACATCCCGACTCTGGAATGCCTTCTGGGAGGCCTTGGGAACTCATTTGAATTACAGTTGTAGTTCTTCATCCGTAAACTGATGGTCAACCTAGAAGAGTAATTCAGATTCTGGAAGATATACCTTTGGATTGTATGGTTATCTTCTGTTGTAGTTTGGAAGGTTTCATATCCCTGACTGAGTCGGCTTATAATAACAGTTATGAGACAAGCATTCAATGGGAACCATATGAAATTCAGTATGGATTCAAATAATGTATTCTGATAAGTTAGTCTGAGTTTTAATATGGGATGATTTTGGGTCCAGGACAGTACGAGTGACTGAGGGCACTACCAGATTGATTTGTGACCGTCTAGGAGTTCCGAGATTTATGCATACTTTGATGGAAAGTTTTCGTGGATGGACGGATGAAATCGTGGATTCTGTATTTCTATTTGACTCTGGTCAATTTCGAGGACGAAATTTCTTTTAGGGAGAGAGAGTTGTAACACCTAAAATAAATATCAAGGTAAAATGCGATTAAAAAAAGGAGAGGAGAGGTGGAGTGCCAGTTCTGGGGTTCAAACCCACGAAGTAAGGGTGCCAAGGCTAATGACCTAGCCAATTGAGCTAAGTAGCTCTTGGTGTCTAAACTACCTGAATTTTCTTTTGTGTTTTAGTATTTTAGTTTAAACACTTAATATTAATAAAATACCGAACTTGCCCATCTGCCCTATATTTTTTTACCATTCCAAAAAAAAAATTAGTTCCAGACTCTTCTCCCCCCTAACCCTTCATCTTCCTAGCTCCGATCTCCTCGCTCTCTGCCGTCGCCGGCCCGTGGCATGCACCACCCATTGCATCTGAATCGTCGCCGTGCGTTGATCAAAACCCAGCCACTCACTCACCGTAAATCCCCTTCGTCGACCGTGGAGAACAGTTTGAAGCTTCAACGAGGAAACCAAACACCTTCCTTCTGTATTTTTTTGATTTTGGCCACCTCTATCGCCGTTTGGGCACGTCGACGGTCCGAGCATGTTCAATGTGGTGGGATGTATAGAACCTGACCCACCGATCATGTGTTCAACGCCGATAAGACGTTCATCAATGCTTCAAGCTTTCCGACAGGGTTTTGGCATTTCAGGTAATTTCCGACTTGATTTCGGCTTGTTTCGTGTTTCTGATAAATAGGTTTCGTTATGGGTTTGACAAACACTCTTTTTCTAGCAGAATCAGCGTAAAAGGCGTCTTAGGCGACCGTCCGACGGTCTGATTTTTGGGGTAAGTGAATCAGCTTGGACCGATTAAACTGGTTTAAAACCAACAAAACTGAACCGCCCTAGACTAAACCGGCCTGGCCCATTTGTAACCCAAGCCCGAACCGAAATCGTATCCGATCCGTCTGTTCTGGCCCTAGTCTGACCCGACTCGAACCTGTGCCTAACCCCTCTTATCCGAACTTGAGTTTGACCCGACCAGACCGAGTCAGCCCGCCGAGTCAACTAAGTGAGTCAACTCATCCGAGCTAACTCACTTAACTGCTGACGTCAGCGTTGACTTTGACCGTTGACCAAAATGTCAACTTTTTTGAAAACTCCCATTTTATGTTTTTTCTATGTCTTGAGTCCATTTTTGAAGCATGTTTCGCAAAATTCTAACCTGAAAGCCTTCGATTTTAACCTTGAACTCGAGCTTGCTTATATGTTTAACTTTCAGTTTAAGTGCTATGTGAATGAGGATTTATTTAAGGGTATTGTTTTATTGAGGGTATTTATACAGCTTCGTATCTGAGATGTTGTGGGACGTCAAATTCGGGTTCGAGAGTGATCGAATTAAGTAACTTGGATCGACCGAGGTAGCTCGGAGCTAAGGTAATACAATACTTCCTTTTGTATGCGTTATGAAACATGTTGGTATCCGATAAATGACTGCATGATCAATTTAAGTATACGGTTAATTCTGTTAAAGCCAAGTCAATTATAGAAAAAAGGATAGTATCTAGGTAAGACTGAATTTCTCGGTTAGGAAGATGAGGGAATTGTAAAAACTTCTGATATCATAGAATAATTTATAGGACTGCTATACTCTAAATGTGATTGTCTGTTAAAGATCTAAATTCCGAAATGCTTCATTACGAAATGAAGAAGGACTAAAATTCCCTAGACAACAAAATAATCTAGGAATCTACACCAAATTTGGTAGAGCAACAAATTCATCCAAAAACTTCGATTTGCTTGAAAAGTTATGGAACAAAGCTTAAACCTTCGAAATTGTAGAGTACTTGGGTTGTATTAAACTTTGAATAAATCTCTGAAAATAACTTACAAAAAATATTCGTATATCCGAACTAATCAAAGTGGCGTAAAATACCGAACGGACTAGCATGACCAAGGAGAATTGAAAACATCGATAAGGCTGAATTAATCGGAATGATCATAATGACCAAAAGACTGAAATATCTTCGGTACTAATTGTCAAATTATTTGAAATGATGGATATAACCTCAAGATCTGAAATGAATAAATAGTTGGAAGAACCAAAAGGCTCGGAATAATTGAAACACCTCTGGACATCAAAGTGACCGAAAATACCTCTAAGACTTGGAATAAGAAATATCAATAAAGCCAAGTAAAGGTAATGACTCTGAAAGTGGTAATACACGACCCTTGTTGGTTGGTCGATTCGGGAACTATTGTGATGTTGGAAGAATACCATAGAAAAGCATATTCGAGTTATTTGAAGAAAGTACCTAGGTCAATGGTAAGAGTAGCATGTTCTTCGTGTGTATTCGATGCTATGGATCGAGTTCAGGAGCAATAAACATGTTCGAATACTTGGAAAATACCATTTGAATACATGTTCAATTTTTCTGTTGTACGTTTAGTGGTTGCTTGGTGAAGGCGAGCTTTTTGTTATACTCTGTAGTCATTTCCGAGAAATGAATGGTTGAGGTGTACCTATCCGGTGAGATATTAAACACTATGTTAATGGGTTTCGATTAGTTCAAAGGGACTCGGAAACCTGATGAGCAACTAGAATACCTAAATTTTGTACATCATTGTTTATAACTTGTTTGTTCAAATTACCAAATTACCTCCGAAGGTCAAAATGATCAAAATACACTCGTAGGCTTTAATGATCGAATCGCTCTCAATATATCTAAATTCTAAATGATCCTAATGCATCAACATTGATGTCTGGTTTGAGTCATTGATACCGAATTCCCTTTCATGGGACCTCACTCTGAAATTAGTTTGAAATTGTCAAGTGTTCCATTTCTAATAATTATCGAGTGTCTCTAAGAAATAATTTAGATCATAAGGCGTGTACCATGTATCCGTAAATACTATTTGTTCTAAGCCACAACTATATGCCTAAAATTAAAAGTATGACACTGTTATTCGAAAAGAAAGCAATCCCTGGCTTATTCCTCTAATATGGAAATATATTTGATATATGACCTTGAATACAAAATAATAATAAAGCAAATTAAATCTGACATATGTCTTCTGGTATAAAAAAATAGATTGGATAACTATCTTCTAGTATTACTGTCTTTTGAATATAAACTAAATTCATCTGGGTGTATTATCTAGTATTAATGTCTTCTAAAATATACCTGTAAAGTGCTCATAAGTCCTATAATTTATGCACATTTCATCTCATATTATTGTTATTCTCAAGTGCATTTCAGGCATATTTAGGTGCATGCATGCATTATTTACAGTATTTTTTGCTTTGCCTTGTTTTTGTTGAATATCTATGATTTAGTAAGAAAAGATACTGTTTTAGTTTAGTTTTGGTTTCAGGTGCTAAAAGTTGTCAGATGGAGAGAGGAGCTGAGGAGCTGATGCTGAGGTAGCAAGCCAAGGAGCTGTACTGAAGCAGTTCAACATAGAGAGAGATGTTGCCGACTAGCTGTCGCCGCCATATCTGCCGCCCAGGGCAGTAACATGAGGAATTGGTAAATTGGAGTGCGATAGGAAGAACATAATTTTCTGAGTCCAATGAGCCCATCTACGCAATTTATTGATGCCGGAAACAACGGACTGAGCCGCCAAAGGAGAGAATGTCTAAGGCAGCTTAAGCTTACTTATGGCACAAGGAGTCCAATTTCAAGTCAAAGAAGTCAGATTTAAAGGAAGCATTCAATGCAAAAGCTACTTTATCATAAAGAAGATATCTACTTCAAGGAGGAATTACCCTAGGCCATGCCCTATATATACCCGATCATATTTTGTATTTTAGACAACTCATAGTTGGTATAGCTTAGGTTTCTCTTGTGTTTTCTTGCCGCCACTATGTTCTAAATTCTTTAGGGTTTGGGTTATGTTGTAAAGTAGTTGTGAGAACGGTTGTTTAGGTTTAAGTTTGTTTTTGTAATAAATTCAAGGTTTGGTTATTTCATGTTCTTCATTGTTTTCAACTGAGTCGAGAGATCGATTGTGAGCAATCCATTTGTTTTGCACCGAGACAGTCCAACTCACGAAAGAAGTAAGCACGATCTCATCAATACTAGGTGTTGATCAATCCAGCCTAGACATAGGTTAGAGTTTAAGGCGGCTAAAAGAGGACGAACCAAAGGTTTCTATTCATTGCAAGATTCACACCGTCGGGTATTATGTGCAGCGGGCATCAACAACATTCAGACTTAGACATAGGCTGAATCATTATCAAAGCATTATGCCGAGCCTTGAAGGTCTGCCGAAGTTTGTCGCCGAGCCAATCGTCCGTTCCACCTGCCGAGGTAAAGAAAGCGTCAAAGCATCAATATGCCATCTTCCGCGGAGGTAGCAAAAGTCTAGCAGCGCAATACAACTTATCCTATTTAACGCAGTTTCACACTACGGAGCAGCATAACCTGACCCATTCTATCACTTTGATCTCTTCTACTATTTACTTGTGTTTATTTATTTTTCTCTTAAACAAACTAAAATCAACTTGTGCATTTATTTTCTGTGCAGGAATTGACATTCGAATTAGCTGTCCAATCCTCGTGGGAGACGATATCTTTTATACTATAACTTGACAAGAGTGTGTACTTGCGCTCATATTTAGAGAACGCCCTAACGCTCTACAAGTTTTTGGCGACGTTGCCGGGGATTGGCAACACTAAATTCATCTTTATTTTTCTGCACTTTTATTTTATTGCATTTAATTTCAATTTTTATTTTTCCTTTTTATTTGAAAAAAAGAGAATTTTACAGTTTTCTTGTCTAGTGCATGACCAGAGCCAACCCATCGACCGAAATCGTTTTCATAGACGAGATCGAACGGAGAGCAAGAGAACTAAAGAAAGAAGCAAGAGAAGCCCTTGTAAAAGCTAAGGAAGAAGGAAAAGCAGAGGCAGCCATGCATAACGGCAAAGACGACAACCCTTCCAACAATGCTCGAAACGCCAGGGATGGGCAGCAAGATCCGCCACCTAGGCAGCAGCCACCAATTCCGCCCAGGCAGCAGCAGTATGTGCGCATCACTAGGGATTATTTGGAGCACGGATTCAGAGGATTTGACCCAACTGTTGAAGAGCCTAAAATTGAAGCAGATCACTTTGTGCTGAAGCCCGTGATGTTCAACATGATAAACACATTGGGGCAATTTGGAGGAACTGGCACGAAAGAAGCTCGACAACACTTGAGGGGATTTCTAGACATTTGCAGAGCCTTTAAAATACATGGAGTCCATCAAGATGTGCTTAAGCTGAGATTATTTCCCTATTCACTGAGGGATAGGGCAAAGCAGTGGCTGAACAACCAACTGGTAGGATCATTCAACACTTGGACGGAGTTGTGCAAGGACTCCCTAGATTGTTTCAGTCCTTCAAACGTAACTGGCAGATTAAGAAACGAGATCACTGCCTTCCGCTAAGGGGATGACGAACCAATGTATGAAGCTTGGGAGAGATACCAACAAATGTTAAACAACTGCCCGCTTCACGGCTTCCCATCCTGGACTCAAGTGTCGATGTTCTACAATAGAGTAAATCAACCGACACGAATGATGCTCGACACCTCAGCCGATTGAATCATCTTGGATAGACCACCCGAGGAGGCACTACAGATTCTGAACAGGATTGCAAAGAATGACTACAAGTTTCCTACAGCTCGCTGCGGCGGCATAAGGCAGCCAATTGTTGTGAATGAAGTAGAAGCCATTGAATCTGTCAATGCCCGCCTGGATAAACTGCCACAGCTGGTGATGAATATGGCCAAAGGAAAAACATATGAGGCCAAGGCTGTGGAGCCATTTTGTGATGAGTGTGGGGGCAACTATGGTTCCTCTGAATGCAGTGAGTCCGCCAACTTCATGGGAACTTATGAGAGGAACAACAGACCCAACACCAACACATATAACCCAGAATGGAAATGTAACACCCCTAATTTAATAAGGCAAAAAAATGAAATGAAGAAAAAAAATAGAAATAGTGCAGTTACAAGGGTTTGAACTCGTGACCTACGCTTGGTGGATCAATGCCTTAACCATTTGGGCTAAGGTCCCCTTTTGGTTATATCATACGACCACAAATATTTGAATTATATTTTATCAATCTGATTCAATAATATTTACAAGTCAGACTTTTCACCTACCGTGTGGATGCTTATTCGAATCAAAAAAAAAGAAGAGAGGGGAAATAGATCTTTCCAGAATACCAAAAGTCTTACCTAACCACCGTCGTTCTCAGCTCTGATCTGTGCCACCGCCGGGTCGTGGCCTTCACCGCCGCTGCCACCGTGTCCGCCAACTCTCCCCGAACGCAGCCGTGGTAACCACTCGCGGTTATCAGCCGTCGTCCACCGTGGGAAGATGTTTGCGTGCTTCGTCGGAGAAGCCCGAAGCGGCCTCTATTTTACGCGTTTTCCGGTCACCTCTGTCGTCCCTTGGTCACGCAACCACCAGATCTGGGATCCTCGTACCACGGCGAGCAAAACCCAACCGTTCAACTACACATCTGACGCCGGTAAGGGCTTCATCAGGGTTACGCGGTAATCTGGCCATTTCGTACGAATTTGGGTAAGTTCAGTGAGTTTTGGTTTAATTTTTTGGTTTTCGGTTGAGATAGGTTAGATTTAAGGTTGTTTTTTTAGCGTTTCTGGGCTGTCCGACGTGTTTTCCGACCGGGAAAGGTCGCGCGTGGGCTTCACGCGCCGCACAAGACGATACCTGGCCGCCTTGGACGGTGGCTGTCGAACTGGCCAGCTTAGACTCGGTCTAGCCGTGAACCGAGCCACCCGAATCGGTCCAAACAAACCAGCCCAAGCCTAGTGGTAAATCAAGCCCGTTGACCGACCCGACCTGTTGACCGACCCGACCCGACCCGACCCGTTGACCGAGTCAACCTAGTGAGTCAACTCGCCCGAGTCAACCCAGTGAGTCAACTCGCCGAGTCAGCCTTTGGACCATTGACATCAGCATGACGTCAGCGTCGACTTTGACTGCTGACGTCAACGTTGACTTTGACCAAAAAGTCAACTTTTCCCGAAAAGCCCTAATTTATGTTTTGCGATGTCCTAAGTCCATTTTTGAAGCCCATTTCGTGAAATTCTAATCCGGAAGCCTCCGAATTTGACCTTGAACTCGAGTCTGCTTATGTATTTTAATAATCAATTATGAGCAATGTGAATAAGGACTGAAATTGGAATTTGTGTGATTGAAGGTATTCGCAGTTTCTTGTATTCGGGATGTTGAGGACGTCGCATTTGGGTTCGAGAGTGATCGAGCGGAGTACCCTGGTCGACCGATATAGCAAGTATTAAAGGTAATACACTACTACCTCTAGTATGCTTTATGAACATGTTGGTATTCGGTTAATGCATGCATGAATATGATGAAGAGTGATGTTAATGCTGCTTAAGTCAAACCAAATATGAAATTGGGTATGATAACATAGATAAGATCGAAATGCTCGAACGAGGAAGTTAATAAATGTAAGGATCTGGAGTTCAATAAATTAAGTAATAAGGCAGCAAATCTCCAAACCCGATTATTAATGTCAAATGATTAAACGCTAAAAATATTTGGATATGAAATTATGAAAATGCCCCTAATGTATGAGAATGACTAAATATACCCTTGGAATTGGAAGCGATCTAGAAATCTGCACAGAATATGGTAAAACAACCCGATTCATCTAAAAACCTCGATCTACTTGGAAAGTTATGGTAACAAGATTTAAACCTTCGAGATGGTAAGGTGTTAGGTTTCCTTGAATTTGGAATGAATCTCCGAATATAGATTTACGAGAAACTATTCATACCTCTGAATTAATCAAGTGGCTCAAATTTCTAAATTGATTGAAATGACTAAAAGTATTGGAAATACTATTATGGTTAAAATAATCGGAATGATCATATTGACCAAAGAGGCTGAAGTATCCTCGGACACCCAAGTTTCCATATTAACTGGAAGGATGGATAAACCCTTGAGTTTCTGAAATGATTGAAGTGATTGGAGGGTACCGAAATTTCTTGAATGGCTGAAACACCCACGAGTACTTAAATGAATAAAATACTATAAATGGTTTAATTGACATGAATGAGGGATGTCCTGAGCTTCAAAATGACTAAAAATACCCCCTTGACTGGAAGTAAATTGCCTTTGATAAAATTATGGAAATGCCAATGAAGCTAAAAATGACTAAAATGCCCCTAAGGGTTGAAATATGACTCGTGTATTCCAATCACTCATGATATTAATATAAGGTTGGAGGTTTTTCCGCACAGATCATAAGTTCGACTACTCCGCGGCAAGTCCGGGGGTGAATTATGAAAGCAACCGTTCAAATATACGATAGACCGGATACATTATAAGGGTTGGCTAGTAATGCAAGGTTGTGATATGTTAGTTCGAATGGTTTTGGAGGCTCGATAAACTTCTGGGAATCTTAAATATTGTAGATCATAATTTCCTCATGATTAGGCTAAATTACAAAATCCCATCTAATAGTTAAATGACCAAAATGCCCTCGTTGGCCAAAGTGATCAAAATAGCCCTAAATGTATCTGATGTCATGAGAGATCTTGACATGGAAACCTCTGGATACTTGGTTGGAAACCTGATGAGCAACTAGAATGTTTTGAGCCACTGTTTATGCCTTGTTGGTATAAGTTACCAAAATGCCCATGTGTGATAAATGACTGTAATGCCCTTGTGGGCTTAAATGAGAAAATCACTCATGATATGCCTAAACTCTCGAAGATCTAGATGTATCATCTCCTGAATATCTGGTTTGAACCGTTGGTACGAACCCCTCCTTTAATAGGGGCCTCGTTTCAAAAATTCGTTCAAATTGTCAATAGTTTAATGTGTTCTATTCCATAAATGCCGAGTATCTCCAAGAAACAAATTGTTCCACCTAGTGTGTTCCATGTGTGCCACACGACTGTTTTTGCATACTGATTTACATGTTATAATATCGATCACGTGCACTTGATTGACATACTTGAACTCACATGAACATGACATGTTTTATAATTAAGCATGATCGTACTATATTTCTGGTATAGGCCTATGCACCCGATATGACAAACATGCTATATGGATAATGCGTTACTAAAAAAAATACAGTTATTGATTAATGAACTATTGATGATCTGCTTCAATGGGGTACTTGGGACATGATATGAAGTTACCGTCGGCTTAGCCCTGATCCAGCTGGTAAGTCCGCCCGTATTGGGATCCTAAGCTTCGGCTAGGTCTGCCCATTCTCGGATCCTAGGCTTTAGCCAGGTCCCCCGTATTCGGATCCTAATCTTCGGCTAGGTCCGCCCGTTTTCGAATCCTAGGCTTCGGCCAGGTCTGCCCGTTTTCGGTTCCTATGCTTCGGCAAGGGCCGCCTGTATTCTAAGGTATATCCTTAGGATGGTACCCACGCCCAATGGGCTCGTGTTAATGCATGCACATGATACCGCACTGGGGAAACTATATAATGGAGTATGGTTGGAGGGTAAATATAGAATTAAAATGAACTTTACGGCTACTTAAAACAAATGTATTTTAAAATAAAAAGGCTTACTGCATTGTTACATTTCATGCGTTAACGTTGCACTGTTGGAACACACTAGTCACTAAACTCTCTTTTCCACCTCCGTATGTTACCAGCCTATATAATTCCCTTCTAATTCACGATGTTTGAATAAAGAACAATATCGTCATTCTCGAGTATGATGCTACTTCGAAATAGTAGAACAGAAATGGAGACTGTTACTACATGGGACATCACGAAAATGTTATGCCTACCATATATCTACATGAGCTTATAGCATCTTTTGGTAGTTCTGTATTATTGAGCTTTTCCAAGCTCACGTTGTTTTTACCATCGCATGTTAAAGGAATATATCATGGTATAATCGTTGACAACAGTGTTCGAAGTCGTCTCGGCGTTGCCTTTGGAGTACGGTACTGTACAGTTAGTGGGCATGTATGTCATGTATTGTTTTATGACAGTGTCTGTAAAACACTTTCAGAAATTTTGTTACATGTTTAAATGACTTCCCGAAATGGTATTTAAACAGAAGTTGATTTTTTTCAGTTTAATAAGTGTTTGAAAAAAAATGTTTTTATGCGTATTTTTACTGTTGGTCGCTCTTGTGACCCTAATGTGACTTTCTAGGATCCGTTATAACGCATAGGTGGGTCTAGGGGGTTACATTTAGTGGTATCAGAGCTTAGAGTTGTGTCATTCTGGGTAGATCGGCTGATCATCTGTCATAGGGTGTCTGGTTTGTGCATGCCCCTAGCATAACCGTACTGCTTCGAGCCGAAACTCCGATGTCGAATCTCTTTCTCTGAAATAAGTGAATCTAAGTATTATGCCTTACATAGCTCGATCTGTAATGGCAAGAAACGTCTATATCGTACGCCTATGTTTTGGATTAAATTGATTGATTTGAATCTAGATAAATAAACTGAGATGGTTAATACGTGTGAAATTGAAGATATGAACTAGATAGAGAATAAAGGTTTATCATGTAAGGCAACCGATATAAGATTTATTTGTAATGTCATTCGGTGATAATGATTATGTTTGAGAATATCCCGATAGAAAATTGATAAAAGCTGTATGAATTTAGAAGGAAGGTGTTCGTGAATGTGGCGAAAGTGTAAATCATATGGTAACTTTGTTTTACACAAAGGAAATCGATGTTTGAAAATTTCGCTAGAGGTAAATTTTAACCGATCAAAATCTTGGTTATGTTCAGTCAGCTTGAAGGTAGACATTTCTAAGGAAATGTGGCTTAGTGTATAGTTATATATATATCTTATCTGACTGAAATCCAATGCTATGCCCTAATTCTGGAAGGCCATGTCAAAGATTTTGGATACTCGTATGAATTTTAGGTATAGTTTTCACCTGTAAAATTGATGGTCAACCTAGTAGAGTAATTTAGTTACTAGAGGAAATACTTCATGGTCGTAAGTTTGACTTCTGCAGTAGTCGAGAAGATTCTGACTCCAGACTGAGACCATGTATAATAAAAGTTACGAGACAAGTGTTTGCTTGGCTCCGTATGAAGTTATGCATGCATTCATATATCGTATTCTTATATGTTGGTCTGAAGCGAATGACAAGATGGTTTTGAGCCCAAGTCAATCTAAGTGACTAAGGACGCTGCAAGATTGGTCTGTAATCGTTTGAGAGAGAGTCCTGAGAAACAAGTATGTTATAATGGATTGGTTTTAGTGCAAGAAGGGATGAAAGAGCAGTTTCTGCATTTGTCGGACTCAGGTAAATTTCGAGGACGGAATTTCTTTAAGGGGGAGAGAGTTGTAACACCCATAATTTAATAAGGCAAAAAAATGAAAATGAAGAAGAAAAAATAGAAATAATGCAGTTACAAGGGTTTGAACTCGTGACTTACGCTTGGTGGATCCAAGCCTTAACCATTTGGGCTAAGGTCCCCTTTTGGTTATATCATACGACCACAAATATTTGAATTATATTTTGTCAATCTGATTCAATAATATTTACAAGTCAGACTTTTCACCTACCGTGGGGATGCTTATTCGAATCAAAAAAAAAGAAGAGAGGGGAAATCGGATCTTTCCATGGTAACCATGGTAACCACTCGCGGTAACCACTCGCGGTTATCAGTCGTCGTCCACCGTGGGAAGATGTTTGCGTGCTTCGTCGGAGAAGCCCAAAGCGGCCTCTGTTTTACGCGTTGTCCGGTCACCTCTGTTGTCCCTTGATCGCGCAACCACCAGAACTGGGATCCTCGTACCACGGCGAGCAAATCCCAACCGTCCGACCACACATCCGACGTTGGTAAGGGCTTCATCGGGGTTACGCGGTAATCCGGCCATTTCGTACGAATTTGGGTAAGTTCGGTGAGTTTTGGTTTAATTTTTGGGTTTTCGGTTGAGATAGGTTAGATTTAAGGTTTTTTTTAGCGTTTCTGGGCTGTCCGACGTGTTTTTCGACCGGGAAAGGTCACGCGTGGGCTTCACGCGCCGCCCAAGGCGATTCTCGGCCGCCTTAGACGGTGGCTTCCGAACCGGCCGGCTCAGACCCGGTCTAGCCGTGAACCGAGCCACCCGAACCGGTCCAAACAAACCAGCCCAAGCCAGTGGTAAACCAAGCCCGTTGACCGACCCGACCCGTTGATCGACCCGACCCGTTGACCGAGTCAACCTAGTGAGTCAACTTGCTCGAGTCAACTCAGTGAGTCAACTCGCCCGAGTCAACCCGGTGAGTCAACTTGCCGAGTCAGCCTTTGGACCAATGACCTCAGCGTTGACTGCTGACGTCGGCGTTGACTTTGACCAAAAGTCAACTTTTCCCGAAAAGCCCTATTTTATGTTTTTCGACTTCCTGAGTCCATTTTTGAAGCCCGTTTCGTGAAATTCTAACCCGGAAGCCTCTGAATTGGACCTTGAACTCGAGTCTGCTTATGTATTTTAATAATCAATTATGAGCAATGTGAATAAGGACTGAAATTGGAATTTGTGCGATTGAAGGTATTCGTAGTTTCTTGTATTCGGGATGTTGAGGACGTCTCATTTGGGTTCAAGAGTGATCAAGATAAGTACCCTGGTCGACCGATATAGCAAGTATTAAAGGTAATACACTACTACCTCGAGTATGCTTTATGAACATGTTGGTATTCGGTTAATGCATGAATGAATATGATGAAGATCGAAATGCTCGAACGAGGAAGTTAATAAATGTAAGGATCTGGAGTTCAATAAATTAAGTAATAAGGCAGCAAATCTCCAAACCCGAGTATTAATGTCAAATGATTAAACGCTAAAAATATTTGGATATGAAATTATGAAAATGCCATTAATGTATGAGAATGACTAAAATACCCTTGGAATTGGAAGCGATCTAGAAATCTGCACAGAATATGGTAAAACAACCTGATTCATCTAAAAACCTCGATCTACTTGGAAAGTTATGGTAACAAGATTTAAACCTTCGAGATGGTAAGGTGTTAGGTTTCCTTGAATTTGGAATGAATCTCCGAATATAGATTTACGGGAAACTATTCATACCTCTGAATTAATAATGTGGCTTAAATTTCTGAATTGATTGAAATGACTAAAAGTATTGGAAATACTATTATGGTTAAAATAATCGTAATGATCATATTAACCAAAGAGGCTGAAGAATCCTCAGACATCCAAGTTTGAAAATTAACTAGAAGGATGGATAAACCCTTGAGTTCTGAAATGAATGAAGTGATTGGAGGGTACCGAAATTTCTTGAATGGCTGAAACACCCACGAGTACTTAAATGACTAAAATACTATAAATGGTTTAATTGACATGAATGAGGGATGTCCTGAGTTTCAAAATGACAAAAAATACCCCCTTAACTGGAAGTAAATTGCCTTTGATAAAATTCTGGAAATGCTAATGAAGCTAAATATGACTAAAATGCCCCGAAGGGTTGAAGTATGACTCGTGTATGCCAATCACTCATGATATTAATATAAGGTTGGAGGTTTTTCCGCACATATCATAAGTTCGACAACTCCGCGGCAAGTCCGGGGGAGAATTATGAAAGCAACCGTTCAAATATACGATACAGCCGGATACATTAGAAGGGTTGGCTAGTAATGCAAGGTTGGGATATGTTAGTTCGAATGGTTTTGGAGGCTCGATAAACTTCTGGGAATCTTAAATATTGTAGATCATAATTTCCTCATGATTGGGCTAAATTACAAAATCCCCTATAATAGTTAAATGACCAAAATGCCCTCGTTGGCTAAAGTGATCAAAATAGCCCTAAACGTATCTGATGTCGTGAGAGATCTTGACATGGAAACCTCTGGATGCTTGGTTGGAAACCTGATGAGCAACTTGAATGTTTCGAGCCACTATTTATGCCTTGTTAATATAAATTACCAAAATGCTCATGCGTGATAAATGACTATAATGCCCTTATGGGCTTAAATGAGAAAATCACTCATGATATGCCTAAACTCTCGAAGATCTTGATGTATCATCTCTTGAATATCTGGTTTGAACCGTTGGTACGAACCCCTCCTTTAATAGGGGCCTCGTTTCAAAAATTCGTTCAAATTGTCAATAGTTTAATGTGTTCTCTTCCGTAAATGCCAAGTATCTCCAAGAAACAAACTGTTCCACCTAGTGTGTTCCATGTGTGCCACACGACTGTTTTTGCATACTGATTTACATGTTATAATATCGATCACGTGCACTTGATTGACATACTTGAACTCACATGAACATGACATGTTTTATAATTAAGCATGACCGTACTATATTTTTGGTATATGCCTATGCACCCGATATGACAAACATGCTATATGGATAATGCGTTACTAAAAAAACTACAGTTATTGATTAATGAACTATTGATGATCTGATTCACTGGGGTACTTGGGACATGATATGAAGTTACCGTTGGCTCAGCCCTGATCCAGCTGGTAAGTCCGCCCGTATTCGGATCCTAAGCTTCGGCTAGGTCCGCCCGTTCTCGGATCCTAGGCTTCGGCCAGGTCCGCCCGTATTCGGATCCTAAGCTTCGGCTAGGTCCACCCGTTCTCGGATCCTAGGCTTCGGCCAGGTCCGCCCGTATTCGGATCCTAAGCTTCGGTTAGGTCCGCCCGTTCTCAGATCCTAGGCTTCGGCCAGGTCCGCCCGTATTTGGATCCTAAGCTTCGGCTAGGTCCGCCCGTTCTCGGATCCTAGGCTTCGGCCAGGTCCGCCCGTTTTCGGTTCCTATGCTTCGGCAAGGGCCGTCTGTATTCTAAGGTATATCCTTAGGATGGTACCCACGCACAATGGGCCCGGGTTAATGTCTGTACATGATACCGCACTGGGGAAACTATATACTGAAGTATGGTTGGAGGGTAAATATAGAATTAAAATGAACTTTATGACTACTTAAAACAAATGTATTTTAAAATAAAAAGGTTTACTGCATTTTTACATTTCATGCATTAACGTTGCATTCTTGGAACACACTAGACACTAAACTCTCTATTTCCACCTCCTTATGTTACCAGCCTATATAATTCCCGTCTAATTCATGATGTTTGAATAAAGAACAAATATCGTCATTCTCGAGTATGATGCTACTTCGAAATAGTAGAACAGAAATGGAGACTGTTAATACATGGGATATCATGAAAATGTTATGCCTACCATATATCTACATGAGCTTATAGCATCTTTTGGTAGTTGTTGAGATTTAGGGTGCTCGATTCGATCAACCGTTCTTGCTCGCCAAGTGTGGAGAAGTGGGATAATTGGGTGTTTTAGTGGGAGGTGAAAAATTTGCAATTTGACACAAGGATTTATAGTGGTTCAACCTTCTAACCAAGGTCTACATCCACTACCTTATCTCCCCACTAAGGATTTCCAACAAATTCACTAAGAATTTCGTCCCCTTTTCTCGGATTAGGAGGAAACCGTTACAACCCTCAAAGCTTTCTACCCAAAGCTTGAAGGAACACTCTCTTTACAAAGAAAGACTTAGCAAACTAGAAATCCCTCTAAAAGGTGTTTGTTTGCAATTCTAATCACTCACCCAAAACCTAGACACTTGAGCAAATTTAACAATGCCAGCTCACAAGTGTTGTCTAAGCAAGAAATAAACAATTTAAGCTCTAGACAAATTTTGACATCATAATGTTGTAACAACTGAAGCATTAACCATTACAAGATGCTAGGAGGTCCCTTTTATACTCCCAATTGAGTTTGTAGCCGTTGCTAGCCGTTGGGATCAATTTGGAGCCGTTTGAGTCTTTATTTCCCACCATAAATGTAGTTCTGCAGCTTGGCGTATCGATACTCGTCCAACCGTATCGATACGGTCTCAATGAGGAAAGAGCCGTTGGGCTTCTTCAGCTGATGCGTATCGATACGCTTACCTAGCGTATCGGTACGGTCCTGCAATTTAAAAGACCGTTGGGAAAGTGACCGTTGGGGTAGTTAGGCGTATCGGTACGCGATACAACCGTATCGGTACGCGACTAGCCGTTGGGCTATTTCAAAGCTCACCGTATCGATACGGCTAAGCGTATCGGTACGGGTTTTGGCTACTGGAAAATCTGGTGGCTTAAAACCCTAAAGCGTATCGGTACCCTTCTATACCGTATCGATACGGGTACATAAAAATACAGGTTTTGACCATTTTAAATGTACTTTAAGTCCATTCCAAAGCCTTTAAAACCCTTAAACATATTTTCAAGTTGTTTTTTACTAAAAACTCATTTTAAATTCTTTGCAATTTAGTCCAAAACATTTTTCAAATATTATATCAAAACTTAGTTCTACAGTAGTTCTGTATTACTGAGCTTTTCCAAGCTCACGTTGTTTTTACCATTGCAGGTTAAAGGAATATATCATGGTATAATGGTTGACAACAGTGTTCGGAGTCGTCTCGGCATTGCCTTTGGAGTACGGTGTTGTACAGTTAGTGGGCATGTATGTCATGTATTTTTTTATGACAGTGTCTGTAAAACACTTTCTGAAATTTTGTTACATGTTTAAATGACTTCCCGAAATGGTATTTAAACAAAAGTCGATTTTTTTCAGTTTAATAAGTGTTTGAAAAAAATGTTTTTATGCGTATTTTTAATGTGGTTCGCTCTATTTACCCTAATGTGACTTCCTAGGATCCGTTATAACGCATAGGCCGGTCTAGGGGGGTTACAGGAAAAAGCATCCAAATTTCTCCTGGAGTAACCCAAACACGGCTGCAAATCCAACCCAACAACCAGGAGGATATCAGCAGAAACTGTCACGATAGCCGCCTCAGCAAGAACATAATACGAACAATAATTCATTAGAATCTACTCTACATACTTTAATGTCTCGCACTAGTGATTTTATTGTTCGTACTAATAAATTTATTGACAAAACTGAGCCTTTTTATGGACAGGACTTGGATGCGGATGATCAACTAGGACGCAACAATAAAGAACCTGGAGACCCAGTTCGGGCAGTTCACTGAAATCATAAGCAACAGGACAATGGGTGCATCATCCAGTACCACAGAGGTCGCATTAAAACCCACTTATGAGCAGTGCAAAGCAATAACTAAAAGAAGTGGGAAACAATTGGATGAGCCCAGAATTGAGCAGCCAGAGCTACCTGCCGCAGCAGCACATGAACAACCTACTGTGACAGCAAAACACCCTGGTGTTGACAGCCCAGAGACAGATGATCCTGAACCCCCACAGATTAGATTTCCCTGCAAGGAACGCATCCAGGACACCTGTCTGCCGCCACCCTTTCCCCAAAGGCTTAAACAACAAAAGTAAGAGCACCAATTCAAGAAGTTTCTGGATATTCTATAACATGTGAACATCAACATCCCACTCGTGGAAGCCATACAAAACATGCCAAGTTATGCGAAGTATCTGAAAGATATGGTTTCCAGGAGAAGGAGAATTGGGGAATTCGAGACGGTAGCTGTCACAGAAGAATACATGACAATGATGCATAACAAGGTGCGCCCAAGAGGACAGATCCAAGCAGCTTTATCATTCCATGCAGGATAGGCAACAACCATGACATGCGAGCTCTATGTGATCTAGGTGCAAGTATTAATTTGATGCCCAAGGTTGTCTTCAACAAATTAGGAATTGGAAAAGAAAAACTGTAAAGTGTCGACAAGTTCTATATTTCATGCACATTCCATCTCATATTATTGCAATTTTTAAGCACATCGTAGGCATAATTAGGACCATGCATTGCATTTTACAGTATTTATTTTCTTTTCCTTGTTTTTATAGAATATCTTTTATTTGGTAAAGAAAATGTTGAGTGGATCAATGAAACGATATAAGCCAAAAGGGGGTGAATTGGATTTTTAGAACTTTTGGTGGTGGAGTAGAAAATTAAAAATTTCTAGACAAGGGATTTTAGAGTGGTTCAAGTTCCAATTAAACTCTACATCCACTACCTTAGCTTCACTAAGGATTTTCCAACAATCCACTAATTGCACATCCCCTTTTCTAGGATAAGGAGGTAACCTTTACAATACTGGTCAAATTTTCTACCCCAAATTTGACCCAATCCTCACTCAAGTGATACAAAGAAGATAAAGGCTAAAACTAGTATCTCTCAATACAAAATATAGCCCTTTTACAAGCACTCAACCCAATTGAACATATAAGAATGGAAATTACAAACTTCACAATTGGGGTTTACAAGAAAAAATGGGATTTTAGCGCAATTGCTTGGATTTGATGTTTGGATAATTCTTTTGAGATCAATAGTTGTTGCTGGAGCTTTTAGAGGTCCCTTTTATACCTTCTCATTGAATTCTAGCCGTTGTGGTTGTTGCCTTCATTAAAATAGCCGTTGGGATGTTATCTTCCCACCATAAATGCAGTCTGCAACTACCCATTCCAAAATGCCCGACCCTGTTTCGAAACAAACCAAAATAGAAAGAGCCATTGGGGTGTAATAAATAAGCCGTACCGAAACGGACACGAACGTTTCGATACGCTAAGAGCCCGTTTCGAAACCCGTTTTGAAACATTTTACTACTGTCAAAGCTTGTATCAAAACGGCTTAGGAGCGTTTCGATACGCATTAACGATATTTTTAAATTCAGTTATAAAACTTCAACGGTCTTATTTTAAAACCAAGTTTAAATTTTGTTTCGAAACGTTTGAGGTCGTTTCGATACTGCCATATCAAAACGGTTCAAACCGTTCCGATGTTCTTCATCCGTTTCGAAACACGTTCCGAAACAGAGGTTAATAGTTTCAAAACGTTTCGAAACACCCAAAGGCCGTTCCAAAACGGTGACTCGAAAATCACTGTTTTGACTTGGTAAACACTTAGAAAATATTTGACAAGTTGAGGTTTTGACTTATACATTTTTCTTTAAACACATAGAGAGGTTTTGAGGACTTAAAAATTCATTTTCTCTTTTTCAATTTAGTCCTTAAATCCTTTGTTATATCAAAATCAATTTATTGGTTTCACAATCTCCCCCTTTTTGATATAACAAAACCAAGTTAGAATTTTTAAGAGTTTTGAAATCTTGAAGACATTCTAACTCCCCCTCAATTTAAGATGGGTTTTAAAGTTTTGAAAAGTTTTAAAATTCAAGTTTTAAAACTCAAAACCGATAAAATTTTTGCTCTTTCATTGCTTCTCCCCTTTTTGTTAGATCAAAAAGAATATAAACAAGGTTCATCAAGAGAAGAAACAAGGTTAAACGCAATAAACCAAACAACATAACACTACAAAAAAATGTACATATACTGACGCCAATTTATACCGACGGACATAAAGCGTCGGTATACATGTCATATACTGACGAATACTTGAACTGTCGCTAAAAGTACTAGGTTTTACCGACAGATATATTATTTGTCGGTACAAATAGACTCTATACCAACGGTAAATAAGCAATCGTCGGTATAGGTTTAAAATATACCGACAAAATTTATTAGCCGTCGGTAGAAGTGAACCATATAGCGACGGAGATACTTTGTGCGTCGGTATAGATTATAGGTAAATTCTATACCGACGAAATTTATAGCCGTCGGTATAGGTATGTTTTAATTTTTGGCTTAATTAAAAAAACAAAAAAAAAACAAAATAATACAATACCTGAACAAAATTAAAATCCCTAATCCCTAATTCTCTTCAGCCTTGCTCGTTCGTTTTTCTCTGTTTCTTCACCGTTGTTCAAGTCTCCGTTGCACCAGCCGGCAGCCACCAGGTAATTCTCTACTTCTTCACTCCTTCTCTGTTTCTCAAAATTTATATGTATTTGATGTTATTTTTTCCCTGAACAAAATTAAAATCCCTAATTCTCTTCAGCCTTGCTCGTTCGTTTCTTCTCTGTTTCTTCACTTCATCTCCGTTGCAAATGTATTTGATTTTATTTTTTCCCTTTCTTCCATCTCATCGCGTTGCCATTCTTCTTTGATGAATCATCATCATTCTTCTAAATGACTTCCCATTTGGGTGATCCGATTGTTGGGTGATCCCTAATTTTTCCCATTGTTAAAAAGCATGGCAGTAGCTACCTTAGCTGCCTTCTCCATGTTTGCTGCTTGTGCTGAACACAGCTTTATCCTTAAACTTTTCTACACATTATAGAAAATTTGTAACACAGCTTTATCATAAAATTACTTGACATTGTCGACATTCATCCTTTTAATATAATCATTTAGGAAAATTGGGTGAGATTGCCGTGGCCATTGCTAATCTGGTTCTCAGGCATGATATTAAAATTACTTGCTCTTCGGTCACCCTTTTCGGCTAGTCTTATCAGCTTCCTCCGTTAAATATATGAGGTTGGCCCTTGCTGCTTCTGACATTACATTGCAATGTGCTTTTGATATATTATTCCAGGTACCTCAGGTCCTCTGCATCCGATGCCGATCTCAGTTCATGGACTTCAAGTTTTGCAATATTAAGCTCATTTTTTAGCTGCTGTATGTCCTCGTTTCCCTCATTCCATTTCCGTTTATCATCTTTAGGCTTCTTAAATATTTTGCTGGCATTAGCCATTAGAAATCATTTTTGTCTGAAGCTTGCTAACAAGTCCCTCTAATGACTTAACTCTAGCTTTTGATTGCCGCAACTCCGGTAGTATGCTGTTGTAAGTTTTCGTTTATTTCATCGTTTTATTTGCTGCCTCGAGTTGCATTTGTGTTTTGCTTATAAGTTCAAGAGCCCAAGCTTCAGATTCTATGGCAATCAGTGAGTTTGGACTTGAAAGTTTTTCGAGCAATTCTGAAAATAATAAGCTTAGTGCTTATAAGTCCAATGTTCTCCATTTTCTTGATAGTTTTTGTAATCGAATATCTACAAAGTTTTAAAGAAGTTGTTTCATTATTGGCTTTTTTCTCCTTTTGGCCCCTAAAGTGTTGCCATTATTGGTTGTTTGACAAGCTTTTTCACGGCATTTAGTCCAATTTTGATACCCCATTGCCCAAAACTAATCTTTTGCTGTTAGTGACAAGATTGGTTTTGAATTAGAGGGGGGATTAAGAGATAATTTCATCAAGATTTAAGATTGAACATGTCTTTAAGGTGACATAATTTCAGCACGACGTCCTTGCTTTCCATATTTTGTGGTTTTGATTGAATCGAGGACTAGTTTTGTCATAATTATGACAACATGGTATATTTCAAGGGAAAATTGTGTATTAAGCCAAATCAAAACTATGTTTTTATGTTTTATAATGTGTGGAAATCTAATGAAACAAAGTTCTATTCGTTTCTATTTTGTTTTTGTTAAACATTATTTTACTTTATTTGGGTGAGAGTGGATGAACATTTTCAATCACAGACAGTATGTGTTTTTCAGGTTCCTTGTCCACAACTTTCAAGTCCAATGTTCTCCATTTTCTTTGTTCAGTTTAAACCTTAGTGCTTCATCCTTTATAGAATTTAGAAGATCTAACCAATTTCTTATGAAACACTAAATGAATAGCTGGGCTTGTATTGAACCAAATTACACATATGAATAATTGTTGGTATAATGGTATTTATTCTTCACCGAAATAATACTGATGTTTGTTTATCTATCATTTTATTTGAGTTGTTTGGTTAGTTTTTAATCATTTTCTTGTATAACTCTCTTTTATGCTTTAGTGATTAGTTCATACACTTCAATAATTTTATGAAACCATCTGGTTAATGTGACCAGTCTATCCTAATTTTGTAGACTATACTTGTAATGTCATTGTATTTCTCTTTATTCAATAAACCTAATGGCTATTGTTTCTCAAAAAAAAATAATCTTTGTTTAATTGTCATTTTAGTTCACCTCAAATCAACGGTTCAAATACAATTATTTGTTTGAGTTTCATTTGTACTTACTCATATTCATGTAGAGGACATTAATCATAAGAAAGTTCGAGGAGCAACACTTATGCCAGATATTTGAGAGCTGCCAGAGGGACAACGCGTTAATGTCAAAATTAACAATTTATATCAACCTGTGGGTGAAGAATCGACTTGCTTATGTCGCTTTATTGGAACGATGGTGCGAAAGGCTGAGTTTGCGCCAATTAGTTATTTGAATTGGCATGAGATGCCGAACAATAAGAAGGAAGAAATGTGGTCCACGATCGAGGTATGTGCACTAATTGAATATTGCATTGTTTAACATGAGATAGAGGATTGTTATGTATATGTGAAAGGTGAACTAAAATGACTTCCTAAAAATTTTGAAGGCCGAAATGAAGGTTAACATGAGATAGAGGATTGTTGTTTCTGTGAAAGGTGTTAACGTTAACATGACATTGAGGATTATTGTTTCTTTAAAAGGTGTTAACATGACTAATAATGATGAGGAGGATGTCTGTCACTCTTTACAACCTTCAAAAACCAATCAATTAAGCAAAGCAATCTTCTTATGGATCACTGCATTGTTTAAAATTCGTAGGCTCAAATAAACATTTTTTATACATCTATTTCTATTGGAAATGAATCATTCCAATTAGTTATTTCAATTAATATTGCAAGCTGCCCTGTTTTGTATATGTGAGTATCTAAGTGGACTGTTTTCATGGTTTCTAAGATGCGTAAGGATTGAATTGTTAAGTTTAAGGCTGTCCCATGTATATATGCATGAATTTTGGGTTTGTTCTTGCTTATGAAATTGTTAAGGGACTGTTTTGAGTATTTATAGGTATGGAGGACTGTTACTTTTTGTATTTGTGAGCATCTTGCTTGTTTACCTTTGGATAATAAAACACTAACTTTATCTAAATAATAATTGTTCTTGGATTGTGATACCCTCTTATTTTGTTAATGCAGTTAAAGTTTCAATTCCAATCATTTGATTCGGAGGAAGGTGTTGATGAAGCCATATTAAAACATGTTAAGAAATGGGTTCTCTCAGATATGAATACCAAATGGAGGCAGTGGAAAAATGAATTAAAATCTCAAATATTTGATGAGAACCAAACTGTAGAGCAGATCATCGAAAATTGCAAGGATCCACGAGTGAATTTGGACCAATTGAAGACACTTGTTGAATATTGGTTGTCCTCAAAGGCGATGGTAAAATACTACAGTTTTATAATTTCTATAACTTTAATATTTAAACCTTTATTAACAATTTATTATTTATAATTCGAATAGGAACAAAGTGCCACAAATAGATCAAATAGGTCAAAGCTAAGTGAACCACATTGCACAGGAACAAGATCTTTCCCTAGGACTGTTGAAGACTTGGTGCGTATAATTTTCTTTATTATTACCATTTATTTGAAAAATTGTTTCTAATATCTCTCGTTGTTTTCTTAATGTCAGACTGCAGAATCTAATGGAATCCCACCAACACGAGCTAATGTCTATGTTCGATCCCGTACACGCAAAGATGGAAGCATCGTGAATTCTAGGGCCGCGGTTGTTGTGGTAATTTATTATTATTAAGTCTTGTATATGTGTTTGGTATAAATATAATATAGTTATTATATTATATGTTTAACTTGCTTATATTTTTAAGAACGTATTCAAGAGAGGAGAAATGAAAGCTCGTCTTCTGAGAATTTATCACAAAATTCATGGTCAAATGATGTGTTTGCTCAAGTTAAGGGACCAGAAAGAAGAGGACGTGTTCGTTGTGTAGGGGCGGTTCACACTCGTTCTTCTCAGGAATCTGGACCTTCACAATCAGTTCAAAATACCGAAGAAGTGGAAGGGTTGAAATCTAAAGTTGCGAAATTAGAAAAACTTTTTGAAACTTGCTTTCTACCCTACTTTCAACAACAACGTCCAGATCTACATGTGCCTGATATGGATGCTTTGCTTCGTATGGTTGATACAGAGGTATTCAAATTATTTTTCTTTCTTATTAATCCATTCATTTTTATTTAAATTTATTATTTTAATTACTTTTAATAGGCAACACCTGATGCTGGTAGTGCTTCAGCACCAATCAATTGTACCAGTCCATCCTTGCCTTCAGCAAATCAACAAAATACAAGTGGAAATGATACTGGCAGACAATAGAGGGTGATCTTCAATTATTTCTAGCTTTTATTATGTAAGTTATTAAGAAACAAAAACATTTGCTAGCATATTACTTTTGTCTGTACTAAACTTCTAGGTACATGTTTTACTGATTATGTATTACATACTTGTTTTATTCGAACATTAAATATAATATTTTCCCTTTCAAATGAAATAATTTTTGTTATAGTAGTTTTAGTAATTTTAATATTTAAAATATAAAAAAAATATTAAATAAAAATAATGGAATATATTAATAATTATTTAATATTTAAAAAACAAATAAATATCAATTAAACCCTATACCGACGGAAAAAGTTGTCGGTATAAATATTTTATACAGATCAAAGCTAAACGCTAGGAGCTATACCGACGGACAAACCGTCATTATAGATTACATCTATACCAACGGACAAACCGTTGGAATAGATTCTGACCCTATACCGACGGACAAACCGTCATTATAGATAACAGCTATACTGACGGACAAGACCGTTGGTATAGATTCTGACCCTATACCGACGGACAAATCGTCATTATAGATAATAGGTATACCGACGGACACAACCGTTAGTATAGATATGCTGAACCTATACCGACGGACAAAATGCGTCGGAATATATACCCTAATTTGTCGGGGTAGTCCATACCTATGCCTACGGTTGTGTCCGTCGGTATAGGCTCGGAATATCTATACCAACGGTTGTGTCCGTCGGTATAACTTTGTACCGACAAGCATATTACTGACGGCGTTTTGTCCGTCGGAATTTCCCTTTTTTCCGTCGGTAAAAAGGTTTAGGGTATATACCGACGGATATTTGATGTTTTACCGACAAATTTGTGTCCGTCGGTATATGTCACTTTTTTTGTAGTGTAATATAGATTCATAAAGTTCAAATAACCAAACATAAAACCTAAAGCAATAGAGTTTAAAGCTCAATCCCAAATAAAGCAATCAAAGCATAGGTTCATAAACCATAAATAAAATAGAAAAGGTGCAAACTTAGTCCTAATATGATAAACTAATACGATATGCAATGAAGACCCTAAGCCTCGTCATCATTGTCACGATCAACATCCGAAGAATCATCACCGTGTTTAGCTTGAGCACGACGAAAGGTCATCCATTGACCATAGAAGGTAGAGAATGAGAAGTCCATCGATGTTTGTTGATTCTCAAGAGTGGTGAGACGATTCTCCATGGGTTGCAAACGAGTATTGATACCACCAAATCCCGAAGCTATGTTTGTATCCATCGTGTTGAGCTACTCGGTGAGGAAAGCCATAAGAGCTTCATTGTTAGGACCCGGAGCTTGAGGTGGGGGCTCAACATGAGGTGGAGGGGCATGCCTTCAACACTTTCCCAATGGCCAAGCGAGTAGCGGAACTCAAACTAATGGAGAGAAGATTCACCAATCTTGTTCTTGCGGGGTTTCGGAGAATCATAGGAGCAATCAAAGTTGAGGGTACCAAAGAGATAACTTAAAACAATCCCATAAGTGAAGGGAGTAAGAGTTTCAGTTTCACGAATCTTCACATTATGGACCATCTCGGCGAACATAATTTTGACAAGATTCGGCCGTTCTCCTCGGTGAAAGCATTCTAGCCAAAAATAATCAACTTGACGAATATGAGAGAATTTACCTCCGAAAGGGCGGATGAACCATGAAATCATCAAGTGAAGGAACCGGTCATGAGCATCCAAAGAAAGAACAGATCCGGTGTGAGCACCAAAGTGGGTCTCATCCTCAATGCCTTCATTCTTGAGCCCAAGAGCAGTCTCTAAAAAGGGTATGTTGATAATGAACTTCTTCCCCAAGAGATACGACTCAATGCCAATCACCTCAGTATGATCTTCATTATCAATGAGCACGACATTTGAGTAGAAAAGGAGGACCATGTGCTCGTAGGTAATATCCGGTATGTTCAAGAAAACCATGAAGTTCCATTCTTGCAAACGCTCTAGATAGCGGAAAGCAAAATGCTCAGAATCAAGGAACGAGATATCAACAACACGCTCTCGACGAACGGCTATATCCTTGACGAAAGAGAAACGATCCTTCATCTCTTGAGTCCGAAGACTCTTGAGAAAAAGTTGGGTGAGATTGGGACATATATTTGCTTGGTTTGAGGCTTCACCCGTTTGAGTCGTCTTGCGTTTCTTGTTAACGTTGTCCATGAAAAATTCCTAAAAACATAAAGCAAGCAATTTTAAAAATCTAAGTGTATGTATGAACATCCTTAATTCAATCCAATGACAAATCACATTTAGGTTTTAAAGAACAACACTTTTAAAAACAATATATACAAAAAAATTGAAAAACAGAGAGAAAAAAATACGAGTAAAAATTAATATATTCGAACAAAAAATTTTAAGATTTTGAATTTTTTTTACAAGTTTTGAAAAACCCAAGTTGCAAAACATGTAATCTATACAAAATTAATGTTTTCTAACCTAAAATTCGAATAAAATCAAAGGAAAAAGAAAAAGATGAAAATATACCTTAAATAGGGATTTTGGATGAATGAATGGAAGAACTTGCACAAAATTGTTGAAGCTTGCTTAGACTTGAGTTTGTGAGTAAAAGCCCTCAGATTTGATGAAAAACAATGAGGTTTAGAGAGTTTTTATAGGGAAAAATCGGGTTAGGGTTTTTAGGGTTTTTAGGAGTTTTAATTTAAAAGCAACTTTATCATTTAAGGCCATTTTTAAAGATGTCCGCAGAGCCGTTTCGGAACAGGCACGATCGTTCTGAAACGTGCATACCGAAACGTTGACTGTCGTTTCGAGTCCTGCTGACCGTTTTGATACGGCTTTGACCGCATCGAATCCCACGTGTTGACCTGTATCGAAACTCGTTTCGATACACTTCTTGGCAGAGGCAAAACGTTTCGAAACCCTTCTAGGCATTTCAAAACACATGGTCATAGATCACTCTTTTAAGGCACCCGTATCGAAACAGATTGACCCGTTTCGATACGCCTAGGCCTGGAGGTGCAGATGAGGCTCTAATATTGCAGAAAAATGAATTTCATGAAGTCTTAGATACATAAATGATATAAATGAGCATGAATAACATGTACAAACATAAACACACTCCCCCAAACTATAAGCATGGATGAAATTAGAATTAAAAACACATAAGCATGGCATTTTGCAAGAAATCAAGCAATTTAAGCACAAAAAGGTCCTAAAAGGTCAAGATAGGCTAGTTAAACCTAACTCTCTCCTAAGGGACCAAAAACGCTCTTTATCTAAAGGCTTGGTAAAAATGTCCGCTAGTTGGTTTAAGGTGTCAACGAACTCTATAGCAACATCTTCCTTAAGGACATAATCTCTAATGAAATGATGCCTTATTTCTATATGTTTGGTTCTAGAGTGTTGGATGGGATTTTTGGTTAAGCGTATGGCACTAGTATTGTCACACTTAAGGGGTATGGTTTCAATTTTAATACCATAATCTAAGAGTTGTTGCTTCATCCAAAGGACTTGAGCACAACAACTCCCTAAGGATATGTACTCGGCTTCGGTGGTAGATAGAGCTACACTATTTTGTTTCTTAGAGAACCAAGATATGAGCATACTACCTAAAAATTGACATGTTCCCGAAGTACTCTTCCTATCGATTTTACACCCCCCATAATCTGCATCCGAATAAGCATGAAGGTTGAAGGTTGAGTCTCTAGGGTACCAAAGACCTAGACAAGGGGTATCTCTAATGTATCTAAAGATTCTCTTAACGGCTATAAGGTGAGACTCTCTAGGACTCGTTTGAAACCTAGCACACAAGCAAACACTAAACAATATATCTGGTCTACTTTTCGTAAGGTAAAGCAAAGATCCAATCATAGAGCGATAAAGCTTAGAGTCAACACACTTACATCCTTCATCTTTGTCAAGATTTGTATATGAGCTCATTGGTGTGGCTTGAGGCTTTGCTTGCTCCAAGCCAAACTTCTTGAGCATATATTTCACGTACTTTTCTTGATTGATGAAGGTGCCATCCTTCCTTTGCTTGATTTGGAGTCCCAAAAAAAATGAGAGCTCCCCCATCATGTTCATCTCGAATTCACCTTGCATTAACTTAGCAAACTCTTTGCAATGACACTCATTAGTAGATCCAAAAATAATATCATCAACATATATTTGTACTACTAAGATGTCATTTTTATACCTTTTTATGAAAAGTGTAGTATCCACCTTACCTTTTTCAATCAAAAAGTTTGAAAGTCTTTCATACCAAGCTCTAGGAGCTTGTTTTAAACCATAAAGTGCTTTAGTTAGTTTGAAAACAAGATTTGGAAATTTTGAATCCTCAAAACCCGGTGGTTGTTCCACATACACTTCATTTATAAAACCATTTAAAATGCGCTTATAGCATCCATTTGAAAAGGCTTGAAATCATGATAACATGCATATACAAGAAACATCCTAATAGCTTCCATTCTAGCTACGAGTGCATAGGTTTCATCAAAATCAATTCCCTCTTCTTGAGTGTAACCTTGAGCAACTAATCTAGCGTTGTTTCTCACAATGTTACCACTCTCATCTAGTTTATTCCTAAATACTCATTTAGTTCCTATAGTAGATTGATTACTAGGTCTTTCAACTAATGTCCATACATTACTTCTCTCTAATTGATTTAACTCTTCTTGCATAGCCATAATCCAAAAATCATATTTTAATGCTTCTTTAATGTTCTTAGGCTCTATGCATGAGATAAAAGCAACATGGTTCATGAGTTTAAGAGAAGATCTAGTAGTTACCCCCTTGGATGGATCACCCAAGATTTCACCACCATTGACATAGTTGTACTCCTTTGGGTAGCTCACTTCCTTTTCCTCAAGAGCCAAGTCCTTCAAGGCTTCAAGAGGTGGATCTTGTGCATCCTCATCTTTAGTTGGAATCTCATCCTCCTTTGAAGTTTGTCTTCCATCAAAGGCGTCAAGGATTCCTACATCATCATCATCACAAGATTCCTTCCTCAGAAGGAGGTTATCATCGAATACAACATGAATAGACTCTTCTACTACTAAAGTTCTCTTATTAAATACATGATAGGCTTTAGAGGTTAAAGAATACCCTAAGAAAATAGCTTCATCACTTTTAGCATCAAATTTACCTAAGTTGTCTTTTCCATTATTTAAAACAAAACACTTGCAACCAAATGGATGAAAATAGCTAATGTTAGGCTTTTTAGATTTTAAAATCTCATATGGTGTTTTCTTTAAAAGTGGCATAATCATTACTCGATTTACAATGTAGCAAGCGGTGTTTGTGGCTTCTGCCCAAAAATATTTAGGTAAATTGTTTTCACAAAGCATGGTTCTAGCCATTTCTTGTAAAGTCCTATTTTTCCTCTCAACTACCCCATTTTGTTGAGGAGTTTGAGGAGCTGAAAATTTGTGGCTAATACCATCTTCATTTAAAAACTCTTCAAAACCTAGATTTTGAAATTCGATTCCATGATTACTTCTAATATGAGAAATCTTAAGTTCAAGATCATTTTGAGTCAATTTTGAAAACGTGATGAATTTTTCTAAAGCCTCATCTTTAGTACTTAAAAATAGAACCCAAGTAAATCTAGAATAGTCATCAACAAGTACAAATGCATAAGATTTACCACCCAAGCTCATAGTTCTAATAGGCCCAAATAAATCCATATGAATTAGTTGTAAACATCTACTTGTACAAACATCATTAATGGATTTAAAGGATGATCTATGTTGTTAACCCTTAGAGCATGCATCACAAATTTTGTCATTTGAGAACTTAATTTTGAGCAAACCTCTAACTATATTTAGGGAAACTAATTTTTCTAAAACATTAATGCTAGCATGTCCTAGTTTCCTATGCCATAGCCATGCATCATTTTCATTTTGTGCAACAAAACATGCATGGGATGTATGAATGTCATCTAAATGCACCATGTATATATTACCTATGCGATGACGAATGAGCATTATATTATTTCATTTAATGTCAACAATTTTGCACCCATTTTTATCAAATAAGACATTAAACCCTTTATCACACAATTGACTAATGCTCAATAAATTGTGTTTTAGACCATCGACATATAAAACATTTTCAATGAGTATAGTAGAGTGATTACCCATGAATCGACTCTTGTCTCCGGTCATGTGCCTCGAGCATCCACTATCAAGGTACCATGAGTTTTGGCTTTGTGCTTTGGCCTTGTAGCAATTCCCCCTACAAACAAAGAGTTAAACTTTGATTTTGGTACCCAAATCATTTTGGGTCCACGAGTGTTAGCTCCTAAAAGCTTGGTTCCCTTAGGAATCCAAGGTGACATGGCAATAACATTATTAGATTTGACAAGTTCCTTAGGAACCCATACACTTCTAATTTTCTTAGTTTTATTATGCCTATAGGAGCCACTTTGTTTGTATTTATATGTCTTTCTTTTAGGTTGGTTTGTTCTAGACGATTCACATATTTCATGTTTTACATTACCAACATTTTTGAAAGACTCTTTGAGCTTATTAAGCTCATCTAACACCTTTTGGTGTTCACTATTGCATTGAGAAATAAGATTATTTAAGTCTACATTTTTATCTTGAAAGAATTTAAGTTCATCTTGTAAACCTAAGATCTTTTTCTCAAATTTCAAGTTAGCTTGAGAAAGTGAGTTATTTTTAGCATTTAATTCCGAAATGATATTTCTATATTTTAGAACCGACTCCTTATACTTCTCAACTAACTCATCATAAGCATCATGCAATTCATCAAATGTAAAATCAAATGAAGATGAGTTAGAGGTTACCATGGAGGAATCCTATTCAAGAGCCATGAGGCAAAGGTTGACCACTTCGTGTTCCTCATCCTCGGATGACTCCTCATCACTCCAAGTAGCAAGCTTGGCTTTGAGCTTCTTCTTCTTCTCAAAGCCCTTCTTCTTGAGTTGAGGGCACTCAGAACGAATATGACCCAAGTTTTTGCACTCGAAGCAAATGATTTGATCCCCCTCTTATTCTTTGTTTTTGGTCTTGAAGTCCATTTTTCATTGAATCTTTCTTCCTTGGTTGGACCTCATAAATCGTGAGAACCTTTTGGCTATCATAGCCAATTCTTCTAGGTCTTCCTCCTCACTAGAAGTGCTCTCCTCATGTAGAGAGGCTTTGAGAGCCACTCCTAACTTTTTCTTCTTGTCTACCTCAAGCTTCTCCACTCTTTTCTCTTCCTTCTTCCTTTCATCTTCCCTTCCTTGCTTCATGATCTCATCAGTTAGGAGAGAACCAACTAGCTCATCAAGTTTAAGTGTCTTCAAATTCTTTGCCTCAATGATGGTGGTTCTCTTCCCATCCCAAGACTCGGGAAGTGAGTAGAGTAGCTTCCGGACTAGTTTGTCTTCCGGGATTATCTCTCCAAAACCCTTTAGCCCATTGACAATTGTTGAGAAACGATCGAACATCTTTGACACGGTTTCGTCGGGCTCCATTTTGAAATTCTCATAGCTAAGATTGAGAATTTCAATCTTTGTCTCCTTCACATCACTTGTTCCTTCATAAGTAGTCTCAAGTGTATCCCACACTTCCTTAGCACTTTCAATGGAGGAAACCTTAGAGTAGATATCGGGACTGAAAGAGCAAAACAACATGTGAAGAGCTTTGTCATTAATTTGAATCTTCTTTCTCTCTTCTTCACTCATCACATTCTTCCTTTTTGGCACTAATCTTCCTTCACTGTCTCTCTTCACCGGAATAGTGGGACCATCTTCGATGACATCCCAAACAAGATAGTCATTGGATTTAATGAAGAGACGCATCTGGTTCTTCCAAAAAGGGCAGTTATCACCATTAAAGAAAGGCGGTTTGGTGGTTGATTGAGACTCGTACATGCTTGACCCGGAGGTAGATGCCATGGCTTGCTTTGTGGTTGATCACATTCCTCCTAGGAACTCCTCTTGTGGTTGTTAATCCTTCAAAGAGGTAGGCTCTGATACCAATTGTTGAGTGGATCAATGAAATGATATAAGCCAAAAGGGGGTGAATTGGATTTTTAGAACTTTTAGTGGTGGAGTGAAAAATTAAAAATTGCTAGACAAGGGATTTTAGAGTGGTTCAAGTTCCAATTGAACTCTACATCCACTACCTTAGCTTCACTAAGGATTTTCCAACAATCCACTAATTGCTCTTCCCCTTTTCTAGGCTAAGGATGTAACCTTTACAATACCTGTCAAATTTTCTACCCAAAATTTGACCCAATCCTCACTCAAGTGATACAAAGAAGATAAAGGCTAAAACTAGTATCTCTCAATACAAAATATAGCCCTTTTACAAGCACTCAACCTAATTGAACAGATAAGAATGGAAATTACAAAGTTCACAATTGGGGTTTACAAGAAATAATGGGATTTTAGCACAATTGCTTGGATTTGATGTTTGGATAATTCTTTTGAGATCAATAGTTGTTATTGGAGCTTTTAGAGGTCCCTTTTATACCTTCTCATTGAATTCTAGCCGTTGGGGTTGTTGCCTTCATTAAAATAGCCGTTGGGATGTTATCTTCCCACCATAAATGTAGTTTGCAACTACCCGTTCCGAAACGCCCGACCCTGTTTCGAAACAGACCAAAATAGAAAGAGCCATTGGAGTGTAATAAATAAGCCGTACCGAAACGGACACGAACGTTTCGATACGCTAAGAGCCCGTTTCGAAACCCGTTTCGAAGCATTTTGCTACTGTCAAAGCCTGTATCGAAACGGCTTAGGAGCGTTTCGATACGCCTTAACGATATTTTTAAATTCAGTTATAAAACTTCAACGGTCTTAATTTAAAACCAAGTTTGAATTCTGTTTCGAAACGTTTGAGGTCGTTTCGATACTGCCGTATCGAAATGGTTCAAACCTTTCTGATGTTGTTCATCCGTTTCAAAAAACGTTCTGAAATAGAGGTTAACAGTTTCAAAACATTTTGAAACGCCCAAAAGCCGTTCCGAAACGGTGACTCAAAAATCCCTGTTTTGAATTGGTAAACACTTAGAAAATATTTGACAAGTTGAGGTTTTGACTTATACATTTTTCTTTAAACACATAGAGAGGTTTGAAGGACTTAAAAATTCATTTTCTCTTTTTCAATTTAGTCATTAAATCTTTTTGTTATATCAAAATCAATTTATTGGTTTCATAGAAAGGATGTTGTTTTAGTGTATTTTTGGTTTTAAGTACTAAAGGCTGACATAGGGAAAGAGGAGTTGAGGATGTGATGCTGAGGCAGCGAACTAGGGAGTTGCACTGACGCAGTTCCAAACAGAAACAACAACTGCCGAGTGCTGCCGCCCACGGCAGCAGACCATGGAGTTGGAGAACCAGAGTGCAATTTGTAGAGTAGAAAATCCTGAGTCCATCGATGTGGTCCACTCAATTTTCCGACGTCTGTAGCAGCGAGCAGAGCCACCAAAGCGAAATCTCGAGATTGCTTGCGGGACAAGGCAATGTGATAAAGTCCACATTAAACTCAAAGAAGTCAGAGTTTAAAGTCACATTTAATGTGGAAAGCTACTTTTGAAGACTTCTACTTCAAGAAGGACTAGACCTAGCTATTGTCTATAAATACTTATTGTACTCTTAATTCAAATCATCTTAGGTTTTCTTTAGGCATAATGTAGGTTTTCTTGTCCCCGGCATCTTCTAAATTTCTCTTGGGTTTGTGGTTATGTCGTAATTAGTTGTGAGAATGGTTGTTTAGGTTTCAAAGTTTGTTTTGCAATAAAATACTCTCAAGTTTGCTTAGTTCATGTTCTTCACTTCTTCAATTAGTTCCAAAATTCCAGTTGAAGAAATCCATTTGTCGGGCACAAGAGTGTCAAACTCACGAAAGAATTAAGCACAGTCTCATCATGAATAGGTGTTGACTAATTCGGCTTAGACATAAGTTAGAATTTCAGCGGCTAAAAGGAGCAACCAAACGTCGACTGCCTGTGTTAGGTTTACATTGAGATTGCTAGGCATTGCCTACATCACGTGGTGACAGAATCCTTGCCTAGACATAGGAAGGATCACTTCAGAATTGCTTCGCCAAACTTGGAGTATCTGCCAGACTTGTCGTCGGGACTTCTCTCTATCTCACCTGCCGAGACAGCGAAAGTTGCAAGCGCAGAGTTCCGTCGTGGCATCGAAAGTTGCCGCCACCTCAATCCACCATCACCTGCCAAGGCAGCAGATCATGGCAGCACAAAACAACTTGGCCTATTCAACGCAGTTTCACACTAAAAAACAGCATAACCATGCCCTCTCTATCAATCTGATTACTTCCTCTTTTACTTGTGTTTCTTTTACTTTTCTTCTTGTAAAGTGTCCAAAAGTCATATATTTCATGAACTTTCCAACTCTTATTATTACTGTTTTCAAGCACATCTTAGGCATACTTAGGTTCATGCATAACATTTTACAGTATTTCATTGTTCTGCCTTACTTTTATAACTTATCATTCATTTGGTGAACAAGAGATATTGTTCTAGTGTATTCTTGCTTGTAGGTACTAACAGCTGAACAAGGGAGCCGAGGAATGGAGGACACAACGCTGAGAAGCAAACCCAGGAGCTGTACTGAAGCAGTTCCAACTAAAGTAAGTTGCTGCCGAGAGCCTGCCGAGCTAAGCCGCTGCCAATCTTGTTGCCCGCGACAGCTGACTATGGAAGTTTGGAAAACCGGAGCGCGATTTGTAGAGCTAAAACTCCTAATTCTTACGCCGACGTTCACGTGATTTTTCGACGTCTGTAGCAGCGGCTAGGGCTGCCGAAGCGAAATTCCCAAGCTTACTTGCGGGCTAAGGAAAACGATGAACTGCTACCACCTCTGCAGCGGTAGTGACAGTACACACCCCTGCATTGGCAGTGACCTGCTACAGCCGCTTGACAGGGTCGTAGTTTGCCGCCCACCGTACCCGCCGAGGTAGCATATCGTGGCAGCAAAGGATAACTCATACCTATTTCAACGCAGTTTTCACACTAAGTGGCAGCATAACCCTACCTGCTCTATCAACCTGATTCTTCTCTTATCTTCTACTTACGTTTTTATTTACTTCTCGATCTCAACCAATCATTCACTTATGTTTTTATTTTTCCTTTGTGCAGGAACTAAAGAATGGAACAAGATGTCCAATCCTCGTGGGATTCGACATCTTATATACTATAACTTGACATGAGTGTGCACTTGCGCTCCCACAAAAAGGGAACACCTACACGCCCTACAAGTTTTTGGCGTCGTTGCCAGGGATTGGTAACATCAAATTTCGTTTTTCAATTTCTGCACCTTTTTCTTTTTAATCGAAAATTTTTTTAACCGTGTCCTTTGCAAGTGTATGACCAGGGCTAACCCTAACGGAAACTTCATTATTTACGATGATCTTGAGCGTGAAACTAGACGAATCAAGAGGGAACTTAGGGAAGCCTTAAAGAACAAGCACAAATGCAAAGCAAAGGAAGAGACCATGGTAAACGAGGACCCCCCAGTTGATGCCATGAATGGCAGGGGCGGGCAGCCAGATTCGCCGCCCAGAGGACCACAAGTACAGCAGAGGCAGGATCCTCCTGATCCACCCCAAGTGCGGGCAACTAGAGACTACCTTGAACATGACTTCCAAAGGTTCGAGCCAATAGTAACGGAACCGGAGATAAGGGCAGATCATTTTGAACTGAAGCTTGTCATGTTCAACATGCTAAACACACTAGGGCACTTCGGAGGGACTGCCACAGAAGATGCTCGGTAGAATCTATGAGGATTCCTGGACATTTTTCGAGCGTTCAAGATTCATGGGGTACACCATGACGTATTGGGGCTAAGGCTATTTCTCTATTCACTGAGGGATAGGGTGAAACAGTGGTTGAATAACCAGCCAGCCGGATCTTTAACTTCATGGGCGGAGCTTTGCAAGGACTTTCTAGACTGATTCAGCCCATCCAACGTCACCGATAGACTACGGAATGAGATCACAACTTTTAGACAAGGGGATGACGAGCCAATGTACGAGGCGTGGGAGCAGTACCAACAAATGCTGAACAACTGCCCGCTTTATGGTTTACCGGCTTGGACTCAGGTATCTATATTCTACAATGGGGTTAACTACCCAACTCGGATGTTGATAGATGCCTCGGTTAACGGGATCATCCTGGACAGACCTCCAGAGGAAGCACTACGGCTGCTCAACATAGCAGCTAAAAATGACTATAAATACCCGATAGCCCACCGAGGCGGCACAAGGTGGCCAGCTACTGTAAATGAGGTGGAAGCCTCCGAATCTGTTAATGCCCGCCTCGACACTCTGACGGAGCTGGTGATGAAGATGGTGCAATCCCCAGGGAAGGTCCGTGAAGTAAAAGCTGTTAGCCCTTCTGTGGTGAATGTGGGGCCAACCTTGATTCCTCTAAATGCACTGCATCTGCAAACTACATGGGAGGATATGAGAGGAATAGCAGGCCATCCCAAAACACATACAATCCTAACTAGAGAAACCATCCCAACTTCTCTTGGAGCAACCCAAAAACAGCAGCAAATCCACAACAGCTACAAGGAAGCTACCAGTAGAATCGGCATCCACAGCATAATAATTCACTAGAAGCTACTCTGAATAAATTTATGAAACAAACTGGTGAATTTATTGTTTATAAAAATAAATTTATTGAAAAAACTAAGTCTTTCATGGACAGGACGGAGATGAAGATGAACAACCAGGAGGCTGCTATTAAGAACATGGAGACCCAGTTTGGGAAGTTCACCGAAATCTACCACAGATGGACTATGGGAGCATCATTCAGCAGCCCACTAGAAATAGCCAAGCCCACTTTTGAACATTGGAAGGTCATAACTACAAGAAGTGGGAAGTAGCTGGATGAACCTAGGATGGTAAATCAGTTAGGAACTCAGCCAGAACATATAAGTAAGCCTGCCCCAACAGCACCCATATTAGCCGCCCCAGTAGCAACACCGACTCCAGCCGCCCTAGCAGCAGAACATGAAACCAACCCTGAAAAGGATGATCATCCCTGAACTAAACCCCCAAGCATGGAGCAAATAGAGGAAATCCACCCGCCAGCTCCATTCCCCCAAAAGCTCAAACAACAGCAGCATGAGCACCAATTCAGAAAATCCTTGGACATTCTGAAACAAGTGCACATTAACATACCTCTGATAGAAGTTGTACAAAGCATGCCCAACTACGCCAAGTATCTCATAGTTATAATTTCTAAGAAGAGACGGATAGGGGAATTCGAGACGGTAGTCGTCACTGAAGAATGCATTGCTATGTGCATAACAAGCTACCGCCCAAGCAGACAGATCCTGGCAGCTTTCTTAAACCATGCAGGCTGGGCAGCAAGCACGAGACCAAGGCCTTGTGTGATTTGGGAGCCACTATAAACCTGATGCCTAAGGCCGTCTTCGACAAGCTAGGTATTGGACCTGCAAAACCAACTTCTGTAATACTTAAACTATCCGATCACTCATTCGTGCAACCAGAGGGAAAGATTGAGGACATACTGATCAAAGTGGGCAGCCTAATTCTTCCTGCCGTTTTCCTCATCTTGGATTGTGAGGCCGATGAGAAGGCCCCCATCATTCTCGGATGACCGTTTTTAGCCACGGGAAGAACGCTGATAGATGTGGAACTTGGGGAACTTACAATGAGGGTAGAAGATCAAAGCATAAGGACGAATGTGCTGCAAACCTCAAATGAAGGAAATGAAGGCCTAGATGAAAGAGCTGCAAAGATAAGTGTGGAAACAGGCCAGGGCAGCAGCTGCCATGACATACCTCGGGGCAGATTGAAGGACCCCGTTAAACAGAAACTGAAGGAACAAGAGGACCCCCCAGGAGAAGAGAAAAAGCTAAACCACCTCAGGAAGTGGTTATGTCTAGGAGATGCACTCAAATGCACTCCTAACATAACTTAATTTTTATTTACTTCTATTTTATTTATTTTTATGCATTAGGAATAAAGTTTATTTTATTTAAGGACTAGATTAATTTCTAATATTTAATTTTTCAGATTTCATTTAATTATTTTTTATTTTAGGATCAAGAACAAAATAGCAGGATTAAGAGGGAAGACCAGCAAAAAGCCCCGCCAACCATCATGCTGAGTCAGCAACAAGCGCAGCGAAGTGTAACGGCTAGTTGGCCTCCAATGTCTCCGAAAATAACGGGTAGAAAATTATGTAATGTGTACGAGGAAATCGGACCATTGATCATTTAATGTCGCCCCGACATTTCTCGGCGGCTCCTATATAAACCACTCACTCTTTTCATTTTACTTCACTTCCACATTTTTGCTAGCTTCTATCTTATTCTTCTGCTATCTCATAATATTTCCTTTTTATTTTCAGTTAGAATGCAACCAATCACATGGCTTCAACATCTACCATAAAACCCACCTATAACAGGTTTTGCTTCAAGGCAGACGAGGCGAGATATAGAGCACAATTTTCCAAGCAGACCGTCTGGGAGGAACAAGGCTTCCATTATACGAAGCAAACAGGAGACCATGGTCTAGAGCCCTCCTTGTTCCGAACCATCCATTACAAGGGATGGGAGATGTTCGCTCAACAGCCTAATATAGAGAACATCACTATAGTTAGGGAATTTTACTCACATCAGCCCTGCCCAGACAAGCCATTCGTCTACGTCCGTAGAGAGGTAGTCAAGCTCAACCCTGCTATCGTCAACAGCTATTATGGCCTTGATATGAACGACAACCTACACGAGGAATGAAGGCAGTCACTGATGGCTGCCCACTATGAGGAGATCAAGGCCAGAATCTGCATGCCCAACACACCATGGCTGGGGCAAACATGTGGGATCTGTCCAGCGCCACCACCTGCTGCCTGAAGCTGTGTTGTGGAACACGTTTGTGAAAAGGCGTATGCTGCCCACAACTCAACAGTTGACCGGCCACCCCTCGCCTTAATTTACAGCATCATGATGAACCGGCCGATCAACGTTGCGGAAATCATCTGCACGGAAATATAGAACTACTTCAAGAAGACAAAGGGCAGGTTGTACTTCCCGTCCCTCATCACAGGTCTCTGCACCAATTTCTGAGTCCCGACAGAGCCCATAGATGAGTTTACAACTACTAAGGAGGGCTGGACCAAAAAGGTCCGCATTCAGATGATGCAGGATGCAGAACCAGCAATGCCCAGTCAGCCCTACACCGTATAGTTTGAAACGCCAGCCGCCCCGGGCAGTACTGACGCTGCCCCAGACAAAGAGGTCCTCCCGCTGCTCCACACACTCCTCCAACACACAAAACGGATAGAGCAACAGCAGTTAGCCTTCATAAACTACGTGGGGGAGGCCGAAGAAGCCATTGTGGCTTATTTCCTGCAGAAATTCCATGGTAACGTGCCCACCATGACGCCATTTCCTGATGAGCTTGCAGCAGCAGCAAGAGCATGAAGAACTTCACCTGCCGCCACCGCCCGCAGGACAAAGCATCAAGGGCCCTCTCCTATACATTCTCTGCAGCACTCAACTGCCACCCAATAAAAAACAATAGCGGATTCCCCTGAGAGGCACCAGCTGAATCTCTCCCCAGCCTGCACAGCCAATACAGTGGCAGACTCCTCCTCATTAGAGGAGATTGAGCAGCCACCGTCAGAACTAGAAACAGCAATTGTAGCGGCAACAGCAGCCATCCCAATGGCATTCATCATTCCGACAGTACCCATGGAGGAAGGGATAAGGAAAGGGAAGCGGCACATAATAGCAGAAGAACCTGTGGACCTCGAGAAAGAGTCAGAAGGAAGCGACGCATCCCTTACCATTCCCCCTGCCGAGCCTCCAGAAGAGCCACAACAGACACCAAAGAGAGTCCAGCCGTCGCGGAAAGCAAAAACCTCTCCTGCTCGAACCGCTGCCAAGGCATCTGCCAAAATCCGTTTCGTCGTCCGAACATCCTCATCCTCCTCAGCTAACTAGAATCCAGCCTCCTCTCAACCTTCAACAAACTTTTAACTTATTTTATTTCCTTTTATTGTTATCTTTTTCTGTTTTCTTTTTATTATCTTAAATATGTGTTTTTTTTTCTTATTTTCTATTTTGTGCATTGAGGGTAATGCCCATCTTGAGTTTGGGGGGATAGCGCTCGCATCATTTGTAAGCATTCTTAGTTGCATATAGGTTGCATTGTACTTGCCTTGGTAATATTCGGAAAACAAAAGTTTGTTATGACTTGTGCCTATGATAGGATAGCCGAGTACTTTATTTTCGCACCTAATTAAAAATTAAACTTAACCTTGGGAAAAAGCATGAAATATGACTTAGATTTTTTTCCTTTCTGCCTGAAAATGTTGAATATCCCTGTTACTTGTTGAATGTGTAGAAGATTTGATGAACAATGCCTGCTTGTTTTCTTTGCAAAATTCTAACGATAATTGCAGGTAGCCGCCGAGGTAGGCAAAAGAAACAGAAAAATGTAGAACTGCCAAAGGTAGCAAAATCAAAAACAAAGGGAGGACACTCTGTTGCTATCAAAGTCCATGAATCTGAAAGCCTAAAAGTGACGGACAAATTATCATGAGTGAATGAAAGCCTTCACGAGATGACTCTACTCCAAGGGTTCGGGGTTCTGTAGTTTGCTCCTATCTAAACGTCAGACATGAAAGAGTAGTTTGTGATAAGTTGAATCCCTCACTGCCTTGATTGAAAATTAATAATATGTTGAACTGTGCTGCCTCAGCAGCAACCCTTAAATTACAGCAGTATCTTTGTTTAATCTTTAATTCTGAGTTGTTTTCCTGCTTATTTCCCTTCATTAAGTTATATGTATATAGGTGCCATGGCCTTGAGGTAGAAAATCAGGTTAACAACATGTTTTTCTTTCTGACTATTATTAGAGCACGTACTTTAGGTTGCATTGCTTGAGGAAAAGAAATAGTTCGAGTTCGGGGGTGTGTAAAGTGTCCAAAACTGGTATATTTCATGCACTTTCCAACTCTTATTGTTACTGTTTTCAAGCACATCTTAGGCATAATTAGGTTCATGCATAGCATTTTACAGTATTTCATTATTCTGCCTTACTTTTATAACCTATTATTCATTTGGTGAACAAGGGATACTGTTCTAGTGTATTCTTGCTTGTAGGTACTAACAGTTGAACAAGGGAGCCGAGGAACGGAGGACACAACGCTGAGAAGCAAACCCAGGAGCTGTACTGAAGCAGTTCCAACTGAAGTAAGTTGCTGTCGAGAGCCTGTCGAGCTAAGCTGCTGCCAACCTTGCTGCCTGCGGCAGCTGACTATGGAAGTTTGGAGAACCAGAGCGCGATTTGTAGAGCGAAAACTCACGATTCTATCGCCGGCGTTCACGTGATTTTCTGACGTCTGTAGCAGTGGCTAGGGCTACCGAAGCGTAATTCCCAAGCTTACTAGTGGGCTAAGGAAAACGAGGAACAGTCCATATTCCAAGCAAAGAAGTCAACATTTAAAGCTACATTAAAGAAGAAAAACTACTTTAGAGGACTTCTACTTCAAGGAGGACTTGACCTAGTTTTGAGTCTGTAAATACCCATTGTACTTCTAGTTTAAATCATCCTAGGTTTTCTATAGACTTTACTTGTGCTCTTCTCTACCGCCATGTTCTAAATCTCCATTGGGTTAGGGTTATATTGTAACTAGTGAGAAACGGTTGTTTTAGGTTTTTGAGTTATTTTTTCAATAAAATATTCTAAGTTTACTTAATCCATTGTTCTTATTTCTTTCAATCTTTCTACACCAATCGTTTGAGAGAATTTATTTGTCGGGCACGAAAGTGCAAGGCTCACGAAAGGGTTAAGTACGGTCACAACGAAAGGTGTGACTAACTTGGTTCCACACTAGTCCACAAGTTTCAGTGTCTAAAAGGGATCACTAACCGAGTTGATTGATTTTGTTCCACACTAGTCCTCAAGTTATCAATCTCGAGCGTCCTAACCTAGAAATAGGAGGGATCACTGTCCACTATCCTGCCGAACTTGGAGTACTTGTCAGACTTGCCGCCAGGACGTCTTTCCATTCCACCTGCCGAGACAGTACACACCCCTGCAGTGGCAGGGACCTGCTACAGCCGCATGACAGGGTCATAGTTTGCCGCCCACCGTACCCGCCGAGGCAGCATATCGTGGCAGCAAAGGATAACTCATACCTATTTCAACGCAGTTTTCACACTAAGTGGCAGCATATCCCTGCCTGCTCTATCAACCTATTCTTCTCTTATATTTTACTTACGTTTTTATTTACTTCTCGATCTCAACCAATCATTCACTTGTGTTTTAATTTTTCCTTTGTGCAGGAACTAAAGAACGGAACAAGTTGTCCAATCCTCGTGGGATTCGACATCTTATATACTACAACTTGACAAGAGTGTGCACTTGCGCTCCCACAAAAAGGGAACACCTACATGCCTTACAAGTTTTTGGCGCCGTTGCCGAGGATTGGTAACAGCGAATTTCATCTTTTCAATTTCCGCACCTTTTTATTTTTCCTTTATTTTTATTTTTAATCGAAAAAATTTTACAGTGTCCTTTGCAATTGTATGACCAGGGCAAACCCTAACGGAAACTTCATTATTTATGACGATCTTGAGCGTGAAACTACACAAATCAAGAGGGAATTTAGGGAAGCCTTAAAGAAAAAATACAAAGGAAAAGCAAAGGAAGAGACCATGGTAAACGAGGACCCCCAGTTGATGCCATGAATGGCAGGGGCGGGCAGCCAGATTCGCCGGCCAGAGGACCACAAGTACAGTAGAGGCAGGATCCCCTGATCCACCCCAAGTGCGGGCAACTAGAGACTACCTTGAACATGACTTCCAAAGGTTCGAAACAATAGTAATGGAACCGGAGATAGGGGTGATCATTTTGAACTAAAACATGTCATGTTCAACATGCTAAACACACTAGGACACTTCGGAGGGACTACCACAGAAGATGCTCGGTAACATCTATGAGGATTCCTAGACATTTGCCGAGCGTTCAAGATTCATGGGGTACACCAGGACGTATTGCGGCTAAGGCTATTTCCCTATTCACTAAAGGATAGGGCGAAACAGTGGTTGAATAACCAGCCAGACGGATCTTTCACTTCATGGGTGGAGCTCTGCAAGGACTTTCTAGACCGATTCAGCCCATCCAACGTCACCGATAGACTGCGGAATGAGATCACAACTTTTATACAAGGGGATGACGAGCCAATGTACGAGGCGTGGGAGCAGTACCAACAAATGCTGAACAACTGTCCGCTTCATGGTTTACCGGCTTGGACTCAGGTATCTATATTCTACAATTGGGTTAACTACCCAACTCGGATGTTGATAGATTCCTCGGTTAAAGGGATCATCCTAGACATACCTCTAGAGGAAGCACTACGGCTGCTCAACATAGCAGCTAAAAATGACTATAAATACCCGACAGCCTGCCGAGGCGGCACAAGGCGGCCAGCTATTGTAAATGAGGTGGAAGCCTCTGAATTTGTTAATGCCCACCTCGACACTCTAACGGAGCTAGTGATGAAGATGGTGCAATTCCCAGGGAAGGTCCATGAAGTAAAAGCTGTTGAGCCCTTCTGTGGTGAATGTGGGGCCAACCATGATTCCTCTGAATACACTGCATATGCAAACTACATGGGAGGATATGAGAGGAATAGCATGCCAGCCCAAAACACATACAATCTTAACTGGAGAAACCATTTCAACTTCTCGTGGAGCAACCCAAAAACAACAGCAAATCCACAACAGCTACAGGGAAGCTACCAGCAGAATCATTCCCAGCAGCAGACTCAGCAGCCATAGCACAATAATTCACTAGAAGCTACTCTGAATAACTTTATGAAACAAACTGATGAATTTATTGTTTATACAAATAAATTTATTGAAAAAACTGAGTCTTTCATGGACAGGACGAAGATGAAGATGAACAACCAGGAGGCTGCTATTAAGAACCTGGAGACCCAGTTTGGGAAGTTCACCGAAATCTAGCACAGCCGGACCATGAGAGCATCATCCAGTAGCTCGCCAGAAGCAGCCAAGCCCACTTTTGAACATTGCAAGGCCATAACTACAAGAAGTGGGAAGCAGCTGGATGAAGCTAGGATGGTAGAGTAGTTAGGAACTCGGCCAGAACATATAAGTAAGCCTGCCCCAACAGCACCCATATTAGCCGCCCCAGCAGCAACACTGACTCCAGCCGCCCTAGCAGCAGAACATGAAACCAACCCTGACAAGGATGATCCTCCCGAACTAAGCCCCCAAGTAAGGAGCAAATAGAGGACATCCGCTCGCTAGCTCCATTCCCCCAAAAGCTCAAACAACAGCAGCATGAGCACCAGTTCAGAAAATTCTTGGACATTCTAAAACAAGTGTACAGTAACATACCTCTGATAGAAGTTGTACAAAGCATGCCCAACTATGCCAAGTATCTCAGAGATATAATTTCTAAGAAGATACGGATAGGGGAATTCGAGACGGTGGCCGTCACTGAAGAGTGCATGGCTATGCTGCATAACAAGCTGCTGCCCAAGCATATAGATCTGGGCAGCTTTGTTATACCATGCAGGTTGGGCAGCAAGCACGAGACCAGGGCCTTGTGTGATTTGGGAGCCAGTATAAATCTGATGCCTAAGGCCGTCTTCGACAAGCTAGGTATTGGACCTGCAAAACCAAGCTCCGTAATGCTTAAACTTGTCAATCACTCATTCGTGCAACCAGAAGGAAAGATTGAGGACATACTGGTCAAAGTGGGCAGCCTAATTCTTCCTGCCGATTTCCTCATCTTGGATTGTGAGGCCGATGAGAAAGCCCCTATCATTCTTGGGCGACCCTTCTTGGCCACTGATAGTTGTGGAACTCGGGGAACTTACAATGAGGGTAGAAGATCAAAGCATAAGGATGAATGTGCTGCAACCCTCAGAGGAAGGAAAGGAAGGCCTGGATGAACGAGCTGCCAAGATAACTGTGGAAACAGGCCAGGGCAGCAGCTGCCATGACAGACCTCGGGACAAATTGAAGGACCCTGTTAAACACAAACTGAAGGAACAAGAGGACCCACCCAAGAGGGGAGAAAAAGCTAAACCACCTCAGGAAGTGGTTATGTCCAGGAGATGCACCCAAATTCACTCCTAACATAACTTAATTTTTATTTATTTATTTTTATGCATTAGGAATAAAGTTTATTTTATTGAAGGACTAGATTAATTTCCAGTATTTAATTTTTCATATTTCATTTAATTATTTTTTATTTTAGGATCGAGAATAAAAGAGCAGGATTAAGAGGGAAGACCAGCAAAAAGCCCGCCAACCATCCTGCCGAGTCAGCAGCCAGCGCAGCGAAGTGTAACGGCTACTTGCCAACGGCTCCAAAAATAACGGGCAAAAAAATATATAACGTGCACGAGGAAATCGGACCGTTGATCATTTAATTTCGCCCTGGCATTTCTCAGCGGCTCCTATATAAACCACTCACTCATTTCATTTTACTTCACTTCCACCTTTTTGATAGCTTCTATCTTATTCTTCTGCTATCTCATAATATTTCCTTTTTATTTTCAGTTAGAATACAATCGATCACATGGCTTCAACATCTACCAAAAAACCCACCTACAATTGGTTTTGCTTCAAGGCAGACGAGGCGAAATATAGAGCACAATTTTCCAAGCATGTCGTCTGGGAGGAACAAGGCTTCCATTATACGAAGCAAATGGGAGACCGTGGTCTAGAGCCCGCTTTGTTCCGAACCATCCATTACAAGGGACGGGAGATGTTCACTCAGCAGCCTAATATGGCGAACATCACTATAGTCAGGGAATTTTACTCACATCAGCCCTGCCCAGACAAGCCATTCGTCTACGTCCGCAGAGAGGCAGTCAAGCTTAACATTGCTTTCATCAACAACTATTATGGCCTTGATATGAACGACAACACGCACGAGGAATGGAGGCAGTCACTGACGGCTGCCCACTATGAGGAGATCAAGGCCAGAATCTGCAAGCCCAACACACCATGGCTGTGGGGAAAACATGTGGGATCTGTCCTACGCCGCCACCTACTACTTGAAGCTATGTTGTGGAACACGTTTGTGAAAAGGCACCTGCTGCCCACATCCCACAACTCAACAGTTGACCGGCCACGCCTCGCCTTAATTTACAACATCTTGATGAACCAGCCGATCAATGTGGGGGAAATCATCTGCACGGAAATATACAACTGCTTCAAGAAGAAAAACGGGAGGCTATACTTCTCGTCCCTCATCACAGGTCTCTGCACCAATTTTCGAGTCCCGGAAGAGCCCACAGATGAGTTTACAACTGCTAAAGAGGGCTGGACCAAAAAGGTCCGCATTCAAATGATGCAAGATGTAGAACCAGCAACGCCCAGTTAGCCCTCCGCCGCACAGTTTGAAACGCCAGCCGCCCCGGCAGTACTGACACTGCCCTAGACAGAGAGGTCCTCCCGCTGCTCCACACACTCCTCGAACACACAAAACGGATAGTGCAGCAGCAGTTAACTTTCATGAACTACGTGGGGGAGGCCCAAGAAGCCCCTGTGGCTTATTTCCTGCAGAAATTCCCTGGTGACGTGCCCACCATGACGCCCTTTCCCGATGAGCTTGCAGCAGCAGCAAGAGCACGAAGAACTTCACCTGCCGCCACCGCCCGCCAGACAGATCATCAGGTGCCCTCTCCTATACATTCTCTACAGCACTCAGCTGCCACCCCATCAAATATAATAGCGAATTCCCCTGAGAGGCATTAGCTGAATCTCTCCCCAGCCTGCACAGCCAATACAGTGGCAGACTCCTCCTCATTAGAGGAGATTGAGCAGCCACTGCCAGAACCAGAAACAATAGTAGTAGCGGCAACAATAGCCATCCCAATGGCATTCATCATTCCGGCAGTACCCACGTGTAACGCCCTGGTTTTTGGCCTAGATGTTTTAGTGGTTGAATCGGGCCGGTCGAGAACGGTTCGAATCTTTAAGGGAGGTTTAGGGAACACCTAGTTCATGATGGTTTAAAAATATGGAAAAATATCTAAAAATCCTCATTTATTATATTAAAGGTTTTGTGAAAATAATTTTACAAAATGTGATTTGGAAATGCTACATTTCAGTGTAGTGACCAAATTGCAGTTTTTGCAAAAGTTGACTAGTGACTGTTTTGTAAAGAATTGAAACTTTGAATCTTTAAGGAGCTAATTTTACCAAAATGTTTTTATCAGATTTCTCTTTAATTTGGGAGTTTTTAATAATGTTTTAATTAAATAATTAAGGATAATTAAAAAAAGAAAGTCTATGTTGACTTTTTCATAACTACCTTACGTTAGTTTTTTCTCATTTCATTTTCTCTCAATTTCCACTCAGCCAAACACATTTCCCTCACCAATTAACCTTTGATTTTTCATCTCTTTTGCTGAGATTTCATTCTCCTAAGGATTCCTAACTTTACCTCATCAAAACATTTTGTTTTTACTTTGGATTTTCAAGAAATCTTGCCCAAATTGAGGAGAAATCAACCATTACAGGTAAGCTTCGTCCTTCTCCTCTAATGATCAGTTCTTTACTGAAATTCCCAAGTTCTCAATCCTTTGTTAATGATTTTTGAGTTGCTTTAATGTTAGAAACATGAAATTGTGGTAAAAATCAAGATTCATGGAGAGATCTTGATGATTTTCGTAATTCTTGGTTAGGCTCTATTTTGAGGTTGATTTCTAATGTATTTTGGAAGGTAATTGATGTTATAAATGAGTTTTTATCAAACAAATCCCGAATAGGTTTGGATTCCTAAGTTTTACATGTTAGATTTGTGGTTTTTGGGGTGTTCTTGGTGTTCTGTTGTTGTTGGAGATATAAGGACGTGTTTATGGTGATTTTTGATGTTGATTGAGGTTTAGAAATGATTAGAATTGATAGATCTTGGTTGGGCTTTGTTTTGGGAAAGTTTGGAGATGATTTCGGTTATTTTGGGTAGCCGAAATTGTGCTTTTGTGTAGTGCAGTGAGATTGATTGAGTGGCTGGTGATTTCAATGCATGATGATGCAATAATCCTCTGTTCTTATGTGTAATAAACATGGGAGACATCTTTGGACGCTTTTGGTGTTGAACCGGAAGTTTCGGAAGCCTAGATATCGTTTTGGCAAGCAAGCAAAACGTAATCGGTGAGTGCGAATGGTTTTAGAAGTCCTTGAGGGACAAAGAAACAAGGTTTGCGGATTTAGGATTGGTTTGAAACACCATCCTAATTCTGAAAGTAAGTATGGCTAGATTTGCTCTCAATATGTGGTTGTTGGCCCTAAATACTTTTTACATGCTCTTGTTTTGAGATAGACAAATTCCTACTATTTTGTGCATGATTTGTAGCATGAGATGATGCTATGTATTGATTACATGAGATAGCATGTTGTGGTAAAGAGTTTTGAGATTTTGATTTAATGCAAAGCATGAGATATGGTTTTGAAATGAGATGAGAAAGATTTGTGAAATGTTGCATCAAAACAGTAGGTGAGATGATGTTTTTGATATAATATATTGGCATAAATGATGAGATAATTACCGGATATAATTGGTCGACCAATAGGATGAGAGTGCACTATAAACCAAAAATTTGTACGTGCTCTTTAGATTCGGGCAATGGGGGTAGTGTCATCCCGATCCAAAGTGAGAATTTGATGATGAGAGATACCATCGGGATAGGACTTGGTGAAATACCCAAGCTTTATGGCGAAGAGAGATACCGCCATGAGAGTCCGCTGATGAGAGATTCCACCGGGGTAGGACTTGACTTTGAGTCAAACTAATCCACATATCCGAGTAAAGATGTAATATGAAATTGTATTTGATTCACATGTACCAAATGTTGAGATGATTTATGCTTTGAGAAATGCATATGAGATTTATGGTATGAAATGCTTTTGTTTTCTTTAAGCATGTGTATGGCCTTGCCATGAGATTTGCATTGGTTTAATGCATGAGATAGAATAAAGGTACATGTGTTTTCAAATGGAGTGTTGCTTTGAAATGGTTTTCAAGCATGTGATAGAAAGAGCATGTTGTAGAAAATGGTTTTTGAGAAAGGGTTTAAAGATGCATTGTTGTGTTGGTTTTCCTTAGAGCTTGCCTTACTAAGCAAATGTGCTTACGCTCTCTTTTACCAACAATGCAGATAATTGAGACGTCTTGGGCAGCAAGGAGGCTAAGAACATCCAAGGAAGTGAGAAGCTCATGTATGATGAAGTTTTCATATGCTTTAGTATTGATATTTGGCAATGGGGACCTATAGTTGGATTGGGAGATGTGTTTTGAACTCCCTATGTTTGTGGCAAGTTTGATATGGTTTTTGAGGTTGTAAATGGCCTATATGGTTTGGTTTGAGGCTTGAGGCTTTTATATGGTTTATGTGATTAGGGAGCATGCCTATAGACTCATTGATCATATGTTTGATGACATGATTTAGCCTAAACCTCATATTTGTGATCTCTGATGTTTAATCATGTTGTTGGTGTGTTATACAAACTTTTGGGATGAGTTTTAATGTGAAAATAAGAGAAAAACCAGAAAAATATATAGTTGCAGGGCAGGGTGTATCGAAACACCCTTAACTGTTTCGGAACAGGGGCCTGAAATGGCCATAGTGTTTCGGAACGGGTAAGAGTGTTTCAGAACACTTTAGCTACTAGAGAGTCATGTTTCGATACGAGTTTCGGAACGGGACCGTGTACCGAAATGGTCAGTCCAGTTTCGATACAGTCGTTTTGATACCTGGGTCAGTGTTCCGAAACACTCGACCGTTGGACTGCATTTTAAATTGTTCCAAGTTCTTGCTTCTTACATTTTAGTCCTTGTTGATTGTGGATGCAATTGGTTGAGTTTGGATTGTCTAGTTAAGTTGATTGTTGGCAGAGAGGCATGAAACATGTTTAACTGAATATTGGAAAACTTAAAACCTGCAAGGTCCTCGTATTTTGCAAAATTTATGTTTTAGTCCCTAAATGTGTAATTCTTACAATTAAACCCCTAAATGAATTCTGATCGCTATGCCTTTTCTTCCCATGATTCTTAAGTGATCAAATAGGCTTAATTTTGCATTTAGAAAAGTTTAAAAGAAAAAAGGACGTTAATCAAGGTTGACTTTCGGGTTGACTTTAGTTTTCCCCTTGTAATCTTTGTAGTTCGGGTCAAGCGTCTAGGCCGGGTTAAGGGGGTTACATTTGTTGGTATCAGAGCCAGGTTAACGAATATTTGGGGCTTGGTAAGTGGTTAATGGGTGTGAGTATGAATGGTTATGGCTTTTTGGTGAAAGCATGATGTATGATTGTTGATGTTTAGTTCTAATGAGATGTGATGCTTGCAAAGTGATAGATTGAGATGAATTAGTGATGCTATGCCATGTTTGGGGTGTAGTTGGGGATCCCATTGCCATATCATTACTATTGGAAAGAATTGCTTTAAAAAAAGAGCTTGAGTACTTGGATTACTTGCCTTACATTGCCTAATTGAATTTATTGTATTTTGTTAGTTGCATTGTTAGTAATTCAAGATCTATCTTAGCTCGAATGTATCGGTGAGTGTAGTTATGAGTCTCGTGATTGGTTCGGTACCATCCCGATTGCAGTTGATTCATTTGATTATATGTGACATGCTATGTGATTTGTTTGCAAGCTCATGTAGAGCATTCTTTGGTGGCAACATATTGTATGGTAAGCTTGGTTACTTTGAAATTTGTTTTGTTAGCATTTTGTATAAGTTGATGTGTTATGTTATGAGATAAGATAATTGGCTTACGAACAAGTTATGGGTCATATTATGAACTAAATCATGAATCATGATTATGCACAATGAAATGAACTATGTTATGAAACAAAAAGTTATGACAATGCGTTGGAGCTTTTAGCTCACTACGAAACTCTGTTATGTACTATGGAGCTTTGATGCTCACTATGGAACTATGATAAGGAACTTTGGAGCTATATGCTCAATTATGAATAAAATGTAAATAAATGAATACCTTGGATACAAGTTAATTTTAAGTACAATTGGCAAGCCATAGAGTTCATTGAGCTCATGTGTAGGGTGGGTTACGACCCAATGGATCACAATCCTTATTGGCTACAGTAGGAGGTATGATTATAACCCCTCGGCCCGGCCTAGACGGTAGATCGAACCGAACGGGTCATACGAGGAAAATTGAAATAAACCAAAAAGTTTACTCCAATTAACAACCATTTTTTTCTTTTTATCTTGTTTAGATACTCATTAATATCCTAAGTGTTTATCATCGCGACGGAACAATTTGCAACTCGAGCAGACAACAGATTGAAACTCAATTGCATTCAAATACATTTTGGGCACCATTTTGTAATTTTAACATAATATAGGGACTTATCCACTTTTATAGTTACCAACCTTTAATTAAACATATTACATGCTTCTCTGCCAAATTTTAACTCAAAATAATCATTCATGCTCATTTAATTGTATCCACAACAATGAGGGACCAAAACAAAAAGAATCGTAACTTTAGAATATTCCATCAACTAACTTACCAGCCTGTCGTTTCGGTACATGCTAGACCTACAACGAAACAGACGTACCAAAATTAATTCGTAGGCTCAAAACACGGGCCTGTATCGAAACACCCTCTGAGGTGTTTCGGAACAAAGGTTTCTAGTGGCAAAACGTACTGGAATAGACCATCCATGTTTCGAAACCCTTAGGCCATTTCAGGCTCACTGTTTCGGTAGAGGCTCGAGTGTACCGAAACACCTAGGTCTGTAATGATATTTTTTTTTGCTAGTTTTTCACACTTTAATCCATACTGAACCATTCAAACATGCTTCCAACATGCGTACAACATATTTAAAAATCAATCCTCAATCATTCATGGCATGTTCAACATTAAAACATGGCACTTGGCATCAAAGGTAAACTATAGGTATGCAACCTAGCAAACAAAACAAGCAAGATACTAAAATGCACAACAAGACACAAACCAATAACCAAAGGCCATTGACAAGTCTAAAACAACATTAAACACATGCTCAAATAGGGAGTTTACACAAATCTCCCAAAACACAACGGATGCCTCATTGACCTTATTACTTTAGCCTAATACCTAAACATACATTCTAAAGTGAAGTCTCTTGGAATCCCTTGCCTCTTGCTGCCTCCAAAACTTTAATTATCTGTATTGATAGACAAATGAGAGTGTAAGCACACAAGGCTTAGTGTGGAGGCTCAAAGGCAAAACGCCATCAATGCAAGAAAACCATTTTCATGCTCACATTGAAATCTCATTTCAATTTACTAACATCTTTTGAAAAGCCATCATGCCCTTTTTAAAACCATGCACTTTCCGCAATCAAAACAACATGTTAAACACCATGCATTATGTATTATGAATTCAACAGTAAATCTATTGCTAACACTCAACTTAAGCCTTCCCATGCATACTTACCATATGCAAAGCTTAAAGAGTAAAACATGAATTTACATATTATGCATCATTAACCATTTCATAACACATTATCAATCATATTGGCTAACAAGTGATCATCAACATGTTCATTTCTCAAAATCACATCGAATACACGAATTCTCAAGTGTTGTCCCAACACTTCATACATACTCACCGGTATCTCAAGGCTCACACACGGGAGCTACCCTTTACGATTGTGACACCCGTGATAGAGTATTTGGTACACCGTATAAACCCCTCAACACCACTCATCAGTAGATGTATAACCCCACTAACGAGAGACGGGACACTATACACTTTCCTCAATCGTTAGGGTACTTGGATGGAGTATTTGGTACACCTTATAAATCCCTCAACATCCAAGGTGACTTGTTTATAGTGCACTTAATCCTATAGCCGGCTAACTATATCTGATTTCATTTATAAACAAATTTCACAACATCACTTGCCAATATAATTCACATTTAACATAAACCTCACTGTTTTCAAAGCATTACCAATAAACCACATTTCCAAGCATCAAACCATGCTTCATAATACAAGTATAAGCATATAGTTACAAGGATCACTTACCATGTGCATCATTCACCAATATAACATCAAAAACAGTAAATCGCTTACTTTAAATCATGCTTTAACAGTAGGTAATATGCATTTAAAATCAAGTGCATCAACAAACTCATAATAGCACAATCCGAGGGGGAAAATCATTTTACTTAATTTCGAACTTAGTAAAGCTTTTCAAGCTTACACTAAGTTCCCAAAACCACCTTTTAAGTTTTTCAAAGCTGGAAAACACATTCTCACTCACGGACTCGCGAAACGAAGATTCGTCGATGCGAAATTAAACGTTCGCAGCCCCCGAAACTTCACTGATTGCTTCAAATGTATTCTCCCATGTTTAATCCACACAAGAACAGAGGATTAATGCATCATAATGCATTAAAATCACTAGCAACTTAAACTATCTCGTTGCTCTACCCAAAACATCCATCCGAAAACAACCGAAATCACCTTCTATCACTCTCTAAACTCAGCCCAACCATAATATATCACTTCCATAAAAATTTTAATCATCAATCAACATCGAAAATCAACCTAATTACATTTGTGTACCTCCATCAACTCAGATTTCACACTAACACCTTAAAAACCAAAAATCTAACAATCCAAAAATTAGAGATCCAACTCATTTCGGGATTACTATCATAAAACCTCTATTTCCACATCATTTAACATCCAAATCATGATTAAAATCACCCACAAGGTAATCAAAACAATACCATAACAAAAATCTCGAAAAAACCATCTTACAAAGCTTAATTTAGCAATTTTCATCAATTAAATTACAAAACCTTGTTATTAAACAAAATTCGAGAGCCAAAGACTTGGAAATTTCAATAAAGAACCTTGATTAGAGGAGAGAAAAGAAAGATCACCTCTAACACAAGCTTTCCCCTTGATTTGCAATGATTTTGAAGAAATCCTTCAAGAAAACTTTAGCTAGTTGTTGTAGAAATCCATGGGCATCATTTAAGAATCAAAAGTAGATGAAATGAGATAAATCTCTGGAGATTTTAGTGATGGAAAGATAGTTTGGATGCTGAGAAAGTTGATAGAAAAGTTTAGGAGAAAAGTAGTTACGTAAGAAAATGTTTAGCCTTTTAAAAATCACTTTTAATAAAACTCTCTTATTAAATCAATTAATTAAATCATTTAAAACACAAAAACAAGGGAATAGCTGATAACACCTTGGTGTAATTGCTCCCTAAGGATTCTAAGTTTTAGCTCCCTTCAATTTAGCCATTAAAACGAAACTTGCAGTTTTTACATTTTAGTCACAAAACCGAAATGTCGACTTCCCAAAACTCATTTTCCAAAATTGGCTTCACTATCCCTCAATATAAATTTAAAGAGGATTTTATAAATTTTTCGCATAATTTTATCACATCTCGAACCAAGTTTTCCCTGAACCAACTCCAAACTGATCCAGATCTCTAATCTAGATTCATCGAACCCTAAACCGTCTTTAAAACCTCTAGGCCCAAAACCGGGGTGTTACAACTCTTCCCCACTTAGGAAATTTCATCCTCAAAATTTTACATAAAGGAAAAAGGTGTGGAAACTACTTCAACATGTCCGCCTTACTTTCCCACGTGGCCTCCTCAACTTCTCGATTTCGCCACAACACCTTCACAAGTTCAATCGTTTTACCACGAAGAACTTTGCTACTAGAATCAAGAATCCCAACTGGCTCCTCATCATAAGACAAATCCGGATTCAACTAAATCTTCTCAACATGCATAACATGAGACGAATCCAATGTATACCTTTGCAACATCAAAACATGAAACATGTCATGAAATTTCTCCAACTCGGGAGGCAACCTCAACCTCCAACTCAATCTTCTCAAAGGTTGCAACAACCCGGAAGGAAATTGATGCTCAGCTTTCACACGCTGGCAACATTCTTCTTCAACCCAACCCAACATTACTCATCTTTTCATCCACGATACATCTTCGTACTATCAGGATGCATTGAGAAAGAACTGCTATAAGCCTCAATCAAAATAGCACGCCTCAACTCAACATTCTCCGGCACGACTATTCGACTTTTAAAACACAAAACACCATTATCATTGAAACAGAAATTTGTTGTGTTACCATCCGCTATATCTTGAACATGAGGCACTAGAGAATCATTAAGCATCTAATTCTCCTTAATCAGCTGCATCAAGGAAGGTTTCACTTATAACTCAGCTATTAATCTACTATCTCGCAATATACTCAACCGAGCAAACATCACTCTCAACTCTACAACCACCTTCCTACTCAAGGGACCGGCCACAACATTGCCCTTTCCAAGGTGATACTCTATCCTCAAATCGTAATCTTTAAGTAACTCTAACCATCTTCGTTGCCTAAGATTCAACACTTTTTGAGACATTACATATTTCAAACTCTTATGATCCGTATAAACCACACACTTCTCACCATAAAGGTAATGCCTCCAAATCTTTAAAGGAAATTCTAGGTCATGAGTAGGATAGTTGCGCTCGTGCACCTTCAATTGCCTATATCCATAAGCCACAACCTTCCCATCTTGCATCAGCACACATCCCAAACCAACATACGATGCTTCACTATAAACTTCAAACTCCTTACCCGATTCAGGTTGAATCAAGATAGGAGCTTGCGTCAAAGCTTCCTTCAACCTCTCAAAAGCTTGTTGCCTAACATCCAATCACTAAAAGCGAACATTCTTTTGCAACAACTTGGTAAACATAGTAGCAATCTTAGAATACCCATCTACAAACCTTCGATATTAACCCGCCAAACCAAGGAAACTACAAACTTCTGTCACCGATTTAGGCGTCTTCCAATTCATCACCGCCTCAATCTTATGTGGGTCAACCCGGATACCTTCGGCCGACACCACATGTCCAAGAAATACAACTTCTCTAAGCCAAAACACACACTTCATTAACTTGGCATAAAGCTGATTTTCCAACAACACTTGCAACATAATCTGCAAATGCTTATCATGATCCTCCTCGATACGAGAGTACACGAGAATATCATCAATAAACATAACCACAAACTAATCCAAAAACTCATGATACACACGATTCATCATGTCCATGAATGCAGTCGGTGCATTCGGCAAACCAAATGGCATCACTAAAAACTCATAATGTCGCACCTTATACTAAAAGTTGTCTTAGGCACATCCACATCATATACCTTCAATTGATAATATCCAGACCTCAAATCAATCTTAGAAAACACTGAGGCACCTCGAAACTGGTCAAAAAAATCATCAATCCTTGGCAAAGGATACTTGTTCTTAATCATCAACTTGTTCAGTTGCCGGTAATCTATATACATACGCATTGTGCCATCTTTCTTCTTTAGAAACAAGACCAGTGCACCCCAAGGTGAAACAATTTGCCTAATGAACCCTAGATCTAGCAATTTCTGAAGTTGCGTCTTCAGCTCCTTCAACTCTTTAGGTGCCATCCGATAGGGAGGAATAGACACTGGGGTCATATTTTCAAACAACTCAATGCCAAACTCAACCTCTCTGTTCGGTGGAAGACCATGCAACTCTTCCGAAAAGACACCCAGAAACTCACATATCGTACGTATGTTCTTTACACGTACTTAATTCGACCCTGGATTCATCACATAAGCTAAGGTTGAATAGCCACAACATGCGTTGTACTATCACCCTCAGGTTGAATAGCCACAACATGCGCTACAGATTTCTGTACATCCTCCCTACTCTGGAAGTTTCCACGACCGCGGCCACGACATGCCTGTGGTGCAACAACAGGTGCCTGATCCTGACCACCTCCGGCAAACAAAGGACAATCATGCCTCAAATGATCAACCGATCCACAACTCTAACAAGAGTTAGCAGCCATATCCGCTGGAGCCTGCGCTTCTCTAGCCACCCGAGGACAATCTCACCTCAAATGCTCGCACGATCTACAAACCCAACAGGAATTTTGTTCAGACCTCACCATGTTACTGTGAACTAGCACACCACACCCAACATTACCTCGCCTCAACTCAGGCTGATACCTACAATCACGATGTATCTTAAACTATCCACCACAAGGACCAGAATCTGCAGCTCTCTTACCCGAGCTAGAACCACCCACGCGAGAGAACAAACCCAAACTCTGCTCAATATCCTTAGCTCACGTTACTAACACGTCAAAATATGTATAATCAGAGGCTAACATGAAAGGCTTCGCTTCCTACACCAAGACATAACGGAATCGATCACAACGATGCCTATCACTCGGCACCAGCTAAGGAGCATAATGGCTTAAACGAACGAATTGAACCTCATATTCAGCCACTGTCATGCTACCTTGAACCAAGGACATAAACTCACGTTTCTTGTTATCCAAGTATCTAACTCCTAGATACTTCTTCTTAAAGGCAGACTGGAGAAACTTCCAATTCACCTCATTGGGCTCCATAGCCCCAGTTACAGTCATCCACCAACTATAAGCATCACCTTGCAGCAACAACACAACACATCCCAGCTTACATCCATCATTGCACCCCATTTAATCCAAAATCCAGATCGTACTGGCCATCCAAGCCTCGGATGCATCAGGCAACAAACCACGGTACTCAACACCACCCATACTACGTAGGCGTTCTAACGGCAACCCTTTTTGTCCACCAGTTGGTGCTTGCACTTGCACTCCGGCAACAATTGCCTGGAATGCTCTAGTCTTCGCCTGAACTAAAGGTGTCAAATCTCCCAACATAGGCCCATCTTGCTCATGCTGTCCTTGTTCCTCACCCCCGGGTGAAGCCGGTGGATGAGGTAAAATCCCACTAGGAAGAACTTCGTTCTCCTGATTTCCCTGCTCACCAACAAGAGAAATCGTACCCAAACGCAGCTCTCTCCTCGGTCCCAATGTGCTATTATAATTAAGGCATGATAATAAAATAAAACAAGAAATCAGGTCGGCTTCAAGAAAGGATCCAAGACTCCGAATTCAATTTAAAAACACTTTACTATAGTAATAAGGCAATGGGCATCCCAATTTCCCCTAAACATAGCATAAGTCATACAACATTCGTACCACAAGCACCGTGCATGGTAATCAATCAGATTTGGCCCATAACATCATCATGTATAGATCAATTTACACATACAACACACTCATCATGTTTTTCATCACTATTATTTTATCGTCATCAACATGATTATAACAATCACTGTGCAAGCAAAAATTATCAATCACTTGGAATCACATCACATCAACTTACCATTAACTTACCATCATCCCATTCTTTCGTAACCTGGCTCTGATACCACCAAATGAAATCCCCTCGGCCTGGCCTAGACGGTAGACCAAACCGAACGGGTTACACGGGGAAAATTGAAGTAAATCGGGAAGTTTACTCCAATTAACACCCTTTTTTTTTCTTTTTATCTTGTCTATATGCTCATTAATATCCTAAGTGTTTATCATCATAGCGGAACAATTTGCAACTCAATCAGACAACGAAGTGAAACTCAATTGCATTCAAATACATTTTAGGGACCATATTGTAATTTTAACATAATAAAGGGACTTATCCACTTTTATAGTTACCAACCTTTAATTAAAGATATTCCATGCTTCTCTGCCAAATCTCAGCTCAAAATAATCATTCATGCTCATTTAATTGCATCCAAAACATTCAGGGACCAAAATGCAAAGAATCAGAACTTCAGAATATTCCATCAACTAACTTACCAGCTTGCCGTTTTGGTACAGGCTAGACCTGTATCGAAACAAACATGCGTATCGAAACTGGTTTGCAGGGCTCGGAACACAGGCCCGTAACGAAACACCCTTTGAGGTGTTTTGGTACAGTTGTTTCCAGTGGTAAAACGTACTGGAACAAACCATCCCTGTTTCGAAACCCTTAAGCCATTTTAGGCTCATTGTTTCGGTACAAGCTCGACTGTACCGAAACACTTGGGCTGTAATGACACTTTTTTCTAGGTTTTCACACTTTAATCCATTCTAAACCATTCCAACATGCTTCTAACATGCATACAACATATTTAAACATCAATCCCCAATCATTCATGGCATGTTCAACATTAAAATATGGAACTTGGCATCAAAGGTAAACTATAGGCATGCAACCTAGCAAAAAAAAACCAAGCAAGATACCAAAATGCACAACAAGGCACAAACCAATAACCAAAAGCCATTTACAAGTCTAAAACAACATTAAACACATGCTCAAATAGGGAGTTTACACAAATCTCCAAAAACACAACGAATCCCCCATGCCTGTATTATTTTAGTCTAATACCGAAACATACATTCTAAAGCGAAGTCTCTTGGAATCCATTGCCTCTTGCTGCCTCCAAAACCTCAATTATCTGCTTTGATGGACAAATGAGAGCGTAAGCACACAAGGCTTAGTGAGGAGGCTCAAAGCCAAAACACCAACAATGCAAGAAAACCATTTTCATGCTCACATTGAAATCTCATTTGAATTTACTAACATCCTTTGAAAAGCCATCATGCCCTTTTAAGAACCATTCACTTTCCGCAATCGAAACAACATGTTAAACACCATGCATCATGTATTATGAACTCAACAGCAAATCCATTGCTAACACTCAACTTAAGCCTTCACATGCATAGCTACTATATGCAAAGCTTAAAGAGTAAAACATGCATTTACATATTATGCATCATTAACCATTTCATAACACATCGTCAATCATATTGGCTCACAAGTGATAATGAACATGTTCATTTCTCAAAACCACATCGAATACATGAATTCTCAAGTGTTGTCCCAACACTTCATGCATACTCATCGGCATCTCAAGGCTCACACATGAGAGCTACCCTTTACCGTTGTGACACACGTGCTGCAGTATTCGGTACACCGTATAAACCCCTCAACATCACTCATCGGTAGATGTATAACCCCACTAACGAGAGACGTGACACTATACACTTTACTCAATCGTTAGGGTACTTGGATGGAGTATTCGGTACACAGTATAAACCCCTCAACATCCAAGGTGATTTGTTTATAGTGCACTCAATCCTTAGTCAGCTAATTATATCCGATTTCATTTATAAACCAATTTCACAACATCACTTGCCAATATAATTCACATTTAACATAAACCTCACTATTTTCAACGCATTACCAATAAACCACATTTCCAAGCATCAAACCATGCTTCATAATACAAGTATAAGCATATACTTAGAAGGATCACTTACCATATGCATCATTCACCAATATAACATCAAAAATAGTAATTCGCTTACTTTAAATCATGCTTTAACAGAAGGTAATATGCATTTAAAATCAAATGCATCAACAAACTCATAATAGCACAATCCGAGGGGGAAAATCATTTTACTTAATTTCGAACCTAGTAAAGCATTTAAAGCTTATACTAAGTTCCCAAAACCAGCTTTTCAGTTTTTCAAAGCTGGAAAACACGTTCTCACTCACCGACTCGTGAAACCAAGACTCACTTACGTGAAATTAAGCGTCTGAATCACAAGAACTTCATTGATTGCTTCAAATGTATTCTTCACTGTTTATACCACACAAGAACAAAGGATTAATGCATCACAATGCATTAAATTCACCAGCAACTTAAACTATGTCGCTGCTCTGCCCAAACCAACAAAACACCTATCCGAAAACAACCGAAATCACCTTCTATCACTCTCTAAACTCAGCCCAGCCGTAATCTATCACTTCCATCCAATTTTAATCATCAATAAACATCTAAAATAAACCTAATTACATTCGTATACCTCCAGCAACTCATATTTCACACTAACACCTCAAAAACCCAAAATCTAACAATCCAAAAAATTAGAGATCCAACTCATTTCGAGATTACTATCATAAAACATTTATTTCCACATCATTTAATATCCAAATCATGATTAAAATCAGCCTCAAAATAATCAAAACAGTACCATAACGAAAATCTTGAAAAATCATCTTACAAAGCTTAATTTAGCAATTGTCATCAATTAAATGAAAAAACCTTGTTATTAAACAAAATTAGAGAGCCAAAAACTTGGGAATTTTGATAAAGAACCTTGATTAGAGGAGAGAAAAGAAAGATCAACTCTAACGTAAGCTTTCCCCTTGATTTGCAATGGTTTTGAAGAAATCCTTCAAGAATACTTTAGCTAGTTGTTGTAGAAATCCATGAGCATCATTTAGGAATCAAAAGAATATGAAATGAGATAAATCTCTGGAGATTTTAGTGATGGAAAGATATTTTGGTTGCTGAGAAAGTTGAGAGAAAAGTTTAGGAGAAAAGTAGTTAGGTAAGAAAATGTTTAGCCTTTTAAAAATCTCTTTTAATAAAACTCGCTTTTTAAATCAATTAATTAAATCATTTAAAACACAAAATCAAGGGAATAGCTGATAACACCTTGTTGTAATAGCTCTTTAAGGATTCTAAGTTTTGGTTCTCTTCAATTTAGCCATTAAAAAGAAACTTGCAATTTTTATATTTTAGTCACCAAACCGAAAAGTCGACTTTCCAAAACTCATTTTCCAAAATTGACTTCACTTTCCCTCAATATAAATTTAAAGAGGATTTTAAATTGTTTTGCAAAAATTTTTCACATCCTGAACAAAGTTTTCCATTAACCAACTCCGAACTGACTTAGATCTCTAATCTAGATTCATCGGACCCTAAACCGTCTTTAAAACCTCTAGGCCCAAAACCAGAGCGTTACAAATCTCCGAACTGGCTCCTCATCATAAGACAAATCCGGATTCAACTCAATCTCCTCAACATGCATAACATGAAACGGATCAAATCTATACCTTTGCAACATCAAAACATGAAACATGTCATGAATTTTCTCCAACTCGGGAGGCAACCTCAACCGATATGCAACAAGACCAACACGCTCCACAACCTCAAAAGGTCCAATATCTTGGACTAAGCTTACCCTTGCGTCCAAAACTCATCACCTTCTTCCAAGGCGATACCTTCAAGAACACGCAATCTCCAACTGTAAACTCAATCTCTATACTCTTTAAATCCACATAAGATTTTTGACGATCCGATGATGCCTTCAACCGATCACAAATAAGCTTCACCTTCTCCATCGTTCTCTTAAGAAAATCTAGCAAGGAAACCAACTTTTGTCCCGCTTCCGCCCAACAAATAGGCATTATACACTTCCTTCCATACAAGGCTTCATATGGAGCCATTTGTATACTCGCTTGAAAACTATTATTATAGGCAAACTCCACCAAGGGCAATTGTTTCTCCCAAGAACCTTGGAAATCTATAATACAACACCTCAACATATCCTCAAGCACTTGGATAACTCGCTCAGACTGACCATCTGTCTGAGGATGATACGAAGTACTGAAATTAAGCTGCGTACCCAAGGCTATATGCAAGCACTCCCAAAACCTTGTTGTAAACTTCGAATCCTTATCTGACAATATAGATTTAGGTACACCATGCAAACGCACTATCTCAGCAATGTACAATTCTACCAGCTTATCCAACGTATACGTAGTATGCACAGCTAAGAAATGTGCACACTTCATAAGGCAATCTACAATCACCCAAATAGAGTTCTTCTTTGTCGGGGTCAAACGCAAACTGGACACAAAATCCATCGTAATCCTCTCCCATTTCCATTACGGTATTCTCAAAGGTTGCAACAAACCGGAAGGAAATTGATGCTCAACTTTCACACGTTGGCAAACCATACACTTGTTCACAAATTTAGCAACATCCTTCTTCAATCCAACCCAATAGTACTCATCTTTTCATCCACAATACATTTTCGTACTACCAGGATGCATAGCAAAAGGACTGCAATGAGCCTCAATCAAAAAAGCGCGCCTCAACTCAACATCCACCGGCACGACTATTCGACTTTTAAAACACAAAACACCAATATCATTGAAACAAAAATCCATTGTTTTACCATTCGCTATGTCCTAAACATGAGGCACTAGAAAATCATCAAGCATCTGCTTCTCCTTAATCAACTGAATTAAGGAAGGTTTCACTTGTAACTCAGCTATTAATCCACCATCTCGTGATATACTCAATCGAGCAAACATCACTCTCAACTCTACAACCACCTTCCTACTCAAGGCATCAGCCACAATATTGCCCTTTCCATGGTGATACTCTATCGTCAAATTGTAATCTTTAAGAAACTCCAACCATCTTCGTTGCCTAAGATTTAACTCTTTTTGAGACATTACATATTTCAAACTCTTATTATCCGTATAAACCACAAACTTCTCACCATAAAGGTAATGCCTCCAAATCTTTAAAGAAAACACAACTGCAGCAAGTTTTAGGTTATGAGTAGGATAGTTGCGCTCATGCACCTTCAATTGTCTAGATGCATACGCCACAACCTTCCCACCTTGCATCAGCACACATCCCAAACCAACATACGATGCATCACTAAAAACTACAAAGTCATTACCCGATTCAGGTTGAATCAAGATAGGAGCTTGCGTCAAAGCTTCCTTCAACTTCTCGAAAGCTTGTTGCCTAACATCCAACCACTAAAAGCGAACATTCTTTTGCAACAACTTGGTTAACGAAGTATCAATCTTAGAAAACACATCTACAAATCTTCGATAGTAACCTGCCAAACTAAAGAAACTACGAACTTTTGTCACCGGTTTACACGTCTTCCAATTCATCACCGCCTCAATCTTATGTGGGTCAACTCGGATACCTTCGGCCGACACCACATGTCTAAGAATGACAACTTCTCTAAGCCAAAACTCACACTTCCTTAACTTGGCATAAAGCTGATTTTCCAGCAACACTTGCAACACTATCCGCAAATGCTTATCATGATCATCCTCGGTACGAGAGTACACGAGAATGTCATTAATAAACACAACCACAAACTGATCCAAAAACTCATGAAACACACGATTCACCATGTCCATGAATGCAGTGGTGCATTCGTCAAACCAAACGACATCACCAAAAACTCATAATGCACGTACCTTGTACAAAAAGATGTCTTAGGCACATCCACATCCTTTACCTTCAATTGATAATATCTAGACCTCAAATCAATCTTAGAAAACACTAAAGCACCTCGAAACTGGTCAAACAAATCATCAATCCTTGGCAAAGGATACTTGTTCTTAATCGTCAACTTTTTCAGTTGCCGATAATCTATACACATACGCATCGTGCCATCTTTCTTCTTTACAAACAAGACTGGTGCACCCCAAGGTGAAACACTTGGCCTAATGAACCCCCCATCTAGTAATTCCTGAAGTTGCTTCTTCAGCTCCTTGAACTCCTTAGGTGCTATTCGATAGGGAGCAATAGACGTTGGGGTCTTTTTTTCATACAACTCAATGCCAAACTCAACCTCTCTGTTCGGTGGCAGACCAGGCAACTCTTCCAAAAAGGCACCCGGAAACTCACATACCATACAAATGTCTTGTACACGCACTTCCTTCGACCCTGGATTCATCACATACGCTAAGAAAGCTTCACAACCCAACTCCATCATACGACTCGCTTCAAGAGCCAAAATTGCGTTGGACAAGAATTTCACATTCTCGCCCACGATAACCACTTCGTAATCATCAACAAGTTTCAAGGTAACTCGCTTAGCATCAAAATCGACCACAGCTCTATGCTCAGTCAACAAATCCAACTTAAGGATTACATCAAAACCATGGAAAGGCAACTCCATTAAATCAACTGCAAACACATGGCCTTGTACAGATAAATGACATCTCCTATACAACTTCCTCGTAACCACAGTTTCACCAAAGAAACTAGTTACTTGCATTCCCACTTCTAACATCTCAACAGGGATATCAAGCAAATGTGAATGCTCACTCAAAATGTATGAATGCGTAGATCCAGAATCAATCAAAGATAACAATGACAAGGATTGCAAAGCGAAAGTACCTGCAATCACATCAGTGTCATTGTGTCCATCGCGATGTACATACACCATCGTAGGACCATTACCCTCATTTTGAACAGCCAGAACATGCACTACAGCTCTCTGTCCATCCTCCCTACGCTGGAAGTTTCCACGACCGAGCCCATGGCCTATATGTGGTGCAACAATAGGTGCCCGACCCTGACCACCTTCAACCAACAAAGGACAATCACGCCTCAAATGATCAGCCAATCCACAATTCCAACAAGAGTTAGCAACCACAATCGCAAGAGCATGTGCTTCTCATGCCACACAAGGACAATCTCGGCTCAAATGCTCACACGATCCACAAACCCAACGGGCATTTTGTTCAGACCTCACCTTGTTACCATGAACTAGCGCACCACGCCCAACATTACCTCGCCTCGACTCAGGCTGATACCTATGATCACGATGCCTCTTAAACTGTCCACCACAAGGACCAGAATCCGCAGCTCTCTTACCCAAGCTAGAACCACCCACGCGAGTGGACAAACCCAAACTCTGCTCAATATCCATAGCTCACATTACTAACACATCAAAATCTGTATAATCAGAGGTCAACATGAAAGTCTTCACTTTCTACACCAAGCCATAACGGAAGAGATCACAACGATGCCTATCACTCGGCACCAGCTCAAGAACATAATTTCTTAAACGAACAAACTGAACCTCATATTCAGCCACTGTCATGCTACCTTGAGCCAAGGACATAAACTCGCATTTCTTGCCATCCAAGTATCTAACTCCTAGATAATTCTTCTTAATGGAAAACTAGAAAAACTCCCAATTCACCTCATTGGGCTCCATAGATGCAGTTACAGTCATCCACCTACCATAAGCATCACCTTGCAGCAAGGAAACAACACATCCCAGCTTACATGCATCATTGCACCCCATTTGATCCAAAATCCGGATTGTACTGGCCATCCAAGCCTCGGATGCCTCAGGCGACAAACCATGTTACTCAACACCGCTCAGACTACACAAGCGTTCTAACGGCAACCTCGTTTGTCCACCAGCTTGTGCATGCACTTGCACTCCGGCAACATCAGTCTGGAATGCTCTAGTCATCGTCTGAACTAAAGGCGTCAAATCTCCCAACACAGGCCCAGTTTGCTCATGTTGTCATGTTTCCTCACCCCGAGTGGAGGCGGTGGAGGAGGTAAATTGTAACCCCCTTAACCCGGCCTAGACGGTTGACCCGAATTAAGAAAGTCACACGGGGAAAACCAAAGTCAACCCGAAAGTCAACCTTGATTAACGACCCTTTTTTTTCTTTTTAAAACCTGTCTAGATGCATATTAAGCCTAATTGTGATCACACAAACATCATACCAAAAGATCACAAACATCAGAGATCGAACAGGGACTCAATTGAACAATTTACAACTTTAGGGACCAAATTGTAAATTCTGATAATTATAAGGACTTAACCCAAAATGAAGTTACCATCTTGAAATTAATCATGTTTCATGCTTCTCTGTAAAATTTCAGCTCAAAAGGACTTCCCAAACTCATACAATTGCACAAACAAGTTTCAGGACTAAAACGCAAACATTCCAAAACATATAACTGCCAATGTCAGCCCCCAACGGTCACCCGTTCCGAAACAGGCATAGCCCGTTTCGAAACTCGGGGCCGTTCCGCAACGCGTACCGAAACGGGGGTCTGGCAGTGGCCTTTCCGTTTCGGAATGGCCCCTCCCGTTTCGGACGCCTGGGCACAATTAAGGCACCCGTTCCGAAACGGTAGGTGCTGTTCCGAAACACCCTGCACAGATTGCCTAAAAATACATACTTAAACATGCAATTGACCAACCAATCATGCTCCAAATGCCACCAAACTTTGCCAACATGCAATTCAACATATATGAGACATACTTGCATCAACAATTCATCAAAACATCCACATATATGAAAAGCCCCAAATCTATAGGCATGCTTCCTACACAAGTAAGCCATTCAAGCATAAACTTCCAATTCAAGCATAAGAAGGCCAACCACAAAACCAGCATTCTCAACAACATTCAACATACTTAGGGAGTTCAAAACATCTCCCAAAACATACACATAGGACCCCCATTGCCAAATTACCAAAAGCTAAAATGTACTTAGAAAACCTTCCATACTTAGAGCTTTGTTTCCACTTGGATGCTTGCCCTCCTTGCTGCCCTCAAGTACTCTAATGCTCTGCATTATTGAATTAAGAAAACAAAGAGAGCGTAAGCACAAGCTTAGTGAGGAATGCTCAATAAAACCATCCAATAATGCATTTATAAAACACTTATAAAACATGCTTCAAATCATCATTTACACATGCTCAAAAGCATACTTAAAACAAGCATCTCATGCTTCATTTCATTACATGTCATATTGGCCTCAAGTGATACATTTCATTTCTTTGAAAACAAGTTCATCAACTTTCACCCCAAGGACTTTTAAACACCTTGGACCCCAAGGACTTTTAAACACCTTGGCCATGGACTTTTAAACACCATGAATTAGATCACCTCAAGGACTTTTAAACACCTTGACCCCAAGGACTTTTAAACACCTTGGCCATGGACTTTTAAACACCATGAATTGAATCACCTCAAGGACTTTTAAACACCTTGAGCCCAAGGACTTTTAAACACCTTGGCCTATGGACTTTTAAACACCATAGAAAGGACCACACAAGGACTTTTAAACACCTTTGTGTCCGTAACAAGAATCATCCAAGGACTTTTAACCACCTTGATGTTCTTAAGTAAACAAGGCTCACTCAAGGACTTTTAACCACCTTAGTGACCTTTACCTTTTCAAAACATCACTTGCCAATATACATCATTTTCATCAATTAATCCACTGTTTTAAAGCATTAAACCAAGCCATATTCATCATGCATTTAAAAGCATCAAACCACATTAAATCAATGTTCAAAAACAAGGAACTCTTACCTTGAGCTTCCTTTAACATATGGCTTATCAAAACAGCAACTACCATGCTAAATCATGCTTTCAAAACAGTAATCAAAACATGCAATAAACCACATTGCATCACAACAAAATCATGGCCACCACTAGAGAGAATTTCCGAAAACTTACACTCGAGCTTAGCAAAGTTGTTTAGACTTAAACTAAGCTCCCAAGACATTGGTTTCAAAGTCGAAAACCCAATTTCACTCACCGATTCCACTTCGCCTCTTGCCGAAGCACCAATTCAAGCTTCCGGATCAACAACTCTTGGATCCAAAGATGCCTCCCCTGATTAAACACATTAAAGCAGAGATTTAATGCATCATCATGCATCAAAAGCTTCAATGAAAGCACTCAAACTCGCTGCTCTCATTCATACTCCAATTTCGGCCACCAAACACAACCGAAATTGCATCAAAACCACTTCTCAACAAAGCCCAGCCATAAACCAGCAAAACCTAACATCCATTAACACCATTTAACATCTAAAAACAACCTATAAACATCCTTATACCTCCAGCAACATCAGATCCACAAGATCACCACAAAAACATCCAAGAATCACAAGCTAAACTTAGGAAACACAACCTATCCGGGATTGCATTAATCAAAACTCATTTCCTTATCAAATTAACATTCATTAATCATCATTTTAGCACCTTAAAACACTGCTTAAACAGATCCAACGAAATTTCATCAAAAACACACCAAATCTTGCATTTTAAGCCATGATCCACTAAACAATCTTAAAAGCCATTTATAAAACATCAATTAGGGATTGAGAACTTAGGAATTTCATTAAAGAACTTGAAGTTCAGAGGAGAAGGACGTTCTTACCTCCAAACTTGAGTTTCTCCTCTTTTAGAGCCAAAAAGCTTGATGAATCAAGTAGCAAATACAAAGGTTTTGATGAGAAGATGATTAGGAATCAAATGAGGATTGAAAATAAGTATTTAGGTGATAAAAATCAGAGGAAAAGATCTGGAGAGAATGTGTTTGGTTTGAGAGAAAAGATGAGAGAAAATGAGAATGGAAAATTTAGAAAGTTAGTTCAATGACTAAAAATATCTTTCCCTCCTTTTTACTTTTATTTTAAACCATTATTAAATCATTTAATATTCTAGAAAATCTGGAGAAACTCCCCTTTGGGTAAATAGCTCCCTAAAGATTCAAAGTTTCAATCCTTTTTAAAACAGTCACAAAACTTTCAAAAATTACATTTTGGTCACTAGCCAAAATGTCACCCTTCCAAAACCCATTTTTCAAAATTGATTTCACAGTTCACTTAATTATATTAAAAGATGATTTTAGAACATTTTTCCATATTTTTAATGCAACCCGAACTAGGCTTTCCTAATTTCACCTCTTTAGATTCGAACAGCACTTTGACCAAACCGGTCAACGCCCAAAACTTCTAAGCCCAAAACCGGGGCATTACAACTCTCCCCCCCTTAAGAAATTTCGTCCTCGAAATTTACCTGAAGGAAAGAGATAAGGAAACTGCTTCAGCATGTCTTCCTTTCGCTCCCACGTGGCTTCCTCAACACCGCGATGCTTCCACAGCACCTTCACCAACTCAATGGTCTTGCCACGAAGAACCTTGCTATCCGAATCCAGAACCTTCACCGGTTCCTCATCATAGGTCAAATCCGGATTCAAAACCACTTCCTCCACAGGCATCACATGCGAAGGATCAGATCTATACCTCCGGAGCATAGAGACATGGAACACATCATGAATCTTCTCCAACTCTTGTGGTAACCTCAACCGATACGCAACAGGTCCCACACGCTCAACCACCTCATATGGTCCAATGTACCTAGGGCTCAACTTACCCTTTCGGCCAAACCGCATCCCCTTCTTCCAAGGCGAAACCTTCAAGAACACACGGTCACCCACCGCATACTCTATCTCCTTACGCTTCAAATCCGCGTAAGACTTCTGCCGATCAGAAGCAGCCTTCAACCGCTCACAAATGAGCTTTACCTTCTCTGTGGTCCCTTTCAACAAAGCCGGCATTGAAACCAACTTTTGACCAGTCTCAGCCCAACAAAGAGGAGTCCTACACTTCCTCCCGTACAAAGCCTCATAAGGTGCCATCTGTATACTTGCCTGATAACTGTTGTTATAAGCAAACTCAACCAAAGGCATATGCTTCTCCCAAGAACCTTGGAACTCAATCACGCAGCACCTCAGCATATCCTCCAAAATCTGGATAACTCGCTCAGACTGACCATCCGACTGAGGATGATAGGATGTACTGAAATGCAACCTTGTACCCAGAGTTTGATGCAAACACTGCCAGAACCGCAATGTGAACCTCGGATCCCTATCCGACACAATCGACTTAGGCACACCATGCAGCCGCACAATCTCAGCAATGTACAGCTCTGCCAGCTTATCCAAAGAAAACGTAGTATGCACAGGCAAGAAATGCGCACACTTCGTCAGGCGATCCACAATCACCCAGACCGAATTCTTCTTCGATGGAGACAAAGGTAAACCAGATACAAAATCCATGGTAACCCTCTCCCACTTCCATTCAGGGATTTTCAACGGTTGCAACAACCCTGAAGGAAACTGATGCTCAGCCTTAACTCGCTGACACACCAAACACTTGCTAACAAACTCTGCAACATCCTTTTTCAAACCCACCCAATAGTACTCATCACGAAGATCACGGTACATCTTAGTACTACCAGGGTGCATAGCAAAAGGACTACTATGACCTTCAGTCAGAATAGCACGCCTCAACTCAGCATCAGCAGGCACTACTATTCGACTCCCAAAACACAGCACACCATCATCATTGAAACAGAAATCCGAAGGTCTACCCTCCGCAATATCCTGAACATGAGACACCAAGGAATCATCCAACAACTGCTTATCCTTGATCAACTGAACCAAAGAGGGTTTCACTTGCAACTCAGCAACGAGACCACCATCTTGCGATATGCTCAAGCTAGCAAACATAGCCCTCAACTCAACAGCTACCTTCCTACTCAAGGCATCCGCAACAACATTAGCTTTTCCAGGATGATACTCAATCGTCAGATCATAATCCTTGAGCAACTCCAACCAACGCCGCTGCCTAAGATTCAACTCCTTCTGAGACATCAGATACCTCAAACTCTTGTGATCCGTGTACACAGTACACTTCTCACCATACAGATAATGCCTCCAGATCTTCAGAGCAAAAACCACTGCAGCCAGCTCAATATCATGCGTAGGGTAATTGCGCTCATGCACCTTCAACTGTCGCGATGCATAAGCCACCACCTTACCCTCCTGCATCAGCACACACCCCAAACCAACATAGGATGCATCACTGTAAACCACAAACTCTTTCCCTGATTCAGGCTGAATCAAGATAGGAGCTTGCGTCAAAGCCGCCTTAAGCTTCTCAAAAGCCCGCTGTCTCGCTTCCGTCCACTCATACTTAACATCCTTTTGCAACAGCTTCGTCAAAGGAGCAGCAATCTTGGAAAAACCATCCACAAACCTCCGGTAGTATCCCGCCAAACCAAGGAAACTACGGACCTCATGAACAGACTTAGGAACCTTCCAATTCATCACCGCCTCAATCTTCTGAGGATCAACACGAATCCCCTCAGCTGAGACCACATGTCCAAGAAACACCACCTCCCTTAACCAGAACTCACACTTACTCAGCTTAGCATAAAGCTGATTCTCCAACAAAGCTTGTAAAACAATCCTCAAATGCTCTTCATGCTCCTCCTCAGTACGCGAGTACACGAGGATATCATCAATGAACACCACAACAAACTTGTCCAGGTATTCATGAAACACACGATTCATCATGTCCATGAAAGCAGCAGGAGCATTTGTCAACCCAAACGGCATCACAAGAAACTCATAATGCCCATACCTTGTCCTGAAAGATGTCTTAGGCACATCCACATCCTTCACCTTCAACTGATAATACCCTGACCTCAAGTCAATCTTAGAGAACACAGCAGCTCCCCGAAATTGATCAAAAAGATCATCAATCCTCGGTAAAGGATACAGATTCTTGATAGTCAACTTGTTCAGCTGACGGTAATCAATGCACATTCTCATAGTGCCATCCTTCTTCTTCACAAACAAGACTGGTGCTCCCCAAGGTGACACACTCGGCCGGATGAAACCACGATCAAGCAACTCTTGCAATTGCGTCTTCAGCTCCTTCAGCTCCTTAGGTGTCATTCTATAGGGGGTAATGGACACAGGAGTTGTATTCTCATACAGCTCAATTCCAAACTCCACCTCGCGGTTAGGAGGTAAACCAGGCAACTCCTCAGGAAAGACTCCAGGAAACTCCTTCACAACTCTGATATCTTGCACCCTCAACTCTTTAGAGCTAGGATTCATCACAAAAGCTAGATAAGCTTCGCAACCTTGCCTCAGCATCCTGCTCGCCTCCAAGGTAGACACCACATTGGCAAGAAACTTCACATTCTCACCAACCACAACAACTTCATAATCATCCGCAAGCTTAAGCGAAACCCGCTTGTTCTCAAAATCCACAACAGCACGATGCTCAGCAAGCCAATCCATACCAAGGATCACATCGAAACCATAGAAGGGCAACTCCATAAGATCAACATGGAAAACATGCTCTTGAACGACCAAGGGACACCTTCTATAAAGCTTCCTAGTCACAACAGTCTCACCAAAAGAACTAGTGACTCGAACACCAACATCCAAAGACTCAACAGGCAAACCAAGCAATTCAGCATGCTCACGCAAAATGTATGAATGCGTAGATCCAGAATCTATCAAAGAAAGCAATGACAAGGACTGCAAAGTAAAGGTACCTGCAATCACATCCGCATCATTCCTGCCCTCTCGCTGAGCATACACCCTCGCTTGGCCTCCACCCTCAGGCTGAATAGCCACAACATGGGCCACTCCACGACCACCTTCCTCTCTCCTCTGGAAATTACCACGGCCGCGCCCACGACCTCTCTGCGGTGCAGCAACAACAGGAGCACGCACCTGCTCACCAGCCAACCTCGGACAATCTCGCCTCAAGTGGTCTGCGGAACCACAACCCCAGCACCCGTTACTAGCAGCCGCAACAGGAGCTTGCACCACTCTCTCAGCACGAGGATAGTCACGTTTCATGTGACCACGTGAACCACAGATCCAACAAGCACTCGGATCAGCTCTAGCATTGCCTCCTCTAGCAGGTGCACCACCACCTCTCTTGGCTGAGGACTGATACTTCTGATCACGTCCCCTCTTGTTCCGTCCACCTCTGGAACTAAACTCAGCTGATCGCTTCCTAACACTTGCTCCAGCACCTCTCACAGATAAACCCAAGTTCATCTCAACATCCTTGGCTCGGCCCACCAACACGTCGAAATCATCATACTCGGCGGCCAGCAAATACATTTTCACATCCGTCTCTAAACCATAACGGAACCTCTCGCACCTTGCCCGCTCATCAGGTACCAACTCCGGTGCATACTGACTGAGTCGCACAAACTGCACCTCATACTCAGCCACACTCATGCTCCCTTGGGTAAGAGACATGAATTCACGCTTCTTCTCATCTAGATATCTCACACCAAGATATCTCCGCTTGAACACATTCTGAAAGAATGTCCAAGTCACATCAGCTTCTGCCATCCCAGCAAAAGTGGTTGTCCACCACGTATACGCATCCTTCTGCAGCAAGGACACAACACAACCCAGCTTCTGCACATCAGTGCAACTCATCTGGCCCAAGATTCGCTTGGTACTCTCTAGCCAAGCTTCAGAACTCTCAGCAGACATACCCCTGAACTCAGTCCCACCAAGACTGCGCAAACGCTCCAAAGGTAGTTTGACACCAGCATCTTCCTGATGCCCCGCTCCACGAGCCCCAGCTACTGCTACTTGAAAAGCACCAGCAATAGCTTGCACTAACATCGTCATATCAGGCATAGCTTGCCCCTGACCAGCCCCAGGTCCAGCAGCTCCAGCGCCAGCTGCAGCCCCAGCACCACCACCACCAGGTGGAGGAGGAGGTAACACCGCACTACCCGTGTTTTCCTCATTCTCGTTCTCATTAGGAGCCGTAGCTCGCACATTACCTCGTAACTCTCTACGTGGTGCCATACTTTTACCATGCAATCACAACACAAATAAAACAAAGTCAGGCCCAGCAAGGTAAGCAATCCAAGTATTCAAGCTCAATTTCATTGCAAAACAACATCCTTTCTTTAGCTTTGATTTGGCAATGGGTACCCACAACATGCTACATCACAGCACATACTTCAATTGCATCAAAATCACAAGCCATTAAACATGCTTTCACTCAACAAGCATACAAGGCATACACACTTCAATCATGCATACATACATTCCCAATTACTCGAGAACTCAGCTCTGATACCACCAAATGTAACCCCCTTAACCCGGCCTAGACGGTTGACCCGAATTAAGAAAGTCACACGGGGAAAACCAAAGTCAACCCGAAAGTCAACCTTGATTAACGACCCTTTTTTTTCTTTTTAAAACCTGTCTAGATGCATATTAAGCCTAATTGTGATCACACAAACATCATACCAAATGATCACAAACATCAGAGATCGAACAGGGACTCAATTGAACAATTTACAACTTTAGGGACCAAATTGTAAATTCTGATAATTATAAGGACTTAACCCAAAAGGAAGTTACCATCTTGAAATTAATCATGTTTCATGCTTCTCTGTAAAATTTCAGCTCAAAAGGACTTCCCAAACTCATACAATTGCACAAACAAGTTTCAGGACTAAAACGCAAACATTCCAAAACATATAACTGAGAATGTCAGCCCCCAACGGTCACCCGTTCCGAAACAGGCATAGCCCGTTTCGAAACTCGGGGCCGTTCCGCAACGCGTACCGAAACGGGGGTCTGGCAGTGGCCTTTCCGTTTCGGAACGGCCCCTCCCGTTTCGGACGCCTGGGCACAATTAAGGCACCCGTTCCGAAACGGTAGGTGCTGTTCCGAAACACCCTGCACAGATTGCCTAAAAATGCATACTTAAACATGCAATTGACCAACCAATCATGCTCCAAATGCCACCAAACTTTGCCAACATGCAATTCAACATATATGAGACATACTTGCATCAACAATTCATCAAAACATCCACATATATGAAAAGCCCCAAATCTATAGGCATGCTTCCTACACAAGTAAGCCATTCAAGCATAAACTTCCAATTCAAGCATAAGAAGGCCAACCACAAAACTAGCATTCTCAACAACATTCAACATACTTAGGGAGTTCAAAACATCTCCCAAAACATACACATAGGACCCCCATTGCCAAATTACCAAAAGCTAAAATGTACTTAGAAAACCTTCCATACTTAGAGCTTTGTTTCCACTTGGATGCTTGCCCTCCTTGGTGCCCTCAAGTACTCTAATTCTCTGCATTATTGAATTAAGAAAACAAAGAGAGCGTAAGCACAAGCTTAGTGAGGAATGCTCAATAAAACCATCCAATAATGCATTTATAAAACACTTATAAAACATGCTTCAAATCATCATTTACACATGCTCAAAAGCATACTTAAAACAAGCATCTCATGCTTCATTTCATTACATGTCATATTGGCCTCAAGTGATACATTTCATTTCTTTGAAAACAAGTTCATCAACTTTCACCCCAAGGACTTTTAAACACCTTGGACCCCAAGGACTTTTAAACACCTTGGCCATGGACTTTTAAACACCATGAATTAGATCACCTCAAGGACTTTTAAACACCTTGACCCCAAGGACTTTTAAACACCTTGGCCATGGACTTTTAAACACCGTGAATTTAATCACCTCAAGGACTTTTAAACACCTTGAGCCCAAGGACTTTTAAACACCTTGGCCTATGGACTTTTAAACACCATAGAAAGGACCACACAAGCACTTTTAAACACCTTTGTGTCCGTAACAAGAATCATCCAAGGACTTTTAACCACCTTGATGTTCTTAAGTAAACAAGGCTCACTCATAGACTTTTAACCACCTTAGTGACCTTTACCTTTTCAAAACATCACTTGCCAATATACATCATTTTCATCAATTAATCCACTGTTTTAAAGCATTAAACCAAGCCATATTCATCATGCATTTAAAAGCATCAAACCACGTTAAATCAATGTTCAAAAACAAGGAACTCTTACCTTGAGCTTCCTTTAACATATGGCTTATCAAAACAGCAACTACCATGCTAAATCATGCTTTCAAAACAGTAATCAAAACATGCAATAAACCACATTGCATCACAACAAAATCATGGCCACCACTAGAGAGAATTTCCGAAAACTTACACTCGAGCTTAGCAAAGTTGTTTAGACTTAAACTAAGCTCCCAAGACATTGGTTTCAAAGTCGAAAACCCAATTTCACTCACCGATTCCACTTCGCCTCTTGCCGAAGCACCAATTCAAGCTTTCGGATCAACAACTCTTGGATCCAAAGATGCCTCCCCTGATTAAACACATTAAAGCAGAGATTTAATGCATCATCATGCATCAAAAGCTTCAATGAAAGCACTCAAACTCGCTGCTCTCATTCATACTCCAATTTCGGCCACCAAACACAACCGAAATTGCATTAAAACCACTTCTCAACAAAGCCCAGCCATAAACCAACAAAACCTAACATCCATTAACACCATTTAACATCTAAAAACAACCTATAAACATCCTTATACCTCCAGCAACATCAGATCCACAAGATCACCACAAAAACATCCAAGAATCACAAGCTAAACTTAGGAAACACAACCTATCCGGGATTGCATTAATCAAAACTCATTTCCTTATCAAATTAACATTCATTAATCATCATTTTAGCACCTTAAAACACTGCTTAAACAGATCCAACGAAATTTCATCAAAAACACACCAAATCTTGCATTTTAAGCCATGATCCACTAAACAATCTTAAAAGCCATTTATAAAACATCAATTAGGGATTGAGAACTTAGGAATTTCATTAAAGAACTTGAAGTTCAGAGGAGAAGGACGTTCTTACCTCCAAACTTGAGTTTCTCCTCTTTTAGAGCCAAAAAGCTTGATGAATCAAGTAGCAAATACAAAGGTTTTGATGAGAAGATGATTAGGAATCAAATGAGGATTGAAAAGAAGTATTTAGGTGATAAAAATCAGAGGAAAAGATCTGGAGAGAATGTGTTTGGTTTGAGAGAAAAGATGAGAGAAAATGAGAATGGAAAATTTAGAAAGTTAGTTAAATGACTAAAAATATCTTTCCCTCCTTTTTACTTTTATTTTAAACCATTATTAAATCATTTAATATTCTAGAAAATCTGGAGAAACTCCCCTTTGGGTAAATAGCTCCCTAAAGATTCAAAGTTTCAATCCTTTTTAAAACAGTCACAAAACTTTCAAAAATTACATTTTGGTCACTAGCCAAAATGTCACCCTTCCAAAACCCATTTTTCAAAATTGATTTCACAGTTCACTTAATTATATTAAAAGATGATTTTAGAACATTTTTCCATATTTTTAATGCAACCCGAACTAGGCTTTCCTAATTTCACCTCTTTAGATTCGAACAGCACTTTGACCAAACCGGTCAACGCCCAAAACTTCTAAGCCCAAAACCGGGGCGTTACATAAATTCCCACCAAGAAGAACCTCGTTCTCCTGATTTCCTTCCTTACCAGCAGGAGCATCGTACCCGAACGCAGCTCTCTCCTCGGTCCCAATGTGCTATTATAATTAAGGCATTATAATAAAACAAAACAAGAAATCATGCCAGCTTCAAGTAAGAATCCAAGACTTCGAATTCAATTTAAAAACTTTACTATAGTAATAAGGCAATGCGTATCCCAATTTCCACCAAACATAGCATAAGTCATACAATATTCGTATCACAAGCGTCGTGCATGGCAATCAATCAGATTCAGCCCATAACATCATCATGTATATATCAATTTACACATACAACACACTCATCATGTTTGGCATCACGATCATTTGATCATCATCAACATGATTATAACAATCACCGTACAAGCACACATTATCAATCATTTGGAATCACATCACATCAACTTACCATTAACTAAACATCATCCCATTATATCGTAACCTGGCTCTGATACCACCAAATGAAACCCCCTCGGCTCGACCTAGACGGTAGACCGAACCGAACGAGTCACACGGGGAAAATTGAAGTAAACCGGGAAGTTTACTCCAATTAACAACCCCTTTTTTCTATTTATCTTGTCTAGATGCTCATTAATATCCTAAGTTTTTATCATCGCGGCAGGATAATTTGCAACTCGATCAGAAAACGAATTGAAACTCAATTGCATTCAAATACATTTTGGGGACCATTTTGTAATTTTAACATAATACAGGGACTTATCCACTTTTATAGTTACCAAACTTTAATGACACTTTTTGCTAGTTATTCACACTTTAATCCATACTAAACCATTCCAACATGCATACAACATATTTAAACATCAATCCCCATTCATTCATGGCATGTTCAACATTAAAACATGGCACTTGGCATCAAAGGTAAACTATAGGCATACAACCTAGCAAACAAACCAAGCAATATACCAAAATGCACAACAACGCACAAACCACTAACCAAAGGCCATTTACAATTCTAAAACAACATTAAACACATGCTCAAATAGGGAGTTTACACAAATCTCCCAAAACACAATGGATTCCCCATTAACCTTATTACTTTAGTCTAATACCGAAACATACATTCTAAAGCGAAGTCTCTTGGAATCCCTTGCCTCTTACTGCCTCCAAAACCTCAATTATCTACATTGAAGGACAAATGAGAGTGTAAGCACACAAGGTGTAACCCCCTTAACCCGGCCTGGACGGTTGACCCGAATTAAGAAGATTACACGGGGAAAACCAAAGTCAACCCGAAAGTCAACCTTGATTAACGACCCTTTTTTTTCATTAAGCTTGTCTAGATGCACATTAACCCTAGTTATGATCATACAAACAACATTCTCAAAGATCATAAACATCAGAGATCAAACAGGGACCCAATTGAACAAATTACAACTTTAGGGACCAAAATGTAAATTCTGATAATTATAAGGACTTCATCCAAATTAAAGTTACCAGCTTGAAATTAATCATGTTTCATGCTTCACTGTCAAATTTCAGCTCAAACGGACATTCCAAGCTCATACAATTGCATCAACAAGTTTCAGGACCAAAATGCAAACATTCTGAAACATATAACTACCAATGTCAGCCCCCAACGGTCATCCGTTCCAAAACGGGAGACAGCCCGTTTCGAAACGCGGGGCCGTTCCGCAACGCGTACCGAAACGAGGGCTGACAGTAGCCTTTCCGTTTCAGAACGGTGTCACCCGTTTCGGACGCCTGGGCTGCTTCGAGGTACCCGTTCCGAAACGGCAGGCACTGTTCCGATACGGCCTGCACAAAATGCAGAAATTTGCTTGCCTAAACATGCAATTGACCAACCAATCATGCTCCAATTGGTATCAAACTTTACCAGCATCTCATACAACATACAAGAGACATATTTGCATCAACCAATCATCATTATATCAACATATATGAAAAGCCCCAAATCTAAAGGCATGCTTCCTACACAAGCAACCATTCATGCACAAAAGCCTTCAAACCAACACATAATGGCCAATTACAAAAACCAACATTAACAACAACATAAATCCAACTTAGGGAGTCCAAAACATCTCCCAACACAACAACATAGGTCCCCCATTGCCAAATGCCAAAAGCTAAAAATGTTTAAGAAAACCTTTCCATACTTGAGCTCAACTTCCACTTGATTGCTTGCCTTCCTTGCTGCCCTCGATGCACCTTAATGCTCTGCATTATTGGTTTAAGAAAAGAGAGAGAGCGTAAGCAAAAGCTTAGTGAGGAAAGCTCCTTAGAACCACACAATAATGCATTTATAAAACTCATTTATAAATCATACTTCAAAATAGATTTAGACATGCTCACAAGCAATCTTAAACAAGCATCTCATGCTTCACATCATAACATGTCATATTGGCCACAAGTGATAATTACCATCTTTAAAACAAGATCAACATAAGACTCACACATGGACTTTTAAACACCATTGTGATCTTATCCCCAAGGACTTTTAAACACCTTGGCCCATGGACTTTTAAACACCATGGCAAGGACCACACAAGGACTTTTAAACACCTTTGTGTCCTTAACAAGTTTCACCTCAAGGACTTTTAAACACCTTGACCCCAAGGACTTTTAAACACCTTGGCCATGGACTTTTAAACACCATGATATGAATCACCCCAAGGACTTTTAAACACCTTGGCCCAAGGACTTTTAAACACCTTGGAAAGGACCACACAAGGACTTTTAAACACCTTTGTGTCCGTAACAAGAACCATCCAAGGACTTTTAACCACCTTGATGTTCTTAAGTAAACAAGGCTCACTCAAGGACTTTTAACCACCTTAGTGACCTTAACCTTTTCAAAAACATCACTTGCCAATATACATCATATATCATCAATAATCCACTGTTTTAAAGCATTTAACCAAGCCATAAACATCATGCATCTTTAAGCATCAAACAACATTTATACAATGTTCAAAAACAAGGAACTCTAACCTTGAGCTTCCTTAAACACATGGCTTATAATCTCAGCAAACACACATGCTAGATATGCTTTAAAAACAGAATTTAAACATGCAACAAACACATTGCACCCAACCATCACATGGTTCCTCAATAAGAGAGTTTTTCCGAAAACTTACTCTTGAGCTTAGCAAAGTTGTTTAGACTTAGACTAAGCTCCCAAACCTCCAAAACATTGGTTTCAAAGCCGAAAACCAAAATCCACTCACCGATTCCGTTTCGCCTCTTGCCGAAACACCAAATCAAGCTTCCGGATCACCACCACTTTGATCCAAAGATGACTCCCCTGTTTTAACACATTAAAATAGTAGATTAATGCATCATCATGCATTAATAGATTCAATGAAAGCACCTAAACTCGCTGCTCTCATCCACACTCCATTTTCGGCCACCAAACACAACCGAAAATACATCTAAACAACTCCTCAACAAAGCCCAGCCATAAACCATCAAAACTAAGCATTCTTAAACATCATTTAACAACTAAAAAGGACCTAACAACATCCTTATACCTCCAGCAACAACAGATCCACAAGATCACCCAAAAACAACCAAGAACCACAAGCTAAACTTAGGAAATTCAACCTATCCGGGATTGCATTAGTTAAAACTCAATTCCATATCAAATTAACATTCATTTATCACGAATTATACACCTCAAATCACTACTTTAACAGATCCAACGAAAATTCATCAAAAATCATCAAATCTTGCATTTAAAGCCAAGATCCATTATACAACCTTAAAAACCTTTTATAAATCACCAAATAAGGATTGAGAACTTAGGAATTTCATTAAAGAACTTGAAGTTCAGAGGAGAAGGACGTTCTTACCTCCAAACTTGAGTTTCTCCCTTTTAGAATCAAGTTTTCTTGAAAATCCACTTAGCAAATGGTGAGGTTTTGTTGTAGAGATGATTAGCAATCAAAAGGTAATTGAAAAGATGAATTTAGGTGACAAAATCAGAGAGAAAAGCTCTGGAGAAAAGGTGTTTGGCTTGAGAGAAAATGAGAGAAAATAGAATTGAGAGAAAAGTTAGTTAAAACCAAAATATCTTCCCTCCACTTTGTTTTTTATTTAAAACCTTTTAATTAATCATTTAATATCTTTTGAAAATCTGGAGAAACTCCCAATGGGTAAATAGCTCCTTAAAGATTCAAAGTTTCAATCCTTTTTAAAACAGTCTCACAGTTTTCAAAAATTACATTTTTGTCACTAGCCCAAAATGTCACCCTTCCAAACCTCATTTTGCAAAATTGATTTCACAGTTCACTTATAGATATTAAAAGAGGATTTTAGAACATTTTTCCATATTTTTAATGCAACCCGAACTAGGTTTTCCTAATTTCACCTTTTTAGATTCGAACAACACTTTGACCAAACCGGTCAACGCCCAAAACTTCTAAGCCCAAAACCGGGGCGTTACAACTCTCCCCCCCTTAAGAAATTTCGTCCTCGAAATTTACCTGAAGGAAAGAGATAAGGAAACTGCTCCAGCATGTCATCCTTCCGCTCCCACGTGGCTTCCTCAACACCGCGGTGCTTCCACAACACCTTCACCAACTCAATGGTCTTGCCACGAAGAACGTTGCTATCCGAATCCAGAATCCTCACCGGCTCCTCATCATAGGTCAAATCCGGATTCAATTCCACCTCTTCCACAGGCATCACATGCGAAGGATCAGATCTATACTTCCGGAGCATAGAAACATGAAACACATCATGAATCTTCTCCAACTCTTGAGGTAACCTCAACCTGTACGCAACAGGACCCACACGCTCAATCACCTCGTATGGTCCAATGTACCTAGGGCTCAACTTGCCCTTCCGGCCAAACCTCATCACCTTCTTCCAAGGCGAAACCTTCAAGAACACACGGTCACCCACCGCATACTCAATCTCCTTACGCTTCAAATCCGCGTAAGACTTCTGCCGATCAGAAGCTGCCTTCAAACGCTCACAAATGAGCTTCACCTTCTCGGTGGTTCCTTTCAACAAAGCCGGCATCGAAACCAACTTCTGACCCGTTTCAGCCCAACAAAGAGGAGTCCTACACTTCCTCCCGTACAAAGCCTCATAAGGTGCCATTTGAATGCTCGCCTGATAACTATTGTTATAAGCAAACTCAACCAAAGACAAATGCTTCTCCCAAGAGCCCTGAAACTCAATCACGCAGCACCTCAACATATCCTCCAAAATCTGGATAACACGCTCCGACTGAGGATGATAAGATGTACTGAAATTCAACCTCGTACCCAAAGCTTGATGTAAACACTGCCATAACCGCGATGTGAACCTCGGATCCCTATCCGACACAATCGACTTTGGCACACCATGCAGCCGCACAATCTCAGCAATGTACAGCTCCGCAAGCTTATCCAAAGAAAACGTAGTATGCACAGGCAAGAAATGCGCACACTTCGTCAGGCGATCCACGATCACCCACACCGAATTCTTCTTCGATGGTGACAAAGGTAAACCAGATACAAAATCCATGGTAACCCTCTCCCACTTCCACTCAGGGATTCTCAACGGTTGCAACAACCCTGAAGGAAACTGATGCTCAGCCTTAACTCGCTGACACACCATACACTTGCTCACAAACTCTGCAACATCCTTTTTCAAACCCACCCAATAGTACTCATCACGAAGATCACGGTACATCTTAGTACTACTAGGGTGCATAGAAAAAGGACTACTATGACCTTCAGTCAGAATAGCACGCCTCAGCTCCGCATCATTAGGCACCACTATCCGACTCCCAAAACACAACACTCCATCATCATTAAAGCAGAAATCCGAAGGTCTACCCTCCGCGATATCCTGTACATGAGACACCAAGGAATCATCCAGCAACTGCTTTTCCTTGATCAACTGAACCAAAGATGGTTTCACTTGCAACTCAGCCACAAGACCACCATCGCGCGAAATACTCAAACTGGCAAACATAGCCCTCAGCTCAACAGCTACCTTCCTACTCAAGGCATCCGCTACAACATTAGCCTTCCCAGGGTGATACTCAATCGCCAAATCATAATCCTTGAGTAACTCCACCCAACGTCGCTGCCTGAGGTTCAACTCCTTCTGAGACATCAGATACTTCAAACTCTTGTGATCCGTGTACACAATACACTTCTCACCATACAGGTAATGTCTCCAGATCTTCAAAGCAAAAACCACTGCAGCCAACTCTATGTCATGCGTAGGATAATTGCGCTCATGCACCTTCAACTGCCGCGATGCATAAGCCACCACCTTACCCTCTTGCATCAACACACATCCCAAACCAACATAGGACGCATCACTATACACCATAAACTCTTTCCCTGATTCAGGTTGAATCAAGATAGGAGCTTGTGTCAAAGCTGCCTTAAGCTTCTCAAAAGCCTGCTGCCTCGCCTCCGTCCACTCATACTTAACATCCTTCTGCAACAACTTCGTCAAAGGTGCAGCAATCTTAGAAAACCCATCCACAAACCTCCGATAGTATCCTGCCAAACCGAGGAAACTACGAACTTCATGAACAGACTTAGGAACCTTCCAATTCATCACCGCCTCAACCTTCTGAGGATCAACACGAATCCCTTTGGCAGAAACCACATGCCCAAGAAACACCACCTCTCTTAACCAGAACTCACATTTGCTCAGCTTAGCATAAAGCTGATTCTCCAACAAGGCTTGCAACACAATCCTCAAATGCTCCTCATGCTCCTCCTCAGTACGTGAGTACACGAGGATATCATCAATGAACACCACAACAAACTTATCCAGGTATTCATGAAACACACGATTCATCATGTCCATGAAAGCAGCATGAGCATTTGTCAAACCAAACGGCATCACAAGGAACTCATAATGCCCATACCTTGTCCTGAAAGCTGTCTTAGGCACATCCACATCCTTCACCTTCAACTGGTAATACCCTGACCTCAAGTCAATCTTAGAGAACACAGCTGCTCCCCGAAATTGATCAAAGAGGTCATCAATTCTCGGCAAAGGATACCGATTCTTGATAGTCAACTTATTCAGCTGACGGTAATCAATGCACATTCTCATAGTGCCATCCTTCTTCTTCACAAACAAGACCGGTGCACCCCAAGGCGACACACTCGGCCGAATGAAACCACGCTCAAGCAACTCTTGCAACTGCGTCTTCAGCTCTTTCAGCTCCTTAGGTGACATTCTATAGGGAGTAATGGACACAGGAGTTGTATTCTCATACAGCTCAATTCCAAACTCCACCTCGCGATTAGGAGGTAAACCAGGCAACTCCTCAGGAAATACACCAGGAAACTCCTTCACAACCCTGATATCTTGCACACGCAACTCCTTAGAGCTAGGATTCATCACAAAAGCTAGGTAAGCTTCACAGCCTTGCCTCAGCATCCGGCTCGCCTCCAACGTGGACACCACATTGGCAAGAAACTTCATATTCTCACCAACCACAACAACTTCATAATCATCCGCAAGCTTCAGCGAAACTCGCTTATTTTCACAATCCACCACAGCACGATGCTCAGCAAGCCAATCCATACCAAGGATTACATCAAAACCATAGAAAGGTAACTCCATAAGGTCAACATGAAAAACATGATCTTGAACAACCAAAGGACACCTTCTATACAGCTTCCGAGTCACAACAGTCTCACCAAAAGAACTAGTGACACGCATACCAACATCCAAAAACTCAACAGGCAAACCAAGCATTTCAGCACGCTCATGCAATATGTAAGAGTGCGTAGATCCAGAATCAATCAAGGAAAGTAATGACAAGGATTGCAGAGTAAAAGTACCTGCGATCACATCCGCATCATTCCTCCCCTCACGCTGAGCAAACACTCTAGCCTGTCCGCCACCCTCTGGCTGTACAGCTACAACATGAGCTACACCTCGGCCACCTTCCTCTCTCCGCTGAAAATTACCACGGCCGCGCCTACGACCTCTTTGTGCCGCTGCAACAACAGGAGCACGAACTTGGCCACCAGCCAACATAGGACAATCACGCCTCAAATGATCCGAAGATCCACAGTTCCAGCAACCATTACCAGCTGCCGCAACAGGAGCTTGCACCTCCCTCACAGCACGAGGACAATCACGTTTCATGTGGCCATGCGAACCACATATCCAACAAGCACTCGGATCAGCTCTAGCGTTGCCTCCCCGAGCAGGTGCTCCACCACCTCGCTTAGCCGAGGACTGATACTTCTGATCACGTCCCCTCTTGTTCCGTCCACCATCGGAACTATACTCAGCTGCTCGCTTACCAGCACCTTTAGCAGATAAACCCAAGTTCATCTCAATATCCTTGGCTCGGCCCACCAACACATCAAAATCATCATACTCGGTAGCCAGCACATACATCTTCACATCCGTCACTAAACCATAACGGAACCTTTCACACCTCGCTCGCTCATCCGGGAAAAGCTCAGGTGCATACTGACTGAGTCGAACAAACTGTACTTCATACTCAGCCACCGTCATGCTCCCTTGGGTAAGAGACATGAACTCCCTCTTTTTCACATCTAGGTACCTCACACCCAGATACCTTCTCTTGAACACATTCTGAAAGAATGTCCAAGTCACATCAACTTCTGCCATCCCAGCAATAGTGGTTGTCCACCACGTATATGCATCCTTCTGCAGCAAGGACACAACACAGCCAAGCTTCTGCACATCAGTGCAACTCATCTGACCCAAGATTCTCTTGGTACTCTCTAACCAAGCCTCAGAACCTTCAGCAGACATACCCCTGAACTCAGTCCCTCCCAGACTGCGCAACCGCTCCAAAGGTAGTCTAACTCCAGCATCTTCCTGATGCCCAGCTCCACGAGCTCCAGCTACAGCTGCTTGGAAAGCACCAGCTATAGCTTGAATTAACACCGTCATGTCAGGAACAGCTTGCCCCTGACCAGCCTCAGGTCCTGCAGCCTCAGCACCAGCTGCAGCTCCAGCTTCCTCAGCCCCAGCACCACCACCACCAGGTGGAGGAGGTAAAACCGCACTCTCAACATTCTCCTCATTTTCATTCTCATTCTGAGCCATAGCTCGCACATTACTCCTCAACTCTCTACGAGGTGCCATACTCTAATTATGCAATCACAATGCAAAATAAACAAAGTCAGGCCCAGCAAGGTAAGCAATCCAAGTACTCAAGCTCATTTCCAATTAAAAACAACATCATTTCATTAGCTTTGATTTGGAAATGGGTACCCACAACATGCTTCATCACAGCATACATCTCAATTGCAACATACATGCAATCCACTCAACATGCTTTCACTCAACAAGCATACAAAGCATACACACTTTAAACATTCACATACACATTCCCATTTACTCGAGAGCTCAGCTCTGATACCACCAAATGTAACCCCCTTAACCCGGCTTGGACGGTTGACCCGAATTAAGAAGATTACACGGGGAAAACCAAAGTCAACCCGAAAGTCAACCTTGATTAACGACCCTTTTTTTTCATTTAGCTTGTCTAGATGCACATTAACCCTAGTTATGATCATACAAACAACATTCTCAAAGATCATAAACATCAGAGATCAAACAGGGACCCAATTGAACAAATTACAACTTTAGGGACTAAACTGTAAATTCTGATAATTATAAGGACTTCATCCAAATTAAAGTTACCAGCTTGAAATTAATCATGTTTCATGCTTCACTGTCAAATTTCAGCTCAAACGGACATTCCAAGCTCATACAATTGCATCAACAAGTTTCAGGACCAAAATGCAAACATTTTGAAACATATAACTACCAATGTCAGCCCCCAACGGTCATCCGTTCCGAAACGGGAGACAGCCCGTTTCGAAACGCGGGGCCGTTCCGCAACGCGTACCGAAACGAGGGCTGACAGTAGCCTTTCCGTTTCGAAACGGTGTCACCCGTTTCGGACGCCTGGGCTGCTTCGAGGCACCCGTTCCGAAACGGCAGTCACTGTTCCGATACGGCCTGCACAAAATGCAGAAATTTGCTTGCCTAAACATGCAATTGACCAACCAATCATGCTCCAATTGGTATCAAACTTTACCAGCATCTCATACAACATACAAGAGACATATTTGCATCAACCAATCATCATTATATCAACATATATGAAAAGCCCCAAATCTAAAGGCATGCTTCCTACACAAGCAACCATTCATGCACAAAAGCCTTCAAACCAACACATAATGGCCAATTACAAAAACCAACATTAACAACAACATAAATCCAACTTAGGGAGTCCAAAACATCTCCCAACACAACAACATAGGTCCCCCATTGCCAAATGCCAAAAGCTAAAAATGTTTAAGAAAACCTTTCCATACTTGAGCTCAACTTCCACTTGATTGCTTGCCTTCCTTGCTGCCCTCGATGCACCTTAATGCTCTGCATTATTGGTTTAAGAAAAGAGAGAGAGCGTAAGCAAAAGCTTAGTGAGGAAAGCTCCTTAGAACCACACAATAATGCATTTATAAAACTCATTTATAAATCATACTTCAAAATACATTTAGACATGCTCACAAGCAATCTTAAACAAGCATCTCATGCTTCACATCATAACATGTCATATTGGCCACAAGTGATAATTACCATCTTTAAAACAAGATCAACATAAGACTCACACATGGACTTTTAAACACCATTGTGATCTTATCCCCAAGGACTTTTAAACACCTTGGCCCATGGACTTTTAAACACCATGGCAAGGACCACACAAGGACTTTTAAACACCTTTGTGTCCTTAACAAGTTTTACCTCAAGGACTTTTAAACACCTTGACCCCAAGGACTTTTAAACACCTTGGCCCAAGGACTTTTAAACACCTTGGAAAGGACCACACAAGGACTTTTAAACACCTTTGTGTCCGTAACAAGAACCATCCAAGGACTTTTAACCACCTTGATGTTCTTAAGTAAACAAGGCTCACTCAAGGACTTTTAACCACCTTAGTGACCTTAACCTTTTCAAAAACATCACTTGCCAATATACATCATATATCATCAATAATCCACTGTTTTAAAGCATTTAACCAAGCCATAAACATCATGCATCTTTAAGCATCAAACAACATTTATACAATGTTCAAAAACAAGGAACTCTAACCTTGAGCTTTCTTAAACACATGGCTTATAATCTCAGCAAACACACATGCTAGATATGCTTTAAAAACAGAATTTAAACATGCAACAAACACATTGCACCCAACCATCACATGGTTCCTCAATAAGAGAGTTTTTCCGAAAACTTACTCTTGAGCTTAGCAAAGTTGTTTAGACTTAGACTAAGCTCCCAAACCTCCAAAACATTGGTTTCAAAGCCGAAAACCAAAATCCACTCACCGATTCCGTTTCGCCTCTTGCCGAAACACCAAATCAAGCTTCCGGATCACCACCACTTGGATCCAAAGATGACTCCCCTGTTTTAACACATTAAAACAGTAGATTAATGCATCATCATGCATTAATAGCTTCAATGAAAGCACCTAAACTCGCTGCTCTCATCCACACTCCATTTTTGGCCACCAAACACAACCGAAAATACATCTAAACAACTCCTCAACAAAGCCCAGCCATAAACCATCAAAACTAAGCATCCTTAAACATCATTTAACAACTAAAAAGGATCTAACAACATCCTTATACCTCCAGCAACAACAGATCCACAAGATCACCCAAAAACAACCAAGAACCACAAGCTAAACTTAGGAAATTCAACCTATCCGGGATTGCATTAGTTAAAACTCAATTCCATATCAAATTAACATTCATTTATCACCAATTATACACCTCAAATCACTGCTTTAACAGATCCAACGAAAATTCATCAAAAATCATCAAATCTTGCATTTAAAGCCAAGATCCATTACACAACCTTAAAAACCTTTTATAAATCACCAAATAAGGATTGAGAGCTTAGGAATTTCATTAAAGAACTTGAAGTTCAGAGGAGAAGGACGTTCTTACCTCCAAACTTGAGTTTCTCCCTTTTAGAATCAAGTTTTCTTGAAAATCCACTTAGCAAATGGTGAGGTTTTGTTGTAGAGATGATTAGCAATCAAAAGGTAATTGAAAAGATGAATTTAGGTGACAAAATCAGAGAGAAAAGCTCTGGAGAAAAGGTGTTTGGCTTGAGAGAAAATGAGAGAAAATAGAATTGAGAGAAAAGTTAGTTAAAACCAAAATATCTTCCCTCCACTTTGTTTTTTATTTAAAACCTTTTAATTAATCATTTAATATCTTTTGAAAATCTGGAAAAACTCCCATTGGGTAAATAGCTCATTAAAGATTCAAAGTTTCAATCCTTTTTAAAACCGTCTCACAGTTTTCAAAAATTACATTTTGGTCACTAGCCCAAAATGTCACCCTTCCAAACCTCATTTTGCAAAATTGATTTCACAGTTCACTTATATATATTAAAAGAGGATTTTAGAACATTTTTCCATATTTTTAATGCAACCCGAACTAGGTTTTCCTAATTTCACCTTTTTAGATTCGAACAGCACTTTGACCAAACCGGTCAACGCCCAAAACTTCTAAGCCCAAAACCGGGGCGTTACACAAGGCTTAATGAGGAGGCTCATACGCAAAACACCATCAATGCAAGAAAACCATTTTCATGCTCACATTGAAATCTCATTTCAATTTACTAACATCCTTTGAAAAGCCAGCATGTCCTTTTAAAAACCATTCACCTTCCGCAATCAAAACAGTATATTAAACACCATGCATCATGTATTATGAACTCAATAGCAAATCCATTGCTAACACTCAACTTATGCCTTCCCATACATAGCTACCATATTCAAAGCTTAAAGAGTAAAGCATGCATTAACATATTATGCATCATTAACCATTTCATTACACATCATCAATCATATTGGCTCACAAGTGATCATCAACATGCTCATTTCTCAAAACCACATCGGATACACGGATTCTCAAGTGTTGTCCAAACACTTCATACATACTCACCGGCATCTCAAGGCTCACACACGAGAGCTACCCTTACCGTTGTGACACCCGTGGTGGAGTATTTGGCACACAATATAAACCCCTCAACACCACTCATCGGTAGATGTATAACCCCACTAACGAGAGATTAGACACTATACACTTTCCTCAATCGTTAGGGTACTTGGATGGAGTACTCGGTACGCCGTATAAACCCCTCAACATCCAAGGCGACTTGTTTATAGTGGACTCGATCCTATAGCCGACTAACTATATCTGATTTCATTTATAAACCAATTTCACAACATCACTTGCCAATATAATTCACATTTAACATAAACCTCATTGTTTTCATAGGATTACCAATAAACCACATTTCCAAGCATCAAACTATGCTTCATAATACAAGTATAAGCATATACTTACAAGGATCACTTACCATGTGCATCCTTCACCAATATAACATCAAAAATAGTAAATCACTTACTTTTAAATCATGCTTTAACAGTAGGTAGTATGCATTTAAAATCAAGTGCATCAACAAATTCATAATAGCACAATCCGAGGGAGAAAATCCTTTTACTTACTTCAGAACTTAGTAAAGCGTTTCAAGATTACACTAAGTTCCCAAAACCACCTTTTAAGTGTTTCAAAGCAGGAAAACACGTTCTCACTCACCGACTCACGAAACCAAGATTCGCCGACGCGAAATTAAGCGTCTGAAGCCCCCAGAACTTCATCGATTGCTTGAAATGTATTCTCCTCTATTTATACCACACAAGAATAGAGGATTAATGCATCATAATGCATTAAAATCACCAGTAACTTAAAATATCTCGTTGCTCTACCTAAAACACCCATCCGAGAACAACCGAAATCACCTTCTATCACTCTCTAAACTCATCCCAGCCATAATCTATCACTTCCATCCAATTTTAATCATCAATCAACATCTAAAATCAACCTAATTAAATCTGTATACCTCCAACAACTCAGATTTCACACTAATACCTCAAAACCCAAAATCTAACAATCCAATAATTTGAGATCCAATTCATTTCGGAATTACTATCATAAAACCTTTATTTCCACATCATTTAACATCCAAATCATGATTAAAATCAGCCTAAAAACAATCAAAACAATATCATAACGAAAATCTTGAAAAATCATCTTACAAAGCTCAATTTAGCAATTTTCATCAATTAAATTACAAAACCTTGTTACTAAACAAAATTAGAGAGCCAAAGTCTTGGGAATTTTAATAAAGAACCTTGATTAGAGGAGAGAAAAGAAAGATCACCTCTAACATAAGCTTTCCCCTTGATTTGTAATGATTTTGAAGAAATCCTTCAAGAAAACTTTAGTTAGTTGTTGTAAAAATCCATGGTCATCATTTAGGAATCAAAAGTAGATGAAATGAGATAAATCTCTTGAGAATTTAGTGATGGAAAGTGTTGCGTGTAAATAAGACTATCGCAAATAGTGCATGTGTACACGACACAAGTAGTAAAGTGATACTAGAGTATCGGATATCGTCTCCACAGGGACTGGAAATAACTATATCCTTAGATTGTTGCACAAGAAAAAGAAATAGTTTAAATGATTGTTTGGAGAAATTTTGAGTAATAGCTAAAATAAAAGATAAGGAAATCAGATTGAGAGAATAGGCAGTATTGATTTGCTCAGTAATGCAGGTGTTGCACTGTTCAGAGGAACTTTTGTGTTCTGTCGTCGTGCCTGTCGCGGCAGAGGTTTGTTGGAGTCACGGCAGTGAGCAACAACTCTGTACTTCAAGCTTGGCAAGAATCTCTGTTATGACTTGACCTATCCTTAGGCCCATGTTCTGTTGATGAACACGTCTTGGATGATACCTTTCGGCGTGAATCAAAGGGTGAACACCAATGTTTGTGAATTCTTCCTTAGCCACTTAACCTTGTACTTATCCCTAAGCCATGATGGTTTAACCATAAACTGGAAAACATGTATTTACTCCTTTGGAATGCTTAACTCTCCCGATATTAAGCAAATGGATAACCTCACAATGCTCTCCCGATGCTCTTATGAGATGTTGAAAAACCAGAGTAAATAAACTTGAAGTTTTTATTACTTGAACAGAAAAATCCTAAGAACAATACAATCCTCACAACTACTTTACAAGATCAACCCTTAGCCCTTGGGGAAGTTTAGAACATGATGGAGAGAGAGAAATGTTGCGTGTAAAAGTGTCTATCGCAATGTAGTGCAAGTGTACACGACGCAAGTAGTAAAGTGATACGTAAGTATCGGATATCGTACCCACAGGGACTGGGCTAATAGCTTCACCTTGGATTACTGAACGAGAGGAAAAAGAAATAGTTTAAATGTTTGTCACGAGAATATAAAGAATACTGATAATAATAGAGTAAAGGATTCAGGATAGAGAGAATGGGCTGGTATCGAATTGCTCAGTAGTGTAGGTGTTGCAAAGTCTAGGAATATCTGTTCTGTCGTTGCGCCTGTCGCGGCAGCGATCACACAACTCTGTACTTCAAGCTTGGCAAGAATCACTGTTATGCCTTGGCCTATCCCTAGGTCCAAGTCTGTCGATGAACACGTCTTTGATGATACCTCCTGGCGTGAATCGAAGGATGAACACCGATGTTGTTGAATTCTTCCTTAGCCACTTAACCTCGTCCTATCCCTAGGTCCGAGATAGTTCAACCATAAACTGGAGAACCTGTACTTATTCCTTTCGTATACTTAACTCTCCCGATATTAAGTAAATATGTAATCTCACAATGCTCTCCCAATACTCTTGCAAGATGTTGAAAACCAGAATAAGCAAACTTGAAGTCTATTTTATTGAACAGAAAAATTCCTAAAACAAATGCAATCCTTGCAACTACTTTACAAATCAACCCTTGGCCCTAGGGGAAGTTTAGAACATGATGAGGAGGGGAAAACGACTAGGGTTTAGAAGAGAAGGCTAGAGAGTAAGATATCCTTCCCTAGGTCGAATTACATGTCTTTATATAGGCCTTGGGTTCAAGTTTTCTAATATGGCAAGAATACAAGTTTAAATTAAAGAACAACTCTATTAAAGACTAAATCTTCAGAGCATAAGTTTTTAATTCGTCCTTCCTTCTTGCTTGGAGTTTCTTCCTTGAACTTTGGGCTTGGCCTTCATTCTGATCTAGGGCTTGGAAAAATATAAGGGTGCTCCACGAAAGATGGGCTTAATTTTCTCTTTCTGTCGAGGCCCACTTCACTTCTTCCCTTCACTATTGCTGTCGTCCTTGGCTGCCACGACAGCGGTTATGGCAGCATCGTCCTCTTCGTTTGCACATCCAGTTCCAGTTCTACTTCTTCACTGCCCAGCGTCTGCTTCTCTACTGCCATCCATCTGCTACAACAGCTACCTGCAAAAGTAACTAATTTCAGCAGAAACTGTGCCATTTGATATATTTGTGATGTATAACTGAAATCTAACCTAAATGCAATGAATTATGCTTGAATGCAGCAAAAATATGGGTTAAATAGGGGTAAATTATAGAACTTTTACACACTCAACAAACCCCCAAACTCAAGTTTTTTCTTGTCATCAAGCAATTTAGACCTAAGAAAGAATTAAAAAAAATTTGTTTGGCTTAAAACAGTGAACCTTCCCTTACCTACCATTCATTCCTTATTGTGAGCAACACATTGTCGGGTAATTCAGGATTCATCCGGAACCTTGCTATAATTCTCGTGTGGTGTGTGCATGCTTGTGAACAATTATATGCCAAGACTCCCTTAGTTTACTAGAATAGTTAAGCTTCTAACTTGAATTTTTTTGCCAATTTTCATTTTTTTGGAGGCAAATCTTAGGCTCCATTAGTTTTTATTCAAACTTGATTCTATTTTCTCAGGCTTAAGTTTGACTAGAGCCGGTTTTGGGCACCTCTAGGTGTAAGAGTCTATTTTTCTTAACTTCTTTTCCTAGAGCCAGTGTTAGGCACCTCTAGGGGCAACTCAAGTGTTAAGCTTTCTAATCTAGTTTATTAGCAGAGTTCTAGGCAGTATAAAAGTCACAAATGATTTTTGAGATTTAGAACTATAGTAAGGCTCTAAACTGCTCCTAAAACTATCCTAAAGGCACTGCCACGACAGAAGCTGTCACGGCAGGTAAGTTCAGTTCAAAGACTTAAGCCAAATTTTCATCATTTTTAAGCAAAAATAAACTAAGTAAAAGACACAATTTTTAAACTTAAAAGACTCCATTAATTGAGGGATGCCACCCCCAAACTCGAGGGTTGCATTGCCCTCAATGTAAATGACAGATAATAAAAAGAAAAATGAAAACAACATCACAAAATATGACAAAAGGCAGACAACAATATAAGATAAGAAACTTAAAATTTTCAGGCGCTGTCGTCGCTGCTGCTGCTGCTGAGTTGAATCTGCCGGCGGGCAGTGACTTTCTTTGCTGATGCTGGCAGACGGATGGGAGAGGCAGAAGTGTTCTTGGTTTTGGCTTCCCATGGAGGTTGAGTGCGGGTAGGGGAGATATGGGGTGGTTTCTCCACTACCTGAACCTCGGAGCTGCTGCTGCTCTCTGCTGCTACTGCCGCTATCAGATTTTTCTTTATCGGCTCATGTTTTCTGTCGTTTCTCCGGGGTGAACTCCTTGGACAAGTTCCTCTTGACAGAGGGCTCGTTATCGGACGCCGCCCAGATTTCAGAGGAGGAGAAACCAGCAATATACCTATCGAGGTCGGACTCAGGCTCCTTTCTCTTGGTTCCCTGGGCAGATGTGTCGGCTGTGCGGCTGCCACCTGCAGCTGTTGTGGCAGGGGTTGGAGTGGACGTGGCAGATGGCGTTTTTGGTGTGGCAGCAGGGGTAGGGGTATGGGCAGGGGTGGGGGCAGCAAAGTAATGATTGGGGAAAGTAGGGAACAGTACATCGGGGAAATTAAGAGAAGTGTGGATGAAATGTACCGTGGCGGTGGTGAAGTCTCGGATGAAACTCATGAGGCCGAGCTGTCGTTCCTCCATTTTTTGTATGGCAGCAAGTATTTGTGTGGAGGTGTCTGCTGGAGGAGCTGCTGCGGTAGGCTGCCTAGGTTCTGTAGCAGCAGGCTCGGTGTCGGTGGGTTCTGTTGGCTCAGCTGCTGTGGCAGTAGGATCAAAAGATGACAGTGGCGTGGCAGCTTTGAGTTCCATCAGGCTGAGTATGTTCCTGTCAGTCCAGCCTTTCCCTCGAACTCTTAAATCCTCGGCAGCTTCCGGTACATTGTGGCCACGGCAGAGGACAGTGATGAGATAAGGGTAGAAGAGTGGTCCTGACGGCCGGTAAGCAAAGTCCAGTATACCCTCCCGGACGTATCTGCCAACGTTAATTGGCCTCTCATTTCAAATAGAATGGATGAGGGCTAACCTTGGTTGGTCGACGATTGTGTTGTGCGAGGAGGGCATAATCCGTTTCATGATAAACGCATTCCAAAGTTTTGCCTCCGGGGTGAGCTGGACTCTTTTCACCGTCCTTGGATGTTTCGGATCGGTATTCCACTCGGTACCCTCGTCTGTGAGTTCTGCCATCACAGCATCGTAGTCGGCAAGCTCTAAACTCTCGAGAAATCTTTGGTGGCCATCTTCCTTTCTCCCCACATAGAGCCCGTAGAGTGTGTTGATGTATTCGGGTTCGAAAGGTACCTCTTTCCCTCGGACTGTAACTGCTGTTGCGTCCCTGCTGCCGATGGCAGTATAAAATTTCCGGACGAGAGTCATGTTCATTTCCTCTGGCTGCTCAGCGAATATCTGCCACTGCAGGGCTCTAATTTTGCGGGCTATGAACGGCTGCAGCCCCATGTTCTCCGTTCTGGAAGTGTAAATGAATCCTTTCTCCTCCCACATATCACGGATCTGGAAGGAGCTTGGAGTGGATATTGCTGGGCAGATCCTGAGGCAGAGCTTCTTCGGGTATTTCCAGTACTCATGTTGCAAGGACTGTGGAAAGAAAATGAAAGCAAGTAAAATTCTAGAGGAAACAAGTAGAGAGAGTGGAAGTGAGTGAAAAATGAATAGTAAAATGGGGTTTATATAGAGGGGGAGTTTGCTGCCCGTTGGAGCTGTAACGGTAGGCGCGAATAACGGGGCCAGCTGTTACGCGGTTTCTGACGCGTCTGTCACGCGTTTCCGTGTCTGCCGCGTGTCTGTTACGCGTTTTTGTGTCTGCTGCGACAGCGTGTTGACAGGCTGGATTTTTCGCGTCTATCGCGGCAGATGTAACGGCAGGCTCCAAAGTTTGGGCTTTTTGGGCTTATGATAAGATGGTGGGCTGAATTCACTTCTCCTCTTCTCATTGTCTCCTTTACTTCCTGAAAATAATAAAAATAAAAACTTTAGTTCCTAAAAAATAAAATAATTCTAATTATTTAATATATATAATAATAATAATAATAAAAATTAGGTTAAATTAGGGATGCCAGGAGGGGCATCTCCTAAAGTAACCACTTCCTGCATTCTTGGGGCTTCAGTCCTCTGATAATGCTTCAATCTTTGTCCATTGACTTTGAATTGATGCCCATCTTTTAAAGATCTGATTGTGATGGCACCATGGGGAAAAACCTGCACCACTTGGAATGGGCCAGACCATCTAGACTTCAGCTTCCCTGGGAAGAGTTTCAACCTTGAGTTGAATAACAACACAAGCTGCCCTGGGCAGAACTATTGTGGCAGCAACTTCTTGTCATGCCACTTCTTTGTCTTGTCTTTATAGATTCTTGCATTGTCATAGACCATTGCTCGAATTTCTTCAATCCCATTCAGATCAAGTAGCATTTTCTGTCCTTCTTTTTCCATGTCCATATTCACTGCCTTGATGGCCCAGTAGGCTCTGTGCTCAATCTCGACATGTAAATGACATGTTTTCCCATAAATCAGCCGGTAGGGTGACATTCCCAATGGAGTTTTGAATGTTGTTCTGTAGGCCCATAATTCATCATTGAGGTGTAGGGACCAGTCCTTCCGAGTTGGCTTAACCATCTTTTCAAGAATGTTCTTAACCTCTCTGTTCGATATTTCAGCTTGTCCATTGGTCTGAGGGTGGTATGCTATTGCGATCCGATGTTTGACACCATACTTTTTCAAGGCAACAACTATAACCCTATTATCGAAATGCCTCCCTTCATCACTGATGATTGCCTTGGGGATGCCGAATCTGGAAAAAATATTTTTATGCAAAAACCTCTGAACCATCTTGGCATCGTTCTTTTGAGTAGAGACCGCTTCAACCCATTTGGACACATAATCTACTGCCAGAAGGATGTATAAGTTCCCACATGAAGTTGGGAATGGTCCCATAAAATCAATCCCCCAAACGTCGAAGAACTCGACTTCTAGAATGTTTTGCAGTGGCATCTCATGTCTCCTTGAGATGTTTCCAGTCCGTTGACACTTGTCACAGTTTTTGTAGAATGTTTGGGCATCCTTGAACAGTGACGGCCAATAAAATCCTGACTGCAAAACCTTGGCAGCAGTTTTGTTACCACCTAAATGTCATCCGTATTGTGAAGCATGGCAGTGATGTAGTATAGCTTCCTGTTCATCTTGTGGTACACATCTCCTGATAACCTGATCTGCACAATATTTGAAAAGAAGAGGTTCGTCCCAATAATAATGCTTAACATCATTTTGGAACCTCTTCCTAGCTTGATAGTTAAGGTCAGGAGGAGTTATTCCGCTAACTAAATAATTAACGAAATCAGCATACCAGGGGAGTTCAGAAAACTGACCTGCTGCCATGGCTGTCGCGGCAGTGCTTGTGGCAGCGAACAGCTGCTCGTCAGGGAAGGTCTCCAGTATGTGTGTTTTATCTGCTGGGAGACTCTTTCCCTTTTCTAACCTTGACAAGTGATCTGCAACTTGATTCTCTGTCCCCTTTTTGTCCTTGATTTCAAGGTCGAACTCTTGTAGTAACAGAATCCAACGTATCAGTCTAGGCTTTGCATCCTTTTTGGTGAACAGATACTTTAATGCAAAGTGGTCTGTGTGGACAATGACCTTCGTTCCAAGTATATATGAACGGAACTTGTCAATAGAGAACACCACAGCTAACAATTCCTTCTCTGTTGTGGTGTAATTTACTTGGGCGTCATTCAGTGTTTTGCTGGCATAGTATATAACATGAAAGAGCTTGTCTTTCCTCTGCCCAAGTGCTGCCCCAACAGCATAGTCACTAGCATCACACATAATCTCAAATGGTAGTTTCCAATCTGGTGGCTATACTATTGGGGCTGTTACCAGCTTTTCTTTCAGAACCTTGAATGCCTCAGTACATTCAGCGTTGAAGTCGAAGGGACGGTTCTACTCTAGAAGATGGCATAAGGGTTTGGTGATCTTCGAAAAGTTCGCGATAAACCTCCGATAAAAACCAGCATGCCCTAAGAAACTCCTGATTCCCTTGACTGTGGTGGGTGGCGGCAGCTTTTCAATTACCTCGATCTTAGCTCTGTCGACTTCTATGCCGCGGCAGCTTATTTTATGGCCGAGGACTATCCCTTCATCCACCATGAAGTGACATTTTTCCCAGTTCAATACCAAGTTTGCTTTCTCACATCTTTCGAGCACTTTTTGTAGGTTGCCAAGGCAGCTTTCAAAATTGTCTCCAAAGACATAAAAATCATCCATGAATATTTCCAAGAAATCCTCCACCATATCGGAGAATATTGCCATCGTGCACCTTTGAAAGGTTGCTGGTGCATTACAAAGTCCAAATGGCATCCTCCAAAAAGCATAAGTACCGTATGGGCATGTGAACGTCGTCTTCTCTTGATCTTCCGGTGCGATGGCTATTTGATTATAACCTGAGTATCCATCAAGAAAACAATAGTAAGGCTTTTCTGCTAATCTATCAAGCATTTGATCAATAAAGGGCAGAGGAAAGTGGTCCTTCCGGGTAGCTTTGTTAAGCTTCCGGTAGACCATACAAACCCTCCAACCGATCACAGTCCTGGTTGTGATTAATTCGTTTTCTTCGTTGGTTACCACGGTTATTCCTCCTTTCTTGGGAACGCACTGCACCGGGCTCACCCACTTGCTATCCGAGATGGCAAAGATTATTCCAGCATCTAGCCATTTTATGATCTCTTTACGCACCACCTCTCGCATAGCATCATTCAGACGTCTCTGTGCATCAATGGTCGGCTTATGATCATCCTCTAAGAGGATTTTATGCATGCATAGTGTCGGACTGATGCCTTGGATATCATCTATCATCCATCCAATAGCCTTTTTGTGCTGCTGCAGCATCCCTATCAGCTGCTGTTCCTGTTCCTGCACTAACTTGGAAGAGATGATTATGGGCAACGTATCATTTAAACCAAGGAAAACATATTTTAGCTGCCCTGGCAGGGGCTTAAGATCTAGAACAGGTGGTTCTACAATTGATGGCTTTTGGACTATATGTTCATCCGAGGTATAGTTTAAGGGCTCGAATAACTTACATGGACGATTGCCTATCCAATTTACCTCTTCTTGATCTTCAGTATCAGATGTTTCAGATTCTGAGGAGCTGTTGTCGTCATCATTGCCGTGACAGTCTTCTAAATGGTTGCTGGGGCAGTGGCCAATCTTTATGTCATGGCAGCCCGACCTGATGCAGGGTTGGTCAAGGGTAACTTCAGTGATAGCCTTGCATTCTTCTTATGCATCAACATGTTTTATTGCTTGGAGAACGTTTAGCTTGATCTCTTGATCGTTCACTCTCATAGTGAGTTCTCCTTTTTCCACATCAATCAGTGATCTTCATGTGGCTAAGAAGGGTCGCCCCAGGATGATTGGTGCATTCTCATCTGCTTCACAATCTAAGACAAGAAAGTCAGCAGGAAAAATAAATTTATCCACTCTTACCAGAATATCTTCAATTTTCCCTTCGGGATGTACGTAAGAGCGGTCTGCCAACTGCAGTACTACTGTTGTGGGCCGAGCTTTTCCAATACCTAATTTCTGAAAAACATATTTGGGCATTAAATTTAAACTAGCACCAATATCACAAAGTGCCTTACCCACAAATTTATCTCCGATTATGCACGGTATGATGAAACTCCCAGGATCCTTCTTTTTCTGGGTGGATGCTTGTGCAGAATACTCATGCATCCCTCTGTCATTTTGATTGTCTCAAATTCCACAAGCCTGGATTTCTTCGACATGGCCTCCTTGAGGAATTTGGCATAACCGGGCATTTCCCTAACGGCATCTAATAGTGGTATATTGATGTGAACCTACTTAAAAATATCATAAATTTTCTTAAGCTGGGATTCCTGTTTCAATTTCTGTAGCCGCTGAGGAAAAGGAGGTGGGGGACGATAATCAGCAATACGTCCTTCCCACTGCATTCGGATCTGAGCAGGTTTAGGTTCTTCATCTTTCTCCTCTGTCTCTTCTACTGTCGTGACAGGTTCATCGGCAGCAGGCTGTTTGTCCACTGTCGGGGCAGCTTTCTCGGCAGTTGACTCCAAGGTTGGTTCCTTAACTGGTTCATCTTCCTTCTCTGGCCCTGGTAATTTCTTCCCACTCCTAGTAATGATGGATTTACACTGCTCATGTGTGAGTTGTCTAGCGTTTTCAGTATCGCTAGGAAATCCGCCATTCTGCCTCGGTTTAATATGCTGGGAAACCTGACCCATCTGTGTCTCCAGTGATTTCAGAGTAGCTTCATGATTAGTCATCAGCATCTTTGTTTTATCCATGAATGACTCAGTTTTCTTGACGAAGTGATTCATGTTCTCAATGTAAGTTCCTATTTGAGACATAAACGTAGCCAAGGTCTGCTCCAGTATACTAGGCGTGGCAGTTGGTGGCTGTTGCTGCTGCTGCTGCGGTTGCTGCCGAGTGAATAATCTAGGTCCCCCCTGATTCTGAGTGTTCTGTGCTTGAGGATTCAGGGCATTGCTTGAGTTGCTCCAAGAGAACTTGGGATCCTTTCTCCAATTGGGATTGTAGTTGTTGGAATTATAGTTCTGTTTATTGTAGTTCCCAACATACATCAATTCTTCTAACTGTATCGGACAATCTTCCGAACTATGATTCCCATCGCAAGTTTTGCATACCTCTTCAGCAGAATAGGCAGGTTGTGAATCTTCTTTCAAGAGCTTTTTCATTGCCTTAGTGAGATATGCCACCTGTGATTTTAGAGAACTATCAGCCTCATAATCCTTTACAGCTAGTACTCTTTTACCCCCCTCTTCTTGCTGTAGGAAACTGTTCCTCGTTCTTCGCTAGATTTTTCAATACTGCAATTGCGTCTTCTGGATCTTTGTCCAGCAGTAATCCATTCGCTACTGAATCAATTCTCATATGAGTTTGTAAGTTGGCAGCATTATAAAATTTAGTTACCTGGTTCCAAACGGGGAATCCATGCATCGGGCAGTTCCTCAGAAGGGTGGTAAATCTGTCCCAGGCCTCTTGCATTGGCTCGTCGTCTTCCTATTCAAAAGTAGCAATTTTGTTACGTAATCGCTCAGATAAGTGTGAAGGATTAAAACGAGACAAGAATTCACGAGTTAAATCTTCCCAAGTTCGTATTGAACCCGTCGTTAGTTTATTCCACCAAGTTTTCGCCATGTCCCTCAATGAATGAGGAAATAACTGAAGCCTCAGTATCTCCGGATTAACTCCTGGTAGTCAAAACGAACCACAGATTTCCTGGAACGTTTTCAGATGCTCCCTAGCATCCTCTGTAGCATCACCACTAAATTGGCCAGCGTTGTTAATCATGCTGAACATAACAGGTTTCAGCTCAAAGTTGTTAACTTCTACGTCTGGCAGGGTTGTTTCTAGTTCTACATGATCATTGAGCATGTAGTCTCGGCATGACCGGCGTGCGGCAGCGACAGGAGGATCGGTAGGTGGACCGTTCCTTCCATCTCCGGCAGGATTTTCAGCATTCTCGGGATTCCCTTGATTGTTCATGGCTTCTAACGGTTATTCAACGTATTCGTTTCTAGCTAACACACAGCGAAGTCGGTTCCTAAGATTGTATGAGCGTTAGATTTCAGGGTCTAATGGATACTCAGGTTCCTCTCCTCGTCTCAATCTGCGCATGAACAGAAAACCTTGTGAAAAGCACAAGTTGAACAATCCAAGTGAAACAAAACAGAAAAATAAAAGAAGTGCAGTAAAAGATAGGGTAAAGATATGTTGCCAGTCCCCGGCAACAGCGCCAAAAACTTGTTGCGTGTAAAAGTGTCTATCGCAATGTAGTGCAAGTGTACACGACGCAAGTACTAAAGTGATACGTAAGTATCGGATATCGTCTCCACATGGACTGGGCTAATAGCTTCACCTTGGATTACTGCACGAGAGGAAAAAGAAATAGTTTAAATGTTTGTCACGAGAATATAAAGAATACTGATAATAAAAGAGTAAAGGATTCAGGATAGAGAGAATGGGCTGGTATCGAATTGCTCAGTAGTGTAGGTGTTGCAAAGTCTAGGAATATTCGTTCTGTCGTTGCGCCTGTCGCGGCAGCACCTGTCGCGGCAGCGGTCTGTTGTTAGTCGCGGCTACGATCACACAACTCTGTACTTCAAGCTTGGCAAGAATCCCTGCTATGCCTTGGCCTATCCCTAGGTCCAAGTCTGTCGATGAACACGTCTTTGATGATACCTCCCGGCGTGAATCGAAGGATGAACACCGATGTTGTTGAATTCTTCCTTAGCCACTTAACCTCATCCTATCCCTAGGTCCGAGATAGTTCAACCATAAACTGGAGAACCCGTACTTATTCCTTTCGTATACTTAACTCTCCCGATATTAAGTAAATATGTAATCTCACAATGCTCTCCCGATACTCTTGCAAGATGTTGAAAACCAGAATAAGCAAACTTGAAGTCTATTTTATTGAACAAAAAAATTCCTAAAACAAATGCAATCCTTGCAACTACTTTACAAATCAACCCTTGGCCCTAGGGGAAGTTTAGAACATGATGAGGAGGGGAAAACGACTAGGGTTTAGAAGAGAAGGCTAGAGAGTAAGATATCCTTCCCTAGGTCGAATTACATGCCTTTATATAGGCCTTGGGTTCAAGTTTTCTAATATGGCAAGAATACAAGTTTAAATTAAAGAACAACTCTATTAAAGACTAAATCTTCAAAGCATAAGTCTTTAATTTGTCCTTCCTTCTTGCTTGGAGTTTCTTCCTTGAACTTTGGGCTTGGTCTTCATTCTGATCTAGGGCTTGGAAAAATATAAGGGTGCTCCACAACAGATGGGCTGAATTTTCTCTTTCTGTCGAGGCCCACTTCACTTCTTCCCTTCACTATCACTGTCGTCCTTGGCTGCCACAGCAACGGCCATGGCAGCATCGTCCTCTTCTTTTGCACATCCAGTTCCAGCTCTGCTTCTTCACTGCCCAGCGTCTGTTTCTCTACTGCCCTCCATCTGCTACAACAGCTACCTGCAAAAGTAACTAATTTCAGCAGAAACTGTGCCATTTGATATATTTGTGATGTATAACTGAAATCTAACCTAAATGCAATGAATTATGCTTGAATGCAGCAGAAATATGGGTTAAATATGGGGTAAAATATAGAACTTTTACACACTCATAAGAAACGACTAGGGTTTTGGGGGAACACAGCTAGGAACTGAGATATCCTTTCCTAGGTCGAATTACATGCCTTTATATAGGCCTTGGGTCCAAGTTTTCTAATATGGAAAAATACAAGTTTAAATTAAAGTACAAATCTATTAAAGACTAAATCTTCTGTGTAGATGCCTTTAATTCGTCCTCTTTAGGGTTTAGGGTTTAGGGTTTAGGGTTTTCTTGCTTTGACTTTCTTCTTTGAACTTTGGGCCATTGCCTTCCTTCTTCTTCAAAGCTCAGAAAAATATGGGAGTGATCCACAACAGACTTGCTTGAAATCCTCTATCTGTCGAGCTCCACTTCACTTTTCCACCTCAGTGTCTCTCTGTCGTCATAGCTGCCACGACAGGTGTCACGGCAGAAAGTTCTCTTTCGTCCTTCAATTCCAGCTCCGCAACTTGCCTCTGCTGCCCTGGATTTTTGTCGCAGCAGATACCTGCAAGAGTGACCAATTTCAGCAACATCTGTGCAGTTTTATCTAATTGTGATGTGTATGCAGAAATCTATCCTAAATGTAATAAACCATGCTTGAGTGCAGCAAAAACATGGGTAAATGAGGGGTAAAATATAGAACTTTTATGCACTCAACACACCCCCAAACTCAAGTTGATGCTTGTCCTCAAGCAGATGCAACCTAGCTAAGAATAAAAACTTTTTTTGGCTTGGCTTAATTCAGTGAACTACCATTACCCACATCCCTTTCACTATCAAGAGCAGTCCCCTTTTGGTTGTTTGTGGATTTATCCGGAATAATGCTATAATTCTTGTGTAAGTGTGTGCATGTTTTGTGAACAAATATGTGCATAGACTCTTTTAGCAACTAGAATAGTTATGCTACTCACTTGATTTTTATGCCAAACTATTTTTTTCTTGGAGGCAATTTTTAGGCTCCTTTAGTTTTTTCAAAATTTAGACTCAAGTTCTTCTTATTTTGTTTTTACTAGAGCCTGTTTGGGCACCTCTAGCTATCTTCCTAGAGCCAGTGTTAGGCACCTCTAGGGGTTTTGAGTCTAAGTTTTTTTTTCTTTTCTTCTATTCTTTTCCTAGAGCCAGTGTTAGGCAACTCAAGTGGTTAAGCTTTTTTTCTCTAATTTACTAACAGAAGTCTAGACATCATATAAGTCACAAAAGTGTTTTTGAAGTTTAGAACTATAGCAAGGCTCTAAATAATTCCTAAAACATCCTAAAGGCACTGCAACTTCAGAGATTGTCGCGACATGTAAGTGCAGTTCAAAGACTTAAGCCAATTTTTTTACACAAAAATTAACTAAGATGAGACACGGATTAAAGACACAAATTAAAAGTTCATTAAATGATAGAGGACTGCCTACCCCCAAACTCAAGGGTTGCATTGTCCTCAATGCATGACAAAAAAAATAAAAACAAGAAAACATCATAAATAGATAAAATAACAGCAGAAAAGCAAGCATAATAGAAAAGTACTTATATTAATGAGCTGTTGTCGCTGCTGCTTATGCGAAGCTGCTGGCGGGCAGTTACCTTGATGGCAGAGGTTGGCTTGGGGCTGGGAGATGGTGAGGCTACTTTCTTTTTGGCCTCTTGAGATGGCTGGACTCGGGTAGGTGAAATCTTTGGGGCTTTGTCCAGGACCTCGAGGTCGTCATCACTGCTGTTGCTACTGCTGTCGTTCGATCTGTTGTGGCAGGGTCCCTCAACAGTTTCATTCAGCTTCTTCTTCTTCATCAGAGCGAAGTCTTTGGATATCTTCCGGACGACAAATGGCTCCGAGTCAGAATCTTCCTGCCATACGGAGGAGGAGGAGAACCCTTCGAAGCACTTCAGATCGATCTTCGGTAGTGGTTCCTTCCGTTTTTCTCCTCTGGGAGTGGCAGATCTCCTGTCGCCATCTCCGATCGTGGCAGGTGGTGTGGGGGAGGCAACAGTGGGCATTCTGGGGCTAGTAGCAGGTGTGGGGGTGGAAAAAAGAGTTTATGGGAAAGAGGGAAACTGCACGTTGGGAAAATTTAAATCAACCTTAATGAAATTTACCGTGGCAGTAGTGAAATCCCATGAAGCCTAGATGTCGTTCCTCCATCTTCTTCAGCATGTGCAGGATTTGATTGGAGGTGTTTGTCGAGTGTGCGACCTCGGTCTGCTCCGGCTCTACCGCGACAAGCTCTGTGGAATCAGGTTCAGCTGTTGGTTCTGTCGCGGCAGTGGGGTCCATATATACCAGGGGAGTGGCAGGCTTCAGCTCCATCAAACTGTATATATTTTGTTGTGTCCATCCCTTGCCTTGCACTCTGACATCTTCATCAATTTCTGGAACTTTATTTGCCCGGCAGAGAAAGGTGATGAGGTAGGGGAAGAAGAGGGAGCCCATGGGTCTGAGTGCACACTCAAAAATGCCTTCAAGGATATATTTGCCAACGTTGATCTGCCTCTCGTTGATGATTGAGTGTACGAGGGCTAATCGCTGCGATGTTGGCATGAGGCGTTTCTTCACAAAATGGTTCCAGAGTTTTGCTGTTGGTGTGAGCTGGATCCTTCGCACAGTTCATATGTGCTTGGGATCCTCATTCCATTGGGTGCCCTCTTCCGTCAGTTCTGCCATGACAACATCGTAGTCTGCCGGCGACAGACTGTTGACGAACCTCCTATGTGCATCTTTCTTTCTGCCCACATAAATTTCGTACAATGTGTTGATGTAGGCTGGTTCTAGAAAGATTTCCTTACCCCTGACAGTCACTGTCATGACATCTTTGGAGGGGATGGCAGCATAGAACTCTTGGACCAGAGTGACGTTCATCTCCTTTGGCTGGACGGCGAACATCTACCATTTGAGGGCAATAATTTTCTTGGAGATGAAACCCTTGAGCCCTAGGTCTCCCGTCTTTGTGGTGTATGTGAAACCTCTCTCTTCCCACATCTCTCATTTTTGGAACGAGCCATAGTATCTCCTCTCCGAGTCTATCGATGCAAACCGTCTAGGGATTCTGTTGTGGCTGGGTGTGGACACTGTCGTGGCAGAGGTGGAGGCAGCACTCTTTCGAGTTGATCTAGTAGTCATTGCGAGGAAAACTGTAGAAAAATAAAAGAAAATTTTTGAGAGCTAAATTTTGGAAAGCAAAGTAGAGAGAATGAGAATGAGATGAAAAATGAAATAGGAGTAGAGGTTTATATAGAACGGGATTTTCTGCCCGTTGGAACTGTAACTGCCGGCACGAATAACGAGGCCAGCTGTCACGCATTTCTGTGTCTGCTGTGCGTCTGTTACGCATTTCCGTGTCTGTCGCGACAGCTCCGTGACAGGCTGTATTTTTTGCGTCTGCCGCGACAACTGGTAACAGGCTGTCATGATAGGTATGTTCCATTGGGCTTTATGGGCTGTTGTGAATGCGGTGGGCTGGTTCATTACTCCTCTTTGCTTTGCTTTCTTTATTTCCTGAAAACTAAAATAAATAATAAATTAAAATATTATTTCCTAAAAATAATTAAATAAATACATAAACTAAAGAAAATAAAATTAAAACTAAGTTAAATTAGGGATGCCTTGAGGGGCATCTCCTAAAGTAACTCATTCCTACATTCTTGGGGCTTCAGTCCCCTGATAATGCTTTAGTCTTTGTCCATTAACTTTGAATTGGTGCCCATCCTTGATTGATCTAATTGTAATAGCACCATGGGGAAAAACTTGGACTACTTGGAAAGGTCCAGACCACCTAGATTTAAGCTTTCCTGGGAAAAGCTTCAACCTAGAGTTAAACAACAACACCTGATGCCCTGGGCAGAACTGTCGTGGCAGCAGTTTCCTATTGTGCCACTTCTTTGTTTTATCCTTGTAGATCTTGGTGTTGTCGTAGGTCATTGCTCGAATTTCTTCAATTCCATTCAAGTCCAGTAGCCTTTTCTGCCCTACCTTGTCCCAGTCCATATTAACCGTATTAATAGCCCAATATGCTCTGTGTTCTATCTCGACAGGTAAATGGTAAGTTTTTTCGTAAATGAGGCGGTAGGGTGACATTCCCAATGGTGTTTTAAATGCAGTCCTGTAGGCCTAGAGTGCATCATTTAGGTGAAGAGACCAGTCGTTTCGAGTTGGTTTTACCATCTTCTCTAGGATGTTCTTCACTTCTCGATTTGAGATTTTGGTATGCCCATTTATTTGAGGGTGATATGTTGTTTCAATTCGTTGCTTTACTCCGTATTTCATTAGTGCACTAGCAATTACCCTATTGTCAAAATGCCTCCCCTCTTCGCTAATGATCGCCCTTAGGATGTGAAACCTTGAGAAGATGTGCTTGTGAAGAAATCTTTGCACAGTCTTGGCATCGTTCTTTTGAGTGGCAATAGCTTCTACCCACTTAGACACATAGTCTACTGCCAGCAGTATGTATAGATTCCCACAAGAGGCTGGGAATGGCCCCATGAAGTTGATTCCCCAAACATCAAAGATTTCGACCTCAAGTATGTTCTGCAGTGGCATCTCATGCCTTCTAGATATGTTTCCAGTCATTTGGCATTTATCACAGCTCTTGTAAAAAGCTTGTGCATCCTTGAACAGTGTAGGCCAATAGAAACCAGATTGCAGAACCTTGGAAGCAGTTTTATTTCCTCCCAAGTGTCCTCCATAAGTGGGAGCATGGCAGTGGTGAAGAACTTCTTTCTATTCCTCCTGCGGTATGCATCTCCTGATGATCTGATCTGCACAATGCTTAAAGAGAAGAGGTTCATCCCAATAATAATGTTTTGCATCATTTTGGAACCTCTTCCTAGCTTGATAATTGAGCTCAGGAGGTAATAACCCACTTACAATGTAATTGACGATATTAGCATACCAAGGGGTTTCAAAAAGCTTACCCGCCGCCATGGCTGTCGCGGCAGTACTGGTGGCAGCAAACAACTGCTCATCTGGGAAGGTTTCCAATATGTTGGTCTTGTCTTTCTCTTGATTCCTTCCCATCTCCAGTCTTGACAAGTGATCTGCTACTTGGTTTTCTATCCTCTTTTTGTCCTTGATGTCAATGTCAAATTCTTGCAGCAGCAGAATCCAACGTATCAATCTTGGCTTGGCATCCTTTTTGGTGAACAGATATTTGAGTGCTGAGTGATCTGTATGGACCACCACTTTTGTTCCAAGTATATATGGTCGGAACTTGTCAATTGCAAACACCACGGCGAGTAACTCCTTCTCTGTTGTGGTGTAATTTGTCTGGGCATCATTTAGAGTTTTGCTGGCATAGTAAATCACATGGAAGAGTTTCTCCTTCCTCTGTCCTAGTGCTGCCCCCGACAGCATAATCACTGGCGTCACACATTATCTCGAATGGTAAGCTCCAGTCTGGTGGCTGCACTATTGGGGCTGTTACCAGCTTTTCCTTCAGTATCCTGAATGCTTCAGTACATTCAGTGTTAAAGTCAAAGGCACGATTATGTTCCAACAGGAGACACGGGGGTTTAGTGATTTCCGAGAAATTGGAAATGAATCTTCGATAAAACCCTGCATGCCCTAAGAAACTTCTTATTCCCTTGACTATGGTGGGTGGCTGCAGTTTTTCAATGACTTCAATTTTAGCTCTGTCTACCTCTATATCGCGACAGCTAACCTTGTGTCCAAACACTATGCCCTCGTCCACCATAAAGTGGCATTTTTTCCAGTTTAAAACAAGGTTTGCCTCTTCACATCTTTCAAGCACCTTCTGTAAATTGCCTAAGCAACCGTCAAAACTGTCTCCAAAGACGGAAAAGTCATCCATGAAGATCTCTAGGAAATCCTCCACCATGTCGGAGAATATTGCAATCATGCACCGTTGAAAGGTTGCTGGTGCATTGCTAAGTCCAAATGGCATTCTTTGAAAGGCGTATGTGTCGTATGGGCATGTGAAGGTTGTTTTCTCTTGGTCCTCCGGTGCTATTGCGATTTGGTTATAACCTGAGTAACCATCAAGAAAACAATAGTGAGGCTTCCCCGCTAATCTATCTAACATTTGATCGATAAAAGGTAAGGGGAAGTGGTCCTTCCGGGTATCTTTATTAAGCTTCCGGTAGTCCATACAAACCCTCAAACCGGTCACAGTCCTAGTTGGGATTAGTTCGTTGTCCTTGTTTGTTACAACGGTTATGCCTCCCTTTTTGGGTACACATTGCACCGGGCTCATCCACTTGCTATCCGAGATGACGTATATTATTCCAGCATCAAGACACTTGATGATTTCATTTCGTACCACCTCTCGCATGGCTTCATTCAATCGTCTTTGAGCATCAATTGTCGGCTTATGGTCATCCTCCAAGAGGATCTTATGCATGCACAATGCCGGACTGATGCCTTGGATATCAGCGATGGTCCATCCAGTCGCCTTCTTATGCTACTGTAGCATTTTGATCAGCTGTTGTTCTTGTTCCTGCATCAACTTGGAAGAGATGATTACGGGCAACGTGTCATTTATACCAAGAAAAACATATTTGAGTTGCCCTGGCAGGGGTTTAAGGTCTAAAACAGGTGCCTGATCAATGGAAGGCTTTTGGATTACATGTTCATTCGAGGTATAATCAGAGGCTCGAAGAACTTATCTGGACGTGTGCCTATCCAATTTACCTCATCAGGACCTTCAATGTCGGATGCATCTGTGTCTGAGGGGTCACTGTCGTTGATGCTGTCGTGACAGTCTTCAAGGTGACTACGGTGGCAGTGACCAAACTTCATGTCGTGACAGTTCGATCTGATGTAGGGTTGGTCTAGGACTACTTCTAAAATTACCTTGCACTCTTCCTCTGCATCAGCTTGTTTCATTGCTTGGAGAACATTGAGCTTTATTTGTTGGTCATTGACTCTCATAGTCAGTTCTCCTTTCTCTACATCGATCATTGTTCTGCACGTGGCTAGGAAGGGTCGCCCCAGGATGATCGGTGCATTTTTATCTGCTTCACAGTCTAAAACAAGAAAGTCAGTAGGGAAAATAAACGTATCCACTCTTACCAAGATATCTTCGATCTTTCCTTTCGGTTGTACGTAAGAGCGGTCTGCCAGTTGTAGCATGACTGTCGTGGGCCTCGCTTGACCAATACCTAGTTTCTGAAATACAGATTTGAGCATTAGATTAATGCTAGCACCAAGATCACAAAGTGCCTTACCCTCAAACTTGTCACCAATTATGCATGGTATGATGAAGCTGTCATGATCCTTTTTCTTTGGGGTGGTCGCTTATGTAGGATTTCCATGCATCCTTCTGTCATCATCATTGTTTCAAATTCCCCAAGTCTGGACCTCATGGACATTGCATCCTTCAGAAACTTTGCATAACCAGGCATCTGCTTAATGGCTTCTAACAGCGGAATGTTAATGTGTACTTGCTTAAAAACATCATAGATTTTCTTAAGCTGGTACTCTTGTTTCTGTTTCTTTAACCGCTATGGAAAAGGGGGTGGAGGACGGTAATCTTCAAGGCGTCCTTCACATGGAAGTCAGATCTGTGGAGGCTCAAGATCTTCAGCTTCTTCTTTCTGCTCCTCTGTTCCTTCCGCTATCGTGGCAGGTGTGACGACAACAAACTATTTTTCCTCTGCCGGAGCAATGTTCACGGCAGGTGTCTGTAGGGTCGGTTCCTTACTTGGTGTTTCTTTTATTATCGGCCCTTGTAGTTGTTTCCCACTCCTCGTTGTAATCGCTTTGCACTGCTCATGTGTGGGTTTTCTAGTGACCTCAGTATCACTAGAGAATCCTCCATTCTGCCTTGGGTTTATGAACTGTGAAACCTGGCCCCATCTGTGTCTCTAAGGATTTTAGGGTCACCTCATGGTTTGTCATTCTCATCTCTGTCTTGTCCATGAAGGATTCAGTTTTCTTGACAAAGTGATCCATGTTTTCCATATATGCTCTTGTTTGAGACATGAACGTGGCCAGGGTCTGCTCCAGTATGCTCGTTGTGGCCGCTGGCTGCTATTGTGGTTGCTGTCGTGACAGAATCCTAGGACCTCCTTGGTTCTGGTTGTTCTGGACTGGAGGGTTCAGTGCATTGTTGGGGTTACTCCATGAAAATTTGGGGTCCTTCCTCCAGTTTGGATTGTAGTTGTTGGAGTCATAGGTTTTATTCCTGTTATAGTTTCCAACATACATCCCTTCTTCCAGCTGTAAAGGGCACTCCTCTGTACTGCGGTTTCCGCTACAGGTTTCACATACCTCTTCGGCAGAAAATACAGCTTTAGAACCCTTCCGCTGCAGATTTTCAACTATCTTAGTGAGGTATGCAATCTGAGTTTTGACCGAGTTGTCAACTTCGTACTCCTTTACAGATATTCCTCGTTGGCCTCCTCTTCGAGCTGTAGGAAACTGCTCATCGTTCTTTGCTAACTTTTTCAACACCAGCATTGCATAGTCTGGTTCTTTATCCAGTAATAACCCATTTACTGTTGAATCTATCCTCAGTCGAGTGTGTGCATTGGCAGCATTGTAGAATTTGACAACCTGATTCCATACAGGGAATCCATGCATTGGGCAGTTTCGTAAGAGAGTTGTAAATCTGTCCCACGCCTCATGCATTGGTTCGTCATCTTCCCGTTGAAAAGTAGCAATCTCGTTACGCAATCTTTCAGATAAATGATAAGGGTTAATACGATAAAGAAATTCACGAGAGAGATCCGCCCAAGTTCTTATTGAACCCGGCGTTAATTTATTCCACCAAGTTTTTGCTCTATCCCTCAATGAATGAGGAAATAGCCGGAGCCTCAGTACTTCCGGACTTATACCTGGCAGTCTGAACAATCCATAGATTTCCTGGAAAGTTTTCAGATGTTCACGTGCGTTCTTAGTAGCAGAACCACCAAATTGACCAGCAGAGTTTATCATGCTGAACATGACAGGTTTCAGTTCGAAGTGTTTAGCTTCCACATCTGGAAGCGTAGTTTCCAGTTCAACATGGTCGTTATTCGTGTATTCTAGACAAGTATGTCGTGTTGTTGGGGTAGCGGGCGGCGGCATATCGTTTCGGGGGTCATTAGGAGGATCCACATTACCCCTGGGGTTGTTGTAGTTGTCATCTTCCCTATTGCCTTGCCTTCCGTTCACCATTGCTTCTAGTATCTCCTCAAGATAGTTGTTTCTTTCTATCAAGAGTCGGGCTTGGTTCCTAAGTTGATATGTGCATTCGATTTCTGGGTCTAGTTCGTACTCAGGCTCCTTACCACGTCTCGATCTACGCATAAGCAATAAGAGAACCTTGTGAAAAGCACGGGGAAAATAAAACAACTTAAAACAGAAAATAAGAAATAAAAACAAAATGCAGTAATAAAAGGTAAAGGTATGTTGCCAGTCCCCGGCAACGGCGCCAAAAACTTGTTGCGTGTAAATAAGACTATCGCAAATAGTGCAAGTGTACATGACACAAGTAGTAAAGTGATACTAGAGTATCGGATATCGTCTCCACATGGACTGGAAATAACTCTATCCTTAGATTGTTGCACAAGAAAAAGAAATAGTTTAAATGATTGTTTGGAGAAATTTTGAGTAATAGCTAAAATAAAAGATAAGGAAATCAGATTGAGGGAATAGGCCGATATTGATTTGCTCAGTAGTGCAGGTGTTGCACTGTTCAGAGGAACTTCTATGTTCTGTCGTCGTGCCTGTCGCGGTAGCCCCTGTCGTGGCAGCGAGCAACAACTCTGTACTTCAAGCTTGGCAAGAATCCATGTTATAACTTGACCTATCCCTAGGCCCTATTGGGTCACGTCGGCACGCCCCGTGGCGCAGCGGAAAAATTAATCCGACGTAATCCAGCCAGGATCCATGTACAGGAACGAATCCGGGGAGAAAAGATGAAGAGTTACCTTTTAAAACTCTGGAAACTGGAAAACTGACGGTATGTCGGAATAACCACTTCAAGTAAAACCGGAATCGTCACAGGTTCGCAACGACCTCTACGGAGTCCACCCGAACAAAACGAACAAAGTTTCCGCCTCCCTAACACTTAGGGATAAATTTCGACAGGTTTGAACACCTTCCAGAGAGAAGTCAAAATCCCTCCAGGGATTCCTGAGGGAGTCTGAAATCGACCAGGAGTTCAACCGGGACTTGCAATCGAGCAAGGGAACCTTCAGGGATTTGCCATGGGGTAAGTAGAACACCAGAAAAATATCGAACAGCTTCTCAGAGAGCTTTCTGGTATATGTCGAATTCCAGTGGGGAATCCCTAGGGGTGTTGTCGAAATCTTCAAGAGGAGGAAGAGGGATGATTTGGTTGCTAGCCCTTGTCCCTTTAAATAGTATTCAGAGACTTAATTCTGGTTGAATTTCTTAAATCCAAGTTCAACCAAAATTCATAGAATCTAATTCTACTTGAAATTGGTTTATATTAAATATACATTATATTTAATAATATTAAATGAAATATATATTTTTAATTATATAGAATCTTATTCTACATAAAACATGGATTTAAATATACATTATATTTAATCCAAATATATATATATATATATATATATATATATATATATATTTACAATATAGAATCTCATTCTATCTTTACTTGGATTTAAATATATTTAAATATATGTTTTTAATTATGTGGAATCTAATTCTACATAAACTTGGAATTAAATATACATTATATAAATTCCAAATATATATTTAAATTTCTAGAATCTTATTCTATAATATTTAAGTCCCTAAATATTTTCCATATTCTAAATAATATTTGATAAATACAATATTTATCCAATATTATTCCCATTTAAGGGAGTTGCCGATTTTCCTTATCCCATAGGAGATTTTCGGCAACCTCCCTAAAATAGAGAGTATGGTTTCTAATTTTTGTTCGTTTCATTCGAAGGGTATGACCCTTGTAGGTTCATGCAATGTTAGCAGCAAAATTAGAACTGTTCTAATTTTACAAACAATGAGTGGCATCTAGCAATACATCATTGCTACCTAAGTTGCATGAAGTCATGGTTTGACTTTCCTAATTCCTGAATAAACTTCCTTTATGTATTTCATCCTTTTGTCCTTTATATCTTAGATGAACACAAGTCATGGGTTAGTCACACTTGCGTTGTCCATCTAGTGTTTCTTGATGTCTTGAGTAGATTATGATAAACGAATCTCTATGATATCTCATATCATAATATTCGAGCATGGCCATGCATTTTCTAATCTCACTCAATCAAGTGGCCGAAGATATTTCTCCCATTATGTAGGAGGGACAAATCCTTTCTTGATCAACCATACTTCACTACATAGGTCATCACGTATCCAATCATCAGTCTTTATAATGTAGTTAGTTACGACACACGTTTGACTATGTCAAAATACGTAAATCTTTATGTTGAAATCATGTTGATCTCAAGTCTGAGGATTATACATATGTTTATCATGAGCAATGTTGTGACTGTCACATAATTACCCAAGAAACATGCTCATAGCGGGTCAATCCAGTATGTTGTTATCTAACAAATACTTATGTGTTGATTTTGACATCTCTATGTCAATGACAACGCTTGTCATCAACCACATATTAGTCTTTATATATTATCACGGTCCATACCCGTAATAATATTCGACTAAGGATCCTATTTAACAATAATCGTATTATTGTATGGACATTATTATCCAATGGTTAGTTTGATGCACAGAAACATACCAAATGATAATAACGGCAATGCCATTACTTGATAAATCTAGTAAAATAGTATGTTTATTCAATCATCATATGATTGGTCTTTGGGCATACTCCAACAATCTCCCACTAGCGCTAAGACCAATCATTGTCGTATCTAATACGACATGGCTTAGTGTAACTGACATGCTTATGTTGTGTCAAAAGCTTTGTCAGGGAGTTGACAAAGTTATCAACTTTGTGCGTATGTTGCATACTTTCACATATCCAAGATGTAAGTACTTTAGAATATGCTTAGATTTATTGATGAGATCTAGGTTTTATTTGCTTACGCAAAGGTTCCATCATAACAGAATTATGTAGCATCTAATATGCTGAGAACAACCCTTAGTTCAGAAGTGAACCCTTTAGATCCAAACATCCTTCTTTTTTGCTATGTCGACTTTAATACATTCAGCCTATGTTGTAGAGTTAGATAATGTCTCATGTTGCTAACTCGCAATATCTTTTATTAATGCAAAACGGATTGTGATCTTTAGTTCCTTTTGATGAGTATGTTATCTACATACAATACTTAGGAAAATAACAATGCTCCCACTAGCTCTTTTGAAAACAAGACTCCCCTTTGTTTCTAGATAAACAAAACCTTTTGATTGTATCTTCTGAAACGAATATCCCAACTTCGAGAAGCTTGCCTTAGTCTACGGATAGACCTTTGTAGCTTACATACCTTCCAAGTGTTTACTGGAGTGACAAAACCTGGCTCTGATCCAAATGTAACCCCCGTAGCCCGGTCTAGACGGTTGACCCGAACTACGAAGATTACACGGGGAAAACCAAAGTCAACCCGAAAGTCAACCTTGATTAACGACCCTTTTTTTTCTTTTTAGACTTGTCTAGATGCACACCAAACCTAGGCATACTCTTGAGATAAGCATACTCAAAAATCACAGCATTCGGAAAACAATAAGGGACCCAATTGCACAAAATACGAATTTAGGGACCAATTTGTAAATTCTGAAAATTAAGAGGACTTTACCAATTTTTAAGTTACCATTATGAAATTTGTCATGTTTCATGCCTCTCTGCCAAATTTCATCTCAAACGGACATCTCAAACTCAAGCAATTGCACATACAAGAATCGGGACTAAAACGTAAAGCTTGCAAACCTCAAAACCATTCAAATTTTATGCCCAACGGTCAGGTGTTCCGAAACGGGTCTAGGCCGTTCAGGAACACACCTTGGAAGTAGCCAAAGTGTTCAGAAATGGGTCTAGGCCGTTCAGGAACACCCTGGCCAAAACAAGGGCCTGTTTCGAAACATGCAATGGTGTTTCGAAACACCCTGCCCAGAAACAGCAGATAGGCCTGTTTTAACACCTTTAAACCCCATCAAACATGCTCCAAACCATTCCACAATAAATCAACAACATGCCAAGCATCATACCTACCAATTTGCATCAAAAATCTAGATACAAAACCACCCCTAGGTGCACCAACTCATTCAACACATCCAACACTCAATCATGCTTTTAAAACAAGAAGCATAGCATAACGACTTAAGAATAAGAAGACTCAATGTTGCAAGCGTTAAACCACATAGTTCAAAATCATAAACCAAACTTGTCCAACATACACAATCTCATAAAACATCAACATAAGAGATTCTCCCCCCCATTGCCTTTATTATCTATAGCTATTAACCGAGACATACATCTCAAATGGAGCTCTCCTTGAATCCCTTGCTTCTCGCTGTCCCAACTTCAAATATCTGCATTGATGGACAAAAAGGAGCGTAAGCACATAATGCTTAGTGAGGAATGCTCAAAACCAAAACACCATCAATGCAGCGAGTCATAAAACCTCTTTTAAAAGCATTACAATTCGATAAACCAAAGCAATGTTTGAAAACCCTTTTTAACAACATGCTTTGAATCATGCATTGCTCAAACGTGAGAACCAACCCTTAGCTTAGAAAAGTTAAGTAATTCACTTCAAAGTACAACCTTGCAAAACCATCAATTTAACCATTCCATGCATGAACATCATATGCAAAGTTAAATACAAAATCCTTGGAAAACACTTCCACTTCACATCAAACTTTTCTCATACATTGAAAATCATTTCAAAGCAAGAAACCTTTAAAAACCACTTACTCATTCAATCTATCTCATGCATTAAACAAATGCAACATATGAACCACAAAATCAATATTTGCATTTCATGCCTTTAAGAACAAGTCTACGCAAGACTACAATGCACTAAAGAGATTTCATGCACACATGCACCATTCTCATTAGAAAATAAACTCTTGTTCAAGCTAACAAGTAAACATGCATTCATAGAACATTACACACTTCTCATGCATCCATGCATCATTTCAAGCATCTCAAGCTTCATCACATTCAAGAACATTATATTGGCTTCCAAGTGACAATTCACAACCCATCATAACGCAAGACACAATCGGATACGCGGATTACAAGCGTTGTCCCCACGCTTCATACACACTACCAATCTCAAGGTCCCCAAATGGAATTTAAACCACCATTATGACCTTACCATATACAAGGTCCTCATATGGACTTTTAAACACCATATGACCTTAACATTCACAAGGTTCTCAATTGGAATTTTAACCACCATTATGACCTTACCATCACTCATTGGTAGTTGTATAACATCACTAACGAGATCACGGGACATACACACAAGATCCACACATGGACTTTACACCACCATTGTGATCTTACCATACACAAGGTCTTCAAATGGAATTTTAACCACCATTATGACCTTAACATACACAAGGTCCTCGAATGGAATTTTAACCACCATATGACCTTAACACAAGACCCACCCATGGACTTTTAACCACCATGGTGTTCTTAACCATCTCGTTAGTGTACTTGGATGGAGTCACCGGTACAATCACAACCACTCCACATCCAAGGCGACTTTATTCACGGTGCACCCAATCCTATAGCCGGCTAACTATATCCGATTCAAGTAACCAAGAACCACTTACATCACTTGCCAATATAACCAATTTACCACATTAATCCATTGTTTTACAAGCATAACCAAAATGCCAAAACCACCAATTACCATCATCAATCCACTGTTTTTGAAGCATTACACAAAGCCATTAAACAACATGCAACACTATGCAACAATTCCACAATTTCAATGTACAAAACCAAGGATCTCTTACCTTGAGCAACCTTCACACATGGCTTTCAAAACCAGCATTAAACCATGCTAAAATATGCTTTCAAAACAGAATTTAAAACATGCAAATCACATGCATTGCATCCAACAATCACAAGTGCTTTAAAAACCAATTCATAACACAACCAAGAGATAAATTTCATTTACTTACTCTTGAGCTTAGCTAAGTTGTTTAGACTTAAACTAAGCTCCCAAAACCTTCAAACCTTGGTTTTAAAGCCGAAAACCCAACTTCACTCACCGATACACAAAGCTAGGCTAGCCAACAAGCCTTCCAAGCATCCGAAACCTTCAACGCCACCTCTATTGCTCACGGATCATTCTCCCCTGTTTCAAGCACATAACAACAGAGGATTAATGCATCATAATGCATTAAAAACACCAGCAACACACCTAAACTCGCTGCTCTTTGCAAAACCAACATTCCGGCTACCAAACACAACTGAAATCACCTCCAAACACTTCCAAGACTTAACCCAGCCAAGATCCATCACTTCTAACCATTTTTAAACATCAATTAACATCCAAAATGATCCCAAACACGTCCTTATACCTCCAGCATTAACAAAACACCAAGATCACCCCAAAAACCACCATTTTCACAAGTAGAAACTTAGGAAAATCAACCTATTCGGGATTGCATTGATTAAACCTCAATTTCTCATCAAATATATATCCATTTTACATTAAAAACACATCTCAAAACAGTACCCAACCATTCCATACGAATTTCATCACAAATTAACCAAATCTTGCATTTTAAAGCCAAGATCAAGAACACAATTGTAAAACCTTTAATAAAACACAAATCAAGGATTGAGAACTTAGGAATTTTAGTAAAGAACTGAGAATTTAGAGGAGAAGGACGTTCATACCTCTAAACTTGAGTTTCTCCCTTTTTGGAACCACAATTCTTGAAAATCCAATAAGCAAATGCTAAGGTTTTGTTGTAGAATTGATTAGAGATCAAATGAGGATTGAAATCAAATCTTTAGTTGTCAAAATCAGAGAGAATTTTGCTGGAGAAATGTGTTTGGGTTGAGAGAAAAGTTGAGAGAAAAGAAAATGGAAATTTAGAGAAAAGTTAGTTATAATGCCAAAATATCTTTTCCCTCCTTTTGTACTTAATTAAAAACCATTAATTAAATTGATTAATATTCAGAAAAATCTGGAGAAACTCTTTTGGGTAAATAGCTCCTTAAAGATTCAAAGTTTCAATCCTTTTTAAAACAGTCACCCAGTTTTGAAAAATTACATTTTGGTCACTAACCCAAAATGTCTCTCTTCCAAACCTCATTTTGTAAAATTGATTTCACCTTTCTCTTATATATAATAAAAGAGGATTTTAAGACATTTTTCCATATTTTTAATGCAACCCGAACTAGGCTTTCCTAAATTCACCCTTTTATATTAGAACCGCAACCCGACCAGTCCGGTCCAAACCCAAAACTTCTAAGCCCAAAATTGGGGTGTTACACAAAACCTTCTGGATGTGTCATGTACACATCTGTTTCAAGTTTTCCCTTAGGAAAGTGGTTTTGACATTCCTTTATATGATTCCATAATCATCGTATGTAACTACTTGCAAGTGAGATTAAGATGGATTAAACATAGCTACAAGGAAGATGCTTTATCATAGTCTATACTATGAAGTTTGTCGAAAACTTTTAGCGACGAATCATCCTTTGTATGTTTTATCATCCATGTCAGTTTTTCCTTTTTGAAAAACCCATCCATACCTCTTAGGTTTTACCCTTTTAGGTAACCAAAGTCTATACTTGGTTTTAGACATGGATTCCATCTCATATCTCATGGATCTTAGCCATTTCTCGAATTTTGGGCTCACCATTTCTTTCTGATAAGACCTAGTCTTTATCTTGATCCGAAAAGAAGAGTGTTTCCATGTACGGGTAGTGAGAAATCCATATTTCTCAAGTATATGGTATTCTGTTAAGGATCAACGCAATGGTTGTGTTTTGTTCCAATGTTCCTTGATCATTTGTGGAACATTCTCAATCTTTGGTTCATAAATTTGTTGTCTAAAATTTCTTCACATTCCAAATTCCATTTTTTCCTTTTGTGAGAGGTAATCTCTTTCGAGAGAAACTCTCGTTTGAGCAACAAACATTTTGTTCTCGTTGAAAAATGAAATCCCTTAGTGATAAGTAGTCTCTTTCGAGATAAACTATCGTTTGAACAACAAATATTTTGTTCTCGTTAAAGTTGAAGAAATAATATCCCTTTGTGAGAATTAATCTCTTTCAAGATAAACTCTCGTTTGAGAAACAAACGCTTTGTTCTCGTTAGGATAAACAACAAATGGAGTTTTTAGGGTTCGAACTTTGTAAACATTTTAACATGTAAGTAACCTTAAAACTTCAAAGGTATTCTAGAACAATTCTTAGTCCATAGCTTATATGACGTTTCGAAAAAAAACACGATTAAGTATGAGAGTTGTTTTTCTAGTGTGTAAAGAAGTCGAAAATGACTTGTTCTGAATCAAAACATGTCTAACATATTTGATTCTCTTTCAAAGACTTTTCGTTCCACTTATGGGGTTTAATTATGGGACAATCCCATATTCTTTGAAAGTTCATCAAACTTTAAATATTCTTGAATTTGATCTCATCAAATTACCTTAATACTTTTTATGAGTTTGATATTAGTCATTTGTTTTATTTATCTTATAAGTATTATTGATTTGATTAGTTTAAAGATCATTGATTCGTTGTGCCATAAGAGATTAAAAGAATAACATTTATTTAAATAATCTCAAAATTAAAATATCTTGTCCTTACAAGATAACTAAAACTTAGGCACAAAATAATAATCTTAAAAACTAAAACAAATCTATTTAAGCAAAAACACATGTCCTAATGGATGATGTAGCAACTCTTGCTTTATTTCCATTTGCAGGTCCATGTCTATTCTGATGCCTTCTCTTTAGAAGCCTCTGAGGTTGATGCCTCACTCGTTTTTGCTTTCTTGACTTCTTGTAGGTGTGTGGGGCAGTTTCTCTTCCAATGTCCGGTCTTGTCGCAATGGAAACATTTTCCATCCTTCTTGATTCCCTTCTTAGGTTTCAATGCCTCCTTTCCATCGGTTTTGGTCTTACCATCACCTTTAGACTTTGCTGCCGATTTACCTTTCTTCTTGCCCTTGCGGGCCATCAGAACAGGTTTAGGTCCTACCTTCTTCAGGTTGATTTCAGCAGTTCTCAACATGCCGAGCAACTGTGGCAACGTCTTGTTAATTTCATTCATATTGAAATTAAGGACGAACTTATTGAAACTATCCGGCAACGATTGCAGGATGACATCAGTAGCTAATTCGTCTTTCAGTGGAAAGCCAAGCTTCTCCAACATTTGGATGTAGCCCATCATTTTGATGACGTGAGCTCCTACGGGAGATCCCTCACTCATCTTGCATTGAAACAGAGCTTTAGAGGTCTCGTACCTCTCTTGACGAGCTAGCCCTTCATAAATCTCCTTGAGATTTTGAATCATATCATAAGCTACCATGCCCTCATGTTGCTTCTGAAGCTCAGGGGTCATGGAGGCAAGCATAAGACAACCGACATCCAACATGTCGTCCATGTGTTTTTTAAACTTGTCTTTGTCAGCTCTGGAAGCAGTGGCAACCGGTTCATCAGGAACAGGTTCTCCAATGACATATTCCTTCTTTTCCTGTTTGAGAACAATTCTCAAATTGCGGAACCAGTCAAGGAAGTTTATGCCATTGAGCTTATCCTTCTCAAGGATAGATCGCAGAGATAGAGTATTATTTTCCATTAATTCTACAACAAAGAAAATATGCTACATAAGTTTTACTAAATTTTAAATTTTATAGATAGGTCTTTACTATAAATTTACTCCCACTATTTTCTTCAAAATTAAAAACCCTCTAGTTTTAATTTCGGAAAAACGTTTCGATAGTTTTTCTAGTGAGTGAGGATCCGTATTTCACCATTCCTAAATCAGCTTTGGCCAGTCTTTTAAGAAATGGTTATTTAGGTAAGTAACACCTTACTAATTACATCTCATGTAATTCCTCATCTTTTGGCGAACAACTCTTGTTCTTTAAATCATCTTATGATTATCCAAAACTTTTAACCACTAGGTTTTCTAATCCTATTAGAACAACCCAGCTGAGTCAATACCAATATCTCAACCGGCGAATATCACTAGCTTATTCTCCGCGTTTAACAAAGATAGATAAATGTGACATTGCTTTGGCAAAGCTCGCATTATATCGATCGAAACTTTAACGAGGGTAAATATTGGATGGTTAAAACAGACTTAGAATTATAGTGAGGGATTTACTTAATTATCTCATCATTTTAACATTGATCCTATCAATAGAACTATGTTTAATCATGCTTATAAAACATCCATTGCATCACATACAAGGTAAATATAAGCGGTAAATAGATATGCAATGATTATAGCCCTTCTTAACCTAAGGCGACTCGTCCCAAGCCAATGGGAGGACCATTCTACTGAAGATAGAATCTGGTTCTAAAACGCCCGGTCCACCAGGGAAGGCCCACCACGCTGCTACCTTGGTTCTTGCTTTATCTCCATGAGTATTTACAATTTTCAGAAACTCGCGTTACATGCGAGGGAGTGAGATGAGAAGAGAAGTACAATAGAAGATAGAGAAAGGCACGACACGCATGTCATATTTATAAAAACCAAAACTATAAAGGCTATGGGCTATAACCATGCAAAACAAACACCGTGCAATCTAACATGCATTTCAAACATCATGCAAACAAAGTAACGACGTGTTTACGGAGTTTTAAACTGATTATCCCTATGTTGCGGTTAATGGACCAAAGAAGGATCACGAGGTTTCATAAACCATTTGCGTTAATGAACAAATGCACCAGGTAGGTCAACATGAAAGAGAGGTGGCGCACTAGGCACACTTAAGTATCAGGTCTTTGATGATGCCAATCCTAGACATGCATTTTTCATAACGTCTAACCATAACTCTTATGGATTAACCGTGAAAGATAGTTTGATAACTTTTATCAAATTAGAAGCCCTTTCAGAGATTTCATAAATCTATGAAACTACAAACAACTACTTGTTCTCTAGACTAACTATTAGTCTCAACATGTTAACATTTAACATTGAAGCAACCTAACATAGTTATGATTAACTCTTAATCATTCAGTGATAATCGAAATAAGTCTTTATTAGGTGTGATACGATAAATGATAAATATCTAAATCGAATCAAACAGCATGCATCTCATACATAAACATCACCCAAGAATTTAAGTCCGAATTCGTATGATACAAGTGGCTCTGATACCACTGTTGGGTCACGTCGGCACGCCCCGTGGCGCAGCGGAAAAATTAATCCGATGTAATCCAGTCAGGATCCATGTACATGAACGAATCTGGGGAGAAAATATGAAGAGTTACCTTTTAAAAATCTGGAAACTGGAAAACCGACGGTATGTCGGAATAACCCCGTCAAGTAAAACCGGGATCGTCACAGGTTCGCAACGACCTCTACGGAGTCCACCCGAACAAAACGAACAAAGTTTCTGCCTCCCTAACACTTAGGGATAAATTTCGACAGGTTTGAACACCTTCCAGGGAGAAGTCGAAATCCCTCCAAAGATTCTTGAGGGAGTCTGAAGTCGACCAGGAGTTCAACCGGGACTTGCAATCGAGCAAGGGAACCTTCAGGGATTTGCCATGGGGCAAGTACAACACCAGAAAAATATCGAACAGCTTCTCAGAGAGCTTTCTGGGATATGTCGAATTTTAGTGGAGAATCCCTAGGGGTGTTGTCGAAATCTTCAAGAGGAGGAAGAGGGATGATTTGGTTGCTAGCCCTTGTCCCTTTAAATAGTATTCAGAGACTTAATTCTAGTTGAATTCCTTAAATCCAAGTTCAACCAAAATTCATAGAATCTAATTCTACTTGAAATTGGTTTATATTAAATATACATTATATTTAATAATATTAAATGAAATATATATATATATATATTTAATTATGTAGAATCTTATTCTACATAAAACATGGATTTAAATATACATTGTATTTAATCCAAATATATATATTTTTATTATATAGAATCTCATTCTATCTTTACTTGGATTTAAATATATTTAAATATATGTTTTTAATTATGTGGAATCTAATTCTACATAAACTTGGAATTAAATATACATTATATAAATTCCAAATATATATTTAAATTTATAGAATCTTATTCTATAATATTTAAGTCTCTAAATATTTTCCATATTCTAAATAATATTTGATAAATACAATATTTATCCAATATTATTCCCATTTAAGGGAGTTGCCGGTTTCCCTTATCCCATAGGGGATTTTCGGCAACCTCCCTAAAAAAGGGAGTACAGTTTCCAATTTTTGTTCGTTTCATTCGAAGGGTGTGACCCTTGTAGGTTAATGCAACGTTAGCAGCAAAATTAGAATTGTTCTAATTTTACAAACAATGAGTGGCATCTAGCAATACATCATTGCTACCTAAGTTGCATGAAGTCATGGTTTGACTTTCCTAATTCTTGAATAAACTTCCTTTATTTATTTCATCCCTTTGTCCTTTATATCTTAGATGAACACAAGTCATGGGTTAGTCACACTTGCGTTGTCCATCTAGAGTTTCTTTATGTCTTGAGTAGATTATGATAAATGAATCTCTATGATATCTCATATCATAATATTCGAGCATGGCCATGCATTTTCTAATCTCACTCAATCAAGTGGCCAAAGATATTTCTCCCATTATGTAGGAGGGACAAATCCTTTCTTGATCAACCATACTTCACTACATAGGTCATCACGTATCCAATCATCAGTCTTTATAATGTAGTCAGTTACGACACACGTTTGACTATGTCAAAATACGTAAATCTTTATGTTGAAATCATGTTGATCTCAAGTCAGAGGATTATACATATGTTTATCATGAGCAATGTTGTGACTGTCACATAATTACCCAAGAAACATGCTCATAGCGGGCCAATCCAGTATGTTGTTCTCTAACAAATACTTATGTGTTGATTTTGACATCTCTATGTCATTGACAACGCTTGTCATCAACCACATATTAGTCTTTATATATTATCACGGTCCATACCCGTAATAATATTCGACTAAGGATCATATTTAACAATAATCGTATTATTGTATGGACATTATTATCCAATGGTTAGTTTGATGCACAAAAACATACCAAATGATAATAACGGAAATGCCATTACTTGATAAATCTAGTAAAATAGTATGTCTATTCAATCATCATATGATTGGTCTTTGGGCATACTCTAACAATCTCCCACTAGCACTAAGACCAATCATTCTCGTATCTAATACGACGTGGCTTAGTGTAACTGACATGCTTATGCTGTGTCAAAAGCTTTGTCAGGGAGTTGGCAAAGTTATCAACTTTGTGCGTATTTTGCATACTTTCACATCTCCAAGATGTTTGTGAATTATTCCTTAGCCACTTAACCTTGTACTTATCCCTAAGCCGAGATGGTTTAACCATAAACTGAAAAACACGTATTTACTCCTTTCGAATGCTTAACTCTCCCGATATTAATCAAATGGATAACCTCAGAATGCTCTCCCGATGCTCTTATGATATGTTGAAAAACCAAAGTAAATAAACTTGAAGTTTTTATTACTTGAACAGAAAAATCCTAAGAACAATACAATCCTCACAACTAATTTACAAGATCAACCCTTAGCTCTTGGGGAAGTTTAGAACATGATGGAGAGAGAGAAACGACTAGGGTTTTGGGAGAAGACGACTAGGAACTGAGATATCCTTTCCTAGGTCAAATTACATGTCTTTATATAGGCCTTGGGTCCAAGTTTTCTAATATGGCAAGAATACAAGTTTAAATTAAAGTACAACTCTATTAAACACTAAATCTTCTGAGTAGATGCCTTTAATTTGTCCTCTTTTCTTGCTTTGACTTTCTTCCTTGAACTTTTGGGCCTTTGCCTTCCTTCTGCTTCAGGGCTTAGAAAAATATGGGAGTGATCGACGACAGACTGGCTTGAAATCCTCTATCTGTCGAGCTCCGCTTCACTTTTCCACCTCAGTGTCTCTTTGTCGTCATAGCTGCCACGACAGGTGTAACGACAGACAGTGCTCTTTTGTCCTTCAATTCCAGCTCCGCAACTTGCCTCTGCTCCTTTGCTGCCCTGGATTTCTGTCGCAGCAGATACCTGCAAAAGTGACCAATTTCAGCAGCATCTGTGCAGTTTTATCTAATTGTGATGTGTATGTAGAAATCTATCCTAAATGTAATAAATCATGCTTGAGTGTAGAAAAACATGGGTAAATGAGGGGTAAAATATAGAACTTTTATGCATTCAACAGAAAGATAGTTTGGTTGCTGAGAAAGTTGAGAGAAAAGTTTAGGAGAAAAGTAGTTACGTAAGAAAATGTTTAGCCATTTAAAAATCATTTAAAACAGAAAATCAAGGGAATAGTTGATAAAACCTTGGTGTAATAGCTCCATAAGGATTCTAAGTTTTGGCTCTCTTCAATTTAGTCATTGAAACAAAACTTGCAATTTTTACATTTTAGTCACCAACTGAAATTTCGACTTTCCAAAAATCATTTTCCAAAATTGGCTTCACTTTCCCTCAATATAGATTTAAAGAGGATTTTAGAAATTTTTCGCATAACTTTATCTCATCCCGAACCAAGTTTTCCCTAAACCATCTCCAAACTGACCCGGATCTCTAATCTAGATTCATCGGACCCTAAATCGTCTTTAAAACCTCTCGGCCCAAAACTGGAGCGTTACAATGATGTTTCGATCATTGGTGATAGTTGGAGTGTAACCCCCGTAGCCCGGCCTAGACGGTTGACCCGAACCACGAAGATTACACGGGGAAAACCAAAGTCAACCCGAAAGTCAGCCTTGATTAACGACCCTTTTTTTTCTTTTTAATCTTGTCTAGATGCTCATTAACCCTAGATGTGATCACACAAACAACATACTCAAAGATCACAACCATCAGAGATCATTCAGGGACCCAATTGCACAAAACACAACTTTAGGGACCAATTTGTAAATTCTGAAAACTTTGAGGCCTTAACCAGATTTTAAGTTACCAACTTAAAATTAATCATATTTCATGCATCTCAGCCAAATTTCAGCTCAAACGGACATCTCAAACTCATACAATTGCTCACACAAGATTCAGGACCAAAATGCAAACATTTTGAAACACATAACTGCCACTGTCAGCCCCCAACGGTCAACCGTTCCGAAACGGGAGACAGCCCGTTTCGAAATGCGGGGCCGTTCCGAAACAGGCATAGCCCGATTCGAAACGGGGGTCTGGCAGAAGCCTTTCCGTTTCGGAACGGTGTCACCCGTTTCGGACGCCTGGGCTGCTTCGAGGCACCCGTTCCGAAACGGTTCACCCTGTTCCGAAACACCCTGCACAAAATGCAGAAATTTGCCTATTTAAACATGCAATAGGCCAACCAAACATGCTCCAAACGCTACCAAACTTTGCCAACATGCAATTTAACATAAAAGAGGCATACTTGCATCAACAATTCAACAAAATAACAACATATACAAAAAGCCCCAAATCTAAAGGCATGCTTCCTACACAAGCAACCACTTAAGCACAAACTTTCCAAACCAAGCTCATTTATGCCAATACATGATCCAACAACAACATTAACATAAAAACATCCTTGTTCAAACATAAACGAACACATACACGTTAACCCCGTGAGATTCTACCCCCATTGCCTTTATTAACTATAGCTATTCACCGAGACATACATCTCACTTGGAGTCCACCTTGAATCCCTTGCTCCTTGCTGTCCAAACTTCAAGAATCTGCATTGATGGACAAAAAGGAGCGTAAGCACATAATGCTTAGTGAGGAATGCTCAAAACCAAAACACCATCAATGCAGCGGTTCACAAAACACTTTTAAAACAAACCCGATTTATTTACCAAAGCCAAGTTTGAAACCCTTTTCAACAACAAGCATCAAAACCATGCCTTGCACATACATGAAAACCAACCCTTAGCTTAGCAAGCTAAGAAAACCTTTTTAAAGCACAACTTACAAATCATCCATTTAGCCAAACCATGCATAAACACCATATGCAAAGCTAAAACAAAGCCTTGGAAAACACTCCCATTCCATAACATACCTTTCTTAAACTTGAGAGCCATTTCAAGCAAGAAACCTTTTTAAAACCATTACTCAAGTAATCCATCACATGCATTTACCAAGGCAACAATATACACCATACTATCATCATCACATGCCTTTTAAAACAAGTCTTCCAAGACTCCAATGCATTAAAGATATATCATGATCACATGCATCATTTATCAAATGATAATCAACACTTGCTCAACTTAACAAGTAAACATGCATTTACAAGCATTATACAATTTCCATGCAACCATGCATCTTTTCAAGCATTTCATGCTTCACATGCAATTATGCATCTTTTCAAGCATCTCATGCTTCATCACAATCAAGAACATCATATTGGCCTTCAAGTGATCAATCACATCCACTTTTCAACTCAACATCCAATCGGATACGCGGATTCCGAGCGTTGTCCCTACGCTCCCTACACCCTACCAATCCAAGGTCCTCGAATGGGCAACACCTCCATTATGACCTCAACATCCTAAGGTTCCCATGTATGGACTTTTAAACACCACACAACCTTAGCTCTTCCCCAAGGTTCCCATGTATGGACTTTTAACCACCATACAACCTTGACATGCACAAGGTTCTCACATATGGGCAACACCTCCATATAACCTTTGCATTCACCGATTGGTAGTTGTAGAAATCACTAATGAGATCCGGGACACCCTATACAAGATCCACACATGGACTTAACACCGCCATTGTGATCTCAACAAGCACAAGGTTCTCACATATGGACTTTTAAACACCATATAACCTTTGCTCAACCAAGGTCCTCGAATGGGCAACACCTCCATTATGACCTTAACCATCTCGTTAGGATACTTGAAGGGAGTTTCCCGGTCCACTCTTGACCACTCCACCTCCAAGGCGACTTAATTCACGGTGCACCCAATCCTATAGCCGGCTAACTATATCCGATCAAAGAACCAAGAACCACTTACATCACTTGCCAATATAACCATCTTACCACATTAGTCCAATGTTCCACATGCATAACCATAATGCAAAACCACTACCACATTAATCAAATGATTCACATGCATAACCAATATGCAAAACCATTACCACATTAATCAAATGATTCACATGCATAACCAATATGCAAAAGCCATCATTTACAAACATTAATTCACTGTTTAAAAGCACTAAACAAAGCCATTGAACAACATGCAACACCATGCATCAAATCCACATTTTCAATGTATAAAACCAAGGATCTCTTACCTTGAGCATCCTTCACATATGGCTTTCAAAACCAGCATTAAACCATGCTAAAATATGCTTTCAAAACAGATTCAAACCATGCAAAACACATGCATTTCAATCATCAACCACAATTGCTTAAAAAGCCAATTCATAACACAAATCAAGTAAGAAATCCATTTACTTACTCTTGAGCTTAGCAAAGTTGTTTAGACTTAAACTAAGCTCCCAAAACCTTCAAACCTTTGTTTAAAAGCCGAAAACCCAACTTCACTCACCGATACACAAAACAAAGCTAGCCACCAAGCCTTCCAAGCATCCGAAACCTTCCGCAACACCTCTAAAGCTCACGGATCAAACTCCCCTGTTTCAAGCACACAAAAACAGCACATTAATGCATCATTATGCATTAAGAACAGCAGCCACACAACCAAACTCGCTGCTCGACACAAATCCAACAATTCGGCTACCAAACACAACCGAAATCACCTTCAAACATTTCCAAAACTTAACCCAGCCAAGATCCATCACTTCTAACCATTTTTAAACATCATTTAACATCCAAAATGATCACAAACACGTCCTTATACTCCCAGGTATAACAGATCACCAAAAACACTCCAAAAACAACCAAAAACTCAAGCAAAACTTAGGAAATTCAACCTATCCGGGATTGCATTAATTAAACCTCAACTTCTAATCAATTTAACATTCATTTAACATCATTTTGACACTTCAAAACACTGCCCAAACAGATCACACGAAAATTTCACCAAAATCACCAAATCTTGCATTTTAAGCCAAAATCAAGATTTCTATTGAAAAGCCTTTAACAAAACACAAACCAAGGATTGAGAACTTGGGAATTTCAGTAAAGAACTGATAGTTTAGAGGAGAGAGACGTTCTTACCTCCAAACTTGAATTTCTCCTTTTTAGAGCCAAAAAGCTTGATGAAACAACTTGCAAATTGAGAGGTTTTGTTGATGAGATCATTAGGAATCAAATGAGAGTTGAAATGAGAGATTTAGATGCCAAAATCAGAGAAGAAAAATCTGGAGAATTGTGTTTGGGTTGAGAGAAATGAGAGAAAAGGAAAATGGAGAGAAAATGAAAAGTTAGTTAAGAAATGGTAAAAATGATTTCCCTCCTCTTTCATAATCTTTAAAATCAGAATAAAGCCTTAAAATATCTTAGAAAAATCTGGAGAAATTCTTATTGGAATAATAGCTCCTTAAAGATTCAAAGTTTCAATCCTTTATAAAACTGTCCCCGAACTTTCAAAAATTACATTTTGGTCACTAGCCAAAATGTCAACCTTCCGAACCTCACTTTCCAAAATTGATTTCACAGTTCACTTTTATATATTAAAAGATGATTTTAGAACATTTTTTCCATATTTTTAATGCAACCCGAACTAGGCTTTCCTAATTTCACCTCTTTAGATTCGAACAGCACTTTGACCAAACCGGTCAACGCCCAAAACTTCTGAGCCCAAAACCGGGGCGTTACAACTCTCCCCCCCTTAGGAAATTTCGTCCTCGAAATTTCAACCGGCGAAAAGAGAACAACAACTTTCTCAAAACACACACAAGGCAACACAAAAACCTCAACCAACACTGAACACTTTCCACACAAAACTCCACTGAACCCAACACCAGTACATGCTGTTCACAAACCCAGAACACTCAAAGATAGCCACAACTTAACCTTCCACATATCCGGACTGTACACAGCCCCAACTTCGACCATAAAGAACTTTAGCTTTCACAGCACACACTACTGTAACACACAACTTCCAAGACTGGTTCACACAGGGACTCTAACCAATCCAATTCAACCACCATACAAACTTCTCTGCTTCCAAAACTCTTGAAACTCTCAAACCTCTTCCAAGAATCTTCCCAACAAGCAAGAATTCTTAAGCATCAACTGCTTACCCAAACTCCTCAACAAAAGCTGATAAACCTCCACAACTGTTGCTAACATTACCACCACGACTCACCAGGTCTACTCACCCACAAACCAAAATTTACATTACAACTCCAACTCGGCTCCGCCAGCTGCTCCATACACCACCAGCTGACCTCAAAAGAATTTCACATACACACAACCAGCCAACCACTTCTCATAAGAATCCTTCCAAACAACACAAGCCTTCGATCCTTCATGATCCTTCCACTTCAACTTAAATGCTAAGCTACCTCAGGACTTGGAAAAACAACCACCAAACTGCAACCTCACTTAGCACCAAGGAACTACCGTTCCCACTTAGCTATCAAACCACCTGATCGATTCTAACCTCAACCGGTACCCCTCACCACCAAACCACTAAACTCATAAAGCATCAAACACCAATCTTCTACCAACAGGCTATACCACCCTCACTATTACTAGCAACTAGCTTAACAAACTCCATTACCTCTAACTTCCACTCAGCACTAACACAACCTCTAAAAACCTATCATCCAACCTAACCCAACCTCCATTCTAACAGATTCGATTAATTATTAGCGAGTGTGAACATCGTATGTATGATCACCAACATGCCCTATCAATGCCTGATGTACATGTATGCAAAACCTCTAATGTCATGCCACATGTATGCATGGACAAACATATATAATATAGCATATAACAATGATTTTAACTGTGCATGAATGCCAGTTCACACCCTCCAATAACATCCTCAAATCCGTCTAAGAACAACCTCCTACCTCACTTCTAGCTTATCTAACTCCATCATACCAGCAACTACTAACCACAAGATTCTCACAAAGCCCTCTTCACATCAAAGATGTTTCCAAACTACAACCATTACCCCAAACATGCTAGCAACAAGACTAAACTTACCACGCAAGGAAAACCAACAGAAACCAAACTAAGGTAACTAGAGCAAAGATTACTAAACAAGGTTACCTGAAAACACAACACCTCTCTGAAGCTTCATCAGACGAGCTCTCTTCCTTGCTGAACCATCATCCTCCTGCCGCACCACTGCAGCACCAGCTAACACACTAGGGTCAACACCAACTCCTTGCGGTAAAGAACCTTGGCTGTTCCGAGCCAACATCAAACAATCACGTCTCATGTGTCCAGCAGACCCACATTTCCAGCAATTCTCCTTTCCCACACTCTTCACAACTTTCTGCTCTTTCTGCCACTTCTGAACCTTGCCTCGGCCGTGCCCACGACCTTTCTGAGATCCTTTGGCTAACACCAAAGCTAACTTCACTCCATGAGGACAATCACGCTTAACATGCACTTTGGAACCACAATTCCAACAAACACCTGCGCCCCCACAACGTCCAACATGGCGCCTTTCACAACGGTCACACACCGGTGGCTGAACTTCCACTCCTTGCCCAAGCAACACTTGCTCCACAACAGCACCATCGTCACTTTGCTCAACCCTTGGAAACTTCCCTCCAAGATACCTTTCACAAAAGGCAGATACAAAGAAATCCCAATCAATATCAGGGATATGTGACGCCACCGCCACAGATGTCCACCAGGCACATGCATCCTCCAACATCAGAGAAACAACACTCCCCAGCTTACAAGCAAGATCACAGCCTTCCTGATCCAAGATCAAAACCACACTGGCCAACCAGGCCTCAAACATCTCTGGTGTAGAACCATGATATTCCACAACACCCAAATCAAGCAAACGCTGCTTCGGCAAACCCACACATTCCACAGCTAGCACATCCACTGACTTTACCTTTACCACAGCCTGAGATGTTCCCAACACCTCCTGAACATCAGATGATGAACTCTTCACCGCAGAACTAGCTTCTTTCCCTTGCCTTATCACCTCAACCCCAGGCACAGAAAACTGAGACAAAACACATCCACGAAAGGGTGAATTCCACGCCTTAACAACCTGCCCCAAGGCAGCAACCATCTCACTCAACCGCCATTCTTTCATCAACTTTGCCATACCACTAACAACAACAAACATACAATCACAACAAGCAAACAAACCAGTTAGACCAGCATAAGCAAGGATTCAAACTCCAACTCCAAATAACACAATAGCTATATTAATAAGGCAATGGGTATCCCGAATCCTCCCCTTACATGACATAACAGTCAACACAACATGGATATCACAACATCAAGCATATCAAACAACACACCTTGATCATGCTTACATCAAACAGCATCCACTTGCAACAGCATATTATTACATAACATACTCACAGCACTTTCATCATGCATAAAACCAACTCACAGCATCAGCTTAACATCAGCACAAACCACATAAGCTCAACCAAGATTCATAACCATAAAACATGCTTGAAAACATCAGCAACATGCTCAGAAACATCAGCAATTTGCTCAGAAACACCAGCATCATGCCCAGAAACACATGTTTCAACCAACATTCAACCACACAACAAGGTAAACATCAACACACATCACAACAACTTACCGTTTTCCCCAAGCATTCGCAACACAGCTCTGATACCACCAAATGTAACCCCCGTAGCCCGGCCTAGACGGTTGACCCGAACCACGAAGATTACACGGGGAAAACCAAAGTCAACCCGAAAGTCAACCTTGATTAACGACCCTTTTTTTTTCTTTTTAATCTTGTCTAGATGCTCATTAACCCTAGATGTGATCACAAAAACAACATACTCAAAGATCACAACCATCAGAGATCATTCAGGGACCCAATTGCACAAAACACAACTTTAGGGACCAATTTGTAAATTCTGAAAACTTTGAGGCCTTAACCAGATTTTAAGTTACCAACTTAAAATTAATCATATTTCATGCATCTCAGCCAAATTTCAGCTCAAACGGACATCTCAAACTCATACAATTGCTCACACAAGATTCAGGACCAAAATGCAAACATTTTGAAACACATAACTGCCACTGTCAGCCCCCAACGGTCAACCGTTCCGAAACGGGAGACAGCTCGTTTCGAAACGCGGGGCCGTTCCGAAATAGGCATAGCCCGTTTCGAAACGGGGGTCTGGCAGAAGCCTTTCCGTTTCGGAACGGTGTCACCCGTTTCGGACGCCTGGGCTGCTTCGAGGCACCCGTTCCGAAACGGTTCACCCTGTTCCGAAACACCCTGCACAAAATGCAGAAATTTGCCTATTTAAACATGCAATAGGCCAACCAAACATGCTCCAAACGCTACCAAACTTTGCCAACATGCAATTTAACATAAAAGAGGCATACTTGCATCAACAATTCAACAAAATAACAACATATACAAAAAGCCCCAAATCTAAAGGCATGCTTCCTACACAAGCAACCACTTAAGCACAAACTTTCCAAACCAAGCTCATTTATGCCAATACATGATCCAACAACAACATTAACATAAAAACATCCTTGTTCAAACATAAACGAACACATACACGTTAACCCCGTGAGATTCTACCCCCATTGCCTTTATTAACTATAGCTATTCACCGAGACATACATCTCACTTGGAGTCCACCTTGAATCCCTTGCTCCTTGCTGTCCAAACTTCAAGAATCTGCATTGATGGACAAAAAGGAGCGTAAGCACATAATGCTTAGTGAGGAATGCTCAAAACCAAAACACCATCAATGCAGCGGTTCACAAAACACTTTTAAAACAAACCCGATTTATTTACCAAAGCCAAGTTTGAAACCCTTTTCAACAACAAGCATCAAAACCATGCCTTGCACATACATGAAAACCAACCCTTAGCTTAGCAAGCTAAGAAAACCTTTTTAAAGCACAACTTACAAATCATCCATTTAGCCAAACCATGCATAAACACCATATGCAAAGCTAAAACAAAGCCTTGGAAAACACTCCCATTCCATAACATACCTTTCTTAAACTTGAGAGCCATTTCAAGCAAGAAACCTTTTTAAAACCATTACTCAAGTAATCCATCACATGCATTTACCAAGGCAACAATATACACCATACTATCATCATCACATGCCTTTTAAAACAAGTCTTCCAAGACTCCAATGCATTAAAGATATATCATGCTCACATGCATCATTTATCAAATGATAATCAACACTTGCTCAACTTAACAAGTAAACATGCATTTACAAGCATTATACAATTTCCATGCAACTATGCATCTTTTCAAGCATTTCATGCTTCACATGCAATTATGCATCTTTTCAAGCATCTCATGCTTCATCACAATCAAGAACATCATATTGGCCTTCAAGTGATCAATCACATCCACTTTTCAACTCAACATCCAATCGGATACGCGGATTCCGAGCGTTGTCCCTACGCTCCCTACACCCTACCAATCCAAGGTCCTCGAATGGGCAACACCTCCATTATGACCTCAACATCCTAAGGTTCCCATGTATGGACTTTTAAACACCACACAACCTTAGCTCTTCCCCAAGGTTCCCATGTATGGACTTTTAACCACCATACAACCTTGACATGCACAAGGTTCTCACATATGGGCAACACCTCCATATAACCTTTGCATTCACCGATTGGTAGTTGTAGAAATCACTAACGAGATCCGGGACACCCTATACAAGATCCACACATGGACTTAACACCGCCATTGTGATCTCAACAAGCACAAGGTTCTCACATATGGACTTTTAAACACCATATAACCTTTGCTCAACCAAGGTCCTCGAATGGGCAACACCTCCATTATGACCTTAACCATCTCGTTAGGATACTTGAAGGGAGTTTCCCGGTCCACTCTTGACCACTCCACCTCCAAGTCGACTTAATTCACGGTGCACCAAATCCTATAGCCGGCTAACTATATCCGATCAAAGAACCAAGAACCACTTACATCACTTGCCAATATAGCCATCTTACCACATTAGTCCAATGTTCCACATGCATAACCATAATGCAAAACCACTACCACATTAATCAAATGATTCACATGCATAACCAATATGCAAAACCATTACCACATTAATCAAATGATTCACATGCATAACCAATATGCAAAAGCCATCATTTACAAACATTAATTCACTGTTTAAAAGCACTAAACAAAGCCATTGAACAACATGCAACACCATGCATCAAATCCACATTTTCAATGTATAAAACCAAGGATCTCTTACCTTGAGCATCCTTCACATATGGCTTTCAAAACCAGCATTAAACCATGCTAAAATATGCTTTCAAAACAGATTCAAACCATGCAAAACACATGCATTTCAATCATCAACCACAATTGCTTAAAAAGCCAATTCATAACACAAATCAAGTAAGAAATCCATTTACTTACTCTTGAGCTTAGCAAAGTTGTTTAGACTTAAACTAAGCTCCCAAAACCTTCAAACCTTTGTTTAAAAGCCGAAAACCCAACTTCACTCACCGATACACAAAACAAAGCTAGCCACCAAGCCTTCCAAGCATCCGAAACCTTCTGCAACACCTCTAAAGCTCACGGATCAAACTCCCCTGTTTCAAGCACACAAAAAAAGCACATTAATGCATCATTATGCATTAAGAACAGCAGCCACACAACCAAACTCGCTGCTCGACACAAATCCAACAATTCGGCTACCAAACACAACCGAAATCACCTTCAAACATTTCCAAAACTTAACCCAGCCAAGATCCATCACTTCTAACCATTTTTAAACATCATTTAACATCCAAAATGATCACAAACACGTCCTTATACTCCCAGGTATAACAGATCACCAAAAACACTCCAAAAACAACCAAAAACTCAAGCAAAACTTAGGAAATTCAACCTATCCGGGATTGCATTAATTAAACCTCAACTTCTAATCAATTTAACATTCATTTAACATCATTTTGACACTTCAAAACACTGCCCAAACAGATCACACGAAAATTTCACCAAAATCACCAAATCTTGCATTTTAAGCCAAAATCAAGATTTCTATTGAAAAGCCTTTAACAAAACACAAACCAAGGATTGAGAACTTGGGAATTTCAGTAAAGAACTGATAGTTTAGAGGAGAGAGACGTTCTTACCTCCAAACTTGAATTTCTCCTTTTTAGAGCCAAAAAGCTTGATGAAACAACTTGCAAATTGAGAGGTTTTGTTGATGAGATGATTAGGAATCAAATGAGAGTTGAAATGAGAGATTTCGATGCCAAAATTAGAGAAGAAAAATCTGGAGAATTGTGTTTGGGTTGAGAGAAAATGAGAGAAAAGGAAAATGGAGAGAAAATGAAAAGTTAGTTAAGAAATGGTAAAAATGATTTCCCTCCTCTTTTATAATCTTTAAAATCAGAATAAAGCCTTAAAATATCTTAGAAAAATCTGGAGAAATTCTTATTGGAATAATAGCTCCTTAAAGATTCAAAGTTTCAATCCTTTATAAAACTGTCCCCGAACTTTCAAAAATTACATTTTGGTCACTAGCCAAAATGTCAACCTTCCGAACCTCATTTTCCAAAATTGATTTCACAGTTCACTTTTATATATTAAAAGATGATTTTAGAACATTTTTTCCATATTTTTAATGCAACCCGAACTAGGCTTTCCTAATTTCACCTCTTTAGATTCGAACAGCACTTTGACCAAACCGGTCAACGCCCAAAACTTCTGAGCCCAAAACCGGGGCGTTACATGGAGGGTTTGACCATTCTCAGTTATGTTGGCGACAATTAGTTGGAGATTTGTGTATCCAAATATTACTTGTAATCCGAGGTAAAATAAATCAAATAAACTTATATTATGAACTTATAAGAACAAATTTGAATAAAGAAAGTAATGACTGTATGAATATGGATATAAGTATGTACATAAGTAAGATATGAATAACAAAATTATAATGGTTATTCTATGTATATTTGTTGCCACACTACGACTGTAATTTCTTTTGTATACATTGACTAAAGCATGGTATATCATTTACATTTATATTTAACTACCTCACTAAGTTAAGTAAGCTTATCATGTTTCTTTGCATACATTTCAGGTATTAAATCTCCATGTATACGCAAGATCTTGTTTAGGGGTTTCAAGTTACTCTTGATTCATTGAGTAAATTTTCTTTTGATAACAACTTGACGGTGGCATATGGACTATGCGTATAAGTTTTGCGTTGTTAGGAATACAACCTTGATTGATATTATGATTTGTTTAATTGATAAATGATAATTTTGGTATATGATAATGTGTTATGGTTTGACTATTAAATATGATATTAAATAAATAAAAAGGTAACAAGATTTAAGGATTTAGAAAATTGAAATGGGCATGTAAGTAGTTAGGAATGGCTATGTCATGATATCATCTTATGCTATGTTACTTCATATGATATGTTAAAAGACATGCTTAAGCTACGTTTAAGAAATACTTGATTTGAAGTTTAACAAGTCATGTGGTGTAAAAAGATATTTGTTAAGATTGTTTGTAGGGAATTTAAGTTATGAGACAAGTAATAAGTCTATAATGTAAGAAATTATGTTTAAGCTATGTGACTCGGTTTTAGCTTGAATCTTGATGATTTTGAATTGGAAATGTAAAATAAATGATATATAGATCAAGTTTAAATTAGCATTAACTTGTATGAAATTTTTACAATAAATTTAGAAAGGTTTTAAGCCTTTTTGAACCACTTAAAACTAGATTTTGATTTCAGACTTGTAATTTGATACATAGTGTCACGGGCCGCCAGTTCGAGCTCGTGCCATATGCGCATTTGCCGATAGAAGGGGTTCAGACACAGACTTTGGCCTCGAAAAGACCACCAAACATAGCTCGATCCGTGAGAGATTCTGGAAGGTTCCAGAATGTTCTGGAAGATCCTGGAAGATTTAGTCCAACATTATCCATTTGAATTGATTTTATTTAGATAATGTTGTGATATTTAGAGATTTTGTAAAGATATTGTGTAAATCTCGTCCGTCGATGTAAATCAGTTTTGACCGTCAGATTTGGGGGAGTTCAACTATAAATAGAGACTCCCCAGCTCATTTGTAAATCACTCAGTTTTCTATCTTAAGAGTAATCAAGGCATTCACTCTATATCCTCTGTGTTGTTCTTCGTGTTCTTGGTTTTCTTCTTTTAGATTCAAAGGCCATTCATTATAGTTTGCTTCCGCTTAGAACGATCTTGCGTTCTTAAGTGCCTTGGAAGTTTTGATCTTCCGGAGTTTGAATTTAGGCTTACTTAGGAGTTTTGATCTAGCCCCGTGACAGCGTATCAGTGCGATATATGTAGTGTACTGATACGGCTGGGCTAATTGACCATTTGGTGCAGGGTGTACCGATACAGAGGATGTTACCGGTACAAAAATTAGTTTCTAGAATTTAATTGGTCATGGTGTGCCGATACGATGTTTTTAAGTACTAATATGCTGTTGATTAGTACTGGTACGGATGCTAGTACCGATACAAAAATGAACCATTGGAATTGAAAATTTTAATTGGTATTGGTACGGACCTTCGATTACAGGTACGAAAGGCAATTAAATCATTTTCATTTATAAATAGATGTAATTTTTTAGCCTTTGCATTTTAGTCTTAGATGGTATATGTATCAATTGAATGAGATGAAATTCCCAAATAAGCTAAAATTTAACAAGTATGTTTCGACATGAATTTCATATGTATGCCCTTAATTGTTTTAAAGGACCTTGAAATTCTAGAATTTATATTATAGTTTTTAATATTGAATTATGGAATTAAAATAATAAAATATTTGGTTCTGATTTGGTAAGACTTGAGATAAGTAAATGGATGAAAAGGAAGAGTTAAAAGATGATTTCAGGAAAGTCCTTGAATTTTGTAAATTTTACACTTTATTCCTTGAACTTTGAAAACATTGCTAAGTAGTCCCTAATAATAAAAATCAGAATTAAGACACTTATATTCTTAATAATTTTTTGATTGCTTCGAAAATAAATATGTTTGAGTTTGTTTATCTTTGAATCGAATGTTTGTTTTTATGGTTTGCTCTTCGATGACACTTTTCATCCGGTTTTCTTCCAGACCGGGTAGGTGGTGTTACAGACGTTTTTTTTAATTGTCAAAAAACATTTAGCATTATTCACAAATTGTGATGAAAATAAAAAATTTCACGTTAATAGTATATTTTGTGACTTTATACGCAAAGTCATATAGAAAAAATGTTTGTAACACCGATGACAGAAGAGTTAAAAGATGGTTTTAGGAAAGTCCTTGAATTTTGTAAAATTTACACTTTATTCCTTGAACTTTGAAAACTTTGCTAATTAGTCCCTAATGATAAAAATCAGAATTAAGACACTCATATTCTTAATAATTATTTGATTGCTTCAAAAATAAGTATGTTTGACTTTGTTTATCTTTGAATCGAATGTTTTTCTGGTTTGCTCTTCGGTGACACTTTTGATCCGGTTTTCTTCCAGATCAGATAGGGGGTGTTATAGATGCTTTTTTAATTGTCAGAAAACATTTAGCATTATTCACTAATTGTGGAGAAAAGAAAAACATGTCACGTTAATAGTTTATTTTGTGACTTTATACGCAACGTCATATAAAAAATTGTCATTAATTGATAACTTTTGTAGTGGAAATTGAAGCTTTACTCGATTAAATAATGAGAGAAAGTTAGAAGAAATTGAGCTTTGAAGTTTTAAACATTATTCAAGACATAGCCACTTCATTTCTAAAGCAAATTGTCACGGGGGTAGATTGTCAGCCTAAAGAACCGTGTGGCCTTAGTCAATGTTCTCGATACAAACGACCAAGTTAGCCTGATTTCTTTTTCCGAAAGATCAAACTCCTCATAGGCACTAAAAACATCGAATGGTTTTAAGCTAAAGCAAACTAAAAGATAGGAAACAAAAAACAAAAAACGCTCAAAAACATAATAGATGATTTTAGAGTAAATGTTGTGTATTACTTAGAGAATGAATGGTTACAAGTCAGGTTGAGAGAGCTCTATTTATATTTAAATCCCCGTACAATGAATGACCAAGATCGATTTCTATCAGCGGCTCAGATCGAAAGCTACCTACCACATACTGGCTAACTATGAAAAGTCTATCACATTGGATACTTTCCTTAGGTTCGCGATCACATAAATGTTTAAATTGGTGGATATTCTTATACTTTAAAATATTCTCTGGTAAGATGTCATCTATTAATTTACCATAATCAATGTGATCGGACCTTCTATCAATCTACAACAGTCGAGCCAAGTAAGGTGGTCTTCTAAGAAAGCCCAAGATTTTGCAAAGAATCTCTTGGGTACTTTAATGCGCATGTGTATTAGTTAGTAACTTGCAAGTTGAGACATTCTCTCGTACCCAATCCAGCGATACCTCATCACTGACTCGGAATGGGCTTGGTTTGGTTGGATCTCCTTCAGAACCTTGGCTTGCTCCGAACTCAGAATCACGCTAGGTTGTCCCCTATAAGGATTGAATGCATTGGTCTATACTTCCATGTAACATCATCTCTCTCACTATCATTGCGTACATCTCGGTCATAAGAGCTTCCTCTTATAGGTTATGATATGTTTTAGCCTGGGCCCTCTCGATCCTTCAACAAAAGCTTGGATGCTGATGTCACTATGTTGAAAATTAAGTGATCTCTCAGAACTCTAAAAGACCTCTTATATCCTAGCCAAGTCTTTGAACTTTGGCAACCTAATGGGTTAGGTTTTCTGCTCTCTACACCCAATAAAGACGGAAAATCAAACTGAAAAACATGACTATTGTGTTTGAGATGTACCTCTCTTGCTCATTGACATGTCTCATGTCTTGGGAAGGCTTTTGCTTCTCTAGCCCTTCAAAGGTAGTCTCCTCAGTGGCAGCAACCAAGTCATCTGTTTTGACTAGTTGGACAACATTCAACACCTTGGTCTCTATCGTCGTGTCTCATTGGATCGGAACAATGCATTGTTTGTGAGAATCCAAAATGCAAACACGGTCAGCAAAAGGGACCACGAGTGAATTAAGTCGATCAAGGAAATTTAAACCAATGGAAAATTCATAGTCATCCAAGTGTATTACCTAGAATGTTTCATTGCCTTTCCACTCTTCAATGTGCAACTCCAGGCCTCATGCCACTCCCACGGTTGGAACACCCTTGGAATTGACAGTCTTGATCACCCAGGTGATTCTTCAACATTCAGACCAAGTTTGTTAGTAGCTTTCTTGGACATGAATAAGTGAGAAATTCATGTGTCCACAAGAGCACTTCTTCTTTGACCCACAACGCTGATATCCATGAACATCAACCCTTTCTGTTTTTGGCCCTTCATCGCCTTGGCAAAACTCAACAATATCAAACCAAGCTTTAAAGCCTCGTTGCACTCGGGCTTGTTCTCATCCATGGTGGACTTTTTTACTCGATTTGGGAAATCTCGCAAAATGTGTGGCCCTTAACATTGGTAGCACTTCAGTTGTTTCTCATATACCCTCGGCTTGATTGTCTTATACGAAGCAACCACGCAAAGTTTCAGCTCCTCATCTGACTTATCGTCTCTTATGGAAATGAGACAATTCTTCGTGGGACAATCTTTGATCAGATGTGGGCCATCAAAATGATAGCACTTCAGTGGTCCCCTCTCGTCCCTTCTTTGATTGTTGGACTTGGCCTTATCTCTCCCTCTCAATGGCTCATCCTCACAATCACTAGAATCATGCTCCTTCTCATCTTCCCCACATTTGGCCTTGCCTCAGGGCTTGGAAAAAATAGGGCCTCTCGGACTTGTTGCCACTATTATCAGTTAATAACTCTGCAGCTACTAAGGCTTTAAAAAGTTCCTGCACATTCCTCCGCTCTAACTCCATTGTGGCCCATGGCTTTAATCCATCCAAGAAGTTGAAAAAAGCAAACTTGTCACTCATCTCTGGATTTGGAGTTTTAATTCACTAAACTCTTAAATATACTCCCAAATTGATCCTTCATGCTTAAGTCTCCTAAACTCAGATCGTGCCTCATTTTCAGCATTCCCCGGGTAAAATCGTTGTTTCAACTCAACTCGTAACTCTTCTCATGTTCGAACGGTAGTGCCCTCTCGCTTCTCGTCAGAGCACCTATGACACCACCACAACAGAGCATTGTCAGTTAAATAAACACTCGTAGTATTTACCTTGTCTTCATCATTGACGATGCTTGTTTCTCGATAGTATTGTTCCATGCCCAACAAGAAGTTATCCACATCTTGGGTCGATCGAGTCCCCTCAAATAGCTTTGGCTTTGGGACGTCTTTCATGGGCTTGGGCACAAAGTGTGCCACTCCATTCGTCATGGCAATCTTGCACACGAATAAGTCAACTTTGAGTCTCTCAATCTACAACTTCAAAGTCTTTACCTCAGCTTCAGGCGCATCACTCCTCTGATTTGTACTGTCGATAACCTGGTTGAGTTGGTCTACTTTTTTTTCAACGTAGCCATAATATCCCTCGAAGTCACTCTCTTGGTTTTCCCAGCATAGATCTCCACACCCTTTGCCACAACGTCTCATTCCTTGCATGCTATCTCGATTTTGTGCTTTGCTCTAACACTCGCTCTGATATCACTTGTCACAAGGCTAGGACTTCATTAGCGGAATCGTGCAGCCTTATTTTGATGATCTTTAAATGAAAGACTAAGTTATCCTTCAAATGTTAAGCAAAGAGATTAGAAAGAACAAAAGCTTTTAGCTAGGAAAAACAATGAAAAGAAAGCAGATGAATGAATGAATTCTCTATTACTCAAAAGAAAGGGTGAATGAATGAAATGGGTGAGGGTGAGCCACTATTTATAGGTGAACCCTCTTATATCTAACAGTTAAGAACAATACAACCCAATGGATAGAATCAGTCCCTAGATTCAAGATCTTTATCTAAGGAAACTTCATACATATCTTACAAGGTTGACAAAGTTATTAGAGAAGAATAACTCTCAATCATATCAAGATTGTTGCTATCATTGTAGAGCGTCTGGGTGTTCTCTATTTATGAGCGCAAGTGCACACTCTTGTCAAGATATAGTATAAAAGATATCGTCTCCCACAGGGATTGGAGCAACTCCTATAAATGGTTTCCTGCACAAGGATTTAGTAAATACGCAATTAAATCTCTTGATGTTGAAATATAAAAACACAAGTAAAATAAAGATAGTGATGAGAGGAAAGATAGGGAGAGATCGGGCGATAGATTGGGTAAGACAAATGTAGCTCAATAGGGTGTGGACTGCATTGTAAAGTCTGAGTATGTTTTGCGTTGTCATGAATTGTTGTCTCGTCAGGTATGGCGGGCGGCAGGCTACGACCCTGTCACGTGGCCGCAGCGGGTAACTACCACTACAGGAGTGTACTGTCTCAGCAGGTGGAATGGAAAGAAGTCCTGGCGGCAAGTCTAGCAGACATTCCAAGTTCGACGGGATATTCGACAATGATCCTCCCTATTTCTAGGCAAGGATACTTGAACACTCACGTGATGTAGGCAATACCTAGCAATCTCAGCGTAAACCTAACACAGGCAAGTCCATTCGATTGGTGATCCCTCTTAGTCGCTGAAACTTGTGGACTGGTGTAGAACCAAGTTAGTCACGCCTCAACATGTTGTTACCGTGCTTAACCCTTTCTTGAGCCTTGCACTTTCGTGCCCGACAAATGGATTTTCTCTCAATTGACTGGTGTAGAATAATTGGAAGAACGAAGAGCATAGATTAAGCAAACTTTGGAATTTTATTGAAAACAACTCAAAGCTATTACAACTGTTTCCCACAAACTACTTTACATACACGTGCCTAAACCCTAGGAGAGTTGGGCCGCGACCCCCAACAACTCCAACCTATCTAGCTACATCTCTGTTGTGCGACTGTTCAAGCACGCATCCCCTCACACCCTGTCATGCCCCTATACCCTTACAAGCATTGGGTATATATAGGGCTCATGGCCTAAGTTTGAGTCCTCCTTGAAGTAGAAGTTCTTAAAGTATATTTACATTAAATACAGACTCATTTTTGCCTTAAATATGGACTCTTTGGACGTTGCCTTCTTCTGCAAGTAAGGATAAATGCTCCTACTTATTGATCTTGGATCAGCTCTACCGGCCGCTACAGGCTTCAGCAAATTGCAAGATTGGGCTCATTGGGCTTAGGGAATTGCCCTCTTTCAATCGCGACCCATCTTGGCTAAGTCGGTGTAACTCCTGCCCGGGCGGCACTTGGCAGCAATGTTGCTTCGGCAGTGTCCTTGGCGGCATCTAGAACTGCTTCAGTACAGCTCCTTTTGTTCCAGCTTTCTTGTCTTGTCTTGTCCTTTCCTCTCCTTTCCTTGCTATAACACCTGAAAACATAAACTAAACTAAAACTGTAACTTTTCTTAACCAAACATAAAGTATTCAATAAAAGTATAGTAAAAGAGAGGATACTGTTATAATGCCTGCAATGCACCTAAATATGTCTAAATGAACTTAAGAACAATAATAATAACGGCAGGAATATGTAAAAAATATAGAACTCATGGGCATTCTACAAACCCCCAAACTCGAACTATTGCTTGTCCTCAAGCAATACAACCTAGCTGGTAAATCTTCCCCTTGAAAAAAATTAATAGAAACATTAGCCTTTAACTTGATTTCTTACCTCAAGGCCTTGCACCTGTTTTTATGTTAGTGATAGGAAATGGCATAAAATAACTTAGGTTTAATTTTCTTAATGTCAGTGCAGTGTGTGCAGATCTGTGTCCATGCTAGCTTTCCTGAGATACTGAATTAACAAAGAATGCCTAAAATAATTAAAATTACTAAAGAGGATACAATTTGCTATCATGGCAGCACAGTTGGGCACTTTTTGTAACCCCCTAGCCCGGCCTAGACGGTTGACCCGAACTACGAAGATTACACGGGGAAAACCAAAGTCAACCCGAAAGTCAACCTTGATTAACGACCCTTTTTTTTCTTTTTAACTTTGTCTAAATGCATATTAACCTTAGGTGTACTCTAGAGATAAACATACTCAAAAATCACAGCAATCGGAAAATGATAAGGGACTCAATTGCACAACATACGAATTTAGGGACCAAAATGTAAAATCTGGAAATTAAGAGGACTTTACCAATTTTTAAGTTACCATTATGAAATTAGTCATGTTTCATACCTCTCTGCCAAATTTCACCTCAAACGGACATCTCAAGCTCAACCAATTGCACATACAAAAATCAGGACTAAAACGTAAAGCTTGCAAACCTCAAAACCATTCAAATCAGTGCCCAACGGTCAAGTGTTCCGAAACGGGTCTAGGTCGTTCAGAAACACCCATTGGCAGTAGCCAAAGTGTTTCGAAACACCTCAGCCCGTTTCGAAACACCCAGGCCAAAATATGCACCTGTTTCGAAACAGGCAAGGGTGTTTCGAAACACCCTGCCCAGAAACAGCAGAAAAGTCTGTTTTTCACACTTCCAACCCACCAAACACATACCTATGACTTCCACATCAAGCCAACAAGTCATCAAACATTAAAGGAACATATTTGCATCATCAAAACTCAATCAAAGCATCATTTAGGAAAAACCACAAGTCTATAGGCATGCATCCTAAAATGAAAAGCAAGCAATCATCAAATCTCCAAAACAAATACCAAATGGCCATTTACATGTTTCAAACATCATCATAGGCATTAAACCAAACTTAGGGAGTCCAAACATCTCCCAAAAACTCAATCTAGGTTCCCATTGCCAAATACCAAAAGCTAAAAGTGTTGTGAAAATAGTCACCATACAAGAGCTTAGACTTTCACTTGGATCCTTGACCTCCTTGCTGCCCTTTAAGCACTTCAATGCTCTGCATTATTGGTTCAAGAAAGAGAGAGCGTAAGCACACATGCTTAGTGAGAAATGCTCTAATGAAACAACACAATAATGCACTTTGTAAAAACACCTTTCCAAGGCCTTTAGTTTCAAAACCACATTTATCATGCATCCATGCATATAAACCAAGCATCTCATGCTTCAATACATTAACATGTCATATTGGCTTTCAAGTGATAATCCATAACCATTTTTCAACTCAAAACACAATCGGATACGCGGATTACAAGCGTTGTCCCACACGCTCCATACACACTACCAAACACACAAGGTGGAGTTTACCGGTACAATCACAACCCCTCAACACCCGTGATGGAGTTTGACGGTACAATCACAACCCCCTCCACATCACTCATTGGTAGTTGTATAACATCACTAACGAGAACACGAGACACACAACACAACCCCCTCAACATCCAAGGCGACTTTATTCACGGTGCACCCAATCCTATAGCCGGCTAACTATATCCGATTCAAGTACTTTAAAACCAACACATCACTTGCCAATATACATCAATTATCATCAACAATCCACTGTTTTAAAGCATTAATCAAAGCCATTTCATAATCATGCAACACTATGCATCAAACCACATTTTTCAATGTCCAAAACAAGGATCTCTTACCTTGAGCATCCTCCAACACATGGCTTACAAAACCAGCATTAAACATGCTAAAATATGCTTTCAAAACAGAATTTAAACATGCAAAATAAACACATTGCATTCAACCATCTCATGGTTCATCAAAAAGAGAGTTTCTCCGAAAAACTTACTCTTGAGCTTAGCTAAGTTGTTTAGACTTAAACTAAGCTCCCATAACCTTCCAAGATTGGTTTCAAAGCAGAAAACCAAACTTCACTCACCGATTCCGTTTTGCAAGCTTGCCAAAACGCCGATCAAGCCTCCGGATCAACACCACAAGGATCCGATGATATCTCCTTTGTTTTAAACACATCAAAGCAGAAGATTAATGCATCATCATGCATTAAAATCTTCAACCAAAACACCTAAACTCGCTGCTCTCATCAAAACTCACATTTCGGCTACCAAACACAACCGAAATCACATCCAAACACCTCTACAACAATACCCAGCCAAGATCCATCAAATCCATTCATTCTTAAACATCAATTAACATCTAAAAAGGATCTAATCACGTCCTTATACCTCCAGCTATAGCAGAACATCAAAATCACCCCAAAAACCACCATTTTCTCAAGTAAAAACTTAGGAAAATCAACCTATTCGGGATTGCATTGATTAAACCTCAATTACAAATCATTTAGACATCCAAAATACATCAAAAAGACATCTCAAAACATAGCCCAATCATCTATTACGAATTTCTTCAAAATTAAATCCAAATCTTGCATTTTAAGCCAAAATCAAGAACACAACATTAAAACCTTTAATAAAACTCAATTTAAGGATTGAGAACTTGGGAATTTCAGTAAAGAACTGAGTATTTAGAGGAGAAGGACGGTCATACCTCTAAATATGAGTTTCTCCTTGTTTAGAGCCAAAATCCTTGAAAATTCAATAAGCAAATGATGAGGTTTTGGTGTAGAAATGATTAGAAATCATTTAGAGATTGAAATCTCAACTTTAGGTGTGAAAATCAAAGGAAAAGTGGCTGTGAAAATGTGTTTGGCTGAGGGAAAATTGAGGGAAAATGAAATGGGAAAATTTTGACAAAAGTTAGTTATGAAACTAAAATATCTCTTTTCCCTCTTTTCTTTTTATTAAATCACATTAAATGAGTCTTTAAAATTTAAGAAAAATCTGGAGAAACCCTCCCTTGGGTAAATTAGCTCCTTAAAGATTCAAATTTTCAATCCTTTTAAAACAGTCACCAACTTTTCAAAAATTACATTTTAGTCACTAACTTGAAATGTCATATTTCCAAACCCCATTTTGTAAAATTGATTTCACCACTCTCTTATATATAATAAAAGAGGATTTTTAGATATTTTTCCATATTTTTAATGCATTCCCGAACTAGGCTTTCCCTAAAAACACCTTTTATATCCGAATCGTAATTTAAACCGGTTCAGACCCTAAACTCCCAAGCCCAAAATTGGGGTGTTACAACTCTCCCCCCTTAAGAAATTTCGTCCTCGAAATTTACCTGGAGGAAAAAGGTACGGAAATTGCTTCAACATGTCATCCTTCCGTTCCCACGTGGCTTCCTCAGCACCACGATGCTTCCACAACATCTTTACCAACTCAATGGTCTTGCCTCGAAGAACTTTACTATCCGAATCCAGAATCTCCACCGGTTCCTCATCATAGGTCAAATCCGGATTCAACTCCACTTCCTCCACAGGCATCACATGAGAAGGATCCGATATATACTTCCGAAGCATAGAAACATGAAACACATCATGAATCTTTTCTAACTCTTGCGGTAATCTCAACTTGTACGCAACAGGACCCACACGCTCAATCACCTCGTATGGTCCAATGTACCTAGGGCTCAACTTACCCTTTCGGCCAAACCTCATCACCTTTTTCCAAGGCGAAACTTTCAAAAACACACGGTAACCCACCGCATACTCAATCTCCTTACGCTTCAAATCCGCGTAAGACTTTTGCCGATCAGAAGCTGCCTTCATTCGCTCACAAATGAGCTTCACCTTCTCGGTGGTTCCTTTCAACAAAGCGGGCATCGAAACCAACTTCTGACCTGTTTCAGCCCAACAAAGAGGAGTCCTACATTTCCTCCCGTACAAAGCTTCATAAGGTGCCATTTGAATACTTGCCTGATAACTATTATTATAGGCAAACTCCACCAAAGGCAAATGTTTCTCCCAAGAACCCTGAAACTAAATCACGCAGCACCTCCACATATCCTCCAACACGTGGATAACACGCTCAGACTGACCATCCGACTGCGGATGATAAGATGTACTGAAATTCAACCGTGTACCCAAAGCCTGATGCAAACACTGCCAGAAACGTGATGTAAACCTCGGATCTCTATCCGACACAATCGACTTTGGCACACCATGCAGCCACACAATCTCAGCAATGTACAGCTCCGGAAGCTTATCCAAAGTGTACGTAGTATGCACAGGAAAGAAATGCGCACACTTCGTCAGGCGATCCACAATCACCCACACCGAATTCTTCTTCGATGGCGACAAAGGCAATCCAGACACGAAGTCCATGGTAATCCTCTCCCACTTCCACTCAGGAATCCTCAACGGTTGCAACAACCCTGAAGGAAACTGATGCTCAGCCTTAACTCGCTGACATACCATGCACTTGCTTACCAACTCAGCAACATCTTTCTTTAAACCCACCCAATAGTACTCATCACGAAGATCACGGTACATCTTAGTACTACCAGGGTGCATAGCAAAAGGACTACTATGAGCTTCAGTCAGAATAGCACGCCTCAACTCAGCATCATTGGGAACTACTATCCGACTTCCAAAGCATAAAACTCCATCATCATTAAAGCAGAAATATGATGGCCTATCCTCTGCAATATCCTGAACATGTGGCACCAAGGAATCATCCAACAACTGCTTTTCCTTAATCAACTGAATCAAGGATGGTTTCACTTGCAACTCAGCCACAAGACCACCATCACGTGAAATGCTCAAACTGGCAAACATAGCCCTCAACTCCACAGCTACCTTCCTAATCAAGGCATCCGCTACAACATTAGCTTTACTCGGATGGTACTCGATCGTCAAATCGTAATCCTTAAGCAGCTCCACCCAACGTCGCTGCCTAAGATTCAACTCTTTCTGAGACATCAGATACTTCAAACTCTTGTGGTCCGTGTACACAGTACACTTCTCACCATACAGGTAATGTCTCCAAATTTTCAAAGCGAAAAGCACTGCAGCTAACTCAATGTCATGCGTAGGATAATTGCGCTCATGCACCTTCAACTGACGCGATGCATAAGCCACCACCTTACCCTCTTGCATCAACACACATCCCAAACCAACGTAGGACGCGTCACTATACACCACAAACTCTTTCCCTGATTCAGGTTGAACCAAGATAGGAGCTTGCGTCAAAGCTGCCTTAAGCTTCTCAAAAGCCTGTTGTCTCGCTTCCGTCCACTCATACTTAACATCCTTATGCAACAACTTTGTCAAAGGTGCAGCAATCTTTGAAAACCCATCCACGAACCTTCGATAGTACCCCGCCAAACCAAGGAAACTACGAACTTCATGAACAGACTTAGGAGGCTTCCAATTCATCACTGCCTCAATCTTTTGAGGATCAACACGTATTCCTTCAGCAGAGACCACATGACCAAGAAACACAACTTCTCTAAGCCAGAACTCACACTTGCTCAGCTTGGCATAAAGCTGATTCTCCAACAAAGCCTGCAACACAATTCTCAAATGCCCCTCATGCTCCTCCTCAGTACGAGAGTACACGAGAATATCATCAATGAACACCACAACAAATTTATCCAAGTATTCATGGAACACTCTATTCATCATGTCCATGAAAGCTGCAGGAGCATTCGTCAACCCAAACGGCATCACAAGGAACTCATAATGCCCATACCTCGTCCTGAAGGTTGTCTTTGGCACATCCACATCCTTCACCTTCAGCTAATAATACCCTGACCTTAAGTCAATTTTAGAGAACACCGCTGCTCCCCGAAATTGATCAAAAAGATCATCAATTCTCGGTAAAGGATACCGATTCTTGACAGTCAACTTGTTAAGCTGACGGTAATCGATGCACATTCTCATAGTGCCATCCTTTTTCTTCACAAACAACACCGGTGCACCCCAAGGTGACACACTCGGCCGAATGAAACCATGATCAAGCAACTCCTAAAGTTGCGTCTTCAGCTCTTTCAACTCTTTAGGTGCCATTCGATAAGGAGTAATGGACACTGGAGTTGTGTTTTCATACAGCTCAATCCCAAACTCCACTTCGCGATTAGGAGGCAATCCAGGCAACTTCTCCGGAAACACACCAGGAAACTCTCGCACAGTCCTAATATCTTGCACACGCAACTCTTTAGAGCTAGGATTCATCACAAAGGCTAGGTAGGCTTCACAACCTTGCCTCAGCATCCGGCTCGCTTCCAAAGTGGACACCACATTGGCAAGAAACTTCACATTCTCACCCACCACCACTACCTCATAATCATCCGCAAGCTTCAACGAAACTCGCTTATTCTCAAAATCCACAACAGCCCGATGCTCAACAAGCCAATCCATACCAAGGATTACATCAAAACCATAGAAAGGCAATTCCATAAGATCAACATGAAGAACATGGTCTTGCACAACCAAGGGACATCTTCTATAAAGCTTCCGAGTCACAACAGTCTCACCAAAAGAACTAGTTACACGCATACCAACATCCAAAGACTCAACAGGCAAACCAAGCAATTGAGCATGTTCACGCAATATGTATGAGTGTGTAGATCCAAAATCAATCAAGGAAAGTAATGACAAGGATTGCAAAGTGAAAGTACCTGCGATCACATCCGTGTCATTCCTCCTCTCCCTCTGAGCATACACTCTGGCTTGACCACCACCCTCAGGCTGAACAGCTACCACATGAGCCACATTCCTTCCACCATCCTCTCTACGCTGGAAATTACCACGGCCGCGCCCACGACCTCTCTGTGGTGCAACAACTCCAGGAGCACGTCCCTGACCACCACCGGCCAACAGAGGACACTCTCTCTTCATGTGATCCGCCGAACCACAGTTCCAACACGAATTACCGGTCACCACAACAGGAGCATGTACCTCCCTCGCAGCTCGAGGACAATCACGCCTCAGATGACCACGCGATCCACATGTCCAACATGTGTTCTGATCAGCTCTCGCCCTGTCTCCCTGAACAGGCGCACCTTACCCTCCACCACCACGCCTAGCTGAAGACTGATACTTCCGATCACGTCCTCTCTTGTTCCGTCCGCCACCGGAACTATACTCAGCAGCTCGCTTGCCCGCACTAGGACCAACTCCTCTAGAAGATAAACTCAAATTCAACTCAATGTCTTTTGCTCTACCAACCAGCACATCAAAGTCAGTGTACTCAACAGCCAGCATATAGGTCTTTACATCCGTCACCAAACCATAACGGAAACGTTCACACCTCTCCCGCTCATCAGGGATAAGCTCAGGTGCATACTGACTGAGCCGGACAAACTGAACCTCGTACTCAGCCACTGACATGCTCCCTTGAGTAAGAGACATGAATTCCCTTTTATTTTCATCCAGGTACCACACACCCAGATACCTCCTCTTGAACGCGTTCAGAAAGAACGTCCAAGTCACATCAGTATCCTCCATTCCGGAGATAGCGGTTGTCCACCAGGTATACGCATCGTCATGCAACAATGATATTACACAGCTCAACTTCTGCACTTCATTGCAGTTCATTTGTCCCAAAATTCTCTTGGTACTTTCCAACCAAGACTCGGAACCCTCAGCAGACAAACCCCTAAACTCAGTCCCTCCCAGACTGCGCAAACGTTCCAGAGGTAGTCTAACATTAGCATCTCCCTGATGCCCAGCTCCGTGAGCTCCAGCTACCGCCGCCTGAAAGGCTCCAGCAATAGCCTGAATCAGCACTGTCATGTCAGGAGCAGCTTGCCCCTGCCCAGCTTCAGGTCCAGCGACCCCAGCACCAGCACCAACTCCCTCACCCCCAGCACCACCACCACCCGGTGGAGGAGGTAAATCGACAACATTTTCTGCATTCTCTTCGTTCTCATTTTGAGCCATAGCTCGCGTATTAATCCTCGTCTCTCTACGAGGTCCCATTCACTATACTATGCAATCACAAATGCAACAAACAAAGTCAGGCTCAGCAAGGTAAGCAATCCAAGTACTCAAGCTCATTTCCAATTTAAAACAAATCATTTCATTAGCTTTGATATGGCAATGGGTCCCTCTAACATGCTTCGCCACAGCATACACCACAATTGCAACATTTTTACAATTCATACATCATACTTTCACTCAACAAATATACATGCAATCATACACATATCACCCACATAACCATTCCCAAATACTCGATAACTCAGCTCTGATACCACCAAATGTAACCCCCTTAGCCCGGCCTAGACGGTTGACCCGAACTACGAAGATTACACGGGGAAAACCAAAGTCAACCTGAAAGTCAACCTTGATTACTGACCCTTTTTTTCTTTTTAACTTTTTCTAAATGCATATTAACCTTAGGTGTACTCTAGAGATAAACATACTCAAAAATCACAGCAATCGGAAAACGATAAGGGACTCAATTGCACAACATACGAATTTAGGGACCAAAACGTAAAATCTGAAAATTAAGAGGACTTTACCAATTTTTAAGTTACCATTATGAAATTAGTCATGTTTCATACCTCTCTGCCAAATTTTACTTCAAACGGACATCTCAAGCTCAACCAATTGCACATACAAAAATCAGGACTAAAACGTAAAGCTTGCAAACCTCAAAACCATTCAAATCAGTGCCCAACGGTCAAGTGTTCCGAAACGGGTCTAGGCCGTTCAGAAACACCCCTTGGCAGTAGCCAAAGTGTTTCGAAACACCTCAGCCCGTTTCGAAACACCCAGGCCAAAATATGCACCTGTTTCGAAACAGGCAAGGGTGTTTCGAAACACCCTGCCCAGAAACAGCAGAAAAGTCTGTTTTTCACACTTCCGACCCACCAAACACATACCTATGACTTCCACATCAAGCCAACAAGTCATCAAACATTAAAGGAACATATTTGCATCATCAAAACTCAATCAAAGCATCATTTAGGAAAAACCACAAGTCTATAGGCATGCATCCTAAAATGAAAAGCAAGCAATCATCAAATCTCCAAAACAAATACCAAATGGCCATTTACACGTTTCAAACATCATCATAGGCATTAAACCAAACTTAGGGAGTCCAAACATCTCCCAAAAACTCAATCTAGGTTCCCATTGCCAAATACCAAAAGCTAATAGTGTTGTGAAAATAGTCACCATACAAGAGCTTAGACTTTCACTTGGATCCTTGACCTCCTTGCTGCCCTTTAAGCACTTCAATGCTCTGCATTATTGGTTCAAGAAAGAGAGAGCGTAAGCACACATGCTTAGTGAGAAATGCTCTAATGAAACAACACAATAATGCACTTTGTAAAAACACCTTTCCAAGGCCTTTAGTTTCAAAACCACATTTATCATGCATCCATGCATATAAACCAAGCATCTCATGCTTCAATACATTAACATGTCATATTGGCTTTCAAGTGATAATCCATAACCATTTTTCAACTCAAAACACAATCGGATACGCGGATTACAAGCGTTGTCCCACACGCTCCATACACACTACCAAACACACAAGGTGGAGTTTACCGGTACAATCACAACCCCTCAACACCCGTGATGGAGTTTGACGGTACAATCACAACCCCCTCCACATCACTCATTGGTAGTTGTATAACATCACTAACGAGAACACGAGACACACAACACAACCCCCTCAACATCCAAGGCGACTTTATTCACGGTGCACCCAATCCTATAGCCGGCTAACTATATCCGATTCAAGTACTTTAAAACCAACACATCACTTGCCAATATACATCAATTATCATCAACAATCCACTGTTTTAAAGCATTAATCAAAGCCATTTCATAATCATGCAACACTATGCATCAAACCACATTTTTCAATGTCCAAAACAAGGATCTCTTACCTTGAGCATCCTCCAACACATGGCTTACAAAACCAGCATTAAACATGCTAAAATATGCTTTCAAAACAGAATTTAAACATGCAAAATAAACACATTGCATTCAACCATCTCATGGTTCATCAAAAAGAGAGTTTCTCCGAAAAACTTACTCTTGAGCTTAGCTAAGTTGTTTAGACTTAAACTAAGCTCCCATAACCTTCCAAGATTGGTTTCAAAGCAGAAAACCAAACTTCACTCACCGATTTCATTTCGCAAGCTTGCCGAAACGCTGATCAAGCCTCCGGATCAACACCACAAGGATCCGATGATATCTCCCATGTTTTAAACACATCAAAGCAGAAGATTAATGCATCATCATGCATTAAAATCTTCAACCAAAACACCTAAACTCGCTGCTCTCATCAAAACTCACATTTCAGCTACCAAACACAACTGAAATCACATCCAAACACCTCTACAACAATACCCAGCCAAGATCCATCAAATCCAATCATTCTTAAACATCAATTAACATCTAAAAAGGACCTAATCACGTCCTTATACCTCCAGCTATAGCAGAACATCAAAATCACCCCAAAAACCACCATTTTCTCAAGTAAAAACTTAGGAAAATCAACCTATTCGGGATTGCATTGATTAAACCTCAATTACAAATCATTTAGACATCCAAAATACATCAAAAAGACATCTCAAAACATAGCCCAATCATCTATTACGAATTTCTTCAAAATTAAATCCAAATCTTGCATTTTAAGCCAAAATCAAGAACACAACATTAAAACCTTTAATAAAACTCAATTTAAGGATTGAGAACTTGGGAATTTCAGTAAAGAACTGAGTATTTAGAGGAGAAGGACGTTCATACCTCTAAATATGAGTTTCTCCTTGTTTAGAGCCAAAATCCTTGAAAATTCAATAAGCAAATGATGAGGTTTTGGTGTAGAAATAATTAGAAATCATTTAGAGATTGAAATCTCAACTTTAGGTGTGAAAATCAAAGGAAAAGTGGCTGTGGAAATATGTTTGGCTGAGGGAAAATTGAGAGAAAATGAAATGGGAAAATTTTGACAAAAGTTAGTTATGAAACTAAAATATCTCTTTTCCCTCTTTTCTTTTTATTAAATCACATTAAATGAGTCTTTAAAATTTAAGAAAAATCTGGAGAAACCCTCCCTTGGGTAAATTAGCTCCTTAAAGATTCAGAGTTTCAATCCTTTTAAAACAGTCACCAACTTTTCAAAAATTACATTTTAGTCACTAACTTGAAATGTCATATTTCCAAACCCCATTTTGTAAAATTGATTTCACCACTCTCTTATATATAATAAAAGAGGATTTTTAGATATTTTTCCATATTTTTAATGCATCCCGAACTAGGCTTTCCCTAAAAACACCTTTTATATCCGAACCGTAATTTAAACCGGTCCGGTTCAGACCCTAAACTTCCAAGCCCAAAATTGGGGTGTTACACTTTTGTTCTCTTTTTCTGATCATGGCTTTAAGGGCTTCAGCTCATCACAACTATTCTCCAGGTTTTAGGCTAAGATAGGTGCACTCTACGAAACTCTAAACCCTTTGAATAGAGTCATCTCGTAAAGGCTTTCATTCACTCTTGCTAATTTATCTTTCACTTGGTTTAGATATGTGGACTTTGATAGCAGCGGAGTGTCCTTGCTCATGATCCTTCCTAGAGCCTGTTTCGGGCACCTCTAGGGTATTTAAACTTCCTGCCTAGAGCCTGTTTCGGGCAGCTCTAGGGTTTTCATCATTCTTGTTGTGCTGCTCTATGCTGCCGTGGCGGCAAACCTGTATTCAATCAAGGAATTTTTATTAAGTAAGGCAGGCAGTGTTAAGCTCAAAACTCAAGAAAAAATTCAGTATTTAACAGACAAGACAAGTGTAAAGATAATTGGTAGAAAGAAAAATTCTCTAAGTATTTTTCATGCTTCTTCTCATAGTTAGGTTAAAAAAATTAGAATGGTGCAAATATAAGTAGTCGACTATTCTATCATAGGTATAAGTTTTTAAACTAAGAATTTCTATTCCATTAAGTGCTAGGGGTAAAATTTACATATGATCCTAAATGCTACTTAATGAACCTAAAACAAAGAGGACTAATTCCCCCCAAACTCAAGGTTGGCATTGTCCCCAATGCCTCTACAAAACAAAAAAAATTAAAAACTGCAACTAAAACATATATATATATAAAAGAAAAAATAGAAAAAGAAAAATTAAAAAGAAAAGAAAAGAAAAATGTGCTATAAATTGGGGGAGTTTCCCTCTGTTGCTGCTGCGTCAGAGGAGGCAGGCAGGACTAGGCGGCGCGTAGCAGATGATCTGTCAGTTGGGCTCTTCTTCTTGCTACGCGGTGGCTGGATGCGGCTAGGAGTGGGTTTCTGGGTTGGTCCTTCAGGTCCTCCATCCTGGGGTTCTGCTGCTGGCCGCTTTCTCTTTCATACTGCTTCTGCCGGTTTGTCATCAAGGGAGTCTGAGATCTCCATGTCTGAGTAGCTGGTATCTTTGGCAGCGGCCTCTTTTGCTATAGGGGAGGCAGCGGTGATTTAATCATCCTTCTCTGATTCGGGTGAGGAGGTGAGGTCATATGGCTGCATGGGGGTTGGAGAGGTTCTTCTCTTGGGGCGGTAGTGCGGCCCCTCGCTGTCGGCGGCGGCGGGAGCAGCAGGTGGTCTGGGTGTAATGTGAACTGGCTTGGAGGCTGCTAACTCTGTTGGAAAGGCGGGCAACTGTGGGCCACCATCTTTGTACTTGTCAAGCAAGTAGGCCACAAAGGCCTCTTGCACGTCCGCTACATACTTGGTGAAGATCACCTACTTGTGCTTAATCCTCTAGCAGCTTTCAACTAGGCTGCGCAGCAGGGGGATCACAACGGACGGGAGGGAAGCTTTTGTTCTACCTGCTGCGGCTGGGGTGGCGGCAGCTTGGGACAGCGGCTGGGCGATGGAAGGTGTTTCTGGCTTCGAGTTCTGCATCATCTGCTGGCGTACCCTTCTTGTCCATCCTTCCTTGGCAAGAAGAATTTTGTCCTTTGGGTGCGGTGGCACGCGAAAATTGGCACACAAGCCTGTGATGAGTGCAGGGAAGAAAATGGGTCCCTTGGCGTTTGGCTTCTCTACGTGGGCATATATCTCCTTTATGATTACCTCGCCCACATTGATCTGCCGCCCTATCATAATACTGTGGATGAGGGCAAGCTGCGGCCTGTTCATTGTGGATCCGTGCATGCTGGGCATTAGGCGGCGTTGGACGAAGTAACTCCAAAGGGCTGCCTCTAGCAGTAGATCGCGGCGGTTGACTGACCCGTTGTTTTTTCCTGTCAGCCACTTGGTGTTTAGCTTACAGATCTCCTTCTTGATCTTGTTGTAGTCAGTCGATGTTAGGTAGGACTCACATTCCTCATGTGGATTGCCGTTGACTTCTATGCTGTAAAAGTTGTTGATCATGTCAGCAGTAAACTTGACAACTCTTCGCAGACGTAGACGAAAGGACTATCCAGTGTCGGTCTGTGGGCGTAGAACTCTCGCACATGGCTGTTGTTGATTCCTCCTGGCTGTCGTGCGAACTGGTCCCAGCCCATGTTGTGGATCCTCTCGAATAGGAAGGGTTCCAAGCCAAAATCCCCATCATAATGGGTATATTGGAAACCCATTTCCTCTCAAAGTTGCCGCTCTCTGTAATACTTCTTGTAGGTTTCCTTGACATTTGGGTTCAAGAACCTTTTGTAAAGAGGTTTGGAGGTAGCTGCGGGTTGTGATGCGGCCATAGTTTGTGAGATGGTTGTATTTTCTAAAGAAAGAAAGAAAAGAACGTGAAAGAAAATAAAGCAAGGGAAAGCTTGGAAGCAAATATTGCAGAAAGAATTCAGAGTAAAGAAGAAAGTAAAGTGAAGAAAGGGGAGAGAATAGTTGGCCTTATATAGCCGCTTCTCTCCACTGCCTTGGCGGGTACGCTGTTAACGGGCGACAATTATTGCGGCACGAATAACGAGATTCTAGCCGTTACGTAGATATCTGTTCCACTCGTTGTGGCAAATATAGTCGTTATGAAGCCACTAGCCGTTATGCTCATCTGCCTTGGGCTGCCTTGACCGCTAGTTGGGCTTCTCCTTTATTATTTTATCTTTCTTGATTTTTCCTTCATTCCTAGCCTGAAATAAATTAAATACAAAAATTAAATAAAAATAACTGGAAATTAAATCTAATCCTAAAGCATTAAAAATAAAAATAAAAAATTAAAGATTAAAGATTAAAAATTTGGTTATGTCAGGTTGCGCTTTTCCCAAGCATAACCACTCCCTGAGGGCTTTATGTTTGACTTTTCATCTAGGCATGTCCTTCCCCTCCTCAGGTGGATATTGTTGCCATCCTTGTCGCCATGGGACATACACAAAAGAAACAAAGAGGCATTTTTAAGCAAATCAATAAAAGAGATTTAATGCGCAAAAACTAAAATAAAAAGTGCACAAATTCAAACATAGTTGATGTTGCCAATCCCCAGCAACGGCAACAAAAACTTCTAGAGCGTTTGGGTGTTCTCTAATTATGAGCGCAAGTGCACACTCTTGTCAAGTTATAGTATAAAAGATATCGTCTCCCACAAGGATTGAAGCAGCTCTATGAATGGTTTCCTGCACAAGGATTTAGTAAATGCGCAATTAAATCTCTTGATGTGGAAATATAAAAACAAAAGTAAAATAAAGATAGTGATGAGAGGAAAGATAGGGAGAGATTGGGCGATAGATTGGGTAAGACAAATGTAGCTCAGTAGCGTGTGGACTGCATTGTAAAGTCTAAGTATGTTTTTGCGCTGCCATGAATTACTGCTTCGGCGGGTATGGCGAGCGGCATGCTACGACCCTATCACGTGGCCGCAGCGGGTCACTACCACTGCAGTAGAGTGTACTGTCTCGGCAGGTGGAACGGAAAGAGGTCCTAGCGGCAAGTCTAGCAGACATTCCAAGTTCGACAGGATAATCGACAGTGATCCTCCCTATTTCTAGGCAAGGATACTCGAACACTCATGTGATGTAGGCAATACCTAGCAATCTCAGCGTAAACCTAACACGGGAAACTCCATTCGATTGGTGATCCCTCTTAGCCGCTAAAACTTGTGGACTGGTGTAAAACCAAGTTAGTCACGCCTCAACATGTTGTGATCATGCTAAACCCTTTCGTGAGCCTTGCACTTTCATGCCCGATAAATGGATTTTCTCTCAACTAACTGGTGTAGAATAATTGAAAGAACGAAGAGCATAGATTAAGCAAACTTTGGAATTTTATTGAAAACAACTCAAAGCTATTACAATTGTTTCCCACAAACTACTCTACATACAGGCGTCTAAACCCTAGGAGAGTTGGGCCGTGACCCCCAACAACTCCAACCTATCTAGCTACATCTCCGATGTGCGGCTGTTCAAGCACGCATCCCCTCACACCATGTCATGCCCCTATACCCTTACAAGCATTGGGTATATATAAGGCTCATTGCCTAAGTTTGAGTCCTCCTTGAAGTAGAAGTTCTTAAAGTATATTTACATTAAATGCAGACTCTTTTTTGCCTTAAATATGGACTCTTTGGACATTGCCTTCTTCTACAAGTAAGGATAAGTGCTCCTACTTATCGATCTTAGATCAGCTCTACCGGCCGCTACAGGCTTCAACAAATTGCAAGACTGACCTCATTGGGCTTAGGAAATTGTCCTCTTTCAATCGTGACCCATCTTGGCTAAGTCGGTGTAACTCCTGTCAGGGCGGCACTTGGCGGCAATGTTGCTGCGGCAGCGTCCTTGGCGGCATCTGAAACTGCTTCAGTACAACTCCTTTTGTTCCAGCTTTCATGTCATGTCCTTTCCTCTCCTCTCCTTGCTATAGCACTTGAAAACATAAACTAAACTAAAATAGTAACGTTTCTTAACCAAACATAAAGTATTCAATAAATGCATGGTAAAATAGAAGGGTTGTTATAATGCATGCAATGCACCTAAATATGTCTAAATGAACTTAAGAACAACAATAATAAGGGCAGGAATGTGTACAAAATATAGAACTCATGGGCACTCTACAATCGTGTTGGCAAGGATACATTCCATGTTTTTCTTGGTCAACAAGATGAGCATCTTCCAAGGGGTGGGCTATCTTGGGCGGTTGGTGTTGGATAGGACCTTGATCTTAGCCAAGACCTCTTGGGTAGCATGGAGGGTGCTGGTTTGGGCCCATTGGTTTTGGGCAGCACATGGTGTGCTTGTTTGGGCCCCTGGTGTGCGTGGAGAGTGCTGGCTTTGACCCCTTGGTCTTGGGCAGCACGTGGTGTGCCTATTTGTGCACTTGTCTCAATCATGAGATGGTCGTCTGTGACAAAATACATTTACCGAAGAATGCAAAAAAGATCGAAAGAAAGAAATAACAAACCAAATTTCCAAATACAAATCGAAGCTTTCCTTTTGTTCTAATGCTTCTTTTTGTTATACCAACTTCTCTCTCCTTTCTTTTCAAGCTTCTTTTTCCCTTTTTCTCAATTTTTTTTGTTTTTGTTCTGATCGTGAAGTGATGGTGAAGATGGATTGTGGATAGGTGGAGTGGCATGTTCTGTTGATGATGTAGATGAATTATGGAGTGAAGATGGAGGTGAATCATGGATTGTTAGAGATGCATGTATTGATGATGATGGAGATGGATGGTGGAGTGATGGTGAAGATGGATTATGGATATATGGAGTAGCATGTTATGTTGTTGATGGTGATGAATGATGGAGTGATCGTGAAAATGGATTGTTAATAGGTGGATTAGCATGTCATATTATTGATGGTAATGAATGATGGAGTGATGGTGAAGATGGAATGTGAAATGTTAAGTAGAATGAATAGACACAGAAGGAGCATCAACGTATACATGTCGAATTTTGAAGAGGTAAACTAAATAGGATCGTGAGGAAGAATAAATTGAATCGATTTGGATTTTCTAGAACATTCTAAATGGTGATAAGGAAAGAAATTTCGACAAAACGTCTATCCATCTAGAAGACTTAAGGCATTTAGAACTACAATTTTCTTAAGGGAAAATGTTTCCATCGAATTTCGTGTCTCGAGATATATACTCTGTTTGTACTATCTAAACATCTATAGCCCTTAAAAACTGGGAATAATCAAGAAAAACACATGCATAAAACCTAAACTGCATTTTATGTTTGTGAAAAGGTCGCAACAACATATAAGACACACAACAAAAAATTCTCAACAAGCTATAATGAGTACTTTATTGAAAAGTTTCTCATAAGGAAATATACCTGAAAAAGCAGTGGAGGCCGATTGTTAATGAGAAATATGGCACTAAAAATGTATCATTCCAAAAACTTAGAAGCATTGATGCTTGAGCCAATAGTGTAAGCCCCACTTCAACCATTTGCATATGCTTCTTTTTCACAAGACCATTTTGTTCATAAGTGTGGACATGACAGACGATTCACAATCCCATGATCCTTAAGGTATGACTGAAGAGCCTCAAACTCATTTTCACGATCTGTTTGAAGTGCCTTTAGTTTGACATCAAGCTGATTCTCTACTTTCTTGTGAAAATAGTAAAAATTTCATTGACTTGTGACTTCTATTTCAAAATATATATACATGTATATCAAGTAAAGGATACATAGTACTTAAATCTATAAGAAAGAATAGGAGTTGGCTCGCCACACATCAGCAACAACCAGTTCTAAAAGAGAAGAATATACAATTTGGGAGCTGAAAAAATGTAGTTTATAAGACTTTCCTAACTGACAAGTTGGACATAATGTAGTACCTTATGAAAAATCTATAGTCTTATTGAAAGAAACATTACAATGATCTAGGGCTTGAACTAGGACATCTATAGAAGGATGACCAAGTCTTTTATACCAAACATCTAAAGAAGAAATAAAAGGAAAAGTTAAATGACAACCAACAACAGTACTGCTTGGAGAACTAGCAACTTTATTTTGAGCAAAATCAAGCTTATAAAAACCATCAGCCTTGAACCTTTTGTAACAGAACCTTCTTAGAATGAAGATGTTTGATTTGGTAGAACATTGGATAAAATTCAAGCGAAACTTGATTCTCTTGTGTCAGCTCAGAGACACACAAAAAATTAGTTATACCAAGTATAAACAAAATATCATTTAAATACAGTGTTAAGAAAGTTGGATTGATCAGTAAGACAAACAGGTAATACTTAACTGTTATCAACCTAAACCTTACCTGTTTCAGGATGTGTTGCCCTATTTGAGGATTACTAGAATCATTGGTGAGATGATGATAAGCCCTAGAATCTGAATACCATGCATTATCATCAGCTATGGTAGGGGTAGAAAAATTGATTTGTGATGCTATTGTGGCTGGAATAGAAGGAACAACTGAGCATGAAGGCAAAATCTGATTATAGGAGGATTGTGGTAGAGAAAAGGTGGTAGTCATATGTGAGGCTACAAGTGATGATGGAATAACAGTAATTTCATAATGAATGAATTGTGGTGAAGGCCGAGGAAACATATGAGAAGGATTAATGACAAAGGTGTAGTATAATAGACAGTGTTATAGAGAGAAGGAAAAAATTGCAAGCACTGGCTTGAGCATGAGAAGAATAACTCCTATTTTTTGTATTTCTAGATTTATCATTCTTAAAGTTTGTGTCAAACCGAAAATAAAATTTGTCGACCAAATGACTAATTTTGCCACATAGCCGGCGTTGAGGTCTAGAGGAACTCCTGCCCCTGCCTTTACCCCTATTGTTAGAATTAAAATCAGCTTGATCGTGCATGCAAACTATGTAAAGGTATATTGTGAATCATCAAGTTGTGTAGTAGGTGGAACAGACTAAGCACCTGATGCATATGACACCTGATTTGAAGACTGAGTGACCACATATGCAGTCATTGAACCAGTTGCTAAAGTTAACTTATCTTGCATCAGCATCCAACAACATTGTTCGAACAGTAGTTAAATTTGATGAATTAAGACTAGTAAAGATAATTGTGACAACTAAATCATACTCGGAAGAAAGACCATTAAATAATAACATGTTCATGCTCAGAAATAACCTCTCCACAATTTTCCAGATTATCTCAAATAGACTTGATTTTCATTAAAAATCGCATAAAAGGTCTCATTTCTTTTCTTTCTTTTTTTGCTAATACAAATAGAAGAAAAAAGTCTAGGTGAGGGTTACACCTTCCCTAACAATTAAATCAGCAACTTTAGTAGGGGGTGTCTCGAAACTAGCCTCTCCAATTGGATGTCCACACTTAATGGTAGCTAAGCCATCCGCAACACCATTTAGATGGCAGAGAATATGTCGAACAACTACCTCCCAATCACGAGCGAGAAGGTGTTGGATTCTGTCTGCTACAGAAAAACTTGCTAACGTTAAAGAAGATCCTATGAGAATCTTCGATGCTACAAGTGAATTCGTTCCAATCTCCAAACGGCGATAACCCAGTCTCCACGCATGAAATAAGGTATCATGCAAAGCCCAAAGCTCGTCCACAAGAACTAGAAAACTCCGTACGATACGTGAAAAACAAAATAGCTACACCCCTCGATCATCGCACAAAACACCTTCGATTGCAGCATCACCAGTATGCACATTGACTGCCCCATCCGAATTGCCCTTCACCCAGCCCTCTTGCGGTGTCCTCCAAAGATGAGTAACTGGCGGCAATGCATTAGGAGAGGGACAAGACTCCCTTTCCTCCACAACATCATTAGCAAACCGAAAGCAATGCAGTAAAAATTCTCATGCTCAACAAAATTAGCATCAAGTAAGATAATGAAGTGTTTTCTTGCCATAATACAACCTATGTAAAGTGTTCCAAATAGCAGAAGTTGTATTGTAACATCCCAAATCTGGATGTCACATTTGGGCCTTAAGCCCAAACATGTTATCATAAAATTTCTCAAACTAGGTTTAGCTCAACAAAGTATTTTTCCAAAAACATTTAAAACCAACAGTAGAAAATATAGATAAGAAATCAAAACGTTACAAAGGAGCTCCAATTAAATTTAAAACATTTTAACATTCGATTTGATTAATATAATTTGCAAAATAAGAATTACAAACTATACTACGTAATGTCCTATGAATGCACAACCCACTAAACACAAGTATCATACGTTGGAAAACACCACATGCTAGAATCTCGTACTAATAGTGCTCCTCGATCCTACGATTAGACGATCAACTTACATACGGAAACAACGATTCTGAGTGTTGAGCTTACAAAGCTCAGTGGTACACATCTAATATATTATTGTAGAAAAGTGGTATGTGCAGAGAAGAAAGATTATTTCTTTGTATTTCTTGATCACTTTTATTAATAAAGTAGTACCTATTTATAGGTTACAAAAGGAGACTAATCTAGGAAAATTACATAAAATCGGCAGCTATATTATTGCTAAATTCCTAAATGTTAGCAGCTAAATATTTGGGAATATAATTTCCTAACTTTATGCAATTTACAATCTAATCTCTATTTTACATGCTAATTATCTACACTCCCCCTCAAGCTGGTGAGTATATATTGTAGAGTCCCAGCTTGGATATGAATTTGTCAAAGGTAACTCTTGGCAGTGCCTTGGTGAGTACATCGGCTAGCTGCTTCTTTGTAGAGACAAAGTTAAGTTTAACCACTCCATTGTTGACCTTTTCTAAAATGAAGTGTCTATCGATCTCCACATGCTTTGTCCTGTCATGTTGGACTGGATTTTTAGCAATACTAATAGCTGATTGGCTATCAATTTGCAATTCGAATTGACTGCAACTATCAAGTCCCAGTTCTGCCAAAAGTCACTTAAGCCATATTCCCTCGCAAATTTCCAAAGCAAGAGCTCTATATTCTGCCTCAGCACTGCTTCTTGACACAACTGACTGTTTTTTACTTCTCCATGTCACCAAATTTCCCTAAACAAAGGAGCAATATCCACTAGTTGACCTCCAGTCCGTTAACTCTCTAGCCCAACTTGAATCAGTAAAAAAATTTACTGTTCTCTCTTCATTCTTTCTAAAAATCAAACCATGGCCAGGAGTCATTTTTAGATACCTTAGAATTCTGTAGACTGCATCAAGGTGCTTCTCTCTCGGGTCACACATGTACTGGCTTACAATGCTGACAGAAAATGCTATATCTGGTAGTGTAAGTGACAGATAAATTAATTTCCCCACAAGTCTTTGGTATTGTTCCTTGTTAACAGGAATTCCCAACTCATCTTTCCTTAACTTCAAGTTGATCTCCATAGGAGTTTCTGTTGGCTTACAACCCATCATTCAAGTTTCTTCAAGTAAATCTAAAACATATTTTCTCTTATTAATAACAATGCCCATCTTGGATCTTGCAACCTCCATTCCCAAGAAGTATTTGAGATTTCCAAGATCCTTGGTTTCGAATTCAAAGGTCAGTATCTTCTTTAGTTGTTCTATCTCATAAACATCATCTCCTGTAATGATAATATCGTCTACATAAACAATTAGAATTGCCTTTTTTCCACATGGAGCTGTTTTTACAAACAAAGTGTGATCGGTTTGACATTGCTTGTAGCCATTTTTTAAGAATGACTCTAGTAAATTTATCAAACCAGGCCCTTGGAGATTGTTTTAATCCATATAAAGATTTTTCCAATTTACAAACCTTTTGATCACTACGATGTAGTTTCATACCTTGAGGAATTTTCATGTAGACCTCTTCTTCCAGAGTTCCATTCAAGAATGCATTTTTAATGTCCAGTTGATGAAGTTCCCAGTCTTTATTTGCTGCCAAAGATAACAACACTCTAACTGAATTTTTTTTTGCAACAGGAGCAAAAGTTTCTTCATAATCTATTCCATAAGATTGTGTAAATCATTTGGCCACAAGTCTAGCCTTAAATCTCTCCACACTACCATCAGAATTGTATTTCACTGTAAATATCCATTTACAACCTACTGGTTTTTTACCTGGTGGTAAATCTACAAGAGTCCATGTTTTATTACCTTCAAGTGCACTAATCTCTTCATCAACTGCCCTCTTCCATTGAGGATCTTCTAAAGCTTCCTCTATTATTTTAGGGACAAAGATTCTGTCAACATTTGCAGTAAAAGCCTTGAATGAAGGATTTAGTTTTTCATATGCTACAAACCTTTGAATTGGATGGTTAGTGCACTTTCTCACACCTTTCCTTTGAGCAATGGGCAATTCAATAGTGTCAATAATAGGAATAGAAGTTGTATTTTGAGAAATTCCCATACCTTCCAAGTGTTCTGAGGTTGTAGGGATGAGTTCCAGTTCTCGGCAGTCTCCAGGTTGTATGTTGGTCTCTTTAATAGGCTTTTGTCTCTTATAGACACTAAGTTCCCTCTTCTCAAATTGCTCAGGTTGGGTCTTCTGAGGAGTTTGTGGTGAGCTAGAAACTGGAGATTGTGTGGGTTCTGAAGAAGGTATAGGTTCTGAAGTAGAAATTATAGTTATGAAGGGTTGAACTGTAGGTTCTGAAGGAAGTATGGGTTTTGAAGAAGAAGGTATAGGTATAATAGGTTGAGCTATAAAAGGCTGAAAATCATCAATAAAATGAAAATCATCAAAAAGCTAAGGTTTTCTTACACTCTCCCCCTAAATTTCAGCCTTGGAGTAAAAAGGATTGTTTTCCAAGAAAGTAACATCCATGGTGGTATGAGTTTTTTTAGTGACAGGTGAGTAACACTTGTAGCCCTTCTTAGTGGAAGAATATCCTAAGAAAATGCACTTAAGAGCTCGAGGATCAAGTTTAGACCGAGAATGAGGATAAATATGGACAAAAACAGTACACCCGAAGACTTTTAATGGAAGATTGGAAGAAAGTGGCTGAAAATTAAAAAAATGATGAAGAAAAACATCTCGAGGTACCTTAAATTGCAAGGGTTTACTAGGCAACCTATTTATAAGGTATGTGGTTGTAAGAATAGCTTCCCCCAAAAGAATTTAGGAACATTTGTGGAAAACAACAATGACCTTGCTACCTCTAAAAGGTGCCTATTTTTTCTCTCGGCAATCCCATTCTGTTAAGGAGAATCAACACAAAAGCTAATGTGCAGAATTCCTTTCTCCTGAAGATAGGATCCTAGAGTTCTAGTGAAATACTCACTGCCATTATTAGTGTGAAAAATCTAAATTTTTGTTTTAAACTGAGTCTCAACCAGGTTCTGAAATCTTTTAAACACACTCTTAGTTTCAGATTTTTCTTTCATTAAGAAAGTTCAAGTGAGTCTAGAGTGATCATCTATAAAAGTAATGAACCACCTAGAACCATCTATATTTTTCACTCTCGAAGGGCCCCAAATGTCACTGTGAACAATGGAAAAGGGATGAGAGGATTTGTATTTGGATGGAGGATATGAATTTTTTGTGTGTTTAGCAAGTGGACAGATTTCACAAGTAAAAAAATTTGGACTTGTATTTTGAAATAAATGAGGAAACATTTTGGCAAGGTACTAAAAATTAGGATGTCCTAGTCCGTAATGCCATAATAAAACATTTGGAGAAGAATTAGAACCATGATTAGGAAAAAAAATTTGGTTGAGAACAACTTGAGTTGGCTTGTCTGTGTAGAGATGGTTGGCCTTGAAGAATGTGGAGGCCACCACACGACCTAGCACTTCCAATCACCTTCCCCGAGTCTATAGCATGAAATTCACAAACATGTGGAGAAAATTTAATAGTACAGCGGAAATCAATAGAGAGTTTACTGACAGAGAGAAGATTGCAAGCTAAATTAGGCACATATAACACATTCAATAATTCAATGTTTTCAAAAACTCGAATTGAACCACTTCCTTCAGTGGGTGATAAAGAGCCATCCACAGTCTTTATGTGAGAGGGAAAATTTAATTTCTAAAATTTCTGAAACAACGTCACATCTCCTGTCATGTGATATGATGCCCCTAAATCCATGATCCATGATGTACAATTATTATCAGCCAAATTTGTAAAAATTGTACTACCTCCATGAGTCTTAGAAGTCACACTAGTTTGCTGAAAGGATGAATGTGGCTGTAGATTATCAGCATCAATGGCAACAACATTGAGCTGCTAAAATCTGTTGTAATGCTGGAAATTGCCAACACCAGTGGGCTGCTGGAATTTTTTGAAATGTTGAAATACATCATCTGAAATATTTTATGAACTGATTGCAGAAGATGTATACATCTCGCAAGTTTTAGGATCTAAAACCTGCTCTGATACCATGCAGAAAAGTGGTATATGCAGAGAAGAAAGATTATTTCTCTGTATTTCTTGATCACTTTTATTGATAAAATAGTACCTATTTATAGGTTACAAAAGGAGACTAATCTAGGAAAATTACATAAAATCAGCAGCTATATTATTGCTAAATTCCTAAATGTTAGCAGCTAAATATTTGAGAATATAATTTCCTAACTTTATGCAATTTACAATCTAATCTCTATTTTACATGCCAATTATCTACAATTATTCTTCATGCTAATCATAAACATAAGCATGCAAACTAGTACGAGTAGTAAGGAGAGATAAATAAACATGTGGCGCTACCAATAGTCGCCTAAACACATGCTCGCATCATAGCAAAACACAATACATGGCACACAAGGCCCAACCATACTTGGGATCTCACCAGATCATCCAAGCAAAAGCACACAAAGTCATAGCCACAAATCTGGAGTGAGGCCTGGTGTCACATAGCCTCGGGGACGTACACTCTGAGTGGTGTCCAGTGTCACATAGCCTCGGAATCATACACTATGTGTGAGACCCCGTACCACATAGCCTCGGATCAAGCACCCATACTTGGAATCTCGCATCGAGTATCAACGAACGAGGTCTGGAGTCACATAGCATCGGATCACTCATTCAAGCCACTTACCATGATGTTGCAACACACTCATTGGGTATCTAGATCCCATCAATCAAAGCAACTCAACCACACAGGTGTCCATTTCAGCACTTAGCAAGGACACGACTACCATACAGCACATAGCATCACTCGATCCACCAAGGATCTCTTATGGTTTCTATTAGTTAACAAGTCACTCATTCAAGATTACCAAGTTTTTAACACATTATGGAAGTGTACATTAATCTTCTTTATTAATTATCTCGTTAATCCGCATTTATCTCATTAATATGTATTTATCTCATTAATTAAGGCATAGAACAATTCATTAATCTTCCACATTGATTTCTATCTTTTTATTAGCATTACAGATTATTTCGTTCAGTGGGTACCGATACTTACATGCATGCCGATATTGACATAGTTTACTAGAAATCCTTAATTTTTCACAAGTACCGTTACGGGTCGACCCGTACCGATACGGCCCACAATCGCATACCGGTACGGCCGAAGCTCGTATCGATACCCTACTCACGAGTTCGCACAATTTCCTTGAATTATGATGTTACAATGCTTATTCAATCCCTAAAGATTATGAAAGTCATTAGGGTTTGTTTACTAACGCATTCATTCAATTAATATAAATTACCGGCTTTATAACCATTTAATCGAGTATTTAACCCTTAAGCATAATTCCCATCAAATTATGTCAATTTATTTGAACAAACATACAAGGTATCACAATTATATCAATCAATCAAATAATCATACGAACATCTCAAACGACCTTACACGGTCTCTAACGTCTCCATGAGTCCCATCATATTCACAACATCATCATACCTCACACAGATATCAAGTCTCATACTATCGGTTTCCAAACATGCATATTCATCCTCTACCTATTTTGCATATACTAACAATGTAACACCTTTAACAGATTTGGAAGACAACCCGAGTTAAGAAGCAATAGAGACAAACGAGGACACGCAACCATCATACAAGGGTGGACTTTCAAACAAAGATGAGGGAACAAAACAAGACTATTATTCTTTACCGTTTTAGGAACTAATTTTTTTTTGTTTAAGTACAAAAGGCGATTTAAACTATAATAACCCTAATCCAACGTAAGAGTAAACCGAAATAGCAGTGTTTAAAACAAACCAATTTAGACTTATACAATCAAATCTTTATTCGAATCCTTCAAGAAGAATAATGTAACATTAAGATTGATTATAATAAAGCAATCGAAGAGCTTCATAGGCAACCAAGATCATCCAAAACAACAAACATGGAAGGACTCACAAACATGATCAAAAAGGGTTAGGCAAACCATGCAATTTGTAACACTGGATTCGTATGATTACCAAGGAAAACTTCAATTTAACATTTATCATTTCTTAGTAATTCAATAATAGGTGGATATTAAACTAGATTAGGGACATCATAATCGACAATGAACTGACATATAACCTAGGGGCCAAGCATCCATAAATTTTTATCCTATTCGATAAAATGATCTATATGGTCCAATTCATTCTTCCATTGGCTATCTTTCAAGCAAACATTGAGAGAAATTATAAACACCAAAATTTACACCAAGCTGTTATTCCTATCGGCTTTTGCATTAAACATGGTCAGGTTTCTTTAAACAGAATCTACATGTGACTACTTCAAAACTCATGAAAAAGCTTTTAGGCATACTCATAATATGCTCACTTGATTTACTTAGCTAATACATCTATACATCTATAATCATAACACTTGGGTTTACCAAACAATTCACCAAGTCCTAATTAACCGAGCATTAAAAAGGTGATAGTTATACCATTTTATGATTAAATTACAAGAATTTTCAAATAATCTTAAGCATTAAGTCATCGAACATAACTAACATTTTAATCAAGCCATTCAACAATTCAGGATATCAGCTCAACTCTATCCTAATCTTGTTGTCATCAATAACTACTAACTAACAAGCATCATCTATACTCTTCAAAGCATCAAGCAACCACCAAAACACATTAGAGGCTTAATTACACATATCTTAAGGTACTTATAAGTTATGCATACCAAAAAGGGATGAACTAAATGCACCTAACTAGGACATTGTGCCACCATTCTAGGAGTATTACAAAAAAAAAATGACAAAACATACACTTTAGCTGTACTTGTAATCCAACTAAGCTCCAAGGAGAATTTACTTTCAAGACTTTACCCTGAAAAGTAATGAAAGGATAGAGTAAGCATATAGTTTATGAGGTAGATCAAAGTAACTAATAGTATAAAACAATTAATCTATCCTTTCACGAGATTCTATCAAACGTGTGTGACTATAAGCTTAAACATGAGGGAACTATAGTGGGGTAATGCATTCGAAATCAAACTTATACTTATATAGATGTGTATATTCGATCAAAGTATATGTATATATATATAAGTATAGAAGCCAAAACACACAAATATTAGAGCATTGAAGCTTCACATAAATTTTAGGCATTCTACCAAGTAATTCTATTCCCAAAAACATACTAAATTTTGAACTAGATATATCTTACTTGTTATACACATTATTGCCTTAGTTCATTTATTACCTTTCAAACTTTCATGTTTCCTTTTTACATTGTCTTACTTGTCTCTTAAGATACTAAACGTTGCATATCATGATCACCAATTACTTAACCTTTTAAGATACCACACATAGCATATCAAAGTCATAAATTACTTTTCCTTTAAGAAATCATACATGGCATATCAAAATCATGAATTTTTTATCCTTTAAGATATCAAGGTAATTCTTTAATTTACTTTGTAATTTCTTTATTTAGTCTTTAACATAGCATTTCAATGAACACGTATAACTTAACATACAAACTATCAAAATAGCGTCTCAAGGACATGTTAACTTAACGTACAAGTTACCAAAGTAGCATCACCAGGGCATGTATAACTTAGCATACAAGTTATCAATATAACATCTCAAAGGCATGAATAACTTATCATATGAGATATCAAAGTAAATCATTAGATGAACTTGTGAATTCCATTGTTTTCTTAATATATAGCCTTTGGAATCAAGTAGCCTAGGTACACGAATCTCCAACCAACTGTCGCCAACATAAGGTACTGAAGGTACCGGTCAATCCCTCCTATTGTCGCCAAGTGACCACAATACTTCCTCCTACTGTCGCAAAATAAGGATCGTAGTCCACCCCAAACACGAGCTCTATGAACTCTATGGCATGCCAACTATACCTATGACTGACTCGAAACCAGGCTTTATAATTACATATTATCTTATCAAAGTCAGAGTTGAGCATAGCTCCAAGGTGTCTTATCAATGAGCATATCTTGTTACTCAACAGAAGTGAGCATAGCTCCAAGGTATATTATAAAAGAGTATAATTTATTATCTTATCATATCTGAAACAAAATTGAGCTTAACTCCTTATTAGAGCATTCAAAAGATATCTCTTATCCATATCAATGTTGAACACATTTCCAAGTTCATAAGATCACAATATAAGGGTTTATAATTTATCAAATCAATCGAGTACATATGCTTATCTATTCAACTTCCAAGATATAGTATACTATCAATCCAATAATGATATAACATCAAGTACTTGCAATTTAATACTCACCTTGAGTCCAAGCTAAGCTTCTAGCATATCATTGCTTAACAAAGGAAAACAATGCAAGTAATTTAAATAAAGGTGCTCGGGAAAGTTACAAGCTTATCCCGAGACTTTAAAGTACACTCACAGTTGATCCAAGCTAATCTTGTTTTCGAATTACAATTCCTTTTTGCTTTTCAACAGCTTGATCTACTTATGCCTCACTTGATTAATCATTTCTTTGTCTAATTAAAACAAGAGTTTAAGTATGAATTAGAAACTATTCCTAACTTTCAATCATTCACAAAACACTTCCCAAAAATCATATGGACACAAAACAGCCCCAAATACATATGATCATTCATACATTCACAAAACAGTCCATTATACATGCTTATATACACAGACAGGGCAGATTTCACATATACAAATTTATTCGATGAAAACAGTCCACTTACACAAGTATGTATGCCAAAACAGGGCAGCTTTTATACATGTACACACATTCAATCAAAACAGTCCAATTTCATTTACTTTATGCATTAAAACAATCCACCAAGGTTCATATATAAACAAAGTAATCCTTTTACACAAATTTACACATTTATACATATGTAAAATAGCCCAAAACACTTATGCATATATTATATATATCAAAACAGTCTCGTATACTTCAGATATGTATAAATCAACCCCCTACTTTGCACAAAAACGTCCTTGTGTGTGTGCGTGTATGTGTATATATATATATATAAAAAGCTCAAAACAGCCCTTTTAAACCCGCAAAATTGTCTAGATTTAATGTAAAAACAGTTTCCATTCTTTCATCCGTACACCAAACTGCCCTAATTATTTATGTCCACTTATTCATGTGCTAAACAACCCAAATAATGTCTTGACAGTCCCTTACACATACAAAACAACCATTCCCCTGTTTTTTTTTATCAAACCAAAACAGTCCACAAAGGTGTTCAATATGCAATTCAGTCCAAAAAACCATATACATATTCTTGATTAAAACAGTCCATTATTGTTTAAACATATTTATAACAGTCCCTTATGCTTGTTTTCATATTTTAATCCTCAAAACAGTCCCAAATTTAACTAGATACATTCTGTACAATCCCTTATACTAGCATACATACTTGAATTTATCAAAACAGTCCCTGAACTAATGTGATCACAATCCAATTCAATCATAGAGTAAATGCTCAACAAGAACCTAACCGATTGCCTAGTTTAATTTGATCAAATCACCATCATAGTTGTTTTACAGAATTTCAAGTGTACAACCAAACCTCTTTAAACATTCGAACAACCTTAGAGTTTAGCTATCATCCTTCATAAACATATCAACTATATCTAACATTCAAAGATTCAAGAGATGCATGGCAAAGACTTAAGTTCTTGTGAGAAAGGGGGCATGGTGGCCGGAGATGCAATGAATAATGGTGGTTTGTGTGTGATTAGTGGTAAGGGATTTGTTGTTTGAAGAAGATGAACAAGATATTTTCCAGAGAGAACAATATGTTTCTCTGTATTTTCTTATTATTCTTAATTATTCAAATATGTGTAAGGTGAGCCTTTAAATAGGCAATTACAGAGTTTTAGTATAGTTAAACTATATTTTTATCTCTAATTTAAATAGTACTTATTCCTAATTTAAATAAGACTTCTATTAAATCTAAACTACTGATTAGGAATAAACTCTAATTATACATTAAATAAAAACTCTAACACTCCTCGTCATCTTACACTCCCCCTCAAGCTCTAACACTTCTCGGATAACTTACACTCCCCCTCAAGCTGGTGAGCAAACGTAATAGAGCACCAACTTGGATCTTGGATGTGATGCCCTACTCATATTTCTTCTGCTGAAAAAAAATGCTCCCTATTCTCGGGAGTCTTTGATTTGAAGAGTGAGGACAGAACCATGATGTTCTTGCGCAGCAATTGTTGATGGCATGCAGTTCCTAACTGAAAGGTCTGATCCGAACGATGTAAAAAATGATCACATGAATCTACACTCCCCTCAAGCTGGTAGTTACAGAGACTAGAGTTCCAGCTTGGATCTTTGATGTAGAATCCCTTGAAAAAATATTATCTAGTTTTTAAGGTTAAACTATAACCTTTCTTCTATCTTTTAGGATGGATGGCTAAGATAGAACCAAATAGTTTTTAAGGCTAAACATTTTCATCTATCTTTTTTATTGGCTAAGATAGAACCATTAAATAGAGAAGAAAACAACAAAATTAAACGAGTAGAAATTTCACTAGAGATGTAAGATTCCAACGAGGGAGAAGCCAAGGAACGAGTGTGGCCTAATGAAAGCAGCGGAAAAGAAAAAACAATGTGCATCTGAAAAATCAGATCATGGTCGATCTGTTTCAGATTAGAGATGGCAGCAGTGGTGACGACATCAAGACCGTTGTTGGCTCATGATACCATGTGAGAAAGGGGGCATGGTGGCCGGAGATGCAATGAATAATGGTGGTTTGTGTGTGATCAGTGGTAAGGGATTTGTTGTTTGAAGAAGATGAACAAGATATTTTCCAGAGAGAACAATGTGTTTCTCTGTATTTTCTTATTATTCTTAATTATTCAAATATGTGTAAGGTGAGCCTTTAAATAGGCAATTACAGAGTTTTAGTATAGTTAAACTATATTTTTATCTCTAATTTAAATAGTACTTATTCCTAATTTAAATAAGACTTCTATTAAATCTAAACTACTGATTAGGAATAAACTCTAATTATACATTAAATAAAAACTCTAACACTCCTCGTCATCTTACACTCCCCCTCAAGCTCTAACACTTCTCAGATAACTTACAGTTCTCAATTCTTTCTATCATAAAAAAAAACATGATAACTATCAATCCATTGCATCAATTTAAAGCTTAAACTAAATAAATAGTGAGAGTGAAATCACCTTCCTCCCAAGCCTAATCGAACACCAACCAAAAATGGTCAAGGATGAATCAATTTTCAACTTTCTCTCAAGTCTTCCTCTCTCACTAAGGTTTTGGTAATCTCAGCATGAAAGGGATGAAGGAGATAACTCCTCCTCTCCATCCAAAACCACATGGTGAGTCTCATTTTTTTACATGTGTGATGACCATAATCCCTTTTTTCTTTAGCATGCAACATCCTAATTTTGCTTTTGTTACATTTTAGTGCTTTTTATAAAAGTCTTTCATTCATCCATTTCTTTCAATTTAGTCCTAGGTCTTCATATTATTTGAAGTTTAAGAATGGATCAAGGCTTGTAAATTGCATCAAGTTATTAGTATTCTACTAGGCCAATTTTAGAGTGTTACAAACACGCAAAGCAATCACATTTATATGCTTATGAAGTAATAGGAGATAGAGGTGTAATAACCTTAAGCGGTTATCGGTAAACCCTACTCGAGCTTCTCAAACGCTCATCTCGATCTAGTATTCAGGCCCGAACATTCCTCATGAATATACGAATACCATAATTATTAATTAACCTCATTCACTAACTAATTTACAAAGTCAAATATGTAAAAACAACTTATTTGGGTTTGGATTTGGCAAAATGGACTGCGCCAACAGACTCAGAACGTCGAGAAACCCCCAAGTAGGGTCCCCAAGAAACGGTCAACGGCTCGGTTAACGCAGCTGGCATCTCGGCTGACAGCTCAGCTTGGCAAACCGACTCGACTCTGCCCAACAGCTGGATCCCAGCTGTTATAACAGCATGTTCGGCCAAACGTCGCCCACGCGTAGGCGGAGCATGCGGCGACTTCTGGTGGCCGGACGGCGATGATGAACGCCCAGTCCGGCTGTCTTGATGCCGATGGACAATGTGGTGGCCTCGGTTTCTCGATTCAAGCACTCGAACTACCCCAACTCAGCAACACAGGTTTTCTTTTTTCTCACCCCCTCTGACGGCGGCTCCGATGGTGATGCCGCTAGTACCGATGGACTCGTCTCGACGAGATGAACACAATAGCGGTGGATGTGTCAACAACGGACGGCCGAATCTCACTATACCGAAGTTTAAAACTCTCTCATCACTTTCTCTCCCACTTTCCTCTTTCTCTCCTACTTTTCTTTCTCTCTCTCTATCGTATCATCTTCCACTTTTTCTACCACTCCCCTCTTTTTAAATTCAAACACCAGTATTACCAATAAAATAAATAACCACATGGCATGCTCTTTATTTTTTTCTCTACTCCACTTTAAATTCTTATTTTAATTAGTCCAAAAGAATCCATTTAATGAGCTTCCACAAAATAATTCTTCTTATTTTAATGACCAACTTAAAGGTTTGAAATTCGGATCTGAGACCCATTTAAATAACCACATGATATGCACTCAATCAACATTTGCAGATAACCACCCAAGAAACTGAGAAAGCAAAACCAGATAAGAACTCATCAAAGCGAGAAAATAACAAGAATGTAGGAAAGATCTCACCAATTAGAGCCAAGATTTATGCTTATTGTCAGGGTCCTATTCGCGTGATAGGCGAGACCGTGACAGGATGCTTGCTGGTTGTGCTTAATGCGGGATGCGGGATAGCAATAAGGGTGTAGTACGTGCCGTACAGCCGCTCAGTCCTTGGGACGGGCGTGTTGGTAGGCACCACACTGGTCGGGAGCTGTCCCCGCTTCCCTGATGAGCCCATGGGAGGGCGAAACCAGTAAGCATCGAGTGGAAAAGGCTGAGCCCCGGGCTGGTAAGAGCCATGGGTTGCCGCACGGGGGCTATGTCCCTGCGCCAAGATTCTGACCCCGTGACAGATGGTATCAGAGCCAGTCCGTGTGCTAGCTGTGAGCTTACCAAGCGCTCCATGAGTTGCGTAGCGAGTCAAAGTGGACGAGCATTTGTCTCGCACCCGGTAAAGAGGTGTTCGCGAGTGGGGCCTCTAAGACGAGGTCGGGTAGGCAGGAAGCTGCAGCGAAAGTTCGCCAAGCACTCGCAGAACCTCGGTAAAGAGGGCGAGCAGGCAGGGAATTGCACACTAGATCCAGGCTAATTAAAAAAGAAGAGGGTAAAGAGCTTACTCCCCATGCACGAGGGCGTGCATGAATCGAGTGGGGGAGTTTGTCACGGTCCTATTCGCGTGATAGGCGAGACCGTGACAGGATGCTTGCTGGTTGTGCTTAATGCGGGATGCGGGATAGCAATAAGGGTGTAGTACGTGCTGTACAGCCGCTCAGTCCTTGGGACGAGCGTGCTGGTAGGCACCACACTGGTCGAGAGCTGTCCCCGCTTCCCTGATGAGCCCATGGGAGGGCGAAACCAGTAAGCATCGAGTGGAAAAGGCTGAGCCCCGGGCTAGTAAGAGCCCTGGGTTGCCGCACGGGGGCTATGTCCCTGCGCCAAGACTCTGACCCCGTGACAGAATCTTGTCACGTCCCTAGAATTCTGACCCGTCGGACGTGCGGCCTTAGGCACCTTGGTGCGTGCGTGGAGCCTAAGTTAAGCCTGACGATCTAGTTGAGAGAGCCTAGATCCGTGCGGAAGACGTTTTAACACAATGGGTGACGGCCAAAAAAAAGTGATGTGGGGAAAGCCGGGCGAATGCCCGTCACCTTTTATTGAACTTAACGAAAATATGGCTCAAGGCCAGAGAACAACTGAAAGAAAGAAAAAGATGAATAATGAGGTGGGGGTAAGCCTCCTTAAATAGCTCCTCTAGTCCTAATCCTACTCTAACTAGGATAAACTAATGTCTTACCCCCTCAAAGAGATGTAATCCTTGTCCCAAAAGGATTCGTGGCCCCTAACCTCAAGGAAGGCCTTATTTGTGCGGAGACTAGGCCCAAGGCCCTGGTGCGGACCCTAGGGTGCGTCTGGCTGGCCCTGTCCAGTCCCTTCGTGCGTGCTATCGTCAGGACCCTAGGGTGTCGACGTGATCGGCCCTAGGGTGCGACGTGATCGGCCCTAGGGTGCGGCGTGATCGGCCCTAGGGTGCGGCGTGATCGGCCAGCTCGGTCCTTGAGCGTCGGCCGTTGTCGGGACCCTAGGGTGAGGCGTGATCGGCTTGCCCGGACCCTGGGTGTCGGCCGCTGTCGGGACCCTGGTGTGCGTGTGCATCGGACCCGATGGTGCGGCCCTAGGTCCCCATGGTGTGCACACGTGGTGCCGGCCCTTAGGCCCCTCGGTGTGCACCCTTGGTGTCGGCCCGTAGGCCCCTTGGTGCCGGCCCTTAGGCCCTTTGGTCCGCACACCCAGCCCCATGGGTTGCAGATGCTTCTCGTCGATGTGGTGGAATGTACGCACGAGGTGTGGCCTTCTCGGTTTTCCCCGTACTACGTCCCTCGGTTGTCGTCCCTTCGCTCCGTCCCTTGGTGAGCACACACTCGGCCCCTTGATGTGTGGCTTGATCGGGTCGAAAAAATTGGTACGTGACATTCTCCCCCACTGGGTTCGGCGACGCCCTCGTCGCTCGGCTAAGATGGTAACGACTCTTTAGTTTCTTGAACTGCCATACGGCCTTGGCTAGTTCCCAACTCCTTTTGCTGTCGGGAAGTCCTTTCCATAGGAAAAAGTACTCATGACTTGGCTGTTGTCCCTGTCGTTGTACGATCCTTTCTGCTTGGATATCTCCAATTTCATCAGCGAAGGAGACCTTTACCTTGCTGAGTGCTCGGTGGGATTATGCTTCACCCATCTTACCCAGACGGTACGGCTTGAGTGAATTGACGCTGAACTCTCGATGCGTCTGGATGGTTGGTGGTAGCTCTAATTGGTAGGCGTTCCTTCCTACTTGTTTAGAAACTTTAAATGGACCCTCGTACCTTCGCACAAGCCTTTGTTCGGAGGTCGGATGGTGTGATACTCCGGTTAACCTGGCTAGGACCAAGTCTCCTACTTGGAAGCTCTTGTCCCAACGCTTCCTGTTATCCCGGTTCCTAGCTCGCCTCTTTGTCTTATGTGAACCTGCCCGAGCGGGTGGACTTGTCATTGGCACAAGCTCGATCTTGGGCTCAACCTCTCGCTTTGGTGGGAAAGTCCTCGGGCGTTCGAGTGAAACTTGCCTCGTTTTGGTCTGCTTCTCATGTGCCCTTGTTTTCCGAGGCATTGGCATTTTCTTATGTCCCTCTTTGTGGAACTGAATGGTTGACACCATCTTGGCCCTAACTTTGGGTTGTCGCTTTGTCTTCACCGCGCATGGGCGCTTAGGGTCAAGTATGTACAAGCAATTTCAGAACGGAACGGTGAATGCCCTGATTCGGTCAAGGAAATCAATGCCGATTACTACATCAAAGTCGTCAAGGGGAATTACTTTGATGGTTTCTTTGCCCGACCAGTCGCCGATGTTGAGTTTGACTCCTTTTGCTATCCCGGTGATAGGAGTCGATGGACAGTTTACTGTTTTAATAAACCCCTTTGCCTTCTCAATCCGAAGGCCAAGCCTTTCGGCGGTATGTTCTGACACAAATAATTCTGAGGCGCCTGTGTCTATTAGCGCGTTTAGTTCTTGGCCTGCCAAGGTGATGTCCACGAACATCAGTCCCTTCTCTTTGGAACCCTTCATAGTCTCCATAGAACTGATAATGGCATTTATTTTAGTGGGTTCGAGTTCGTCTTCGCTATCATCTCCTTGGATGGCTGCCGCTTTCTCGAGTTCGGGACAATCCTTTTTCATATGATTGCCTCCGCAATTGTAACAACTAAAGTTGTTGTTGTTTCTTACCCACGGCTTACGGAGTTTGAAATCTCCGTTTGATGGTTTCTTGGGTTCACCCTTGGGTTGTTCATCCCGATCTTCTTCGTCGTTGTCTTCGTACTTCGACTTTTGCCTTGGCTTGTCTGACTTCTTGTGTTCAAATTCTACAAGGGAGTCGGCTGCGTCCAATGCTTTGGAAAGATCCTGGATTCCCATTCGATGTAACTCCATTTTTGCCCAACGTTGTAGCCCACTTTTAAAGATAAAAGAGAGCGTCAGCTTCACTCATGTTGTGAATTTGGAGCCTGAGTTCGGTGAACTTGTTGACGTACTCCCGAATTGAGCCGTCGTGCTTTAGTCGATGAAGCTTCTCCCGAGCTTCTTCTTGAGCGTTCTTTGGGTAAAAGTGCTCTTTGAATTCGAATTGAAATTCTTTCCATGTTTTGATGGGGATCGTCCCATCTTTGGATTGGTAACACTTGTGACGCCACCATAGGAGAGCCAAATCAACCAAGTAAACGGAAGCGGTGTTTACCTTGGTGTCCTCGTCGTCGATGCCGGAGAGTCGGAAGTAGTTCTCCAAGTTCCAAACGAAGTTGTCCACTTCTTGAGCGTCCCTTGCTCCTTTGAACTCCTTCGGTTTCGGCACGTCGATCCTGGGTTTCGTTCCCACTGTTTGGTCCACCATGCCGGTTAGCACGGCATTCTTATAGAGGGATAATTCAGCACTGAGTCTCTTGATTTCTCCTAACAACTCTCCCCTCGTTGCCTCCATCGCAATTTGAAGGGAGATGTCTTGTCGGTTTAATCTCTCGTATGCCTCGTCGAGAAGTTTTCCCACCTCTTTTGCGACCTTATCTCTGAGGGGGCCGACTTCGGTTTCTAACTTTTCCAAGCGATCGTTGACAGTGTCGAGGGACTCAACCGACTCCTTTGCCCTGGTCTCGAGTCGTTCTGTCTTGTCCTCAAGTGTTGTTAACCGATCTTTCGAAGCAGCCCTTTTCTTGTCGAAACTCTTGCCAGTTGCCTTGTCGGTTACTTGGGCCTCCGTGCCCTTTGATGTTGTCCCGGCTTCGTCTTTCTTGGCCATCCCGAGCAAACTCCTTTGCTCTGATACCACTTGTCACGTCCCTAGAATTCTGACCCGTCGAACGTGCGGCCTTAGGCACCTTGGTGCGTGCGTGGAGCCTAAGTTAAGCCTGACGATCTAGTTGAGAGAGCCTAGATCCGTGCGGAAGACGTTTTAACACAATGGGTGACGGCCAAAGAAAAAGTGATGTGGGGAAAGCCGGGCGAATGCCCGACACCTTTTATTGAACTTAATGAAAATATGGCTCAAGGCCAGAGAACAACTGAAAGAAAGAAAAAGATGAATAATGAGGTGGGGGTAAGCCTCCTTAAATAGCCCCTCTAGTCCTAATCCTACTCTAACTAGGATAAACTAATGTCCTACTCCCTCAAGGAGATGTAATCCTTGTCCCAAAAAGATTCGTGGCCCCTAACCTCAAGGAAGGCCTTGTTTGTGCGGAGACTAGGCCCAAGGCCCTGGTGCGGACCCTAGGGTGCGTCTGGCTGGCCCTGTCCAGTCCCTCCGTGCGTGCTATCGTCGGGACCCTAGGGTGCGACGTGATCGGCCCTAGGGTGCGGCGTGATCAGCCCTAGGGTGCGGCGTGATCGGCCAGCTCGGTCCTTGAGCGTCGGCCGTTGTCGGGACCCCAGGGTGCGGCGTGATCGGCTTGCCCGGACCCTGGGTGCCGGCCGCTGTTGGGACCCTGGTGTGCGTGTGCATCGGACCCGATGGTGCGGCCCTAGGTCCCCACGGTGTGCACCCGTGGTGCCGGCCCTTAGGCCTCTCGGTGTGCACCCTTGGTGCCGGCCCGTAGGCCCCTTGGTGTGCACCCTTGGTGCCGGCCCTTAGGCCCCTTGGTGTGCACCCGTGGTGCGGGCCCTTAGGCCCTTTGGTCCGCACACCCAGCCCCATGGGTTGCGGATGCTTCTCGTCGGTGTGGTGGAATGTACGCACGAGGTGTGGCCTTCTCGGTTTTCCCCGTACTACGTCCCTCGGTTGTCGTCCCTTCGCTCCGTCCCTTGGTGAGCACACACTCGGCCCTTTGATGTGTGGCTTGATCGGGTCGAAAAAATTGGTACGTGACATTATCAACTGAATCGTCACGAGCTAAAGACAATCCCAATAGAACAAACACGAAAGATGAATTGTCAGCGACAAATTGATACCATATTAGAATTTTGTATACTCCAGTGATCAGAGATGTTAACAAAATAATTGAAAGAATGAACTGTAAACTAGTTAAAAAATAGGAAGGATTTTAATATACTTGCATAATGACTCAAAGGCCTAATACATCTAATATATAATGGAGGAGAAAATGAACGAGGCTCCTCCTGCAGTCCTGCTGATGGGAGTAGCTCAACTCTAGAGTGATGGGCAAAGGTTGCGGCTTATTTTATTTTAACATCTAAATCCGAAGATTATTCAACCTTACAATATCCAAAGCAAATGTCTGAACCACAATCTGAATGACTTTCTAAATCTAACAAACCTGACTGGTAAGCTCGTTTACTTCTGGGCTGAGTGTAAGGGTGTGACTAAAACATAGACCCACCGAGGTAGGTTGAATAAATTGGTTTTATACATAGAAAAGAATGAATCATAATTACACTTCCTCTGTTCAGTTTGCATCAGATAGGCTGCTAAATTAGTAGCCCAACTTAGGATCAAACAATATTAAAATGCAAATTTCAATTCAGAGAGATCATCCATTGGTATTTCTAAACCTATTGAATCATGGTCTTGCAAGCCATCCTCATCGAAATTTAGCCACGAACTCAGATCTGGCGGACCACCAACCTCATTTGGAACACCCAATTCTTCCATCGTATCCAACTCGTTTAGTTGCATGCTCGCAAAATCCATGGGCTCGTCTGTTTCTTTAGTTGAATTCTCACTAATCTTATCCCGAGATGATGACCTGGTAGGTTTCAAAGGTTCAGTAAGCCTTTCGTTGAATCCATTTCCGGAACATGACAAATGACTATTCTTTTGCTTGGCTTTTGCTTTCGTTTTCCGCTCCTCCTTTGAACTAGTATTTCTTAAATTCTCTCTGCTTTGCTCCCTTCCGTTCACTCCAACACTGCCATCAAGAGTTGATGTTATCCTAGACGAAGCACTACCGACAACATCATCAATAAGTACTTCCCTCTTCCTCCCTTTGTTCAACATAGATCCATACATGGAAACAGCGTGCTCAGATGATTGAATGGCTGGAAGAGCCTCCGAGGAATCTTTCCTCTCATAAGTACTCGAAACAGCACCTGTGGCAAAAGTGAAATGAACATGAATAAGCCGCTCGAAAGTTAAATGAGGCACGTATCCAAGCATTTGACTCGATGGTAGGAGCACAACTGCACAAGTAAACAAGACATGATAACATTCTTTTTCTTTCCTCATTGAGAGAATAATGCTCTCCAATCCTAATAAAATCCAAAACACATAACCTTTTATAGTATATAATTGGCAAATAATGCCATCAGAAAAGGTAGAATTTTCGATACCTGAGCCCCGGGCTTCTGCTTGATGGTTGGAAATTTCATTACAAATATTACTAGCAGTTCCGGAGCCAATGCAATCGACAGATTTTGCTTCATTGCTGCATGGAGGTACAGAAAACATGATATCTTGCAAAGCAGGTTCGCTAAAGCAACTATTGCCTGTCTGTTCAAATTTCCGACATCTCTCAACAGTTCGCTTGACAAAAGCCAATGCAGCTTGTTTTGAAACCTTACGAACTGCACTTTTTGATGAATTACTCCTACGACATGCCTGCATTAATTGTTTGTAAAAATAAATCATAAACACCTTGCTTCAAACCACTTCAGATATAAAACGATAAACCAACCAACACCATAATACGAGATGTTACAACCATTCTCATCTAAATCAACAATAGAGTACGTCAAAAGGCCTGCATCTATAAAACTCACCAATACCAGACTAATACTGCATTGACTACATAACAAGAAAAAGTTCCATGCATGCGAGTTTACAAAGAAGACATGCTTAGTAGCAAATGCACTGGAGAAAGAGCCTTAGAATTTTAAAATCTAGAGCCATAATATTTCCATTATCATGAAGACAGTAGAAAATCTACGAAAAGGGAACTGGTCTACAATAGTGGGTCAAGGGTCAAACAATTCAGCTTATTTAGTTGTCAGTCCGCTTAATTTTCTAAATACCAACTGTTAGTTTATCCGAATAAAAGAGTTTGTTTTGTAAATAAACTCTAGTTTAGTAGTTATATTAATGTCTCCTACTTAAGGGATTAGAGTTAGTAGTTAAATGTAACTAGGACTCCTAATGTAACTAAAAGTCCTACACTTAGAGTCTTTAAATCAGTTTTGTAACGATGAATTATGTGTGAATAAAAATTACAGAATAAAAGATTATTCTGTTTCTCTATATGGTATCAGTCTAATTTCGATCCTCTCGAGAATTTTTCTTTTTCTTTTTCTCTGATGGTCAATCAGAATCAATCAAAGTCAAGTGAGCTGCAATCCTCCTCAACCTCTACTGTCGGTATGGCAGATTTTTCAGAAGTAACAGGTGCGAATGTTACTTGTCACAGATTTGTAGGCACCAATTATCTTGAATGGTCCCAATCTGTTAAGATTTTCCTTGTCGGTCGAGGAACTCTAGGGTACATCACTGGCAAAGTTAAGAAACCCTCTGATGATGATCAGGGTTTTGAGAAGTGGGCTCAAGAAAATGGCAGAGTCATGTCGTGGCTGCTCAACACAATGTCTCCAGAAGTTGGATCTCAATTTCTTCTCTATGAAACAGCAAGTGAAGTTTGGAATGCTGTTCAAGATACCTACTCGAGTACCAACAACAATTCTGAGTTGTTTGGTATTGAGAGCAAGGCTTCAAATTTCAAGCAAGAAGGGATGAATGTTACACAGTTTTATACTGCTTTAACAAATCTATGGCAGCAAATAGATTTGTTTGAGGCAAATGAATGGGAAACTGCCAATGATGCTGCATTATACAGGAAGATCACTACACAAAAGAGGATTTTCCAGTTTCTAAATGGTCTTAACAGAGATTGGGACCCGGTCAAATCCAGAATTCTAAGCTGCAATCCTTTACCCTCTCTTAGGGAAGTATTTTCTGAGGTCAGGCGAGAAGAAAGTAGAAGATCCTACATGATTCAAGATGCCCCTATTTTTGAGAATTCTGCCTTGGTTACTCAAACTTCCTCTGCTCCAAAAAGGAAGGGAAGGATGGTGTGCGAGTATTGCAAGAAACCAGGTCATTTGAAGGAGACTTGTTGGAAGTTGCATGGCAAGCCAACTGATTGGAAACCATCAGCCCAAAGGGTTCCTAGGGAATCTTACTCCAACACAGTCACCACTAATTCAACTAGTGGTTTCACTAAACAGCAAATGTTAGAGTTGCAGAAGCTGTTCAGCAAATTTAATGGTGCTAGTGACGGGCATCTGGCCTTGGTAGAGGATGAAGGTAACCAGAATCAATCCTCCTCCACTGCTCTTCTTTCTACTACAAATGTCCCGACTTGGATAGTTGACTCTGGTGCTTCTGATCACATGACTGGTAACAGAGATTTATTCTCTACTTTTACTTCTTGCTCAAAGAATTCTATTAGAACTGCCAATGGTTCCCTTGCATCAATTAAAGGAACAGGTTCTGTTTTTATTAACAATAACCTTCTTATTGAAGATGTTCTTTTTGTGCCTAGTTTGGATTGTAATCTGCTATCAGTAAGCAAGCTTTCTAAGGATCTGAATTGTTCATTTAGTTTTACTAATAAAGGTTGTTTTATACAGGCACTGGCTTCGAGGAAGAGGATTGGCAATGCTAGATTGCAAGGTGGTCTTTATGTCCTTTCCAGCACCAACAATTCTGCCCATACACCTTTACCACATTGTTTTAATTCCTTAGGACAGTTTGATCTTGTTATGTTATGGCATTTTAGGTTAGGCCATCCCAAATTTTATTATCTTGCAAAAATGTTTCCAGATTTATTTATTAATAAAAAACCGTCTTCTTTTAAATGCCATATTTGTCCAATTGCTAAACAAACCAGAGCAACTTATTTACCATCCTCTCATAAACCCTCACATCCTTTCTCATTAATTCACAGTGATGTTTGGGGTCCTTCAAAGGTGAAGAATGCTAATGGGTGTCGGTGGTTTGTCACTTTTATTGATGATCATAGTCGAACTAGTTGGGCTTATTTATTGAAAGAAAAGTCAGAAGTGTCTACTGTTTTTCAAAAATTCTACAACATGGTAGAAACACAGTTTCAATGTAAAATTCAAATTTTTAAATCTGATAATGGGGGTGAGTTTTTTACACATTCTTTAGGTCAATTCTTTCTTGAAAAAGGTATAGTTCATATAAGCTCTTGTGTTAACACTCCACAGCAAAATGGAGTGGCAGAAAGGAAAAATAGACACTTATTGGAAGTCACTAGAGCCTTACTTTTTACAAACCATGTCCCAAAGTTGTTGTGGGGTGAGGCATTGTTAACAACTACATACCTTATAAATAGGATGCCTAGTAAAGTCTTACGTTATCAGTCTCCTAGGGATGTTTTCTTAAAGAGTTTTCCTCATTTTAAACCCATGTCCTCAGTTCTTCCTTTGAGAGTGTTTGGGTGCATTGTTTTTGTGCATAATTTAGATCCCTCTAGGACCAAATTAGATCCAAAATCTCTAAAGTGTGTTCTGGTTGGTTATTCTTCACTAAAGAAGGGCTACAAATGTTTTCACCCTCCTACTTGTAAATTTTTTACGACTTTAGACATTACTTTTTTTGAACAGGAACCTTATTTCTCCAAGGCTGCAACTCAGGGGGAGAATTACACTGATTTTCAGCCTATTCACAGTCCGGTTCTTCCTCTTATATCCTCTGATTTTTTACCTTCTAGATGTCCTCCTTTACTTGATTCCCAAGTTCCTGTTGAACCTCCTAGATCTTCACCTTCATTCCCAAACAATCATTCCTCCATAACAACTCCAGTTACTTCACAAAGTCAGCCTAAATCACCTTTACAGCCTACTAAACCTTTACAAGTTTATGCCAGGAAAAGAAGGATAATACCAGAGACCATTTTGCAATCTAGTATTTGTCGAGAATTGGACTTGAGTCCAGCTGCCAGTGAAGACAATGGAGGTAATGACTCGACTGAAATTCCTTCTCACTTGCTGGAATTTGAATATTTGCCTATTGCTAAGAGAAAAGGGGTTAGACAGTGCACTAAGTACCCTATTCAGAGGTATGCAGCTTATGGAAAATTGATGCCTTCTTTTAGAGCATTTACAACTTGTTTAGATGAAGAACAGATTCCAAAATCGATTGAAGAGGCTTTACAGTGTCCTAAGTGGATGAGGGCAGTTGAAGAAGAAGTTGAGGCCTTAAAGAAGAACAACACTTGGGTTGTTACTGACCTTCCTCAAGGTAAAAAAACGGTGGGCTGTAAGTGGGTATTTGCTATTAAATTCAATTCAGATGGTAGTATTTCGAGACATAAAGCAAGGCTGGTTGCTAAAGGTTTTACACAAACCTATGGAATTGACTACAAGGAAACTTTTGCCCCAGTAGCTAAACTTAATTCTGTTCGGGTCTTATTAAGCTTAGCTATGAATTGTGACTGGAATTTGTATCAACTTGATATTAAAAATGCTTTTTTGAATGGAAACTTGGAGGAAGAGGTTTATATGCAGATACCACCGGGACTCGAGGAAGATGGAAACTGCCAAAAAGTGTGCAAACTCAATAAATCACTTTATGGCTTGAAGCAGTCACCAAGGGCTTGGTTTGAGAGATTTACCAGAGCCATTTTGGAGATGGGCTACAAACAGTTTTTGTCTGACCACACACTGTTTTCTAAGGTAACTAAAAACAAAAAAGAGTTATCCTTATAGTGTATGTGGATGATATAATCTTGACAGGAGATGATGAAGAAGAGATATGTTTGTTAAAGAAAAAGCTGAGCAAGGAGTTTGAGATTAAAGACCTAGGAAAACTCAGATATTTCCTAGGCATGGAAGTGGCTAGATCGAGCAAGGGGCTGGTCATAAATCAGAGAAGGTATGTGTTGGATTTACTAGAAGAAACTGGGTTATTGGGCTGTAAACCAGTAGATACTCCGATGGATGCTGGTCTGAAATTTAATAAAACAGATTTAGGGCCAAAAGCAGACAAAGGGTTATATCAAAGACTGGTAGGGAAATTGATATATTTATCTCTAACTCGACCAGATATATCATTCCCAGTAAACATTATCAGCCAGCATATGACTGATCCTAGACAGGAACACATGGAAGCTGCAAAAAGAATATTGAGGTATTTAAAAGGGACACCTGGTCATGGTCTGTTTTTTAGAAAGAGTTTAGACAGAAGTATCAAGGTGTTTTCAGATTCGAGTTGGGCCAGTGAACTCACAGATAGAAGATCTACCAGTGGTTACTGTACCTTTGTTTGGGGTAACTTAGTCACTTGGAAGAGTAAAAAGCAAACGGTGGTTTCAAGAAGCAGTGCTGAAGCTGAGTATAGAGCACTAGCTTTAGGGATGTGCGAAGGAATTTGGCTACTCAAGCTACTTGAAGAACTCGAAATGAATCATGACAAAAAGTTTGAGATTTTGTGTGACAACAAATCTGCAATTCAGATTGCATAGAATCCTATTCAACATGATCGAACTAAACATGTTGAGATAGATCGACACTTCATAGCAGAAAAACTCACTACTGGAGTTGCATCTTTATCCTATGTTCCAACAGAGGAACAAGTGGCAGACATCCTTACAAAGGCTCTGCCAAAGATCCTATTCGATAAGTTTATGTTCAAGCTGGGATTATACAATGTATACTCTCCAACTTGAGGGGGAGTGTTAGTTTATCCGAATAAAAGAGTTTGTTTTGTAAATAAACTCTAGTTTAGTAATATTAATGTCTCCTACTTAAGGGATTAGAGTTAGTAGTTAAATGTAACTAGGACTCCTAATGTAACTAAAAGTCCTACACTTAGAGTCTTTAAATCAGTTTTGTAACGATGAATTATGTGTGAATAAAAATTACAGAATAAAAGATTATTCTGTTTCTCTATACCAACATCAGTACCCGTTATCATTGTAATTGTATTAAATATTTAATGACTAAGAATATCATAAACAATATATAGAGACAAGGTAAAACGTTTCTCCCAGTTTTCTTACTTTTAACCAATTGGGATTATGAAGCAACCAGCCAGATAGGCCCTAGTTCAAAGTTCAATTTAGCCAGTCTGACTTGTCTATAGAACACTGGCATTATAATTGTCTATATTAAGTCTCTGACTCTTCGCATTACTTATGTACTGTGTCTAACATTACAAAAAATTAAACATATTCCCTTCAAAAACTGCAGGCAGTGTCACCATAGAGATAGATTATCAACCTAAATAGATCGCAACCAAAAAAAATATTTGACAGTTTGCCATCCATATAAAATACTAATTTCCTTGAAACTTGTTAAAATGGAAAAAATGACAAGTTGTTGACAGTTCTTGCATGTGACGACTCTCACACCTTTAATTATCATAGAGAAACTTGTAAAACATAGAAATTTGGATTAAAAAAGTTAAATCGTATGGAAGGATAAATGGCAAAGAACTAAGCCTCAAAAGCTCCAAAGATAATAATTAGAAACAACAAATGCACAACAGATCTGAGAAGTACCAAACATCTTCTATAAGCCATCTCGATTAATTGGTCCATTGCAACATGCTCAATGTCCCTGCAAAGCAAATCACATTACTCTAGTTGAAGCACAATTCATTAGGTTATTGATAACAAGATCATCTGTTTGTCCCACCTTTTTTCTACATCTCTCCCATGCTCAATAGCTTTATCAATCTCCCCCAACTTCTTCTTCTTCTGCTGAACCTAAGAATCAATAAAAAAAAAGTGTTCAAATATGCAGACAAAAAAAAATCAATGTAAAATAAAGGCAGCTAAATAAAATTTCAATATGTTAGTTAATATCAAAAGGAGTTTCATTTTAGCACATAAAGAAATAGATTTTGGGAACGTAAATAGCAACAGGCTAATGTCAAATATGCTTAAATAATCCAAATTGGAGATATTTGTGAAAACAGGTAACAGTTGTGAACAACCTGTTGATAGAGACATTCATTAAGTTCAACAACATTTTGATTTATCGCTTCCTCCCCCTCCACCAAATCAGGCTGCAAAAAGGCAAAAGCAAATATAAAAAGAAACTAATTAACATAAGATAGCAGCAAAAAGTATTTGACATTAAACATCAGGTGTGTGTGCGTGTATTCCTGGAACTGAAAGAAGGAAAGTTATTTAGATTAACCAATCAATCTTAGCATGACAGAAAAACTCACCAGAGACTCGGGATAAATACCAATACTATTCAACTCCAGCAAAAGCTTGTCATCCATACACATCAACTGATACTGACAGTCAGAAGAACTGTCGGAAACATTTATTTCCTTATGTTGGAGCTGACCCATGTCAGTTGAACATATTTCACTCACGGGCCCTGTATCCATATGTGATAAATCATCATCTCCCAGCCACCGTTCACTGCTATGTAATGAATTAGACATGCTGCAGTTCCTAAATGTGTTTGATGCAACACTCATATCACCAGACATCCTGTCAAACAAAGAGTTCTTCTGACACTGAAAATCTGTGTTTGATTCAACTTCCGATTCCATTCTGTCTCTATCTCTAAATTCAACATCCATCAGGCTGCACGAACCACAATGGGAATCGTCACTTGCATAGTGAAGTGACATGTTTTTTGCTTCATTGCGGGGGTAAATTTCTTCACCTTCATCTTCTTCAATCAAAGCAGAAAGAACTCTTTGATATAAAGGAGTAACCTTGTAGAACTTTTTTATATCAAGTCTTTCACTTGCAGCATTAGTTTTGGCCACTTCTTCAACAGAATCAGGCGCATCTTTCTGCACTGCAACATCCTGAGGAATGGAGGAGTTCATATCAACAGTAGCCAACAAAGTTTGATTTAATTTCCAGTTACATTTCCTTCTCTTCTTAGATCTCTTAATATTAACATGCTCATATTTATAGCTGATTAAATAGATCTGGTTTTAGGAAGAGAAACATAAGATGATGAAGTTTACCAAAACATTAAAACCATCTCCAAAAATTTGAGACAAACTCTCGTCAAGTCCTTCTGCCAAACTTAGCTGATGCGACATGAAAATAGCAATTTAGGAAACTGTGATGAACTAACACCAAAGTATCAATGAATCATAAATATGTTTGGCCATATAGTACCTGTTGCCTGAGGTAAGATGTGTCCTCTGAGCTCACTGAATTAAAAATAGATCCCATTTTCTTCCAGAAAGGACCAGAACAAGCAAGACCTACAGAAACAAGGAATATATACCCTAATAAAAGCTAAATTTACACAAGGCATTTTATTTTATTTATTTATTTATGTATATAGATTGGGGGGTGAATCATTGGACAAGATGCATACCACTAGCATTCCGCGCAGAAGTGGCAGCTGCAAATAGTTCATCGCGGTCATCATCATCAGATTCACCTGAAAAAGGCATCCGAAATACATCGTCATCAAGTGTATACACCAGAATGTTTCAGGGATTTTCAACCACATTTCAGCTAGTTTGGCAGTTCACGAAAGATGTGCACATACAGATAAGTGTTGTAGTACAGTTCCTTCCAAAATTGAAAAATAAACAACAGAACGTCTCCAAAAAACTATTAAATCCATGCAAGAACAAACATATAACTTGTTGATAGCTAAACACAGACACTAAAACTCAGCAAAATATGTCAAAATGATAATGTTAGGTAGAAGAGACGAGGTATCAAAGTCATCATTGATGCATAGCTTTAAGATAGGTAACAACCAAGCAAAATGATTAGATTCAGATTCCCATCACAGAGTATTCGGATTGCTGCAACAGATTCAATAATAATCTTCTATGTTCGACATATATGCAGCTAAGTATCATCGACCTAATAAGCAGTCAAATACCTGTGAAATCTGAAGAAACATTATTTAGCATCAACCCAACACGAGTTGCGGCCTTGCGGTCTTTCAGCTTTTTGGAAGGTGGGCGACCTGTTTTACTGAACCAAAGAATTCATGATTCATTCATCAGATTTCCACAAGATGTGAACAACTTAATACTAAGAACCAGATAAGAACCTTCTATTTTTATCAGAAGCAGGTCTCACAGCTTGAATTAGCTTGGTCGTTGTAAGATTGTCCAACTTCTCCCTTAAAGGATATACACCTGGTTTTGTCAAGGGTGGTGCACTGCTCCCATTCCTTCCTTGCCTTCGGACTCCATCTCCAATTTCATTTGTATTTTTATTCTTCCTTGTGGGCAATAAGAAAGCCCCAGCTTTTTGAGATGCAGGAAGATTAACCTCATAAGTATCAATTCCTTTTTCTTTTGATTTATTATCTCCAGCCCCTGATTCTTCACTCTCGGATAACCCAAATGGAGAAGAGATATTCTCAGGTTCCCGCTTAATATTTGGAGTAAAATTATCTACACTGCTACCAAGAAGCGATCCACCAGTTCCAATTGCTACCCTAGCACCAAAATTAGGTGTTGCAAAGCCTTGAGATGAAATCTGAGCTTCACCATTAGCCATGGGGGACACTAAATTTGCTCTCCTTGTTCGTGAGATTTTATGTGGTCTCTGACCACCCCACTGGGATATAGCATGTGATGACGAACCTGTAGAGATTGGACGTTTTTTATTGTTCACAACACCTAAAGCTTGGATCTTATTTGGATTTGGCTGTTCCCAACCCTGCAAAGATCCTGATGAGAGGTGAACTTTAGAAGATGAGTCTAGCACCATGATGGACCCAGTTCTCGGTGCCCTAGATACCTTCCCTTTTAGCATTGTACTCGAGCCACTTGCTTGATTTTCCTCCAGAAGACTTGCCCTGACGAACAGTTCCATTAAAAATATCAATAATAAACGAGAAGAAAATATTAAAAGAAAATCATACATTGTAGAAATTAAATGCAAATTTTGATGAACATTAATTATGCGAGGTTCCTGCCCACAGTACAGATTGCTAGAAGAAAAATGGTAAAGGAACATACTTAGTATTTGTTTTTACTACTACCCTCTGCTCCAACATAGATGCACGATCCCGTGGAATAGATGTACTCTCCAATTCATTCCTGAGTACTGTATTGGCCTCTGAACCAGCAGCTTCAAATGAACCATGTGACCTGTTAATTCCACTAACTCCAGGGGAAGATTTCGATCTGCACACAGAAAATAATGAACAGGACAGTTTTAAGGCTCCTACATAACAGATTTGAGAATGGCTGGAAAATTAATCGGCATAAATGGTATCTTCTAAACATCGAAAAGTGTTAATCATTTCCAGAAACAAGACCTCAGGATACATGCAGAAGAAACGTCTTCATTTTCATTAATGCCTTATCAAACATTTAAAAATGCCATACCAGCACAAAGCATTCACAATCATATACTCTATATTAGAACTAAATGCAGGTAAAATAGAAACAGCAAGTCAATTATTATGGACAGTCCAAAAAAACTTGTGAGCATGGCGATCTGTCAATCCAAAACATAATACAAGTTCTTAAGCAGAAAATTTGCATGATTGACTATCACAATGCTACATAGCGTATCAATTTTATCTAAAAACATCCATTATTCTTTCATATGCTAAACAAAATTCACAAAGTTCCACATTATGAATAACAACTGCAACCATAAAATCTATAAGCACTAAATAGTAAAACAAAATGTTTCTTCAATAATTACTAATAACACTGCCATTTTGATCAATAAGAATTAGAGCACAATAAAACGGTCACAAAAGCCAGTTTTTCCACATCAGCAACTGGGAAACAAGATCAATTCTATACAATCACCTGAAACCCATTGTATCACATGACTGCAACTTTGATTCAGAACTCATCTTCGGTTGCATAGCTCGTTTTATATCTCGACCAGCATTGGCAATTCTATTTCCCACAGCTGCAACAGACCGTTTCCTTTTCATCTTTGTCTCCCATCCTTCACCTGGCAATCTGCGGATCTTTTCTTCAATTTGAGCAGAACCCCCATTAACAGCTGGAAGAACATCACCATCCTTTTCTACTACCCCCTGCTGCCTTGGATTCACAGCAGTCCTGTTATCAGCCTGGTCTCATGAAAAAATAAAGGAAGAGAAAACACGGGAAATAAATTAAAGAATCATAAGCGAAAAATTAAGAAGAAAAGAAGGGTCTAGTCAAACTGTGTTATGTTTCTGGCTTATTTCCTATTTTTAAAATTAAATAGCACATTCAACTATGGTTACAGCCAAAATAAAATGACTGGAAGACAACAGAAAACCTTATTCGGTGCTGAAGAATGATCAACTGATTTTACTTTGTTCAAGAATATATGCCAATATTAAATAGGTTGAAGTATAATTACATTCCAGAAATCATAGAGAAATACCCGTATATCGGCAAATGACGTGCGTACACGCTTGTTGAGCCCCACACCCTTTGGCCTATCCTCTGATCGTTGGTTCATTATTTCATGAGTGTTTCTAATCTGGCTTCCCATCTTTGCAATGCTTACTCCACTAGTTCTCTCACTCGAAATATCACTTCGTTGCTGCTTCTTTGTGCTTAAGGCTTCTCTATACCTTTCCAATTTCGAAATTGACTCGCGAAACTTCTTCACTCTATCCCTGATATTAAGATAATGTATATTTAAAAACCAGATCCTGTCAAGTGTCTGCACAACCTACGAGTATCAGGATTCAGGAATCGTAACAATGATAAAACGTACACAAGTACAAGTTCAGAAAGATGAACTGCAAGAAGAAGCACTAGAATTAATGGCGAGTTCATATCGTCCACCTGAGACAGATACTAAAGTGGCAAGGACATTTGATGATGGGATATCTATATTGCACAAAGAGAAAATATGTCGCATGTGCACCATGTTATATAAGCATTGCATGCATAGTAAAATCATGTACCATGTTGCTGTTATTAGCCCATTCTGTTTCCAGTGTAAGTACCTACCTTTAAAGGTTCCCTTGTTACCGCAATTACAATAAGAAGTCACTACACTAACTCATGAAGGAAAACATGCTCCATAAAACATAAACTATTCAAATATTTAGCTGGATGGTCGCAATAACAGAGAAAAGGACTATACCTGGCCTTTCTTGAAGCATCTTGAACACTTTCCTTAAAGTTCTTAAGCTCCTCTGTCGCCACAGGAGGGGAAAGTTTGGAGTGTGAAACTCCGAAAGTGTGATCCTCTGATGTACTACTTCGAAAAGGAACACCCAGAACCCGGCTTAGTTCTCCAGACCGTGTATATCTCTGACTCCCTAAAGTAATCGGATCCAGAGCCAAACACTGAGGCAATGGTGGCATATCTGAGGGCAATCCTGCATTCCCGCGGCTTAAATTGTTCCCAGAACTTAACATTTTCTTCCTCTATTTCAATCTCCTGACTTTGAACTTCCAAATCTGCACACAAAAACCAAGACTCTTACCCGCAAAAGCCAAGTAACTCATTCTCCTACCCCCCCCCCACCTTTACATACAGTTTAATTCTTGCCTTTTGCTTTAGAATTTGAAGGCTTGAAAATTAAAAGTTACGATTACTTTCATACAGAACAATTAAATTAAATGTAGTGTTCTGCTCTACTTCTTCGATCATCCTTAATTCAGTTATAAATTTCTTTTTAGTTTTTTTACCATTTGATTTAGCTTTTTGGCATTTTTTAAGCAAAAGCATCAAGCAAACAGAGCCTTAGCAAATTGTATCAACCGTCCTTTTAAAGTCTATAAATTATAACCGAACTTAACTACACACATGCAAAAACATATTTAAAACCAGAAGTATTTGCCAAATACTGTCGAGCAATAACTATTTATTTATTTCCCCCTTTTTGCTACTTTCTTCACCGACTAAAGCAACAAACTTTGTTTATTTTACGTCACTAATCAACCCCCTTTAAGAAAGGAACAACAATGGCTATCTAAATTACCTTTGAACCGAAATTACAAATAAAAGATCGAAAGTTAAACGGAAAAAAGAATTCAACTTCTCTTACTTCACCTTCTCCAACTTTCAACTAGGCAAAGTAAGAGTTCAAAAATAAAATGCATTTTTTAAAACAAAAATTAGAAGCTAAGATGAAAACCCTAACATGAGAAAGTGAGAACTGGAAGAAAGACGTACTGAAATTGAAGTGAAATTACGAAAAAAGATGATGGAATTAGAGCGTATAAAGATCCAATTACCTGAGAATCAACGCAGTCAATCGGAGATCAAAATCAGGAAAACAAAAATTTAGGGCGAAAGGATAAAAAAAAAGCGGGAGTGAATATTAAGTAATAATATCAGTATAAAATTTATTTTAGGCGTTAGACTAAATAGTTTAATACGTCGTCGTCATCACTTTTCATTCTACTGTGTATTTTTATCGATTTATTATTAGGATTATTATCATTATTATTATTTTATTGCGTGTTCGTGTTGACGTCATGCGTATGCAAATCACTGAGGAAATTGCACTTCGACATTTCTAATTTTATAAAATTTACAATTGGCACCTCAATCCGTTTTCTTTCTCGTTTAAATATAATTGTGTTTAATAAATCAAAATAAAAGGGTTTTTCTATCAATTTTAAATTAGAAATCCGTTCTCGATAAATAAATTTCAATTATATTACTGATTGAACATAGTTTAGTTAGTATATTAGTAATTTAAGAAATATAAATTCATATATTCTTTTTGAACAGTCGAAAGGTTATTAGAAGATAGTATATGTTTATTCATATTCTTAATCCTTTGGCAATTGACAATGTACACACCTAGGTGATTAAACTCAAGTCTCCTAGAATAAATATCATTTTGGTTTTCTATTGGGCCATTTGTTGAGTTCTAAATTCATATATTCTTAAATATATTTATTTCTGCTTTAGAAATTAAAAAAAATTATGGGTTCGTTTTATTCGTATGAAGTATAAATGCTTGGATGGCGTCCCTACGAAAATCAATAGATTTAGTTGTTCGTGGTTGTGGAAGAGCCTAAGTACAGTTTGGAATGACGTTCGCGATAACATTGTTTGGTCCTTGGGTTCCGGGTTGGACATAGCCTTTTGGTATGATACATGGTTACTTGACATTGGTCCTAAAAGTCCAATACGTACCGTATGCATCCGTTCCTTCCTTAGGGCGGATATTAGTCGTCGAAATGGCATTGCCTGGGGTGAGTGGAATTGGCCAGCCTTTCAAACTCTCTTGCCTCGTGAGGTTCTTTTGCGGATAGCTGCAACCAAGGCCCCATGTATGCCTTCAGCTATAGATGGTATTGGTTGGGCTTGTAACGTAGATCGTCGTTTTAGTGTACGTTCGGCTTATATGGTACGTCGGGGAATGTCCGTTAAACAGTCGAATAATATTTGGACCGTCATTCATAAGTTCCCAGGACTGCCTCGTATCAAGGTTTTTCCCTGGTTAGTTTGCCGAGGTAAGTTAATGACGAACGCAGAACAAGTTCGACGCCACTTTGCCGAGGATAGAATATACCCTATTTGTGGGTCCTTGGTCGAAGATGTGAACCACGTGCTGCGCATGTGTCCGCCGGCGTTGCAAGTCTGGTCTGAGCTTGTTTTGCCGGATAAACTGCAGCAGTTTTTGAGTTTAGATATCACGTCTTGGGTGTCGTTGAACATCATAGGTTATTGCCGCTTCGCAGGGATTGTAACTCATTGGGACTTTGTCTTTTCTACCGTGTTGTGGAATCTCTGGTTGGCTCAGAATGCCAAGGTTTTTGGTTCGAAAAACTTTAATAATGAATCGATTATTGTTCGTAGCCATCAACTGGTGGACCTCATGTTACGCAGTCAGGATACCCCTGGGATCGCATTGCTTGGTCCGGTCCGAGGGGCCCGTGTGACGGTACCATGGTGTTGGCCTCCTAGCCCTTTTGTCAAGGTTAATACAGATGCTTCTCGGCGTTCTATTGATGGTTTCACATGATGTAGTGGCGTAGCTCGAGATTACTCCGGCTTATGGAAATTCGGTTTTACCAAGTTCATTGGGGTGTGCTCCGTCCTAGATGCTGAATTATGGGGTGCATATATTGGCTTAATGTTTTCTTGGTCTGAAGGATTTCGTTACGTTATTCTTGAAATGGATTCTCATGAGGCTTTACGAGTGATTCAATCTGATGGTTATGATTCTAGCTCTTTGTGGCCTGATTTAGTGGAGTTGTGTTCTCGTTGTTGGGAGGTTCGTTTCCAACATGTTCATCGGGAAGGTAATAGAGTGGCGGATAACTTGGCCAAGTTGGCTAGCCTCTGTAGCTTGGAGACTCAATTCTTTGCGATGCCTCCCTCTACAATTCTTCACTTGTTTCATGAGGATGATTTGCAGGGTTGATTGAGTTGTTTACCTTGTGTTTGCTTAGTGTTTGTTTAGTATCTTGGTTCTTTATTTTCTTAATATTATCACATGTACTCTTTTCCTCCATTTAGATTTAGGGAGGTTTTTAACGAGGCATGTGATAATATTCTCAATGTATGGTTTTATCGTTAATAAAATCATACTTTTCACCCAAAAAATATGAATAAATTAGACATTATAATTTGTATGTTAAAAAATAAAATTTAATTATTTGGTTTTCTTGTCATATTGCACATACGATTTTAAACAAAATAAATATAGAATATAGATTTATCATATACACTAGCGGTGCAAATTGAAAGATTTCACAAGCGTCTTAGTTTTAGGGTTTAGGGTCTTAGTTTAGGGTTTATGAGTTTAGGTATAGAGGTTTAAAATTTAAGGATAGTTGTAAGAATTTAGGGTTTAGGTTTAAAATTTAGGGTTTAGAGGTTGAAGTTTTGTTTTTAGGGTAATATAGTTATGATTTAGGTTTTGATTTATAAACCTTGAATTGTAACCCTAAATTTTAAATTCTTACCACTATCCCTAAATTCTAAACTCTTATACCTAAACCTCTAAATCTTAAACCCTAAATTAAGACTCTAAACCCTAACTAAGGCGTTTGTGAAAACTTTTCGTTTCCACCGCTAGTGTATAGGATAATAATAATCCATAAAACATTGTTACTTATTATTTGATTTTCTTCTTCTTCTTTTTTTGATGAAAGCTAGAGTGATTACAAGTAGTATCTGTTCTAAATATACTCTCAACCATTTGACAATGAACGCTCAATCACCCTGCCGCAGCTGCTGGTGCTCGAACCCATGACCTCTAGGAACAACAACCGTTCCTTAACCACTAAGGCAAGTTGGTTCGTGCTATTTGATTTTCTTCTCATAATGGTTTATTGTCGTAATTTTTCATTTACCAAAGTTTAACATTGTTAATTTAACATAATAATAATTAACGTTTATATATATATATATATATATATGGGATGGGATCAAGTTACATAGTGTAAAACTCATTTAGTTTTACACTAATCTAAGACCATTGGATAAGGGAAATGGATGGATGAGATCAACAGTAAAAAATGTGAAGATTATCACTTGGGAAAAAAAGATAAGGAAATAATCTGAGCCATTAATTATCACCATCTAACGGTCCAAAAACTGTGTAAAAGTAATTGAGTTTTACACAGTATAAGTTGATCCTAACCCTATATATATATATATATATATATATATATATATATATATATATATATATATATATATGCGCGCTACACTACAAAAAATGTACATATACTGACGGTTCATTATACCGACAGACACAAGTCGTCGATATATACCCTATATACCGACGGAATTCGAAGCTGTTGGTAAAGGTTTTGAGTTTTACCGACGGATGCATTACTCGTCGGTGTAGATAATAGTTATACTGACGAAAAACAAGACACTGTCGGTATAGATGTAGCTTATACCGATGATGTTATAGTAACTGTCGGTATATGTGTACCATATACCGATGGTTTGGTGTGTCCGTCGGTATAGGTGTACCATATACCGATGGTTTGGTGTGTCCGTCGGTATAGGTATTTTTTTATTACTTTATTAAACTCACCGTTTTATCCTCTTATAGTCTCACTCAAACTCTCACCCGATCCTAAACCAAACCATTGCAATCCCTAATTGCTCATAATCTCCTCTCACTCTCTATAATGATCAAACAGGTCGCCAACGATATCTTGTTGCAGTGCTGTCCTCGTCTTCGTCATCTTCTCTGTCCGGCGATATCTTGCTGTTGATCCCTTTAAACGACTCTCTTATCTGCGTTGTTCACCATGTTAAAGTTAAAGATTTGAGTAGCTTACTTGATAACTGCTTCTAGTTTACTTTTTGTTTTACTTGGATTGCCTTGACATTACCTTATTGAAGTTTGATTTTCTGATATCAGGATTGGGATAGGCAGACACCAACTCAGATTATAACAGAGATGTGAGGATTTGTGACAATCCTCTCATGAACTTTTCTTCTTCACAAAACCAAAGATATGGTTGATGGTATGCTGTCATGAACCTTGAATTGTGAATAATAGTTTACTCAATTTAGAAAACGAATTTGAGTGAAGTTGAATTTAATTCATCAATGAGGGAATTTATATATTTGAGCTCCTGTCAATCTAACATGTGAACTTGTAATTAGTAAATAGTCTACATGTTTTTCTTTTTACACGGCTCTGGTCTTAACAATTGTCTTTATACTTATATTCCACTTTGTTCCACAATATGGACAAACACACATTATGGTTTACATTGGAGTTTGCTCTCTCGTGGGTTCTATTTCGGTATGCATCAGGGCTAGGTTATTGGTTGCTTAATTTTGTGTCTCTTCAATGGTATTGCCTCCCCTCGAATTGTTATTTTTAAGAGTGTTTTTTTGACAGGTCATGAGCGTTAAAGCCCTCGATATTGCCTTGAAGTTAACCTTTTCAGGAATGAATCAGCTTGTGTATCCGCAGACATGGGCCTATACTTTAGTGGTTACTTCATGTGTGATTACCCAAATGAATTATTTAAACAAGGTAATGGTTATATATTGTCTTTTCTTCCTTTGGTACCCTCTGTTTCTCTTTTGACGCTTAGATTTTTGCGTTTCTTTTGATTAATTTTCATGACCCTTCAAAGAAAAGGAGATGAGAGAAATGTTGGAATGAGTGAAGAATGATTTTTCATTTTCGCCTGAAATGTTGCTCATGGATATTCTTCTTTATGGTGTTCATAATGATTAATTTAAACTTTGAATCAATTGAAATCTATCTATTTATTATTTTCTTACTCTGAATCAATGTCCCCATACCTTGGTTTGTGTTGCTTTATTTTGATAATTTAAGACTTCAGTTTCTGTCTGATTCATGTTTTGTTATTGTTATTTTGTCTTCATAATTGCAGGCACTTGATACTTTCAACGCAGCTGTTGTTTCTCCTATATACTATGTTATGTTTACATCACTGACCATTTTGGCTAGTGTGATCATGTTTAAGGTAAGTTCCAGTCATTAAAGGTATCAGAATGGCTCAAAAGTTTTACTAATGATAATGTTTAAAAGGTCCTACTTTATACTGTCTACCATCCTGCGCCATATCTGATATGAAACTGAACTTCCTTTTGGTTCTTTGCTGGTTTAGATTGATGTTGATCCCTTTAAGCTACTCTCTTATCTGCTTTGTTCACCATGTTAAAGTTAAATATTTGAGTAGCTTACTTGATAACTGCTTCTAGTTTACTTTTTGTTTTACTTGGATTGACCTCGGCATTACCTTATTGAAGTTTGATTTTCTGATATCAGGATTGGGATAGACAGACACCAACCCAGATTATAACAGAGATGTGTGAATTTGTGACAATCCTCTCAGGAACTTTTCTTCTTCACAAAATCAAAGATATGGTTGATGGTATGCTGTCATAAACCCTGAGTTGTGATTTTATACACTTGATCCTTCATTCTCAAACATCTCCTTTTAGCACATAAAGAATGTTGTAGTGCAGCCAATGAATTTTAATATGTTTTTTCTTTTTTCGGTGATGAATTTTCTGCTTTCAACAACAACGTCTAGATCTACATGTGTCTGATATGGATGCTTTGCTTCGTATGGTTGTACAAAGGTATACAAAATATTTTACTTTCTTATTACTCTATTTATTTATTTTTATTTAAAGTCATTATTTTCATTGCTTTTAACAGGCAACTCTTGATACTGGTAGTACTTTAGCGGCAATTAATTGTACTAGTCGACCCTTGCCTTTTAACAAATCAACAGAATACATATAAAAATGACCTGAGCACACAATAGAGGAGGAGCTTCGAATTATTTTTAGCTATGTATGTTATTAAGAAACACAAATATTTGCTTGCACACAAATTATGTACTACATACTTTTTTATGATATTTTTAGCTTTTATTATGTACGAAGATAAAATATGATATTTTTCTCTTTAAAAATCGAAACAATTTTTGTTATAATAGTATTAGTAGTTTAAATATTTAAAATAAAAATAAATGCCAATTAAACCTATACCGACGGACAGAATCGTTGCTATAGGTCTCTTATACTGATTTATATAATACCTATACCGACGGAAAAATCGTAGGTAAAGATAAAACCTATAGCGACGGACAGTAGCTGTCGGAAAAAATACACTAATTTGTCGGGGTAGTCCATACTTATCCCTACGGATATGTCCGTTGGTATATGGTCCCAATATCTATACCGACGGTTGTGCCCGTCGGTATAAATTTATACCGACTAGCATATTACTGATGGCATTTTGTCTGTCGGAATAATTCTTTTGTCCGTCAGTATAGGGTTTTGGACCATATACCGACGAATTTTTGGTGTTTTACCGACGGTTTTATGTCCGTCGCTATATGTCATTTTTTTTTGTAGTGCTAAGATCCACTTACACCGTGTGAACTCAATTATTTTTTTATTTTTATTCTTTATTGAATCGTTGGATGAGAGTAAATAAATGGTTAAGATTATTTCCTTATCTTAACCACATTATACTCCCCAATCCAATGTTTGAATCTATGTTTCCGAACAAAAATCATTTCCCCTTTTCTATGCTCCAACATTAAAAAGTTTAAATTCTAAGCCTTAACCTTAAATTCTAAATCCTGAACCCTAAATTTTAGGGTTTAAAATTTTATTTTTAAGTATGTTATTATTAAAATAAGTGCTCAAACTATACATCCTTTTAACTTTATGTGCCTAAACTGTTTTTTATATAAAAATAAGTGTAACGTTTCATTTCGTTAATTTTAGGTGTCTAGCCGTTAACTGTCGTTAAAAAATATGTTAGCCAATTAAAATGTGACACGTGGTCGATTTTAATTATTAATATCTTTTTAAATTTTTTATAACACTTAAATTTTTGAAATAACTCAAAATAAGGTTGTCTGAATGGGGCTATCAGAAACCGAAAAAAACAAAATCTTTGATTGTTTCACAAAAATACTTTCAACATGCATTTACAAGATTTTCACTATAAACTTGAAGGTAAAATATATAATTTAAACTAAATGCGTTTCAATCCTTAACTTCATATATCACCCCAAAGATTGAATTCAAAATAATCAATATTTAATCAAAAAATTGAAATAAAAATATCATTTAAATGGATAGTTCATATCATCATTGCATGAAACTTTAATCTTTTCAATTGTTAGTTAACAATTGGCCAACCCCTAAGTAATTCATGAATTATGATTGAAAAATAGGTGCGATCATACACATAGTAGTAAATCAAATGTTCGACAAATAAAGTCACACAAAATAAAAATATAAAATTACCGAAGTATGATCAGAACCAAGTAACCAAAACTTTTACAACATCACAAAAAATACTGAATTGATTATTAATGAAGTTTAATAGTGAAAAGAACAAGAACTGCCCAACATGAATCTTTAAACCGAAAATCTTTAAATTGCACCAATGTATTCTTTTAATCATAATTTATTTATTAAAAGAGTCAATAAATACCATAAAAAAATCTCAAACTAAAGCTTAAGAAGAAAACATATATTAATATATGAAACTCGACTTAAAAAGCAAAAGCTCGGAACAAAAGTGAAAGTTATGCACAAACTCCTCCAAATAGCCCCAAATCAATAGGTTTTATTTATTATTATCTTTATGTAATACGCATAAAGGAAAAAACCCTAATCTTTTTATTCTACATTATCATAAAAATAAACTTTCTTGAAAAAATAAAATATGAAAAATTCACCATAAATCATTAATCGAAACAAGAGATCAAGATATTGTTATGGATACAATGGAAGGGCTAGTGAGGGCATGACTTTGAGCCCCAGAGAATGTCAACACGAGCGAGCCACAGAATCAGGAACCACCAGTGACACGCAGAGGGACCAGGGAGCGAAGGCGTTAACCGATTTTGTCTTATCCTAAGCTGTCAATAGTCTAGCCTATAAATAATTGTGGAAAGTTTGTTGAGAGAGTCATGTAAAAACCCTGGAAAATTTCTTATCCTCTAAATCTATTTCTTCTCTATTCTCCTTTCCTTTTAATTTCCAATTGATTCATAATAAATTGTTGCTTTCCATTGATTCCACTAAGCTATTGTGGACAATTCCGAAGCTATCAAAACCCTACAAGAGGCTTCGACGAGGCATGAGCAATCGTTGACGGCGCTGCAAACTACAGTCGCCGAGAACAAACAAATTCTTCAGGATGTTCTTCGTTAGTTGACCACCCTCTCCACATAGTTGGGTCAGCCGGCGCAATCGATAGTGGTTCAAGAAGGGTCAAGAGATACTATAGTGGTTCATGGTAAAGGGAAACTTAAGGATGAACTTGACGATGGCTTCTGCACAAGATTTTTTTATTTCTATGGTACTGAGGATTACCACAGAGTAACAATGGCATCATTTAGAATGGAGAGGGTGGCTAAGAAGTGGTTACGCTGGATGCAACGCCAACGACAGTTAGCAGGTAGGGATCATCTTCTCGAGGCAATCCGTAAACGGTTCGAGGTGACAAAAATTGAATCGCCAGAAGGACAGTTGACTAAACTGACTCAAACATCGACTTTGGCCGAGTATCAAACTCATTTTGAAGATTCAGTTCTACGTACCAACAGTTTACTCGACGTTTTCTTAAACAAATGTTTCATTTTTTGTCTCCGGTCTGATATTAAGAATGAAGTGTTGGCGGCTCAGGTCACGTCTATGGGTGAGGCTATGTGAAGAAATAAGTGTTTTGATATAATAATTGAAAAATGTTTTGGACTAATTTGAAAAGAATTTAAAACATGTCTTTAAGTCCAAACAACTTGAAAATATGTTTGAGGTATTTTAAAAGGTTTTTGGCAAAGTTTGAAATGCTTTAAAGTAGTCAAACCTGGCTTTTCAGCACTACCGTACCGATACGTTATACCCCGTATCGATACATTTTTACCCCAGATTTGATTCTGCCAAAACCTGTACCGATACAGGCTTACCTGTATCTATACGGAGGGGGTCATACTGATACGCCTTTAAAGCGTACCGATCCCTGCTTTAACAACCCCCAACGGCTATTTCCAACGTTCTTTTAAAATGCAGATCGTACAGATACGCTTAGGCTGGCAAGAGCCCAATAGCTAGTTCTGAATAAGGGCGTACCGATATGGGTCCCCGTGTATCGATACGATAGGCACCAGAACTGCATTTAATTTGGGAAATAAAGACCCTAACGGCTCTAACACATCCCCAACGGTCCTCAACGGCCACAAACTCATTTGGGAGTATAAAAGGGACCTCCAAGCATCAAGAGAATACTAATGCTTCAATTGTCAACAACACTATGATTAAGATTTTTTCTTAGAGCTTAATTGTCCATTTTCTTGTATAGGCAACACTAGTGAGCTAAACATTGTTAAATTTGCTCAAGTGTTTAGGTTTTGGGTGAGAGCTAGATAGTGCAAACAATTACCTATTAGAGGGATTTCAAGTTTGCTTTAGAATTTCTCTTGTACAGAGGGCTTACTCAAGCTTTGGGTAGAAAGCTTTGAGGGTTGTAAAGGTTGCCTCATTAGCCTAGAAAAGGGGACAAAATTCTTAATGAATTTGGTTGAAATCCTCAGTGGAGAGATAATGTAGTGGATGTAGGTGCTTGTTAGAAGGTCGAACCACTATAAATCCTTGTGTCCAATTCCAATCTTTTAGCTTCCACTTTAACACCCAAAAATCCAATCTTCTCCGAACTTGACAAACACATCGATTTAAGGAAATTGAGCACCATAAAACTCAACAATTGGTATCAAAGCGAGGCTCAATCGAATAGGATTAACATCCTATTGAGGTGATTCGAGGAGCTCGATACAACATATCAACCAACCGATCAAATGGCGCAATCCATCGACAAGCCACCATTCTTCGACGGAACACACTATGCCCATTGAAAGACAAGAATGATGTTTTTTATAAAGTCTAAGAACTACAAGCTTTGGGACATAGCAGAAGATGGCTCATTCGTGCCACAACGAAGGAAGGCGGATTTGAGCGCGGATGATCGCAAGAAGATGGAGCTCAATTGCAAAGCCTTGCACATCATCTTTTATGCATTGAGCCCCAACATCTATGAGAAGATGTCTTCTTGTGAAGATGTATAGGAGGCATGGGACAAGCTTGAAGTTACATACGAGGGAACAAACAAAGTAAAGGAGACAAAGATCGGGCTCCTCAACCTAGAGTATGAAAACTTCAAGATGGAACCGGATGAGGACATTACGAAGATGTTCGATATATTCTCAACCATCACCAATGGACTTAAGGGTTATGGAGAAATCATTCTGGAAGAAAAGCTTATCTACTCTCTTCTCGAGTCATAGGACTCAAAAAAGACTGCCATCATCGAAGCTAAAAATTTGAAGACTTTGAAGCTTGTTGAACTCATGGGGTCACTTATCACTCACCAAATCATGAAGAAGGATAAAGAAGATGAGAATAAGAAGGAAAAGATAAGAAAGATGGGGAAGAAAAAGATCATGGAGCTAGGCATCCATGCAAATGCCATGGCTCTCAAATCCTCCAAGTGCAACCATGTCGATACAAGCAAGGAGGAGGATGAAGAAGAAGAGATAGTCCATCTCTTTAAGAAGTGTGCCCCTTTCATGAAGAAAGCCATGAAAGAACTTGAACGAGAATCCATGAAGAAGAAGAGAGCAAGCACTTCAAGCCATAATAAGAAGACATATGTGGCTACATGGAGTGATGAAGACTCCACCGACGATGAACAAGCCAACCTTTGCCTTATGGCCATCGAAGAAGATTCAAGGGTAACTTCTAATTCATCTACTTCATGTTCATATTCTTTTGATGAATTACAAGATGCCTATGATGATTTGGTTTTAGAGTTTAAAAATCACATTTTGAAAAACAAGAAAGTGATTTCAAATTTGAAAATTCAAAATGATTTGATTTCTAAAACCAAAATTGAACTTGAAGCAAAACTCAATGAGTTTGAACAAAAATGTTTTGATTTACAAAATTTGCTTCAAAAAGTTTAAGAAGAAAAAGATTTGATTTCCAAAGAGCTTGAAAAGAAAATTAATTTTGGAAAATCAAATTTTTATGTAAGACAATCTAGTGCCTCTAAATTTATAAATGGAAAATGTTTTAGAAGTGTTTGGGTCCCAAAAGGACTAACCACTTCAACTAAAAAGGATGAAATTGAAAAATGGATTCCAAGAGACTAAATTTTATGCTACTAACGTCTATGGATCCAAAGCAATTTGGATACCAAAAATTACTTGATTATCTTATGATAGGTGTGATGGAGATTGATCAACAAGTCAAATTTTGAGGGGGAGCTCCATGCACACAAGGAAGAACACTTGAAAAAGGATGGCTTCACATCATCCCTTGAAATTCAAGTGTTGATAAAATCCAGTTGTTTTTACTTGGTTAATTTGATTTATTTTCTTTTAATTCAACTATATTATCATGTGTTGAACTAACATCTTTTGATGATGCTTTGAGTAAGGGGGAGCCACTTTTAAAACCAAACATTTTAATAGTTTCAAAATTTTAAACCTCCATTGTTATTTTGAGCCCAAAAGTATTTTAAATTCTTTTTGATATAACAAAAAGGGGAGAGATTGGTTTTGAAATTTGTGTTTTTCAAATGAATAAGAGGAGCTTTAATTACTTTTCTATATTTCATCTCTTATTCAAATTTTTAAACTTAAAGGGGAGAATCCCAAACAATTTTTCAAGTTGGTTTTATTATATCAAAAAGGGGGAGATTGAAGAACTAAGTGTTTTGATATAATAATTGAAAAATGTTTTGGACTAATTTGAAAAGAATTTAAAACATGTCTTTAAGTCCAAACAACTTGAAAATATGTTTGAGGTATTTAAAAAGGTTTTTGGCAAAGTTTGAAATGCTTTAAAGTAGCCAAACCTGGCTTTTCAACACTACCGTACCGATACGGCATACCCCGTATCGATACCTTTTTACCCCATATTTGATTCTGCCAGAACCCGTACCGATACAGGCTTACCCGTATCGATACGGAGAGGAGTCGTACCATTACGCCTTTAAAGCATACCGATCCCTGCTTTAACAACCCCCAACGGCTATTTCTTAACGGTCTTTTAAAATGCAGACCGTACCGATATACTCTCTAGCGTATCGATACGCTTAGGCTGGTAAGAGCCCAACGACTAGTTCTAAAGAAAGGCGTACCGATACGGGTCCCGTGTACCGATACAATAGGCACCGAAACTGCATTTAATGTGGGAAATAAAGACCCCAACGGCTCCAAAACATCCCTAACGGTCCTCAAGGGCTAAAAACTCATTTGGGAGTTTAAAAGGGACCTCCAAGCATCAAGAGAACATTAATGCTTCAATTGTCAACAACACTATGATTAAGATTTTGTCTTAGAGCTTAATTGTCCATTTTCTTGTATAGACAACACTAGTGAGCTAAACATTGTTAAATTTGCTCAAGTATTTATGTTTTGGGTGAGAGCTAGATAGTGCAAACAATTACCTATTAGAGGGATTTCAAGTTTGCTTTAGAATTTCTCTTGTAAAGAGGGGCTTATTCAAGCTTTGGGTAGAAAGCTTTGAGGGTTGTAAAGGTTGCTTTCTTAGCCTAGAAAAGGGGACGAGATTCTTAGTGGATTTGGTTGAAATCCTTAGCGGGGAGCTAAGGTAGTGGATGTAGGTGCTTTTTAGAAGGCCGAACCACTATAAATCCTTGTGTCCAATTCCAATCTTTTAGCTTCCACTTTAACACCCAAAAATCCAATCTTCTTCGAACTTGGCAAACACATCGGTTGAAGAAAATCGAGCACCATAAAACTCAACACTATGGCTTTGGCCCGCTTTCAAGAGGCCTGTTTAAATGAGATCAAGCGATATTTGGGTCAAGGTTTTGGGCCCAAATCTCCACCCATTCTATCCACTCCACCAACATCACCTTTTGGTCCTAGAGCGACTGACCATGCTATTCACCTGTCCCCTTCTAGTAAACTAGTGAATGCGCACCCATACCGATATCCCCATTTTCAGAAAGGTTGTAACCCCCTTCGACCCGGCCTAGACGCGAGACAGAACTGAACGGGTCACATGGAGAATATTTAAAGTAAATCGGGGAAGTTTACCACAGTAAAAGACCTTATTTTTTCCTTTTTATCTTGTCTAGATGCACATTATCATCCTAAACGATAAGACTCACAGCGGAAGAAACATCAATTCAATCGAACATCGATTTGGCATTCAATTGGTTATAATCATGCATTAGGGACCAAATTGTAATTTTAATAAGTTCTAGATACTTCAACCAAATTAAAGTTGCCAATCTTTAATTAGTCATGTTACAAGCCATCGTGTCAAATCTCAGCTCAAATCGATCATTCAAACTCTTTTAATTGCATCCACAATATTTAGGGACTAAAACGTAAAGAAATAGAACTTCAAAAAGATTCCAGATAACTAAATTAACTGCCACCGTATCGATACACTAGGTACCGTATTGGTACAGTTTCTACACCCCAAATTCCAGTAGCTCAAAACCGTACTTATATGACCTCGCATACCAATTCCCCCAGCCAAATACACTAAAACCATATCGATATGTTTCTCATTGTACCGATACGTCATGCTTGAAATGGCCTTACTGTATCGATACAGATAGTTGCGTACCGATACGACTGGGCCTGAAATGCCTATTTTTGCTGGTTTAACATACAATCAAGCTAAGCAATCAACTTAAACATGCTTCTAAGACATACACAACATATCTAAGGATCGATCCTCAATCAAAGACATCAGAATCAACAACAATACATGCAGACTTGCATCAGAGGGAAATTATAGGCATGCAACCTAGATAACAAGTCAAGCAAGATATCAAAAACCATAACAAGCATAATCCAAAATATTAAAGGCCATTTACAAGACCAAAGTAGCAATAGAAACTTGCTCAAACAGGGTGTTTACACACATCTCCCCAAAACACAACAGATCCCCCATTGCCCTTATTACTCATAGTCTATGCTAAAACGTACTTTCGGTTAACGAAGTCTTGCTTGATCTTTGCCCTTCGCTGCCTTCCAAGCCTTAATTCTCTGCATTGATGGACAAACAGAGCGTAAACACACAAGGCTTAGTGAGGAGTGATCAAAAACAAAACACCATCATTGCTTTTAAAACCATTTTCATAAACCACATTGAAATCTCATTTTAATTACTTCAAATCGTCATTTGAAACATCATGCCCCTTTAGAAACCATGCACTTAAATAATTCATAAACCATCATTTTAATACACATGCATCTTGCTTTATTAAACCACAACAACTCACATTGATAACCTCAATTTAAGCCTTCCCATGCATAACATACCATATGCAAAGCTTAAAGAGTAAACATGCATAAATCCATTATATAAATCATAATCCATCAATAATTATATTGGCTCACAAGTGATCATTAACCAAGTTCAATTCTCAAAGCACAACATCGGATACACGGATTCACAAGTGTTGTCCCAACAATTCATACATTCTCACCGGCATCCCAAGGTTCACACACGAGAGCTACCCTCCACTGTTGTGACATCCGTAGTGGAGTATTCAATACATCGTATAAACCCCTCGACACTACTCATCGATAGATGTATAACCCCACTAACGAGAGACGGGACCCCACACATATTCCTCAATCGTTAGGGTACTTGAATGAAGTATTCGGTACACCGTATAAACCCCTCAACATCCAATGCGGCTTGTTTATAGTGCACTCAATCCTATAGCCGGCTAATTATATCCGATAACATTTTCAAAATCATATCCATACCATCACTTGCCAATATAATTCACATTTAACCATGTACCTCATTGTTTTCAAAGCATCAACATTAAATCATTTTTTAAAGCATCAAACTATGCTTTAAACTACAAGTATAAAACTTATACTTACAAGGATCACTTACCATGTGCATCTTTCAACATCACATCATTAAAATAGTATATCACATACTTTAAACATGCTTTGACAGTAGGTAACATGAAATAAAAACCAAGTGCATCAAAACTTTTCATAATAGCACGACCGAGAGAGAAACATCTTATACTTAATTCCAAACTTAAACAAGCATTTCAAGCTTAAATCTAAGTTCCCAAAACCACCTTTAAACCATTTCAAAGCTGAAATCCGCGTTCTCACTCACCGACATGCAAAACCTCTCTTCACTAACGCGAAACTAAGCGTCTGAAGCTCCCAATGCTTCACCAGTTGCTTCCGAAACATTCTCCCCTATTTTAACCACACAATAACAGAGGATCAATACATCTCAACGCATTCAAAACCCCAGCAAGCAATTCCACCATATTGCCCTGCCAAAATTACCAAATCATTTATCCGAAACAACCAAAAGCAATATCGATTAGCCTCCAAACCTTACTCAGCTAAAATCTAACACTTTTAATCATCTATTAACATTGATTAACATCCAAAACCATCTTATTATCAACCTTATACCTCCAACATTCATAAAACCACCACAACACCACAAAAACCCAATTCTAGCAACCTAAACAACTAGAGGCTCACATAGTTTCGGGATTACCATGCTTAAACCTTTATCTTAACATTATTAAACTTCCAAATCATGATTAAAATCAACCTTAAACCCAATAAAAATGCAACTCACCTCTAATGGATACTTCTCCCCTAAATTGGAAAGATTTCTATGTAAAAAAAAGATTAAGACAATAAGGTTTTTATAGGAAAACAATAAGAAATCATTTGATAACAAAAGACTAAAGAAATCAAGAGTTTACCTTAAGATTTTGAAGAGGAAACGAGTGTTTGACGGGATAGAATTTGAGAGAAAAGAAGTTACGTCAAATTTGTTTTAATGATTTAACCACCAATTAATTCCTCCAACCTCTTTTATTAATTAAAAACCATTTAAAATAGGCCAATTAAGGGATAAAAGTCCGATACTATACTTTGGGCAATTATCTCCTTAAAGATTCAAAGTTCTGATCTTTTTACAAAACAGTCACTAAAAACAATTTTCAAACTATACATTTTTGTCACCAAATCAAAATGTCCGAATTCCAATTACCATTTTCCAAAATTTATTTCACCGAACCCTTATATATATTTAAAAAGGATTTTAGATAATTTTTCCATTTTTTTATCCCCTTCCAAACTAGGTTTTCCCTGAACTCATCCTGAACTAACCTAAATCTCTAGTCTCGGTCCAACAGACTCTAAACTATTCCAAAAACCTCTAGCCCCAAAATCGGGGCGTTACAACTCTCCCCCAATTAGGAAATTTCGTCCTCCAAATTTTACCTAGAGGAAAAAGGTGTGGAAACTGTTTCAACATGTCCGCCTTGCTTTCCCACGTGGCTTCCTCAACTCCTCGATGTGGCCATAACAGCTTCACAAGTTCAATCATCTTACCATGAAGAACTTTGCTACTAGAATCAATAATCTCAACATGTTCTTCATCATAAGACAAATTCGGCCGGAACTCAATATTCTCAACTGATATAACATGCGACGGATCCGACCTATACCTCCGCAACATCTACATATGAAATACATCATGAATTTTCTCCAACTCGGGAGGTAACCTCAACCGATACGCAACAAAACCAACACGCTCCACAACTTCATATGGTCCAATAAACCTTGGACTAAGCTTACCCTTACGTCCAAACCTCATCACCTTCTTCCAAGGTGACACTTTCAAAAACACACGATCACCAACCGCAAACTCAATCTCCCTACGCTTCAAATCCTCGTAATATTTCTAACGATCCAAAGCAGCTTTTAAACGATCACAAATAAGCTTCACTTTCTCATTTTTGCTTTTCAACACACCAGGTAATGAAACATACTTTTCCCCAACCTCAGCCCAACACAGAGGCGTACGACACTTTCTACCATACAAAGCCTCATACGGTGCCATTTGTATACTAGCTTGATAACTGTTATTATACGCAAACTCCACCAAGGGCAATTGTTTCTCCCAGGTTCCTTAAAACTCAATAACATAAGATCTCAACATATCTTCAAAAATCTGAATCACACGTTCAGATTGTCCATTCGATTGAGGATGATATGAAGTGCTGAAATTCAACCGTATACCCAAAGCTCGATGCAAACACTCCCAAAACCTCGTTGTAAACCGCAGATCTCTATATGAAACTATAGACTTGGGCCCTCCGTGCACCTGTACAATCTCAGCAATGTACAAATCCGCCAACTTATCTAAGGTATACGTCGTATGCATAGGCACAAAGTGTGCACACTTCGTAAACCGATCAACAGTCACCCAAATGGAATCTTTCTTGGATGGTGTTAACGGAAACCCAGACACAAAATCCATGGTGATTCTCTCCCATTTCCATTCTGGTATCCTCAAAGTTTGCAACAACCCGGAAGGAAACTGACGTTCATCCTTAACGTGCTGACACACCATACACTTGGCGACAAAATCAGCCACATCTTTCTTTAAACCAACCCAATAGTACTCTTCCCTCAAGTCTCGATATATCTTAGTACTACCAGGATGCATAGCAAACGGGCTGCTATGCGCTTCGGTCAGAATAGTACGCCTCAACTCATTATCATTCGACACAACTATCTGATCCTTGAAACACAACACTTCATCATCATTTTAATGAAAATCCGTCGAATTCCCATCCATAATATCGTTAACATGTGTTACTAACTCCTCATCATAAGGTTGTTTATCCTTTATCAATTGTGACAAAGATGGTTTCACTTGCAATTCGGCCAAAAGACCACCATCTTGTGCCACACTCAACCGTGCAAACATGGCTCTCAACTCAACCGCAACCTTCTTACTTAAAGCATCGGCTACTACATTAGCTTTTCTTGGATGATATTCGATCATCAAGTCATAATCCTTAAGCAACTTTGACCATCTACAATACCTAAGATTCAAATCCTTTTGTTTCATCAAATACTTTAAACTCTTATGATCCGTATAAACAACACACTTCTCACCATAAAGATAATGCCTCCAGAATTTCTAAGCAAACACAACCGCAACAAGCTCAAGATCATGGTTAGGGTAGTTGCGCTCGTGCAACTTCAATTGCCTAGATGCATAAGCCACAACCTTCCCACCTTACATCAACACACAACCCAAATCAACATATGATGCATCACTATAAACCACAAACTCCTTACCTGACTCAGGTTGAATCAAGATAGGAGCTTGCGTCAAAGCTTCCTTCAACTTCACAAAAGCTCGTTGTCTATCATCCGTCCACTCAAAGCGAACATTATTTTGCAACAAATTAGTTAACGGAGCAGCAACCTTCATAAATCCATTCACAAACCTACGATAATAACCAGCCAACCCAAGAAAACCACGAGCTTCTGTCACAGATTTGGGTGACTTCCAACCCATCACCGCCTCGATCTTATGTAGATCAACCCGAATACCCTCGGCCGATACAACATGTCCAAGAAAGATAACTTCTCTAAGCCAAAATTCACATTTACTCAACTTCGCATACAATTGATTATCCAATAAAGCTTGCAACACAATCCGCAAATGTTTATCATGATTCTCCTCGGTACGAGAGTGCACAAGAATATCATCAATAAACACAACCACGAACTGATCCAAGAATTCTTAAAACACATGGTTCATCATATCCATGAACGCATCAGGTGCATTTGTCAAACCAAACGGCATCACCAAGAACTTATAATGCCCGTACCTCGTACGAAAAGTTGTCTTAGATACATCTACATCCTTCACTTTCAACTGATAATACTCGGACCTCAAATCAATCTTAGAGAACACCGAAGCACCTCGAAACTAGTCAAACAAATCATCAATCATTGGCAAATGATACTTGTTCTTAATCATAAACGTGTTCAATTATCGATAATCAATACACATTCGCATCATGTCATCTTTCTTTTTCACAAACAACACTGGTGCACCCCCAAGGTGAAACACTAGGCCTAATAAACCCTCGATCAAGCAACTCCTGAAGTTGCATCTTCAACTTCTTTAATTCCTTTGGTGCCATACGATAGGGAGCAATAGACACTAGAGTCGTATTTTCATACAACTCAATGCCAAACTCAACCTCTCTATTCGGTGGCAAACCAGACAATTCCTCCGGAAATACACCTGGAAACTCACACAATGTATGTATGTCCTGTACACATACTTCCTTCGTTCTTGGATTCGTAACATAAGCTAAGAAAGCCTCACAACCTGATTTCATCAAACGGCTCTCTTCCAGAGCCGTAACAACATTGGACAAGAATTTAACATTCTCACTCACGATTACCACTTCGTAATCATCAACATGTTTCAAGGTAACTCACTTGGTCTAAAAATCAACCATAACCCTATGTTTGGACAACCAATCCATACCAAGGATCACATCAAAACCATAGAAAGGCAACTCCATCAAATCAACTGCAAACACATGACCTTAAACAGATAAAGGCCATCTTTTAAACAACCTTCTAGTAACAACCGTTTCATCAAAAGAACTAGTTACTTGCATTCCCACATCTAACATCTCAACATGGATATCAAGCAAATGTGCATGCTCACTCAAGATGTATGAATGCGTAGAACCATAATCAATCAAAGAAAACAACAACAATGATTGACAAGTAAAAGTACTTGCAATCACATCGGTGTCATTACGTCCCTCGCGATGTGCATACACCATCGTAGGACCACCACCATCAAGTTGGACCGCCACTACATGAGCCACAACCCTCTGACCATCCTCCCTACGCTGGAAATTACCACGACCGCGCCCACGACCTCTTTGTGGTGTAACAACAGGTGTTGTAGCATGGCCTCCACCAACTAACAATGGACAATCACGTCTAATGTCATCACTCGATCCGAAGCTCCAACTTGCATTACCAACCACAACAGCAGGAGTCTGACCCTTGCGAGCCAAACGTGGAAATCTCGCCTCATATTCTCACGCGATCCACAAGCCCAACAAGCATTTTGCTCGGACCTCACCCGATTACCCTGAACTGGCGTACCACGCCCAATAGTACCTCGTGTCTACTTAGGTCGATACATATGATCACAATGTCTCTTAAACTTCCCACCACCAGAGCCGGAATCTGTAGCTCTTTTACCCGAGCTGGAATCACCTACGCGAGAAGACAAGCCCAAACTCTGCTCAATATCCTTAGCTCGCATCACCAACACATCGAAATCCATGTAATCAGAAGCCAACATGAAAGTTTTCACTTCTTGCACCAGACCATAACGAAATCGGTCATAACGATGCATATCACTCGGCACCAACTCAAGAGCATACTGGCTCAAACGAACAAATTGAACCTCATACTCAGCCACAATCATGCTACCCTAAACCAAAGACATGAATTCGCGTTTCTTATCATCCAATTATCTAACTCATAGATACTTTTTCTTGAAGGCAGCCTGGAAGAACTCCCAATTCACATCATTAGGCTCCATAGCCGCAGTTACAGTCATCCACCAACTATAAGTGTCGCCTTGCAACAACGAGACAACAAATCCTAGTTTACGTACATCATTGCACCTCATTTGTTCCAAAATCCCAATAGTATAAGCTATCCACTCTACAGATACCTCGGGTGTCAACCCTTGAAACTCAACTGCTTCCAAACTACAAGAGCGCCTTAACAATAACTCACAGTTGTCCAACAGTTGGTGCAGTCTCATGCATTCCAACAACGAAAGCTTCACAAGCTCTAGACATCGCCTAAATTCTAGGCGCCATGTCACCCATCACTAGCCCAACTGGCGCATGTTGTACTTACTTCGGGGCGAACCCCCAAGAGATATAACACACACCTCTACTTCTTGCTCAATGGCAACAATGATCATACTAGATCGCAACTCTCTCCTCGGTCTATTGTGCTAAAAGAAATATTTAAGGCGTGATAATAAACTAAGCAAAACAAAACATTCGGGCCAGCTTCAAGTAAGAACCCAAGACTTCCAATTTAACTAAAAACATTTCAACTATAGTAATAAGGTAATGGGTATCATGAATTCCCCAATCATGGCATAAAGCAATCAACGCACATATCACAAACATCGTGTATATCAACAACATGATCCAATTCACAACAACATATATTTATAACAATCACCGTGCATAACCAACTACAGAGTACAACTCAAAATTACATCACATCAACTTACCAACAACTTACCAGTATCCCATTCTTTCGAAACCTGGCTCTGATACCATCAAATGTAATCCCCTCGACCCGGCCTAGACGCGAGACCGAATCGAACATGTCACACGAGGAATATTGAAGTAAACCGGGGAGGTTTACCTCAATAAGCAACCCTATTTTTTCTTTTTTATCTTGTCTAGACGCACATTATCATCCTAAGTGATAAGACTTGCAGCGGAAGAAACATCAATTCAATCGGACATCGATTTGGCATTCAATTGGTTATGATCATGTATTGGGGACCAAATCGTAATTTTAATAAATTCTAGAGACTTCAACCAAATTAAAGTTACCAACCTTTAATTAGTCATGCTACAAGCCATCGTGTCAAATCTCAGCTCAGATCGATCATTCGAACTCTTTTAATTGCATCCACAATATTCAGGGACTAAAACGTAAAGAAACGGAACTTCAAAAAGATTCTAGATAACTAAGTTAACTGCCACCGTATCAATACACTAGGTACCGTATCGGTACGGTTTCCACACCCAAAATTCCAGTAGCTCAAAACCGTATTGATACACCCTCGCGTACCGATTCGCCCAATCAAATACACTAAAATCGTATTGATACGATTCTCACTGTACCGATACGTTATGCCTGAAATGGCCTTACCGTAGTGATACAGATAGTCGCGTACCGATACACCCTGGCCTGAAATGCCCATTTTTGCAGGTTTAACATACAATCAAGCTAATCAATCCATCTAAACATGCTTCTAAGACATACACAACATATCTAAGGATCGATCCTCAACCGAAGAAATCAGAATCAACAACCATACATGCTAACTTGCATGAAAGGGAAACTATAGACATGCAACCTAGATAACAAGTCAAGCAAGATATCAAAAGCCATAACAAGCATAATCCAAAACATTAAAGGCCATTTACAAGACCAAAGAAGCAATAAAAACTTGCTCAAACATGGAGTTTACACACATCTCGCCAAAACACAACAGATCCCCCAATGCCCTTATTACTCATAGTCTATGCTAAAATGTACTTTTGTTTAACGAAGTCTTGTTTGATCCTTTGCCCCTCACTGCCTTCCAAGCCTTAATTCTCTGCATTGATGGACAAATAGAGCGTAAGCACACAAGGCTTAACGAGGAGTGCTCAAAAACAAAACACCATCAATGCTTTTAAAACCATTTTCATAAACCATATTGAAATCTCATTTCAATTACTTCAGATCTTCATTTGAAACATCATGTCCCTTTAGAAGCCATACACTTAAAATCATTCATAAACTATCATTTTAATCCACATGCATCTTGTTTAATTAAACCACAACAACTCACATTGCTAACCTCAATTTAAGCCTTCCCATACATAACATACCATATGCAAAGCTTAAAGAGTAAACATGCATAAATCAATTATATAAATCATAATCCATCAACAATCATATTGGCTCACAAGTGATCATTAACCAAGTTCCATTCTTAAAACAAAACATCGGATACACGGATTCACAAGTGTTGTCCCAACACTTCATACATTCCCACCGGCATCCCAAGGTTCACACAAGGGAGCTACCCTCCACCGTTGTGACACCCCTAGTGGAGTGTTAGGTACACTGTATAAACCCCTCAACACCATTCATCGGTAGATATATAACCCTACTAACGAGAGACGAGACACCACACACATTCCTCAATCGTTAGGGTACTTGGGCAGAGTATTCGATACACCGTATAAACCCCTCGACATCCAAGGCGACTTGTTTATAGTGCACTCAATCCTATAGCCGACTAATTATATCTGATAACATTTTCAAAAACATTTACATACCATCACTTGCCAATATAATTCACATTTAACCGTATACCTCACTGTTTCCAAAGCAACAACATTAAATAATTTTCCAAAGCATCAAACCATGCTTTAAACCATAAGTATAAAACTTATACTTACAAGGATCACTTACCATGTGCATCCTTCAACATCACATCATTAAAACGGTATAACACATACTTTAAACATGCTTTGACAATAGGTAACATGAAATTAAAACCAAGTGCATCAAAGCAATTCATAATAGCACGACCGAGAGAGAAACTTGTTATACTTACTTCCGAACTTAGACAAGCATTTCAAGCTTAAATGTAATTTCCCAAAACCACCTTTAAAACATTTCAAAGCTAAAATCCACGTTCTCAGTCATTGACACGCGAAACCTCTATTCGTCGACTCAAAACTAAGCGTCCAAAGCTCCCAAAGCTTCACCGGTTGCTTCCAAAACAATGTCCCTTGTTTTAACCACACAATAACAGAGGATTAATGCATCTCAATGCATTCAAAACCCCATCAAGAAATTCCACCACATTGCCTTGCCAAAATTACCAAATCACCTATCCAAAACAACCGAAAACAACATCGATTAGCCTCCAAACCTTACCCAGCAAAAATCCAACACTTTCAATCATCTATTAACATTGATTAACATAAATAATTATCATATTATCTACCTTATACCTCCAACATTCACAAAACCACCACAACACCACAAAAACCCAATTCTAGCAACCTAAACAACTAGAGACTCACATAGTTTTGGGATTATCATGCTTAAACCTTTATCTTAACATCATTAAACTTCCAAATCATGATTAAAATCAACCTTAAACCAAGCAAAAATAGATTCATTACGAAATTTACACAAATTTATCAATTAAACCAAATTTCCTCAATTAAAACATCAAAACTCATTAGACAACATTAATAAAGGACCAAGAACTTGGGAATTTCAATAAAGAACCCTACATTAGAGGAGAAAATGCAGCTCACCTCTAATGGATAGGATAGATTTCCATGTAAAAACAAGATTAAAACAATAAGATTTAGATAGGAAAACAAATAGAAATCATTTGATAACAAGAGATTAAAGAAATCAAGAGTTTACCTTAAGATTTTGAAGAGGAAATGAGTGTTTGGCTGGAGAAAATTTGAGAGAAAACTTTTGAGAGAAAAGAAGTTACTTCAAATTTGTTTTAATAATTTAGCCATCAATTAATTCCTCCAACCTCTTTTATTAATTAAAAACAATTTAAAATAGACCAATTAATGGATAAAATTCAAATATTAGACTTTGGGCAATTAGCTCCTTAAAGATTCAAAATTCTGATCCTTTTATAAAACAATCAGTAAAAATAATTTTCAAAATTTACAATTTTGTCACTAAATCAAAATGTCTGAATTCCAATTACCATTTTCCAAAATTGAATTCACAAAACCCTTATATATATATATTTAAAATGGATTTTAGATAATTTTCCATATTTTTATCTCCTTTCAAACTAGGTTTTCCCTGAACTCATCCCGAACTAACCTAAATCTCTAGTCTCGGTCCAACGGACCCTAAACCATTCCAAAAACTTCTAGGCCTAAAACTGAGGCGTTACAAAGGCGAAATTGAGAGACAAGTCCAGCAAATGTTGGATAGTCAATTGATCCAAAAGTGCAACATTCCCTTTTTGTCTCCTGTTCTGCTAGTTAATAAGAAGGATGACTCTTAGTGGTTTTGCGTCGATTATCAAGCCCTAAGTTCGATCGCAATCAAAGATAAGTTCCCAATCCCAATTGCTGATGAGTTGTTTGACGAATTGGGTGGTTCACAATTTTTTTCTAAATTGGATTTGCTGGCAAGATATCATCAGATTCGTGTTAGGGCCGAGGATGTGCCTAAAACGACGTTTCACACTCGTGAAGGTCACTATGAATTTTTTGTCATGTTACCCGGATAAATGATTGCACCCTCAACATTTTAGTCTACGATGAACGACATATTTAAGCCATTCCTTCGCAAGTTTGTTCTCATTTTCTTAGACGACATATTGGTTTATAGTCGCGACTGGGCAGACCAATTGGATCATGTTAGAAAGGTTTTGGGGGTGTTACACGACCATGGTTTTGTTGCAAATAAGGCCAAATGCATGTTTGGACAAAGTTCGATTGAATACTTGGGCCATGTGGTGTCTTGAGAAGGCTTGGTTGTTGACCCAAGCAAGGTAAAGGCATTACAAGCTTGGCCAGAGCCAACTAATCTACGAGAGGTCAAGGGCTTTCTAGGCATTGCCAGCTACTATCGACGGTTCATCCAAGGCTTCGCAAACTTGGCATCTCCTTTATTTGATTTGTTAAGCAAAGGGGAGCAATTTTAGTGGACTGTCAAGGCTCGAGAAGTATTTGAGGTGTTAAAGGATGAGTTGTGTTAAATACCAGTTTTAGTTTTACCTAATTTTCCTAAGGTGTTTGTTGTGAAACAAGATACCTCGGGCGTAGAAATCGGCATGGTGTTAACGCAAGATAAATGCCCTCTGCTTATTACAGTCAGAAATTGAGCTTACGGATGCAAGGCGCCTCTATTTACCATCGTGGAATGTGTAACCCCCTAGACCCGCCTATGCGTTACCACGGATCCTAGGAAGTTATATTAGGGCCACCGGAGTGACCCATGTTAAAATTTTAAATAAAACAAATTGTTAAACTATTAAAATCATAAATCAAGTTTTAATTTAAAATACAATTTCATAAATCTTTCAGACAATAAAAAAAACCGTGATACAAGTTACGAAAACAAATTTCAGACTCATATATAACACAAGACGTGACACACATGCCCCCTAATTACACAGATACCATAATCCGTGAGAAAGCCGAAGAAACTCCCGTACCAATATTGGTAGTTGCAACCTGTTCGATCCTTTAACCTGTGATGGTAAAAACAGCGCGAGCTTCGAAAAGCTCAATAATACAAACTACCAACGAATGCTAAAATCACAAGTAGGTATATGATAAACTTAACACTTCGTGAAGAACTGGACAACTATACCCAAATTACGATTCAATATTTTGTGATCATCATGTCAAAAGATAACAGAGTTGCTCTTTATTCGATCACCCGAATCTTAGGAGATGAGTCTAAAGTTTGAGATTCAAATAGATTCAGATTTCAGAAGTTGAATCAAGGAGTTCAGAGTAGTTCATTAGGCGTGAATTGTAAGTTTACTGAAAGTTCACTTTGATACATTAATTTAGTAGGGTATGTTTCAAACGAGGTCAGAAAGTTTTATTAATTTTCTTAACTACCCTCCAACCAAACTCCAAAATGCAATTCCCACTAAACTGCATACAAAAGGTCTTACCCTAGGCCTGAGGCGTAGAAGCCTACCTAAGAGGATGTCTTAGGTCTAGAAAGACTTACCCTAGGCCCGTGGGCGTAGGAGCTTAACAGAAAGGCTTACCCTAGGTCAATTGGGCGTAGGAGCTTAGGCCCAGAAGGATTTACCAGCGCTGAGCCTACAGATCATCATTCATATTCCAGATAATACACCCCGGATGATTTCATTTTATATTCAGAAGACAGTATTATAGAAAATAGATATCAAATCTATTTTTATACAAGAAGACATATATCAAATTTATTTTATTATCATTATTATTGTTTCGTACTCAATGTCATATATCATATATATATTTCATATCAGAGGTCAAAAATCAGAGATTTGCTTTCCTTTCGTATTACAGTATCATACTTTTAAATTTTAAGCATATGGTATTGGTTTAGGACAAAAAGTACTTGCAGATACATGGTACGCGTTTTTTGGCCCAATTCATTTCTTAGAGGTACTTTATAGATATCAGAAAGATGACATTTGACAATTTTGGACTGATTTCAGAACGAGGTCCCTACGAATAGGGGGTTCGATAAGACGGGTCGAATCAACATCAAAATTTGATGCATCATAATCATTGGGATTTCAGATATATCGAGAGTGATTCGATCGTTAAAGCTTACAAGGGTATTGTTGGTCATTCTGACCTTTGGGGGTAATTTGGTAAACTGAACCAACAAGGTATAAACGGTGATGTATCGAATTCAGGAATTCTAGCTGCTCATCAAGCTTTCAAGTCCCTCTGAACTAATTGAAACCATTAACATATAGTTTTAAATATAATCAGATAAGTACATCTTAAGCATTCATTTCCAAAACTGATTATAGCGTAACAACAAAGCAGTTCGTCTTCACCCTTCATCACTGAACTTACTACGAGAGATCAAACATGTATCGAAGCGGTAATTTTCCAAATTCTTGAACATGTATATAACACCCGAACTCGTTCCATAGCATCGAATTTATCTTTTTGAGGAAACATATTGCTCTTACCAATAGCTGAGTACTTTCTCCAAATAACCCGAACATGTCGCCACATGGTATCTTTCCAAAATTACGATAGTATCGGAAACGGCCAACAAACACGGATCATGAATTAACACTTTAGAGTCATTATATTGTCTAGCTTTATTGGTATTCCTTATTCCAGTCTTAGAGGTACCTTCAGTCATTTTCAACATTCACAGGTATTTTAGATGCTTCATATCCAAAGGTGTTCCAAAAATTCTGAGCCTATCGGTCGTTCCAACTATTCATTCCTTTCTGATCTATAGGGTATATTCATCATTTCGATTAATTTTGGCATCTAGTGCCCGACGGTAATTCAGTCCCTTTTTTTGTCATCACGTTGTTCCGATTAATTTCGCCTTATTAATATTTTCAATCCTCTTCGTCATTTTAGACGCTTTAGCCAATCCGATAATTACACCATCGATAGCTCCGGAGATGCGAAAAATTCTTGTAAATTTTTCTTTGGAGATTATTCAGAATTCAGGAAAAGCTTAAGTGTTTACATTCTCAGAGATGCAAATCTTATTACTAGGTCATTCGATGTATGACGAGATTTTCCGATGAATCATTTGTTTATCAGATAAAGAGTAAAATCTCATATCGCATTACTCTCAGGGGTATTTTCATCATCTCTTAACTTAGCATTTCAGAAATTTAAATCATTAACAAGCAAAACCCAATTTAGAGCATCATAGTCTTATCATTCATTCTTAGATCTCGAAAGTTCTTTTAAGTAACTTGTCTTTCTAACCGAGCACTAGTCTCAACTAGTTTACTACCCTTTTCCATATTCGATTAGGCATTAACAGAATTAATCATACGCTTAAACACAATCATGCATGCGTTTACTGGATACCACTATGTTTCATAAGCATACGAGAGGTAGTAATGTATTACCTCAACTTCGAGTTACACCGTTCGATTCATGATACTTCATTCGATCGCACTCGAACCCAAATTCGACGTCCCTCAACATCTCAGATACAAGGAACTTTAAACACCTTCAAACACACAAACTCCAAGACTAGAAGACCTTATTCATAAAGTTCTTAACTGAATAATTAAATACATAAACAAGTTCAGGTTCAAGGTCAGATTCGGAGGCTTTCGGGTCAGAATTTTATAAAACGGGCTTCAAAATCGGACTCAGGACGCCGAAAAACATAAAATATGACATTTCGGAAAATTTGACTTTTGGGGTCAAAGTCAACGCTGACGTCAACATTCAAAGTCAACGCTGACGTCATACTGATGTCACTGGTCAACTGGGTTGACTCGACTAAGTCAACTCAGACGAGTTAACTCACTAAGGTTACTCGGACGGGTTGACTCACTGAGTTGACTCGGACGGGTTGACTCGCTGAGTTAACTCGGTCAACGGGTCGAGTTCGGGTCAACGAGTTGGGTAGGATTGATTCGGGTCGGATACAGGTTCAGGTCGGGTCAGATACGGGTCTGGGCTCGGTTCAGTTTGGGCTCAGACCGAGTTGGGCTGGTTCAGACCGGGTTGTTAACTGGACCAGTTTGGTTTGGTGGGTTCAAACCGGTTTACTCACCAAGATCAGAAACCCGTCGAACTTCATCTGGAATGTCGCCGGAGACCCCAAAACTCTTGCTTCGACCGAAAAAGAACAAAAACTAACTCACCAACTCAAAAATTCACATCCACAAATCGGATTCAGGTTGGAACTTACAGAATCTTACAAAAATTAAGTGGAAACGATCGAACTCGACGTAACTCCGACGAGGCCCCTAACGGCGACGAACCGATAAACGGAGGGAGGGGTTTTACTCGCCATTGCACGAAGAGTTTGATTCCGGCGACCGTTGCTCACACGGACGGCGGAGATGACCGAGGCCGACAGAGGCAAGAGGCTCGATTTAAACACTTTCATGAACCTCTCAGTCGACTTACACGACAAACGAAGCATTGAACTGGTGAGTGGGGGACTGGGTTTTGGTCGGGTTATGGTGACGAGCCCAACGGTGACGGTGGTGCGTGCCACGAACCGCCGGTGGGGGAAAGATCGGACGGCAAAAATTGTGGGACCTTTGGTTTACTATCTTTCTGCCGCACTGAAGAAGAAGCATTAATGATGGTAGAGGGATGGAGGTTGACTGACTTATCCTATTCTGAATAGGAAACTGAATAACTTAAAATTTTATCTTAGGCAAATAAGACCAACAATGGTCTCAGCCGAGTTGGTTAAGATAATTGCCTAACGTGACAAAGGGTACGGGTTCAACACCTTTCAACTACAAACTCTCTTTTTTTATACTTAAAACCTTAGGGGTGTTACAAAATGTATGCTATCACTCAGGCTGTGGGCAAGTGACGACAGTATTTGTTGAGTCCTCGATTCACCATTATGACAGATCAGAAATCTCTTCGGAAGTAAACTCAACAAACCATACAAACTCCAGAACATTAGAAGTGTCTCTCCAAGCTTATTGGCTATGATTTTGACATCCGATATTGCCCTGGAAAAATGAATGTCGTGGTTGATGCTTTATCGAAGGAAGTAAGTGCTACTCTCTTGGCTTTTTCTCGCCCCTTATTTGGTATTATTGAGGATATTAAACTTGCCATGGAATGCGACACTGAGTTGACAGTTCTTAAGTAACAAATCAGTGCTGGAACTACTGGATATTCAGACTACTCTGTGCAGGAGGGTTTATTTGTTTATAAAGGCAGAATTATGGTTCCTAGAGAAGCTGCTTTGCGAGCCATTTTATTGTGTGAATTTTATAGCTTAATTGTGGGTGGGCATGCTGATATTTCCCGCACCTTCAATCGATTGTCGGCTAGTTTCTATTGGAAAGGCATGTGTAACGATGTCTGAGCCTTTATACGCAACTTTCAAGTGTGCCGAACAATGAAAAGCGACTATTTAACACTAAAAGGTTTAATGCAACCCCTCCCTATTCCCACCTATGTTTTTGAGGACATCTCCATAGATTTCATCACTGGTTTGCCCAAGTCTAATGGCAAGGAGGCTATAATGGTGGTTGTCGATAGTCACACAAAGTATGGCCATTTTTTGCTTTTCTCAGGCATTTAAACAACAAATACATTGCCAAATTAATGGTGCAAGGGGTGGTTAAGCTTCACGACATCCCTCGCTCTATTGTTAGTGATCGCGATCGGATTTTTGTAAGTGACTTGTGGACTGCATTGGCACGACTTCAGGGCACTGAGTTGTGTATGAGTTCATCATACCACCTACAAACGGACAGTTAAACAGAAGCCCTTAATTATTGTTTGGAGATGTGTAACACCCTCTTCCCGGCTTGGTAGTGAACCGAGTCGGGTTGCGTTACCGGAGAACAAAATGGTGTTTGGTTCTACAAAAGTCAATCATTAAATGAAATCTTATTAATATTATGGTCTTCAAGCGTTACCAAAATTTAGGTCTTAGTCCAATTTAATTCAATACGAATAAAGACTAGCCAGTAAGGATCAAATTGTAAGCGCTATACGTTTTAGGTACTAAAATGTAATATAAGTGTTTTAGAGACCCTTATCTAAAGTTAACCTCACAATAACGAAATTAGACTTATAAATAACGAGCCAATAAATTTTCATGCCATTCTGGGGTCGATTACCCATTCAATTAGGCCATACAATAATTAGTGGTCAATTTGTAAACAATGCAAAATTATAATCTTAACTATTTCTGTATCGAAATGCCTTGAGCCGTTTCGAAACGGGTGCACAAAAATTAGTCCTAATATTGATTCTACTCAATACCATATCGGAACAGGTAAGCCATGTTCCGATACGAGTTGACCTTCGTTGGCTTTGACTATTGACATGTTCCGATACAAGTTAGGTCCATATCGAAACGAGTCTTGATAGTAGCAAATTGTATCGAAAAGACTCTAAATTGTATCGATACACCTAGCTTTACCTTGTTTTCCAGTAATCTTATTTAAAAGGGTTGTATCGAAACACCATCACATGTTTCGATACGCCTAACCTGTAATGCCAAATTTTAGTTGATTTTTAGCTAAATTAACCTACCAGAGTCCAAATGTAATGAAATTTTACACACAATATTTCAATACCATAATCTACCAGCATCTCAAATTTAAGAATCATTCGAATATGTTTATTAAGTCTTTACTATCTTAGGCCATTTATGCATATATGGTCGTTTTCAAGCAAACATGTTATTTAAGGCCCTTTGCACCTACCCAAACTACAGGTAATACACACATATAAAAGGTTCTATATGTTACTAGTTTGACTACTTTACCACCGTACTAAGAGTTTATAAGGGTGGAATACTTTACTTTAGCTTAATAGTGACTTGCCAAAATCCCTCGAGTACTCCGATCTCCTTGCATTGTCCTGTTTAACATGAAATGCATGAGATAACATAAATTAGGCATACTTTACCTAGTGAGGTAGTCATAGTTAACAATAAACACGATGATATGAAACTCATAACATGATAGGGCGATGACATTACTTTAATAATACCAAAGCCATGTTAATGTCAATGCTATAATGAAATCAATACTATGACAATATTTAAGAAAATATTCTTGACGTATTTTAATAGTATTTCTTTGGATCGAAATAAGATAGTGGATACGCGAATTCTTACGCCTCACCAAATCAATAAATGGTCTATTCCCTCTGCCTCGCAATTTGACCAATAACACAAACATCCCTCCACCTCGCCACAATAAAGGTCGTAGCCCAAGGACCGTAGTCCACCTGTACCAATAAGCTATTAAATTCTATGGCATGCCAACTGTATCCAATGTCCTTTTGAATCCAAGGTTCAATAGCAATATGTAACCCCCTCGTCCCGGTCTGGCCAGATGACCGGTCCGAGTAGGCCACACGGGGAAAACCGAAGTGAAACCCGTTAAGGTTCCCCCTCGGTTAGCAACCCTAAAATTTCTTTTTAATTTAATCTTTTCTAAAGTCTCATTCGAAACCTATATGATCAAATCAGCGGAAAGACAAGCATTCATAAAACAATAACTCGATCAACCTATGCAAAACGGTCCATCTTTAAATTATTAAGCAGGCCGTTTCGAAACACCTCCAAGGTGTATCGAAACGCCTTGACCTGGTCAACGGTTCTAAGCCTACACGAAGAGGCCGTATCGGAACGGAGGTCAACCGTTCCGAAACACCCTCAATGGTCAACTTCTCGTGGTCAACGAGATTTTGACAGTTTCGAAACCTTTAGACCCGTTTCGAAACATTTTCATCTCGTCATTTTCTCAGAATTCCAGTAGCCAAATCGTTTCGAAGCCCGTATCGGAACAGGGGCTCACAGTGGCCAAACCGTATCGAAACTCGTTTCGATACGGGGTCCCTGAAGCCTAACCCGTTCCGAAACGGCCCAGCTCGTTTCAAAACGCGGGCTGTCTGCAACCCTTGAAAACCAGACTTAGGCATTTTTCAACCAATCTAAAAGTCCCAAACGACCTCCAAAGGCACTTAACACAAGCATACAAGGTCTAGAGGCATATATCCTATGTCAAACATGCTCAAACACCCAAGGCATAAAAAGGAACATCAAATCAAGGCATTACCAAAAGCATACTTCAACATAACATTACTTAGACAATTCAAGGTAAGCAATATCATCAAGGTTTACAAGCAAGGGGCATACACTCCAAAAGCCAAGTTAACGAATACATACGAGGAGTCTAACATGCTCCTAAACATCAACAACAACAACATACTCCTAAAAGCATCATAACACGATTACATGTCCCATTGCTTGACCATTACATCTTAATTAAAAAGTTCATACTTGGTAGCTAAACAAGCACCACGAAGCACACTAGGAGGCCCTTCTTGCATTACGCAACCCCGAACTAATGATCTGCATTGTCGAACAAAGAGAGAGCGTAAGCAATAAGCTTAGTGAGGGTAAGCTCTTTAAAAACAAACCTCGACAATGCAGGGTCCAAGCACGATCTTAACCAAGGTAAAAGCATGATGATACCATTGATTCAACAAGAGCCAAATGTTAAAGATGCATGAACAATGTTCAATTATATGCCATGCTCAACAAGCTCTATTTCACAACATATGTAAACACATATAAACATCCAAGTAGTAATCACATTCCACATCACATTGATACACATATCAATCAATATTGGCACCTAGCTATGACCCGAATACGCAGATAAACACGTTGGAACTCACATCCAACAACCACTTTACCTCACGGTGGGATTACACTCATCACCGGTCTTGCGGAGGGGATTCCACTCATCCTCACGCTCCGTCGATGGGATTCCACTCATCATCGACTATGTATAAGCAACAATTTCTGGGCGAACCCGTACTCCTCCTTGGTGACTCAACGCCACCAAGCCCACGCGCGAATTTTGACTCATGTGTGCACACTAACATCCTAATGATCGATCATTTGTACTCAAGCATACTAGTGCCAATATTTTACTCAATCCACATTATTCATTACAACCAATCCGTGCTTAGCACGTACTCACCATGATCACAATCATGAACCATCCACATGCATGCCATACTGCATCACAAATCATGCCTCATCTCACATGTATAACACCTTATACATAAACAATTATATCACAAGTCATACGAGGCAATAACATCCATTACAAGTTCAACCAATGGCTCTAGTTTAAGTTTAGGATTAGGCTACCACCCTAATCCTAACTCTAGGTGGGTCTACCAAGCCCGACCTAGTCCACATGCTCGAACCAAACATTTAAAACCACTTTAAAACATTAACCACTCACCTATCTTTCCAAGCTCAATTACCAAGCAAGCAACCACCCTCAAGCTTCCGGATTTCTTCCCGATGCTTTACCGACACCACTTCTCGCATCTAAACAACCTCAATACAATTCAAACAACTTCAAATCAGCCCAAGCATCAAAGTACTAATCCGGAACACAATTCAAACATAATTCACAATATTTCGAGCTATGAACGAACCCCACATTTAACCAAACTCGGGCAGCCCCATAACCTAACCCAAAACTCATGTTTCCAACACCTTTTATACTCACAAATGATCCCAAATCAACCCCTAACCATAGCACTAACATTAGCCTATCAATTCCAACCTAAAACAACCCCTAAAACTCACCCAAAACCCTTCAAAAACCCCCCTTTAAACCCAATTTCAGGAATTTGTTCAAAACCAAGAAAATTTCATAAATGTGGTACCATTTAGCTCCTAGATTTCATAACTAACAACATTAAATCAAAATATTAAGTTAAACATAGTAAAGGTATCATTTTTAATCAAAACCCTTGAAATCTCCATTTCCAAAACTTTAACGAAAATGAAAACTAATTGTACTTTTGAAGAGAGGAGGTTGAGGAGAAGTCAAAAATGGTGTTACCTTTCAAAAACGAGTTGAAACAGAGGAGAAATGAGATGGAATAGTGTTTGGGTGGAGAGAGCTCCTCTATGTCGTTAGTTGAAGATGATGAATAGTGAAGGATGATAAAATGGGTCTTTTAACAAAAAGGGGCTTTTCAAAATGATTTCCACCTTATGACAAAAATGCCCTTAATGAATGGCTATCTTCCATTTCCTTTATAAACTCTTCAATTTGTAGTTCATTCAATTTGGTCCAATGTAAAATATTTGTTTTTTTGAAACCCGAAACTTAAAAGATTATTTTAATTATAAAACCGAACCCAAAATAATATTTTAATATTATTTTCACCCGACCCCTATACCCGGGTGTTACACAATATTGATATACAATATGTTCAATAACAATATCAATGATCAATGTTCGATAACAATAACAATACCAATTATTATTTCCAATGACAATAATTATAACAATTCCTATAGAAATAACAATGTGGATATTTTAGTGGCAATTTTAATGATCAATGTTTTCAATATCCCAATCAATGATTAATGTCTCAATATCTATGTCAATAATTAATACAATATCTATAACCAATATTTCATTATCAAAAATTTGGTGACAATGACAATGTCTATATTTAATAGCTATAGTAATGCCTATTTCAACGTATAGTGTCTATGATAATGATACTAACAATATCTAATGGTCGAGATTTCTACGTTCCAATATCTTAACATTAACAATGACGATATCAATGATGCCATGTTCAATGTGATAACTTACCGGTTCTTACCAATAAGCCCTCCAAGGAGGTTCGATACAATAACTCTATGACAACATGTTAGCTATATAATAATCGATATCAACAAAATCGGAAAAAAGCATCTAATCTTTTCTTGAGGCTTCAACTTCACTCACCTTAACAACCTGACATTTTTAAGGATCTCGAATAAAAACGGTCTTATCCTTGATTTTTTGCGGTTGTTCCTTATCGACCTCTTGAACTAGGTTAATTAATAGAAATCAGTTAGAGTCGACAAAACAATATCGAATTAATACAAAAATATTAATTAAATTCGACACTAAAATTTAGACTAATCAAAAATTTGAGCTTACCCTAACGTTTGCAGAAATTCAATATCGCTTAACCAGAAAATTCAAACTACCAATCTAACTCTAACACTGAACCGTATATTTTTTTCTCCCTTATCTTGCTGTGTACTTTGGGCATATCTCCCCCTATTTATACTCGGCTAAACACCTTCCCCTAATTTTCATTCTCCAATGGATGCTAGCAATGCCCCAATTGAGTGCCACGTGTGTCTTACTCATATTGGTGGCAATTGCCGCAATTTCTTTCAAATAGCTGAGTGGCCTTAAACGTGTCCCTCATTTGGGCAATTCCTTCAAGTGAAGGAATTGCCACGGCATAATAATAATAATAATAATAATAATAATAATAATAATAATAATAATACCCTTTTACTATTTTAAATTGGGTACAAGGTCAGACAATCATGTCATTTAAACATAACGGTATAAATTATTCGATCACCAGAATTCAATTTCGACTAGACCAGATTTTGGGGTGTGACAAGATGTATCTTTGTTGCCTTGCAGGTGATGATCTGAGTAAATGGAAGAGTTATTTGGCTTGGGCGAAGTATTGGTATAACACGACCTACCAAGCTTCGGCGGACATGGTGCCCTTAAAGGCTCTATATGGACGCGGTCCTCCGATGATTGTTAATTATATAGAAGGTGGGACTTCAAGCGAACAGTTGGACCAAGATTTAAAGGAACGTGACTTATTGCTCCGAGAATTGTTACTTAATTTAGCCCATATCGCCCGTTGTCCTTACGCCTACAGAAGCATCACAAACTCAGTCCTAGATACTTTGGCCCTTATCGTGTGCTTAAACACGTCAGCTCAGTGGCATACAAATTGGATCTCCCTGAAGCATCATACATTCATTCAGTTTTTCATAATTCTCATTTGAAACCATGTCGCGGTCAACCACATCAACAGATGACTCCATTCCATTGTTATTGGAGCCTACTAGCACAACAACAACTTCGCTGAACCTTGAGGAAAAGGTTCCTTCCCTTGGAGGGGGTGCGTTATGGATACAATGGAAGGGCCAGTGCAGGGCATGACTTCGAGCCCAGAAAATGTCTACACGAGCGAGCCACAGAATTAGGAACTGCCAGTGAGATGCAGAGGGACCAGGGAGCGAAGGCCACCAAGGGCGTTAACCAATTTTGTCTTATCCTAAGCTGTCAATAGTATAGCCTATAAATAATTGTGGAAAGTTTGTTGAGAGAGTCATGTAAAAACCCTGGAAAATTTCTTATCCTCTAAATCTATTTCTTCTATGTTCCTCTTTCCTTTTAATTTCCAGTTGATTCATAACAGATATCAAAACCTAATACCATATGAACGAATCAATCGAAAAAATAGTATATTAATTCATTCTCAATGATTCAACATGAAGAGGCACAAATGCCACTTGTTAGAACCAAACCATAACTAAAAAAACCGAATAAACTGAATGCGGAAGCATACCTGAATATATCTCTAAACTAAAAAATCCTTTAATCCTTTGATAGAGATCGCCTAAAATATGGTTGTGATCTTCCAAGAAGATAGGTTAGCCTTTGCCGTAAAAACTCTCTGAGGGGACAAGATTAATACAAGTTAACTTATTTCTTAGGGACCACTACATCTTTATATAGTTGATTATTAAATCAACTATTAAATATTTATAACTCTGCGGCTCATTGAATTATAAATATATCTTATGGTCTTTACACTTTTATGTACATGGCATTTTAATACCCATGACACGCCTAACATAATTGGTCACATAATTTCGTGTCATACTTTATAATAGCAACATACATTATACATATGTGCCCACAATTGCAGATTTTAATCCAACACCTTGCAGTACTTAGAGGGCAGATGATAAGGGACAAAATAGTGAGAAATACTAAGGACAACATGTCACATCAAGCAAGCAAATCAGAAGGTTATGGAAGAATGCAAGCAATATTTTTAGATATAGACGTATCTCATTCTACCTCTTTTGTGATTAAAGAGTTGAAAGCTTGAAAGATGTTGAAATGAAAGGTAATTACGAGAAAGATGAAAAGGAAAATTTCGATCCAGTATAACATATTAATGCACAATTGTTTGTCCCAACTAATGAGGGAAGGATGAGTAACTTGCCACAATTATGTCTTGTGGGACAGTGGGGACACGTTGCTTATATGGTTGTTGATAACCTCTCAGGGTACCAGTTATGGGAATGAACGCTACTACTGTGCATATATCCTAGCCAACTTTGCAAAGTGCTTGAAGACATACAAGTATCAACTGTGGAATCTGATGGACAAATAGAGGCGCTGAACCGTTGTGTGGAAATGTATTTAAGGTGTATGGCATGAGATGATCCCAGGAAATGGGAAAATATCTTGATTGGGCCAAGTACTGGTACAACACCGCTTACCAGGTTTCAGTCGGGATGACTCCTTTCAAGGCCCTTTATGGTCGAGATTCTTCGATATTGATGCTGAGGGGAGTTTCAGTAATGATCAAGTGGATGGACAACTCCGAGAAAGGGATACGATACTCCGTGAATTGAAACAAAATTTGAGGCGGGCACAAGTACAGATGAAGAACCGAGCCAATAAAAATCGAAGCGAAGTTGAAATGGAAGAAGGAGATTGGACTTGGGTTCGATTACAACCTTAGCGCCAAGTATCATTGAGAATGAGGAGGCAATAGAAAATTGGCCCTCGATTTTTTTGACCTTATCGAGTGCTTAAACAGGTAGGACCTGTTGCATATCGACTCGCTCTGCCAGAGACTATGCATATACATCAAGTTTTTCATGTCTCTAATTAAAACCATGTAAGGGACAACCTATGCAACAAGTTACACCGATACCCTGTATGGAGGATCAAGAACCAGTGAGTGATCATCCTACTTCAACGAACCTTGAGAACAAGGTTCATGCCATAGAAGGAGGTAATGTTAGGAATGAGAGGATGGATCTGCAAGAGCCTAAGGGTGGTACAAGTCAGCTGGTACCAGACACCACATCAGTAGAGGATTCACGAGAGTTATTGTAGACTCTCGACGTGAATGATTATTTGCTGGAAATAGGGCGTAAAAGATATTGAAAAAGTGTTAACACAATGCTAAGAAAATCTATTGCGTGCAAGTATACACGGTTTCCAAGTAATACAACAGTTAAGCTGAGTATTGATCCCACGAAGATTGCGTTGGAATTCAATTGCCTTGTTTGATTACTTGTCTTGAGAAAAAGATTTGTTTGGTTCGAAGTGGTTTTGAAAATTGAAAAGGAATGAAAAGGAAAGGAAAGTTTAAAACGTTGTCAAGGAGAGTGCCTGGTTTTCACGCTATTCATGCCATGCCAACCTTTAATAAATCTTGTCTTAGTATTGTTTTCCGAGAAGATTCAAAGGTAGCAATGCTTCTGTCGATAACATTGCCCTAAATTAATTTTGGAAAAACCCATGTATGTCTATAGTGAATGTTTTTTCATAAATCAATTTGATTAAGTGTCAATCTTTACTCTTGAGGGGTAGATTTCACTCCCGAAGTAAGTTCATCTACTTGAACATCTTCTCTCGAAGAATCTCACCTCAGTATCTAGCATTTGATCGTTGTCACCCAAGTTAGTTAATATATTGAGTTGCAATAGGCTTACTATGCCAGTTGTCGCTTGGCATAGTATTTTAAAAAGAGAGTGCTAGCTGTCACTTGGCAGCACACTTCAAAATAGAAAACATGTCAGAAAGGAAAAACAATGTCGAGGCAATGTCGATTTATTAAAAACTAAACAAAAACATAGCGTTCAAACGTAATCACCCCTCACCAACTATGAAATTAGTTTATGGTGAGGGTATCAACCAAAACATCATAATCGTTTTTGACATCCATCATCATTAAAACAAAATAAAACAACTAAATCAAAGAGAATGACGAGAAGGGGGTCTCTCGATGCAGTCCTTCACGGTTCAGGCTTTCGGCCAAGCTGGTCAAACCAACTCTCCTTGGTGTAGCCGGTTTTGATCAATCCTCTTGGAAAATCTCTACTTTGCTCTTAACAATCGGTCTTTAAATAGGCGTGTAAAGGAGGCTAGGATAAGCCTTTGCATTTGAAATTTGAACGCTCAAGGGATAAGGCTTGTGATCACCTTTATCTAGATTTGAAGTGATAGGTTGATAATGTGATAAGCTGATTAGGCTAGGGTTGACGTCATCGTGACGGCACAACTCTTGCATCCCAGCTTGGCATGGTTCTGCCAACCGTGCTTGGCACTGATTATCCGCTATTTTTTTAGAGATTGATCAAATCCCTATTTTCTCGTATCCGGATTTAGTCCTATTTTTAGGTTCAACAGCTACTTGGCGTGACATCAAGTTCTCTTCTCTGCCAACCAGTGCTTGGCAATGTTTGGTTCTTCTCTTCCAACAACTACTCGGCATCCTCCTTGGCATCGTTTCCTGCCTACGCTGGTCTGCTCTACTCTGCTCATTTATGTGCCAAATCTACAAAAATATCAACAAAAACATCCCTTCACTCAGGCATAGCACTAGTTCCTAACTCTTTTATGCAAATGCATGATTTTGTGACCTAAATGTAACTGGATGTACTTAAAAGACAAGAAAAACCATGTGAAATAGGGATGAAAATAGTACTTTTGAAATGTCAACACTCCCCCACACCTAGCTCATTGCTTGTCCTCAAGTAATGTAAAATAAAAATAAAAATGTTGAAAATAGTATCTCGACAAAATTTTGGTTGGCATGCCAACAGATGCTGGGAAGCAGAAGTTGGCATAGGTCTGTCCTCAATTATCTTAGTGCAGTAATGCCAAGCAGATAGAAAATTCAAGAGCAGCAAAATAACTCTAGTCTTAGGGTATGAAAGTGCATGAAATGTAGGCAATACGCATCAAGTTTCCACTAACTCCCTTAGTAAATGTACTACCTAAACTCAGAATTATAATATTTTTCTCTTTTCTTGCCTAGGTTTTGGGTTTTTTTCTGGCATTAACTTAAGCTAACCTCATGATATTGTTTAGCATGAGTAATAAGAGGGAGCATACCACGAATCCCCACCTTAATCCAGACATCACTAGGTTTTCTCTTCAACACATACCTAAAGTTTTAGACTTGAGAACTAAGAGGGAGCATACCACGAAGCCCCAAGTAACTTATTATATCTAGTTAGAGGAGAGTTTCATTTTTATTGCCATGGTAGAACATTGATGCCTTATTCATTTTCAATTTTTACCCTGACATCATTTTTTTTCTGAGCATAGTTTCAAAAATTCTAAGTTTGTTAAGAAACTAGATGCATACTACGTGTTAAGTGAAAATCAATTCCCAAAACTAGAGATCAATTGGCAAGCAATCCTGTCATTACTATTCTGCTGGCATATGCATCTAAAGATTTTAAATTTCCTCATTGGACAGAAATCTAAGTCAAATTAAACTTGCCTAACAAATGTTAACATGCTTCAAAATTAGGCCGAGACAAAATTTTCTTTTTCACTTTTTATTTTAGTGGTTCGGTATGCAAGACTAATCTAAACTACATGGCATGGCATGAAAAACATAATTATAAACATGAATGGCATGGCATAAATTTGAGGAAATGTGCACCCCTAACCCAAGATGTGCATTATCCTTAATGTATGAAACAACACATATATACAAAGAAAAAAAATAAAAATAAAAATGCATGATCATGAAAATGCAGTAAAAATGAGATGTAAAGAGTTTAGGAAGAAGAAGACTCCCTCTCGGAAGAGACTTCTCCACGGCTGGCACGGGCTTCAGCTACTAGCTTGGCTCGGGTCTTTCTCTGGGATAAGCTCCCAAGATCTTGGGCCTTACGTTTAGATCTCGTCATGACAGGCTTTGTGGCAGTGAAAGCTCCAACTTTCTTGACAATATGCACCAGTTCCGAGGTGTCAGGATTAGTGGCACCTGATGATGTAGGTGCATCTGGTGTGGCAACACACTTCTTGGAAGACTTGGCTTTTGGTTTTCTTTGCTTCAAATTGAGTATCGGTGCTGGCAGATTCAACATGTACTAGAGACATTGGGATAGTGGCATTAGATGGTGTGTGGGCTGGACTGTCAGGATTAGCTGGCATGGCATCATCGATGGCAAAGACTTCTATGTGTAATGTCGCAGCTTGACATTAAGCTCCTCGGCTTTCTCTAATTTAAGGAGAATAACCTCCTGGAAACGGTAGATCTGAGAAAGCAATGCCACCGAACTGGCTGGAATATAGGTATCATGCTCTTCCTTTGACGTTTTGGGCTTTGGCATCGCCTCTGTTGCTTTTCCCTTTTCCTTGATCTTTGTGGCAGTAAGGTTCTTCCGTATAGCTGGCGAGATGGTGATGCCCTTGGTCTCTTGGCCTTTTTCTGAATCAAGCTTGGGCATACCATGCTCCATACAAATGTTAGAAATCAATAATGGAAAGAATAGACTACCGTTACTCTTACCAGCTCATTTATAAGTCTTCTCAATGATGATTTTGTCAACATTGATTTTTCGGTCAACAATGATCGAGTGCAGTAATGTCCCTTGTTCTTTTGACACCATTTCATTGTGAGTGGTTGGCATCAGATTTGCCTTCAATGGTTCCACCCCCTCGGTTGAGATTTTAGTGCCAATCTCTTGACCGTTCGATGTCCCTTAGAAGACATCGTCCATGTCGTGCTAGGCTTGCACAGTTCATCTAGTAACTTCTTTCTCTTGGTAACAATCATTGAGTTGGCATACTCTATGTGTTCATCCTCCACATCCTCTAACTTAAACATGGCGTTAACGAGATGAGGCTTTAGAAGGTTTGGTCAAAGGAAGAAGAAGAGAAAGTATGGATCTTGGTTTCTTGCTTGATAGAGAAGTGAAAGAGTTTTTGTATCTTTGAACGGCTAGGGTAGGTGAAAAGTAAAGAGTTAAGTGTTAATAGGGTTTAATTAAAGTAGCGAAATTAATTGGGGTTAATGATGGAAAATAAAAATGATTTGATTTGATAAGGGGTTATGTGATAAGGTTGTAAGTGATAGGATAGGGTTAAAGTGATAAGGGTTATGTGATATGGTTGTAAGTGATAGGCTAAGGTTAAGCTGATATAGGGTTAAGATATTTAAATTGAATTTAAATTCAACTTAAATATGGGATGACTAGGGTTAAAACTCAAAGGAAAATAATCTCTCTCTAAAATGGACCTGTAACGCCCCAGTTTTGGGCCTAGACGTTAGCCGGGTTTGGTTAGGCGGTTCGGTTCGAACTAGTTTAGCGGTCTTGTCTAGTTTCGGGGAACAATTAAATTAAAAGGTTTTTGGTCGGATAAAAATATGAGGAAATTTCCTAAAATCATAATTATATATATATGATTAATTTTGGTAAAGGTAATTTAAAGAAAACAATTTTGGAAATTGGATATTTTGGTTTAGTGACTAAAATGTAAAAAATGGTAAAGTTTGATTTAATGGCAAAAACGTAAAAGGCTAATGCCTTGAATCTTTAAGGAGCAATACCAAGGGCTAATAAAGACTTTTCCTCCTACTTTACAATTTCAATTAAATAATTATAATAAAAAAGATGGAGGGAAGTTAAAACGATTTTCATTTTTTCTCACAAATTGGCTTTTGACGATAGTTTTCTTCTCTCATTTTTCTCTAGAATTCCCTTCATCCAAACAACAAGATTTTCAAGGTAAACTCTAAATTTGATTTTGATTTCAAGGATTTATCTATTTTCTATTGATCCTTCATTAAATCTCTTGTTTTCTCTTTGGTTTTCTTTGGTTTCTTTTCAAAAATTGAGGAAGAGCTCATCATTAGAGGTAGGTTCATTCTTCTCCTCTAATGACATGTTCTTTACTGAAATTCCCAAGTATTTAGTCTTTTACATATTGTTTTTAATGGGTTTTTATATATTAATTGATGAAATCATGTTTAATTGAGGTTTCTTGAAGATTTATGGTGGATCTTTGGATTTGATGTTAATTGTTGAGTTAATGATTTATTATTAACATGTTTTTATGGGTTAATAATGTTAATTTGATTGATTTTGTTAAGTAATCCCGAAACTAGTTAGATTGCTAAAAGTTAGTGATGAAATCTTGAGTTTAGGGGCTGTTGTTGTGATTTCTTGATAGTTGGAGGTTTATAGAGGTTGGTGAAGTATTTTAGGTTGTAAATGGATGAGGATTGATGGTTGATTTTGCTGGGTAATGATTAGGAACTATATAGAGTGGTTTTGCCGATGTTTTTGGGTTGTATCGGTTGTTAATTTCTTGGCGAATGTTGGAGTTGCGTGGGGGTTTGTGTTGATGGAGGTTTTGATGCAAGAGTATGCATTAATCCTCTATTTTTCTTTGGTTAGAAACAAGGCAAGATGTTTCTTGATCGTTAGAAGGCGTATTTGGAGTTTCGGAAGGTTGGAATAACTTTGGCAAGTGAGGCGAAGTTGTATCGGTGAGTGGATGTGGTTTGAACATTTTCATAAGCTTGGAAACAAGTTTTTGTGAGGTTAGTGTAAGCTTGAAACGCTTATCTAATCTCGGAAGTAAGTATGGTTGCCAAAGCTCTCGTTTTCGGTTTAAAGTCCATGTGGATTATCATGCTCATGTTTTGGATTTATATTTGTTACTCACTGTTATGCATGTTTTATAAGCATGGTTTTGCTGATATATATCCCATGAAATGATTTAATTATGTTTCAAGAGGTAATATTCTTGATGAGATATTATGCTATATTGAGCATGTTTTGAGATGGGATATGTGGTGATTTTATTGATGCATTGAAAACATTGAGTTAACATGGATTTAAATGATATATTGGCTTAGTGATGAGATTTCTATTATCGGATATGTTGGTCGACCAATAGGATGTAAAGTGCACTATAATATATAAAATTCGCTCGTGTGATAAATTCTTCGGTTACACAATAGGGGTAGGTTCTATTGTGTTGCGAGTGATAGGGGTAGATTCTATCACCAACGGGCAATGCGGGTAGTGGCATCCCGGCCGAAGTGAGATTATGGTGAGGGTTGATTTCACCATGTAACTTGATAGGGGTTGATTCTATCAAGGGCTTGGCGGGGGTTGATTCTGTCAAGTGTGTCCATATATCCGATTATTATTGGATGGGGGTAGATTCCATCCGGTTCACTTGAAATCCCAATATATAAATTTAACATGTATCATGGTTTTTGAAATGCTTTTGTATAAAGACTTTTATACATGATGATTATGCTTTATGAGATTTAAGCATGTGAAGTTTTGGATTGGTTGCATTGAGATATACATAAGGAAATGATACATGTGGTTTATAAATGATGATTTAAATGTGGTTTTCAAAACATGAGAAAGTTGAGCATGATGTGGTTATGATATCATTGGTTTGAAAAATGCATTGTTGTTGTTTAAATTGAGCTTTCCCTCACTAAGCAAATATGCTTACGCTCTCCTTTCCAATAATACAGATTAGTGAGCTTATTGGCAGCAAAATAGCAAGGGAATTCACCCAAGACATCACTCAATTTACAAGTATGGGTTTTGACACTTTTAATAAGGTGGAAATGGTAATGGGGAGGGTACCTCGGTATTTGGGAGAGGATTGTTTAAACTCCATGGTTTGGCAAGTGTGTTTTGCCTTATAAGAATTGTAATAGGCCTTTATATGTTGATATGCTTTGTTTTGTGGATTTTGATACTCTATGTGGATTGCTTCTAGGTTGCATGCCTTTAGAGTAATCATGTTTTTTAATTCTTGATGATAGATACCTTTGATGATGCCTATGTGTTGGATAAATATGTGGCTGATGTTTATCTATGATTGCATGATGATTGGTGGCCTTATGGTGTGATTTAAGGTGCTTAAATGTTGATGTTTTAGTGCAGATCTGGTTTGTGTTTCGAAACAGTAGCAGCTGTTTCGATAAACTTGCATATTTGGTCTTAACGTTTCGGAACACTACTAGACCGTTTCGAGACATTTAGTTATATTTTAAACCCGTATCGGAACTCGGGGTCGTTTCGATACGGCTCTGTGTTGTCTGAATGCATGGGAGATCAATTTGGGGATTTGGTTCCAAAACGGGTAAGGGTCGTTCCGAGACCCAATGCTACTAGAATGCATGGTTTCGAAATAAGGGGTGACTGTTTTGAAATGGGGTCGTTAAGTTAGTTAAAATGGCATAATCTGTCAGTTTTGAATGTTTACATTTTAGTCCATGTTTATTTGATGTGCAATTATGGTTGATTCAATGGTCGTATGATGCTGATATTTCACCTGCAAGCATGTAATGAACCTAATTAAAGGTTGGTAACAATAATTTGTGATTTGACCTTATATTGGATTGTTGCAAATGAATGGATAGTTGATGTTCGGTTTAATTGGAAATATATTCGTTGCGCGAGTAAACATTATAGGATTTAATTATGCATCTAGACGAGTTAAAAGAAAAAAAGGTTGCTAATCGAGGTTGACTTTAACGAGTTGACTTCGATTTTCCCCATGTAATTCTCTTAATTCGGGTCAAACGTTTAGACCGTGCTAAGGGGGTTACACGACCGAATTTAATCAAGCTAGGGTAAATTCTTCTCCCAAGATTCCAATTCGCCGCATGCCAAGCTTTTGCGTTGGCATTGCTCGTGGCACACTGGATTCTTTCATTCTATCAACTCCTCATGCCAATTCTCTGCTCTGGCACGGTGTCTGGCACAGAAATCTGCACATGCCTGAATCTTCTGATTGTCTCATGCCAAGTCCCTCCTTGGCATTGTCCCTAGCATAGGAAATCTTCACATTCTCAAAGCAAAACTTTCAACACAGCAAAGAAAATAAAATGAAAATTAAAAGAAAGAAAAAGTACTGAAAATCCTGAATCCTAAAAGCAAAGAAAAAACATCTAACCTAATTCAAACCTGATTATGATGTTACGGTACCTCTTCCAAGAGGACAACCTCCTTGGTTTTGTTCTGATCACCTTCCAAATAGTGCTTCAAAAGTTGGCCATTGGTTGGTAGGTGGTAGGCTGTGGCAATCTTTTGTTTGAATAACCAACATAGAAAGCCAAAGAATTGCTTCCCTTTGATCATGTCAAATTCTCGATTGCACCATAAAAGGGTATATTTTACCATGGTGGCTTTGAACAATCACCTTAGAAAACTGAAAAATCCATTTGTTGTCGAGGCATAGTCATCCTCATCTTGTTTTAGAATCTTCAGGAAATCTTCAGTTTTGAGCCATTGCATCTCTAGCATTGTTGTGACGGCAAAATTTTCCTGCTCTAGTTCTTCATTCCCAGTCATTCGGCATCTATTTTTCCTTCTAGCAACAAGCCATTTGAGCACACCTCGCTTCATGACATTAGTTCCGACCAGAATCGATATTCTCTGTCGCTCAATTGCTCTTGCATCAGACTTTTGTTTTATGGCATCCACTTTCATTCCTTGGCAATTCAATGTTAGGTTCTCATCCAAAATGGATTCCATTGGTTCAACTGCATGACATTCAATTTCATCTGTACATTTAAGAGCGTTAGAAATGTCAACAATAATACCTTCTTGTCTTACCGACTTGGGGTTGGCAAATGGTGGCTCCACTGATTTTGACACAATGGTGCTGGCATCTAACTGTTGTCTGGCATCGGATAGCGGTCTAACATCAGATAGTGGGTTGGCATCACCAACATTTGCCTCTTCTTTCCTACTTCCTTGGATTCACCCACTGGCACTAATTTCTCTTCCTGGAAAATAATCGGCTACTTGCCTTTGTCTTCTTGGTTTGGAATTTTAGATTCTCCTTGAACTAGTTGTTGTGGCGTGTTGTTTAGGATGTTCAAAATCAGTGTCACGTGATTTTCAATTTTTCTGATGTTTTCTCCAATCTCTTGATATTGAGCATCCGCCCTAGCTTTCACACCCTCCTTGAAGTGTAAGTTCTCTTGCCAAGACATGTGTGTTGTATTAGCAAAGTTGTAATCATCATAGAAATCTATTTGATCATCGTACGAGTAGATCGGTTGATGTTAAAGACTGTTTTGCCATGGCATATATGTTGCAGCCGCAATGCCATTGCCGTAAGCAAAAATGTCAGCTCCTTGGTCATACCATGGAAAATTTTGCTTGTAATGCCATCGGTCGTAGGCTTCATTATCTTCTTTGATGCTCATTCTCGGATCCTCTATGTTCCTAAAAGTGCCTAAAATAAATGAAACTAAAAATAATTTTAGAAAATTAAATAATAAAAGGAAAATAATCATAAACTAAAACAAAGACAAGTAAAAATCAAAATAATAAAACTCTGTTGCAATCCCCGACAACGGCGCCAAAAACTTGTAGACTCTCGGCATTAATGATTATTTGCTGGCATTAGGGCGTAAAAGATATTGGAAAAATGTTAACACAATGTCAAGAACATCTATTGCGTGTAAGTAATACATCAATTAAGCTGAGTATCGATCCCGCGGAGATTGCGTTGGAATTCGATTGCCTTGTTTGATTACTTGTCTTGAGAAAAAGATTTGTTTGGTTGGAAGTGGTTTTGAAAAGTGAAAACAAATGAAAAGGAAAGTTTAAAACGTTGGCAATGAGAGTGCCTTAGCAAATGATGAGCGTTGGCAAGGAGTGTCTGGTTTTTCACGATATTCATGCCATGCCAGCCTTTAATAAATCATGTCTTGGCATTGTTTACCGAGAAGATTCAAAGGTAGCAATGCTTCTGTCGATAGCATTGCCCTAAATTAATTTTGGAAAAACCCCTACATGTCTATAGTGAATGTTTTCTAAAAAATCAATTTGATTAAGTGTCAACCTTTACTCACGAGGGGTAGATTTCACTCCCGAAGTAAGTTCATCTACTTGAACACCTTCTCTCGAAGCATCTCACCTAAGTATCTAGCATTTGATCGTTGCCACACAAGTCAATTATGATATTGAGTTGCAATAGGCTAACTATGCCACCCGTCGCTTAGCATAGTATTTAAAAAAGAGAGTGCCAGCTATCGCTTAGCAGCACACTTAAAAATAGAAAACATGCCATATAGGAAAAACAATACCGAGGCAGTGTCGATTTATTAAAAAATAAACAAAAACATAGCGTTCAAACGTAATCACCCCTCACCAACTATGAAATTAGTTCATGGTGACGGTACCAACCAAAAAACCATAATCGTTTTTTACATCCATCATCATTAAAACTAAATAAAAAAACTAAACCAAAGAGAATGGCGAAAAGGAGGTCTCTCGATGCAGCCCTTCACGGTCTAAGCTCTCGGTTAAGCTGGTCGAACCACCTCTCCTTGGTGCAGCCGGTTGTGATCAATCCTCTCAGAAAATCTCTACTTTGCTCTTCACAATCGGTCTTTAAATAGGCGTGTAGAGAAGGCTAGGATAAGCCTTTGCATTTGAAATTTGAACACTCAAGGGATAAGGCTTGTGATCACCTTTATCCAGATTTGAAGTGATAGGTTGATAAGATGATAAGCTAATCAGACTAGGGCTGACATCATCGTGCCGATGCAGCTCTGGCATCCCAGCTTGACATGGTTCTGCCAACCGCGCTTGGCACTACTTATCCGCTATTTTTTTGGAGATTGATCCAATCCCTATTTTCTCGTAGCCTGATCTGGTCCTATTATTCGGGTTCAACAGCTACTTGGCATGGCATCAAGTTCTCTTCTCTGCCAACCGGTGCTTGGAAATGTTTGGTTCTTCTCTGCCAACAACTACTCGGCATCCTCCTTGGCATCGTTTCCTGCCTATGCTGGTCTGCTCTGCTCTGCTCATTTCTGTGACAAATACTATGCCAAATCTGCAAAAATATCAACAAAAAATCCCTTCACTCTGGCATAGCACCAGTTCCTAACTCTTTTATGCAAATGTATGATTTTGTGACCTAAATGTAACTGAATGTACTTAAAAGACAAGAAAAGGCATGTGAAATAGGCCTAAAAATAGTACTTTTGGAGTGTCAACAGTTACGCAGAGGATAGAGGGAAAGGAAATCCACGATGCTAACTGATTTTGTCTATACTTCATAGAGTTGTATAAATAAGAAACGACTTGTAGCCTGAAGGGTATGAAAATACTATGAAAACTCTTCTTAATCTAAATTTTTATTTCTCTTCTCTTCTACAACTCTTATTTCTTCTAGAATTCATAACACACTCACCTAAATCTCTTAACCTTTCCACTATTATTTGCATTATACACACCCTGCACATTAGTTTTCACAAGCACATTAGTCCCTTAAAAGTTCACAACCATTCTACTATGCTCATTTTTGTTGATTTTTGTTCATAAAATATTACATGTAGTTCCCATGTGTAGCTGCTGAAGTATAGTTTTTTTATGGTGAAAAAACAAATTCCAGCCTGCAGGAGAGAAGAGTTGGCTTTAGATATCACGTCAGTTAAAAACCATACTAAGATAATCATTGCTACAACAATAATTTCAATCTGATCATAATATTTTGAAGAAAATAAATAAATAAAATGTATAGTGCTCAATTAAGTCTTTAATTTAAAGAATAATATTTTCATAGCAACAAGTACTGGGATGAACTATAAAAGATGAAGTTGCCTTTTGGAATTAAGAGGTTCTAATGTTTTTGACCCAAGTCTATAATAGGAACTCCAAACCCAAAACTCTAGAGATGTATGTATTATGTATAGCCAAAATCAGACCAAAGGTTAAGTTTTTATTATTTAATTTGAGTATGTAACCCTTAAACCTTGAGCCATAAAATAAATCCCTAAACCCTAAAACTAAAGTGTTTGTAAAAACTTTTTGTTTCCACCGCCAGCGTACGAAATAATTATATATAATAAAAACCTCTCAAAAAATGAAATAATCTTTATATACCTTTGTTGACACCTTTAGGTCCTGGGTTCAATACTCGGTACAAGCATCTCCTTTCCATGTTAAAAAAAGCCTCTCAAAAAATGAAATAATCTTTGATACACAAGTCTTTCAAATTTAGAATTTATAGTTTAGGATTTAAGGTGTTAGGGTTAGAGATTTAAGTTTTAAATTTTATAGTTTAAAAATGAAGAGTTGTGTGATTTTTTTACACAACTTGTGTATTAAAATATAAGTCTATTTTAATGTTTTGTCCGGTGCTAACTATAGGCATGCAGATGTTATTGTACGTCAAACAGTACTAAAAGTATTGGATAGATGTAAATGTATATACAAATATTACGTGTGTAATTATGTGTGTATATATATCCATCTATTTCACCTATCCAATGACTATGAATTAGTGTAAAATTAATTAAATTTTACACCGCGTAAGTGGATCCTAACCTATATATATATATGAGATCTAGTTACACTATGTAAAACTCAACTAGTTTTACACTAATCTATGATCATTGGATGAGCAAAATGGATGGATGAGATTAGAAGTAGGATATGTGAAGATTATCACTTGGGAAAAAAAAATAAGGCGTTAATCTCATCCATCCATTTCTTTCATCTAATGGTCTTGAATTAGTGTAAAAATTAGTTGAGTTTTACATAGTGTAAGTGGATCCTAACCATATATATATAGGGTTATGATCAACTTACACAGTGTAAAACTCTTTAAGTTTTACACGTTTTTTGGATCGTTGGATGGGGGAAATGGATGGCTGAGATTAACTCTTTTTTTTTTCCAAGTGATAATCTTCACATATTTTAATGTTAATCTCATTCATCCGTTTCACTCATTCAACGATCCAAAAAACATATAAAACTTAGAGAGTTTTACACTGTGTAACTGGATCCTATCCCATATAAAGTTAGGATCAACTTACACAATGTAAAACTCTTTAAGTTTTACACGTTTTTTGAATCGTTGAATGGGGGAAATAGATGGTTGAGATTAACTCCTCACTTTTTTTTTCAAATGATAATCTTCACATATTTTACTGTTAATCTCATCTATCCGTTTCACTCATTCATATAAAACTTAAAAAAAATTACACCGTAGAGTTTTTCATTTTAGAAAAAAGTTGGAATTCGTCGAGTGAGGTTTAATTAAGAATCTGATTTCTACAATTCAATGGAAACGTGGTTTTATTTTGAACAAACATAAGACTTTTGAAAATTATCTCAATTTTCTAAAATTAGAAAATACGCCACGAGCATGCGAGAGAGAAAGTTCTCAATCTAAAACTCAGGTCAAGCAAAAAAAAAATTCATAATTCAGAAGAAAAAGAAAGAAATTCAAGTAAATCTCCCTAATCACAAATTATCAGTTTGCAAAACTAAATACTATTATATAGAGAATAAGTTTCGTATTTAAATACACTTCAATATAAAAGTCATTATAATAAAAATAGTACTAATCAAATTAAAATTCGGTCCGCATTGATGGTTTTTATCCTAATATTTCCTCTGCCCAATCCTAACGCCTCAGCATCCTTTCTTTATTTGTTTCCCTGACCGATGGTCCACGATTAGTCTTAGTATTAATTGTCGATCATCAAGGTTTATTATTTTTTTATATTTATATTTATAATAAAAATTATTGTTTTTGTGACACACATTTTCTCTGTTTTTGTAACATATATTTTTCTTTATTTTTTGTGGTTCGTTTTATCTGTCGTTTCGACATGATTTCAGTATATCTTAGCGGTCGTTTGATGTTCATACAAAGATCTTCATGGCGTTAGTTTCTGATTATGATTCTATCAGTGACTACAGAAAGATAGATCCCCACTTGGTTGATGGTTGTTTGTTGATATAATCAGTTCTGGGTAGCGGAGCAATCTGCCTAATAGTCTGGTTCGCTTACCACTCCTTTTTTCACGCCGTAAAGCGTCTTGTTTAGATAGAGACAAGGAGATTCAAGAAGGCTTCTAAATTTTGACGGTATGTTAATCTCTATACATTCTGAATTTGACGGTATGCTAATTTCTATACATTTTGGATTTTGACGGTATGCTAATCTCTATGTAAGTCTTTACTTTTCTTTGCACCTTTGAATTTTTGTATGAAATTTTAGTGGACTAATTCTCATTATTCTCCCTTGTGAATGCATTATTTTTGTGATATCTTTTCTAATTTTTTTAATAAAATTTAATTTTCATTATAAAAAAACCGGTCTGCATTGATCGCATTTAGGCAATTTTGGGGCAAAAACCCCTTTTTAATTATTATTTGGGAAAATGGCTCCCAAAAAAATAATATTTGGCAAAATGACCCCCAAACTTGCCACGTCGGTAGACCTCGCGTTGTGTAGGACGCGAGGTAGGATATCGCGTTCTGCACAACGCGATTTTTGTCTACGTGGCCTTGTTGTTTGTGTTAACGGTTTTACAGGACCTCGCGTTCTGTAGAACGCGAGGTCCACGAGAATTTGAAACGGCGGCTGAATATATCGCACAGACCTCGCGTTCTACAGGACGCGAGTTCTGTGCAATTTTGGGCTGAAGAACAAGGGAAAACAAGTGTGGGTAGGCCTGTTCGAGCCCAATTTCGGGCGTGTAAATCATATATTTTTAGCGATCATCGAGTTTGGGGTCGTTGACTGGAAATTGTCTATTGTACGATACCAACATGGTTAATTTCCGTCCATTCTACAATGGTTTAAAATGGCTTCGAAAACCCTATGCTATCATGCCTTTTTTGAATGAAGTTGCATTTCAACAAATGTCGATAGGCATGTTCGAGCAGAATTTCATACGTAGAAATTTTAAATTTGTAGGTAACATCGAGTTTGGGCTTGTAGTACTGGAAATTCTTTATCGTATGACACTGACACGGTCAATTTTCGTCCATTGTACGCTTACTTAAAGTTGCTTCGAAAACACTATCATAACATATTTTTTTGAATGATTGAAAATATAAGATGACGTACTGTATAAATCGAAGTAGACTGACTTTATTGATTCGATTGTCATGGGCGAACTCACATATACAAATTAAAAATAATTAATTAAGACGAGGGGCTGAGCGATTAGGACACTTAGGAGCTGTGTGTCCAGGATTTCGACATACAGTACAATGCTTCTTTTGTCCGGTTTTCTCTCGATGTTCGACCATATCCTCGGCACAGTATATTCTTGTAGAACGTGGACGTCCTTTGCCTCGTATTAGTGCTGGATCTGGGCGTATGATCGGTTCAGTGTCCACAGCATTCGGATCAACCTCATTTCCGATTGGAGGAAACTCTTTTTCGTAAACCTTAAACACCGTTTCGAGTAAGTATACCGGATCAACCATATGCATGTATTGTATCCGTTGGTTAGTGCAAGCAGCAATGCCGTGTACGCACAGGTATTTGAAAGTTTGGAAAATTCCGCACTCGCAGGTTCTATCCCTCAGGTTTACCACGTAAGCGTTGTGCTGAATACCTTCCAACTGCCTGGAAAATTCTGCAACACGAAACAAGTGTCCTTCTCGCGAGAAGAGAGTTGCTTGCATCTGTCTTGATTGGCCCAATTGAGTATGCAGTTTTGTGCGGAAATCTGGATGGACTTTGTGTCCACCTGCCATGTACTCAGTTGCTTGCCTTCCCAAGGTTGCAAAAAGGGTAGCCAAACGATAATAGGTCGCTTTGACAATGGAAGTGATAGGCAACTGCCGCACTCCCTTCAGTGATGAGATCACAGCCTCAGCCAAGTTCGTTGTCATGTGACCATAACGTTTACCCTCGTCATACGATCGAAGCCATTTTTCCTTTGGGATTTTTTCAAGGTATTCTGCGCCTTTTTTGTTTCTCGCTCTCAGTTTCTCGAGCAGGCCAGCCACCTCTTGTTTGTAGTGCGAGTTGCCTACGAGATGGCAGTTGAATAGCTATGGGCGAAAAACACATGCAAAAAGGTTGTAAATCAAAGGGAGTAAGAAATAATATAGTAAATGAAAATGACATAAAGGAAGTACCCATATCGAGCACCATTTGACGTTCATCACGGTTCTTGCATTGCAGCAGGTAGTTTGCGGCTATGTGTCGCAAGCAAAAACGGTGGTGAATGTATAGAGGCTTCCAATAGTTACCCAAATTTTCTATCGCCCACAACAGCGCTGTGCCTCTGTCAGAAATAACACATACCCCTTCATCCCTTCTTCGTATTACAGGATCAAGGACATATTTTCGTAGGTTCTGAAGGAAGAACTTATAAGACTCCAAATCCTCCTTCGCGACGATTGCGAATGCAACAGGAATGCATTTGCGATTGTCGTCCTGTGCTATAGCTAGAAGTAGGGTCTGTGTATATCTTCCGTACAACCATGTGCCGTCGATTTGGACCATCGGTTTGCAGTGCTTGAATGCGTTGATGCACTGGGGGAAAGTCCAAAATAACCGGTGGAATTGAGAAACACCTCGGACGACACGATCATTTTCGTATACCAGAACCGTATCAAGTTTGACAACCATTCTGGGGATGTGTTTCTGCAGGAGATTAAGCCACGGGCGCAACTCTTTGTAAGATTCCTCCCATCGGCCATACATTTCCTCTTTGGCCCGCTTCCTTGCATACCATGCTTTGGAATAACCTGGACGGTAGCCGGTGACTTCAAGAGCTGCAGCCTGACATGTGGGGACCGACACAGTGGGATTTGTTTTCACCAGTGTTGAAAAGATGTCCGCGAGGTACTTTGCATCCAGGTTCTTGTGATCCTGGTTGAGGCTAGGAACGGTGCATGTATGGGGCCCCTCAAGTTTTGTTATTGTCCAACGGTCGCCTGCCCTCTTCAACTGTGATATACGGATTTTCCATTTACAGCCTTGATTTTTTGGACGCAATAAGCATTGTAGTATTTGGATTGGGTTTTATCCACTGCCGTCTCAACATTATGACGAAGGTTGTACTGCTTAACTACCGCCACCGCAATTTCCTTTTTCAAGAACGTCATACCAATTCTCAGTTCACCATCAGAACGGTTGACTCGGCCATCTATTGTGTCGTCATGCGGAAAATCAGGGACGTCCATTGCATCCATATCAATCGTTGTGAAGTGGGATGGTGGCTGGAACATAGAAATTGGTGTTGCGTCTACAGGAAAGTTGGTGGCAGTCGGTTCTTCGTCCAAATCTGGTGGTGGAACGGTAGTGTCTTCCGGTAGAACTGTCAAGTCTTCTAGTTCAGGATAGAATGGCCCCAGCTCATCTCCGTCGGGCCCGGGTTCTCTAATCGGTTCTTTGTCAGAAGTATCCTCTGGGAGTTGGAATAGTAGAGCTTCGTTGATCACTACCCTTCGAGGCGTGGATGGGGGTCGATGAGCGGGAGACCTCTCACGAGATCGCTCACGAACCGCATTTCCAAGACCAAAATCAAGATCACTATAAGAAGAATGTATTCCTATAGATGGTTGAACGTACTCCGTGCTAAGGACATACGTTGAGTGTCGTCCATATGAGGAATCATGGTCGTGCATAGCGTAAGAAGACGACGCTCCCTCACCTCTAAAAGAAGAATGTCTCCCCATAGATGGTTGACTGTAGTCGGTGCCAGGGACATACATTGAGTGCCGGCCATATGATGATTCATGGTCGTGCGCAACGTAAGGAGATGACGTTCCCTCCCCCCAAAACTATAAGGATTGTATGGATTGTACGATGCATTTGTTGGTGCATCGAATTCATCGTTTGGGGGTTGGTTCAGGTCGAACCCGATACTAGCTACGCACGACTGCCTTGGAGGAGCAGATGACGATGCACCAAACTCGTTGTCTTGGCACAGTAGGTTAAAATCACGTCGTAGACTTGCGGTCGGGCTATCAACGTTGGCATTCGGATCGAAGTCGAAATTCGTCCGGCCCCAGCTTGGTATTTGGATAACTGGATTAGACTCGAAGAACGATGCATACAGCTCGAGAGGCGTTCCAATTGAATAGTCGAAGTGGGCTTCCATCATCATGTCCACATCAGCATTTTCCGCAATTTGGCATACAGAGTACCTTAAAGGGTCTATAGATGTTGGCACCCGATACTTCACGTCGGACAAACGGTGATTATCGAAATGAGGGACTTTTGCCTCCAGTTCCTTGACCAACTTCTTGAACGATAATCTCCTCGGAAGCTTTAGCGTTACCGGATCTTCGCAGTGAAAAAGGACGTCGAGTTCGGTACCCTCGAATATCTGCCCATCGTAGTAAACTAGCGTAGTAACGCCTCGTCTGGCCATTTGAATATTTTCTGAAAGACTTCTGAATTTTTGACACTTGGAAAATTCTATGAATTGTTTGGCAATTGAAACATATATTTTCGTTTTATGGTTCTGCTTCATATATAGGCAAAATTATTTCCACTTGAAATCCCGGAGAATCTGGTTGTGTAAGGTAAATAATGGTTCCGAGAGGTAACTTTGCTTGTCCATTTCCTAAAACCGATAAGCAGGTAAATGATGAACAAGTCAGGAATAATGGTGTCCGGGAGGCAGTCCCCTAACTTTGGACAAGTAAGGGATAGAGTTGATGGGGAGGCAGGTTTAAGTGACCTCGCGTTCTATACAACGCGAGGTCTATAAATATCGCGTTATGTAGAACGCGAGGTCACTTTAATTGCTTTGTCTCAGATATTCCGTCAGAAGTTATAATAACCGTACTGTTTACTCTTTGTTTGTTTGTGTAATTGAGAACATGTTCGAATAATTGAGACAATTGTAGTCTGGTAATGTAATTGAATACTACTAGTGCTGCATAACGTCAGAATTAATAAAACTCGTACTAAGAACTCGATTTATGTTTGAATAACTTAGACAATTGTAGTTTATCAATGTAATTGAATAGTAGTAGTTTTACATAACTTGAGGTCCGTTGAACATTAATAAAGGATGAAATAAGACGTCATATAACATAATTGGAAGATAATTTCAGAAGTTTATGGTTAATCCGAATCATCGTAGTCAGTGGACACGTCTGAACTTAGGTTTAGTTCTTCGATCAGCTGTTGTTTTCTTTGTCTACGCTTGTACATAAAAAGTTACAGCTCCTCCGCAGCCCGTTCAACATCCGGTGAAGACGGTGCGTGTTCAGTGTTTGGAACAGGTTGTACGGGTGCAGACGTACTACCTTCGCCGGCGTTGACGTCGTCAAACTTAACATTTAAATCGACGTCTCTAGCTCCGACGGAATTGAGTCGGTCATACATGTTACGAACGTCTGTTTCGTTCGTAAGCTTCATAACGTAGTGCGTCTCGTTTGCTGACGGTGTTGAGATTCGACATTCTATGGAAGAAATTTGTTTGTCGGTGTGTTTACTAACCTCGATTGTTGTCAACTGTATTAAATCTTTCAGTGACATTTTGCCGGTGATTGTTGACTCAAAATAAGTATCGAGAAAATAAAATGTTGCCTGAAATTTTGCCATAAGGTGAGCAAAGATTTGGTGTTTAGAGAGAATTTGGAATGAGTAAATGATGGTGGAATTCGTGGGTATTTATAGGAAAGGAAAAACACCACATAAGTAAATTTAAGTCGAATCAAAACTTTATTTATAGTAAATAAAAAACGCAACACATGTAAATTTAACTCGAATGAAAACTTTAATTCGCATTTCATTTAGCAAAACTTTCAATATGTATTCTTTAATAAGTAAATTGAGACAACTAGATAAATTATCTACAAAAGTCGAAACAATATATGCAAAAAGTCGGGTGGGCAAATGTGATCGGAGGTCCCGACTGAAAGAAGTAGAGCGCGATAATCAGATTTCTACTGAAATGGTAGCAGCTTTGATCCACATTAGCAAATGTAATCGGCACCGGCCGCATCTGAAAAGTAGGGCTACCACTGCAGAAAAGTCGTTTTGTTTCAAAACTGTAGCCGCAGATCCTCTCGACGGCGGCTACAGAAGCTGCCATTGAATGCACTACTGCAGCACACAACCTCCAAAATATTGCGATATGTCGGTAAATATTATTCAATGAACATATCACGTGGGGGTATGTACCCCGCGGAACACAAATCTTTAAGTGAACTTCAACTATCATAAAGGAACAAAATTTCGGACATAAAAATTTCAACTGTAAAAAACGCAGCATGACACGAACTCATATTCAACTGACCTACACTTAACTGGTTACAAAAATCCATCGCCGTGCATATATATATACCAACATCTAAATGACCTCGCGTTCTGTACAACGCGAGGTTTGAAGGACCTCACGTCCTACAGAACGCGAGGTTGTCACGTCAGCAGATGAACCTCCCTCTATAAATAGCAAACTCTTGGGGAGGCAAGGAGCACCCACAGAATTTTTTTTCCTGTATTCACGTAAACATATTTCCAAAATAGCAGTTTTCGCTTGCAGCTACTAATGGCAACATAGCGCGTATTTTGGAAGTTTTGTTCAAACTAACTTCCAAAATATTGCACTATGTCGTTATTCGTAGTTACTATTGAAAACATAGCACGTATTTAGGAAGTTTTTTCCGATTATTATTGTTGTTATTATTAGTATTAATATTATTATTATTATTATTATTATTATTATTATTATTATTATTATTATTATTATCATACTAATAATTATAATAATAATTATTAGTATGATTATTACTTTTATTATTATTAATATTAATATTATTATTTTCATTATTATTATTATAATTATTAGTATAATATTATTAGTAGTATGATTTATTATTATTGTTATTATTATTATTATTGTTATTATTATTAATATTATTATTATAATTATAATTATTACTATGATTATTATTATTATTATTATTATTATAATTATTATTTCTATTATTATTATTATTATTATTATTCTAATTATAATTTCTATTATTATTATTATTATTATTGTTATTATTATTATTATTGTTATTATTATTATTATAATTATTATTATTATTATTATAATTATTACTATAATGATTATTATTATTATTATTATTTCTATTATTATTATTAATATTATTAATATTATTAAATATTATATATTAAATGACTTTCCCGCCTGAGAAGTCTTCCTTTAAAAAACCTCACGACCTCGCGTCTTGTAGAACGCGATTTCTTTAGAACCTCACGTTCTATAGGACGCGAGGTCACTTCTGACCGTTCAGTTCACGCGTATGTTCCGTGACGCGCCTTTTCAATGAACCTCGCGTTCTATAGGACGCGAGGTATATGAATATCGCGTTCTACAGAACGCGAGGTTCATTAACATCGCATCCCAACAGGCACGAGGTCTTCTATAAATTGGAGGTTTTTTTCTCAAAATCAATCACAGAACGCGAGTTCTATAGCTTTTTTACAAAAAATTATCGGCAACTTTTATATTTCGTTCGATATAATGGAGCCCTTACTACGCAACACAACGACTCACTGCAGTCAATATTGGCGAAACACTCCAGAGGTATTATTTTTTTCCCTTTTTATTTCTAAATTTTTTAATTTAATTATATTTTTTATTTTACTAACTATTTTTTTATTTTTTTGCAGGGATACGAACGTAATTTATAATGTTACCTTAACTGTATCAACACCGCACCCGTTGATGCTGTTATTCAGTGGATTGAGCGCCCTGGTTTTGGGTACATAGCTCGGTATATAGGGGGTGAAGGTAAAACCGCCGTTGATCAGCGCGCTGATAGAACGGTGGAGACCCGAGACGCACACGTTGGAGGATGTTGCCTACATTCTGGGGTTGCCTATAAACGGCAGCGTAATTACGGGTGTAGCGTTGGCAGATTGGCCAACTCTATTTGCTGAACAAATGGGCGTGATGCTCCCTGAGGACGTGTGGGACGGAGGAAAAATCGATCTATCATATTTGGAGGACCACTTTGGAACCCCTCCCCCAATGCGGATGTAGTTGCACTTCAGATATTTTTTCTATTTAAAAATTATGATGCCATTTTTATATATTTAGTATGATTTTATTAGATTTATGATGAAATTAAAAATATTTATTTGAACATTAGGATAGTTTATGAAATTTTTAGGATGACTTCATTAAATATTTAGGATCCTTTTAATAAATTTAGGATGTCTTTATTAAATTTAGGATGCGGATATTAAATTTAGGATGAACTTACAATTTTGTTTACATATTATAATTTTGTTTACCTATTATAAGTAAACTTTATAATGTTTATTTAATTTCAGTTTTTAATAAATTTAATGGGATTACTAAACCGAAAATCGACATTTGTTGAAATGCAACTTCATTCAAAAAAGGCATGATAGCATAGGGTTTTCGAAGCCATTTTAAACCATTGTAGAATGGACGGAAATTAACCATGTTGGTATCGTACAATAGACAATTTCCAGTACTACGACCCCAAACTCGATGATCGCTAAAAATATACGATTTACACGCCCGAAATTGGGCTCGAACAGGCCTACCCACACTTGTTTTCCCTTGTTCTTCAGCCCAAAATTGCACAGAACTCGCGTCCTGTAGAACGCGAGGTCTGTGCGATATATTCAGTCGCCTTTTCAAATTCTCGTGGACCTCGCGTTCTTCTGTAAAACCGTTATCACAAACAACAAGGCCACGTAGGCAAAAATCGCGTTGTGCAGAACGCGATATCCTACCTCGCGTCCTACACAACGCGAGGTCCACCGACGTGGCAAGTTTAGGGGTCATTTTGCCAAATATTATTTTTTGGGAGCCATTTTCCCTAATAATAATTAAAAAGGGATTATTTACCTAAAATTGCCTCGCATTTACTTATTTACATAATAAAATAATATAATTCCCGGGAAAATGCCATTGAGACTTGGTAAATTCTTTTTGTTCTTCCTGGTCCAGGTTCTGAAATTATACTCAACAAAGTTTGGTATTCTCCCATTTAGGACAGCCTATCGACCCCTAAAAACTGGCATTTACTTTTATGTTTAGAGTAGACCACAAGTCAAAGTCAACTGGATATGAAGCTGGAAATAAAACCATCATTGTTTGATGCGACTTCGATAATTAGATTATTATAAAAATTAAAATAAAGTAGGACGATATAAATATTAAAAATATGTTAAATTGATTATGTTTAAAAATTAAATAAAAGAAGCTGTCAAAATAAATAAATAAATAAATACAAGAAAATTGTATAAAACTACTAAATAGTTAAATAAAACAGATTTAAAAATATATGAGTAGAGTTTAACGAGTTTGGATTAATCACTACGAATACAAAAGGTTCTGATCAAAGTTAAAAACTCATAATTAAGACAAAGCTTGGGTGACTATATAGATAGAGTCTTACGTAAATTTATTCAAATTCGAGTGAAAAGTAATATTTGTGTTCAGTTTTAAATTTGAATAAATTAAAACACATTTATAGATTAAAATACTCGAATCTGAATCATATAAATAAAACACATTACTTTTTATCACTAGAACTACTCCTTTAATTCTAAACTCGTACAAATTTTATTATTGAACAAGTAGCATAATCGCATAATCGACAATACAAATATTTCAAACATATATAATATGGTGAGAAAAAGATAGTAATTTGAGATGGTGGTTACAAATTGTGAAGTTGCCGGGAAAATAGAAACCGCGTGTTTGAAAAGGAGAATTGAAAAAGTAATCCTAATCTGATAAAAGTTTAATACATTTTTTCTCTCTTTAAACTTTATTTGTTTTTTTTAAGTTGTTCCTAAAGTTTATTTTGACCATTTTGCCTCCCAACATTTTTGCTGTTATTCATATTGTCCTTTATCGTTAAAAATCTGTCTTGACCAATCAAAATGCACCATGTTATTTTCTTTATTTATTTTTAATTTTTTAAATAAAATAAATATATTAAAATATTTATTAATTTAATTATATTTCTCAAAATACCCAAAACACCGCATCTCCATCCCATCATCTTCTTCCCCAATTTTCATTTAAGATAATTCCCATGGCATCCTCAATACGACCTTCGCTCTCGTCGTTTAGGTTCTCCAGTAGTGTTGCGACTCCGCGCTTTGGCGCCTCCGGTGGTGTTGTAGTTTTTTGTTTCCTAAAGTTAATTTAGTTACCGATTGAAGAACTAAATCGAATCGAGATTTATAGTTGAACTTCCGAAGTCGATTTTAGTTTCTTTTAGGATTTTAAATCGTAGATTTTCAAGGAATTTGGTGTTCTATGCTTACAATGCAATTGCTGTACCTGTTTGAAAAAAAAACCCAATTAATTTGTAAAAATAAGTACCGGTAATATGTGGAGATTATGCTGAATTTTATTGAATGAGAGAACTGGCTTTGGTATAATTTATGTTTTTATTCGAAATTATAGTGAGAGAAGCAAAATTTTATTATGCAACAAAGCTTATAGTTGGAGCTAGGGATGGCAATGGGTTTTGGACCCGACCCGAATCCGTAGATTCAGATATGTTTTATAGAATTTGGATTATAAAATTTTAGCCTCGACGGATCCGGGATGTATTTGAATTTTCTTATTAAAGTACGGATTTAAGTCCAGATCTGGCACTAAAATTCAAACCTAGATTCGTTTACCCTTTTATAGAAAAATCCACCTTTGGTTTTAAAATAAATGTAACCCCTCGTCCCGGTCTGGCCGAATGGCCGGTCCGAGTGGGCCACACGGGGAAAACCGAGTGAAACCCGTTAAGGTTCCCCCTCGGTTAGCAACCCTACTTTTTTTTCTTTTTATTTTAATCTTGTCTAGAGGAATATTAAGTCCTAAGTGATTCACAACAGCGGAAGACATCCAAAAAGATCACATTCGAACCCCGACCATACACACTTAGTCCATTTTTAAGCTTACAGGGCAGACCGTATCGGTACCCTAACTAGGGGTATCGGTACGCCCTGACCAGGTCAACCCAAACAGTCAGCTCGAAGAAGTCCGTATCGATACAACCCTTGAATGTATCGATACGCCTTCTTCGGTCAACATCTCGTGGTCAACGAGATAAACCCGTACCGATACGCCCCAACACCGTATCGATACGCCAAAAACTCCCTAATTTCTCAGAATTCCAGTGACCAAAAACCGTATCGATACGCCCCCGCGTATCGATACGCCCAGCCAAAACTGAGCTCTGCAGGCAAGACCGTATCGATACGGCCCTTAGGCGTACCGATACGCCCTGCTCTGCAATTCCACAATTTTGCACTAAGTGACCTCAAACACGACTCTAGATGCATTTTCGGACTCCCCTAAGCACATACAAACATACATACGTCCAACCACAATCGGGATTTAACATGCGAGGCATTTAATCTAACGAAAAGCATACAAATCAAGACTTCATGCAATTTCACAAAAAGGGGCATACTTAGCAGGCATAAGGCACCATACACTTGATATCGAAGCTTAAGGCATTCATAGGCCAACAACATACATATTTAGGCATGTTCACATAAGCAACACAACAAGCATAAACCGTAATCCATGAAACAAAAGCATAACACAACCCATGAGTTTAACATGCTCAAACATAAATTCCTAAGGAGTTTGACACCAACTCCTAAACTCTATACCCCATCGTCTAGGCATTATTACAAAATGCAAACCATACTTGAACTAGCTTGAGAACTCCAAAAGCTCCTCCCTCGCCCGCTTGCCTCCCGAACTCTAACGATCTGCACGTTGGAAACAAAAAGAGCATAAGCCAACTAGTTTAGTGAGAGAGGCTCTACAATTCACAACATGCGGTTTTCCAAAACACGATTTATATGCAAGAAAGCAATGGATGCACGAGGGTCAATCTCAACAACAACACGTGGTTTGCACAAGCACAACCAACATACACGTACGGTGGGGCTACACATCACCGTTTCGACTAGTGGATTTCCAATGGGACTACACATCAAAGTACTACCCTACTAGTCACTACCGGTGGGACTACACATCACCGTAGTTTAGACCACCATCACGTGAGGCACGAACTCAACTCGACTACACATTAACAACTTAAAATGCACTTAATGATCACAACATATAAGCATTCAACATATCACAACAACACGGGAGTAGAGAGACTTACACGCGGGTTTAGATGACCCCTCAAGGTCTCACCCAAACCCCAAAAGGATCCATATCGAGCACAATGCAAAAATCAACAATTCTACTCACCGTTGTTACCCAAGAGAAAGACCGAAGACCAAGCTCAAGACTCCGAAATCCCCGGATTTGTCCCTGAAGCTTCACCAACCAAATTTCTCGTTTCTAAACATTCCAACACCAAGTAAACAATCCCAAATCAGTCCACATTCCAAATAGTCAACCCGGATTACATACCAAGCACAAGACATCAAATTTTCCATTGAAAACAACTCAAAATTCCTAATCCCGAGCAGCCCCTAAACTCACCCTAAAACCAATAATTCCAACCCTTAAATTACTCTCTAAAGCCTTCAAAACAGTCCTTACATATAGCCTATCCATTAGCCCTCTCATTTCCACATAAAACACCCCCATATCTCAACCCAAAACCTCCCAAAAACCCAAATCCGGGAATATGCATAAAATCCTTTAAAAATTATATATATTGAATCCCATGAACAACAAACAACCCCCACACCAACGATAAACCAAAATCTTTAGTCAAAGGCCATAAAGGCAACATTTTTATCCAAAATCTTCAAATTTTCAAATCTCAAAAACATGTATAAAAATGAAAGAAAAAGGTATTAGCTTGTAGAGAATAACGAGGGTAAGTCAAAAACGCGTTTACCTTTGCGGAATTCTTCAAAACGAGCAAGACATGGGATGAAATAGTAACCTAAGGAGAGGGGGGTTTTGACGTTGAAGAAGTAGGTGTGGGGAGAGGAAGATGAGCCAAAAGAAAATAGTTTATGTTTGTTTAAAATGGGGAAGTCAAAAGACCAAAACACCCTTAATGAATTAAGGAAACTACAATAGATGACACCCGTGGCTATTTGGGCTAGTTTTAAAAAAGGTCCAACTTAATTTTATTTGTCTTAAAACCCAGGACCCAAACCTTTATTTTATTATTTAAAATTTAGGAACCGAAACCCGAACCATTATTAAATTATTATTTTCACCCGACCCCGAACCCGGGTGTTACAACTCTCCCCCACTTAAGGAATTTCGTCCTCGAAATTACCTGATGGAAATAAATACGGAAACTGCTCAAGCATATCAGCTTTCCTCTTCCACGTGGCCTCCTCCACACCTCTATGTCTCCATAAGACTTTGACCAACTCAATAGTCTTGCCACGCAACACCTTGCTATCAGAAGCAAGTATCTCAATTGGTTCCTCGTTGTAAGACAAGTCCGGATTTAACTCTATTTCTTCCACTGGCATAACACGGGACAGATCCGATCTATACCTCCTAAGCATCGACACATGAAATACATCATGAATCTTCTCTAGTTCAACTGGGAGTCTCAATCTATATGCAACCGGACCAATTCTCTCAACTATCTCATAAGGCCCTATGTACCTTGGGCTCAACTTGCCCTTCCTCCCAAACCTCATCACCTTCTTCCAAGGTGAGACTTTCAAGAACACTTTATCCCCCACGGAGTATTCCACCTCCTTTCTCTTTAAGTCGGCATAGGACTTTTGTCGATCTGAAGCTGCTTTCAAGCGGTCACATATCAACTTCACCTTCTCGGTGGTGCCCTTAAGCCACTCTAGCATCGGTACAAGCTTCTGTCCGGCCTCGGCCCAACAGATCGGGGTCCTACACTTCCTACCATACAAGGCCTCATAGGGAGCCATCTGAATGCTCGACTTAAAGCTGTTGTTATACGCGAACTCCACTAATGGTAGGTGTTTCTCCCATGACCCCTGAAAGTCAATGATACAACACCTCAACATATCCTCCAATATCTGAATTACCCTCTCAGACTGCCCATCTGACTGCGGATGATACGAAGTGCTGAAGTTCAACCAAGTGCCCAAGGCTCGATGCAAACACTCCCAGAATCTAGAGGTAAATCTCGGATCTTGGTCTGACACAATCGACTTCGGTACCCCATGTAGCCTCACAATCTCACGAATATACAATTCGGCCAACTTGTCTAATGTATAGGTAGTATGAACCGGTATGAAGTGGGCACACTTGGTGAATCTGTCCACAATCACCCACACTGAATTTTTCTTCAAAGGAGTCAACGGAAGTCCTGACACAAAGTCCATAGTGACACGCTCCCACTTCCACTCTGGAATTTTCAACGGTTGCAACAACCCTGAGGGAAACTGGTGCTCAGCCTTGACCCCCTGGCAAACCATACATCTACATACGAACTCGGCTACATCCTTTTTCAAACCAATCCAATAATACTCTTCCTTCAATCCTCAATACATCTTCGTGCTACCCGGATGCATAGCAAAAGGACTATTGTGAGCCTCACTCAAGATCGTACGCCTCAACTCGGCATCCTCCGGAACCACTATCCTATCCTTGAAACATAGGATCCCATTCTCTCCAAAACAATACTCGGTAGGCCTATCTTCGGCTATGTCTTGCACGTGAGGTGCCAAAGACTCATCTCGCAACTGCTTCTCACGGATCAACTGAACCAATAATTGCTTAACCTGAAGCTCGGCTACTAACCTACCATCTGTAGACGCACTCAACCTTGCAAACATTGCTCGTAACTCAACGGCCACCTTCCTACTCAAGGCATCGGCCACCACATTTGCCTTGCCCGGATGATACTCTATGGTAAGGTCATAATCTTTCAGGAGCTCTAACCACCTTCGTTGCCTAAGATTCAGCTCCCTCTGGGACATCAAATATTTCAAACTCTTGTGGTCGGTGTACGCGGTGCACTTCTCACCATAAAGATGGTGTCTCCAAATTTTCAACGCGAACACCACTGCAGCCAACTCTATGTCATGTGTAGGGTAATTCTTCTCATGGATTTTTAGCTGTCGCGAAGCATATGGCACTACCTTACCTTCTTGCATAAGTACACAACCTAGCCCCAAGTAGGACGCATCACTGTAAATCACAAACTCTCTCCCCGGCTCAGGCTGAATCAGAATAGGAGCTTCGGTCAAAGCTTTCTTCAATTTCTCAAACGCTTCTTGTCTCGCATCTGACCATTCATACGAAACATTCTTCTGTAGTAACTTGGTCAACGGAGCCGCTATTCTCGAGAACCCCTCAACAAACCTTCTATATTACCCCGCCAAACCTAGGAAACTGCGGATTTCTGTCACTGATTTCGGCTGCTTCCAATTCACAATGGCTTCAATCTTCTTGGGATCTACACTAATCCCACTAGCTGAGATCACGTGACCTAGGAAGACCACCTCCCTAATCCAAAACTCACACTTACTTAGCTTGGCATACAACTGATTCTCAAGTAGGGTCTGAAGCACTAACCTTAAGTGTTCATCGTGCTCCTCTTCGGTCCTAGAGTACACCAGGATGTCATCAATAAACACCACCACAAACCTGTCCAATAACTTATGAAACACTCGGTTCATCATATCCATAAAGGCTGCTGGAGTGTTGGTCAACCCAAAAGGCATCACCAAAAACTCATAATGCCCATAACGTGTACGAAAGGCTGTCTTCGGTATGTCCACATCCTTTACCTTTAACTGATAATATCCAGACCTCAAGTCAATCTTCGAAAACACGAAGCACCCCTCAACTGGTCTAGCAAGTCATCTATCCTTGGCAAGGGATATTTGTTTTTCACTGTCACCTTATTCAACTGTCTATAGTCTATACACATTCTCATGCTACCATCCTTCTTTTTCACAAACAAAACCGGAGCACCCCACGGGGAAACACTAGGCCTAATAAAGCCTCTGTCAGTCAACTCCTGAAGCTGTGTCTTCAACTCTTTCAACTCTTTTGGTGCCATTCTATACGGAGCAATCGACATCGGTGCAGAATCATAATATGTCTCAATAGCAAACTCAACAGCTCTATTTGGAGGCAAGCCTGGTAGCTCTTCCGGAAAAACACTCGGAAAGTCACGTACAGTCCTGATGTCCTGAGGTCTCACCTCACTCATATCCGGGTTCATTACATAAGCCAAGTAAGCCTGACACCCTAAACCCAACAACCTCTGAGCGTCCAAAGCCGAAACCACATTGGACAAAAACTTGACATTCTCCCCAACTACCACAACCTCAAAGTCATCGGTAAGCCTCAAAGAGACCCTCTTAGTCTCGAAGTCAACCCTAGCTCTATGCTCTACAAGCCAATCCATGCCCAAAATCACATCAAAGCCATAGAAGGGAAACTCCATCATATCGACCGGAAACACGTGGCCCTGAACCATCAAGGGACACCTCCTATACACTTTCCTAACTACCACTGTATCACCAAAAGAGCTAGTGACATTTACACCTACCTCTAGCCAATCACAAGGTAATCCTAATGACTTTGCGTGTTCACCCAAAATATACGAATGTGTTGACCCCGAATCTATTAGAGAAAGCAAACTCAAAGAATGTAATGTGAAATTACCTGAAATGACATCAGTGTCATTCCCAGCCTCTCGCTGAGCGTACACCCTAGCCGGTCCTCCTCCCTCGGGCTGGACTGCTACAACATGAGCCAAGTTCCTCTGACCCTCATTCCTCGGATGAAAGTTCCCACGGCCGCGCCCACGGCCCCTCTGATGCTCAAAATCTCTCGCTGGAGCCGGTCCTCCCCTAACTGGGTGTGGGCAATCACGCCTCAAATGATCTCGGGAGCTACAGTTCCAACACGCCCCAAACATACCCATACACTCACCTGGGTGGCGTCTCCCGCACCTAGTGCACTCGGTAATGTGTCCAACGTCCCCTTGGCCCTGACGGCCCTGACCATGGTTACCACCCCTAGGTCTCGTATCCGGCTGGTACCTCCTATCTCTATGCCTCTTGGCATGATCTCTATCCCAGTTTGCATGTCTCTTTCCGGAATCAGACCCACCAGCACGTTCTTTAGAGCTTAGGTTCTGCTCTATATCCTTGGCCCTAGAAACCAAGACATCAAACTTAGTGTAGTCGGAGGCTAACATGTAGGTCTTCACATCAGTAGTCAACCCATATCTGAAACGCTCGCATCGCTTCTTCTCATCTGGAATCAACTCTGGTGCGTACTGGCTCAACCTCACGAACTGGATCTCATACTCAGACACGGTCCTATTACCTTGAACCAAAGCCATGAACTCCCTTTTCTTTTCATCCAAGTACCGAACCTCGAGGTACTTCCTCTTGAAGGCATTCCTGAAAAACTCCTATGTGATATCCGCCTCGGCCATACCGGAAATAACAGTGGTCCACCAAGTATAAGCGTCTCCCTGAAGCAATGAGACGATGCATCCCAACTTACGGGAACCCGAACACTCCATCTGACCCAAGATGCGAGTAGTGCTCTCAAGCCACCCTTCCGAACCTTCCGGAGACAACCCACGAAACTCAACTGCCCCCAAATTACGAAGCCTCTCTAGGGGTAATCATGTCCCCGCACCCTGAGGTGGTGCTGCAGCTTGCATACCGGCCAAAGCTGTCTGAAAAGCTCCGGCTATAGTCTGAATCAAATGAGCCACATCTGGCCCTGCCTGGCCTTGGCCCGCTTGAGCCCCATTACCTCCCACATTAGCCTCAGCCTGAGGCCCATTACCATCACCTTCGACGTTCCCTCCATTACCATCGGGAGCATTAAGAGCAGGAGGCATATTCTCGGGTGCCTGGTCACCCGCTCTAGGTCGTCCCCTCGGTCTCACCATAGCAATTAAAGTAATCTAAAACAACAAACACACAACAACAAAGAAACGTTAGGTTAGCAAAGGGGCAAAGGACTCCGGTTCTCAAGCTCTTTAAACCAAAACAATTTCCCTTTTTATTTTGACAACAACGCCTAACAATGGGGACTCGAACCAACTCTCAAACAACAGCAAGGTCATTATAGCATGCATTCATACACCGTGCTAGAGACAAAATTTTGACATACATGGCAAGACACTCATAATACCTTAACTCACCTCACTTACCTGCCCGAGGTCTCGGAAACCTCAGGCTCTGATACCAATAAATGTAACCCCCTCGTCCCGGTCTGGCCGGATGGCCGGTCCGAGTGGGCCACACGGGGAAAACCGAGTGAAACCCGTTAAGGTTCCCCTTCGGTTAGCAACCCTACTTTTTTTTTCTTTTTATTTTAATCTTGTCTAGAGGAATATTAAGTCCTAAGTGATTCACAACAGCGGAAGACATCCAAAAAGATCACATTCGAACCCCGACCATACACACTTAGTCCATTTTTAAGCTTACAGGGCAGACTGTATCGGTACCCTAACTAGGGGTATCGATACGCCTTGACCAGGTCAACCCAAACAGTCAGCTCGAAGAAGTCCGTATCGATACAGCCCTTGAGTGTATCGATATGCCTTCTTCGGTCAACATCTCGTGGTCAACGAGATAAACCCGTACCGATACGCCCCAACACCGTATCGATACGCCAAAAACTCCCCAATTTCTCAGAATTCCAGTGACCAAAAACCGTATCGATACGCCCCCGCGTATCGATACGCCCAGCCAAAACTGAGCTTTGCAGGCAAGACCGTATCGATACGGCCCTTAGGCGTATCGTTACGCCCTGCTCTGCAATTTCACAATTTTGCACTAAGTGACCTCAAACACGATTCTAGATGCATTTTCGGACTCCCCTAAGCACATACAAACATACATACATCCAACCACAATCGGGATTTAACATGCAAGGCATTTAATCTAACGAAAAGCATACAAATCAAGATTTCATGCAATTTCACAAAAAGGGGCATACTTAGCAGGCATAAGGCACCATACACTTGATATCGAAGCTTAAGGCATTCATAGGCCAACAACATACATATTTAGGCATGTTCACAGAAGCAACACAACAAGCATAAACCGCAATCCATGAAATAAAAGCATCACACAACCATGAGTTTAACATGCTCAAACATAAATTCCTAAGGAGTTTGACACCAACTCCTAAACTCTATACCCCATCGTCTAGGCATTATTACAAAATGCAAACCATACTTGAACTAGCTTGAGAACTCCAAAAGCTCCTCCCTCGCCCGCTTGCCTCCCGAACTCTAACGATCTGCACGTTGGAAACAAAAAGAGCATAAGCCAACTAGCTTAGTGAGAGAGGCTCTACAATTCACAACATGCGGTTTTCCAAAACACGATTTATATGCAAGAAAGCAATGGATGCACGAGGGTCAATCTCAACAACAACACATGGTTTGCACAAGCATAACCAACATACACGTACGGTGGGACTACACATCACCGTTTCGACTAGTGGATTTCCAATGAGACTACACATCAAAGTACTACCCTACTATTCACTACCGGTGGGACTACACATCACCGTAGTTTAGACCACCATCACGTGAGGCACGAACTCAACTCGACTACACATTAACAACTTAAAATGCACTTAATGATCACAACATATAAGCATTCAACATATCACAACAACACGGGAGTAGAGAGACTTACACGCGGGTTTAGATGACCCCTCAAGGTCTCACCCAAACCCCAAAAGGATCCATATCGAGCACAATGCAAAAATCAACAATTCTACTCACCGTTGTTACCCAAGAGAAAGACCGAAGACCAAGCTCAAGACTCCGAAATCCCCGGATTTGTCCCCGAAGCTTCACCAACCAAATTTCTCGTTTCTAAACATTCCAACACCAAGTAAACAATCCCAAATCAGTCCACATTCCAAATAGTCAACCCGTATTACATACCAAGCACAAGACATCAAATTTTCCATTGAAAACAACTCAAAATTCCTAATCCCGAGCAGCCCCTAAACTCACCCTAAAACCAATAATTCCAACCCTTAAATTACTCCCTAAAGCCTTCAAACCAGTCCTTACATATAACATATCCATTAGCCCTCTCATTTTCACATAAAACACCCCCATATCTCAACCCAAAACCTCCCAAAAACCCAAATCCGGGAATATGCATAAAATCCTTTAAAAATTATATATATTGAATCCCATGAACAACAAACAACCCCCACACCAACGATAAACCAAAATCTTTAGTCAAAGGCCATAAAGGCAACATTTTTATCCAAAATCTTCAAATTTTCAAATCTCAAAAACATGTATAAAAATGAAAGAAAAAGGAATTAGCTTGTAGAGAATAACGAGGGTAAGTCAAAAACGTGTTTACCTTTGCAGAATTCTTCAAAACGAGCAAGGCATGGGATGAAATAGTAACCTAAGGAGAGGGGGGGTTTGACGTTGAAGAAGATGGTGTGGGGAGAGGAAGATGAGCCAAAAGCAAATAGTTTATGTTTCTTTAAAATGGGGAAGTCAAAAGACCAAAACACCCTTAATGAATTAAGGAAACTACAATAGATGACACCCGTGGCTATTTGGGCTAGTTTTAAAAATGGTCCAACTTAATTTTATTTGTCTTAAAACCAGGGGCCCAAACTTTTATTTTATTATTTAAAATTTAGGAACCGAAACCCGAACCATTATTAAATTATTATTTTCACCCGACCCCCGAACCCGGGTGTTACAATATATATATATATATATAATAAGTTTTAAAAAATATATAAATATTTTATAGAGGGAGATGTCACAAAAAATAACTTCTTATAGGGTTGATTTTTATAGCCACCTTCTTTAATGGCATGATGGCAATGAAATGTTTCATGATCTACATTTTTTTATATTTGTTTTATTCAAAAGACATTTGTGTAATTGTGTTGGAGTTTTTTTTTTAGACTTTAGTTTATCGTTTTTTTTTCTGTTACTAGTTGTATTGAAATTAATTTTTCCTTCATTGGAGATGTGATGTAAAATTAGCCAATGACAGTTTTATTTTTTTTGAAAGGTAGATCTTTTATTGATGAATATAAGCAACATATACGCTTGCCTCGTTAAAAAACCTCCCTAATCCTAGTTGGAGGAAAAAGAGTGCAAAAACGTATATGTTCGAAACATACATTTTGAACCAGTGATACATCTTACTTTGAGCAATGAAAACGCCCAACCTTACTTTGTAAATCACAATCCTGAAGGAAAGATATATTGCCATTATAGGTACTTTGGGTAGTTGTGATATGGATATCGGGTTTATTAACATTTATGCCCCCAATGCCGGTGGGGAAAGGAAAATTGTTCTGGAGGAAATTTTGCATCTTATGCAATCACTCAGTGTCCCCTTCATAGTTGGTGGAGATTTTAACGAGGTGGTGTCAGAAGAAGAAAGATTGGGGGTCTCGAAAGCATCAGCTTCAACCAAGTACTTAGCCGATTTCATTGCTAAGGGAGAACTCATTGACCTTCCGTTGTGTGGGGGAAAATTCACGTGGTTTAAGGGAGGAAAGAATGTGGCAGCGAGCAGATTGGACAGATTCCTAATTGCCCCGGAAGTGTTATCGATGTTTCCGATGTTAATTCAGAGTACTAAACCAAGAGGTCTATCTGATCATAATCCCATCACGCTCTATGAAGATCGTCCTAAATGTGAAGGTCGTCCTTTCAAATGGTTTTCCTACTGGGCAGAAGATGAAGAATATAAGGAGAAAGTTATTAAATATTCGAATATTTTTAAAAGAAATCGAATATTTAAAGTAGTTATTAAATATTCAATGTGATTTAAAAGAAAAAATGATTTAAAATATTCGAATATTTTGAGTTGACGCGTCATATCTTAAGATAGAGGTGAGCGTTCGATCGAGTCGAGCTAAAAAATTTCGAGTTATTCGAGTTGACGCATCATATTTTACAACTCAAACTTTATTTGAAATTTTTTCGATTCGAGTCGAGTCGAGTTTTCGATTTCCTATAAAAATTTAATTAAATATTCGAATATTTTAAATCAATTTTTTTTAAATCAATTTTTTTAAAATTAAATTGAATATTTAAATTAATTATTAAATATTCGATGTGATTTGAATATGAAAATATTAAATATTCCATTTTAAAAAATATTCGATTTAAAAGAAAAAATGATTTAAAATATTCGAATATTTCGAGTTATTCGAGTTGACGCGTCATATCTTAAGATAGAGGTGAGCGTTCGATCGAGTCGAGTCAAAAAATTTTGAGTTATTCAAGTTTACGCGTCATATTTTACAACTCAAACTTTATTTAAAATTTTTTCGATTCGAGTCGAGTCGAGTTTTCGAGTTCCTATAAAAATTTAATTAAATATTCGAATATTTTAAATCATTTTTTCTTTTAAATCGAATATTTAAAGTTGTTATTAAATAATCATTGTGATTTAAATATGAAAATATTAAATATTCTATTTTAAAAATATTAGATTGAAAAGAAAAAATGATTTAAAATATTCGAATATTTCGATTTATTCGAATTGACGCGTCATATCTTAAGATAGAGATGAGCGTTCGATCGAGTCGAGTCAAAAAAATTTGAGTTATTCGAGTTGACGCGTCATATTTTACAAACTTTATTTGAAATTTTTTCGATTCGAGTCGAGTCGAGTTTTCGAGTTCCTATAAAAATTTAATTGTAATTATTTATCATGTTACCATACTTTGGAATTTTGCTTTAAGGACCAAATTGAAAGAATGCGTAAATAACGAGGGCTAAATTTAGTGAATTGTTTCGAATTAGGGCTAAATTGATTGAATGTATAAATATGAAGGACTAAATGTGTTATTATACCAAAGTTTATAACAACCACTTAACGACATTTAACGTCTAGTTACCATTTTGTTATAAAACATAAAGTTTAATTGTCATTTTGTGATTTTTGAAAGTTTGGTTACCATTTTGTTTTTTTTACCAAAGTTCAGTGACCGTCTATGTACTTTACCATTTAAAAATGACCCTTAAATCGTCCATGTAGGGTCAACTCGCTTTCTACAGAAAACGAGTTTGAACTTCTCTTTCTACAAAACACGAGTTCCATGTTGAGTTAGTTGGTATAAAAAGAAAAAAAAGAAATTTCCTACGTTTTTAACATGGAACGCGCTTTATGTAAAAAAACGAATTTTGAAACTCGCTTTCCATAGAACGCGAGTTTGTCTTACGTGGACAATTTGAGGTCATTTTTTAAATAACATTAACTGGGAGACATTTACGTCGGTTTTTTATATAATAATGTCCATTATTAATTAGTGAGGTCTAATTAGTTTGAATGACGCAAGGCTTACAAAATCATGATGACTTGATGAGTAAGCATATTTACGCAGAACTCTAGCTTGGAATATTAAAATTAAACCACTAAATCTACTATTTTCTGCTGTTTATTGCATTTTAATTTCTCTTTAAATATAATAAAATTTTATGATACGTAGTTGCTCATGCGAAAAGTCACCTTAGAAAATTGAAATGATTTTATCAAATTCGAAAATATTGGATAAGTTTTTTTATATATAAATCTAGTTTAATTTATTATTTTTAGATTGTATATTTTTATGCCAACTCCTATACACACTAGTACATAGCACTGAAATTATCAATTAAATAGATTTTGTTTCACCACAAAATTAATTATTCTAAACAGCAAGATTTAGATAATAAGATAAATGTTATTTTTTTACTTTAATAAGTGAGGGAAGATTCGACCGTTTTTCTAGGTGTAGTACAACTTTTAAGAGGGAGTTTGCAGGGACGTAGTCAAGGATTTGAAGTTGGGAGGCAAAACATAAATTTTGAAGGGTGGGGGCAAATTCATAATTATTTTAATTTTTTCAAGAAAAATATAAGGAATCAAAGGGTAAAAAAAATTTCCCCTACCGGGGGCACAGCCCCTCCCATTCAACATGTAGCACCGTCCATGGGCGTTTGGTTCACGTGAATGTAAGATTATTTATGGGAATAGGATTACTGGAATGTAACATTACCTGTCACATTACTGGAATGTTACATTATCTCGTTTGGTTTATTTGGCAGGAATACAAGATTACAGTGTTTGATTGGAGGAATATAAGGTTAATTGAAAGCAAAATTACAACTTGTTCTTATAAATATATTTTCTTTTTTAATAAGTTAAACTTTCAACTATTAAATTAAAAATATTTTCATAAAAATTGATTACTATTTTTGATAAATTATCTAAAATTTACAAAAACTTTATATTTATAATATAATTAATATATTAAATTATTTTTAAAAAACATTTTATATTTATATATTATATCATTATTCTCTTTTAGTTTTTTTAATCATAAAATACTAAATGTTTAACATGTTTAATTTTTTTTTGATCATTTATCAAGTAATAATAAATTAAATAATAAAATTAATAATATCAACTCGTAACACATTTACTCTCATGCAACATGCAATCTCATTCTATAATGTTGGGTTTTATGTTGCTCGATTTCCTACAACCGATGTGTTTGCCAAGTTTGGAGAAGATTGGATTTTTGGGTGATAGATGTGTGGAAGCTAAAATGAAAATGACAAGATGATTTATAGTGGTTTAACCTTCTAACCCAGGTTTACATCCACTACCTTAGCTCCCCACTAAGGATTTCCAATCAATCCACTATTGATTCGTCCCCTTTTTTAGGCTTAGGAGGAAACCCTTACAAAACCGATCAAGCTTTCTACCCAAAGCTTGATCAAACTCTCTTTACAAAGAGATCAAAAAATAAGCAAACTCAAATCCCTCTAATAGGTATTTGTTTGCACAATTAAGCTCTCACCCAAACCTAAAACACTTGAGCAAATATAACAATTTTGGCTCACTAGTGTTTGTCTATACAAGAAATTGACAATTAGGCCCTAAGACATATTTTTGATCATATAATGTTTGACAATTGAAGCATTAGCCTTCTCTTGATGCTTGGAGGTCCCTTTTATACTCCTTAATGAGTTTGTAGCCGTTACTAGCCGTTGAAGACTTTATTTCCCACCATAAATGCAGTTCTACAGCCTAACGTATCGATACACGTAGAGGCATATCGGTACGCCCTTCTTCAGAACTAGCCGTTGGGCTCTTTGTCAACCTATGCATATCAATACGCTTGAGAGCGTATCGGTACGATCTACAATTTATGTAACACCCGGGTTTAAGGGTTGGGTGAAAATAATATTTTAATATTAATTCGGGTTCGGTTTTATAATTTAAATAATAAAATATTTTTATGGGCCTCGGGATTTCAAAATGTTCAAGACTATGTTGGGCCTATCTCTTAAGTCCTAATCCATGGGCTCTAAGAGATGTGGGTTTGGCCATTCATTAATGTCATTTTAGTAAATAGTTGGTCTTCCAACTAAAACCCATTTTAGTTTTAATTCCTTACTATTAAAATAAACCAAAAATCCCATCTTCTTCTCCAAACTCCAAAACCAACGACAAAAAGAAGCCCCCTCCCTCTTTCACTATTCCATTTCATCCCATCTCCATTTCAACTCGATTTTGAAAGGTAATTACGTTTTTGACTTGTCCTCAACTTCCTCTCTTCAAAAGTACAAGTAGTTTTCATTTTCATCAAGGTTTTGAAAATTGAGTTTTTAGAGGATTTGAATAAAAATGGTAGCTTTTTTGTGTTTGACTTAAAGTTTTGATTTAATAGTGTTAGATACGGTGTTTGTGAGTCAAATGGTCCAACATATATGATTTTTACATGATTTTTTTTACATTCCCGGATTTGGGTTTAATGGGGGGTTTTTGAAGGGTTTTAGAGTGGATTTTGGGTGTGTTCTATGTTGGAATTTGTGGGCTGAGGTTAGTACTATGGTTGGGGGTTGTTTTGGAATCATTTGGGGGGTACTAAAAGTGTTGGAATCATGAGTTTTGATTGAGGTTTATGGGCTGCTCGAGTTTGGTAATTTTGGGGGTTGTTCATGGCTTGAAATGTTGTGTTTGATGTTTGAATTCTATTCCGGGTTAGCTACTTTGATGCTTGGGCTGATTTGAAGTTGTTTGGATTGTGTTGGGATTGTTTAGAGGCAAGGACATGTGTTGGTGAAGCCTCAGGAGTGAATCCAGAAACTTGAAGGTGGTTGCTTGCTTGGTAATTGAGCTTGGAAGTGAAGGTGAGTGGTTAATGTTTTCAAAGTGGTTTTTAAGTGTTTGGTTCAAGAATGTGGACTAGGTTGCGCTTGGTAGACCCACCTAGAGTTAGGATTAGGGTGGTAGCCTAATCCTAAGCTTTAATTAGAGACATTGGTTGAACTTTTAATTGATGCTTATGCCTCGTGATGATTTATGATATGATGATTATGTATAATGTGTTATACATGTATGTTGAGGCATGGTTGTGATGCATTGTTATATGCATGAGATATGGGCATGATGCTAATCATGGTGAGTGCGTGCTAAGAACGGAATTGGTTGTAATTGGTATTGTGGATTGTGTTAGTATTGACACTAGTATGCTTGGGTACAAATGATCGATCATTAGGATGTTAGTGTGCACACATGAGTCAAATGCGCGCGTGGTCTTGATGATGGTAGTCATCAAGATGGAGTACGGGTTCGCCCGGAAATTCTTCTTTATATTGTGATAGTCGATGATGAGTGTAATCCCATCGACGGGGCATGAGGATGAGTGGAATCCCCTCCGCGAGACCGGTGATGAGTGTAATCCCACCATGAGGTAAAGAGGTTGTTGGATGTGAGTTCCAACGTGTTTATCCGCGTATTCGAGTCATAGCTAGTTGCCAATATGAATTGATATGTGTATCAATGTGATTCTCTTATGGATGGATATATGTGCTTACATATGATGTGGATTTGAGCCTTTTGATCATGACATACTATTGAGTAATTGTTCATGCATCATGTGCATTATGGCTCTCGAAAATCGAAGGTAAGAACATGCATTTACCTTGGTTGAGATCGTGTTTGGACCCTGCATTGTCGAGGTTTGTTTTTAAAGAGCTTACCCTCACTAGGCTTTATGCTTACGCTCTCTTTTGTTCGACAATGCAGATCCTTAGTCCGTGGGTTGCTAGCGCAAGTGGTGGGCCTCCAAGTGTTGTTGTTGGCTTTGAGTTTATCAAGTATGAGTTTTAATGTTTTGGACATGTAATAGTTAAGCAATGGGATTTGTGCTATTGTTGGTTGTTTAGGAGCATGTTTAGACTCCTTATTATGTTGTTTTTGTGTAGCTTGTTGATGCCATGTTTGGATTGCAAAACCATGTCTTAATTGCTTACCATGTGTGTTGGCCATGTGCCATTTGAGAATGCCTAAGTGTAGGGTTGTTGAAGCATGAACCTTAAATGCTTATATGCCATCGTTTGATCAAATGCATGAATTCCTTGGTTGATGTTGTTAGTCCATGTTGGGTGCCTTGTATGACTAGTTTATGATTAATAGATGTTGTATGAATGCTTGGTTGCGTCTAGGGAGGTCTTAAATCGCATTTAGAGTTGAGTCTTGTATGTTTCTGCTGAAATTGGGAGACTTGCAGTGCAGGGCGTATCGATACGCCTAAGGGCCGTATCGATACGGTCTTGCCTTCATGTCTCAATTTTGGCTTGGCGTACTGATACACGAGGGTGTATCGATACGGTTTTTGCTCACTGGAATTATGAGATTTTGGTGAGTTTTTGGCGTATCGGTACGGTGTTGAGGCGTATCGGTACGGGTTCATCTTGTTGACCACGAGATGTTGATCGTGAAGTGCGTATCGATACGCTCAAGGGTTGTATCGATACGGTCTTCTTGTGTTGACTGAAGGTGTTGACTTTGGTCAAGGCGTATCGATACCCTTGACAAGTGTATCGATACGGCCTGCTTAAATATGGAAAATGGGCTGTTTTTTAAGAGTGTTGTTTTGGATGATCGTTTTTATGTTGCTTGTATTTCCGCTGTCGTGTTCCACATAAGATATAATGTTGCATTTAGACAAGATAAATAAAGGAAATTTCTAGGGTTGCTAACCGAGGGGGAACCTTAACGGGTTTCGCTTCGGTTTTCCCCGTGTAGCCCACTCGGATCGGTCAAGCGTCCGGACCGAGACGAGGGGGTTACAATTTAAAAGACCATTGGGAAATAGCCGTTGGGGGTTGTTAAAGCAGGGATCGGTACGCCTAAGATGCGTATCGAAACGATCCCTATCCGTATCGATACAGGTAAGCCCGTATCGGTACGAGTTTTAGCAGATTCAAAAACTTGGGTAAAAAGGTATTGATACGGGGTATACCGTATCGGTACGGGCTTGCTGAAAAGTCAAGTTTGACTACTTTAAAGCATTAAAAACTTTGCCAAAAACCTTTTTAAATACCTCAAACACATTTTCAAGTTGTTTGAACTTAAAGACAAGTTTTAAATTCTTTTCAAATTTGTCCAAAACATTTCAATTATTATATCAAAACACTTAGTTCTACAATCTCCCCATTTTTGATATAATAAAACCAACTTGAAAATTTGTTTGGGATTTCTCCTTTTTTGTGAAATAAATTTTAAATAAGACAATTAAGATTCAAAATCATTTAAAGCTCCCCCTTATTCCCTTATTCATTTGAAAATTCAATTTTTTAAACTATTTCTCCCCTTTTTGTTATATCAAAAAGAATTTAAAAAACTTTTAGGCTCAAAATAACAATGGAGGTTTAAATTTTGAAACTATTAAACTGTTTGGTTTTAAAGATGGCTCCCCCTTACTCAAAGCATCATCAAAGAATGTTAGTCTAACATATATGATTAAACTAGTTGAATTAAAAAAGATAAAACTAAATAGAAAGAATTCAACTAATTTTACCAACACTTAAATCCAAGGGAGGATGTGAAGCCTTCCTCTTCAAGTGTTCTTCCTTGGGTGCATAGAGCTCCCCCTCAATATTTGACTTATTGATCAATCTCCATCACACCTATCATAAGACAATCAAGTAATTTTTGGTATCCAAATTGCTTTGGATCCATAGACGTTAGTAGCACAAAATTTAGTCCCCTTAGGAATCCATTTTTCAATTTCATCATTTTTAGTTGAATTACTTAGTCCTTTTGGGACCCAAATACTTCTAAAGATTTTACCATTTACAAATCTAGGGGCACTAGATTGTCTTACATAAAAATTTGATTTTCCAACATTATTTTTTTTCAAGTTCTTTGGAAATCAAATCTTTTTCTTCTTGAACTTTATGAAGCAAATTTTGCAAATCAAAAAATTTTTGCTCAAATTCATTGAGTTTTGCTTCAATTTCAATTTTGGTTTTAGAAATCAAGTCATTTTGAATTTTCAAATTTGAAATCACTTTCTTGTTTTTCAAAATGTAATTTTTAAATTCCAAAACCAAATCGTCATAGGCATCTTGTAATTCATCAAAATAGTATGAACATGAAGTAGATGAATTAAAAGTTACCCTTGAATCTTCTTCGATGGCCATAAGACAAAGGTTGGCTTGTTCATCGTCGATGGAGTCTTCATCACTCCAAGTAGCCACATATGCCTTCTTCTTATGGCTTGAAGTGCTTGCTCTCTTCTTCTTCATGAATTCTCGTTAAAGTTCTTTCAAGGCTTTCTTCATGAAGGTGGCACACTTCTTGAAGAGATGAACTATCTCTTCTTCTTCATCATCATCTTCACTAGAATCCACATGATGGCATGTGGAGGATTTGAGAGCAATGACATTTGTGTTGATGCCAAGCCCTTTGAGCTTCTTCTCCCCCATAGCTCTAATCTCTTCCTTCTTCTCATTCTCTTCTTTGTTTTCCTTCATTATTTGGTGAGTGAGAAGTGACCCCATGAGCTCATCAAGCTTCAAAGTCTTGAGATTCTTAACTTCGATGACGGCGGTTCTTTTTGAGTCCTATGACTCGAGAAGAGAATAGATAAGCTTTCAGACAAGCTTTTCCTCCGGAATGACTTCTCCATAACCTTTGAGTCCATTGGTGATGGTGGAGAATCGATGGAACATCTTCTCAATGTCCTCTTCCGGGTCCATCTTGAAGTTTTCATACTCTAGATTGATGAGGCCGATCTTGGTCTCCTTTACTTCGTTTGTCCCTTCGTATGTAACTTCAAGCTTGTCCCAAACTTCCTTGGCACTATTGCAAGAAGACATCTTCTTGTAGATGTTGAGGCTAAGTGCACAAAAGATGAAGTGCAAAGCCTTGCAATTTAGCTCCATCTTCTTACGACCGTCGGCACTCCACTCCGCCTTGCTTCCTTGTGGTACGAACGGGCCATCTTCAATGATATCCCAAAGCTTGTAGTCTTTGGATTTGACAAAGAACATCATCCTCGTCTTCCAATAAGCATAATTTGTCCCGTCGAAGAAGGGCGGCTTGTCGATGGATTGCGCCATTGAACCGGTTGATTGAGATGTTGATCGAGCTTACCGGATCACCTCAATAGGATGTTAATCCTCTTCAATTGAGCCAAGCTCTGATACCAATTGGTGGGTTTTATGTTGCTCGATTTCCTACAACGAATGTGTTTGCCAAGTTTGGAGAAGATTAAATTTTTGGATGATAGATGTGTGGAAGATAAAATGAAAATGACAACATAATTTATAGTGGTTCAACCTTCTAACCAAGGTTTACATCCACTACCTTAGCTCTCCACTAAGGATTTCCAATCAATCCACTATTGATTCGTCCCCCTTTTTAGGCTTAGGAGGAAACCCTTACAAAACCGATCAAGCTTTCTACCCAAAGCTTGATCAAACCCTATTTACAAAGAGATGAAAAATAAGCAAACTCAAATCCCTCTAATAGGTATTTATTTGCACAATTAAGCTCTCACCCAAACCTAAAACACTTGAGCAAATATAACAATTTTGGCTCACTAGTGTTTGTCTATACAAGAAATTGACAATTAGGCCCTAAGACATATTTTTGACCATATGATGTTTGACAATTGAAGCATTAGCCTTCTCTTGATGCTTGAAGGTCCCTTTTATACTCCTTAATGAGTTTATAGTCGTTACTAGCCGTTAGGGTTGAATTGGAGCCGTTGGAGACTTTATTTCCCACCATAAATGCAGTTCTGCAGCCTATCGTATCGGTACACGTGGAGGCGTATCGGTACGCCCTTCTTCAGAACTAGCCGTTGGGCTTTTTGTCAGCCTATACGTATCGATACGCTTGAGAGCGTATCGGTATGGTCTGCAGTTTAAAAGACCGTTGGGAAATAGCCGTTGGGGGTTGTTAAAGCAGGGATCGGTACGCCTAAGATGCGTATCGAAACGATCCCTATCCGTATCGATTCGAGTAAGCCCGTATCGGTACGAGTTTTGGCAGATTCAAAAACTCGGGTAAAAAGGTATCAATACGGGGTATACCGTATCGGTACAGGCTTGCTAAAAAGTCAAGTTTGACTACTTTAAAGCATTAAAATCTTTGCCAAAAATCTTTTTCAATACCTCAAACACATTTTCAAGTTGTTTGGACTTAAAGACAAGTTTTAAATTCTTTTCAAATTTGTCCAAAACATTTTTTAATTATTATATCAAAACACTTAGTTCTACATATAACCCTAGAAATATCATAAATACAATATTAATAAAATATGGTAAATATTACATTATTTAAATATATGAAACATCATTTATATATTAAACTAATATCAAATAAAAATATCTAATAAATTTACACCATAAATAATTAGTCACCTAATTAAAAATGCAATAAAGGATCAACATGAACATACTTTATTATCTTAAGGGCAATATTGTCTAAAAGGGAAGAAATTGTGTAATACCTAAGAAAATTAAGGGAATAACATTCCTACCATTTAAGGAAAAAAGAGTCACTATTGGGAAAAAAAAATAATACCTCTTAGTGGAAATCCTCTTAAACCAAACATGTGAATGTAAGTTTTAAAAAAATTATTACTTATGATAATCATCTTTTCCGCGAACTAAATGTAATCTAAAGGTTTATAACAAACATCTACTCTCATAAACCAATAAAACACAAAATATTAGTCATTAATTCGTTTCAATCAATACTTTGAAAAATAAAAATAATAATTTTAAATTGTTGTAAAATGTAAATTAGTGGTATGAAATATTTAAGATGTAATCGTATACGAAAGGGAGAAAAAATAGTAAAACATGATGTCATAGCGTAATTATAAGCGATATTTTTGTTATCTTTTTAATTTTTAAGACTTTATCCTGATTAATTTAAATAACTTATGTCGTACACTTAATTTTAATTAATAAATCAAAGGCGATTTTTTTTTATCTTTTTAATTTTCTACGTATAAATATAAATGCTTATATCAAATATTATAAAAAATATAAAGTATATATAATTTTAGGGTTGGTAATGTATTATTTTGATGCTGACACTATAATGACTATCTCAATAAACTTCAAAAGCCGAGTTAGATGTGACGTTTTTATCTTAGCTAAGCAACGTTAGAGTGGAGTGGAGTGGAGTGCAGTGTGTTTTCCGTTTCATGAAATGATCAAACCAAGGAACGTGGGTTCCATTTTTTTCCTTTTGGAATTTTTCCCTGATTTTTTTTTTGTAAGAATAGTCTCTTTCTTTTATGTATTTTTGTGATGGCAACAATTCCATTGTACAAAGTATAATAATTTTTTTACGAAATTTTAATTCAGTAAATATTTTTCTTATTAAACATAAAAAGATGTGTCAAGTACATTTACATATAATATTCTGTGTATTTTTGTTTTGGCCGACTATATTAATTTTAATGTTGATTACTAACGATCGGTATTTTTTGGATAAAATTCCTCTGTCCCTTTTCGGTGCCCCTACATATGCCCCAACACTAAAAAACACAACAAAATTAAATTCTAAGCCCTAACCCTAAATTCTAAATCCTAAACCCTACACCCTATACTCTAAAAAATACACCCTACCCTAAATTCCCTAAACCCTAACCATAACCCCTAACCTAAAACCCTAAACTCTAAACCCTAAACCTAATTTTGAGTGTGGGGGCATAAGTAGGGGCACCGAAAAGGGGTAGAGAATTTTCATCCGTATTTTTTATTTTTGTTTTACTTTCTTTTCTCATATTTTTTATTCTTAATTTATTTTTATTTTTCAATAAGAATCACCCTTTCTTTATGCCATGCTTTACTTTGCTTTTATGATAGGTTACCTCTGTCTTTTGATACACTTTTGATTTTATTTGTTGTTCGATTGGTCATTATTTTTGTTTATTTTTTTCTCAGTGTTGAACTTGACGTTGTCTCGACTGATAAAGATGACACTTATTTATTATCCTGTTGATCTTTCCTGCTTTGGACCCTCAGATTAGATTTAGATATGTGGTTTTTTTGTGTCAAGAGTTATAGTAAAATGTTCAAATTATATGTTTAGTTTACGTTTATAGTTGTAAACCCTTGTTTTAATTTTAAATATTTCATCTTTTTAATAAAATTAACGGCTTCTTAAAAAATAACATTCTATGTTGTATAGGTTGAAAAGAGTCTGAATAGTTTAAATATTGTATAAAAAATTTAATAAAATTATACAATAAATGTTTGATACAATAATAAAGTACATTCTACTCCAAAGGAAAGAATTTATATTAAAATTTTAGAGATGACTATTGAAAGAATATACAAAAAAATCTAATAAAATTATTATTTTTCATTACTATTAATTATTGTCTTTGTTATGAAGACGATTAAAGTTTTATTATGTTTGTGAATATTTTGATTAAAAAATAGGATTCTTTGATAAAATTAAACTTGTCTAAATTCTGAGCCAAACTTAGGTTCAAAATTTTGAGACACAAGCTCAGCTCATATGTTTTTTTAATGTAATACGATACTTTTATGTACAATAGAATATTTATAAATTGACACTCGATAAATTAATAATCTCTTTAAAATAACTTTTTCGGTTTTGACTCAGACCCAAAGTCTAAATTAATGATTTCGATAAATTAATAAGATGATAATTTTTTGAAAAACCCTTATATCAATTTGTGGTCCTTTCACTATTATAAATTAATAATTTTATAAAATTACAAATATAACTAGGACAACTTAGTAAAATATGATTTATTGTTGTTTGCTTCTTCTTAAAATTTTAATCTAACTATATTTCATCCCTAACTTTCCTTACTGCATCTAAAAGTTCCAGTGTTGCATTAAGTTGATTTATTTACCATTATTAGAAACTAATACACATGTGTTTTGAGATAAAAGAAATTGAAGGTAATTTTATTATTTGTGATAAAATACAACATCTTAACTATTTATACTAATAAAAAAAGAATAAAGAATTAATTAATAAACTTTTAACTAACTAACAACCTAAGCCTAACAACTGTAAATACCAGCTGTAAATACATTTATATTCCATTAGCCCCTCAAGTTAGAGCATACAAATTTTGAATGCCCAACTTGGATATAAAATTGAAAAACAATATAGTTTGCAAAACTTTGGCGAAACAATCAACAAACTGATGATGTGTAGAGACAAGTAGAAGTATAACTATTCCTTGGTGATCTTCTCCTTGATTAGGTGGCAATCGATTTTGATATATTTTATCCTCTCATGTTGAACTGGATTTTCTGCAAATTTTATTGCAGACAAGTTGTCACAATAGAGATTAGCTGAATAAATATCAAGAATTAAATCAGAAAAGAAAGTAGTTTAGCCATTGTATTTTACAAGTGACTGCTGCTAAAGCTTTGTATCCTGTTTCACTTGACGATCTGGATATAGTCTATTGTTTCTTTAATTTTCAGAAAATCAAAGCTGATAAAAAAAAAACACAGAAACTTGTAACTGATTTTTTTAAATCAGGACAGGAAGTCCAATCTGAATATAAAAAAGTACTAATTTTAATATTATTGTTAGTAGGAAAAACAACCCTTGTCTCAAAGTTATTTTGAGGTATCTAAGAATCTTATGTGCTGCAGCCATATAAATGTCAACAGGTGCAACCAGAAACTGAAAAAGCTATTGAACTGCAAATGTTATACCTGGCTTGATATTTGTAAGATCGAGTAATTTACCCATATGTCTTCTGTAGGAAGTGATATCAGACAAAGGTATTTCATCTAATTTAGAAAGTTTACTATTTGCAAGAATGAGAGTAAAACTTGACTTTGAGTCCATGAAACTAATTTCTTCTAGTAACTTTAGAGTGTACTTTTTTTGGCACAAGTTTATTCTTTTACTAGAACGAGTAACCTTAAGACTCAGATTTTTTTTAAATCTCTTAAATTTTTAATTTTAAAAGTATCATACAAAAATTACTTTATGACAGTGATCTCATGCATATTTGGACTAGCAAGCACAATATCATGAACATAAACTGCTAAAGCAATAAAATCACATCCCATGCCTTTTAACAAAAAAGGAATTATCGGAAGAGGTTTGTTTAAAGCCAGGTTTGATTAAAGCAATGGTCAACCTTTCGTTCCATTGTTTGCTGGCTTGTTTTAAGTCATCTATGCTTTTTTTAATTTACATACCAAACCAGGTGTTTTAATAATAAAGCCAAGTGGTGGTTCATTGTAAACCTCTTCTTATAAAAATATCATGCAAAAAATATTATTTATATCTAATTATTGTAATTTTTAGTTTTTTTGTAGCAGCAACTGTCATAAGAGTTTTAATAGTGGTTGTTTTAGCAACTGGACTAAAAGTGTATAAAAAATCTATACATAACTATTGAGTGTATCCTTTTGCAACTAGCCTAGTTTTGTACCTCTCAAGGGTTCCATCAAATTTTAATGTAGTTTTATAAATTCATTTACAGCCTATGATTTGTTTACCAAGCAGAAGTTGCACTAAGTTTTAAGTATGATTATTTTCTAAAGCTGTGATTACCTCAGTCATTGTCTTTTTCTAACACTCATGAAGAATAACTTTTGTATAAGTTCTTAGTTTAGACATTATAGAAACATTATTAATATATGTCTGATGCTTAGAAGATAAAAAATTATAAGACAAAATATGGGCAATGTTATGAGGAGAAGTTCTTTTCCCTGGTAGAGAAACTTGAAAACCCTTGAACCTTTGTGGCAGTTGAATGTTTCTGGAAGGTTTTGTTGATGGTATATAGGTATCTTGTCGTGTTAATTGATATGATGTTTTAATCTCACTGGCTGAGAGGAATAAAAAAATATTGTTGAGAAGAATTTGCATGGTTCAGAGAAACAATATCTAGAATAGTTGCACTATTAGGATCTTGTTATGAATCTAAAATTTGCTCTTGTGAATTATTTTTATTCTCAACTATAGTAGGCTGCTGTTGTATACAATCTTCCAACAAAACACTTTTATTATATGTTGATAAAATAACCTTATTAGAACTAGCAATTTTTTTAATTGAAAAGGAAAGTGGTTTTAAAAATAAACATCTTTGAAAACAAAAACATTCTTGGTTTCTATGTCAAACAACCTATAACTTTTAATGTGTCTTGGATATCTAAGAAAAACACTTAGCAACTCTAGGATGCATTTTTGTTTTAGGTTTAGGCAGGATTGAGGTATAAACAAGACAACTAAAAAATCTAAGATGAGAAGTCTTAGGCTTAATCTAGAACAAGACTTCAAAGGAGTTTTACTGTTTAGAACAGGGGTTGGTGTGATGTTAATCAAATAAGAAGAATGTAAAACATAATCTATCCAAAATTGTAAGGGCAAATGAGCTTAAAGCCTCAAAGTTCTTGCAACGGCAAGTAAATGTTGATATTTTTTCTCAACTGTGCTATTTTGCTGTAGAGTGTGTGTACATGAGTTTTGATGAATTATGACCTTAATTTGGGAAAAAATCTATCATATCAAACTCTTTAGCATTTATCAGTTCTAATACATTTGATTTTCTTAGAAAATTGAGTTTCTATCAATTGATAAAACTGAACAATTAAATTTCTAACTTCAGACTTAAACTTCATAGGATAAATCCAAATATATCTACTTTTATCACCAACTATTGATAAGAAATAAGAGTGAGCATATGTTCGAAAGAAAGATGCTATTGTCACTAAGGAAATAGCTCCAACATTCCTTCTTGTCTCGCTTAGGCTTTCTTCCCTTTTTTCTCAACGGGAAAAAATGAGTTTATGTCCTGCCCCTTCGAGAGACCTAGTTGCTTTCTCCAGGTGAGTTTAATAGCGGAGCGAGAAATAAGAGTCTGCCTTTCTTGCAGAATCCAATCCATCACAACGAAAGAAAAAAACTCGCTTCGGGCCCATGCTAGAAATGGAATCTTTAGAGATCGACGTTCCCACATAAAGTTATGCTTAGACAAACTTCTCGATGCACAGTCGGGGCATGCTTCTCTGATTGGAACAATTGCTCCATTCCCTTTGCCTTTTAGGAGTAGGAGTTGTACTCTTTCTTTGGCTTTTATGGTTGGGAAGACTTTGCAAAAGGTCCTACGCCCGACAGCTTCAACAATTCTCTTCACAGAAAAAGGACCCCACACATTCATATGAATAAGATAAAAAACAGAATCTGTAATTGAACTACTAATATGAAAGGGTAGTCTTTTTTGTTTTGCAAGATGACAAACCTCACAATCAGAAACAGACCCAAGAGAAATGCCATTATTCAAATGAGAAAAACACTTCATCCTCTGTTGAGAAGGATGACCTAACCTAGAATGCCAAAGATTTAAAGAAGTAGAAGCACAAACAGTAGATTCAGAACTTGAATTGTAGGGTGAAACTTCTAACTGATATAGTCCATTTATCTCTTTAGCTAAATCAATCATCTTCGATATTGTCACACCCTATATGTTGGAGTATGCCCAAAGACCAATCATGAATTGGCTATAAAAGACATATTTATCTTGTCTATTATTATTATTATTATTATTATTAATAATAATAATAATAATAATAATATTATTATTATTATTATTATTATTATTATTATTATTATTATTATTATTACAGTCTTATTCTGTGCATCTATAAATAAACTGAATTATAATAAAGTCCTTAGAATAATATAATTATTCTTGAATGTCCTTAGTCAAGTATTATTGTAGTCATGAACAACAATAATATATCAAGACTAATATGTAGTTGATTGATGATAAAGTGTTGCCATTAACATGGAGATGTCAAAATCAATACATAAGTATGTGTTAGAGAACGGCATACTGGACTGACCTGCTATGAGCATGTTTCTTGGATTATTATGTGACAGTCACAACATTGCTCATGGTGATAACCACATGTATAATCCTCTGACTTGAGATCATAATTATTCCAACATCGTGAGTGACATATTTGATACGATCAAACGTGTGTCGTAATTGACTACACTATAAAGACTAATATTAGATATGTCACAATCTATGTAGCAGAATATGGTTTATCAAGATAGGATTTGTCCCTCATACATAATAGGAGTAATATTATAGGCCGCTTGATTGAGTGAGACTATAAAATGTATGACCATGCTCGAATAAATTGATATGGGATATCGTAGTTATTCGTTTATAATAGTCTACTCAATACATCAAGAAATATTAGATGGACTATACAAGTGTGACTAATCCATGACTTGTGTCTGATCTAGATATGAGGACAAAAGGATGTAATACATAAAAGAAGTTAATCACGAAAGAAGGTTAAGTCGAACCACCACTTCATGTAACTTAGGTTGCAATGATGTATTGCTAGATGCCACCCATTGCTTATAATATTAGAATTATTCTAGATATTACTGCTAACATTACATGAACCTACAAGGGTCACACCCTATGATTGAAACGAACAAATATCGACCAGATAACATGTGTACAAACTCGTTGTGCACGAAATAAGTAAGAACCGAAATTATCACGGTTATTGTAATTATAGATAATCTCGTTTATATATTTTAATACTAGATAATTAATGTAATTATTAGATACTATTAAAAAATATATATCCTTAAAGAAACCCGATAGAAGTAGAATCAGATTCTACATATTTAATTATATTTGGATAAATATAATGTATATTTAAAGAACGCGATTGTGATGACTCGAATTCGATTTGGATTCTCCTATACTCCATGCGGATTTCTAGATTTATTAAGGTAATGTTTCATCCTTTTCCCCCCGAATTTTTTCCTCGTACATGGATCTCTGGAGGTAATCGCCAGATAATTTTTCCACTGCGCCATGGGGTGTACCGACATTTCCCAACACTATATGCAACAAATACTAGAAGTAAAAAATAAACATATCGAATTATCTCTAGTTAACTAAGAAACTGAAACTAAGTTTAAACCAAAATTAGGTATATTAAACACATTGTGCAAAACTAAAGAAGATGTAACATGTACAATACCTACATAAGTTACTCTTACCAATTCATTGTTAGGTAACTTTACATACTTATTATGAACTGGATAACAGCTTCTAAAAAATGCAATGAACTAACTATATGGTTTGTTGCACCAGAATCTAATATCTAAGGAGTAATTATATGTTTTGAATTTGAGCAAGGAAAAACCATACATGCTTCCTCAGTTGGAACATCAATCGTAAAAGAAAGAACATTGATCTTTGAATCTTCAGAAGAATTCTAAACAAAATTAAATAAATTCCTTTCTTGCAACAAATTTAACAAACTCTCATATTGCTCTTTTGTAAACATTACTTGATGATTATTATCCTTAACTAAAGAATCATTATTGAGAGATCCTTCACCATTATAAAATTCAACTTGATTAGCTCTATTATTCTTATTCTTATATCTTGGAGGGAAACCGTGATTCCTGTAACATTTATCAATTGTATGCTTATACAATCCACATAAAACACAAATAGGCCTCTTAATGCTACTGTTATTGGAAATTTTCTAGTATTTACAAACCTATTTTCTTGTCTAACATTCTGATCATCAGTTTTTATATTGTATCTATCAGCCAACAAGATACTAGATTCACTAGCAGCAAAATTATCAATTTCACGCTGAATAATAATTGCAAATACTTCATTGATAGAGGGAATTTGTTTCATCATCAGCAGTTGTGATTTTGGAACCGAAAAACTCTAATTCAAGCCCCTAAGAAATCGAAGTATGAAATCTTGCTTCTGATATTTCACAGTAGAACAATCACATGCAATTAAGGGTTTGAGATTAAATATCTCATCCTAAAGAACTTTAAATTGAGTGTGATAAGCTATAACAGAGATTACCTTGCTGGAAGGAGTAGAATTCTTGAAGCAAATTGGATATACGAACTAAATCCCCTTGATTAAAACGATCGAGCAAGTCTGTCAACAACTTGTAGGCATTATCAATCCAAATCACGCTTTGCCCAATTTCTTGGTTCAAAGCACGTTGCAACCAGGAGAGAACAAGATTGTTATATTTTACCCACGCTTGGAAACGAGGACCATCTTCTGTAGGTTCTTTAATTGAACCATCGACATTCTTAGAGATGAGGGACATCTTCATGGATCGAACCCATCCATGGTAATTACTCCCATTGAGTAAAGAAGACATCATAATGAGCGTTGAATTTTCATTTGGGTGGATATAATACTAGCTGGGGTCGTCGTTCTTGAAAATATGATTTGCTTCAGAGTAATGGGAAGTCGAAAAGATTTCTGATACCATATTAGAAACTAATACATGTGTGTTTTGAGATAAAAGAAACTAAAGGTAATTTATTATATGTGATAAAATACAATACCCTAACTATTTATACTAATAAAGAATGGATAAAGAATTAGTTAATAAACCTTTAACTAGCTAACAACCTAAGCCTAACAACTGTAAAAACCAGCTGTAGATACATTTATATGCTATTAACCATACATGAACTTGTATTAAGTTTTAACTAGTACTACGTACTATAATAAATTTTGTTTTTTTAGGCTATGTATTATATTTAATTAGTCACATTGTAGAACATCATTCAATTAGTCAATACGATGTATATGTTTTATTCATGAAGATAATGTAGGTTTATTGAATCGTAAAAAATCTCTTTAAATTAATAAATTATTAATTTATCGATTAATTAATACCTCTTTAAATTAATAAAATTACATGGTCCTGACATTATTAATTTATAGAGTTATCTTATATCATATAAAATAAATAAATAATACTATAGATAATCTAAGTATTTAAAAATATTGAAATTTTTTGGGTTTAAAACTAAAAAAATAGAAAATTAATAAATATTAAATGAAAATAACATATATATATATTATAAAAAATAATATGAACAAGTTTAAATGAACGTGAGTTTTTAGTGCTTTTCATGTTTATTTTATGATTTACTTTTGTAGTTTGTAACTTTCATTTTTAATAATATCGTCTCTAAAGTTCGAACATATATATATATATATATTTTAAAAAATACAATATGTCTTACTATTGTACTCATCATTTATTGATAAGCTTGGATTAACTATTCATGAATATAAAAGTATTTTGATAAAATTTGAAGGCTATATTTCAAGCTCAAATAATTTAAGCAACTTTGTGTAGTTGAAACCATAAATAAAATTACCCGAACTTTAAAATCCAACCTGATTAATTCAAACATGATCCAATTTGATCATGAAAAGTCGATAATTTGAATTTACCCAACTTAAAATTAAAATTGGCTCGAACTCAAAAGTGACATGAAGAAATAACTCAAAACGATCCAACCTCAAATTAAGTATAATTTTAAAATATAAACTAATTTATATATTTTTTTGTGTGGATAAATTAATCTAATTTATATGATGTACGTTGTAATTATCATTTTTCGTTAACGCAAAACATGCAATTTCAATTTTTACATTTCTAAGAGTAGAGTAGACCAAATTGTCTCAATTCAGTTGGGTAAATCAGTTGTAATCGACTTTTCTCACACGTGGTATTGGGTTTTGAGTTAGTTTTAAAATATAAATATTAGAACCTAGAGTTAATATTTTTGAACCCGTTATATAAAATTCTTGTCAGTTCCTATCTTATTCATGTAAATATTTTTGAATCCAACTTTCAATGTAAAATTCTTGTCAATTCCTATCATGAGATTTACGACTTCAGCCTCGAGAGTTTACCTAACTTGAAATTTGGCCTAAATAAAGACTTTGTGTTGATATTTGTATCTTCCTAAAGGCTAAAAGCATACATACCAAAAGGGCTTAAAAAGAGATGTGACTCGAATTTGTGATTTGTCAATCTTTAATTACGGGCTCTTGTTTTAGTCAAATCACTATGTGAAGTTGTTAAATTGTCAATCCATGTTTAAAAAGTGAACGTCTATCTCTTTTTATATATCTAATTATTACAATCAATTCTTTAGCAATTCCATTAGTTTACAATTGATTAAATAGAAAGATAAAAAGACTACTCAATTCTTTTTTGACACATCAACCAAACAACTTTATTAATAAACAAAAGTAAAACAAGAACATAACCTATCAAAGGTTTTAAAACATAAAAAAACAACAAAAAATAGATATTTTTTATATAAAAAAGATAAGCGTTGCACCGATCATATTAGACACTTCCTCTTTGCACCAAAGAAAATCTCTGCAATCTATTGTAGGAACGATCATTGAGAGTTGTCAAAACACGAATTAGATGAGATCTCCAAAATTATCAACCACCTTTCATGCCTGTTCACAAAGGCGACGATCCACTACACAGTTCTAATTACATCGGCCAACACAACTCAAAGGGGATCAAACTATCCAAGACCACTGACAAACACGGATCAGAAATAAAGACGTGCGGGTCACCGAGCGAACACCAAACGCCTGTAAAAGTAGTCATAAAACATGTTTTGTGCACACGACAAACGAAAAAGAAAATCAAACAAGCAAGAACACAAGAGATTTAACGAGGTTCAGCAGTGTGCTTACGTCATCGGGAGCAAAGAGCGACTGTTTTCTTTTATTCAATCAATGGTCCTTAGGTTACAAATAACACATCTATTTATAGACCCGATACAATTACAAAGATACTCGTACCGTACCGCGGGGGCTTCGCCTCCACACTCCCAACCCACTTAATCCGAGCCCATCGAAAACTTGAGTACTCCTTTGATGGATAGATGCTCTTGCTCCACAAAGCCTAAAGAAAAATTGATGAAGTGCCTAATGAGGTGGGGGTAAGCCTCTTTATATAGCCCCTACATCCAAGTCCTATTCTAACTAGGATAAGGAATACTACTCCCCGAAGGATTAGAACAATTGTAATCCTAGTTAAAGTAGCCAACATCTGTCCTTTTACAATATTTGAGCTATACTTAACAAATCTCCACCTTGGCGAATATCATACCCTTTAAGAGATAAATCTAGAGTCTCTCACACATCAAAATGGGTTGGACTATCATGCTTCTCTAGCATTTGCAAACATTCAACAAGTCCAAACAATGCTTGAACTTGTATGTAGTAACATGCTTGGTCAACATATCAGCTGGATTGTCTGCAGTATGCACCTTTTGTAACAATATCTCACCAGATACAATCAACTCTCTAATCTTGTGAAACCTCACATCAATATGTTTAGTTCTAGCATGATACACCTGATTCTTAGCCAAATGAATAGCACTTTGGCTATCACAATGCAACTGAACTCCACCTTGTCGAATACCCAATTCCTTCACTAGCCCGATAAGCCATAAGGCTTTTTTTGCAGCTTCATCTACTGCCATGTACTCAGCTTCAGTTGTTGATAATGCCACAACAGACTGAATAGTTGACTTCCAACATATAGGCCCTCCACCAAGGGTGAAAACATACCCAGTTGTAGACCTTCTATCATCCAAATCACCCGCATAGTCTGAATCCACACATCAAACAATCAAAGGATTATGTCGCTAACTGCCGAAAACAATTCCATGTCCCACAGTACCATTTAAATACCTGAAAATCCACTTGGCTGCATCCTAATGTGATATTCCTAGTTTAGACATGTATTTATAGACTTGACCAACATCATGAGCTAAATTAGGATGAGTACATACCATCACATACATCAGGCAGCCGACAACACTGGCATAATGGACCTTTTCCATCTCTTCAATTTCCTTATCTGTCTTCGGGCACTGTTCTGTAGAAAGCTTAAAGTGATTCGCCAAATGAGTGCTCATGGGCTTTGCTTTGCTCATCCCAAACTTTTCTAACATTTTCTCAACATAGCCTTGCTGAGATAACCATAGTTTCCTTGAGCCTCTATCTTTGTGAATCTCCATTCCAAGAATTTTCTTTGCAGCTCCTAAGTCTTTCATATCAAATTCCTAACTCAATAAAGCTTTCAAACCGACAACATCATGCATATACTTTGTAGCCAGCAACATATCATCAACATACAGTAGCATAAAAATAAAAGAACCATCATCAATGTTTTTAACATAGACACAACAATCATACTCACATCGCTTGTAGCCAATCTGAATCATGTAGGATTCGAATCACTTGTACCATTGTCGTGGAGACTACTTCAACCCGTACAAGGATTTCTTTAACCTGTAAACCAGATGTTCATCTCCGAATTGAATGAACCCTTATGACTGCTGCATATAAATCTACTCCTCTAGATCACCATGCAAAAAAGCAATTTTAACATCCATCTGCTCTAAATGCAAATCCAAACTAGCTAGTAGCTACAAGTGCAAGAACTGCCCTGATTGAAGTATGTCTAACCACATGAGAAAATATTTCATCATAATCAACTCCTTTTTGCTGTGAAAAACCCTTTTCCACCAATCGAGCCTTGAACTTTTCCCCCTCTTTTTCTGATAATACTGGTTTCTTTTTATACACCCATTTGCAACCTATAGCCTTCTTTCCCTCAAGAAGCCAAGCTAGCTCATACGTATGATTTTTCTGCAAAGATTCCATTTACTCAACCATTGTAGCCATCCATTTGCTTTTCTCCGGACTAGAGATAGCCCCTTGAAAAGTATCCGGATCTTCACTACTAATGTGAAGTGCAAAAGACACCATATCTTCAAAACCCAATCTGCATGGAGCCTTTACATTGGCGCGTCTCTCTCTATCTCTGGCTAAATTATAATTCTGCAACAGAACTGTATTAGAGTCACCAGAAGTTGAATTTAAACTTTCACCTTTCTCAACTGTTACTTCTTTCTCAATTGCTCTTGGATACTATTCGAAATCCACCAGCACCCTATCTCGATTCTGCTGCAACATGAATTGTTCGTCAAAAATTTCATCTCTACTAATCACCGTTTTCCTTGCAACTGGATCCCAAAACTTGTATCCTTTGACACCTTTCTTGTAGCCCAGAAAGATGCAGTTCTTCGATTTTGCATCAAGTTTTGATCTCTCATCACCAGGTACATGCACATAAGCAGGACAACAAAAAATCTGTAAGTGTGAAAAATACACTACATTGCCTGTCCATACCTCTTCTGATACTTTTCTACCCAAAGATGCCCGTGGTGACCTGTTAATGAGATATCATGCCATACTCACAACCTCTGCCCAGAAGTTTTTAGGAAGCCCTGCATTCAGTCTCAAGCACCAAGCCCGCTCAGCTAATGACATGTTCATCCTTTCAGCAACACCATTTTGTTGTGGCATCTTTCGCACTGAAAAATGCCTCTAAACCCCATGCTCCTCACAGAACTTTAGAAACTGCGAATTTGTGTATTCTGTGCCATTATCAGACCTTAAATACTTGATCTTTCTACCCGTTTGGTTCCCCACCTCAGCTTTCCACACCTTGAATTTGGAAAAGACTTCATATTTCTTTTTCAAGAAATACACCCGAACTTTCTTAGAAAAATCATCAATAAAAGTAACATAATACACAGATCCACCCAATGATGATTCTCTGGTAGGCCCCCATACATCAGAATGCACATAATCAAGAATTCCTTCAGTTTTGTGCTTTCCAGTCGTGAAACTGACTTTAGTCTATTTACCAAGAACGCAAAATTCACAAAAATCGAGCTTGCAACTTTTGACACCATGCAACAAATTTCTTTTATGCAATTCAACCATTCCACGTTCACTAAGATGACCGAGAGGCATATGCCACAATTTTGTATTATCATTATATGACTCAACAGAATGAGCTCCACCTACAACTGTACTCCCTAACAGTTTATAGATATTCCATGCAGTTATCTTTCCTTTCATCATAGTACATGCACCTTTAACAATCATAACGGTTTCTCTATCCTCATCAGCTTTAGGAATTAAACCATTCTTATGCAAAGTGCCCAAAGAAATTAGATTCTTTTTGTAACCCCCTAGACCCGCCTATGCGTTACAACGGATCGTAGGAAGTCACATTAGGGTCACAAGAGCGACCCACAATAAAAATACACATAAAAACATTTATATTTCCTCAAAACACTGATTAAACTGTAAAATCAACTTCTGTTTAAAATACCATTTCAAGAAATCATTTAAACACATAACAGAAATTTCAGAAAGTGCTTTAAAGACTATAATAAAACAATACATGTCATACATGCCCACTAACTATACAACACCGTACTCCAAAAGAAACGCCGAGAGAACTCCGAACACTGATGTCACACGTTATACCATAATATATTCTTATAACATGTGATGGTAAAAACAACGTGAGCTTGGAAAAGCTTAGTAATACAAAACTACCAAAAGATGCTATAAGCTCATGCAGATATATGGTAAGCATAACATTTTTATGATGTTCCATCTAGTAAAGATCTTCATTTCCTTTCCGCTATTTCAGGATAACGTTATACTTGAGAATAACGGTACTTGTTCTTTATTTAAATGCTGAGTAACAAACATGAATTATACAAGCTGATAGATTACGAAGATGGAACAAATATTTTAGTGTCTAGTGTGTTCCAATAAGTGCAGATCAAACAAGCATAGAAACATACCAATCATATCATAAGAACACATAACAGTTCAATACAAATTCTCGAGTGCATGCAAGGGTTTACTAGTGACTACCCTCCAACCTTACATTAAATGCAGTCCCCTAGAACCATATCCATAAGGACTTACCCTAGGCCCGATGGGCATAAGTTCCACCTAAGGGGTTGCCTTAGGTCCATAAGGATTTACCCGTGCTAAAGCATCGGAACCTACCCAAAGGGAGACCTTGAGTCCATAAGGATTTACCAGCTCGATCAGGGCTGCACCTGCAGAAACGTCACAACATAACCCAACAGTATACCCCAGATAGTAATCGGTGTTCAGATTTCAAACATGAGTAACATAATACATGTGACAGACATATTCTATTCAAAGTATCAGAAACGAAAGGTTCATGCTTTTGACAGATAAATGGGCATACCATTAAGCAGAGCAGACATTTTCATCATTCATCATGCAAATAGATTGTACCATCATAGGTCAAGCTAACAGATCATGCTATCAAATTCATCAGACAACCATGCAATACCATCACAGATCAAGCAATCACATATCAAGTATACAGATTGAGCAAACATACATCAGGTAGGCAGAGAATGTCATCATATATCCAGTTCATCATTTCATCTCATTTTCTAACATAGTGATGCAATCTCAATAACAATTGAACATTCATCAAACATAGCATTGTTCATGATTAAATCGTTAGATTGGTTACTAATATGTAATCATTATACAATTCATTCAACAGAATATAGCACACATTGAACACACTAGATAGGATAGTTTATTTTTTAAGATACTTGGTATTTACAGAAGGGGACACATTCAACTTTTGGCAATTTGGACGAATTTCAAGAACGAGATCCCTAATAAAAAGGGTTCATACTAACGGTTCAAACCACATATTCAGGAATTGATACATCAAGATCTTAGAGAGTTCAAATATATCATGAGTGATTCATTCATTTAAGCCTACAAAGGCATTATGGTCATTTTATCATACATGTGCGTTTTGGTAATTTACACCAACGAGGCATAAACAGTCGCTCAGGAAATTCTATTTGCTCATAAGGTTTCCAACCAGGCATTCAGAGATTTCTATGTCAAGATCTTTCACGATATCAAATACATTCAAGGCTATTTTGTTTACTTTGGCCAACGAGGGCATTTTGGTCTTTTAACTATTAGGGGTGATTTTGTAATTTAGCCGGATAATGATAAAAATGACGATTCACAATATTTAATATTTCCAGAAGTTTTTCGAGCCTCCAAAACATTTGAACTAACATATCCCAACCGTGTAGTACTAACCAACCCTTCTAATGTATCCGTATGTATCGTATATCAAAAAGGTTGCTTTCATATTTCACCACAGGACTTGCCACAGAGTAGTCAAACTTATATTCTATGCGGAAAAACTTCCAACCTCATATTGATATCAGGAGTGATTGACGTACATGAGTCATGCTTTAACCCTTAGGGGCATTTTAGTCATTTTTAGCTTTATTGGCATTTTCAGAATTTTATCAGAGGCAAATTACTTATTCTAGTCAAGGGGGTATTTAAGTCATTTGAAGCTCGGGATATCCATCAATCCTGTCAATTGAACAATATAGTATTTTAATCGTTTAAGTACCCGTCGGTGTTTCGGCCATTCGCGTAATTTTGGTACCTCCAACCACTTCATTCAATTTCAAAACTCAAAGGTTTATCCATCATTCCAGTTAATTTGCAACCCTCAGTGTCTGAGGATACTTCAGCCTTTTTGGTCAACACGATCATTCCAATTAATTTAACCATAACAACATTTCCAATACTCTTAGTCATTTCAGTCAATTCAGTATTTTGAGCCACTTGATTAATTCAGAGGTATGAGTAGTTTCCCGTAATTCTATATTCGGAGATTCATTCCAAAATCAAGGAAACCTAACACCTTTCAATCTCGAAGGTTTAAATCTTGTTACCATAACTTCCCAAGTAATTCGAGGTTTTCAGATAAATCATGTTGTTTTACCATATCTAGTGTAGATTTCTATATCGCTTCAAATTCCAAGGGTATTTTAGTCATTCTCATACCTTAAGGGCATTTTTAATTTCATATCCAAATATTTTTCACATTTAACCATTTGACACTAATGATCGGAATTGGAGATTAGCTGCCTCATTAATTACTTATTGAACTTCAGATCCTTCTTATTTATTAATCTTCTCCTTCGAGCATTGTAGACTTATCTAGATTATCATACTCATTTTCATGTCCGGTTTGACTTGAGAAGAATTAACAGTACTCATCATCATTTTTATGCATGCATTAACAAATACCAACATGTTCATAAAGCATACAAGAGGTAGTAATGTATTACCTTAACTCCGAGCTACATCAGTCGATTCATGATACGACATTCGAATACACTCGAACCCAAATTCGACATTCCTCAACATCGTGTATCCAAGGAACCGAGAATACCTTCAATTACACAAATTCCAAGATCAGACCTTACTTACAAGCTCTTAACCAATTAATTAAGTACATACACAAGTTCGGGTTCAAGGTTAGATTCGTAGGCTTTCGGAACAGAATTTTGCGAAACGGGCTTCAAAAACGGACTTAGAACGTCGAAAAACATTACATAAGACTTTTTGGAAAATTTAACTTTTTGGTCAACGGTCAAAGTAAACACTGACGTTAGCAGGTTAACGTTGACGCCAGCAGGTCAACGGTCAACGGGGTCAGAGTCAACAATGATGTCATCATCGGTCAATGCTGATGTCATCAGTCAATCGAGTTGACTCGGACGGGTCGACTCACTGAGTTGACTCAGACGGGTTGACTCGGACCGGGTTAACGGGTTGGGTAAATGGGTCGGGTCAGGCAGGTGGGTCTAGGCTCGGTTCGGGCCGAGTTGTTCAGTGATTCGATTCGGTCTGGGGGGGGGGGTTCAGACCGGTTCACTTACCATATCGGTAACTTGCCCGAACTTCGCTGAAAAATCCCACCGGAATGCCGCCGAAGACCCCCAACAGCCTCGATTTCACCGGAAATTAGAGAGAAAGGCATTGTTAGTTCAACCTATACCATACATGTTGAAATAAAGATGTAATCGAGCCGGAAATTACCTAGAATGGTGCGATTACTCCGAAAAATCGGGTAACTCCGACGAGAGGCTTGCTGGTGTCGGATGGGCAAACGGTCGGAGGGGTTTTGTTCGCCGCAGCGTGGGAAACTCTAATCCGGTGGCCGTGTGCAACACTGACGACAGGTTGCGGCTCGATCACCGATGCACAAGGGCGGCGGAGCAAGGGTTTCTTGACGAAGCCTTCAGACGGTTCTCCGAGGCGGACGGTAGCGCGACTGCGCGAGTGAACAGTACCGACAAGTTCGGGATGAGGTGGCGGTCACGGGGGCATGGGTGGTGACGCCCACGACGGTGCAGTGGCTGAGATAGGAGGGGTGGTCGGAGCAAAACAAAGGGTTGGGGAAAGCTTAATGTTTTCTGAAAATTCTCAAATCGATACGGCATTCCCAATGGTAGGTGGAGAGTCAAAAGGGTCATTAATTCTGGTCTAACTCCTCACCAACTTAACTTCTAATATCACATTAGGCTAAACGGTTTAGCACACGGGGAAAAGTGAGGGGTGAGGTTGTGAGATCGAACCTCCACCAACCCCAATCTCCCAACATTTTTTTGGGTGTTACAACGGATCGTAGGAAGTCACATTAGGGTCACAAGAGCGACCTACAATAAAAATACACATAAAAACATTCTCAAAACACTGATTAAACTGTAAAATCAACTTCTATTTAAAATAGCATTTCATAAAATCATTTAAACACATAATAGAAATTTTCAGAAAGTGCTTTACAGACTCTATCATAAAACAATACATGACATACATGCCCATTAACTATACAACACCGTACTCCAAAAGCAACGCCGAGAGAACTCCGAACACTGATGTCACACGTTATACCATGATATATTCTTTTAACCTGCGATGGTAAAAACATCGTGAGCTTGGAAAAGCTCAGTAATACAAAACTACCAAAAGATTCTATAAGCTCATGTAGATATATGGCAAGCATAACATTTTTATGATGTTCCATCTAGTAACAATCTACATTTCCTTTCCGCTATTTCAGGATAACGTTATATTTGAGAATAACGGTACTTGTTCTTTATTTAAACGTTGAGTACCAAACATGAATTATACAAGCTGATAGATTACGAAAATGGAACAAAGAGTTTAGTGTCTAGTGTGTTCCAATAAGTGCAGATCAAACAGGCATAGAAACATACCAATAATATCATAAGAACACATAACAGTTCAATACAAATGCTCGAGTGCATGCAAGGGTTTACTAGTGACTACCCTCCAACCATATACCAAATGCAGTCCCCCAGAACTGCATCCATAAGGACTTACCCTAGGCCCGATGGGCATAGGTGCCACCTAAGAGGCTGCCTTAGGTCCATAAGGATTTACCCATGCTAAAGCATCGAAACCTACCCAAGGGGAGACATTGAGTCCATAAGGATTTACCAGCTGGATCAGGGCTGCACCTGCAGAAACTTCATAACATAACCCAACAGTATACCCCAGATAGTAATCGGTGTTCAGATTTCAGACATGAGTAACATAATACATGTGACAGACATATTCTATTCAGATTATCAGGAACGAAAGGTTCATGCTTTTGACAGATAAATGGGTATACCATTGAGCAGAGCAGACATTTTCATCATTCATCATGCAAACAGATTGTACCATCATAGGTCAAGCTAATAGATCATGCTATCAAATTCATCAGACAGCCACACAATACCATCACAGATCAAGCAATCACATACCAAGTATACAGATTGAGCAGACATACATTAGGTAGGCAGAGAATGTCATCATATATCCAGTTCATTATTTCATCTCATTTTCTAACATAGTGATGCAATCTCAATAACAATTGAACATTCATCAAACATAGCATTGTTCATGATTAAATCGTTAGATTGGTTACTAATATGTAATCATTATACAATTCATTCTACAGAATATAGCACACATGGAACACACTAGATAGGACGGTATATTTTTTTAAGATACTCGATATTTACAAAAGGGGAAACATTGAACTTTTGACAATTTGGACGAATTTCAAGAACGAGATCCCTAGTAAAAAGGGTTCTTACTAACGGTTCAAACCACATATTCTGGAATTGATACATCAAGATCTTAGAGAGTTCAGAAATATCATGAGTGATTCAGTCATTTAAGCCTACAAGGGTATTATGGTCATTTTATCATACATAGGCGTTTTGGTAATTTACACCAACGAAGCATAAACAATCGCTCAGGAAATTCTATTTGTTCATCAGGTTTCCAACAAGGCATTCAGAGATTTCTATGTCAAGATCTTTCACGATATCGAATACATTTAGGGCTATTTTGTTTACTTTTGCCAATGAGGGTATTTTGGTCTTTTAACTATTAGGGGTGATTTTTTAATTTAGCCCGATAATGATAAAAATGACGATTCACAATATTTAATATTTCCAGAAGTTTTTCGAGCCTCCAAAACATTCGAACTAACATATCCCAACCATGTAGTACTAACAAACCCTTTTAATGTATCCGGATGTATCATATATAAAAAAGGTTGCTTTCATATTTCACCACAGGACTTGCCACAGAGTAGTCGAACTTATATTCTGTGCGGAAAAACTTCCAACCTCATATTAATATCAGGAGTGATTGACGTACATGAGTCATGCTTTAACCCTTAGGGGCATTTTAGTCATTTTTAGCTTTATTGGCATTTTTAGAATTTTATCAGAGGCAAATTACTTATTCCAGTCAAGGGGGTTATTTAAGTCATTTGAAGCTCGGGATATCCATCAATCCTGTCAATTGAACTATATAGTATTCTAATCGTTTAAGTACCCGTGGGTGTTTCGGCCATTCGCGTAATTTTGGTACCTCCAACCACTTCATTCAATTTCAAAACTCAAAGGTTTATCCATCATTCCAATTAATTTGCAACCCTCGGCGTCTGAGGATACTTCAGCCTTTTTGGTCAATACGATCATTCCAATTAATTTAATCATAACAACATTTCCAATACTCTTAGTCATTTTAGTCAATTCAGTATTTTGAGCCACTTGATTAATTCAGAGGTATGAGTAGTTTCCCGTAATTCTATATTCGGAGATTCATTCCAAAATCAAGGAAACCTAACACCTTTCAATCTCGAAGGTTTAAATCTTGTTACCATAACTTCCCAAGTAATTCGAGGTTTTCAGATAAATCAGGTTGTTTTACCATATCTAGTGTAGATTTCTATATCGCTTCAAATTCCAAGGGTATTTTAGTCATTCTCATACCTTAAAGGCATTTGTAATTTCATATCCAAATATTTTTCACATTCAATCATTTGACACTAATGATCGGAATTGGAGATTAGTTGCCTCATTAATTACTTTTTGAACTCTAGATCCTTCTAATTTATTAATCTTCTCCTTCGAGCATTGTAGACTTATCTAGATTATCATACTCATTTTCATGTCTAGTGTGACTTGAGAAGAATTAACAGTACTCATCATCATTTCTATGCATGCATTAACAAATACCAACATGTTCATAAAGCATACAAGAGGTAGTAATGTATTACCTTAACTCCGAGCTACATCAGTCGATTCATGATACGACATTCGAATACACTCGAACCCGAATTCAACATTCCTCAACATCGTGTATCCAAGGAACCGAGAATACCTTCAATTACACAAATTCCAAGATCAGACCTTACTCACAAGCTCTTAACCAATTAATTAAGTACATACACAAGTTCGGGTTCAAGGTCATATTTGGAGGCTTTCAGATTAGAATTTTGCAAAACGGGCTTCAAAAACGGACTCAGAACGTCGAAAAACATAAAATAAGACATTTTTTGGAAAATTTAACTTTTTGGTCAACAATCATAATCAACGCTGACGTCAGCAGGTCAACGATCAACGAGGTCAGAGTCAACGATGATGTCATCATCGGTCAATGCTGACATCATCAGTCAACCAAGTTGACTCGGATGGGTCGACTCACTGAGTTGACTCACTGAGTTGACTCGGATAGGTTGACTCAGACCGGGACAACGGGTCGGGCAAATGGGTCGGGTCAGACAGGTGGGTCTAGGCTCGATTCAGGCCGAGTTGTTCACTGAACCGGTTCGGTCTGGGGGGTTCAGATCGGTTCACTTACCATATCGATAGCTTGCCGGAACTTCGCTGAAAAATCCCACCGGAATGCCGCCGAAGACCCCCAACAGCCTCGATTTCACCGAAAAAACAGAGATAAAGGCATTGTTAGTTCAACCCATACCATACATGTTGAAATAAAGCCGTAATCGAGCTGGAAATTACCTAGAATGGTGTGATTACGCTGGAAAATCGCGTAACTCCGACGAGAGGCTTGCTGGTGTCGGACGGGCAAACGTTTGAAGGGGTTTTGTTCGCCGCAGCATGGGAAACTCGAATCTGGTGGCCGTCTGCAACACGGACGACGGGTTGTGGCTGGACCACCGATGCACAAGGGCGGCGGAGCAAGGGTTTCTTGAAGAAGCCTTCAGACGGTTCTCTGAGGAGGACGGTAGCGCGACTGCGCGAATGAACGGTAGCAACGAGTTCGGGGTGAGTAGGCGGTCACGGGGGCATGGGCGGGGACGTCCACGATGGCGCGGTGGCTGAGATCGGAGGGGTGGTCGGAGCAAAACAAAAAGGGTTGGGGAAAGCTTAATGTTTTCTGAAAATTCTCAAATCGATACGACATTCCCAATGGTAGGTGGAGAGTCAAAAGGGTCATTAATTCTGGTCTAACTCCTCACCAACTTAACTTCTAATATCACATTAGGCTAAACATGACAGAAATGAGCACTTGGCTCAACGGTTTAGCACACGAGGGAAAGTGAGGGGTGAGGTCGTGAGATCGAACCTCCACCAACCCCAATCTCCCAACATTTTTTTTGGTGTTACACTTTTTCAAATCCGGTATATGCCTAACATCACAGAATGTTCTAACAGTACCATCATACATCTTAATTCTGACTTCACTAATACCGACAATATTGTAACATCTATCATCTCCTAAATAGACAGAACCAGAATTAACAGACATATAGGTAGAAAACCACTCCCTGTTAGGTGTTATATGATAAGAGCATCCTGAATCAAGAATCCAAGGATCCGTGAACTGAGTTGTTGAAATAGAAAGCATATCACCATCACTGCAATCTGAATTCTCATTCTACACCACATTCACAATTTTGGATGATGCATCATGTTTATCATCTGACTCCTTTTTCCACTTTGGACAGTCTCGCTTCATATGTCCTGGCTCCTTGCACTTGTAGAAACGAAATTTCTTCTTGCCTCTAGACTTTGATCTAAAATTCGATCTTCCAGAACCCTCATTCTCTGACTTCCTTCTATGGTCGTGATTACCCTTAACATATAAACCATCAGAGTGAGAGCTTTCGCCTGTATTCTGCCTTCGCTGGTTGTGGGCCAACAAGGCTGTAGTAATCTCTTCAACTTTAATTGTTTCTTTCCCATATGTAAGAGTAGTCACCATGTGTTCATAAGAAGAAGGCAACGAACACAACATAATCACTGCTTTGTCTTCATCTTCAATCTTCACATCAAGTTGAGTTAAATCAGTGATTATTTGATTGAAGATATTCACGTGCTGCGGCAAATCCTGACCTTCCTGCATCTTCAGCCCATACAACTTCTGCTTTTGATACAATTTATTTGTTAGAGACTTGGACATAAATTAACTTTCCAACTTGCTCCATATCTCTCCTAGAGACATCAGATCCATAACGTGATACATAATCTCATATGCCAAACATAACCGTATGGTTCCAGTCGCTCGTTGCTGCAGTTCTTCCCAATCGTCGTCCTCCATCGACGCTGGTTTTTTAGATCGTAAAGCCTTTAAAATACTTTGTTGCGCTAACAAATCCATTACCCTCATCTGCCACAATCCGAAGTTACCTTCACCGTTGAACTTGACCACTTCGAATTTCACACCATACATAGCCATCGAAACCAGGCTCTTGATACCAGTTGTTGTGCACACGACAAACGAAAAAGAAAATCAAACAAGCAAGAACACAAGAGATTTAACGAGGTTCAGCAGTGTGCTTACGTCCTCGGGGAGAAAAGAGCGGTTGTTTTCTTTTATTCAATCAATGGTCCTTAGGTTACAAATAACACATCTATTTATTGACCCGATACAATTACAAAGATACCCCGTACCGTATTGCGGGGGCTTCGCCCCTGCACTCTCAACCCACTTAATCCAAGCCTACCGAAGACTCGAGTACTCCTTTGATGGACATATGCTCTCGCTCCGCAAAGCCTAAAGAACAATTGATGAAGTGCCTAATGAGGTGGGGGTAAGCCTCTTTATATAACCCATACATCCAAGTCCTATTCTAACTAGGATAAGGAATACTACTCCCCGAAGGATTAGAACAATTGTAATCCTAGTTAAAGTAGCCAACATCTGTCCTTTTACAATATATGAGCTATACTTAACAACGTGCCATAAGGCAGAGACATGTCATAAAGGCAGAGATAACGTGCCACAAAGGAAGGAAAGCACAACATGATGTGCAAAGAAAACAAAACATAACAAATAGATTCAAATATAAGAAAACGAATGAAAATATGGATTTCCGGCGGTAGGCGACCAACACTAAGACTAAGTGGAACACAAATAGATTCAAGTGGGGCTATGTTTGATGATAGCGTCGGTCACTTGGATCACGCCTTTGAAAACCAGATCATTTTGACTCTTTCATATATGCCATACAATCGAAGAGAATATCAAGTCCCTTAGAGGATCACCAATATAAGTAGGAAAAACAACCCTTATGTTTGTATCTAACCATTGCTGTAGCAGTTGCCCAAAAAAGTGGAACACATATCATGAGGCAAAACTCTAGACCATATTTCATGTGAGATTCGACAACCTCGAAGCACATAAAGGACATATTCTTTGGTCATATAGCAACTTGGGCATAATGAGTGAGCTTCGATAGATCGATGTCTTCTTTCAGAGTTTGTCATCATTCGTTCATTATAAGAGAGCCATAAAAAGAGACATATTCTTTGCCGCACCTGTAAGGTCCACAAAAACATCCAAATTGGAAGTGTCGCATCCCAAGTATATTTTATGGTGAATCGACCCTTACTATCATGACGCCAAACACACAAATCACCTTCACCCGTCAAATCAAGGCATTTGATGCCAAATATATGAGGTATCACTGACGATAAGAAGGTACTAGAAATTTTATCTATGTCCCAACTACCCTTACTAGAAACCAATTCCGATAAGGACGAGATTGGGGCAATGTCGCCATTTGGGATAAGGTGATTCTGCAAAGGGCCAACAAAGGGGATCCATATATCATCCAATACATTGATAATCTCACCATTACCTACTGACCAAGCAATATTGTCCCGAAATAAATCCCACGAAGACGTGAATCCACACCAAAGAGGGGTGCAAATTGTGCGGCAAATTGAGCTAGAGAGCAACTCAGCTACTTTGTACTTCTATCGTAATAGAATGACCCATAATGCACTGATGTGAGTAACCAAGGAAAACCCATGCTTCAAGAGAAAAGCCATGTATTTTCTCATCTGACGGGTGCCAAGCCCGCCACATTCGATAGGTTGATAGAGCTTTTCCTAATGAACCAAGGATAGTTTCGACGCTGTCAGATTGGAGACCCATATAAAATTCTTGATCAGTCATTCAATTTCAAGACAGACGTTTTTTGTAGAGTCATAGTTTTTCATGAAGTATACTGGTATTACCGATAGGACAGACTTGGCCAAGGTGATGCAACTAACCATATATAGGGTGTGGGTAGCCCACCCTTTGAGACGAGCTCGTATCTTGTCTAAAATAAAGTTAAAATCTGAGCAATGAATGGAGCATTGGTTCCTTAAGATATTTCCCCAAGAAATCGATAGTTTTGAATATGAGGGCATTACTTAATTCCTCCTTGAGAGAATGGCTTAAGCTTGGTGAGGAAAACACTTGCATTTTGTGTTTTCTTACCCTATGGCCGGAGTGTTCGCCAAAGGTAGACAAAATCATATTGATGTTTGCAACTTGGGACATATCAGCTCTTGCAATTAAATCATCTTCAAAGAATAAATGGATCCAATTGTCTTGCGCGACTGATTGATTATTTAGATGGCCGAATCTCTCTATGGATAACACGAAAATTAGGGAGACACCGGATCACCCTATCGAATACCCCTTGCAGGGTGAAAAGGTCGATGACAGAGTTCCATTCCATTGAATCTGCATGTTGGGAAACGTCGGTACACCCCATGGCGCAACGAAAAATTATCTAGTGAATTCCTCTACTGATCCATGTACAAGGGACAGATTCAGGGTGAGTAGGGATGAAATATTACCTTAATAAATCTGGTATCTTGATATCCTTAGGTAGTTAGGATAAACCAAATCGAATCCGAGTCGTCACAATAGCGTTCCGACCTCTACGCAGTCCACCCGAACGAAACGAACAATATTTTCTCTTCTCTAACTATTAGAGAGGTTTTCCGAAAAAGCATAATTTGGCTACTAGACCTTATGCCTTTATATAGTATTCAAAAACCTAATTCTAATTAAATTCGGATTCATTAAATATACAATATATTTAATCAAATATATAGAATCTAATTCTACTTTAATTCGAATTCATTAAATATACAATATATTTAACTGAATACAATTAAACATGTAGAATCTGATTCTACTTTAATTAGGTTTCTTTAGGGATATATATATTTTAATAGTGTTTGATAATTACAATGAGTGGCATCTAGCAATACATCATTGCTACCTAAGTTACATGAAGTTGTGGTTCGACTTTACCTTTTTCGGTGATTAACTTCTTTTATGTATTACATCATTTTGTCCTTATATCTAGATCGAACACAAGTCATTGATTAGTCACACTTTTATAGTCCATCTAATATTTCTTGATATCTTGAGTAGACTATGATAAACGGATAACTATGATATCTCATATCAATTTATTCGAGCATGACCATGCATTTTCTGGTCTCACTCAATCAATATGCCTACGATATTACTCCTATTATGTAGGAGGGACAAATCCTATCTTGATCAACCATATTTCGCTATATAGAGTGTGAAATATCCAATATCAGTCTTTATAGTGTAGTCTGTTTCAACACACGTTTGACTGCATCAAAATATGTCACTCTCGATATTGAAATAATGATGATCTCAAGTCTGAGGATCATACACTTAATTATCACCATGAGCAATGTTGTGACTATCTCATAATAATCCAAGAAACATGCTCGTAACGGGTCAGTCTAGTAAGTCGTTCTCTAACACATACTTATGTATTGATTTTGACATCTCTATGTCAATAAAAACACTTTGTTATCAATCAACTACATATTAGTCTTAATATATTATTGTTGTCCACGCCCATAATAATTCTCGACTAAGGGCATTCAAGAATAACTATATTATTCTAAGGACTTTATTATAATTCAGTTTATTTATAGATGCACATAATAAGACTGAAATAATAATAATGACTTTATTAATAAACAAGATAAAATAAGTATGTCTTTTACAATCATCTCATGATTGGTCTTTGCGCATACTCCACCACTGTATACTAGATGATGTGATGCATTTCATGATAATTCTTCTAAGTCTAATAGGAAAACCAACAAAAATCATAGAGTCCGAAATGAAGTCCCAATATATTCAATCAAAGGCTTTCTCAAGATCCTCATTAATCGCCATCCACCCAGTTTTAGCCTTGATTGATGATGATGTTTTAGGTTATTGACCTTCTGGAAATAAAACTTGTTTGGTTTGGCATGATAAGATCGAGAAATAAAGGCTTTAAACGTCAGACAATAATCTTTGTGAGTGATTTGTAGATGACAGTACAAAGGCTGATCGGGCTAAAGTCAACAAAGAATTTTGGTTTCTCACACTTGGGGATAAGGATTAGAATCGTCCTATTGAGATCCGGTTCTAAACTGTCACCTCTAAATACAAATTGTATCATTTCACATATAGAAGGGCCAACAATTTTCCATTGTCTTTGATAGAATTTCGTATGGAGACCACCCCACCCTGGGGATTTTAAAGGGGTCATATCCACCAGGGCATCATAAATTTCTTTGATCGAAGGCACATTATCAAGAGAATGCAAAACATCATGAGTAAGAGCCAGAAATGAATTTGGTATTGGAGACAAACTTGTGACATTGGTGACAATTGAGAATAGGGACTGGAAATAGTTCATTGCTTCATGTTTGAGTACAACATCATCATCACACCACGCACCATCATAAATCTTTAAGGAGCTGATTTTATTTTTTTCACTTAGAAGAGATTGCAAACCTATGAAAACAACGGGTATTGTGATCCCTATGGGCAATCCACTCAGAACGAGATTTCTGCTTCCAAATGAGTTATTCTTGATCAAGAATAAGCTCAAGCTCAATCAATAAGTCCGCATCTATTTGACTCAGGAATTGACTAGGATGAGAATAAAAGAACCCTGAATACCTCTGAGATTAGCCATCGTCGTTCTTCTCTTAGCACCAATGTATCTGAATATCGTACGATTCCAAGACTCAGTTGCTTGAGTGAAGTTAAAGATCGTATCTGAGATGAACGATGATAAAGACCAATTATCACGAACCATATTAGATAAATCTTCGTGTTGTAACCACCTAGAGAAATAGTGAAACTGTTTAAGATGAGTAGCTTTGCGCAGGTTTCTGACATGAAGCAAAATGGGTCGGTGATCACTACGCATACACAACAAGTGCTGAACTTTTGTCTCTAGGAATGTTTCATCCAAATACATGATCAAAGAAATTTGTCCAACCTAAATATTGCCAATCCATGGGACCATATGAAATCCGAACCTTGGCATCCCAAATCCTGTAGCCCAGAATCGTAGATAAACTCATAAAAACCTTTACTAGGTTTTGTCGAGGGTGCACAACCTCTCCATTCAGATTCATCGAGGGTGACTGTTAAGTGTGCAAAAGTCTTATATTTATGCCCTAGTTTAGCTCAATTATTGTTGTTCTTAAGTATAGTTTAGTTTCATTTATTAGGAAAACATACACAAAACTGCATAGATTAGATATTCTGCCTTATTTGATGAACTTAATTGATTCTATATAAAAGATACTGCTCTAGTGTGTTTTCTAATTGTGCGCTGGTACCGCCTAGGCAGATGCCACCGAGGCAGCAGAGAGGGCAGAAGAGGAGAAGCTGGAAATTGATGGAGGAAGTTGTTGGACCATCTGGAGAGCTGATCGAGAACTGATAAAGAGAAGAAGCCCAGAATGAAGAGTCGTGCCAACCCCTGCACAACAACCCAGACCTCTACCGAGGCAGTTAACAGTATGCCGCCAAGGCAGCAATTCGAGGAAGGGTTAAAAATGCAAAGTGGTATGCGACTAAAAGAGCTCATCAAGCCCGATTTTTGGAGACCACTTGCACGTGCATTGGAGCCCAGCAGACAAAGAAAAGCCATGGTCAAAGTCAAGGTGGAAAAAGTCAAACGGGAATCTAGGAAGATTAAATGTTAGATTTGTTCTTTTAATGAGTTGTAATTAGATTCTAACTAGGATTCTTGACCTAAACCGAATTAGACCTAGGCTCCCCTATATATATGTAATCGACGTGAAGGAAAAAACAATTGAGATTAGAGAGAAACCCTCATTCTTGTCGAAAAAAACCCTTGTTCCTCCATCTCCATTATGTTCTAAACCTTCCCTAGGGCTAAGGGTTGGTTGTGTAATAGTTGTGAGAGATTTGCTTGTATTCGTTTAGGTTTTTAGTTTTTGTAATAAAATTCAAGGTTTGTTTACTCTTGGTTCTTCATTGTTGCAATCTTTATCGGGAGAGAAGAGGGCATCAATCTATTTTTTCAATATCGGAAGAGTTGGACTCACAAAACGAGTAAACACGGTTTTATCCAACCATAGGGTAAAGCTACTTCATCTTAGGGATAAGTTAGAAGTTCAACGACTAAGAGAGGCTTCATAATCGGTTGGTGTTCATCCTTAGATTTATGTCGGAAGGTATTATCCAAGATATGTTCGCCAATAGTACTTCAAGCTTAGGGATAAGAGGAAGTCGTTGAAGGGAGCCTTGTCGAACCTTGAATCATCGCTTAACTGCCCAGGCAGTCACATTGGTCTCTTTAGAGGCGGGCTTATATCAAGGCATACTCGTGGGCGGCTACTGAAGTTGTTGAGTTGATCTGCAAAATTGTGCCGAGACAGTGCATCAAATCTCCACACTACGAAGCATTCCAATACCGACACATTCTCTCACTCTGATTTCTCAATTTATTTTACTTTCTTTAATTTTAGTTTTAATCAAACCAACTCTCAATATTTGTGTTTTTACTTTTTACTCGTGCAGAAAAGTGAATCCTGAAGGTTGTCACAATCCCTGTGGAGATGATATCTTAAATACTATAACTTGGCACCATGTATACTTGCACGCAATTTGCGCATCACTTTTGAACGCAACAAGTTTTTGGCGCTGTTGCTGGGGATTGACGTACAACTTTTTCTTTTTATTTTTCTCAACTATTTATTTTTTTCTGTTTAACACCCTGGTTTTCTTTTGTTTATGTCCAGAGCGAACCAAAAATCACCCTTTCGAGACTACGATCCAGAGCCTGAACGTACTGCACGCAGATTAAGACAAGCAAACAGAGAGGCCATGGGTGACAAAGCGAACATCCAGGACCAGCCTCCACCACTGCCCCCAATCGACAATGCCTTGGTGGGCAATGGCATGCAACCTCCTACCGCTCGGCGGCTAGTACGTGACTACTTGGAGGAGGATCTCAGAAGGTTGAACTCTAGCGTGATAGATCCAGAAATAGAAGCAGACCACTTCGAACTCAAACCAGTCATGTTTAACATGCTAAATACACTTGGACAGTTTGGAGGATCCGCCACTGAAGATGCCCGCCATCACATGAAATTCTTCATGGATATATGAAAATCCTTCAAAATCCATGGAGTCCACCCTGACGTGCTTCGACTCAGATTATTTCCCTATTCACTGAGGGATAGAGAAAAAACTTGATTCAATAGCCTACCATCAGAGTCCATTGAATCCTGGACATAACTATGCCGAGATTTCTTAGCTCGATTTAATCCTTTCAATTTAACCAATAAATTGCGGACTGACATCACTACTTTTCGACATACAGATGATGAGCTGATGTACGAGGCATGAGAGTGATATTGCGAGATGCTGAATAAATGCCCCTCCCATGGATTTTCAGAGTGGACACTAGTATCCATATTCTACAATGGTGTAAACACACCAACAAGGATGATGCTGGATTCCTCTGCCAATGGTATTTTACTCGATAAGGAGCCTGCCGAAGCAATTCAAATCTTGAACATGGTGGCCAAAAATGTCTACCAGTTCCCTAATGCCTGCCAAGGCGGCATAAGAAGGCAGGCCACAGCAAACGAGCTAGGAGCATCAGATGCAGTTGTAGCACAAATTGCTCGGTTGACAAAGATGGTAGAAGCTATGCAAGGGCAGAAAAATACCCAGCATGTCAAAGCCATTGATGCCTTTTGCGACCAATGTGGGGGAGACCATGACTCGTCCGAGTGCCAGCATGGAACCAAAACCAGATGCTTTGTGGGGAACTACAACATGAACAACAACCCTATATCGATCACCTACAATCCAGGATGGAAGAGGCACCCTAATTTTTCATAGAGTAACCCTAACAACGCTCAGAATCCAACTAACCAGGTGAACCAATCGTAAGGATTCCAGCAAACTATGTCGTGGCAGCAGCCGCCGCAGCAGCAACAGGAAGCACCCAGTGCTTTAGAGCAGACCTTAAATGCCTTCATGACTCAGACAGGTACCTATATGTCTAACATGGATTATTTGTTAAGAAAACTGATGCTTTCATGGACAGGACTGAGATGAGAATGCAAAATCACGAGGCAACTTTAAAGTCGCGAGAAACTCAGGTAGGGAAGTTTGCGCGTCTACTGAATACTAGATACATTGGAGTACTGCCCAGCGATAATGAAGTCGCAAGGAGATCCACTCATGAACAGTGCAAGGCAATCACAACCAGGAGTGGAAAACAACTCAAGAAACCATGTGCCGACGAACCAAAGGAGACAGAGCCAGCCGCCTCGTCATCCAATTCTACTGATATCCCAACCAAAGAGAAAGCAGAAAAACCAGAACAGATCAATCTCCCTTAAATCAGATTCCCATGCAAGGAGGGTATTGAAAATATTCAACCACCTCCCCTATTCCCTCAGCGGTTGAAGCAAAAAAAGCAAGAGTACCAGTTTAAGAAGTTCCTGGACATTTTCAAACAGGTACACATTAACATACCCTTTGTCGAGGCCATACAACAAATGCCAAATTATGCAAAATTCCTCAAGGATATGGTGTCAAGGTGAGCAAGGATAGGGGAATTCGAAACAGTGTCTATGACAGAAGGTTGCATGAAAATGTACCAAAACCGAGCGCCGCCTAAACTAAGAGACCCAGGCAGCTTCCTCATTCTATACACCATCGGAAACCATTACAGGAGGAAGGTCTTATGTGATCTTGGGGCGATCATTAACTTGATGCCCAAATCGGTGTTTGAAAAGCTGGGAATTGGGAAAGCTCAACCCAGCACTGTCATGCTCCAGTTAGCTGACCGCTCTTATTTCCATCCAGAAGGAAAAATTGAATACATCTCGGTAAGAGTAGATAAATTTATTTTTCCAGGTAATTTCCTCATTTTAGATTGTGAAGCAGATGAGCATGCACCAATCATACTGGGAAGAGCATTCTTAGCCACGGACAGAACTCTAATTGATGTGGAGAAGGGAGATTTGACCATGAAGGTAAATGACCAGCATATAAAACTCAACGTACTTCAGACTCTCAAGAAAGCAAATAGCAAATAAGAGTGCCAGCTGACTCAGACAACTACCTCGGCAGCCTGCCAGACGACTTCTTTGATGACATTGAAGAGGTAAACTGGACTTTTACTCGTCCGGGTAAGTACTTCAAACCTCTTAAATATACAACAAAATAGAGTACCATTGAAAAGCCATCTATTGAATAGTCGCCTAAACTGGAAATGGAACCCATGCCCGAACAACTTAAATATGTTTACCTTGGACTGAACGATACTTTGCCCATAATCATCTCTTCCAAGTTAACGCAGGAATAGGAACGGCGGTTAGTCACGATGCTCGGGCAGCATAAACAAGCCATTGGATGAACAATATCTGACTTGAAAGGAATCAGTCCAGCAATTTGCATGCATAAGATCCTCCTCGAGGAAGATCATAAGCCTATTGTTGATGCCCAAAGGTGGCTAAATGAGGCAATGAAGGATGTGGTAAGAAAAGAAATAATCAAGTGGCTTGATACTGGTATCATTTACGCCATATCCGATAGCAGGTGGGTGAGCCCCGTCCAATGTGTGTCCAAGAAAGGAGGAATGACATTCATCACAAATGAAGATAACGAATTAATCCCAACCAGGACTGTGACCGGTTGGAGGGTTTGAATGGACTATCGAAAGCTGAATAAAGCTACTCGAAAGGACCACTTCCCCTTACCTTTCTTAGACCAAATGTTAGATAGATTGACTGGAAAACCTTACTATTGTTTTCTTGATAGTTACTCAGCTTACGACCAGATTGCTATTGCTCTAGAGGACCAAGAGAAAACCACCTTCACATGCCCATACGGAATATATGCCTTTAGAAGAATGCCGTTCAGACTTTGCAACGCACCAGCAACCTTCCAACTGTGTATGATGGCCATCTTCTCAGACACGGTAGAAGATTTCCTGGAAATCTTCATGGATGATTTTTCAGTCTTTGGGCAAAGCTTCGATAGATGCCTCGGAAACCAGGAGAAAGTACTCGAAAGATGCGAAGAATCCAATCTGGTTTTAAACTGGGAAAATGCCATTTCATGGTAGATGAGGCATTGTCCTGGGCCATAAAATTTCCCGCCGCGACATCGAAGTTGACAGAGCCAAACTAGATGTTATCGAAAAACTACTGCCGCCCACCAACATTAAAGAGATCAGGAGTTTTCTGGGACACGCTGGTTTTTATCGATGTTTTATTAAAAAAATTTTGAAAATCGCTAAACCATTGTGTTCTTTGCTTGAACAGGATAAACCCTTTAACTTCGATGATAAATGCACCAAGGCATTTGAGACATTAAAGTAGAAACTTGTAGCAGCTCCCATTGTAGTACCCTGGAATGGACTATGCCCTTTGAAATAATGTGTGATGCCAGTGACCACTTTGTCGGGGTAGTGCTCGGGCAGAGGAAAAACAAAGTCTCCCATGTCATATACTACGCCAGAAAGACGCTGAATGAGGCCCAAGTGAACTACACTACCACTAAAAAGGAGTTGTTGGCAGTAGTCTTTGCTTTTGATATGTTTCGAGCATATCTCTTTGGGGGCAAAGGTGATAGTGCACACAGATCACTCAGCCATCAAATACCTTTTCTCAAAGAAAGATGTAAAACTAGGGTTGATACGATGGATCCTCCTCCTGCAAGAGTTTGATGTAGAAATCAAAGACAGAAAAGGGAAGGAGAACCAGGTGGCTGATACTTATCACGACTAAAGGGGAGACCTACAGATGCGACCAAAATCCAGGAAAACTTCCCTGATGAGCAAATCCTTGTAGCGACAATAGCAGACCTCACCACTGCCTAGGAAGCATACGCTATAGCCACCGCGACAGATTCTCTAGCAGCCAAGATAGAATCCACACCATGGTACGCTGATATCGTAAACTTTTTAGTTAGTGGCATTTTTCCTCCTGACATGAATTATCAACGGAAAAAGAGGTTCTAAAATAATGCAAAACATTATTAATGGGATGAGCCTCTCCTTTTTAAACAATGTGCAGACCAGGTAATTCGAAGATGCATACCAAAGGAAGAACAACATGAAATCCTCTAACGTTGCCACAACTCACCATATGGAGGACATTTTGGAGGAACCAGAACCGCCGCCAAGGTTCTCCAATCAAGATTCTACTGGCCGATATTATATAAGGATGTCGAGGCATACCAAAAGTAGTGTGATAGATGCCAGCGAACAGGCAATATCTCTAGGAGAAACGAGATGCCATTACAGAATATCCTAGAAGTCGAACTATTTTATGTGTGGGGAATCGACTTCATGGGCCCATTCCCATCATCATGTGGGAACTTATAAATATTACTGATAGTAGATTATGTGTCCAAATGGGTGGAAGCCATTGCTACACCAAAGGATGACTCCAAGACCGTGCTAAATTTTCTCCACAAACACATCTTTACAAGGTTTGGAGTCCTCAGAGCCATAATAAGTGACGAGGGGAAACACTTTGATAATAAATTGATTACCAAGGCATTGCCAAAATATGGTGTCATACATAATCTTGCCACGACATACCACCCTCAAACCAACGGGCAGGCCGAAATCTCAAACAGGGAACTGAAGAGCATTCTTGAAAAGGTGGTTAACCCATCTAGGAAAGATTGGGCCCTTTGGAACCATGATATATTATGGGCATACCGAACAGCCTTCAAAACCCCATTGGGCATGTCACCCTATAGGCTCGTGTATAGAAAAAGCTGCCACTTACCTGTCGAGATTGAACATAAGGCGTACTGGGCCATCAAGATAGTAAACTTAGATTGGGAAAAAGCCGGGCATAAAAGACTCCTGGATCTAAATGAAATTGACGAATTCAGAGCTGCACCGTATGACAACGCTAGTATATATAAGGAGAAAACTAAGAAATGGCACACAAAAAAGTTGTTCCCGCGGCAGTTCATGCCTGGGCATCAAGTTCTCCTTTTTAATTCTCGATTAAAACTGTTCCCAGGAAAGTTGAAATCAAGATGTTTTGGACCTTTCGAGGTGGTCAAAGTAGTGCAGTCACCATAAAGTCCAACAAAGATGGCCATGAATTCATAGTGAATGGGTAGCGGCTAAAGCACTATACAAGGACCCACACTACCGAAGACAAAGAAGTGGTTATGTTAGGAGACGCATACCAATACACCCCTAACATAGCCTTAATCATTTTTCTTTTTAGTTGTTAATTTTATTTAGGAATTAAATTTATTTTTCTTTAATTTTCTGTTATTAGGATGCAGATTTCCATTCAGAATTTATTCCAGTTTACTTTTAGGTTTGTTTTCAAAACTCTTTCACAACTCCACCTTCCCGCCAGCAGTCGCTGAGGGCGGCCAAGCGCTTCAAAATGGCAGCTCAGAAGAGGGTGATCATAACCAACGAAAATGACGAAACCTCCTCCGAGACATCATCAATCTAAGCTTCTCTCTCCTTCTTCTATTTTATTTTTGTCTAATCTATGCTAAATTATGTAGGCATGCATTGAGGACATTGCTCATCTCGAGTTTGGGGAGGGGGGATTAGTCCTCTAATTTTTTTCTTTTTTTATGTTTTTATTTTTATTTTTTGATTTTTAGTTACATTTAGGTCAAATGTAGCATGCCTTTATTTAAAATCTAATGAAGTATTAGTTCGAGAAAAATCCTTGAGTAGTTTTTACCCGCCGCGGTAGATGGCCCGCCTGGGCGGCAACCTTAGCTTGACTTTGGATTGACTTAAAATCTTACTATGATCTAAACTTAAAGAAAACACTCTTTGTGACTAGTTTGATTTTAGAACTTCTAGGAAACTTAGGTACTCCACCTAGTAAACTTGGGTTGAACTTAAGGTTTTTTGAAAAAAAAATGTCCTAGAGGGGGCCGAAACTGGCTCTAAGATAAGCTAGAGGTGCTCAAAACCGGCTCTAAGATAAGCTAGAGGTGCCCGAAACTGGCTCTAGCCAAAAGATGCTAAAAGAAATCATTAGAGGTGCCTATCACCGGCTCTAGTGGTTAATTGCAAAAGAAACTAGAGTGAAACCCAAGGGAATTAAGGTGCTTATCATGGTTTACTTAGAAGCCAAAGAATCATTCTTATCACAAGGACCGCACACACTCACGAGATACATAGTTCGGTTCCGGGTAAGTTCATTGTCATTTGAAAGGTTGCTAATTAGGCGTAAATCTACACGGTATGTAAAGGTTGCTCAAGGTACTCTATCGACTAAAGTTTACATATGATTTTAAGTTTTGGCATATTGTTAGATTGCATTGCTTGAGGACAAGCAATAGTTTGAGTTTGGGGGTGTGTTAAGTGTGCAAAAGTCCTATATTTATGCCCTAGTTTAGCTCAATTATAGTTTTTCTTATGTATAGTTTAGATGTATTTATTAGGAAAACATAAACAAAACTGCATATATTAGATATTCTGCCTTATTTGATGAACTTAATTGATTATATATAAAAGATACTGCTCATTTGTGTTTTCTAAATGTGCGCAGGTACCCGCCCAGGCAGATGTCGCCGAGGTAGCAGAGAGGGCAGAAGAGGAGAAGCTGGAAATTGATGGAGGAAGCTGTTGGATCATCTAGAGAGCTGATCGAGAACTGATAAAGAGAAGAAGCCCATAATGAAGAGTTGTGCCAACCCCTGCACAACAACCCAGACCTCTGCCGAGGCAGTCAACAGTATGCCGCCGAGGCAGCAACTCGAGGAAGGGTGGAAAAATGCAAAGTGGTATGCGACTGAAAGAGCTCGTCAAGCCCGATTTTTGGAGACCACTTGCTCGTGCATTGGATCCCAGTAGACAAAGAAAAGCCATGGTCAAAGTCAAGGTGTAAAAATTCAAACGGGAATCTAGAAAGATTTAATGTTAGATTTGTTCTTTTAATGAGTTGTAATTAGATTCTAACTAGGATTCTTACCCTAAACCGACTTAGACTTAGGCTCCCTTATATATATGTAATCGACTTGAAGTAAAAAACAATTTAGATTAGAGAGAAACCCTCATTCTTGTCGAAAAAACCCTTGTGCCGCCATCTCCATTATGTTCTAAACCTTCCATAGGGCTAAGGGTTGGTTGTGTATTAGTTGTGAGAGTTTTTCTTGTATTCGTTTAGGTTTTCAGTTTTTGCAATAAAATTCAAGGTTTGTTTACTCTTGGTTCTTCATTGTTGCAATCTTTACTAGGAGAGAAGAGGGCATCAATCTATTTGTTCAATATCGGGAGAGTTGGACTCACGAAACGAGTAAACACGGTTTTATCCAACCACGGGGTAAAGCTACTTCAGCTTAGGGATAAGTTAGAAGTTCAACGGCTAAGAGAGGCTTCATAATCGGTTGGTGTTCATCCTTAGATTCACACCGGGAGGTATTATCCAAGACGTGTTCGACAATAGTACTTCAAGCTTAAAGATAAAAGGAAGTCATCGAAGGGAGCCTTGCCGAACCTTGAATCATCGCTTAACTGCCAGGCAGTCACATTGGTCTCTGCCGAGGCGGGCTTCTGCCAAGGCATACTCGTGGGCGGCTACTGAAGTTGTTGAATTGATCTGCAAAACTATGCCGAGATAGTGCATCAAATCTCCACACTACAAAGCATTCCAATACCTGCCCATTCTCTAACTTTGATTTCTCAATTTATTTTACTTGCTTTAATTTTAGTTTTAATCAAACCAACTCTCAATAATTGTGTTTTTACTTTTTACTTGTGCAGAAAAGTGAATCCTGAAGGTTGTCACAATCCCTATGGAGACGATATCTTAAATACTATAACTTGGCACCGTGTATACTTGCACGCAATTTGCGCATCACTTTTACACGCAACAGTGACATTAAAGTCTTCAAAAATGATCCATAGAGAGTGGATAATAGTAGCCAATCTACGAAGATGAAGCCACAAAGGTTTATGCTTAGTGGCATTAGGACTAACATAAACAACCGTGGCTAGGAGGGAGCTTTCATCACTATTGTTAGTAACCCGACAATGAGTACATTGGAAATGATTTATAATGACATCAATAGTAATAGAATCATACCAAACGATCCATATGCCACTTGAGAAACCCGCGGCCTCAACACGATTGGATTTGGGAGGCCACAAGGAAGAGATAAAAGATTCAACTTTCCTACCACTTATTCGTGGTTCAACGAATGCAACCATATCCGACCGATTATCATTCAAAAATTGTCTCACCGTCTGAAGGAGACGAGAGTGGTCGTAGCCCTAAACATTCCAACAAAATACTTTAAAATTCATAAGATAAATGATGATTTAAAGAGGTAGTTTAACACATATTCCAGCATTGCAACATCTTTCTCGCCACCCAAATTGTGGTCGCTATCATTCACATTACTATCATCACTTTTAGTGGGTGATGACAAGCTACAAGGACGATCTTTGGAGGAGAGTACTAAGTCTGTCGAACTGTCAGGTGGTTCACCCATAGGAGGGTATTGGGTAGTGCTCACATCCATCATTGAAGTATCATGTATATTAGGATCAAAATTCTCATCGAGAGCAATGGTCGAATGTCATGTTTTGTCTAGAGATGACTTTTCACGAACAAGTGACATTACCTGAGAACTATTGGGTTTACTATTGTTGCACGAGAGAACTGGGAAGTCTGAGAAGGCGAGCTTAAGGGGTTTTCAAACATTAACAATTGTAGGAGCCTGAGGAGGAATCATTGTTTTGCCTTTGCGCTTCAATTTCATAACGACTGATGTTGGGCGGTTTTGAGTAGTTTCATAGCGTTGTCTGAGACATCATAGACAGATTCTTTAACTTCATCACTTGCCACATCATAAATTGGGTTGAACCGCGACTCCCGAAAAACAATACCATTAAGATGATCATTGTTGCTGTTTTGCTTCATGGCAGCTCTACGCAACCTATGCTCAACAACCATTCATGGACCAAAATGTTCTTTGGTACAAGCGTGATCACTTTTAGGCTACTACCGATCTTCATTTACATTGGTTGTGTTGGTGTGAGTGTCGGGGCAAACATCTTGGTGGTTACCATATTTGCCACATTGGAAGCAAACAGTAGGTAAGGATTCATACTCCACAATTCGAACCCTGCCATTGATCAATATCTTAGAGATTAGAGGTTTAATGAGGTCAACAGTTATGTCCATTCGAGCGAAGTGTCCTCTGCGGCCACTTTCATTATGATAATTGAGTTTAATCATTGAACCAATAATTTCACCAATCTCAATAATAATACTCCTTTTGTGCAAGGTGACTGGTAATCCTAGAAGGCGGACCCATGTTGCGACCTTTCTCAGAAATGGTTTTAAAATTGAGAAATCGGGAGTCTAAGGCTCTACTACTAGATAATGTTTGAAAACCATCCATGGCCCATCAGAGAGTGCATTGAGATAATCCAATCTTGTATGAAAAGTGACTAGGAAGTAGTCATTTTCAATATCCATAAGCTTGATGGCTTGCTTCGATTTCTATAGATCATAAATTTTATCGTGCAAGGTAGTTTATCCAATCCTTCTTTCAAGATATTTGATGACTATCGTTGTTCCAGACTCTTATCCGCTAGTGAAAGGATGCGCTCTGAAAAATCGATTGAGATTAATCCATCTATTAAAGATCTGATTACTTCTCCCTCTTTAATCTCAATATCTTCTTCATTCAGAATCTCGTTAGAATCGTGTGGATCATTGCGATTTTCATTCATCGGAGAATCCTTATACGAAGGAATTAGACCTTGAAAACTTGACCCGAGACCTGAGAATTGAATCAATTTACCTGAACAGAGACCCAAAAAATGACCCAAAAACGATGATCCGAAAACTTAAATAAACCAAATCGAATCTCAGTTAAACCAAAAATAGAATTGAACTGACTTTCAACCGAACCAAATGGACCTGAATCGATTTTCAACCGAACCGAATGGAACTGAAACGAAAGCAACTAGAACTGAAGGCAACTCGAACTAAAAAAATAAATTAATATAAATAAATAAAGATGAGATGTGAACTGTCGCACAACTCACCAAAAAGTCAAATATATATGCTATATAAAGTCATATATAGGGTGGAAAAACATAACTCATCCTAAAAACCCGATATTGACCCGACCCAAAATCAGCCGACCCAAAATCAACCGAACGGAAAATCAACCGAACTAACATCCTGACCCGGTACCCGAATCGAAATCACCATAGACTCAAACTAAAACCGAACCAGGCCCGAACCGAACCAAACTTAAACTGAATGTAGTCAGACCCAAAATGACCCGAACCAAAACCAAATCGAATGACACATTCACCACCTCTAGAAGGAATCTATTGGGCAGTAGATGCTTCTTTATAAATATTCATTGTTGCCTCAGCAGCAGGGCCATCAGAAACTCTATTTGGCGGATTGTCGTCTAGTTTCTTTACTTTTTAGGTATTTTTTGGATCGTCGAGGCTATCTCTAAAAAATCTGATTGTAACACCTCGAAAACCGGTTTAGTCGGAATCATGATTCAAAGATCGGGAATCCGATCTTAAAATGTCTAAATATTGCATCTATATTGATTATGTTGTTAATTTCATGGTTAGAGACCTTAATTAAACCTATTCTTAGTCAAGGACTTCTTTAGAAATGTTGAAAATTATGTTTTTAGGCAAGGTGTATCATTACAAGGGAAACTGTACCGATACGGTTCTGGCAAGGCGTTTCGATACAGTAATGAGGGTATCGATACAGTCCAACAGTTTTAACTAACTTCCTAAATCTGGCTTAGTCGTATCGATACAGCTTCATGTGTATCGATATTGGTCCCTGTAGAAAACAAAATTTTAATCCTTTTTGCAAAGATTGAAGCTTGGTGGTGACTCACCAGCTTGCTTACCACCTTCTCTCACGCGAATGATCAAAAAAGTGACTGAATAGCCATCAATTTCCTTTGAATTGATAAGGCGCATGAGAAGATAGAATTCCTTGTAATAAGCAAACCCTTTAGCATAAGAAAACTTCCTATTAGCTAAGAGTGAGGTGGAGCAATAATTAAGCCTGGACTCACCATAAATGGATAGAGAAAAAGACCCTCCTTTGTTTTGATATCTACTGAAGCATAAGTTCTCATCTTTGCTATCCTGTACCTAAGCAAGCATCACCATTGTTGCTTTCTCTCCACCAAGCTCAAGCTTACACCTCTCTATTTGATCCTTTTGAACTCAAGCTTCTCTTGCTTTAAGAGCTTCAATCCATAACCATTGATTGGGTAAATGGAATCCCTAATTCTATTGTAAATTCCACCGATTAATGAATGTCCAATCTCGAGTTATAAGTTCTAAGCTAAGCCTTTGTTCTTCAAGCTTTGATTCATGAATTCATTGAATAGCTATTGGCTATTCTAAGTTAAGTAATCTATATCGATTGTAACATATTCCCATTGTTTTTCCTAGTTCAAGTGTGGAAGCTAGCCTATCTTCTCCATCGAAAGCTAAGAATAAAGAAATCGTTATCTAAGAGCCTTTGTATCGAGGTAAGTGTAGTCGGAGTCTCGAGAGTTGGCTAGGTGCCATCTCGAATCATTGGTCATTGTTTTTTGTGTGACTAACCATTGTGTTGAAGGATTTTACATAAACATCATTGAAATTTTTTTTATTAATTTATTTTTTTGTGTATAGAGTATTGACCCCTACATATAGTTATCAAAGCATTGAGATATGTTCTTTGTTGTTTAATCATTGTAATGTGTTTATTGTTATCACCTATTGCTTTGACCATATGATTTTTGAGCTATTGTTGTAACCCCCTTAGCCCGGTCTAGTTGCAAGACCGAACCAAGTGAGCTACACGGGGAAAACCGAAGAAAAACCCGCTAAGATTTCCCTTCGATTAGCAACCCTTTAGCAATATTTTATTAACATTTTATCTTTTCTAGAGGCTTCACATTATTCCTACATGTTCATGCAAGCAGGGGTTAAAACCTCGCCTCATTCGGACATCAATTCGAGTCCAATTGGCCCTTACAGCGATTAGGGACCAAAACGCAAAGAAACAAAACTTCAGAACAGTCTATAACTAACAAAACAGACACCTGTTTCAGAACAGACCAAGACTATTTTGGAACTACCAATTCCAGTAGCAAAACGTACCGAAACATGGCTCACCTATTTCAAAACCCTCTTGTCTGGGACGATTCCCCTGCCTCAGATACAACAGAGGCGTATCGAAACGTCCTCGCGTTTCGATACAGGCCTGAAAATGGCCTTGGGGTCTCGGAACAACCCTTATGTGTTTCGGAACATCTAGGCCAAATATGCACACCGTATCGAAATGGTAGCAGCTGTTTTGAAACACATACCATAAAAAGACTCACTACAGCAAATATAAACACTCAAACATGATTCAAACAACATGCTAACATTAGATCACATATAGAAAACTTTAAGCATTCAACATGTTTAAGCAACCACATAAAATGTCGAACTTAAAACCAAACCATTATCCAACACATAAAGGTCATAAACAAGACCAAAAAGGCATCATAAACATGTCTCAACAAAGGGAGTCTCAAAACAAAACCTCCCAAAGCATAAAGCTCCTATCCCATTGCTAACATACTATTATTTGATTCCAAAACCATACTTGAGCAAAATATAGACTCTTGGACACCTCCTTGCTTCCTTGTTTCCACGAATGGTCTACGGGTCTGCATTGCTAGAAAAGAGAGCGTAAGCAAGAATGCTTAGTGAGATGTGCTCAAAACAACAACAAAAACAACAATGCAGTTTTTAAACCATTTTGCTTGCTTTTGAAAACAAAGTCATTTCACAAATCATTTCACCAAAGCAAATTTCCAACATAATATGCTCATTAAATCTCATTCTTGAACTACAAATCAAAGCATAACATCCATAACCACATGGATCATATTTTCAATGCTTCACAACAACCTCGACATAAATAAAGCATAAGAGCAATTTAAGTATCATGAGTATATTGACATCTTAGCACTTTTACTCGGATATGCAGATAATGTTCGATGGAATGCCCATCACCGTAATCAAGACAACTAGACAACATCCGGTGGAATGCCCATCATCGTACTCACAACGTCTAGTAAATATAAGCTTCCGGTGGAATGCCCATCACCGTACTCCTCCTTAGTGGAATCTAACATCACTAAGGTCACGCGCAAATTTTACCATTATAGTGCACTCTTATCCTATTGGTCGACCAATTATATCCGGTAATAATATCTCATCAAGTGTCAATATACCCATCAAGGCCACACTTACCCACTGTTTTTCAAGGCCACAAGCATAACATCTCTCATCCCATTCTCATACACATTTCCATGCATAGCATGTACTCAACAACATATATCTGTTTAAAACACAAATCAAACATGGGATTACATGATTCAACATCTTAACATCTCAACACATATGAAATCAGAAAAATTCATCATTTGCAATAAAACATATTTATGCTCAATAAAAATCAAGGTAAAAACCTGAAAACAAAGGCGAAAACAACCAAACTTACTCTCGAGCTTAGATTGGATTTTCAAGCTCAATCTAAACCCTCAAAATCTTGTCCTTAACCATGTTAAGGCTTTATAAAACAGTTCCACTCACCAAAACTACACAAATCTAGTCGAACACCCAAATCAAGCCTTCGAATCGTCCGATATCGCGTCCGAAGTTCCCAAATCAGTTTCCCATACTTCTCTAATGATGGATTTTCCCCCTTTTCCCAATGAAAAACCTTGAGAAAACTTTGAAATCTTGAGTGAAAATGGTTGTTTGGATGAGAGCTCTTTGAAAGAAAGGTTGAGAGAAATATAACGTCAATTTTGCATAAAGATGATAACCTTTTAAAATTATCCTTTGTTATATTTTAAAAATCCTTTTTAAAACATTTTAGAAATCAAAATATTTAGGGGAAAAATTTGAAATTAGACTTGCCTAATAAGCTCCTTAAAGATTCAATATTTTGATTCTTTTACAAACTAGTCACCAAAACAGTTTTGAAACTTTACATTTTAGCCACTAGACTAAAATTTCCACTTTCCAAAAACAATTTTCCAAAATTGTTTCCACCATAAATCATATATACATAAATAATGATTTAAAACCATTTTCCCATAATTTTAATCCATCAAAAACCTTTTATTTAAAATAAATCCCGAAACTAGTCTAAACCGGTAAAACTAACCAGAACGAACCTTCAACCAAATTCGGCTAACTTCCGGACCCTAAACTCGGGGCATTACAATTGTTATTGAATCGTTGCTATAAAACTATTGCTATCTAGCTATTGATTATTATACCTTGGGATCGAAGTATTGGATACAATTGGCATGCCACAAAATTCATGAGCTCATTGGTACGGGTTTATTGTTGTGCGACGGAGGGATGTTTTAAAATTGTGCGGCAAAGGATATAGATACCATTATTGTTATTGTTGGTAAGGAGGTGGGATTCGTGTATCTATATACCGAGAATTGATCCAAGGGAAAGGCTATTGATTATTGTTATTGCTTATCGATATGGAAACTATTTGATATGTTGTTGATTTTGCTATTATTATGATTATTGATACCATATCATGAATTAAGGATGATGAATAAGTCATATTGATCTATATGTTTTTTATTATGTTTAGTGTTGTCATTCAATTATGTTAAAAGGGAATAACATGATCATTCATTGTTATTGGCTACCTCACTTAGACTATGTAAGTCTAATGCATTCATCTTCCATATTTCAGGTTAAGAAAGTTATCGGTTCGAGATCGGGATTAGTTGAAGTTCGGCAAGTCACCCCAAGCTTAAAGTGAAGTATTTTGTCCTTGCGAACTTCTAGAATGGTGGCAAAGTAGTTAAATTAGTTGGTTTTGTTGTTGGGACTATATGAGTAATGGCTATGTATTGTATAAGTTTAAGTGGCCCTAAATGACCCTTTTGGTAATGACTAAAAATGGCCTAATGTGCATATTTGGCTTAAAAGTGGAAAAACATGGTAAATGGGTTAAGAATGGCATGAAACTTGACATACTGGTAGATTATATGTTTATAAGCTTGCTGGTAAAAATTGGTAATATTTGGACAAGGATTAATGGGTTAAAATTATTAAACACCAGCTAAAATCTGTCATTACAGGTCAGACGTATCGATACGGGTCATGGCGTATCTATATGGCCCTACATAATTTGTTAAGCTGAAACAGGGCGTATCGATACACTCTAGGGGTGTATTGAAATGAGAATTGGCAGTGTAGTCCGAAATATTAATTTGATCGATACGACTCTTAGAGCGTATCAAAATGGTCAACTTTGGTCAACCCGTATCGATACAAGGCTAAGCGTATCGATACGGGGTCTGTGCAATTAAACTTGATATTGAAAGTGTGCCTTTCCATATCGATATAGTACCTCTGTGTATCGATACGACATTGGTAAAATCTGCTAAAAGGCATGAAACATAGTTTACATTATTTACGATTGAGTTCCTGAATAATTTGGACTAAACCTATGCTTGTTTGTATTGATTATTGTTTTATTTTGCCACCTATGAGTTATATTTTTGTATATTATGACTTGCCGATTGATCTGATCTCTTTATGTATAGATGTCTAACTCAAATCAAGCTCGAATAGATGAGCATGTCGTGGACTCCTCTGTTTGAGGTGAGGGAGTCATAAGGAGAGATCCTTTGAATCTGCAAATACCTTCGATAGGAAATCCTGAGCCTGAAGTACAGTTTGCTCAAGCCGAATGTATTAAGAACATGGCTGAAATGTTCAAAGTACTTGTGACTTTTATGAGGGCTGAGCAACCTTTCAAACCCCCATTGTTGACAATGTTAATACTCGAGCTCCCACATTGATAAGCTTAAACAGTATCCGGTCTACACCTTCACCGGACAGGATCTGGATAACCCCGAGATAGCTGAGTATTGGCTAGAAAACATGCTCAAGATTCTGAATAGGCAAATAAAGTGCCCTGAAGAGCATAAATTAGAGTCTGCCTTGGCTTTGATCGTAGAAGAAGCTCAGAGCTGGTGGGGTACCATGACACTCACTGTACTTGAGCATAAGATTACGTGGGACTTCTTCCTTCGAGAGTTCCTCAAGAAATACATCAGTGACCATTATCTCGCTGAAAGGCGTAAGAAGTTCTTCCACTTGACACAAGAAGGAAGACTCGTGGAGTAGTACATTCAAGATTTCTGTATGTATGCAAGGTATGGTGCTGAGATAATATGTATTGAGAAAGAGAAATGCAGGATGTTTGTATAATGGTCTCTATGATGAATTACGTCCCCTCTTCACTGTTGTGGAGATAGAGGACTTCCAGATCCTTGTGAACCGAGTCATTGCTACCGAAGCCTCAGAACAGGCTCATGAGAAAAGAAAAGAGAACAAAAAAACGATCTGAAAAGAGGCACCAAGAGGAGTCCTAATCCTTTGAATCATTTAAGAAAGAGAAGCACAACGTGCATTAAAAGCCTCCCCGATATGAGTATTCCTCTAATCCACAAGTGGTGACTCAATTCTATCCTAGTGGTTATCCTATTGAGGGCATTGAAGGCTCTAGGAAGAATCAAAGTATCTAGTTTGCAACTATTGCCAAAATAGACATCCTAAAGGACAGTGTCGTAAGAAATCTGGAGCTTGTTTCTTTTGTGGTGAAATGGGACACCTAATCTGAGATTGCACAAGGAACAAGTCCGCTTCTGTATCGGTTAATGCATTTCCTGCACAGTCCTTTCGAGGCAAGGGAAGAAATCAAGGATCCTTCGGAAAATCTGGAGGATCGTCTAAAGCATCATACAAGCCCGAGTCTAAACCTTCTGCTCAGATGTACCATATGAAAGTTGTGGAACAAGGGAATGATCAGTACACTAACTCAGGTAAAAATTTGAAGACGAATTTTTCTTAAGGGGGAGAATTGTAACATACCGAAAACCGGTCTAGTCGGAATCAGGTTCTGACGATTGGGAGTCCGGTCTTGAAATGCCTAAATATTGCATCCATATTGATTATGTTGTTAATTTCATGGTTAGGGACCTTAATTAAACATATTCTTAGTCAAGGACTTCTTTGAAAATGTTGAAAGTTATGTTTTTGTCCAAGGCGTATTGACATAAGGGAAATTGTATCGATACGGTTCTGGCAAGGCATTTCGATACAACAAGGAGGGTATCAATACAACCCGAAGGTTTTAACTAACTTCTTAAATCTGGCTTAGCCAAATCGATACAGCTTCACGTGTATCGATACAGGTCCCTATAGAAACCAAAATTTGTAATCATTTTTGCAAAGATCGAAGCTTGGTGATAATTCACCAGCTTGCTTACCACCTCCTCTCACGTGAATGATCAAAAAAAGTGACTGAATAGCCATCAATTTCCTTGGAATTGATAAGAGGCATGAGAAGATAGGATTCCTTGTAATAAGCAAACCCTTAAGCATAGGAAAGCTTTCTATTGGCTAAGGTGAGGTGGAGCAATAATTAAGCCTTGACTCACCGTAAATGGATAGAGAAAAAGGCCATCATTTGTTTTGATATCTACCGAAGTATAAGTTCTTATCTTTGTCATCCTCTATCTAAGCAAGCATTGCCATTGTTGCTTTCTCTCCACCAAGCTCAAGCTTACACCTCTCTATTTGATCCTCTTAAACTCAAGCTTCTCTTGCTTTAGGAGCTTCAATCCATAACCATCGATTGGGTAAGTGGAAACCCTAATTCTATTGTAAATTCCATCGATTAGTGAATGTCCAATCTCGAGTTATAAGTTCTAAGCTAAGCCTTTCTTCTTCAAGCTTTAATTCATGAATTCATTGAATAGCTATTGATTATTCTAAGTTAAGTTATCAATATCGATTGTAATGTATTCCCATTGTTTTCCCTAGTTCAAGTGTTGGAGGAAGCTAGCCCATCTTCTTCATCGAAAGCTAGGAATAAAGAAATCATTATCTAAGAGCCTTCGTATCGAGGTGAGTGTAGTCAAAGTCTCGAGGGTTGGCTAGGTGCCATCTTGAATCATTAGTCATTGTTTATTGTGTGACTAACCATTATGTTGAAGGATTTAACATAAACATCATTGAAAGCTTTGTTGGTAAGTGTGGTATGGAGTATTAACACTACATATAGTTATCAAAGCATTGGGATATGTTCTTTGTTGTTGAATCATTGTCATGTGTTTATTGTTATCGCCTATTGCTTTGACCATATGATTATTGAGCTATTGTTATTGAATCGTTGCTATAAAACTATTACTATCGAGTTATTAATTATTGTACCTTGGGAATGAAGTATTGGATACAATTGGCATGCTATAGAATTCACGAGCTCATTGGTACGAGTTTATTGTGGTGCGGCGGAGGGATGTGTTGGGTATTGGTCGAATTGGTGCAGCGGAGGATATAGAGACCATTATTGTTATTGTTGGTGAGGAGGTGAAATTCGTGTATCCATGTACCGAGAATCGATCTAAGGGAAAGGCTATTGATTATTGTTATTGCTTATCGATGTGGAAACTATTTGATATGTTGTTGGTTTTTCTATTATTATGATTATTGATACCATATCATGAATTAGGGATGATGAATAAGTGTTGACCCTCCAAAAGTACTAATTTATATGCCTATTTCACATGATTTTTCTTGTCTTTTGAGTAGGTTTAGTTGCATTTAGGTTTAGAAACCATGCATTTGCATTAAGAGTTGGTATTTGTTGTTATGCCAGTGTTAAGGGTTGTTTTTTACTTCTTTTTGAAGGATAGCATAGCAGAGCAGACCGGCAAAGAAAGAAAGTGATGCCGTGAAGGATGCCAGGTTGCCGTTGGCACGGAAGGTCGAACAATACCAAGCATTGATTCGCATAGAAGAGTACATAATGCCAGGCCAAGAAGCTAGTAACTCTGAAAAAATAGGACCAGATCAGGCTGCGAAGAAATAGGGATTAGACCAATTCCCGAAAAAAATAGGAAGCAGTACCAAGCGCGGTTGGCATAACCATGCCAAGTAGCAATGCCAGAAGAGCGTTGGCACGATAATGTCAGCCCTAGCTTGATAAGCTATCACACCGAGAGGATAGAGCTCTATCTCTTATCCCTTGATCATTTTAAATTCAAATATAAAGGCTTATATCATCATTTCCTTTACACGCCTATATAAAGGCCAATTGATCAAGCAATGAGGGGGATGATCGGAGAGAGATCATGTGTGAAAGAAACTGGAGTTCAACTGTTGACCTAAGCCTGGCCGTGGAGTGCTGCATCGAGGGAACCTATCCTAGCCCATTCGAAGTCGGCTTATTTTATTTTAATTTTGTTTTTAAGATGATGATTATTGAAAACAATATTGGTTTGTTGGTTTTTAACCCTAGCATTAACTAATTTCTTAATGTTGAGGGGTGTTTGGTATAACGTTATGACATTCACTTTTTTTGAATAAATCACCACTGTGTTGGCAATGTTTTGTTCCATCTGGCATGTTTTTAGTTTTCAAAGAGTAATGCCAAGCGAGAGCTAGCACTCTTTCTTTTAAAATACTATGCCAATCAACGACTGGCATAGTTGGACTTTTGCAACTCAATATCATAACTAACTTGGGTGGCAATGATCGAATGCTAGATACTGACGTGAGATGCTTCGAGAGAAGATGTTCAAGTAGATGAACTTACTTCGGGAGTGAAATCTACCCCTCAGGAGTAAAGGTTAGAACTTAATCGAATTAATTAAAGAAAGACTATATTATAGAGATATAAGGGTTTTTACTTGATTAAATTAGGGTATTGCCATCGAGAGAGGCAATGCCACAAATTTTGAACATGCTCGGCAAAGCAATGCCAAGACAGGATTTATTTGCGGATTGCATGGCATGATTAACGTGATTGCCAAACACTCATTGTCAATATTCATCTTTTGTTAAAACTCTCTCTTGCCAACGTTTCATTACTTTTATTTCTCTTATTTTATTTTAGCTTTATCTTAAACCACTTTCAACTCAAAACAAACATTTCTCTTGAAGACAAGTAAACCCGCAAAGCAATCGAAATTCCAAAATGAATTCCTTGTGGGATCGATAACTCAGCTTAACTGATGTATTACTTGCAGACCGTGTATACTTGGACGCAATAGACTTTACTTAGCACTGTTTTCATACATTAACAACATCTTTTATGCCCTATTTCCAGCAATTAGTCATTCACGCCGAGAGTCTACAAGTTTTTGGCGCCGTTGCCAGGGACTGCAAAGGATTTAATTGTTTTTAGTTTTTACTTGTTTTGTTTTGTTTTTATTTTTTTCTTTTATCATTGTATGCCCAGAAAACGTACTAAGAGGGAAGTTAGACCATTAGATCTTGAGATTGAACTCACGTTGTGTAGATTGAGAAAGAAGATCCGAGAGATGAATCACAGAAGTCAAGGGAACGAAGGAGTAAATGGTGTTCAAAACAATCAGGAGAATCAACCAAACAATGGAGGGATACCATTACACAATGACAATGTTGTCAATACTGCCGAAGAAGAGAGACCCATTCGAGAACAATCAACACATGACATCACAGGCTTAATGCCAGGAGTTATTGGCAATGAGGTAAATGCATCAAATTTCGAGCTTAAACCCGTAATGATCTGAGGATACTATGAAGATGAAACTTTTTACTTTCTCTTTGAGGGACAAAGCAAAGACGTGGCTCAATTCTTTGCCACCTGGCTCAGTCACTTCCTGGGCAGATCTATGCCAAAAGTTCTTAACACGATTTCAGTCGCCAACACTCACTGTCAAGCTACATGGTGAGATCATTACCTTTAGGCAGGCCGAGGATGAGACCCTATATGATGCCTGGGAAAGATTTAAGGACTTGTTAAGAAGTTGTCCTATGCATGGGTTACCAAATTGGACCCAGATACAAACCTTCTACAACGGATTGAACACACAGACAAGAACTGTTGTTGATGCCTCAGCAGCCGGATCATTGCTCGACAAAAACTATACAGATGTTGTTGGCATCCTTAAAAGGATATTCATAAATGATTTTGAATATCATGTTGCTCGACTTGGGACTGAAACCAAAGCCAGTGGAAAATTACAGTTGGATGAGCTAATGTCCATCCATGACGAGATTTCCAACCTCACCAACATGGTGAAAACTTTGCAAAAAAGTAATGAGTCCCAAGTAGTTAAAGTATTAGAGCCATTTTGCACTATTTGTTGAGAGAACCACCATGCGGATGAGTGCCCAGTCAATCTTGTGTCGGTAAATTTCATTGGCAATTCTGGATGTTATTACAATTCTAACTCCAATTCTTATAATGCAGGTTGGAGGCATCACCCTAACTTGGCTTGGGGAAACCGAAGGGGAAACTATTACAATGTACATCGCCAGAATGCCCAGAGGCAAAATCAGAATGTCATGTCAACATTCTACCAAAACACTATGTCGCAAGGAGTTCAAAATAATTTCCAGCATGGGCAAAGGCTCAATCAAGGGGGCAATCATACAGAATACACAGAGCAGGATGATGTCACTCTTCATAGTCTAGCAGATTCAATACGGAATTTGGAGATCCAAATGGGACAGCTTGCAAATGCACTTAACAATCGGCCACAAGGAACTTTGCCAAGTGACACTGAAGATGCTCGGCACAAAGGTAATAAGCAATGCAAGGCCATAACCCTTCGAAGTGGTAAACACTGTGAGGCAGAGACGGCTGCCAAGCAGCCAGTCCATTGCCAAGGTGAAAAGCCAGTGCCATCAGACAAGCCCAGGGAAGCAGAAAAGGAGAACCCCAAAACAGATGATGTCGGTACTAGTACCAATTTTGATGCCAGACCTGATGCCAATAATAGTGTCAAACTTAATGACCAGCATGATGCCAACATCGAGGATAAACAGACTGAGGTTAGACACAGGACTGATGCAAGGACTGCGTTGGCAAAGTCATCGGCACCGTCATATGTTTATCCGCCACCACCATTTCCAGCAAGACTTCAAAAGCACAAGCAAGATCAGCAGTTTAAGCGCTTCTTGGAAGTCCTTAAACAACTGCAAATCAACATTCCACTGGTAGAAGCCCTTGAACAAATGCCCAACAATGTGAAATTTATGAAAGATATTTTGTCCAAAAAAGGAAGTTGGGCGAATTTGAGATTGTAGCACTCACGCAAGAATGCAGTGCCATGATCCTAAACAGATTGCCACCAAAGTTGAAAGATCTGGGGAGTTTCACAATTTCCTGCACCATTGGCAACAAATTTGTGGGCAAGGCATTATGCGACTTGGGTGCTAGTATTAACCTGATGCCAGTGCCTGTTTTCAAAACTCTTGGCATAGAAGCGAGACCCACCACCGAGACGCTCAAGTCGGAAGACCGATCCTATGTACATCCCAAGGGTAAGATTGAGGATGTCTTGGTAAAGGTAGATAAATTTATATTCCCAACTGATTTTATCATTTTGGATTATGAGGTCAATGTGAATGTTCCAATTATTTTGGGTAGGCCATTTCTTGCCACGAGTTGGACTCTTATTGATGTTCATAAAGGGGAACTAACAATGCGAATGAATGATCAACATGTTAATTTTAATGTGTTTAAAGCATTGAAGTGTGCATATGAGCCAGATGAATATCAGAATGAGGAGACTATGGAGTCTGTTTTTATGATAAACATGACACAGTTGTGCCAGGATGCAGAATTTGATACCAGCATGCTTGATGGCATTGCTGAACTTTTTGAGGAACCTGAGGAATCAGCCTTGGAGGCTGAAGAAGTAAACCATTTTGAACCATTAGAGTTGGTTGGCAAAGAAAGCGCTGCCCCAAAGCCATCAATAGAAGAACCGCCAGAATTGGAGCTTAAGCCATTGCCAAGGCACCTCAAGTACGTCTATTTAGGTAAGAACTCTACTCTGCCAGTGATCATTGCCACTGATCTCACCCTTGATCAGGAGGCAAGGTTGTTGGCAACATTAAAACCCTATAAGCAAGCGTTGGGTTGGACCTTGGCAGATATTCGAGGTATTAGGCCAACCATTTGCATGCATAAGATCATCTTGGAAGAGTATCATGGTAAGACCATTGAGGGTCAAAGGAGGCTGAATCTGAGCATGAAGGAAGTTGTAAAGAAAGAGATTATCAAATGGCTTGATGCCGGGATAATCTACCTCATATCCGATAGCTCTTGGGTTAGCCCAGTTCAATGCGTGCCAAAGAAGGGTGGCATGACTGTTATGCAAAATAGCAAGGATGAGTTGATCACCTCTAGAACGATCAAATAATGGAGAGTGTACATGGATTATAGGCGGTTGAAAAAAGCCACGAGGAAGGACCACTTCTCACTGCCTTTTATCGACCATATGTTAGACAGATTGGCAGGTAAAGCTTTCTATTGTTTTTTAGATGGCTATTCGGGTTATAATCAGATTGCAATAGCCCCTGCTTGGGGTGAGCGTTCGATCGAGTCGTGTCGAGTCAAAAAAATTTGAGTTATTCGAGTTGACGCGTCGTATTTTAAAACTCAAACTATATTTGAATTTTTTTTTATTTGAGTCGAGTTTAAGAAAGTCGAGTCGAGTTTTCGAGTTCCTATAAAAATTTAATTGTAATTATTTATCATGTTATAGTATTGTTTGATTCTAATTTAAACTACTTTCTCTAATCATATAAGATATGCACATATATATTTTTCATATTTTTTCACATGTAACAATATTTCTTCATATTTTTATATATCGATATGTATATATCATAAAAAATGAGGGACTCCTCTCGAACTTAAAAATAAATCCACTAATTACTAAAAATTTCAAGTTATTTAAATTTCCATTTTACAACTCAAACTTTATTTGAAATTTTTTCGACACGTTCGAGTTTATGAAATTTAGATTTGAGTCAAGACGAGTCGAGTATTTTTCGCCTTGATCCGAGTCGATTTATTCGGTTTTTTCGATTGGAGTCGAGTTTTGCTCACCCGTAGCCCTTGTCGATCAGGAAAAGACCACATTCACCTGTCCCTATGGGACATTTGCTTTTAGAAGAATGTCATTTGGTTTGTGTAACGCACCGACAACGTTTCAACGTTGTATGATGTATATTTTTTCCGATTTAATTGAGCATAACATGGAAGTTTTTATGGATGATTTCTCAGTGTTTGGTAACACATTTGAGGAGTGCATTCAGAGTTTGGAACATGTACTAAAAAGATGCATCGAGACGAACCTACTGTTTAATTGGGAAAAAATGCCACTTCATGGTGAAGGAGGGCGTTGTTCTTGGACACAAGGTAACCAAAAGAGGACTAGAGGTTGATCCAGCAAAATTAGAGGTAATCAAGCAACTACCACCTCCCACAAGTGTTAAAGGTATAAGAAGTTTCTTAGGACACGCAGGTTTTTATCGAAGATTAATTAAAGATTTTTTAAGATATCTAAGCCTTTATGCTTGTTATTGGAAAAAGATGCAACTTTTGCTTTTGACGATTCTAGTTTGAGAGCGTTTCAGGTTCTTAGGGATAAATTGATCAATGCCCCAGTAGTCGTGGCACCATATTAGAATGAGCCCTTTGAGCTCATGTGTGATGCCAATGACTATGTCGTCGGTGCAGTGTTGGGACAACGGCATAGTAGAGTTTTCCATACCATCTATTATGCCAGCAGAACCTTGAATGAACACAACTTAATTACTCTATAATTGAGAAATAATTTCTTGCAGTTATATTTGTGTTTGATAAATTTAGATCTTATTTGATTGGTAATAAAGTTGTTGTTTTTACAGATCACTCGACATTGAAGTACCTCTTCCTAAAGAAGAATGCCAAGCCGAGATTGATATGATGGATGCTCCTACTTCAAGAATTTGTCCTCGAGATCCGATACAAGAAGGGCAGTGAAAACTTAGTAGTTGACCACTTATCCCGATTAGAGCATCACCTAGAGGATGGTAAGACTAATGCCATCAGAGATGAGTTCCCAGACGAGTATTTACTTGCAGTCAATGCCACGCCATGGTATGCCGACATAGTCAATTATCTGATAAGTAAGATCATGCCACCAGATTTGGGGTACAATGCCAAGAAACGGTTTTTGGGCTATGTCTGGCAGTATTATTGGATGAGCCATTTCTATTTAAGCAATGCGCTGATCAAGTGATCCGCCGTTGTGTGCCAGAGGATAAGCAACATGCTATTTTGTAGTCATGCCATGTCGCGCCATATGGAGGACACTTCGTAGAAATGAAGACTGCTGCCAAGGTGTTGCAGTCAGGATTTTATTGGCCTACACTGTATAAGGATGCCCACGACTATGCCAAGGCATGCGACTCATTCCAACGAACCGGAAGCATCTCTGGTAGACATCAACTACCACTCCAGAACATAATGCAGTGGACTTGTTTGATGTTTGGGGAATAGACTTTATTGGCTCATTTCCCCCATCTTTTGGCAACATATATATCCTTGTAGTCGTTGACTACGTTTCAAAATGGGCAGAGGCCATTGCCCTGCCAACAAACGATGCCAAGGCTGTTGCTAAATTTTTGCACAAACATATCTTTACTCGCTCTGGTGCTCCTCGAGTGATTATTCATGACGAGGTCACTCATTTTAAATGTCATCTAATTTCTAAAGCTTTGTGCATATACGGAATTCAGCAAAGGATAGTCACGACATACCATCCACAAACAAATGGACAAGCTGGGATTTCCAACAAATAGATTAAGAACATACTCGAGAAGACTGTAAATCCTTCTAGAAAAGATTGGTCTTTAAGGTTAGATGAGGCTTTGTAGGCCTATAGAACTGCCTTCAAAACTCCTTTAGGCACTTCACCTTTCAGGCTTGTATTTGGAAAACCATGTCATCTGCTAGTAGAGCTCGAGCATAAAGCCTACTGGGCAATCAAAACACTTGACATGGCATGGGCGGAAGCTAGAGAAAAGAGGATGCTGGATCTTAATGAGTTGGAAGAATTTCGAGACCAAGCCTATAAGAATGCCAAGCTGTACAAGGAGAGGACCAAGCGCTGGCATGATAAGAGGATCATGCCAAGACAATTTGAGGTAGGCCAGCTAGTTCTTCCGTTTAACTCATGACTTAAATTATTTCCAGGCAAGCTTAAGTCGAGATGATCGGGCCCGTTTGAGGTTGTGAAGCCTTATATCCATGGTGTCGTGGACATAAAAAATTTGAAAATCGGTGAGATTTTTAAAGTGAATGGTCAGCACTTAAAGCATTATCTGGAAAAAGAGTTGAGTACTGCCAATGCGATTATTCTCTTGGCAGAATTATTGTGAGACCATTGACAGATTTGATACTTTGTAAATATTAGGTTAGGAGTTTTTATTTTTTATTTTTTAGGATTTAGGATTTTTCTTTAGTTTTTCTAATTTGTATTTTTGAGTTTTTCTTTGTTGGGTTGAAAGGTTTCTTATGAGTGTGTGCAGAATTATGGTGCCAAGCACCATGTCATGGCAGAGAAATTGGTTAAACTATGTAGGGCGGGATTGGAAAATGTCGTGCTAGAAGCAAAAATGTGCCAAGGCACAGTGTCATGCCCAGAGCGATGCCAGCAGCTAAGCTTGGCATGCGACAGCAATGTCTTGGAGAAAAAAGAAATTACCCTAGCTTGATTCAATTTAAACTATGAGAGAGAAAAATTCAAAATTTTACCCTTAGCCATCAAGATTTAAGTTGAATTTAATTTAATTTAAATCACCTTATCACTCCATATCTTATCCCTTAAAAACCTATCCTTATCACTTATCCTTTCCATACTTATCACATCATCCCTTTTTCTCTCCCCCATACACGCCTATCTTAATTATTACCCCTCTTACACAAATCATAATTAAAACCTACCATAACACTCAACCTTTCCCTCTTTCAAATCTTTAAACATTTACCCTCCTTCTCACTTCATCTTTTTCCCTAGTCGATTACTCTCTCTCTCTATGCCAGCCAGTCCAGTGCCGAGTCCAGTCCAAAGTCCAGTGCCATCAGTTGCCACATAGCCAATTTCCCCTGCCAAGGAAGAATCTGCCAAGTATACCACACCATTCAATTCTGATAATGCTACTACCAAGAAACTTGTTGCCCATGCTGAGTCTGTTGCCATGCCAACTTCCTCAACACTGATGCGAATTATCAAGGAAACCCCTGCCACTACAGTCGCATCTAAACCAGGTTGGGGTGGACGAAAGTGAACAACCCCTGATCGTGGGACCTTGACTCAGAGGAAGACTCGTGCTAAACTTCAAGAGGAAGCCCACGCCGCCAAAGGAGAAGTCTCCGAGGGGGAGTCATCCTCATCTAAACTCTTTACATTCCATGTTTATTTTTGTTTTCATGATCATGCATTTTTATTTTTCTGTTTTTCTTTGTATATATGTTTTGTTTCATGCATTGAGGAAAATACACATCTTGGGTTTGGGGGTGTGCATTTCTTCACATTATGCCATGCCATGCATTGCACGTTTATCATTCTATTTTCATGCCATGTCATGTAGTTTAGTTTAGTTTTGCATACCGAACTGCTAAAAAATCAAAAAGAAAATTTTGTCTCGGCCTAATTTTGAAGCATGTTAACACTTGTAGGCAAGCTTAATTTGGCTTAGGTTTCTATTCGATGAGGAAAAATTAAAATCTTTCCAATTGATCTCTAGTCTTAGGAATTGATTTACACTAAACATGTAGTATGCATCTAGTTCCCTAGCAAACTTAGGCTTTTTGAAATTTTGCTTAGAAAAAAAAATGAAATAAAGTCAGGGTAAAAAGAAAAGAATAAGGCAGCAATGTTCTGTCATGGCACTAAAAAATTAAACTCTTTTCTACCTTAGAGATAATAAGAACTTGGGGCTTCGTGGTATGCTCTCATGTCGTGCTCAAGTCGAAAACTTTAGGGTATGAGTTGAAGAGAAACCTAGTGATGTCTGGATTAAGGTGGGGAATTGTGGTATGCTCCCTCGTTTTTCTCACGCTAAACAGTATCACAATGTGTGCTTAAGATAATGCCAACAGAAAACCCATGGCAATAAAAAAATTAAAATATGAGTTTTAGAAGTAGATTTACTAAGGGAGTTAGTAGGACACTTGATGCATATTGCCTACACTTCATGCAATCTCATACCCTGGGCCTAGAGTTATATTGCTGCTCTTGAATTCATTGTCTTCTTGGCATCATTGCATCGAGATAACTGAGGATAGACCTATGCCAACGTCTGCTTGCCAGCACTTGTTGGCATGCCACCCAAAATTTTGTCGAGGTATTATTTTCACTGTTTTTATGTTATTTTCGTTTATTTTTCATTACTTGAGGATAAGCAATGAGCTAGGTGTGGGGGAGTGTTGACGATCCAAAAATACTAATTTATATACCTATTTCACATGCTTTTTCTTGTCTTTTGAGTATGTTTAGTTGCATTTAGGTTTAGAAAGCATGCATTTGCATTAAGAGTTGGGATTTGTTGTTATGCCAGTGTGAAGGGTTGTTTTTTAATTCTTTTTGCAGGATAGCATAGCAGTTGGCACCGTTGCTGGCAGGGCAGAGCAGACCAACGATGGAAGGAAGTGAAGCCAAGAAGGATGTCGGGTTGCCTTTGGCACTGAAGAACGAACAATGCCAAGCACCGGTTGGCATAGAAGTGTACTTAATGCCAGACCAAGAAGTTGGTAACTTCGAAAAAAATAAGACCATATCAGGCTGTGAAGAAATAGGGATTGGACCAATTCCCAAAAAAAATAGGAAGCGGTGCCAAGAGCGGTTGGCATGACCATGCCAAGCATCAATGCCAAAGGAGTGTTGGCACGATGACATCAGCCCTAGCCTGATAAACTATCACATTGAGAGGATAAGCCATCAAAATGATCGGATAGAGCTCTATCTCTTATCCCTTGAGCGTTTTAAATTCAAATACAAAGGCTTATCTCATCATTTCCTTTACACGCATATATAAAGGCCAATTGATCAAGATATGAGGGGGTGATCGAAGAGAGATCGTGTGTGAAAGAAACCAGAGTTCAACTGTTGACCTAAGCCTGGCCCTACTCTGCAATCCTCCATTTTCAGCACAACACACAAGATTTACACTCTAGATGCATAATAAGACCTCCCTAGCCACCTACGAACATACATACAACATTTACAAGCCAAGATCTCGGCATACGAGGCATCCAACATAAACAAACATCATTCAACCAAGGAGAATGTAATCATTCAAAGAAGGCATACAAAGCATACATGAGTTTCATGCCTTAGCAAACAAACATAAAACATTCATATAAGGCAATCTAAACATGATTTCACAAGCCAAGCATGACATCCAAAAGCCAAGGCAACACAAGCATCCAAAAGACATGGCTATAAGCCTCCCAACAAACACATAGGCATCAACACAAACATGGTTTACAAATCCATCAACATAAGGCATTAACAACATAAAGCCAACACAAAGGAGTCTAGATGCACGCTCCTAAAACACGTAGCATTTCCCATTGCTAAACTACTACATTATTTAATAAATCATACTTGAGAAAACGACCACGCGCTTGGACGCCCTTTTCATGCTCCTTGCTAACTCCAAGCTAAAGATCTGCATTGCCGGAAAAAGGAGAGCGTAAGCACAAAGCTTAGTGAGCGGAGCTCAAAAACATAACAACGACAATGCAGGGTTCAAAGCTTTCTTTAAAAGTAAAGGCCAACACATACAAGTTCAACCACAAGTCAAGAATATAGATATTTATCATGGCATCACACTTCATGGTATGCATAAAGACATAATCCTATATTAAAGCAAAACCATAAAAAGAGAATGATATAGTGAGACACAACATGAACAATACATGGTATGCACAAGCATAACCAAAACACGCACGGTGGGACTACACATCACCGTTTCGACTAGTAGTTTTCCAATGGGACTAAACATCAAAGTACTCTTCTACTAGTCACTACCGGCGGGACTACACATCACCAGAGTCTTATACCACTCGCTACCGACGGGACTACACATCACCAGAGCAACGACAACCATCACGTGAGGTTTGACACCAACCATGCAACACGATATACAATCACTATCATGCGACATGTACTCACTATATCATGCACAACCAAAACAAGTTCTAACAAAATCCACAATTAGGCATCACTTACTACTTACAATCTTACCAATCACAAATGGTCTTACTCACCATTTTCGTGCACAACTTGCACCAACTTACACACATCTTACAAGGCATATCAACATCACCATTATTACCATCATACATGATCAACGATATAATATTAAGCAACATGTTTCTTCCCAAAGTATTGGAATTTCATGCATATCAAAATATCATTTCAAGCAATGAAAAACAAATGATAAAAGGGGAAATTAAAGAGGCGAGACACATCAACTTACTCTTGAGTTTAGATTGACTCTTCAAGCCCAATCTAAACTCTTTCAAAACCATCTTTGAACCAAAACGATTCTTGAAAACATTTCCACATCCACATGCTTGAACCAACCTTTGAAAATCAAATTAAAACATTAACCACTCACCATATTTCCTTAAGCAAACCAAGCAAAGCCGTCCCAAGCCTCCACAACTTCCGGAATCGTGCCCGAACCTCCCGAGGCCAAATCCGCTGTTTCTAATTAATCAAAAGCAATGTATTAACATCTTAATCAACCACAAATTTACTGTCACACATCAGTTCTCAATTCTCTAACGTTTCCTCAACAATTCAAAGCCGAAATCCTCCCAAATAATCCCATTTTCGTACTCCAGCAAAACTCAGCCATTACCTCCCAATTTAAACACTTAAAACACTCCAAAATATGTCCAAAACATCATCAGAATGTTGTACAACCATCAGCCCTTCATTTCCCCACACAAACACATAAAAAACTCTTAATTTTCACTCCTAAAAATCACCTACAACAGTAGCTACGGGAATCCCATCAAACTAACATTATAACCTCTCAAAAATCATCACCAAACATCTAAAAACACCCACCCAATGTTGCTATAACATCAGCCCATCAATTCTTCACAAAACCATTCCAAAAACACAAATTTTGACACTTTAAATATACCCCTAAAAACCCATTTCGGGATTCTTTATAAAACCCAATCAAATTGAGATATAATGTTCCATTGGGCAAGGTTAGATCAAAACTCAACTCTATTAATCAAAACAACCCAAAAAGCTATTAAAGTTTCATGCTTTTCTTCAAACTTGAAAATTTCAAAAACTCAAAAAGATGATTTCTATGAAAACTAAAGCTATGAAAATGTTGGAAATCATGAGAAGAATTCAAAAACGCAATTACCTCAAAGAGAGCCCTTGAATTGATGAAGAGATTTGGTGAAATAGTGCTTTAGGGGGTAAGAGGGGTTTTAGGTTTTCAAAATGGTGGAATGAAGAAGATGAGCATTTTCTTTCAAATAAAACCCTCTTTTGTCATCTTATTTCTCCTTCAATTTACAATTTACCAAAAGGCCATTAATGAATGGCTAAACCCACGTCTCTTAAAGCCCATGGATTTGGACTTAAGAGATAGGCCCAACATATCCTTAAACATTTTGAAATCCCGAGGCCCATAAAATATTTTATTATTTAATTTGCAAAACCGAACCTGAAATAATATTAAAATATTATTTTCACCCGACCCCTAAACCCGAGTGTTACAACTCTCCCCTACTTAAGGAAATTTCGTCCCCGAAATTTATCGAACAGGAAGAGTCACTGAAACATGTTCCTCCACACTTTCTCTCTTACCACAACATACTCTCCAACTCGATAGACTCACCACACAACATTAGTTATATGATGTCAAGATCTTAACGGGTCCTTCAATGCATGACCATTTTAAACTCAACTCAATCTCTTCAACAACATAACACGGGACAAAACTGACTCACACTTCTGAATCATAGATACACAGAACACATTACATACCTCCTTCTAACTATGGTGGTAACCGCAACAGATAAACAACAGAACTAGCCCGATTCACAAACTCATACAGCATTGTTTGAACACTTGACTCGTAACTTCCTCTGACTGATCATCTGACTCTAACAGGTAACCAAACACTATGCAGATGTCTTCAAAAATCTAGTCGAAAACTCGAATCCCTATCGGCCACTATCGATCTCAAGACACTGTACAACTCACACTCTTGCTAAGGCACAACTCCGCCATCTTACCCACGGTACAAGTAACGTGAACATGAATAAAGGACCACATACAGTGCAACTAATATTGATTACTCAACTAAGTTCTCACGGAGGAAATCGAAAGCGAATCAGGCACAAGATCTCTCGAATCTATTACCCACTTTCAATATGAATCTCCCACGGATGTAACAAACTAGAAGAAAACTGATGCTCGGTCTCGACACGCTGGCAAATTACATACTTACTTTCATACTGAACCACATCATCCATCAACTCGATCCAGGAGTACTCATCTTCAACCCACAATATGTCTTCATACTACTCTGATGCAATACCAAAGAACTGCCGTGTGCTTCAGCCAAAACAGTACCTCTCAAAACACTATGTCAATTGGCACAACTATTCTATCTCTGTACTGCAAAACTCTGTCATCTATGAAATTGTATTCTGGAGGTCTTCCTTCCACCAATTCTTGCACGTGAGGTGCCAAGAACCTGTCTTGCAACTGTTTCTCTTTAAGCATCTAACTCAAAGTAGGTTTAACCCGAACTCGGCCACAGAACCACTATCATTGATAAACTGAATCCGACAAACACAGCTCGCAACTCGGCTACTAATCTAACAACAAATATAACTCGGAACATCGGTCACTGCGTAGACTCTCTTCGGATAGTACTTAACCTTGAGATCACAGTCTTCAAGAAGCTCTGACACTTTATGCTATTCAAGTTTCAACCCTTCCTAAATTGTCAAATATTTCAAGTTCTGATGATAAGTGTACATATACTATGCATTCTTTACTATACATGCTTTGTCTCTAAGTCTTCGAAGCAGATACAACTGAAATTAACTCTAAGTCTAGCGTCAGATAATTCTCTTCAAGGTCCTTCAACTATATCGATGAATAAGCCACAATCTTCTATCTTGCATAAGCACACATCCTAACTCTACATGTAACGCATCACTATAGTTCGCAAATTCTTTCTCTGACATCGGCTAGATCAAGGTCGAAGTTCTCATCAAAGTTTCTTTAGGTTTTTCAAGGCTCATTGTCTCGCATCTAACCACACAAACTGAACACTCTTCTGTAGCAATCTGTCAAAGGAGCAACTATCTTCAAAAGATCATTTACGAACCTTCGATAGTAACAGTGTTAGACCTAGAAACTATAGATTCATGTCACAGTCTTCAATTTCTTCCATCTTCTTCTGCCCACTTGGGATTTACCTTAATACACTCGACTAATCTACATGTCCTAGGAGGACATCTTCCTCGACTCGGAGTCCACACTTGCTCAACTTGGCATACAACTAATTCTCTAAAAGGATCTACAACCCTAACTTCGAGGCTTGTCATGGTCTTCTTCGGTTCATGAATATACCTACGTATCATCTAAGAGCTACTACAAACTGATCAACAAATCACTGATGTTCGGAAATGGATACTAACTAACCACTGTCACTTGTTTCAACTGTCTAAAATCTAAACACATTCTCGTATTGTCATCCCTCTTCTTCACAAGTGGTACTATCACACTCTAAGATGATGTACTAGGCCTAATCAATCTAAGGTCTAACAAATCTCGAAGTTGATTCTTCAACACTCTCAATTCTTTCGGGAACCAATAAGGTACAGAGCGAACAAAACAAGAGCAAACTCGGAGACAGTCTCAAAAACAAACTCTTCTTCCCTATCGAGAGACAAACCGGGCAATTCTTCCAAACACCTCTAGGAAAAACACAACCTATTCTATCATTCTGCGGTATAATCCTCATTCAAAAATCAAATCCATCATATTTTCTAGGCAAGCCTGTCAACCAAACTCAATCAACCTTCGACCTCTAAAGCTGGATCAACATTCGATAAGAAGTTCACATCCCCACCGACAACTGCAGTTTCACAGAAATCTGCAACTTCTAGGCAACTCTCTCTTTGTCTCAACGTCTACCCTAACTCTATGTTCTACAAGTCAATCCATGCACCGTTTCACATCAAAACAGAAAAAGGCAATTCCATCGCATCTACTGGAAACACGTGCCCCTGAACTAACAACGAACATCCCGTGTACATCCTTTTGACCACGACTGTATCCCCGAAGAAGCAAGTAATACTAACACCTACCTCCAGTACCTCACAAGGTAGATTCAACAACTTCACATGCTCACTCGAAATACACGGAGGCGTAGATCCAGAATTAATCAGAAAACAAGCTCAATGATTGTATCGAGGAATTACTTGATATAACATCGACATCATTCCGAAGCCAACTCTTAGGTCCTTACTTCTTTTACCAACTCATATCAAGATCGGTCACATTGTTCTCTCTCAACAGAAACCAACTCATAGGCACGCTGACCCAAACAAACAAATTGTACCTCCAACTCTGGTACTGCCATACTGCCCTGAACTAAAGCGATGAACTCTCTCAACATTCACATCCTTTAAAACCTCATATTCATGTTTACCAGCTCTAGGCCCACGTCTCGGCCTCAAACTTACCAAAGACAACAATACAGCAATAAACAAAACACACAAGCAAGAATATTTAGGGTTAGCAAGAGCAAAGGTACAAGGTGCTCAAGTATATTCCTTTACAAAAAAAATTTCAAATAAGTAATAGTAGCAATGGGAACACGACACTACGCTTCAACACAACTATCATGCTAACACATGCTTTCAAACACCGTACTAACAAGCAAACATCAAGCATACATGGCAAAACATTCACCGAGACATAACAACAACATAACACTCCAAACTTACCTCACTTACCTACCCGAGGTCTCGGAAACCTCAGGCTCTGATACCAATAAATGTAACCCCCTCGTCCCGGTCTGGCCGGATGACCGGTCCGAGTGGGCCACACGGGGAAAACCGAAGTGAAACCCGTTAAGGCTCCCCTTCGGTTAGCAACCCTATTTTTTTTCTTTATCTTTTCTAGATGCCTTTATTAAATCCTATGTGATAGGACACGCAGCGAACAAACACGGATACAAAACCCACAAGACATGCAATTAAACAGCCCAAACTTTCCTTATTAAACAGGCCGTATAGATACACCTACAGAGGGTATCGATACGCCTTAACCAAAGTCAACCCTCTCAGTCAACTCAGGGAAGACCGTATCGATATAGCCCTTGAGCGTATCGATACGCCCCTCTCGGTCAATATTTCAAGGTCAACAAGATGGAACCGTACCGATACGCTAAGACACCGTACCGATACGCTAATAACTCACCAAAATCTCAGAATTCTAGTGAGCAGAGACCGTAACGATACACCCCCGCGTATCGATACGCCCAGCCAAAAATGAGTCCTGTAGGCAAGACAGTATCGATACGGCCCTTAGGCGTACCGATACACCCTGCTCTCCAATCCTCCATTTTCAGCACAACACACAAGATTTACACTCTAGATGCATAATAAGACCTCCCTAGCCACCTACGAACATACATACAACACTTACAAGCCAAGATCTCGGCATACGAGGCATCCAACATGAACAAACATCATTCAACCAAGGAGAATGTAATCATTCAAAGAAGGCATACAAAGCATACATGAGTTTCATGCCTTAGCAAACAAACATAAAACATTCATATAAGGCAATCTAAACATGATTTCACAAGCCAAGCATGACATCCAAAAGCCAAGGCAACACAAGCATCCAAAAGACATGGCTATAAGCCTCCCAACAAACACATAGGCATCAACACAAACATGGTTTACAAATCCATCAACATAAGGCATTAACAACATAAAGCCAACACAAAGGAGTCTAGATGCACGCTCCTAAAACACGTAGCATTTCCCATTGCTAAACTACTACATTATTTAATAAACCATACTTGAGCAAACGACCACGCGCTTGGACGCCCTTTTCATGCTCCTTGCTAACTCCAAGCTAAAGATCTGCATTGCCGAAAAAAGGAGAGCGTAAGCACAAAGCTTAGTGAGCGGAGCTCAAAAACATAACAACGACAATGCAGGGTTCAAAGCTTTCTTTAAAAGTAAAGGCCAACACATACACAAGTTCAACCACAAGTCAAGAATATAGATATTTATCATGGCATCACACTTCATGGTATGCATAAAGACATAATCCTATATTAAAGCAAAACCATAAAAAGAGAATGATATAGTGAGACACAACATGAACAATACCTGGTATGCACAAGCATAACCAAAACACGCACGGTGGGACTACACATCACCGTTTCGACTAGTAGTTTTCCAATGGGACTAAACATCAAAGTACTCTTCTACTAGTCACTACCGGCGGGACTACACATCACCAGAGTCTTATACCACTCGCTACCGGCGGGACTACACATCACCGGAGCAACGACAACCATCACGTGAGGTTTGACACCAACCATGCAACACGATATACAATCACTATCATGCGACATGTACTCACTATATCATGCACAACCAAAACAAGTTCTAACAAAATCCACAATTAGGCATCACTTACTACTTACAATCTTACCAATCACAAATGGTCTTACTCACCATTTTCGTGCACAACTTGCACCAACTTACACACATCTTACAAGGCATATCAACATCACCATTATTACCATCATACATGATCAACGATATAATATTAAGCAACATGTTTCTTCCCAAAGTATTGGAATTCTATGCATATCAAAATATCATTTCAAGCAATGAAAAACAAATGATAAAAGGGGAAATTAAAGAGGCGAGACACATCAACTTACTCTTGAGTTTAGATTGACTCTTCAAGATCAATCTAAACTCTTTCAAAACCATCTTTGAACCAAAACGATTCTTGAAAACATTTCCACATCCACATGCTTGAACCAACCTTTGAAAATCAAATTAAAACATTAACCACTCACCATATTTCCTTAAGCAAACCAAGCAAAGCCGTCTCAAGCCTCCACAACTTCCGGAATCGTGCCTGAACCTCCCGAGGCCAAATCCGCTATTTCTAATCAATCAAAACAAATGTATTAACATCTTAATCAACCACAAATTTACTGTCACACATCAGTTCTCAATTCTCTAACATTTCCTCAGCAATTCAAAGCCGAAATCCTCCCAAATAATCCCATTTTCGTACTCCAGCAAAACCCAGCCATTACCTCCCAATTTAAACACTTAAAACACTCCAAAACATGTCCAAAACATCATCATAATGTTGTACAACCATCAGCCCTTCATTTCCCCACACAAACACTTAAAAAACTCTTAATTTCCACTCCTAAAAATCACCTACAGCAGTAGCTACGAGAATCCCATCAAACTAACATTATAACCTCTCAAAAATCATCACAAAACATCTAAAAACACCCATCCAATGTTGTTATAACATCAACCCATCAATTCTTCACAAAACCATTCCAAAAACTCAAATTTTGACACTTTAAATATACCCCTAAAAACCCATTTCGGGATTCTTTATAAAACCCAACCAAATTGAGATATAATGTTCCATTGGGCAAGGTTAGATCAAAACTCAACTCTATTAATCAAAACAACCCAAAAAGCTATTAAAGTTTCATGTTTTTCTTCAAACTTGAAAACTTCAAAAACTCAAAAAGATGATTTCTATGAAAACTAAAGCTATGAAAATGTTGGAAATCATGAGGAGAATTCAAAAACGCAATTACCTCAAAGAGAGCCCTTGAATTGATGAAGAGATTTGGTGAAATAGTGCTTTAGGGGGTAAGAGGGGTTTTAGGTTTTCAAAATGGTGGAATGAAGAAGATGAGCATTTTCTTTCAAATAAAACCCCCTTTTGTCATCTTATTTCTCCTTCAATTTACAATTTACCAAAAGGCCATTAATGAATGGCTAAACCCACGTCTCTTAAAGCCCATGGATTTGGACTTAAGAGATAGGCCCAACATAGCCTTAAACATTTTGAAATCTCGAGGCCCATAAAATATTTTATTATTTAATTTGCAAAACCGAACCCGAAATAATATTAAAATATTATTTTCACCCGACCCCTAAACCCGGGTGTTACATTTAAGATGATGATTGTTGAAAACGATATTGGTTTGTTGGTTTTTAACCCCACCATGAACTAATTTCTTAATGGTGAGGGGTGTTTGGTTTAACGTTATGACATTCGTTTCTTTTGAATAAATCACCACTGTGTTGGCAATGTTTTATTCTATATGGCATGTTTTTAGTTTTCAAAGAGTAATTCCAAGCAAGAGCTGGCACTTCTTGTTTTAAAATACTATGCCAAGCGACGACTGGCATAGTTGTGCTTTTACAACTCAATATCATAACTAACTTGGGTGCCAATGATCGAATGCTAGATACTGACGTGAGATTCTTCAAGAGAAGATGTTCGGTTAGATGAACTTACTTCGGGAGTGAAATCTACCCCTCAGGAGTAAAGGTTGGAACTTAATCGAATTAATTAAAGAAAGACTGCTTTTTATAGATATAAGGGTTTTTAATTGATTAATTTAGGGTATTGCTATCGAGAGAGGCAATGCCACCATTTTTGAACATGTTCGGCAAAACAATACCAAGACATGATTTATTTGCGAATGGCATGGCATGATTAACGTGATTGTCAAGCACTCCTTTCCAACATTCATCTTTTGCTAAAACTTTTTCTTGCCAACGTTTCATTACTTTTATTTCTCTTATTTTATTTTAGCTTTATCTTAAACCACCTTCAACTCAAAACAAATATTTCTCTTGAAGACGAGTAAACCTGCAAAGTAATCGAAATTCCAAAACTTATTCCATGTGGGATAGATAACTCAGCTTAACTGTTGTATTACTTGCAGACCGTGTATACTTGCACGCAATAGACTTTACTTGGCATTATTTTCATACATTACCAACATCTTTTATGCCCTATTGCTAGCAATTAATCATTTACGCAGATAGTCTACAATAAGTCATATTGATCTATATGTTTAGTTATTATGTTTACTATTGTCGTTGAATTATGTTAAAAGGGCATACCATGATCATTCATTGTTATTGGCTACCTCACTTAGACTATGTAAGTCTAATGCATTCATCTTCCACATTTCAGGTTAAGAAAGTTATCATTTCGAGATCAGGATTAGTTGAAGTTTGACAAGTCACCCCAAGCTTAAAGTAAAGTACTATGTCCCTACGAACTCCTAGAATGGTGGCAAAGTGGTTAGTTGGTTTTGTTGTTGGGACTATGTAAGTAATGGCTATGTATTGTATAAGTTTAAGTGGCCCTAAATGACCCTTTTGGTAATGACTAAAAATGGCCTAATGTGCATATTTGGCTTAAAAGTGGGAAAACATGGTAAATGGATTAAGAATGACATACAACTTGACATACTGGTAGATTATATGTTTATAAGCTTGCTGGAAATATTTGGTAATGTTTGGACAAGGATTAATGGGTTAAAATGATTATACACCAGCTAAAATCTATCATTATACGACAGACGTATCGATACAGCCATGCATAATTTGTTAAGCTGAAACAGGGCGTATCGATACACTCTAGGGGTGTATCGAAACGAGAATTGGCAGTGTGGTCCGAAATATTAATTTGATCGAGTCGGATCTTAGAGCGTATCGAAACAGTCAACTTTGGTCAAACCGTATCGGTACAGGGCTAAGCATATCGATACAGGTATGTGTAATTAAACCTAATATTGAAATTGTTCTTTTCCATATCGATATAGCACCTCTGTGTATCGATACGGCATTGGTAAAATCTGCTAAAAGGCATGAAACATAGTTTACATTATTTACGATTGAGTTCTTGAATAATTTGGACTAAACCTATGCTTGTTTGTATTGATTATTGTTTTACTTTGCCACCTAGGAGTTATATTGTTGTACATTAGTGACTTGTAAATTGATCTGATCTTTTCATGTATAGATGTCTAACTCAAATAAAGCTCGAATAGATGAGCATGTCGTGGACTTCTCTGTTAGAGGTGAGAAAGTCAGAAAGAGAGATCCTTTGAATCCGCAAATACCTTTGATACAAAATCCTGAACCCGAAGTACAGTCTGCTAAAGCCGAATGTATTAAGAGCATTGCTGATATGTTCAAAGTACTTGTGACTTCTATGAGGGCTGAGCAACCCTATCAAACCCCCATTGTTGACAATGTTAATACTCGAGCTCCCATTGATAAGCTTAAAAACTATCGATGCATGGCTAAGCGTATTGATACAGGGTCTGTGTAATTAAACCTGATATTGAAACTGTACTTTTCCGTTTCGATACAGTGCCTCTATGTATCGATACGACATTGGTAAAATCTACTAAAAGACATGAAACATAGTTTACATTATTTACGATTGAGTTCCTAAATAATTTGGACTAAGGATAATATTCAGTAATGTGTAAAAGGGGGACTAATATTGATTAAGCATTGGTAATAAGTTTGAAATTTTATCGCACTGATCACCGTATAGTCTCACCAATAGCACTTTCCGACCCGACTCTCGACCAGGCTAGGTAGGGGGTGTTACACCAATCATTGCAAAAAATTCTTGGTAAATTTTTCGTTCATATTTTTAAATGGTCAAACTTTTCTATTAGTTACCTTATCATATTCAAGATGTGGATTAGTTCACTGTACTATTATATAATTATTTTTAATATTTATATTTTGAAAATTTAAAATTTATATATTTACCCAAACATTATCCATTAAATTTGTTAAGCTAAATTATGTTGTTAGTCCCGGTATTGTACCTAAATGTTAGATTTAATCATGTTGTCCTTATATTCTTTGAGTGATTCAGACAAAAAAATCAAAAAATAAAGAACTAAAACTAATCAAATCGAAGTAAAAAAAAATCTAAATCTGTTGTTTTTTGTTACAATAGAACGGTAACTAATTTCTCAATGCAATTATCGGAATTCGAACTCACACAAAGTGAAAACGGATGAGCACCATTTTCCATTCGGCCAATTAAAGGATCTCCAAATCTATTGCTTATTTATAATTAGTAGATTAATAAATTTTTTTGAGTCTTTGTGGATCGCAAAGGCTTTAACTTGCTGGCAAAAAAGGTGAAATGTCTTTATTGACCTTTAATTTTACTAATTAGGTCATTTTGTTACATTATTTTTGCTTCACATTTTATTTTATTTTTTTCTTCAAATTGACCCAAATGTGATAGAATAATAGTGGTGCATTTCGGTTGACGTAAACTATTTTTTAATTTTTTTCCAAATCATAAAAGATTTGGGAAAAATTAGATGATTTGTCCTTATTAAAATGTTGATATCAACTTTTTTATATAATTTTTAATTATTTTTTGATGACACAATAGAGAAATGAAAAAATAGATGATGTAAACATTTCAATAAGGACAAAACAACATTATTATTTTTCCACCTTTGGATCAATTTGACAAAATAAAAAATCGATGACAAAAAGAACGTAGTAAATGTTTAAGGACTAAATGACTAACTAATAAAGTTAAAAGCCCAAAAAGTTCATTCTACCAGAAAAGGGCTTTAACTAGAATTTTAATGACTATTGATCCTACCAAATCTTTTATGATAATTAATTATAATAGTATTAAAATTAGATTTATATTCAATATACAAACGGTGGAATTTAGGTGTCTTGGTTAGAATTTAGGGGTTATAGGTTAGGATGATATGGTTAGGAATTTAGGTTTTAACCTATAAACCATGAATTCTAACCCCAAACCATCAATTCTTAGCAACTAAATATAAACCCCTAACCTCTAAATCTTAAAATCTAACCTTAAACCCTAAAATTAAGGCACTTACAAAAAAAATTGTTTCCACCGTCTATGTATGGAATAATAGTTGGAAAATTTTGATCATATGAAAATTTTGATGCATAATTTCAATGGATGAAGATGGAGAATCGAATACTGAATTTACGTGTAACACCCGGGTTTAGGGGTCGGGTGAGAATAATATTTAAATAATATTTTGAGTCTCGGTTTTATAATTAAAATAATAATATATTATTTGGGCTTCATATTTTCAAAGCAAACATTTTATGTTGGACTTAAATAAATTTAAAACTCATTTTCCATGGAATTTGTAAATATTGAGATTTGCCATCTCATTAATGGCAAATCTGTAAATAGATGGACTTCAATTTAAAAAACCCCTTTTTAATTAAAAGAACCCTTTGTCATCTTCCTCCTCTCTTCATTTTGGTTTTCAACGACAATGAGTGAGCTCTCTCACCATTTTCACTATTCCATCTCCTTTCATCATCATCTTTGGAGCTTTTAAAGAGGTAATTACATTTTTGGCTTGGCCTTGGCTTTCTCTTCATTTTGATACCACTAGTTTTCATTAAAACTATGTATTTCATGTTTTGGGTTTTTTCAAGGATTATGTTAAAGGTTGTGACTTTATGAGATTTTATCAAAACTATTGATTTATTAATGTTAGATAAGTTGTTTTCAACCTAAGAGGTCCAACATATATGAATTTTAGAGTGTTTTATAAAGATTTCCGGATTTGGGTTTTAAGGGGTTTTTTGAAGGGTTTTAAGGTTGTTTTAGGGGTTGTTTTATGTTAGAATTTGAGGGCTCTTGGTTGTATGTTGGTTGAGGGTTGTTTTGGAAGCTTTTAGAAGTGTTAAAAGTGTTTGAATCATGAGTTTTGGATTGGGTTTGAGGGTTGTTCGAGATTGATGTTTGGGGGGTTGTTCATAGCTTGAATCCATGTGTTTTATGCTTGAGTAGTGTTCCGGGTTTGCTACATTGATGTATGGACTGATTCGAGGTTGTTTTGTTTGTGTTGATTTGATTAGAAGCAAGAGTTTGTGTTGGTGAAGCATCGGGAACAAATCCGGAATCGTTGGAAGCTTGATCGGCTAGTGGGTTGAGCTTGGAATAGTCGGTGAGTGGTTAAATGTTTTTAAATGGTTTTTGAGTATTGGTTCAAGCATGTGGACTAGGTTGGGCTTGGTAGACCCACCTAGAGTTGGGATTAGAGTGGTAGCCTAATCCCAAACTTTAGGTAGAGACCTTGGTTGAACTCTAAATGTTGTTATGCCTCATGTTCAAAGTGTGTTTATGGTGGCTATGTATAATGTGTTATGCATTTGTGTTGAGGCATGGTTGTGATGCATTGTGATATGCATGTGGATTGTTCATGATGGTGATCATGGTGAGTACGTGCTAAGCACAAAAGTGTTATGAAATGATGTTGTGGATTGTGTTTAATATTGGCACTAATATGCTTGGGTACACATGATCGATCATTAGGATATTTAGTGTGCACACGTGAGTCAAATGCGCGCGTGGTCTTGGTGATGGTAGTCATCAAGATGGAGTACGGGTTCGCCCGGAAAACCTTCTTATATATATGATAGTCGGTGGTGAGTGTAATCCCATCGACGGGGCGTGAGGATGAGTGGAATCCCCTCCGCGTGAATGGTGATGAGTGTAATCCCACCGTGAGGTAATGGTTGTTGTTGGATGTGAGTTCCAATGTGTTATCCGTGTATTCGAGTCATAGCTAGGTGCCAATATGAGACTATATGTGTGCCATTATGATTTGAGATGTGTTAACAATATGGCTTAATGCTTGTGTTCTTATGATGTGGTTATGGACTTGTGGAGCATGGCATATTATGAGTTTATGTTCATGCATCATTGATATCTTGGCTTATGTGGATCGAAGGTAAGATCATGCATTTCTACCTCGGTTGTGCTCGTGCTTGGACCCTGCATTGTCGAGGTTTGTTTTAATGAGCTTACCCTCACTAAGCTTATGCTTACGCTCTCTTTTGTTCGACAATGCAGATTCGTAGTTCGTGGGTTGCTTGAGCAAGAGGAGGGCCTCCAAGTGTGCTTGTTGGCTTGAGTTATCAAATATGGATTTTTATGTTTTGAGAATGTAATAGTCAAGCAATGGGACTTGAGTTTTTGACGTATGTGGTTGATTGGTTGTAGGAGCATGTTTAGACTCCTTGTTTGTGGATGATATGTTTAAATTGATTAACATGTATGTTGGCGTTGTGCCCCTTCTTTGAATGCTTAAGGGTATGTCTTGTTGAAGCATGTATCTTGAATGCTATGTATGTCTTCTTTTGAGTAAATGCTTGAATCATCAAATTAATGATTCTTGTTCGTTTCGTATGCCTTGTATGTTGAGATCTCGGTTGTTGAATGTTGTATGTATGTTGTATGTGGCTAGGGAAGTCTTAAAATGCATCTAGAGTCGTGTTTGAGAGTCTTAGGCTGCAAAATTGAGTGTTGCAGTGCAGGGCGTATCGGTACGCCTAAGGGCCGTATCGATACAGTCCTACACTTTGGGACTCAAATTTGGCCTATCGTATCGATACGCGGGGGTGTATCGATACACTCAAAGCTCACTGGAAATATGAGATTTTGATGAGATTTTGGCGTAACGGTACGGGTCTAGGGTGTATCGATACGGTCTTGTATCGTTGACCGTGAGAAGTTGACCAGTGTGGGCGTATCGGTACGGTTCAGCTGTGTATCGATACGGTCACCCTGGCTTGACCTTGGGGTGTTGACCTGGTCACGGCGTATCGATACCCTCTGCTGGTGTATCGATACGGCCTGTTGTAAAAGATAAAAATGGGCTGTTTTGGTTGGGCTGCTTGGTTGTTTGCCTCGCTCTCTTCTTCCGCTGTCACTTTTCACACATAGGGCTTAACATTATATCTAGATAAGATAATAAAATGAAAAGTTTTTCCTTGGGTCGGTAACCGAAGTGGAACCTTAACGGGTTTCGCCTCGGTTATCCCCGTGTAGCCCACTCGGATCGGTCAAGCGTCCGGATCGGGACGAGGGGGTTACATTACGTCTTTATATTCTACTCGATGAGATCTTTACAACGATATCTCATGTGCTCAAATTGGTTGAGTGGTGAATGAGAAATTTATGCTAAAATAAGGCAACTTGCAATGATTGGAGAGAAAATAGTAAGCTCGAATCCCACATTGATTAGAGACCAAATGTAGAAGGTGTATATATAATAAAAACAACCAAGAGGTTGTTGAATAAGCTTACCAAAGATTGTGCCTTGCGTGTAGGCACAACGTGGGCGAACGTGAATGTTCGGACCGGTGAGGCCTTGCATAGACCTACTGAAATTTTAGCCCAAAATTCAAAATCCTCATCCAAGAATCACTCAAATAATTTGAAATTCAAAATAGATTTTGTGAATCTGAATAATCTATATTTAGATAGATATTATCAGATAATATCTTTTTTTTTAATTTTAAATTATGAATTTGAGTTCAATTGTGATTAAAACTCTATCATTGCTCGCCTATAAAAGGAGGCTTCAGCAAGAAGAGAAATCACAACAACAAACAATGAACATTGCAAGCGAATAGATTTTCCTCTCAACTCTCCTCATTTTTCCTATAAATCATCCTACATTTGGTTTTCATTCATTGTTTTTCACGGTGATAGAAGAAGGCAAGCTTCCAGTTCGTGATCTCTGCATATGTGCTAGTGCAGTTGATCATTTTGTTGTTGTATCTTGGGAGATAGACGTCCAACATTTCTCAAGCACCATAGGAGCGGACGAATCTGTCTTAAGATAACTGTGTTTCACAGGCCTCAACAAATCATTTTCATTTGAAATGCTACCCGAATACAAGTAAACGGTTCTGATTTACTGCTTTAATATTTGATTTATATTTCAAATATTATTTTGTAATTGTTTTTTTTTCTATTCGTTATAATAATAATTCTATCGTATTTTATTATTATTATTTCCTTGGATTATTAACGCCATTTGTCCAACAATCTTAAGACAGATTCAAGATCTAATCTAAGACGGACAGAATAGGTGAAATCGTGAATTGTTTTAGAAACAAAGATCTCGTAAATAATTCATTGCGAGAATTAATTCCTACTGTTTTAACGAATTTGCGTGATTTTTCCAAAACAAGAATCAACAAAATTAAGGATTATTTCCTTTTTAATTTTTGTTGCGTTGATATCTATGTTGCTTAACAAAAGAAATGATGGAAATAAATTACTAAATTTATTTTAAGAGAATCTTGTATGATTCTAACGTTGCAAAGAAAATTAATCATTGAATTTATTTCCGCAAGAATCTTGTATGATTCTATTTGGTATAAAAAATAAATCGTTGATTTTACTGAGAATCACGTATGATTCAATTTTTGTAAAAGGAAATAAATCATTAAATTTATTTCTATGCTAGAATCATGCGTTGATTCTAATTTGTTAAGAGAAATAAATCGTTGAATTTAATTTTGTGAGAATCTAGAATATTTCAATCTTGAAATAAATTGGTGAATTTATTTTGGAAAGAGAAATAACTTAAAGTTATTACTTCTTAAAGAATCGCGTATGATTCTATTTTGGAAATAAATTGGTGAATTTATTTCGGGAAGTAACATGGTTACCAAATTCAAAGCGTTGATCCCGACTGAGGTCTCGAATCAAAGCATAGAAGAACTAGATTCTATATGTCAAAATTAAAATCTTAAAGTCTATTTTGATGCATGTTATGAAGTGCACAGTGTTTAAAAATAGCTAAAGATTTATGAGGGTCGTTGGACCATAAATACAAAATGAAAAAAATCAGTGAGATTCATTGGAATGAATTTCAAACGTGGCAACAAATGATGTTGCATATTTTACCATGACAAACTCGATCAAAGATCTGAAGGATGATTCTCCTATTATTTAGAGAAGATAAGGTAATTTTTTTGTTACCACCTTCAAATGTTATTAAGGTGAATATTGCTAAGGCGAATATTACCATGGCAAACAAGTATTTGAAGGAAATTTATTACCTTCATGATAAAACAAACTAGTGTTTTGCTTAAAAGCAAAGATGTTATAGAGGAATTATTCTTTATAAGTAGGATGTTCAACCCAAATTTAATAAATTTATTAAATTGGGGAAAAAACTCTATATGAGTAATGTTGCAACATCTAAGGGGACAATGATTTTAAAGAAAACTTATGAAAAGAATTGGATCTTCAAAATGTGCCTAATTTGATAAAAATTATTTTATCAACTAATTAGACACCGTATGAATTATGGAAGGAAACAAAACCTTTATACAACTACATAAAAATGTGGGGGTGTCTTACAAGAGTAATGTTTCTATTACCAAAATAAATAAAAATAAGTGGACTATATTTTCATTGACTATGTATAACATAATAACGGATATCAATTTCTTGTGTTCAAATAGATTCACAAGAATGTGATAATGAAAACAAAGAATGACCCATTCTTTGAAAATATATTTCCTATATATTTAGGGAAATTGATCCAAGTTCAAAGAAACGAACTTTGGAGACTATAAATGAAAAATAGTTCATACCTTCTGTAAAAGATTGAAAATAATACATTGTCAAATAATAAGAATATAGTAGCTCTGTTGAAAAAATGCTCGACGTGCACGTTAGTTTGTCTATCTTGCGCCTATAGAGCATTTGGAGGTTTTCTTCTTTTTTTTTTGTGTTTTTCTGCTTCGTTTTTTCTTTCTTTTGTCTCCGTTTTCTTCAATTTTTTGGGCTTGTCTTTCAAATTTCTTCTATTTTGTTCTATATTTACATGTTCATGGTGGATCTGGTTACTGGTGAGTATAAATCGAGGTCTCAAGCTGCTGGAGATTTAGATTTATCCACTTTTCCATCGTTATCTGAAGCTCAAAACGTTGGTAAGATTCTCAATACCCTCTACCGGAGGATGCAGAGGGTAGCCCGACGCAAGCTTGTGAACAAGTTAAGAAGTAGAATCTATTTGACCAATCACTGAATTTCTTTACTCTAGTGGAGAAGGATGTTCGTCTCTTGGTGCAGCCCCCTTAAAAATATGTAATTAATGATTTTTTAGTAACAATGTAATTCAGAATGTTGTTATTTATTTATTTATAACCATTGGTATTTGAATTATTGGAATTGAATATTAAATAATTTTTTTATAGAACTAATTGTTTCAACCTAATTTATTCTGTTTAGTATATTTTATTTAAGAAACATGATGTGTCATCCAACTAACCAATTAGTAGTTGGTAGGATGCTATTTATTGATACCAGGGTATGTAGGGCAAATTTATTATATTGTAAAAAGGAAGAGAATAAACTACACATTAAAAAGTAATGAAAATAAATTTATCAAGAGAATAAATTACACATTAAAAAGTAATGAAAATAAATTTACACAAATTTCTCTTAATTGAATCGATAGGAACGTCTCAAATTTAAAATCTTAATTAGAGTTTATTTTTTATCAACTCTGTAAGATTTTTATATTAGCTTGATTTTATATTAAATTAGATTTAAGATCAGTTTTGATCATCCAAATTATTAAGTAATAAGTATTAAACTTTTTCCGCAAAGCAAATATTTTTATGGGTTTGGCTAACTTATGCCTTGTTATATTGGGTAACTATTTGAATTTTATTTTATTACATAACCTTATTTAAGATAATTTACTTGGAAAAAATTATATAATTTTTAAATATAACACCCTTATCACATGTCTTGTGGCATATGTCAGACAATCCGTATTTTTATTAATGCACTGAAACAATAGATAAAATTCAGAAAGATATTTAAAAAAAACAAGTTTATTAGTGTGGCATAAAAAGTTGGAATAAAATAACAGTAAACATTGGGAAATTGAGTATGGGATTTCGTTTTCGACTAAGCTAAACAGATAGGGTCCAGGGTTGGTGGTGGATGAAATATCTAAACGAAGAGGTACAAGTTTGGGGCATCAAACAGTGTTAAAAAGAAGGCAAGGTGGAGCAAAAGCATGCAGGAAAAATACAAAAGGAAAGGGTTATTACATGTTTTATTCCCTGAAATTCCGCTCTCGAAATCTTGTCGGCAAAAATAAAATCCAAAATAATAATAATAATCAAAGAATTGATAAGTGAAGGATTGAGCTTGGCTCCTACAAAAAGCCTAGATGAGTTTTTATTGCCCAATTGAGGTGAAATGGGGTCGATCTCGTCTAAAATATCACATGCAAAAACGTTTGGTGATAATGCAGGATGGGTGGTGGTTGAGTTTCAATTTATTTCACTCTTTTTATATCTTTATTTTTGGGAATTTTTGGTACTATGATCTTGATTTGTACAAAGATTCTGTAGTTGAGGTTTTGAATCTTAAAAAAATAATAGTTGGTTTGACTTTTGTATTATAATTGAATTATCAGTATGGTACATGTATAATTTTTATCAATGTGATCCTTATACTATCGTTTTATCCATCAATTTAATTGTCCTTTTTTTGTTGAAAAAATAGTGTGGCCTAATTAGAAATTGTCACGTGTAATAAAAAGTTTCAAATTATACAAAGACATAGATAATTTAAAATAAATCATAAAAGCATACACAATAAAACTTTAAAATATAAAAAAATTCTAAAACCCCTAACACTTGACTTATTTTTTTAAAAAAAATCTATAAAAATAATGAAATTATAAAAAATCATTAAAATTTTCAAAAATACAAATATTTTTTTTAAGAAACGTTTTGCATTTATGATTATTATTATTATTATTATTTTTTAGAATGTTTAGTACTATTTATTTTTATTAGACGTGACATCATGTCACTGGATCACAAAAAATAATTAAAACTGTGACGGAATAACAAAATATGAAAAATAATAGTACGAATGACAAATTGATTAAAGAATTATTTTTACAAAAGTACCAAACAAATAATGTAATTACAATACAAAGTCCAAAAGAGGTATTAAGCCAAACGAATTACAGTTGTTTGGATAAGATAACATGTGCTGGATTGTGATGAACGTACAATGGCAACACTTGGAGTTAGAGTTTGGAACGACATTTAAAATTTTTAAAAAATTTAAATGTTTAAATTAAGATTTTCAAAATTTGTGAGAATTTAGCTAAATTTTTTAATAATTCTTAGAGATGTAATACGAACTTTTAAAAATTATGAGAGAGAATTTAATTAAAATACTAAATATTTTAAAATTTAATATAAATTTTTTAAAATATTAAGAGGGTCAAATTAATTTTTTTAAAAATTTTAAGGTCAAATTATATTTCCCAAAATTTCGGGTGCATGACTACCTAGTCCCTTACACTTCATGTCCACGTTAACCTTATTATAGATAATAAACCATAGGAAAATTTTACAATGTGTGACGAACACCGCTGAACACCACTAATGTTGAACACCGCTGAACATCATTAAATTAATTAATAAAGATTTAAAATTTTAAGTATCCATCAAATAATTAATAATTACTTTAAAAAAATTTAATTAAATTATATATATATATTAAAATTTTATTTTTTAATAAGGGTAAACTATATATTTAGTACCTTACCTATTTTCGTATTTCTATTGAACTCTCATTATTTAAATATTATTTCAATTTGACACTATTCTTTATAAAAAATAATTTAACCCTTAACCCTAAAATTAAAACCCTAAACTATTAAATCTTAAACCCTTAAACTCTAAACATATACCCTTAAAAATAATGTTGTTGCCGGGTAAAGCTTTACTTCGGTAACCTTAATAACACGTTTTTTTGTCACAGTACAAGTGCAAAGTAACACAAGCACAAGCAATCAAGCATCGCATAGAAAGATGTAGCATGTCATTAAGGGGAAAGCAGACCTTTGTATTAAACTTCTACCACGAGTTCCCATAACAACTGCTGCTGGTTTCAACCTCTCTGCTTCCTTGCAAATTACCTTACCGGCGTCCCCCTCAACTATTCGAGCTGTACTTCTCACCTAATTCCAAAGAAATTGTAACTTTCTGAAAATCCAAAACACTAAATAACTATTGACCCTCTTAAGCTATATCAGAGTTAAGGGCATGCAAACGAAAGGGTTGATTATGAAACACTACCCTAAAGTTTGATTCAATTATAGTGTATAAATGCAGAAACAATTGTTAATTGTAATTTAATTTGCATATTCCACTGAAAATGTAAGAAATCTGTTCATATTGATCAACTTGATTTTTTTTATAGATTACAACTACAGGAGAAGTTACAATTACCATCTTGATATCTGACAGAATATTCAAAAGACAATGAATCAACACATACAAATACAAAAATAAAATGAAACTTGCGCATTCAATGGTTTTATTCCATGGACTCATGACGAAACTGACATCAAACTCATAACATCCTCCAGAACAACATCTTTGCATTGTACCTAAAGTTAAGATATTTAAACTCATAACACGTAACATAATTAGAAAACCAAACCTAACCAATGTCGGACTTAGAATCAAACTTACATCCTTACGAGTACAGAAGCAACTGAAAGGAAGGAAAAGTTCCCTGGTCTGAGGATCGGGATCTTTACATACAATTGGTAAATCACCATTGCTCTCAGAAATTTGGTTCGACCATGTACGTACCAAAAAAACCAAACATGTAGCCAACCAAACCAACCAAGTCGTTGTAATCAAAAATGGGGAAAAAATAAAGGAAAAAGAAGACATAAAATTAAGTTACGTGATAATTCTATCCTAACTTAATATAGAACAAGACTGATCACATTCAAATATTACATAAAATTATAACATTCTCATTACTTAAGCAATGCAGAACGTGTTATTAAGGTTACCAAAATGAAGCTTTACCCGGCAGAAGCATTATTTTTAAGGGTATATGATTTAGGGTATAGGTTTAATGGTTTAGGGTTTTAGGTTCAGGGTTGTAGAAATGAAGAGAGGAAACAAATAGAAAAGAATACTTGAGATCGATGTTATTCATAAACTCAGACTTTACAATTTATAGAGCAAGCTTAAGCTCATATGCAGAAACCCTAACTGCATAACTGCTAACCAACAACCTTCTAACAACCAAAACTGTTTAGCTAACCAACTTAGCTAATTCTAGAAGCTTAACATTTCCCTTACTTTTTCTCTCCTCCTAACTGACAGAAACAACTGAAGGACATTACATTAAGTTTTTCTCGAAACATTTCAAAGTAGGAACTCGTCAAAGGTTTGGTGAATCCATCGGCCACCTGATGCATGGCAGGTACGTAGTTTACTCGAAGATATCCATCCGCAACCTTCTCTCTCACAAAATGAACATCTAAGTCCACATGTTTGGATTGTGCATGGAACACGAGATTCATACTCAACGACACTGCACTCGTACTATCACTCCAGATCACAGGAGTCTGTTTCTGCACAACGCCCATGTCTGCTAGCAATGTCTGAATCCAAGTGACCTCCGAGGCAGTATCAGCAATACTACGATACTCAACCTCCATTTTTGAACGTGCAACCACCTTTTGTTTCTTCGAATTCCATGTGAGAAGATTGTTACCCAAATAGACACAATTGCCTGTAGTGGATCTCCTATCGTCTGGATTACTACCCCAATCCGCATTTGAAAATAAAACAATGCTTGCACCATGCTCAGAAGGCTTAAACACCAATCCATAATGTAGCGTCCCATTCAAGTACCTAAGAATCCTCTTAACTGTCATAAGATGACCTTCACAAGGCCGATGCATGTACTGAGCAACCCTATGCACACTGAACGTGATGTCTGGCCTTGTATGAAACAAGTAGAGGAGAGCTCCCACAATACTTCTATAGCCAATAGCATCTTCAATCGGACTGCCCTCATCTTCACTTAACTTTGCTGAAGCAAGCATTGGTGTGTTAGCTGCATTTGTACCATCCATCTTTTTCCTTTCAAGAAGCTCCTTAGCATACTTGCGTTGACCTAAAAACAAACAACCATTGCATCTCTGAACTTCAATGCCAAGAAAAAAATTGAGCTGCCCAAGATCCTTAAGAGAAAATTCCTTCCTTAACAGATCAATTACATTGGACACACTTGATTCTGAGCTACCCGTAACAATGATATCATCTATATATACTAAGATATATGTAAACACACCTGATTCACCTCGAACAAACAATGAAGAATCTGCAGCCGATCTCCTGAATCCAATGGTAATTAGAAACTCTTTCAACCTTGTATACCAATTCCTCGGGGCCTGCCTCAGGCCATACAAAGCTTTTTCGAGCTTACAAACAAACTGCTTGCCATCATCAGTTGTTGTTTCAAAGCCAGGTGGCTATCTCATGAACACATCTTCACACAATCCTCCATTTCAAAAAGGCGTTATTGATATCAATTTGCCGCAGACTCCACTGATTAGACACAGCTAATGCTAGCACAACATTAACTGAAGTAGTTTTTACAACTGGACTGAATGTGTCATGAAAATCTTTCCCTGGAACCTGATTAAACCCCTGAGCCACCAGCCTAGCCTTATATCGAGCAATAGTTCCATCTGCATTCTTCTTAATCCTGAAGATCCATTTGCATCCAACCAAGGACCGCCCTGCAGGTAGCTCAACAAGCCTCCACGTACCATTCTTTTTAAGGGCATTGTATTCTGCATCAACAACTACTTTCCACTTAGGATCGTAGAGAGCTTCTTGTATTGAGGATGGTATAGTGTCTTCAGTAGCAGTAAAATACACTTTGGGTTTAAACACCCCTGCTTTACTTCTAGTAGTCATATGATGCACATTATCAAGTGTACGAGGAGCCACAGGTACTTGAATAGTTGAATCAGTAGGAAGTACCTCAGGAACAGATGCACACACATCATGAGTTGGACCGGCCATGTCATCTATCAACTGAGTATGAGCTGGAGAAGGCATCATCGAGGACATAACAGATGTAGCCTGTCCTGGGGATTGAGCCTGATCATCACACATCACTGGAGAATTCGAAGTAGGTGACACATGAAATGAGCCATCAGGTGTAACACTGCCTCTTATAATAGAAGACCCTGAAGGATCCACATCATTTAAAGAAGTACGCATCTCAACCACTGTAGGCTCTTCCTCAACAACAAGTTCTTCAGGTGTAACTAAAGGGGCTTCAGAAGGAACCTCAGGTGCATCAAACAAGTCAGACCCTGCAGGCATATCATCCCTTGGAGCAGCAGAAACACCCCTAGGATTCTTTAGCAAGCAATCAACCCCAGGAACCAAGGGAACACTACTGGAAACAAAATTTGGAACACTTGCAGTTGCATTAGTTTTGTCAGCTTTACCTGCAAAGGGGAAGACACGTTCATCAAAAATAACATTTCTGGAAATGAAAACCTTGCCACTAGGATCTAAACACTGATATCCTTTGTGCATAGGACTATAACCTAAAAATGTGGATGGTTGCGACCGAAAAGAAAACTTGTGGACATTGAACGATCTGAGACATGGAAAGCATCTGCATCCAAAGACTTTAAGCATATCGTATGTAGGCTTGTGACCAAATAACTTTTCAAATGGTGAAGCTCCCTGAAGAACTTTGGTTGGCAATCGATTAATCAGGAAGACAGCTGTTGTCACGCATATGACCAAAAACGCAACGGCAATGAAGCTTGAGCCAATAAAGTCAAAGTTGAGTCAATGACATGTCGATGTTTCCTCTCCACAACACCATTTTGCTGGGATGTATGTGGATAAGTGACTCGATGAACAACACCTTCTTTAGTCAACAAAGATGAAAGGCTACGAAACTCACCTCCCCAGTCACTCTGGACAACTTTGATATCCTTGTTAAATTGAGTTTTTATCAACTTTTGAAAGGATTGAAAGGCAACAATAGCTTGGGACTTGTGTTTCAACAGATAAACCCAAGTGTGTCTTGTGAATGCATCAACAAAGGATACATAGTAAGCAAATCCTTGAGAAGATACTGAAGCTGGTCCCTATAGATCTGTAAAGATCAACTCTAATGGTTCTTTATAAACAGTGTTTGAAGATGGAAAAGGAAGAAAATGAGACTTGCCCATTTGACATGCTACACAAACATCTGCTCTTTTATTAACTGATGAATCAATGTGTACATTTCATTCTTTACAAACAGAAACTAAAGTGTCAAAGGCTGGAAGACCAAGCCTACGATGCCACAAATTGAACACATCAACTACATTACACTCCTCATCAACTGCAGCCACATGAGCACGACATTAACTATCTAGGGGTTTTGTAGACGTTGAAGAAGATCGAAATCTGTACAGGCCACCAACTTGATCTCCTTGCAAAATAATGTTCTTTGTAATTTCATCACGAACCAAGGAGGACTGAGCATGAAACTCCAGAAAGACACCATTATCACTAGCAAGCTTAGAGACATATAGGAGATTTTTAGTGACTCGAGGAACATGCAAAACATTGCTCAAAATTAACGATCGAGAGGATGATTCTAACACAGATTGACCAACTTTAGAAATAGATAAACCTGAACCATTTCCAACAAACAACTTACCTGGACCAGTGTATTCTGCACCATTTCCCACATTCGCAACATTAGGAGTAACATGATGTGAAGCACCTGAATCCATAAACCATTGAGCATCATTCACATTAGCAATATGTGCATGAGCACTTGTATCATCTTTAGATCTCTCAGCAGTACATGCAGTCACACCAGGAAAGGCTTCATCAAACCTATGCCAGCATCTATCAACAAGATGCCCTATCTGTTGAGTGGATCACACGAATGATAATAACCAAGAGGGGGGGTGAATTGGAATTTTTAAGGATGTTGTAACGGAAATTGCAACTTAAAAATATTGACACGGGAATTTAGAGTGGTTCAAGTTCACCAACCGAACTCTACATCCACTACCTTAGTCTCACCAAGGATTTCCAACAATTTCCACTAAATTGTTCGTCCCCTTTTTCCAGGACAAGGAGGCAACCTTTACAATTTCGGTTAATTTTTCTACCCAAAAATTAACCCAATCCTCACACAATAGAACAAAGAAATTTGGTGGCTAATAAAGTATCTCTCAATACAAATGATAGCCCAATATCAAGCACTCAACCCAATTGAACAAAATGTAAATGAAGGATACAATTGGGGTTTCTAGATAAAAATGGGATTTGAACACAAATGCTTGTAATTGATGATAAGATGTATACTTGAAGCTTAATTGTTGATTGCTGGAGCTTCTTGGGGTCTATTTATAGCCTCTTGTTGATTTCCAACCGTTGTGGGTGATGGGCTAAAGATTAGAGCCGTTGGGGTGTTTTTCTCATGACTTTACAGCACCCAGACGCCTACCGTTTCGGAACGGGGTCAACCTGTTTCGGAACGGATTCAAAAATATAGCCGTTTTATAGCCGTTGGAGCGTCTACGAGAGCCCGTTTCGAAACGCCTAGGGTCCGTTTCGGAACGGTTTTGCCACTGCCAAAGGGGTGTTTCGAAACGGCCTTAGCCCGTTTCGGAACAGGTTTGCCACTGTCAAAGGGGTGTTTCGAAACGGCCTTAGCCCGTTTCGGAACGCCCTATTTAATTTCAAATTTCAATTTATAGCCGTTGCCCTTGTTCGTTTAAATGAAGAACAGTTTCGAAACGAGTCATACCGTTTCGAAACGCCTTGACCCGTTCCGATACGCGTTTCGGAACAGGTGCACATCGAACTGAAAGTGTTTCGAAACGCCTTGGGCCGTTTCGAAACGGGGCTTGAAAATTCCCTGTTTTGACTTTGAAATACTTAAAAAATATTTTGTAAGTCTTTGGTTTTAGCTATGAAGTGATCTTTAACAAGATATAGGAAATTTTAAGGACTTTAAAATTTGTTTTGATATTTTCATTTTAGTCCTTAGGTTTTTAGTTATATCAAAATTAAAGCATATGTTTCACAATCTCCCCCTTTTTGATATAACAAAACCAAAGTTAGAATTTTTAAGCATTTTGAAAGTTTTGAAGATATTCTAACTCCCCCTTAATTTAAGATAGGTTTTGAAATTTAAAACTTGTGACTTTTGAAATCAAGGATCAAAACCTTAAGACAAATTTAAAAATTTGAAAATTTTTGGTGGCATGGCATGGCATGGCAATTCTCTTAAATATCTTCTCCCCCTTTTTGTTAGATCAAAAAGAAACAAGCTCATAAAGAAGATTAGTACCAATAAGCAATAATAAGCAATATCATCAAAATATCTAAAGCATAAACAATAAGTTCATAATCAAATCCCAAAATAAAAGATCATAAGCATAGGTTCCTAAAACATGAGAAAACATAAAGAAGCAAACTCAATCCTAAATGCATAGATAATATAATATGATATGATATGAGTATCCTAGGCCTCGTCATCATCATCCTCATCATCATCATCGTTCTTGGCTTGAGAACGATGGTATTTTGTCCATTCTCCATAAAGAGTAGAAAAGGAAAGATCAAGGTTGGCATTGGAAGTCTCAAGGGATTGAAGACGATCCTCGACGTTCTTCAATCGATTTCCCATAGTTTCAAAGCCCGAAGAAATACGAGTATCCATAGTGTCAAAACGAGAATTCAAGGCATTGAAACGCTCGGTAAGAAAAACCGTGAGAGCATCTTGATTTTGAACTTGAGGTGGAGGAGCAACGGGAGGAGGAATCGCTTCTCGATCAATTCTTTGCCAATAACCATCCAAATATGTGAATCCGGATTTTCGAAGAGAGGACTCACCAATTTTGGTCTTGCTAGGTTCCGGGGAATCATAGGTACAATCAATACCAAGATGATCGAAGAGAAAACTCAAGACAATGCCGTAGGTGAATGAAGTTAACTCATTGGTGTCAATAAGTTTGACATTATTGACGATCTCGGCAAAGATGATTTTGGGCACATTTGGGCGCTCACCTCTTCGGAAACATTCGAGCCAAAAGTGATCTTTTTCCCGGATGTGGGAGTATTTTCCTCCGGATGGTCGAATGAACCAAGAAACCATCAAATGAAGCACACGATCGTGCACATCTAAATGAAGAGCTTTTCCGGTAAAGGTGCCAAAGTGGCGTTCTTCTTCAATACCCTCATTCTTGAGTTTAAGGGCCGACTCCAAAAGAGCAATATTAATAACAAACTTTTGCCCTAGTAAAGATGACTCAATTCCTACAATCTCTGTTTTGGTTTCATCGTATAGGAAACGAGCATTAGAGTAGAAGAGAAGTACCAAGTTTTTGTAGCAAACATCCTCAATGCTCAAGAAGAAAAAAAGATCCCACTCATCCAAACGATGAAGATAGCGAAAGAGAAATCGCTCGGAATTAAGGAATTCGACATCAATAACTCTTTCTTTACGAACAGCGAGATTTTTGACGTAGGAGAAGCGAGCACGCTGCTGTGGAGTTTTTAGAGTTTTCTGAAAGAGTTGAGTAATATTTGGACGAATGCTTGATTCTCCGGTTTGAACGGCTTTGCGCTTTTTGTTCGCTTGATCCGCCATCTAAGAATATTAAGCAAAAAATTAAGTGTATGCATTGATTTCTAATATCATTCCACTAATAAATCCCACTTAGGTTTTTGAAAACAAAATTAAAAAAAAATACGGTTAAAAAATTTTATATTCGAATCAAAAATTTTGAGATTTTGAAAAATTTTTACAAGATTCGAATAACCCATAACTAAAAACATATAATGTATACAAAAATAAATTTTTCTATCCTATGATTCGAACATAATTTGAAAAAGAAGAAAAATAAGAAAAATTACCTTAGTTTGGGATTTTGGATGATTTGAGTGAAATCTTTGCACAAGATTGATGAAGCTTGCTTAGATATATGTTTTAGAGCAAAACCCCTCACAATTTTGTGAAAAACAAAGGGTTTGAGAGGGTATTTATAGAAGGGGGTCGGTTAGGGTTTTTAGGGTTTTAAGAGTTTGATAAAAATTAGAATTTTGAACTTTTAGAAGCCCTAAATAAGGCTGTCCGCGAGTCCGTTTCGGAACGGTCACGACCGTTTCGGAACGGGGCGGCTAGGGTTTGACCCTTTTTAAAACCTTCGACAGATCGTTTCGAAACGGGGATGACCGTTTCGAAACACGTTTGACCCGTATCGGAACGCGTTCCGATACATCCTTACATCGAACCGAAAACGTTTCGAAACGCCTGGGGCCGTTTCGAAACGCCCTTCTCTCAGGACAAATTTTAAGGCATCCGTATCGGAACGGGTTAACCCGTTTCGATACACCTGGGCCTGGAAGTGTAGATGAGGCTCTAAAATGCAAAAAAAAAATGATTTTCTAAGAGGCCAAACATGCATATATGATATGAATGAGCAGGCAAAACATATTTAGGCATAAACATACTCCCCCTAACTATATGCATGGAAGAAATTGGGAGTCTAAACATATAAACATGATATTTCACAAAATCAAGCATATTTAAGTTTGAAAAGAGGTCCTAAAGGTCAAGATAGGCTAGTTAGGCCCAATTCTCTCCTAAGGGACCAAAAACGCTCTTTATCTAATGGTTTTGTGAAAATGTCCGCTAATTGATTTAAGGTGTCTACATACTCTATAGCCACATCTTTCTTAAGGACATGATCTCTAATGAAATGATGCCTTATTTCTATATGTTTGGTTCTAGAGTGTTGGATGGGATTTTTCGTTAAACATATTGCACTTGTATTATCACATTTAAGGGGTATGGTTTCTATTTTTACACCATAATCTAAGAGTTGTTGCTTCATCCAAAGGACTTGAGCACAACAACTCCCTAAGGATATGTACTCGGCTTCGGTGGTAGATAAAGCTACACTATTTTGTTTCTTAGAGAACCAAGATATGAGCATACTACCTAGGAATTGACAAGTTCCCGAAGTACTTTTCCTATCGATTTTGCAACCCCCATAATCCGCATCCGAATAAGCATGAAGGTTAAAGGTAGAGATTCTAGGGTACCAAAGACCTAAACAAGGAGTGTCTCTAAGATACCTAAAGATCCTCTTAACGGCTATAAGGTGAGACTCTCTAGGACTAGCTTGAAACCTAGCACACAAGCAAACACTAAACAGTATATCCGGTCTACTTGCGGTAAGGTAAAGCAAAGATCCAATCATAGAACGATAAAGCTTAGAGTCAACACACTTACCTTCTTCATCTTTGTCAAGCTTTGTAGATGAGCTCATAGGAGTGGCTTGAGGCTTTGTGTTCTCCAAGCCAAACTTGTTGAGCATATCCTTTATGTATTTTGCTTGATTTATGAAGGTGCCATCCTTCATTTGTTTTATTTGGAGTCCCAAAAAGAATGAGAGCTCCCCCATCATGCTCATCTCAAATTCACCTTGCATTAACTTAGCAAACTCTTGACAATAACATTCATTAGTAGATCCAAATATAATATCATCAACATAAATTTGAACTACTAAAATGTCATTTTTATACATTTTTATAAAGAGTGTAGTGTCCACCTTACCTTTTTCAAATCCTTTTTCAATCAAAAAATTTGAAAGCCTTTCATACCAAGCTCTCGGAGCTTGTTTTAGACCATAAAGTGCTTTTGTAAGTTTGAAAACATGATTTGGAAATTTTGAGTCTTCAAAACCCGGTGGTTGTTCTACATACACTTCTTCATTTATAAAACCATTTAAAAATGCACTTTTAACGTCCATTTGAAAAAGCTTGAAATTATGATAACATGCATATGCAAGCAACATCCTAATGGCTTCCATTCTAGCTACGGGTGCATAGGTTTCATCAAAATCTATTCCCTCCTCTTGAGTGTAACCTTGTGCTACAAGTCTAGCTTTATTTCTCACAATGTTACCACTCTCATCTAGTTTGTTCCTAAATACCCATTTAGTTCCTATTGTAGATTGATTACTAGGCCTATCAACTAATGTCCAAACATTACTTCTCTCAAATTGATTTAACTCTTCTTGCATAGCCATAATCCAAAAATCATCTTTCAATGCTTCTTTGATATTTTTAGGCTCTATGCATGAGATAAATGCAATATGATTCATTAATCTAAGAGAAGAACGAGTGGTTACCCCCTTGGATGGATCACCCAAGATTTCACCATCTTTGACATAGTTCAACTCCCTTGGATAGCTAACTTCCTTTTCCTCAATAGCCAAGTCCTTCAAGGCTTCAAGAGGTGGATCTTGTGTGTCTTCTTCTTTTGGTTGAATCTCATCCTTCTTTGAAGTTTGACCTCCATCAAAGGTATTTATGATTCCTAGATTATCATCATCACAAGAATCCTTCCTAGGAAGGGGATTATCATCGAATACAACATGAATAGATTCTTCTACAACTAAAGTTCTTTTGTTAAATACTCGATAGGCTTTAGAGGTTAAAGAGTAACCTATAAAAATAGCTTCATCACTTTTTGCATCAAATTTACCTAAATTATTTTTTCCATTATTTAAAACAAAGCATTTACATCCAAAAGGGTGGAAGTAGCTAATATTAGGCTTTTTAGATTTTAAAATCTCATAAGGTGTTTTCTTTAAAATCGGCCTAATGGTTACACGATTTATAATATAACAAGCCGTGTTTGTTGCTTCCGCCCAAAAATATTTTGGTAAATTAATTTCGCAAAGCATAGTTCTAGCCATTTCTTGTAAAGTTCTATTTTTCCTTTCAACTACCCCATTTTGTTGAGGAGTTCGAGGAGCTGAAAAATTATGGCTAATACCATTTTCATTTGAAAAATCTTCAAATCCTAAATTTTGAAATTCGGTTCCATGATCACTTCTAATATGTGAAATTTTAAGTTCAAGATCATTTTGAATTAATTTTGAAAATGTGATGAATTTTTCCAAAGCCTCATCCTTAGTACTTAAAAAGAAAACCCAAGTGAATCTAGAAAAATCATCAACTAATACAAAAGCATATGATTTGCCACCCAAGCTCATAGTCCTAATTGGCCCAAATAAATCCATGTGGATTAGTTGTAAACATCTACTAGTAGAAATGTCATTAATGGATTTAAAGGAAGATCTATGTTGTTTACCCTTTGAGCATGCATCACAAATTTTATCGTTCGAAAATTTTATCTTGGGTAAACCTTTAACTAGGTTTAGAGAGACTAGTTTTTCTAAAACACTTGTGCTAGCATGTCCTAGCTTCCTATGCCACAACCATGCATCATTTTCGTTTTGAGCAACTAAGCATGCATGAGATGTATGTATGTCATCTAGATGCACCATGTATATATTCCCTATGCGATGACCTATGAGCATAATATTATTAGTTTTAATGTCTACAATTTTACAACCGGTTTTATCAAATATAACATTAAAACCTTTATCACATAGTTGAATTATGCTCAATAAATTATGTTTAAGACCATTGACATATAAAACATTTTCAATGAGAGTAGTAGAGTGATTACCAATGGAGCCAATACCTTCAATGTGGCCTTTGGAGTTGTCACCAAATGTTACTACTCCTCCACTTTTTGGCTTTAGATCCATGAGTCGACTCTTGTCTCCGGTCATGTGTCTCGAGCATCCACTATCAAGGTACCATGAGTTTTGACTTTGTGCTTTGGCCTTGTAGCAATGCTCCCCCTACAAGCAAAGATATTTAAACTTTTGTTTTTGGTACCCAAATCATTTTGGGTCCATGTGTGTTAGTTCCTAAAACTTTGGTTCCCTTAGGAATCCAAGGTGACATAGCAATAATATCATTAGATTTAACAAGTTCCTTAGGAACCCATACATTTCTAATTCTTTTAACTTTACTATGTCTAGGATAGTTATTTTGTTTGTAGTAGTTAGTCTTTTTCTTATATTGGTGTGTTCTAGAGGATTCTCCTATGTCATGTTTAACACTACCATTAATTTTTAAAGACTTTTTGAGCTCATTTAGCTCACTTAACACCTTTTGGTGTTCACAATTATTTTGAGATAAAAGATTATTAAGATCAATATTTTCTTTTTGAAAGAATTTAAGTTCATCTTCTAATCCTAATATCTTTTTCTCAATTTTAGAATTAGTTTGAGTAAGTGAGTCATTTTTCTCTTTTAATTCTATAATAATTTTTCTATTCCTAATAACCGACTCCCTATACTTCTCAACTAATTCATCATATACCTCTTGTAACTCATCATAAGCATCATTTAATTCTTCATATGAAAAATCTAAAGTAGATGAGTTAGAGGTTACCAAGGAGGAATCTTCCTCAAGTGCCATGAGGCAGAGGTTCGCCACTTCTTGTTCGTCATCCTCCGATGACTCCTCATCACTCCAAGTAGCAAGCTTGGCTTTGAGCTTTTTCTTCTTCTCAAAGCCCTTCTTCTTGAGTTGAGGGCACTCCGAACGTATGTGGCCGGGTTGTCCGCACTCGAAGCAAGTGATTGGATCCCTTCCTTCTTCTTTGTTCTTGTTTTTAAAGTCCATTTTCCTTTGGATTTTTCTTCCTCGGTTGGACCTCATAAGGCGTGAGAATCGTTTGGCTATCATAGCCAATTCTTCAAGCTCATCCTCATCACTAGATGAACTTTCATCAAGTTGGGATGTTTTAGCCTTGAGAGCTATTCCCATTTTTTTCTTTTTCTCCCCTTCAAGCTTCTCCATTCTTTTTTCTTCTTTCTTTCTTTCATCTTCTCTTCCTTGCTTCATGATCTCGTGAGTAAGGAGAGAGCCTACAAGTTCATCAAGCTTTAGAGTTTTTAAATTCTTTGCTTCGATGATTGCGGTTCTCTTCCCATCCCAAGATTCGGGAAGTGAATAGAGTAGCTTTCGGACAAGCTTGTCTTCCGGTATAACTTCTCCATAGCCCTTTAGACCATTTACAATTGTGGAGAATCGATCAAACATCTTTGACACCGTCTCATCAAATTCCATTTTGAAATTTTCATAACTAAGATTGAGAATTCCAATCTTAGTTTCTTTGACATCGTTGGTGCCTTCATAGGTGGTTTCAAGAGTATCCCACACTTCTTTGGCACTTTCAATTGATGAGACCTTTGAGTAGATATCCGGACCGAAAGCACAAAATAGCATGTGAAGAGCTTTATCATTTACTTGGATCTTTTTCCTTTCCTCTTCACTCATTTCCGTTCTTCTTTTAAGCACCATCTTGCCATCAACATCTTGCTTCAATGGAATATATGGTCCATCCTCAATGACATCCCACACAAGGTAGTCACTTGATTTAATAAATAGACGCATTTTATTTTTCCAAAATGAGTAGTTCTCACCATTGAAGAAAGGAGGCTTTGTGGTGGATTGTGAGTCGTACATGCCGGGAGCGGAGGTTGATGCCATCTCTTGATATTTTGATGATGATCACACTTCTTCCAAGGATCTCCTCTTGTGGTTGTTAATCCTCAAAGAGTTAAGCTCTGATGCCAATTGTTGAGTGGATCACACGAATGATAATAACCAAGAGGGGGGTGAATTGGAATTTTTAAGGATGTTGTAACGGAAATTGCAACTTAAAAATATTGACACGGGAATTTAGAGTGGTTCAAGTTCACCAACCGAACTCTACATCCACTACCTTAGTCTCACCAAGGATTTCCAACAATTTCCACTAAATTGTTCGTCCCCTTTTTCCAGGACAAGGAGGCAACCTTTACAATTTCGGTTAATTTTTCTACCCAAAAATTAACCCAATCCTCACACAATAGAACAAAGAAATTTGGTGGCTAATAAAGTATCTCTCAATACAAATGATAGCCCAATATCAAGCACTCAACCCAATTGAACAAAATGTAAATGAAGGATACAATTGGGGTTTCTAGATAAAAATGGGATTTGAACACAAATGCTTGTAATTGATGATAAGATGTATACTTGAAGCTTAATTGTTGATTGCTGGAGCTTCTTGGGGTCTATTTATAGCCTCTTGTTGATTTCCAACCGTTGTGGGTGATGGGCTAAAGATTAGAGCCGTTGGGGTGTTTTTCTCATGACTTTACAGCACCCAGACGCCTACCGTTTCGGAACGGGGTCAACCTGTTTCGGAACGGATTCAAAAATATAGCCGTTTTATAGCCGTTGGAGCGTCTACGAGAGCCCGTTTCGAAACGCCTAGGGTCCGTTTCGGAACGGTTTTGCCACTGCCAAAGGGGTGTTTCGAAACGGCCTTAGCCCGTTTCGGAACAGGTTTGCCACTGTCAAAGGGGTGTTTCGAAACGGCCTTAGCCCGTTTCGGAACGCCCTATTTAATTTCAAATTTCAATTTATAGCCGTTGCCCTTGTTCGTTTAAATGAAGAACAGTTTCGAAACGAGTCATACCGTTTCGAAACGCCTTGACCCGTTCCGATACGCGTTTCGGAACAGGTGCACATCGAACTGAAAGTGTTTCGAAACGCCTTGGGCCGTTTCGAAACGGGGCTTGAAAATTCCCTGTTTTGACTTTGAAATACTTAAAAAATATTTTGTAAGTCTTTGGTTTTAGCTATGAAGTGATCTTTAACAAGATATAGGAAATTTTAAGGACTTTAAAATTTGTTTTGATATTTTCATTTTAGTCCTTAGGTTTTTAGTTATATCAAAATTAAAGCATATGTTTCACACTATCTTTCCGCAGAGCTGACATTGAGGTTTCATATTAGATCAATACGCCATTCTGCCTCGACCACGAGAATTCATACCAGCTCGATAAGGCCTGAATTGTGTTCGACTGTTTTCTTGAGAAGAATCTTGATTAGAACTAGGGACATGCACAACATTAACATAGGGAGTAACATCCGAGAAATGATGAAAATTAAGAATTTGTGTTTCAGCATCCATTAGAACTGAAATCGCTGCATCCAACGTGAACGGAGACTGACTCGCCGTGATAACCGCCACAAACGGTTGATATTCAATAGGAAGCCCTTTGAGAATTGAAGCAATCTTCTCAAGATCTGAAATGGGACTTCTACAGGAATAGGGCATATTACAGACTTCTTTAATTTGTGCAACATACGCCCTCATGCTAAGATCTCCCTTTTGAATCGAACGAAGCTTATAATGCAAGCTCATCGTTGTAGTGGTTGATCGACTAGAGAAATATTTGAGAACAATACACCAGATCTCTGCTGATGTTTCTGCACCCATGAATTCAGAGAGGAGATGAGAGCTTATCGTGGAAAGAATCCAAGAAGCCAACGCACTGTCCTGTGCCACAAAGACTTCACACGCCTCGTTTTCAACCTTGTCACCCTGGTCATTAGTAACCATGGCCGGAGGTGCCTTGAGTACACCAGTGGGCAGCTTTTCTAGGCGATGACTCTGAACGGCCAACAGGATTTGTTGTTTCCATAAGAGAAAGTTTGTTTCATCAAGAACAATACTGACTCTTTTATTGGTAAACGCTTTGCCTGGAACGGAGGAACTGCTGGTGGAATCACTGGGTGTAAGAGACGAATCTCCAGAATTGGCCATGAGACACAAGAAAGGAAAAAATGAAAGAATCACACGGAAGCTGGAACCAAAAATTTCCTGGCGATTGATACCATGTAGAAATGAAGAGAGGAAACAAATAGAAAAGAAAAGAATACTTGAGATCGATGTTATTCATAAACTCGGACTTTACAATTTACAGAGCAAGCTTAAGCTCATATGCAGAAACCCTAACTGCATAACTGCTAACCAACAACCTTCTAACAACTAAAACTGTTTAGCTAACCAACTTAGCTAATTCTAGAAGCTTAACAAGAGTTAAGGGTTAAATTATTTTTTATAAAAAATAGTGTCAAATTGAAATAATATTTAAATGATAAGGGTTCAAAAGAAATGCATAAATAGGTGAGGTGATAAATATATAGTTTACCCTTATTAAAAAAATAAAATTTTAATATATATATATAATAATAATTTAATTAATTTTTTAAAAATAATTATTAATTATTTGATGGGTCCTTGAAATTTTAAATCTTTATTAATTAATTTAATAGTGTTCAACAGTATTCAGCATTAGTGATGTTCAGCGGTGTTCGTCGCAGTGGTAGACTCATCCTAAACCATATTAAGAAATTTTATAAAACAGAAAAAAAATATTTTCGATATAAATTCACGTACTCACGTATTATATTGTCAATTTCGTGATCACCTTCAATTTATATTTAGAAGTGAACTCATACTTACCACTAGATTAAATAATAAATCTTTAAAACCGAAAATTTTAAGAAATCACAATTCTTTAATGTGAAAAAGAGGAATGACTATTGGGATTTAAGAATGAGTTATGTAATTTTATTTAATAAAATACTTTCCTGGTTCATGAACAAAACATATTTTATTAAACACTCAGTTGATTAAATATGACTAGTTATCTTAATTCCAAGCTTAAAAGGATTGTGTTTCACATTAAATTGATACTTACCGAGTCAAATAACAATACAATAAAAACCGTGTGTTTTAAAAGATTTTTTTTCATGTTCCACTAAAATTGTCATATGTTAATATTTTCTGGTTAATTTTTTTAACCTTGACTATAATTTTATTTAAATAATTTTAATTAATTAAAATTTACAAAATGTATATTTAAAAATTACTTGAAATTTAAAATAATAAGAAATTAAAGTTGAAAAAAATGATAAAAAAAATTGTCAACCTATAACAATTTTAGTGGTACAAAGTAAATAATTAATAAATGTAGAATCCAAGATGTTTGATTGCAGTAATTAATTTTAATTAGGTGTACTGGCAAATTCATTATGTCAAAATGTTGAAAAACACCCATGGTGCATATCACACTGATTTCCCAAAATTACATATGTGGCAAAATGGATGTGTTGTTCAGCAGGCTATGTTGAAATCACGGCTGCATAAACCATGAGAATACAATTAAAAATTTACCCTCTAATCTCAGTTTCCTTTCCTTTTAGGTATTGACTAAATACTTTGAGGGTTGGTCAAGTTTCATCATACGCTAAATGGAAAGAAATAGGCACAAAGATCAGTGTTGCCAAGCCATATGTGTGTTTACATTGTAGATAATACTGCTGTAGGATTCTCTTCTGATTATATTAATGCATGTCGTTTTCCTAAACCCCACCACTAATCTCTCCTACTCTCAAACAAATGACAAAGGTGGAGAAAAGATAAAGGGGGAAAGGAAGAAAAAAAATATATTGTACTTGGTCCTAAAAGACAAACCAAACCAACTTTCATAAACCAGCTGCTATATTTGCAAGGCTTAAGGCTTTTTCACACACATAAAACTACTCCATTTTCTTCATTCTTTTCCCTGTGATGAAGATGGGATTTAGGAGCTACCACGCTGAGGAATTCCAAGCTCCTACTTTCATTGAATGGCTCAAGCCAACTTCCCCTCCTCCTCCTCCTCCGTCGACATCGTTATCGTCGTCGAATGATCAGCGAGTTCATTTTATAAACCCCATGGCTATCTTGAGACTGCCTGTTTCATTTCAGCAGCAGCAACAGGATGAGGAGCAGCCGGAGCAGGAGACTATTCGATGCCTACCGCTTTTAAGCCGGCTGACGGAGAACAAATCGGTGAAAGAGAGTGTTGTTAAAGAAGAAAAGATGGAGAAAGTTGCGGTTTCTTTGCACATTGGGTTGCCTAACAGTTGCGACGGAGATCATGGAGGTGGTTGTAATAATCCAGTTGTTGAAAATAAGGTTTTTAAGGAGGAGGAGGAAGAAGAAGACATCAGGAAAAGGTGCTTCCACGGCTGTTCTTTCAACACGGAGAGTAGGTTTTGGATCCCAACCCCAGCACAGATCCTCGTTGGCCCCATGCAGTTTGCTTGTTCCATATGCAGCAAGACTTTCAATAGGTACAATAACATGCAGGTCAGTCCAATTTTCATCTTATAGAATTTTGTTCTTTTTTTGATTTTTGATTCCATGCATGCGTATGAACAAATTCAATAGGTTCTAGTCCTTATTGCATGCAGAAACATGTTCGTCTTCAATCAATTCGTCCATATTCTTTAGGAAAAGTTCCACAGAATTCAAATGGTTATCTTGTTCATGTAGATCATATAAAGAAAAATGAATACTTTTTTTAATATTAGTCTCCACCTTATAAGCAAATTTGTTCGGACCAAGGGAAAATACGTATAAAACAATATAGGGATAAAAACAGAAAATACAAGGGAAGAAAACACAAAGACTATAATTAAGAAAGGGCAGATTTACAAATAATTTATGGTCCTTCAAAGTTTCAACATGGCCAATAATTTTCTTTCCATTTTATTAACTGCATTTGTAACTAATTGGTAATGGTAATTAAATTTGGTGGCTGCCAACATTTTTTTCACTGAAAACTGTTTGGAACTATGATTGAGGTAATTAATAATTACGAATGGAAAACTAAAATAAGAAAAACGGGCTTAGCTTCTAAACTAGATATCAAAGATAGGGATGATCTAAAGTAAATATCAAAGGATAGGGATGATTTTCTTTATTTTTTTCCCAATACTAAAAAAAATCAAATCCTAAATTTTAAATCTTAAACCCTACACTCTAGAAAATACAATCTACACTCAATACTCTAAACTCCTAACCATAAGCCATACTCTTGAACCTTGATCATAAACTCTAAACTTAACTTTTTTTTAATAATGGGTATAAATAGTGACACCGGAAAAGACAGATAATTTTTACTTGATTTTTTTCCCTTTGTTATAGGTACTAAACAATCCAATTTATTTCATTCAAGAATTTGAAATCTAGCCTTATTTGAACAACTTCATTTTCACGACTTTGGATGCTTATCTTATTACTGAGTAGAATTTCCCCTCTTTAATCACTTTAATTATTCAATTTCCACTCTCTAATCACTTTAATTATTCAACTTTTAATTAAAAGACATATCTTAATGTTCCTTGGTGTTGCCTTTTTTCTTAGTAATCATATCTTAAACATCACTAGATGCAAATTAACATCAAATTCTGTAATTATTTTCCAATTTTCTTTTACCACTTAAGAATAGGAAAAATGATTACAATTATTATTATTTTTGATTAAGTGGAGAAGTGTTTACATTCCCAAGGTAAATGTCATGATTCTAACTCATAAAAGATAAGATAATATTAGCATTTTTAGTCACTCAATTAATTAATGGATGTCGTAATTAAAGTTATTTCAATGTTAAAGACTGTATAAATGAGTTGAATTTTGTTGGTACAGATGCATATGTGGGGGCATGGATCAGAGTACAGGAAAGGGCCAGATTCACTTAAAGGAACACAACCAGCAGCAATGCTGAGGCTGCCGTGCTATTGCTGTGCTCAAGGCTGTAAGAACAACATCAACCACCCACGAGCCAAGCCATTGAAAGACTTTCGGACACTTCAAACTCACTACAAGAGAAAACACGGTGCAAAGCCCTTCATGTGTCGGAAATGCGGCAAGCCATTCGCCGTCAAAGGGGATTGGAGGACCCACGAGAAGAACTGTGGGAAGCTGTGGTATTGCACTTGTGGATCCGATTTCAAACACAAGAGATCCTTGAAAGATCACATCAGGTCATTCGGCAAAGGCCATTCTCCTCATCCGTCTCTCGATGGATTCGAAGACGTCGACAAGGAATCCGTCACCGGCTCCGAAGATGAAGTCACTCACTAGGGCGTTCGATCTCCTAGTACCCTTTTAACTTGCGTGTTTCTAAATTAGGTATTGCTTTAAAAGTTTCCTAGGCTTAATCCAAATAAGCTTTGTGATTGAGGGCTGAGCCTCGGAAACTTTTTTAGGTGCTTCGTTAAGTGGGAATAAGAAGGAAAAAGGAAAGGGTTACCTCAAAGTGGTGAAGTGGATGAATTTTCTTCTCTTCAATGGTTATTTCCTAAGGGAGAAAATTTATCATCTTCATTGCTAACTGGTAATCTTTTAATAGTATGAGGGATTTGTATTGTTTTCTAGACAGTTAAAAAAAAACTCTCTTCTGTCTTTATATGTCTTGGCTACCAGCATTATCTTAATCATAATTTCCAATCAATCGCGTTCTTTTTGCTTTTAATTTTAAAGTTTAGTACGTGTGCATACTATTAAAGGAATAGAAATCGACTGTTTTTTTTGTGCCTCACACTAAAAAAATAAGTTTAGTGTTTAAGATTAAGATTTAATTTTAGAGTTTAAAGAATTGAAGGTAAAGTGTATCTTTTAGGGTTTAAAATTTAAAATTTAAGATTTATGATTTAAAATTTAAAGTTAAGAATTAAATTTTAATTTTTAAGTTTCGGTACATAGAAAGGGATATTCAAAAGTAGGAATTTTTGTTCTTAAGGATACATGAGAAGCATTCGGTCCATATATTAAAGGTTTTCCACATGAACACTTTCCAATTAAATTAAGGGATACTACATTTTTAGTACCCCACCTTTACTTATTTTCTTATTTTGGCGCCCTACTTATTTTTTGGCAAAATAATACCTAACGTTACGTTTTTTTTTTTATTTTGATACCCCAAAATTAACAGAAGGCTGACTAGGTGAGAGAAAATCACACATTACATGTTGCCACATCATTTTCTCTCTCCTAGTTAGCATGCCACATCAACAAAAATCATGAAAAAAGCACATGTGGCATGCTAACTAGGAGAGAGAAAATGATGTGGCAGCATGACACATGTGATATTCTCTCTCCTAGTCAACCTTTCGTTAATTTTTTAACGGTGGGGTATCAAAATAGAAACAAAACGTAACGTTAGATAATATTCTGCTAAAAAAATAGGTAGGGTACCAAAATAAAAAAACATGTAAAAGTAAGGTACTAAAAATATAGTTATCCCTTAAATTAATTCATGTGTTTTGTTAATTTTAAAAATAATGGTTAAACCCTAATGAGCTAAAAAAGAATTAAGTTAATGATTCATATTTTTATTGAAAAAATGCACTTCATTCTTTTTTTGACTAGTGTTAAGATGATTATAAGGTAATAATTGTTCATACATATTTGATAAAACAATTTGAACTCGAATCTCTTAAAATAAACACCACAATCTTTTCTACTAGGATACTTGTTGGGTTCACTTCATTTATCTCATTTGAGTATTTGGTTGAAAGGTAAGGGAATTCAAAAAGTTCGGTTAAACATTTGATTACCTTAATTACCCATATCATGGCACCAACCACGCGCATATAATAAAGTTAATAAATGCTATTTTTAATTATGAAATAGATATTTTCTTAAAAATAAAATTAATTTTTTATAACCAGGTTCGAATACTGCAAAGACCTATTATAAGGTAACTTTTTCAATCTAATTACTTGTTTCAGTCACAATGTCAAGATTAAAAATTTTAGACGTTTATTTAAAAAACCTAGCACCTCACCATGTTATTCCATCTAATCCTTGATATAATCACATTTATATTTAGATGAATAGATATATCAATTAAATTATAGTTATAATCGAATAATTAGGTGAAATAAATTGGACTATAGATGTTTTTTTTATTAAAAATATATATTTTTAAATAAAGTTCATTCTTCCTATATATATAAATTAAAAATAATGTATAAATGATGTCAAAAATAATGTAGCCATAGTCACTGCTTACAAGATTTGGCTTTCTTTTGTCAAACTTGGAGGTTTCACCAAATCATCCAACAAAAGAATATATTTATGATTAGGTATTGATTAAGCTGGGAAAAATGGAGAATCCTTGCAGTGTTATGAAAATGACTTTGGTTATGTATGAACTGTTATATATTTAGTTCATATATAAAGAGTTCACAAAATACCCAGACTAGGGTTTTGCCTTCGGATATATGTGTGAAAAGAGGATTCTTAATTAATTATTTTATTGGGAGAAGACATTAAGAAAGAAAGAAAAGGAAGATCATAGAGAGATGAGTTGAAATTTAGTTGCTTTAGAAGGTAGGCTTGACCGGTTGAAAACGTGCTTTGTCTGTCGGGTGATGGAAATAAATATATATAATTTAAGGCAAAAAAAGATAGAAAACCTTGGTTGCATTAAAGCCTCAGCATGCACTGGTTTTAGCTCAACTATGTGGGGATGGACACAAGAATTTATGTTAGAGAACGAATCTATAAAATTTTAAGGGCGAACTTAAAATATTTTAGGGACGAAAATAGATTTTCAATAAAAAATTTATAAAAAATTATAAATCATATATAAATTTCAAATTTCAAGGGGGCGACGGCCCCTCGATCCATCCCGACTACCAGTGTTCCACTGCTCGAATCTCCATCAAGCCCAAAAGTTAAAAAAAAAAAGATAATTGTCATTATGTTCGATTTCAGTTTTGAATAAATTGAATTTGGCATTGCACTCCATTGCACACTTTAGTGTAAATGTGATGCGTTCTCAATATCGGTCGGTCCGGATAAATTAGAGTAAAGCTCTATAGAACCAAGATGGCAACCAAATAAAATAACGCGGTCTTTCATAAAACCATTCTAACTTGTGCAGTTGTGTGGTTACAGCGTCATTAACCTTATTAGCTGGTTGGGTTTCCTCCCAAAACCTTGCTTGAAATTGGGCCTAGTTCGTCACTTCTGAACTTATGCCACAGTACGAATCCGGAACTAGGGTTGTGTCTCTAGTTGGACTTGAAATACCCTTAACCTTTCCTTCCAATTAGACCTGGCAAACTTGACCCGAGACCCGAAACTTGAACTGAATTATCCGAATTAAAATTTGATTTTGACCTGAATATGATGATCCGAAGTTGACCTGAAATAAACCGAACCGAAACCGACCCGAAATTTTTTGTTGAACCGAAATAGGCCCGAACCGATTTGACCCGAACCGAATGGACCCGAACCGAATGCTACCCGAACCGAAAGCTGAACCGAATATCGACCCGATTTTAACCCGAAAATTAAGGTAAAATAAATGAATAATTTATTTTTAATATTATCTATTTTTAACAATATAATAAATAATAAAATGAAGTATGTTTTATTATCTTTTTGTACTATACCTTGGAAGAGACCATTGCTCTTGTCAAAGTTGTGGTATAATAACATTTTATGTCATTTTGGCTAGAAATTAAATCTTAGAAACTAAAATGAACAAAAATATCATTATATTAAATTGATAGACTAAATTACAAAGATTAGTTAATTTCGACTAAAAGTAATTTTTTAGAGACTAAATATCACTACGAGGAGAGGATTTCTATATCCGAAGTCTAAACTGTGGGGATACTTGTGACTAAATTAAATTAAACTAAAACTTAAAGTTGAATATTAGTACTAAAATGTAACATTTTAAATGCAACATGACCTAAAAAGTAATTAATCTCTAGCTTAAAAAAATAGTGGCTTATTTCCCTCCAAAATTTTGTATTTTCCCTCTCTATTTTTACCAATTGTCTTTTTTTTTTCTTTTTTTTTTCAATCTAGCTTAAAAAATTGGTGACTTATTTCCCTCCAAAATTTTGTCTTTTCCCTCCCTATTGTTAGCAATTGCCTTTCTCTTCTTTTTTTCTTAATTTAATTGAGTTTCAATTTAAATTAATTTAATTGAAATTTTACATTTAGTTTTAGAATTATTTTAATTATGTCCTTGATTTATGCTTCTAGATTTTAGTTAGCTCAATTAGATTCTAATTTTAATAAATTAATTTATTTCAGACATTATTATTATTATTATTATTATTATTATTACTACATATAATAAACTTTGATTTAATATAATTATACACAAATTTGTGATATGGATACATGAAGCATTGATTTAAATATTTAATCAAATTTAAATGCATAGATTAACAAGTTGAATCAGAATTAATCTCATACACCAATAACTCTAAACTAAACCATAAATACTAAACCTCAAACACTAAACCCAACTCAAACCGAATTGACTCAAAAATTCAAATGTTGACCCGACCCGAAATCGACCCGAACGACCCGATTTTGACCCAAACCAAAAGCGACCCGATTTTGACCCGAACCGAAAGCAACCAATTCGATATTGACCCGACCCGAAAACAACCGATCTGATTTTAACCCGATCCAATACCCGAACCGAATCTGACTCATCACAGACCCAAATTAGACCCGAACCCGAACCGACCCGAATCTAAACCGATTTTAAATAGACCCGAAACGACCCGAATCGAATCGAAACGACCCGAACCGAACGACCCGATTACCACCTCTACTTTCAACACATGAGTTGGATCCACGTCAGTAGATGCCCCAACAAAGGAGGATGAATAAACACTATTGTCATCATCCCCCCATGACTTGTTAACAAAATCTTCATTTGCATTTTGTACCGCAGAGGCGAATTTTGATCAAACAAGTTGAGATGAACTATTTAAAATCTTCAAAAATTTCAAAATTATAGACTATAATTTTTAATTTTTTTAAAGATTTAATTTACAAGTTTGGAGGTCTAGCTAATTTTTTTGTAAAATTTTGATAATTAATGAGATTATTTTTGAAATATTAAAAGGGACTCAATTAAAAATAATCAAAAAAGGTAAATTACATAAATGGTCACCAAAGTTTTAGGGCGCGATTTTGGTCACCAAACTTTTAAAACTTACGTTAGAGTCATCAAACTTTTAGTTCGCTTTCAATATGATTCCTCATGTTACCTTCTGTTAGAAGTTGCTGACGTGACATGCTAGTTTTCATTTTTATTGAATAGAATAATGGGTAAACTACACTATTAATCACTCAAATTTCTTCTCACTCCTATTATGATCACCGAAGTTTAAAAACTTTCAATTTAATAACTCAACTTTCGAATTGTTCCTATTTTGACCACTCTCGAATGACATGAAATTTTATCCCGTGAGATGAAAATGTTGATCCCCATTTTTAATTTATTCTTCTTGGTTGTGGGAGTGTTATGAGAAAAAGAAAATGAAAAGACAATAAAAAATGACTTTTTTGTTCAAACTTTACGCTATTGTATAATGCAACACAACCCCAAAAAGAACATGCTAAGGATTAAGTGGATAATTTATTGGTGAAAACACGTAAAGATTGTGTGTGATTGTTAGATTTTGTTGCCTCAGAATTTTTATTGGATTTATGTTTTTATTGTTATGGTTAGGGTCGTGTAATTCGTGTTCGAGTAATCCTTAAAAAATATTGTAACGACCTGAATTTTTGAGTAAACAGGTAGGCATTGACTCGGGTCATAAACCCTCGTGTTGGTTTGGTTTTTTGGACCCATTGGGCCAAGTTTGGGCCCTAGTGGATGAGATTCGAGCTACATAGGTTTCTGTAGTGACCAAATTGTGACAAGGGTGAAAATGGAGGGTTTTATGTTGTAATTTCTCCCATTTTCAAAATAAAGACTAATCTCCCTTAATTTCAGCTTGTCTTCACGTGTATTGGTGAGAGGGGGGGGGGGGACAAAAAGTGGGTTTGTGATGTCACCCATTTTTATCATCTTTTCTTCTTCCCTTTTTAATATCATCTTCTCCGTAGAAATCAAGGTCACCAAAGCTTAAAAATCCAAGCTTTCTTCATCATTCCTTCCACCAAAGATTTGAAATTTAAGTATGTTAATCACCATGCCAAGAGCTTCATGAAAGTGGTCCTCTTTTCTCAAAAAGGTGAGTTCTCCATTTTTGAGTTTTTGAAAGGGTTTGAGCTTTTGGGGCTTCTCCATGTTTTTAAGGTTTTTAATCTGTAGACAAACCTTCTCCTAGCTTTTGGTTTAAGTTTTGATTCGTTTCCTTGGTTGTGAGGTTTTAAGAGGTGTCTTGGAGTTCTTCCAAGCTTTAGTTGAGAGAGAAGTTGAAGAGTCTTTGTTGGAGAGCTTAAATCTGAGATTTATTGCTTAAGGTCAGTACATCTCCGACTCTTTTGATTCTTGAATATCATAAAATAATTACATTGCTTGATTTTATGGTTGAAGATTGCTAGTTGGTGTTTTAGTATCTTAAAGCCCTTTAATGGTGAAATTCAGATTAAATGTTAATAATGTGTAAAAATGGTAGCAAATCACTCAAATCAACTCCTATAAGATGTAGGATTAGGTTAAGGGGTTAAAGGTTACGTTTTGGGGGCTTAGGAAGTGATTTCTCGGGCCTTGGAAGCCATTTCTAGGCTTCGATATCGGTACGCATAGAGCTCGTACTGATACCTTGTGTTATTTACGTTGAACGCAAGCAAAATTAAAGGAGGGTATTGATACACCTTTAGGTGGGTATCGATACCCACTATTCTATTGAAATTCTAGTAGCTTAAAAATGGTATCAGCACACTTGGAGCCGTATCGATACCCAAGGGGTATCGGTACGCGGGGACCGTGTATTGGTACGGGTAAATGATCATCCCCTTTCTCTATGAAGCTAAGTATCAATACGCTTAGTCTGGGTATCGGTACCTAGAGACCAGTATCGATACTCTTGGGTGGGTATCGATACCTACTGGGCAATTTGTCTGCTAATGCATTTTGAGTTTGAGAGGGTTATAATTCGAGGTCTACGACCCAATAAGCTTCTAATGTGATAAAATAAATAGTAAATTGAGAAACCGGGTTTTAATCCTCATGTGTGAGATTAACGTGAAATAGCTTGGTAAATGATGACTCGATATAAATGTGATGGTTAATGTTATGCCTTGGGACATTTTTTGATGGCTTGGCTTGGTGCCACTTACCTCTTGGTGAGGTTTACGAATGCTCGGGGAGCATTTATTATCTTATGATTGTTATAAAGGAATCTGGATGTCCTAGAGTTAGTACTACGATACTTATTTAAAGGGGATATGTACTTCGGGCGGAGTGATCAAGTACATCCGACGTACCCACGGCATGAGTGATCTGGGTGTGGTTAGAAACTTGTCCGTGGCTATGGTGATCCAGATAAGATAACAACTCGATAGGCTGAGTGAGCTCGAGTAACCTGATTAGCTGAGTGACCTCAGGTAAAGACTACTTGAGGCTAATGTGATCCAAGTATGTCTAGGATGTATCTGTGGCTATGGTGATCCGGATACGGTCCTTTCAACCCGACGAATGTGTGAGCACGGGTAACCCGATGACTGTGTGAGCACGGGTAACCCGATGACTGTGTGAGCACGGGCAAAGTAGGGATTCGTTGGCCATTATGTGAATGATGTATGAATGTATTTATGTATGTTGTGTGGTTGTTATAGATTGATAGCTTATCCACCCTATGGTTGAGTGATCAGGGTATGTCATGTATTAACTCAATGGGCTGTGTGAGCTCGAGTATCTTGATAGGCTATGTGACCTAGAGTATGGTAAAGCTTGTAGAATCATGTAAGATTTGTTGTAAGCTTAATGATACCTTGAGATAGGCGATCTAAGAATTATAGTTAGTGTAGGCTAGATGATAACTCATATATAGTAAAGCCTTATATATGCTCTCTTGACTATTTATTTTACATTATTATTTTATGATAATCATGAATTATGGTAAAGTAGAAATGTACCACTGAGCTTTATTAGCTCACTGTGCGGACGTGTGGTTTTTTCGTGCGTAGGTTGACATGTCATCTTTTGAAAGAGCACAGGATTTCCCCAACACCGCGTTCGTTTCAGAGTACAATACTTGTTATTATAGTTTGGGCTAATGTATTCATAGGAACTTACTACTTTTGAGTCTGTAACTCTATTTGAAATATTATTTTGGTATACAATGTTTTAAACTTGGAGCTCCTAGTTTGTAAACTAAATTTTAATACTTATTAACCTTTATGGATTTATGAATGTTTAATGCTTTTAATTGTTGGCCAAACTTATGATTTAAAATTGAAATTTGAGGGGTCGATTTGTGGGTGACCTAAATGTAGCACTTCAGATTTGGATCGGGATCGAGGTGTTACAATAGTGGTATCAGAGCTTAGATTTACTAGGTTCTAGGAAACCTCGGGGGTGGTATAGAGGTCGTGGTAAGGTGTCTAGTGAATACAAGCCCCAACAGTTAAGTTGTACTCTTCCAAGACTAAGAATCCTAATGATGCTGCCTTTTTTCCTTGTGTTTTCAGAAAAAGCTCGATGGCGAGTGATGCCAAACGCGACTAGGAAAGTCGTGAGGAGAACCATGTCTCTCAAGCGGAAGACTTCGGTAAGGAGTCTGTCCCAGATGTTGGGGACATAAGCTTTTCGGGAGGTACCGGAAGTGGAAGGGTGAGCCACCCCCATGATCATACCTTTGTTCTCTTACAAGTGGTGGAAGCTATCTCGAGGCAATCTGAGACTCCTCGCAAGACCCCTATTGAGAGGCTTCACCGTTTTGAGCCAAAAGATTTTGAAGATTTAGGTGAAGATGACCTGATCAAGGCTGACCAGTGGTTAAGAGAAACTCAAAAGATTCTGAGACAGATGCGAGAAATTTTGGAGGATGACCTTGATTGCATTGTCTCCCTTCTTAAGAGCAATGCACATGAGTGGTGGGAGACTATTGAGTTGGGGCTACAACCTGCACTTTCGACATGAGATATCTTCTTGGATGAGTTTGGGAAGAAGTACATCAGTAAGGTTCACATGGATGAGATGAGAGATCATCTCCTACATTTAGTTCATGGGGACATGACAATGTTTGAGTATGAGCAAGACTTCCGATGGTTGAGTCGTTATACCCTAGAGTTGGTTGCCAACGAGGGGTTGAGGTGCAAGAGGTTTAGACATGATTTGAAGGTTGACCTTTAGTTTCACGTGACAACGGGTCCACTTGGTACATTCTCTGAGTTAGCCAATAGTGCGAAGGCACTTGAGTGACTTTAGGGTTTGACACTAAATCAGATTGAGGACTCTAGAGGCCATGTTGTGAGGACCCAGGACATCATAGGTTCTTCTCAGTCTCTGTCTAGGAGGTTCCCTGCTTCGGGGGGATACAAAGAGAGTTGCTTCAGATCAGTTGCCGATGGACGGTCGGAGATCCAGGCTAAGGGTTCTTCGGGGTTCGTTAATTTCTACTCCAGCGGGGAGTACTAATGGTTCAACTGGAGTGTCACTTCCACCGACTTTTGAACATTGTGTTCGACATCACCTTGGGGTATGCTTCTTGCTTTGGAGGGTTTGTTATAGGTGCCGAGCACCAGGTCATATGGCAAAGGACTGCCCAGTTTTAAATAATAGTACACATGTTCAGTCTCAGGGGTCGACTTCTTCTCAGCATGGTCAGAGTTTTGCTAGAGGTGGTGCTAGGGCATCGTCTGGATATCAGAGTGGAGGTGCCGTGAGATCCACCATCAGAGTCGACGCTCAAGCAGTTGCTAAACCGTCTATCGTTCAGGCCAGAGATGATAGCTTTGCCACCGATGATATGTCAGGTACATGTGTTTGTTTTGGTTTCAGTTGTTGCATTGATGGAAATTTGATCTCTCATTCATATTATGGTTTTGGTTCTTATTGGATAAGTGTTATGGTAAGATCTATAGGTTGATGTTGGATTGAATAACTGTCGGTTTTGTAAGTTCTTGTCAGATAATGTTCTTACCGTGGGTGGTAAATGGAGATTGAGAGTAATAGTCCTCGTAGACTTGTTAGATTTACTCTCTCCTTAGTTGGTAGATGTTACCCTTGGTGTAGGTTGGTCGTATGGGTTTGATGTTTGCCTTGGTTTCGAGTGGGAGTCTCGAAGTTTCAAGGTTCGAGATGAACCAGGTTGTTGGTAATGGACGCGATGAACCATTATCACCATCATTTTGACCAAAATTCAAACGTTGAAAGTTGAAGTGCTTCAAAAAATAACGGAAGACCAAAATGATTATTTAGTCAAACATTAAGAATAAAACTACGATCACTTCCATATGAATGGAATAATGTAATTGACTGCTTTCAACTACACTCAATTTAACATGACCCACAAATTATGATAGTTGTCCAAATATATCATAATTGTGTAATCACGCCTAATTACACTCAAATCAATTACAATTAGAATTCCTAAAAGATTTAATGAACATAATAAATATGATACAAATTTATTAAATCGATAAATGGTCGAATCAAATAATAAAAGTTATATAATCAATATTTTTTAAGTTTTTTTATATCTAATATGTTATAAATCATATTATAAAATTATGGGATGATATAGTTTTTAGTACTTGGACTTAGTTTTATGATTCAAATTAATAATTGAACTTAGCTTCTACTCATGTGTTATGGACTTAAAGGAATAGGAGACACATAGACAGATGAATAAGCCAATCATTAGAGTAGGCTCACAACATACAGATCCAGAGCCACGTCGAGGATTACACCAAAGGAAAACACCATCAACCTTAACCAATTTTGTCTTTGGCTAAGTATTGAGAATATGTTGATAAATAATAAAGAGAATGTAATTATGGGCATTGAAAACCTTGCTAATACAAATAATCTTCTTTTCCCCTTTCTTTCTTTTGTTAATTTCTTTTATTCTTCTGCATATTTCTCATTGTTAGGATAAATATCCTAACATTTGGTGCTTTCGTTGAGAACTATGGTGACCAACATCGAATCCCTTCGAACATTACAAAATACTACCACACGCTATGAACAACTGCTCAAATTGATTCAACCGACGACACATGAGTAAAAACAGACTTTGGAAGAGCAAAAACAAATCACAAATCATATACAAAAAGACTCCAAGATGTGCCAAGGTAGGTGGCTGCAATATCCGTTCAGATGACATGATACGCTAATTCGAATGTGGTTACAAAGAATTTCCTTACTAATCGAGGTAAAGCCAAGGTAAAGAAGGAAACTGAAGATGTTTTTCCTCCCCCCAAAGCCTATGATAAATGGTGACTTTTAGGGGTTATAAATGGCCTAAAATGTTATATTTTAGTGAAACAGGAGAAATGTTTCAAAACCATACCAAAGGTATCGAAACCTTTAGTCCATAATGTCAAATTTTTGAATCCGTGACAAAGGTTTCGAAACCACGCCTAAAAGTTTGTATTTTTACATATTGGTCATTATTTTTTAACTTCTTGAATTGAACTCCGATTCAGTCGCCGTTTTTAATTCAAGTTTTGGGATGAACATGAGATTGAGAATAACACATATTAATAAAATGAACATTCCTTTGGTCCTTGAAACTTTTATAAATTTACAGTTAGGTCCGTGAAGTTTTGAAACTTCATTGTTTAGTCCCTAAGTAATAAAGATTGATATGTGATGATAATTTTCTTCATGTGCAATCCATAACATGACCCAACCTATAATAGTATGAATTGTTAAAAGTTTTATGTTAAGTCCCTAAACTTTGGTAAATTCACACTTTAGTCCCTAAATTTTAAAAACTTTGTAATCCAATCCCAATGGATTGAAATCAGAACTTATTTAAATTATGATATCTGATGATGGATAATTTTCTTTAGTGTTATGTATGTTTTGTATTTGTTTGACCCTGATTTGAAAGTTGATTGTTTCGATTTGATTTCCGGTGACATTTTTCGATTTGATTTTCTTCTAGACCGACTAGGGGGTGTTACAAAAAATGCAACAAAGGATCTATATGAACAAAATTCATTATCTTAAGAAAAATATTGACCAAAGGGGAAGAAATTGTGTAATACATAAGAAAATGAGGGGAATGACATTCCCACCATTGTGGGAAAAAGTGTCACTCTTGGGAAAAGACTATTAACACTTAGAGGGAATCTTCTCAAACCATACATGAGAATGTAATTCTGAAAAAGATTATTATCCCTGGTAGTACCCATAATTTTATCCAAGCTAGAGTGACTAAACATTTGGATCTTCTAGTAACGACGACATCGCACTTTCGGTAATGGTGGGTAATGATGAATGACTCAAGAATATGGGATGTATTAGAGGAATGAAGGTTGAGATACATGGTACCTAGTTGGTGACAAATTTCTATATTTTGCCGATCAAAGGTTCCGAAATGGTGTTAGACGTAGTTTGGATGGCTATATTAGGTCTGGTAACTATGAACTTCTCTAATTTAACGTTTGAGTTTTCATTGGGGGACAAGAGACACCAGTGTCAAGGAAAAGGAAGTTTGGAACCTCAAATGGTTCATTATCACGTACTGAAATGAATGTGCGAGACTAAATTTGTGGTCGGATTTTGTTAGCTCCAAGTATTACCAATTTTTGGGTTCGACGAGCAAGTAACAAAGGGAAATGTGACCAATTTATTGAATGATTATAAAGAGGTATTTGCATCACCAAAAAGTCTTCCATCCAATCGAGCCACAAATCATGCAATATACTTAGAGCTAGGGGATAACCCCGTTTTCAAAAAAAGGAAATAGACAAACAAGTGCAACAAATGTTGAGCAATCAAATCATTAGGAGGAGTACTAGTCCATTTTCATCTCTCATGTTCATGGTAAAAAAATGACGAGGCTTGGAGATTTTGCGTGGATTATAGGGCGTTGAATGTAGTAACGTCAAGGACAAATTTCCGATTCCTATAGTGAACAAATTATTTGATGATCTGTAAGTAGCTAAGGTATTCTCTAAATTGGATCTCTTTGTTGGATATCACTAGATATTATTTAGATGGGCTGATGTGTATAAAATTGCTTTTCGCACTCATGAAGGGCACTACGAGTTTCTCGTAATGTCGTTTGGCCTAACTAACGCCCCTTCAACATTTCAAGCAACCATGAATGAACTTTTCAGGCCATTCTTAAGGAAATGTGTGCTTGTATTCTTCGATGACATACTGATCTAAAGTCGGGACAAGATAAAACACTTAATAACACCTTATGGAGGTATTACAAGTTTTGAAAGATAATGTGTTAGTTGTTTAGAAAACCAAGTGTGTGTTTGGTAATATTGAGAAACCTATAAAATTGTGAAAATCTGATTTTGATTATACAAAGAACGTGTTTACAAAGGCTGGTTTACAAGGCTGGTATAGGTTGCTATTTATAACCCAGCTCAAGTCTCGAAAACAGAAAGTTAACAACCTAACAACCTAACTAGGGAAGTTACAATAACAACTACTATCAACAACCTAGGTTAGGTTAAGTTAACCCTCTATATTCAACATACTCCCTACTTTTCCCTTTTCTGCTTCTTCAACAGAACATACACCCAAGCGTTGCCTAAACAACTTGAAGTACACCTTGGATAAGGGTTTAGTAAACCCATCTGCTATTTGATCAGCTGCAGGTATGTAGTTCACTTGCAGCTTATTGTCTGCAACTTTCTCACGCACAAAGTGCACATCGAGCTCCACGTGCTTCGTTTTTGAATGATAAACTGGGTTGGCACTTACTGCAATGGCACTGAAGTTGTCACTCCAAACAACAAGTATCATATCTTGGCACACCCACATATCACTTAGCAACGCATCCAACCAAGTCACCTCTGAAGTTACATTCGCAAGACTCCTGTACTCAACCTCAGTGGTTGAACATGAGACTACCTTCTGCTTTTTAGAATTCCATGTGACCAGGTTCCCTCCAAGGTAAACACAACTGCTTGAAATTGAGCTTCTATCCTCTGGACTACCACCCCAATCAGCATCAACAAATGCCACAAACTGACAAGGATCCATCTTTGAAGAAAACACTAGCCCATAATCAGTTGTACCATTAAGGTATCTCAAGACGAGTTTCACAGCCACCGTGTGTTACTCACAAGGATTATGCATGAACTGTGCTAGCTTACTCACACTAAAAACAATGTCGGGTCTTGTATGACAAACGTAAAGTAGGGCTCCAACCAGGCTCCTGTACTCAGTGGCATTTACCAGGGCATTTCCAGCATCCTCATGTGTGAGTTTAGGAGATGTCACCATAGGAGTAGGTACAGGTGTTGCATTTCTCATGTTGGCTTTGTCAAGAATTTCTAGAACATACCTATTCTGGCTCAACATGATCGAATCACCAATGTGTTTCACCTCAATGCCCAAGAAAAAATTGAGAGGTCCTAGATCTTTGAGTGAGAATTTCCTGCCAAGTTGAGTGACAACAGTTTCAACATCATCTTCTACGCTCCCTGTTACTATGATATCATCAATGTAAACTAAAACATAGGTGACACCACCATCTCCAGCCTTAACAAAAAAAGAGCTATCAGCCCTGGAGCCCTTGAAACCAATGTCTACTAAATGATCCCTAAGCTTCGAGTACCAATTGGGTGGTGCCTACCTGAGACCATACAACACTTTGCTTAACTTGCACACGAGCATTGAACCATCAGAAGCTTTCTGTTCGAACCCTGGTGGCTGCTGCATAAAGACTTCCTCATCCAACTCGCCATGTAAGAAGGTGTTATTGACATCTACTTGCCTAAGCTTCCATTTCTTTGCAACAACCAAAGCTAGAACCACATTCACTATAGCTGACTTGACCACCGGGATGAATGTGTCTTGAAAATCCTGGCCAGGGACTTGGGAATATCCTTTGGCCACTAACCGTGCTTTATACCTTTGGATAGAGCCATCAGCATTCGTTTTGACCCGGAACAACCATTTGCACCCCACCGCCGACCGTCCTTCATGAAGGGGAACTAAGGACCAAGTTGCATTGTTAACCAACGCCTCATACTCATTCATCACTGCCACTCTCAAATTTGGTGACTCAAGAGCTTCCTAAATGTTGCAAGGTTCAGCTTCCTCAGTCCCATGCATCACAACATAACCTTTAGTGTAACCCCCTCGTCCCGGTCTGGTCGGATGACCGGTCCGAGTGGGCCACACGGGGAAAACCGAAGCGAAACCCGTTAAGGTTCCTCCTCGGTTAACGACCCAGAAAATTTCTTTTTATTTTAATCTTCCCTAAATGCACATTTAATTCCTATGTGACTACAGCAACGGAAGACAAGCATTCATGCAACCAAGACTCAAACGACCTGAACCAAACAACCCATTTTTATGTGGATTAACAGGCCGTTTCGAAACACCCTCAAGGTGTATCGAAACGCCTTGACCTGGTCAACACTTCAAAGCCCACACAAGGATGCCGTTTCGGAACGGGGGTAAACCGTTCCGAAACACCCTCCTTGGTCAATTTCTCGTGGTCAACGAGAATTGACCGTTTCGAAACACCGTAGACCCGTTTCGGAACACCTTCATCTCGCCAATTTCTCAAAATTCCAGTAGCAAAAGTGTACCGAAACAGCCCCTATCCGTTTCGAAACGCTTGGCCAAAAACAAAGGGACCGTATCGAAACAGGGTAACCCGGTTCGAAACGCCCCCTGTCAGCAGACTGGTTTTAGCTGATTTATGGCACAAGGGTGCCCCTAAACCTCATTAAAACCTCCAACAACACCCTAACAACAATACTAAAGGCAAACCAACATACGAGCATGCTTGAACATCATCATACAAGTCTAAACACCAAGGCACAACATCACTAGCCACACATCCATACATGTCATTAGAGATATTAAGCTTTAACATATCCAACACTTAGGCAATTCTAGATAACAAAATACTAACATGGTTTCAAGCATAACATACATCCCAAAGCCAAATTAACAACACATACGAGGATTCTAACATGCTCCTAAACAACAACAACAACAACAACAACATTCCAAAGGCATCATAACACGACTCCTATCCCATTGCTTTACTATTACAATCTTTAAATTTAACTATCATACTTGGGCTAACCGTAAGCAACACTTGGAGGCCTTTCCTTGCCCTTGCCACCTACAAGCCATTGATCTGCATTGTCGAACAAAATAGAGCGTAAGCATAAAAGCTTAGTGAGGGTAAGCTCATAAAACAAACCTTCGACAATGCAGGGTCCAAGCACGAGCTACAACCAAGATAAAGTGCATGATCTTACCTCCGATCCACACAAGCCATAAATATAGATGATGCATGAACATATATTCAATATCATGTCATGCTCAACATGTTTAAATCCACAACATATGAAATCGCATATATTAAACCATGTTAGCAACACATCCCAAATCACATTGGCTCACAATTAATCACACATTGGCAACATAAACTACAATCCGTATTGGCACCTAGCTATGACTCGAATACGCGGATAACCGTTGGATCTCACATCCAACAACACAACCATTACCTGACGGTGGGATTACACTCATCACCGTTCACGCGGAGGGGATTCCACTCATCCTCACGCCTCATTTCACGCGGAGGGGATTCCACTCATCCTCACGCCCGTCGATGGGATTCCACTCATCACCGACTAATATATAGAAGAAGATTTCCGGGCGAACCCGTACTCCATCTTGATGACTACCATCATCAAGACCACGCGCGCATTTTGACTCACGTGTGCACACTAAACATCCTAATGATCGATCATTTGTACCCAAGCATACTAGTGCCAATACTACACATTTCATTAATCTATCACAATATCAATCCATAACAACTTTCGTGCTTATCACGTACTCACCATGACTCACCGTCATGCACGAACCACATTTCCATGCCTAGCATGTACTCACCATGATCCTCGGATCATACAATCACTTCATAACATCATTACACATGTCAACACTACATGCATCTCAATAACACAAATATCACATCATATTTCATACATATGTATATCTCTATCACATTTATCATCAACATGCATGTAACAATGCATTAAGCCATGCCTCCACATACATGTATAACAACATAAGCATAACCACCATAAGCATGATTAAACATGAGGCATAATTCAACACTTTAAAGATCAACCAAGGTCTCTAACTAAAGTTTGGGATTAGGCCACCACCCTAATCCCAACTCTAGGTGGGTCTACCAATCCCAACCTAGTTCACATGCTTGAACCAACACTTGAAAACCATTTAAAAGTATTTAACCACTCACCTAAGCTTCCAAGCTCCAAGCCAAGCAAGCAACCTCCCTCAAATTTCCGGATTTCTTCCCGAAGCTTCTCCAACACCAATTTCCGCTTCTAAACAACCTCAAACACATTTCAAACAATTCCAAATCAGCCCAACATCAAAAGACCAACCCGGAATACAATTCAATCACAATTTAAAATGTTGCAAGCCATTACCAAACCCCATACTTTGCAATCTCGGACAGCTCCAATACCTCTTCCAAAATCCATGTTTCCAACACCCATTGCACCCACAAATGATCCCAAATCAACCCCTAACCATAGTACTACCATTGGGCTATCAATTCCCACCTAAACCAACCCCCAAAACTCACCCAAAACCCTCCAAAAACCCCATTTATACCCAAATTCGGGAATTCATTTAAAACACTCAAAAAATTATATATATTGGACCATTTGATTCATAGATATCATATCTAACAATAACAAATCAAAAGCTTTAGTAAAAACCCATAAAGCTTTAACCTTTAGCTTAAAACTTTGAAAAACCCAAATGTAAAATACATGATTTTAGTGAAATCTAAAAATACTAAAATGTAGAGGATAGCAAGGCCAAGTCAAAACTATATTTACCTTTCAAAAAGCTCAAAGGATGAGGAAGAAAGGAGGTGGAAGAGTGAGGTGAAGAGGAGCTCTCTTTTCACGTTAGAAATGGTAAATGGGGAGGAGGATGAAGATGAGCACATGCTTATCTTTTGCTTTATTTTAAATTCACCCAAAAATAATGTTTACCAATATGCCCTTAATGAAAGTCCAAAACTTATATCTCTTAAAGTCCATGGATTTTGGACCCAAGAGATAGGCCCAACATAGTTGTAAATATTTGAAATCCCGAGGCCCGCGAAAAAAATATATTTTATTATCTAAATTGTAAAACCGAACCCAAAATAATATTAAAATATTATTTTCACCCGAGCCCTAAACCTGAGTGTTACAACTCTCCCCCACTTAAGGAAATTTCGTCCCCGAAATTTATCGGACAGGAAGAGCCATGGAAACTGCTCCTACACCCTTTCTTTTCTCTTCTCACTACAACATACTCACCAACTCGGTAGACTTACCACACAACACTAGCTATCTGATGCTAATGTCTCAACGGGTCCTTCAAGGCATGTTGACTTTAAACTCACCTCGATCTCTTCCACAAACATAGCACAGAACAGATCTGACTCACATTCCCGAATCCTAGATACACACATCACATCACAAACCTCTTTCTAACTCTGGTGGTAACCGCAACAGATAAACAACAGATCTAGCCCGATTCACAAACTCATACAGCACTGTTTAAAAACTTGACCGATGACTTTCTCTGACTGATCATCTGACTTCATCAGTTAACCAAACACTATGCAGACGTCCTCAAAAATCTAGTTGAAATTTCGTATCTCTATTACCCACTTTCATTAAGAATCTTCCATGGATGTAACAAACTAGAAGAAAACTGATGCTCGGTCTAGACACGCTGGAAAATTACACACTTACTCACATACTGAACCACTTTATTCATCAACTCAATCCAGAAGTACTCATCTTCAACCCCCAACAAGTCTTCATACTACCCAGATGCAATACAAACGAACTGCCAAGTGCTTCGGCCAAAACAATACGTCTCAAAACACTATGCCCATCAGTACAACAATTCAATCTCTAACAATACAAACTCTATCATCTCTGAACTGTATTCTGAAGCTCTTCTTTCTGCCATGTCTTGCACGTGAGGTGCCAAGAACCTGTCTTGCAACTGTTTCTCTTCAAGTATCTGACTCAAAGTAGGTTTAACATGAAACTCGGCCACAAAATACTATCGTTCGATAAACTGGATCCAGCAACATTGCTCGCAACTCAACCACTAATCTGACAACAAAATAGCTCGGAACATCGGTTACTACGTAGACTCTCTTCAGATAGTACTCAATCTTGAGATCACAGTCTTCAAGCAATTCTAACAACTCATGCTGTTCAAGTTTCAACTCTCCTTAAGTCGTCTAGTATTACAAGTTCTGATGATAAGCGTATACACTGTGCATTTCTTACTGTACAAGCTTTGTCTCTAAGTCTTCGAAGCAATCACAACTTTAGTTAATTCTATGTCTAGTGTCGGATAATTCTTTTCAAGGTCTCTCAACTATCTCGAAAAAAAGGCCACAATCTTCTATCTTGCATAAGCACACAACCTAACTCTACATGTAACGAATCACTATGGTTCACAAACTCCTTTTCTGATATAAGCTGATTCAAGGTCGAAGCTCTCTTCAAAGTTTCTTTTGGCTTCTCAAGGGCTCAATGTCTCGCATCTAACCACATAACTGAACATTCTTCTGTAGCAACTTGTCAAAGGAGCAGCTATCTTCAAAAGACTGTTTACAATTCCCTGAAAGTAACAATGCTAGACCTAGGAACTATAGATACCTGTCACAGTCTTCAATTTCTCCCAACTTACATTTTCTTTTGCCTACTTGGGATTTACTCTAATACACTCGGCTGATCTACATGTCCTAGGAGGACATCTTCATTAACTTGGAGTTCACGTTGCATAACTTGGCATATAATTAATTCTCTAATAGGATCTACAACACTAACTCCATAGCTTGTCATGGTCTTCTTCGGTACGTGAATACACCCATGTATCATCTATGAGGACTACTACAACTGATCAAGGAATTTAGGAAATATTCTGCTCAACATCTCTATAAAAGTGACTAACTCACTAGTCAAACAAAACGGCATAACTCGGAACTCAAAGCGATCACATCTTGTCCCAAAAGATGTCTTCAATACTTCAACTTCTCTCACTTCCAACTGGTAGTAATCGGATCTCAAAATAATCTTCGAAAAGACTGAAGCACACACTAACTGGTCAACAATTCACTGACACTCGGAAACGGATACTAATTATTCACTGTCACTTGTTTCAACTATCTGAAATCTAAACACATTCTCGTACTGTCACTCTTTCTTCTTCACAAATTACACTGTCGAACTCTAAGATGATGTACTAGGCCTAAGGAATCTAAGGTCTAACAAGTCTCGAAGTTAATTCTTCAACATTCTCAATTCTTCCAGGATTCATAAGTTACAGAGCAAACAAAACAGAAGCAACCTCGGAGACGGTCTCAATAACGAACTCTTCTTCTCTATCAGGAGACAAACTGAGCATTTCTTCCAAACACTTCTAGGAAAAGAAAACACAAACTATTCTAACATTCTGTAGTTTAATCTCCATTCAAAATCAAATCCATCGCAATTGCTAAGCAAGCATGTTGACTAAACTCAACCAATTCTTGACCTCTAAAGCTGGATCAATCATTCAATAAGAAGTTCACACCCTCGTCTACTACTACAGTCTCACAAAAATCTGCAACTTCAAGGCAACTCTCCCTTTGTCTCAATGTATATCCTGGCTTTGTACTCTACAAGCCAAACCCTGTCAAAAAGGTACATCGAAACCGTAGGAAGACAATCACTTCACATCTACTAGAAACTAGTAACCCTGGACCACCAACAAACATCTTCCGTACATTTCTCTGACCACTACTATCTCACTAAAAGGTCCAGTCACATGTGTCCTACGTCTAAGATCTCGACAAGTATATCTAATTTCTTTGCATGCTCACACAAACGGACGAATCTGCAGAAATTGCAGCTTCACAAGTACACAACTGTTAGTCTTCGGCCCTCTTGTCTTCAGGCTGGTCCTTCAACAAAATCTAACTCTTCTAAATCGTTCTTGGCGTATCTCGAAACCTCAAAATTCAGTTCTGATCACATACAAATTATCACGATGGAACTTGTTCTATAACATCAGTTCTGACGACCCGAAACATCCCACTACCAAATAATCTGGAGTCAAAGCTCAAGACTTCCTTCTCGGCTCAACTGTATCGGAAGTGACTTCATCTCTTCCGCTTGCTGGAAGACAACTCAACGTACACTGACCCAATCACACAAACTAGCTCTCACTCACGGACACTGACCGGCTGTCTTGTACTAAAACCATAGGTCGAACCCCCAACGGTCACCAACTAACATTTCTGAAATTCAGATTACTCACACGAAACCCCTACCTAAATCTCACCAAAAGAACTAAGGTACTCATACCTACCCCTGAATCTTCATCGGGCATATTCAAACTTGCATGCTTGTTAACAACATACGGAAGTACAGATTCAGAACCAATCAGAAAAGACAAACTCAAAACTGTACCAAGGGCTTATCTACTATAACATCTATACCACTTTGACTCCCACTCATAGGTCTTCACTTCTTTTCACTAACTAATACCAGAATCGGTCCCATCGTCCCTCACCAACAAGAATCAACTCATATACATGTAGACTCGAGCAAACAAATTGTACCTCAACTCTGGTACAACCATACTCTCCTAACTATAGCAAAGAACTTCCTCCACATCCTCCACATTTTCAAAAACCACAATTTCCACTTACCGATTCACGGCCCACACACTGGCCCCAAACTTACTAAAAGCAATAAATCAATCAACAATTTAACATACAAGTCGGGTTAGCAAAGGAAAGGTCCAAGTGGCTCAAGTATGATTTTCCTCACTTAAAATCCTTTTCCGATGTAATAGAAGCAATGGGACTCTACTCAACATGTTTCAAACAAATCAGCACACATACATGCTCAACCAAGCATATAACAAGGCATACTTGCTAAACAAGCAGACATACGCGTACGATCAAACAACATGCGTTCTCAATCAAACAATCGCACATCACAGCATACACAGATAACGAGCAACATGCTTACATAGCAAGCAAACACCGTGCAATTTAATACATAAAACTCAACTTACCTCACTTACCTGCCCAAGGTCTCGGCAACCTTAGGCTCTGATACCAACAAATGTAACCCCCTCGTCCTGGTCTGGTCGGATGACCGGTCCGAGTGGGCCACACGGGGAAAACCGAAGCGAAACCCGTTAAGGTTCCTCCTCGGTTAACGACCCAGAAAATTTCTTTTTATTTTAATCTTCCCTAAATGCACATTTAATTCCTATGTGACTACAGCAACGGAAGACAAGCATTCATGCAACCAAGACTCAAACGACCTGAACCAAACAACCCATTTTTATGTGGATTAACAGGCCGTTTCGAAACACCCTCAAGGTGTATCGAAACGCCTTGACCTGGTCAACACTTCAAAGCCCACACAAGGATGCCGTTTCGGAACGGGGGTAAACCGTTCCGAAACACCCTCCCTGGTCAATTTCTCGTGGTCAACGAGAATTGACTGTTTCGAAACACCGTAGACCCGTTTCGGAACACCTTCATCTCGCCAATTTCTCAAAATTCCAGTAGCAAAAGTGTACCGAAACAGCCCCTATCCGTTTTGAAACGCTTGGCCAAAAACAAAGGGACCGTATCGAAACAGGGTAACCCATTTCGAAACGCCCCCTGTCAGCAGACTGGTTTTAGCTGATTTATGGCACAAGGGTGCCCCTAAACCTCACTAAAACCTCCAACAACACCCTAACAACAATACTAAAGGCAAACCAACATACGAGCATGCTTGAACATCATCATACAAGTCTAAACACCAAGGCACAACATCACTAGCCACACATCCATACATGTCATTAGAGATATTAAGCTTTAACATATCCAACACTTAGGCAATTCTAGATAGCAAAATACTAACATGGTTTCAAGCATAACATACATCCCAAAGCCAAATTAACAACACATACGAGGAGTCTAACATGCTCCTAAACAACAACAACAACAACAACATTCCAAAGGCATCATAACACGACTCCTATCCCATTGCTTTGCTAATACAATCTTTAAATTTAACTATCATACTTGAGCTAACCGTAAGCAACAATTGGAGGCCTTTCCTTGCCCTTGCCACCTACAAGCCATTGATCTGCATTGTCGAACAAAATAGAGCGTAAGCATAAAAGCTTAGTGAGGGTAAGCTCATAAAACAAACCTTCGACAATGCAGGGTCCAAGCACGAGCTACAACCAAGATAAAGTGCATGATCTTACCTCCGATCCACACGAGCCATAAATATAGATGATGCATGAACATATATTCAATATCATGTCATGCTCAACATGTTTAAATCCACAACATATGAAATCGCATATATTAAACCATGTTAGCAACACATCCCAAATCACATTGGCTCACAATTAATCACACATTGGAAACATAAACTACAATCCGTATTGGCACCTACCTATGACTCGAATACGCGGATAACCGTTGGATCTCACATCCAACAACACAACCATTACCTGACGGTGGGATTACACTCATCACCGTTCACGCGGAGGGGATTCCACTCATCCTCACGCCTCATTTCACGCGGAGGGGATTCCACTCATCCTCACGCCCGTCGATGGGATTCCACTCATCACCGACTAATATATAGAAGAAGATTTCCGGGCGAACCCGTACTCCATCTTGCTGACTACCATCATCAAGACCACGCGCGCATTTTGACTCACGTGTGCACACTAAACATCCTAATGATCGATCATTTGTACCCAAGCATACTAGTGTCAATACTACACATTTCATTAATCTACCACAATATCAATCCATAACAACTTCTGTGCTTAGCACGTACTCACCATGACTCACCGTCATGTACGAACCACATTTCCATGCCTAGCATGTACTCACCATGATCCTCGGATCATACAATCACTTCATAACATCACTACACATGTCAACACTACATGCATCTCAATAACACAAATATCACATCATATTTCATACATATGTATATCTCTATCACATTTATCATCAACATGCATGTAACAATGCATTAAGCCATGCCTCCACATACATGTATAACAACATAAGCATAACCACCATAAGCATGATTAAACATGAGGCATAATTCAACACTTTAAAGATCAACCAAGGTCTCTAACTAAAGTTTGGGATTAGGCCACCACCCTAATCCCAACTCTAGGTGGGTCTACCAATCCCAACCTAGTTCACATGCTTGAACCAACACTTGAAAACCATTTAAAAGTATTTAACCACTCACCTAAGCTTCCAAGCTCCAAGCCAAGCAAGCAACCTCCCTCAAATTTCCGGATTTCTTCCCGAAGCTTCTCCAACACCAATTTCTGCTTCTAAACAACCTCAAACACATTTCAAACAATTCCAAATCAGCCCAACATCAAAAGACCAACTCGGAATACAATTCAATCACAATTTAAAATGTTGCAAGCCATGACCAAACCCCATACTTTGCAATCTCGGACAGCCCCAATACCTCTTCCAAAATCCATGTTTCCAACACCCATTGCACCCACGAATGATCCCAAATCAACCCCTAACCATAGTACTACCATTGGGCTATCAATTCCCACCTAAAACAACCCCCAAAACTCACCCAAAACCCTCCAAAAACCCCATTTATACCCAAATTCGGGAATTCATTTAAAACACTCAAAAAATTATATATATTGGACCATTTGATTCATAGATATCATATCTAACAATAACAAATCAAAAGCTTTAGTAAAAACCCATAAAGCTTTAACCTTTAGCTTAAAACTTTGAAAAACCCAAATGTAAAATACATGATTTTAGTGAAATCTAAAAATACTAAAATGTAGAGGATAGCAAGGCCAAGTCAAAACTATATTTACCTTTCAAAAAGCTCAAAGGATGAGGAAGAAAGGAGGTGGAAGAGTGAGGTGAAGAGGAGCTCTCTTTTCACGTTAGAAATGGTAAATGGGGAGGAGGATGAAGATGAGCACATGCTCATCTTTTGCTTTATTTTATATTCACCCAAAAATAATGTTTACCAATATGCCCTTAATGAAAGTCCAAAACTTATATCTCTTAAAGTCCATGGATTTTGGACCCAAGAGATAGGCCCAACATAGTTGTAAATATTTGAAATCCCGAGGCCCGCGAAAAAAAAATATTTTATTATCTAAACTGTAAAACCGAACCCAAAATAATATTAAAATATTATTTTCACCCGACCCCTAAACCCGGGTGTTACATTTAGGTTTAAAGATTCCATTTTTGCTATATGTGGTCATGGAGTGTCGATTTGCATGACTAGAAGCCACTGACAAAACACCATCCAACACATTTCCATTATCAATACTATCAGTGCAACATACTGAAGAAGAAACTATATTGCCAGTAGGTTCATTAGATTGAGCATTGGTAGTAACAACCACATTAGGTGAGGTAGAATTAGAGTCCACAGGTCCAATATTAACATTGGAATTGAGACCATGGGATACTTCCACAGGCACATTAGGTGTGGGACTAGAAGGTTGCACTAGAGTAGTAGCACCCTCAAGACCAGAGATTGTATCACCTGCACAACACTGAGATGTAGGAGAAACTCCCATGCACACTCGACCAGCTCCTTCAACAACGGGTAAACAGGTACGTGATTCAGTCCTAGTCTTGGACACTGCATGCGTATCACCAGCTGATTCTACAAAGGGAAAATAACGTTCATCAAATATGACATGTCGCGATATATAAACACAACCATCCGAGGCTTGACAACAATAGCCACGATGCTGAGCACTATATCCAAGAAAGGTGCAAGGGGTTGATCTATAGCTAAGCTTATGAGTTTGAAAATCCCGCAAGTGAGGGAAATATCTACACCCAAACACTTTGAGTAGGCTATAATCAGGAAGCTTGTTGTACAAAGCTTCAAACGGTAATTTGCCTTGTAACACAGATGTTGGAAGCCGATTAATCAAGTGAGCGCTAGTACTGACTGCATAAGACCAAAACCTGAAAGGGAGTGAAGCTTGTGCCAACAAAACCAGGGCAAGCTCCACTATGTTACGATGATTCCTCTCAACCACCCCATTCTGCTCAGAGGTGTAGGGGCAAGTTTTGCGATGAAGAATTCCCAGAGATGCCAACACATTAGAGAGCTATCTAAACTCCCCTCCCCAGTCACTTTGAATCTCCTTGACCTCAGCATCAAACTGTGTCTTAACCATGCTGTGAAACATGTGAAAAGCATGTAAGGCTTGATCTTTGGATTTTAGTAAGTATAGCCAACAATGTCGAGTTGCAGCATCAACAAATGATATGTAATATCGATAACCATAAGAAGAGACAATGTGAGAAGGCCCCCATAGATCTGCAGATACTAACTGAAAAGGTGTACTATACACTATTGAAGAATTAGAGAACGACAACTTGTGGCTTTTACCAACTCAACATGGAACACAAACATTATTTTTATTTGATTTTGAATCAATCACAACATTGGCATTTTTACACACTTAAACTAATGTGCTATGAGCAGGATGCTCAAGCCTTTGGTGCCATACATTATACGTATCTATAGATTTACTAACTACATTCACTTCAGCATTAACAACATCCTTGATAGCCTCAAACTTGTACAGTCCATCTTCTTCACGCCCTTGTAGAAGTAGCTTCCCAGTCCTCTCATCACGAACAAGGCAGGTCTTTGCATGGAATTCAAAAAACATACATTGTCTTTAGCACACTTCTAAACAGACAACAAATTCTTGGTTAAGGAAGGCACATGAAAGAGATCCTTCAATAGTAAGTTACGCGAAGAAAATAATAAACATGCTTGACCAGTTTTATGTATATCCAGGTTGTTACCATCACCCACAACTAACTTACCTGGGCCCTCATATTCAGTGCTGTTGTGAAGGTTGGTTACGTCAGGTGTCACGTGGTGGATTGCACAAGAGTCAACCACCCATGTATCAGATGTAACCCCACTATGTGGTTGAGAGAAGCAGGAGAAACACACATTGTTGAATTCCATGCCATTCCCAGAAGCAACTCCATTTCGATCTTCAGTTGCCCTAGCCAGCACACCAGAGAAGGTTTTATCAAATCTACGCCAGCAAAAATTAGCAGAGTGACCAATTTTTCCATATAATTGGCGCTGTAATCGCATGTGTCCTCTCCCCTGGAACCAACACGTCCTTCGTTGTAAAAGGGACCATTTCTTAATTCTTGATTCCCAGTACCATGAGCATGTTGCATATGTGCAACATTCACAACAATAGGAAGTTGAGTATCAACATGAAACCCTCTTAGCTGTGTCTCTGCATCGATTAATACTGACTTAACACCATCGAGAGAAAAAAGATGTAACCCCCTCGTCCCGGTCTGGTCGGATGACCGGTCCGAATGGGCCACACGGGGAAAACCGAGTGAAAACCCCTAAGGATTCCCCCTCGGTTAACGACCCTAAAATTTCTTTTTACTTTAATCTTGTCTAGATGCACATTTAATTCCTAAGTGGAACATAACAGCAGAAGATACAATCAACGGAACATTCACCGACCAAACAAAGCATGAACAGACCATTTTTCTTTATTACAACAGGCCGTTTCGAAACGCCCCTAGGGTGTTCCGAAACGCCTTGACTTGGTCAACGGCCCTGGGTCAACCATAAGGTGACCGTTCCGAAACAGGGGTGACCCGTATCGGAACGACCTTGATGGTCAATATCTCGTGGTCAACGAGATTTGACCGTTTCGAAACACCAAAGTCCCGTTTCGGAACGACTTCATCTCGCCAATTTCTCAAAATTCCAGTAGCGAAATCGTTTCGGAACGGCCCTCATTCGTTTCGAAATGGCAGGCCTATTACGCAGGGACCGTTCCGGAACAGGGGGACCCGTTCCGAAACACCCCCTGTCTACAGACTTTCCTGGACTGTTTTGGGGCACAAGGATGCCCCCAAACACCTTCAAAACACCATACAACAGCATACAAATTGTACACAAGGTATACTAATCATGCTAGCATGCTTCAACAATATTTAGACATGTCCTACACTAGAGCAACGATCCACACATGCATTCATTCAAACATTATCGAAGCACATATGTAAACTCTTAAGGCATAAGGCCAACATTCAAGCAAGCAACGATAGACATGAGTTAACATTCGTCATGGCAACACAACCATGCAAAAGCAATATACTTAAAGGAGTCTACACATGCTCCCCAAAAACCAACAACAATCCAACAAATTCATACATACCCCATTGCTCAAACCATTACATGTTTAAATTCTAAATCCCATACTTGGTGCACTCAAATCAAAATCACACTTGGAGGCCCTCCTCTTGCCCGAGCAACCCACGAACTAAGAATCTGCAATGTTGAACAAAGAGAGCGTAAGCAATGATGCTTAGTGAGGGTAAGCTCTAAAAACAAACCTCAACATTGCAGGGTCCGAGCACGATCTAACCAAGGCCATTTACACAAACCATGAGTCCACAAGGTATAGATGCATGAGCAATATATCACATGTATGCCATCATTATGAGCTCAATACCACCATACAAGTAATCACATATAAACATCCAAACAGTTCATATATCTCAACACATTGATACACATATCAACAACATTGGCACCTAGTTTAGACTCAAATACGTGGATAACCGTTGGAACTCACATCCAACAACATAACCATTACCTGACGGTGGGATTAAACTCATCACCGGTCTCGCGGAGGGGATTCCACTCATCCTCACGCCCCGTCGATGGGATTCCACTCATCACCGACTATATTTAAATACCATTTCCGGGCGTACCCGTACTCCTCCTTGGTGACTCAACGCCACCAAGGCCACGCGCAACTTTTGACTCATGTGTACACACTAACATCCTAATGATCGATCATTTGTATTTAAGTTTACTAGTGCCAATATTCATTCATTTCATCTTACTCATTTCAATCAATTCCGTGCTTAGCACGTACTCACCAACAACCATCATCATGCATGTCTCAAACATCATAATTCATATCTCATCTCACATGTGCAACACAATATACATAGCCATTCCTACCACAATTCATACGAGACATACACAACCATATAATGAGTTCAACCAAAGGCTCTAGATCAAGCTTAGGATTAGGCTACCACTCTAATCCTAACTCTAGGTGGGTCTACCAAGCCCAACCTAGTCCACATACTCGAACCAACCAATTTAAAACCGTTTAAAACAATTAACCACTCACCTAAACTCCCGAGCTCAAGACCACGCAAGCAATTGTCTTCAATTTCCCGGATTCACTTCCGAAGGTTCACCGATGCCCAAACTTGACTCTAATCAATCCCAAACACAAACAAAACATTCACGATCAATATCTTGTCATCGAAACTAACCCGGATTACATTACCAAGCAACCAACACTCAAAACAAGACCAAAAACAGGATTTTCGAGCAGCCCACTTTACCCACTGAATTCTCTCATTTCCAACACCCAAACAAGCATCAATTACACCCAAAATGATCCTCATACATCATACTACCTACAGCCCCCAAATTCCAACCTTTAACAGCCCCCCCAAACCCACATTAAAACCCTCCAAAAACCCTCTCAAGCCAAAATCCGAAAATTGATTAAAATCATTCGAAATTCATATATGTAGTATCATTTGGCCTCTATACATCATTACTAAACATATTAAATCAAAACATTTAACTTTGCAACATAAAGACACCATTTTTAATCAAAACATTCAAAACCTCTACTTTCCAAAAACTTCATGAAAATGAAAAAGAATGGTACTTTTATGAAGGGGAGGATGAGGGGAATTCAAAAATACTCTTACCTTTCGATTTGGGGCTGAAATGAGTGAGAAATGGGATGGAACAGTGATTTGGGTAATGAACTTGGGTTTCCCGTTGGTGAGTTTTTGAAGGGAGGATGAATAGTGGAGAGATGAGTGTTTTATTCCACATGTGATAAAATTTTAAAGCTCAAAAGACTTGTTTGCCCTTAATGAAATGGAATATCTACAAGGGAGGTAAATCCATGGTTAAATGTGGTTTAATCTTAAAACGTGATTAACCCCAAGTAGATTAATTTTGAAAACAACTCGAAATATTATTTAAAGTATAAAACCGAGCCCAAAACAATATTAAAATATTACTTTCACCTAACCCCTAAACCCGGGTGTTACAAATCTCCCCCACTTAAGGAAATTTCGTCCATGAAATTACCTGGTGGAAACAAATACGGAAACTGCTCAACCATATCTGCTTTTCTCTCCCACGTGGCCTCTTCCACACCTCTATGTCTCCACAGCACCTTGACCAACTCTATGGTCTTGCCACGCAACACCTTGCTATCAGAAGAAAGTATCTCAACGGGCTCTTCATTATAGGACAAATCCAGATTTAACTCTATCTCTTCAACGGGCATCACATGAGAAGGGTCCGATCTATATCTCCTAAGCATAGATACATGAAAGACATCATGGATCTTCTCTAACTCCGAAGGTAACCTCAAACGATAAGCTACAGGCCCAATCCGCTCAACAATCTCATACGGACCAATGAACCTCGGACTCAATTTGCCCTTACGGCCAAATCTCATTACCTTCTTCCACGGAGACACTTTCAGAAATACTTTCTCACCCACTGAGTACTCAACCTCTTTCCTCTTCAAATCTGCATAAGACTTCTGACGATCGGAAGCTGCTCTCAAGCGGTCACATATCAACTTCACTTTTTCTGTGGTTCCCTTAAGCAAGTCTGGCATAGGTAACAATCTCTGACCTGTCTCAGTCCAACAAATCGGAGTCCTACACCGTCTACCATACAAAGCTTCATAAGGTGCCATCTGAATACTAGACTGATAACTGTTGTTGTAGGCAAACTCAACCAACGGTAAGTGCTTCTCCCAAGAACCTTGAAAGTCAATCACACAACAACGAAGCATATCTTCTAGAATCTGTATCACTCGCTCTGACTGCCCATCGGACTGAGGGTGATACGATGTGCTGAAATGCAAGCGGCTACCTAAAGTACTATGCAAGCAACCCCAAAACCTCGAAGTAAACCTAGGATCCCTATCTGAAACAATAGACTTCGGAACTCCATGAAGTCTCACAATCTCGCGGATATACAAGTTTGCCAACTTGTCTAAGGAATCCGTAGTGTTCACTGCTAAGAAGTGAGCACACTTAGTGAACCTATCAACAATCACCCAAACCGAATTCTTCTTCGAAGGAGACAAAGGCAACCCCGATACAAAATCCATGGTGATTCTCTCCCATTTCCATTCCGGAATCTTCAAAGGCTGTAGCAGACCTGAAGGAACCTGATGTTCTGCCTTCACCCTCTGACAAACCATACAACGGCTCACATACTCGGCTACATCTCTTTTCAAACCAACCCAGAAATAATCATTCTTCAAATCTCGGTACATCTTGGTACTACCCGGATGCATAGAAAAGGGACTCGAATGTGCTTCACTCAGAATCTGACGTCTCAACTCAACATCTTCTGGTACAACAATTCTATCTCTAAAGCACAACAGACTCTCACCACTGAAACTGTACTCAGTCGGTCTTCCTTCGGCTATGTCTTGAACATGAGGGACTAAGCTCGCATCTTGCAACTGTTTCTCTCTAATCAACTGAATCAGGGAAGGCTTCACTTGCAACTCGGTGATCAAACCACCATCATCGGACACACTCAGTCTAGCAAACATAGCTCTCAACTCAACGGCCACTTTTCTACTCAAAGCATCGGCTACTACATTTGTTTTACCCGGATGGTACTCAATGGTCAAATCGTAGTCTTCTAACAACTCTAGCCATCTTCTCTGTCTCAAATTCAACTCTTTCTGTGACATCAAGTATTTCAAGCTCTTGTGATCGGTGTAAACTATACACTTCTCACCATACAAATAGTGACGCCAAATCTTCAATGCAAATACTACTGCGGCTAGTTCTATATCATGAGTAGGATAGTTCTTCTCATGAATCTTCAACTGTCTAGAAGCATAAGCAACAACTCTTCTATCTTGCATCAGAACACATCCTAAGCCTACGTAGGAAGCATCACTGTAGATCACAAACTCCTTACCTGAAACAGGTTGCACTAACACTGGAGCATTTGTCAAAGCTTCTTTCAATTTCTCAAAAGCTTTCTGTCTTGCATCTGACCATTCAAACTTAACTCCCTTTTGCAACAATTTAGTCAAGGGAGCAGCTACTCTAGAGAAGCCATCAACAAACCTCCTATAGTAACCGGCTAATCCTAGGAAACTCCTAATCTCAGTCACGGACTTAGGTTGTTTCCACTCAACAATAGCCTCAATCTTCGACGGATCAACACGGATACCCTCGGCTGAAACAACATGGCCAAGAAATACAACCTCTCTAATCCAGAACTCACATTTACTAAGCTTCGCATACAACTGATTGCTCAACAATCTCTGTAAAACAAATCTCAAGTGCTCATCATGCTCTTCTTCTGTCTTCGAGTACACAAGTATATCATCAATGAAGACAACCACAAACCGGTCTAGATAGTCTCTGAAAATTCTGTTCATCATGTCCATGAATGCTGCCGGTGCATTCGTGAGCCCAAATGGCATCACAAGAAACTCATAGTGACCATATCTAGTCCTAAAAGCTGTCTTCGGGACATCACACTCTTTCACTTTCAACTGGTAGTACCCGGATCTCAAATCTATCTTCGAGAATACTGAAGCATCTCTCAACTGATCAAACAAATCCTCTATACGAGGCAACGGATACTTGTTCTTCACAGTCATCTGATTCAGCTGTCTATAGTCAATACACATGCGCATACTACCATCTTTCTTTTTCACAAACAACACTGGAGCACCCCACGGAGAACTACTAGGCCTAATGAAACCACGGTCTAATAATTCTTGCAACTGACTCTTCAATTCTTTCAACTCTTTCGAAGCCATACGATACGGAGCTATCGAAACTGGGTTAGACCCTGAAACTGTCTCAATCACAAACTCAACATCTCTGTCAGGAGGCAAACCCGACAACTCTTCAGGAAACACATCTGGAAAGTCACACACTGTTCTGATATCCCTCGGTCTAGCTTCACTCATGTTCGGATTCATAACATAAGCCAAATAGGCCCCACATCCAGAGTCCATCAACCTATGAGCCTCTAAAGCTGACACCACATTAGACAAGAACTTAATGTTCTCGCCTACTACCACTACCTCGTAATCATCAGAAAGCTTCAAAGAAATCCTCTTTGTCTCAAAATCCACACTAGCCCGATGCTCAACCAACCAATCCATACCCAATATAATATCAAAACCGTAGAAAGGAAGTTCCATCATATCAACTGAAAACACATGACCCTGAATCTTCAGTGGACACCTCCTATACATACGTCTAACCACAACTGTCTCACCAAAAGAGCTAGTAACATGCATACCTACGTCTAAGATCTCTACAGGAATATCTAACTTCTGTGCATGCTCACTCAGAATGTAGGAATGCGTAGAACCCGAATCAACCAAAGAAAGCAAAGACATAGACTGTAACTCGAAATTACCTGCTATCACATCGGTGTCGTTCCCGGCCTCTCTCTGAGCATAAACTCTCGCTGGTCCTCCCGCCTCTGGCTGCACAGCCACAACATGAGCAAGGTTTCTCTGAGCATCTCCCCTAGGTGCATCAGCCCTAGGCTGGAAGTAGCCACGACCGCGCCCACGGCCTCTCTGAAAATCGTTACCTCTCGCAGGAGCCTGAGCAATGTTCGGTGCCTGAGCTGCCTGACGTGGACAGTCCCTCCTAAAGTGGTCCCTCGAACCACAGTTCCAACAAGCATGGAAGTTACCCCAACACTCACCCGTGTGCTGCCTCCCACACTGTGCACACTCGGGCAAACGCCCTCCTCCTCTATGGCCCTGATGGCCTCTACCATGGTGGCCACCGCCACGTCTCTGATCAAACTGATGTCCGCCACCTCTGTGCCTCTTAGCATCTCTACCATCAAAGTGGTTGTGCCTCTTACCCGAACTGGAACCACCAGATCGTTTGGCCGCACCCAAACTATGCTCCAAATCCTTGGCCCTCGCGACCAATACATCAAAGTCTGAGTAGTCAGAAGCTAGCGTGTACCTCTTAACCTCTTCATTCAAGCCATAGCGGAATCGGTTACATCGTTCTACCTCAGTAGGAACCAACTCTGGGGCATACTGACTCAAGCGAACAAAGCGAATCTCATAATCAGTCACAGATGCATCCCCCTGAGTGAGAGCCATGAACTCTCTCTTTTTCTCATCTAGGTACCTCGGTCCCAAGTACCTCTTCCGGAAAGCAAACTCAAAGAATTCCCAATCTATCTCGGCCTCTGGAACCCCGGCAGTAATGGTGACCCACCAGGTGTAGGCATCACCCTGAAGTAATGAGATCACACAACCCAATCTACGTGCGCCCACACAACCCATCTGAGCTAAGATACGAACTGTCTTCTCCAACCATAACTCCGACCTCTCCGGAGTAGATCCTCTGAACTCCTCGGCTCCCAAGCTACGGAGCCTCTCTAACGGTAGACTAGCATCATCATACCTAGGCTGAGCTGCAGCCTGAGCTCCCGCAACTGCGGCCTGAAACGCTCCCGCTATCGCTTGCACTAGCGGAGTCATATCAATTCCAGCTGGACCTTGGCCACCTTGGCCACCTTGAGGTCCATCTCCTCCGGCTCCATTTTCACCTCCAGCTCCAGGTGGTGGAGGTGGTGGTGGCGGAGGTGGTGGAGGAGCGCCAACTCCCGCGGCCCCCGGTCCCTCTATGTGAGCTCCCGCACCAACTACCGGCTCAACAGGAGCCACAACTCGCGGTTCCTGACGAACCAACCTCGGTCTACCTCTCGGTCTAGACATTGCTCTCACAGATATTAACTACAACCACAGCATACAAACATACAAGTTGGGTTAGCAAGGCGAGGCTTCCAAGTGTCCAAGTATGTTTCCTCACTTAAAAATCATTTTCAAAGGTAATAGTAGCAATGGGACCCACACACACATGCTTTAAAATAAAACAATCAGCATACTCATCACATAAGCAACCATTCTTGCAGAATAAGCAAACATCGTGCAATTCAACTTAAAAACTTAAACTTACCTCACTTACCTGCCCAAGGTCTCGGTAACCTTAGGCTCTGATACCAACAAGTGTAACCCCCTCGTCCCGGTCTGGTCGGATGACCGGTCCGAATAGGCCACACGGGGAAAACCGAGTGAAAACCCCTAAGGATTCCCCCTCGGTTAACGACCCTAAAATTTCTTTTTACTTTAATCTTGTCTAGATGTACATTTAATTCCTAAGTGGAACATAACAGCGGAAGATACAATCAACGGAACATTCACCGACCAAACAAAGCATGAACAGACCATTTTTCTTTATTACAGCAGGCCGTTTCGAAACGCCCCTAGGGTGTTCCGAAACGCCTTGACTTGGTCAACGGCCCTGGGTCAACCATAAGGTGACCGTTCCGAAACAGGGGTGACCCGTATCGGAACGACCTTGACGGTCAATATCTCGTGGTCAACGAGATTTGACCGTTTCGAAACACCAAAGTCCCGTTTCGGAACGACTTCATCTCGCCAATTTCTCAAAATTCCAGTAGCGAAATCGTTTCGGAACGGCCCTCATCCGTTTCGAAACGGCAGGCCTATTACGCAGGGACCTTTCCGGAACAGGGGGACCCGTTCCGAAACACCCCCTGTCTGCAGACTTTCCTGGACTGTTTTGGGGCACAAGGATGCCCCCAAACACCTTCAAAACACCATACAACAGCATACAAATTGTACACAAGGTATACTAATCATGCTAGCATGCTTCAACAATATTTAGACATGTCCTACACTAGAGCAACGATCCACACATGCATTCATTCAAACATTATCGAAGCACATATGTAAACTCTTAAGGCATAAGGCCAACATTCAAGCAAGCAACGATAGACATGAGTTAACATTCGTCATGGCAACACAACCATGCAAAAGCAATATACTTAAAGGAGTCTACACATGCTCCCCAAAAACCAACAACAATCCAACAAATTCATACATACCCCATTGCTCAAACCATTACATGTTTAAATTCTAAATCCCATACTTGGTGCACTCAAATCAAAATCACACTTGGAGGCCCTCCTCTTGCCCGAGCAACCCACGAACTAAGAATCTGCAATGTTGAACAAAGAGAGCGTAAGCAATGATGCTTAGTGAGGGTAAGCTCTAAAAACAAACCTCAACATTGCAGGGTCCGAGCACGATCTAACCAAGGCCATTTACACAAACCATGAGTCCACAAGGTATAGATGCATGAGCAATATATCACATGTATGCCATCATTATGAGCTCAATACCACCATACAAGTAATCACATATAAACATCCAAACAGTTCATATATCTCAACACATTGATACACATATCAACAACATTGGCACCTAGTTTAGACTCAAATACGTGGATAACCGTTGGAACTCACATCCAACAACATAACCATTACCTGACGGTGGGATTACACTCATCACCGGTCTCGCGGAGGGGATTCCACTCATCCTCACGCCCCGTCGATGGGATTCCACTCATCACCGACTATATTTAAATACCATTTCCGGGCGTACCCGTACTCCTCCTTGGTGACTCAACGCCACCAAGGCCACGCGCAACTTTTGACTCATGTGTACACACTAACATCCTAATGATCGATCATTTGTATTTAAGTTTACTAGTGCCAATATTCATTCATTTCATCTTACTCATTTCAATCAATTCCGTGCTTAGCACGTACTCACCAACAACCATCATCATGCATGTCTCAAGCATCATAATTCATATCTCATCTCACATGTACAACACAATATACATAGCCATTCCTACCACAATTCATACGAGACATACACAACCATATAATGAGTTCAACCAAAGGCTCTAGATCAAGCTTAGGATTAGGCTATCACTCTAATCCTAACTCTAGGTGGGTCTACCAAGCCCAACCTAGTCCACATACTCGAACCAACCAATTTAAAACCGTTTAAAACAATTAACCACTCACCTAAACTCCCGAGCTCAAGACCACGCAAGCAATTGTCTTCAATTTCCCGGATTCACTTCCGAAGCTTCACCGATGCCCAAACTTGACTCTAATCAATCCCAAACACAAACAAAACATTCATGATCAATATCTTGTCATCGAAACTAACCCGGATTACATTACCAAGCAACCAACACTCAAAACAAGACCAAAAACAGGATTTTCGAGCAGCCCACTTTACCCACTGAATTCTCTCATTTCCAACACCCAAACAAGCATCAATTACACCCAAAATGATCCTCATACATCATACTACCTAAAGCCCCCAAATTCCAACCTTTAACAGCCCCCCCAAACCCACATTAAAACCCTCCAAAAACCCTCTCAAGCCAAAATCCGAAAATTGATTAAAATCATTCGAAATTCATATATGTAGTATCATTTGGCCTCTATACATCATTACTAAACATATTAAATCAAAACATTTAACTTTGCAACATAAAGACACCATTTTTAATCAAAACATTCAAAACCTCCACTTTCCTAAAACTTCATGAAAATGAAAAAGAATGGTACTTTTATGAAGGGGAGGATGAGGGGAAGTCAAAAATACTCCTACCTTTCGATTTGGGGCTGAAATGAGTGAGAAATGGGATGGAACAGTGATTTGGGTAATGAACTTGGGTTTCCCGTTGGTGAGTTTTTGAAGGGAGGATGAATAGTGGAGAGATGAGTGTTTTATTCCACATGTGATAAAATTTTAAAGCTCAAAAGACTTGTTTGCCCTTAATGAAATGGAATATCTACAAGGGAGGTAAATCCATGGTTAAATGTGGTTTAATCTTAAAACGTGATTAACCCCAAGTAGATTAATTTTGAAAACAACTCGAAATATTATTTAAAGTATAAAACCGAGCCCAAAACAATATTAAAATATTACTTTCACCTAACCCCTAAACCCGGGTGTTACAAAAGATCCTTACTTGACGTGATAACAACCATGAAAGGTTGGTACTCAACGGGAGTCCATTCAAGATCGTGGCAATATGTTCCACATCTGAAACCTTGCTACCACAGTCTCCAAGCGCATCGCAAACCTCCTTGATCTGTGTAAGGTAAGATCGCATGGTTTGTTCGCCTTTCTTGATGGATCGTACTTTGCAGTGCAAACTCATGACACTCGTTATTGATCGACTAGAAAAGAACTTGAGGACTGTATCCCATACCTCAGACGCAGTTTCAGCACCAACGAACAAGGGTAGCATACGAGCACTAATCGTGGACAAAAACCAGGATGCGAGAGCTGAATCTTGGGTAACAAACACCTCATAGGCATCGTTGGACACAGATTAACCAGTATTGTTTGTGACCATCTCAGAGGGAGGCTTCTGTTGTCCAGTAAGCAATTTTTCCAGAAAGTGGCTTCTAACTGTCAACAAGACTTGTTGTTTCCACAACAAGAAGTTCATTTCATCAAGAACAACATTGATAGTCTTGTGGGTGAAGATTTTCCCAGTAGAAGATTCTGAGTTACTCATGTTCGAGTAAAGCACAAGAATGACTCAAGAAGCAAACTGGAGACAAAAACAACGCAGAAGAAAGGAAACAAAGATGGAAGAGAGAAAGAGCTTATGAACAAAGGCTAGAAAGAAATTAGCAAGAAACAAACACGAGCGGAAACACGCCTCCAAGGATCTTGGCGAAAGATACCATATTGAGAAACCTATAAAATTGTGAAAATCTGACTTTGATTATACAAAGAATGTGTTTACAAAGGCTGGTATAGGTTGCTATTTATAACCCAGCTTAAGTCTCGAAAACAGAAAGTTAACAACCTAAGAACCTAACTAGGGAAGTTACAATAACAACTACTATCAACAACCTAGGTTAGGTTAAGTTAACCCTCTATATTCAACAGGTAAAGATTCAGTAGAGTACCTTGTGCATGCGGTAACAAGGAAAGATTGAGGGTGGATGAGAACAAGGTGGAGGTAATACGGAATTGGACAATTATAACATCAATCAAAGGAGTGCGTGGATTTTTAGGAATTGCCAGCTATTATTGAAAGTTTATAAGAAATTTTGCTTCCTTGGAAACACAGTTATCAAAATTATTAAAGAAGAATGAATGATTTCTTCGAACCAAAGACACTCAATTAGCGTTTGAGAAACTGAAATAGGTATTGTGTGACACACCGGTATCGAGTTTGCACAACTTCAACAAGACCTTTGTAATTGAAACAGATGCTTTCCGGGGTAGGCACTGGACCATTTTTTTCTCAATAGGGCAAGCCACTTGCATATTTCATTCTGAAGTTAAGCAACATAATGCAAGGAGCCTCCGCTTACCATTGAGAGATGTATGCCATCACGCAAGTTGTGGGAAAATAGAGACAATATCTGTTGGGAAGACGTTTTGTCATTGTAACGACCAAAAAATCTTGATGGAGTTAAATAATCAGACTATCCAAACTCTTGAGCAACAATAGTGGCTGACAAACTTTGGGGTATGATTTTGAAATATGCTATGGTAATGGAAAGATGAACCTGGTAGTAGACTCATTATCCCGAGCACCAGAAAGAGAATTCATGGCCTTATCTCGACCTATATTGAGAATCACCAAAGATATAAGTAGAGGTAGTAAGTGCAATAAGGAGTTTCAAAGCATTAAAGACTAACTTGACAATGGAGTTGAACTAGTTAAAGGATACAACTCGAAAGATGGTTTGCTATTATATAAAGGTTGGGTAATGATTCCCAACGAGGAGTCTTTGAAATCTTTTCTACTTTGAGAATTTCATAGTTCCAACATTGGGATTCTGTGAACCTTTCATCGGCTTGCTACCAATTTTATTAGCCAAATCTGCGTCAATATGGGAAGGGATTTGTGGGAGAATGCCAAGTCTGGCAGAGAATGAAATGTGCAAATTTATCCCTTCTTGGTTTGCCAAAAATGGAAAAGAGTATATTCTAGCAGTCGTTGATCGCCTTTCTAAGTATGGGGCATTTTTTCTCACTTCGAGACATTTCAACAGTGCGTATATAGCTGAGGTTATGGTCAAATAAGTTATTAAGTTAGATGGTGTGACGAGATCAATAGTTAGCGACCGTGATAGCTTATTTCTGAGTGAATTATGGAGTAAATTAGCTCAATTGCATGGCACTGAGTTGTGCATGAGTTCAACACATCATCCGCAAATGGATGGTTAAATTGAAGCCTAAAATCCCTGCCCGGAAATGTATTTGTGTTGCTTTGCAGGTGACGAGCCTGATACTTGGGAGAAGTAGCTTGCATGAGCAGAGTATTTGGTACAATACTGTCTTTCAAGTTTCTTTATGGAAGAGATCAACCAACCTTGATCAATTCCCAAGTAGATCGACAGTTGTCTCTAGTTTCTACGCTTAAGGCAACAACAGAAACTCATCCCCAAGTACTTTGTACCTTTTCAGATTCTAAATTGTGTGGGGAATGTGGCTTACACCTTGGAGTTATCGACTTCTGCTCCTATTCATCCTATTTTCCATATATCTCAGCCGAAGTTATGTTAGGGGCAACCTTCATATCAGGTGACCCCTCTGCCCCTACTTTCAGGTTTGGAAACCTTGATGACAAGGTTTGTTTGGAAGAAGATGGTGTTGTTATGGACCTAGAGAAAGAGGTGACACGTGGACAGATGGATTAGCCAAGCATTGGAGTAAGCTCATAACCTACGGATCTAGACCCACGTCGAGAATCATGCCAAAGGAGAGCACCATCAGGCATCGGCCGTAATTGATTTTGTCCTTGGCTAAGTATTCAGAATATGTTGATAAATAATAGACATTGAAATCCTTGCTAATACAAATCATCTTCTTTTTTCCTCTCTTTCTTATGTCAAATTTTCCTTTTCTTCTGCATATTTCTTATTGTTAGGATAGGTATCTTAACATCAAAGTTTAAGTACCAAAACGCGGAATAAGAAAATTTAGACGCAAATTTAAATATTAAAGTCAAATTCAAGTACCAACTAGCATATTTACTCTTAAATTAAATAAATCGATTAAATTTCTACTGTTCGAGGTGGACAAAAACTCGATAATACTAAAAAATTAAATTTTAATTTAAATGAATAAGATATTATGTATTTTAATCGAGTTATTCTATTTTTTAAGCTTAAATTGAGTTGAATTTTACAAGTCGAGTAAACAATTTGATATAAATACTTCTTGGGCCTATTTCAATTTCGAAAATGTACAAATTGGTCTCCTCAAGAAAAATTAAAGGAATATAAAGTTTCAAAATTTTATAAAAATTATAAAAAATATATATAAAAATAAAATGTACATAAATTCTAGAATTTCTATAAAAATTATTTTATTTTAGAAAATGATATACACCAAGCCTTAAATAAATAAATTATCAAATTAATTTTATCATACTAAATTATATTTTTTCTTTTTTTTTTTTGGAAGAGTTTTCAAATTTATTTGTTTGATCTTGGAATTTAGCCTTATTTTCAATAATGTTTTAACTGGAATTCTTTGTTTTAATTTAATCGAATAAATATATTCGATTCAAATTTAATCCACTATACTTAATTAAAAAATCAAATCAAATTAAAACGATAAGTTCATCAACACATATTTTTATTTTTTTATCCAGTTCGACTTAAATGTAATTTGTATTTGTGATATTTGATACCTAATGGAATTTTTGAGGAGCATAGGAGCATGCTCAGTTCTAGAAGCAAAAGTTGGGGGTTTTTTTTACGAAGAATTGAATTGTGCGTTAAAATTAGTAGTAAATAAAACATTACACACTTAAGTTTACTTATATACAATCGATGCCAAAGAGATTATCACATGCATTATGCAAATAAAACATCTATGTGCCACCTTCTAGGAGTTCTAATAGTAAAGTTCAAAGCATACATATGGGCCCTTGTGATACACGTCCAAGCTCAAGTGATAACTAAAAGCACGTTACCCTGAAACATAGCGAAAGAATAGGGTAAGCTATGGCTTAGTGAGGTAGATTAACTAACAATGAACATGAATCAAAAGCTTATGTATAGCTCTATTCTTCCTTCGAGTCTATCGGATTTAGGTTAGTGACAAACTTGATCGAACATAACCATTTTAACTTTAGGATCCGAGTATGGCTTTGATTGTAGGTCTATTGAGTCTATGTAAGTGAAAACCTTGATTATACACAAATCATTATGTAATGCATTGGTTTCGGGCTTAGAAGTTTTGATAAAGGTTTTGGGGTTCGTTGAACCAGTTTCGCTGTTGTGGGTAAGTTCAGGGGAAAACCGTCTTCGAGTGTTCCTAAAAATACGGATTTTTTTTTCTAAAATCCTTATTAATTATATATAAGGTGTGTGTGAAATCAATTTTGGAAAAATATTTTCAGAAATCGAACATTTTAGTTTAGTGACTAAAATGTAAAGTTTCAAAACTGTTTTGGTGACTGTTTTGTAAAAGGATCAAAACGTTGAATCTTTAAGGAGCTATTTAGCCAAGCCTAATTTCAGATTTTCCCCTAAATATTTTGATTTCTAAAAATAATTTTAAAAGGGTTTTAATTAAAATAAAAGAAAATTTGAAATGCCCTCATCCTTTTCACGTTATTTTTCTCCTCTCATTTTCCTTCAAGCTCTTTTCATCCAAAAAACCTTCTTCAATCATGATTTCAAAGGTAAACCCTCTTTTACATTGTTTTTGCATCATTAAACCTTATTTCTATGATTTATCTCTAAAACTCATTGTTTTTCTCTAGTTACCTCAAAGTTTTCATTTGGAAAAAGGGGGAAAATCCACCATTAGAGGTGAGCTACGTTTTCTCCTCTAATGTAAGGTTGTTTATTGAAATTCTCACGTTCTTGGTTCTTTTATAATGATTATTTAAAAGTCTTTCAATATGATTATTTGGAAATGAGCTAAAATGAGCTTTTTTAAGTGGATTTGTAGAATTTTCGTATGGGTTTTATTTTGCTGGGTTTGAGAATGATTTTAGTTATGTTTTTGATGTTAAATAATGTTGGAATAATAATTTGATTACACAAAACTCGAAACTAGGTGTGTGGGTGATGTTTGAAGTTGAAAATCTTGAGATTTTGACTTAGGTTTGTGGAAAACCAGTGGCTGGTGGTTCCTTGTTATTGGGTTGATGTTTTTAGATGTTTATAGATGCAGTTTGATGATAATTTTGCTGGGTTTAAGTTGGAAGCTGCTTAGAGTTGATCTATTGATGTTTCGGTTATTTTCGGTTATGAATCGATGCGCGTTTGTTGCTATATGTTGAGTTTTTGAGTTGCTGCAAGTTTGAGGGTTTGAAAACACTCTAATGATCTGTTTTGGATTGAATAGAAGCAGTGGAATCTGATTTGGGTACTTCGGACGCGATACCAGGTGATCGGGAAGCTTGATTGTGTGATCGGCTAGCTTTTGGGTATAGCTGGTGAGTGGAACTGTTTGATAAAGCCTTAACATGGTTAAGGACAAGATTTTAGGGGTTTAGATTGAGCTTGAAAAGCCAATCTAAGCTCAAGAGTAAGTTTGGTTGTTTTTGCCTTGTTTTCGGCTTTTTACTTTGATTTTGTTGAGCCCAATTATATCTTGTTGCAAATGATGAAGTTTACTGTTTTCATATGTGTTGAGATGATAGAATGATAAATCATGTAAATCCATGTTTTGAAATGTGTTATGAAGAGTATTATGTTGTTGGTGCATGCTATGCATGGAGATGTGTATGAAAATGGGATGAGAAATGTTATGTTTGTGGCCTTGTAAAATAGTGGGTAAGCGTTGGCCTTGATGAGTATATTGTCACTTGCTGAGATTCTTATTATCGTATACAATTGGTCAACCAATAGGATGAGGGTGCACTATAATGGTAAAATTCGTGTGTGGCCTTAGTGATGTTAGATTCCACTAAGGAGGAGTACGGTGATGGGCATTCCACCGGAAGCTTATTTTTGCTAGACGTTGTGAGTACGCCGATGGGCATTCCACCGGAAGTTGTCTAGTTGTCTTGATTATGGTGATGGGAATTCCACTGAACATTATCTGCATATCTGAGTAAAAGTACTAAAATGTCAATATACTCATGTGACACAGATTGCTCTTATGCTTTATTGTGTTGATGTTGAGCTTGAGATATATGTTTCCATGTAGACGTGGATGTTATGCCTCCCTATGTTGAGACATGTTTATGATGCCTTTTTAGACTTGTAAAGTACCTATTCATGTTGAAGTATGGTTTGGTTTGAAGTTCGACCGTATTGTGGATTTGTTTATGCATAAGTTGCTTATATCTAGAATCTTGCTACGTTTGATCATGCTATGCAGATGTTGTTGCCATGGTTGTTGAAGTTTTATGGTATGATTGAGTTGTATATATGTTTATGTCTTGATTGGAGGGTCTTTATGGGTTAAGGTTGCAATAAACCAGCAAAATGTGTCATTGCAGGTCGAGCGTATCGATACGGTCGAGACTGTATCGATACGGGGTACCTGAAATAGCCTAAGCGTATCGATACGTTTCAGGCCCGTTCCGATACATTTTGCTACTGGAAACCTTGGTACTGAAACGCCCCCAAGGGTGTTTCGATACGGGCTAGTGTTCCGAGCCCTTTGAATCTATTTTGATACGCCCGTACCGATACAGCGCAACATGTATCGATACAAGCAACTATTTTGTTAATTATTGGAATCTTCTAAAGTTCTGTTTTCTTTCCCTGTTTGTTATGTAATCGTTGTAATGAGTTCGGATGGTTGTTTTAAGCTGCATTTTTGCATATGGGCATGAAATATGACTAATTGAGGATTGGTAACCTTAATTTCATGCTAGCACCCTAAATCTTATTAGTTTTGCATTTTGGTCCCTTGTTGTTTGAAGTGCCTTATTGATGTTCCTTTCTCCGTTTTGGTTTCTTCCGCTGCGAGTTTCTCTCATAGGATGTTTAATGGCATTTAGAAAAGTTTTTTATAAAATAGGGTTGCTAATCGGAGTGAAACCCTAGCGGGGTTTCCTTTGGTTTTCCTCGTGTAACCCGTTTAGTTCGGTCGGGCCGCTAGACCGATATAAAGGGGGTTACACATTATAACAACAAAGATTCAAATATGATAACATGTCTTAATGACATTATATAAACTCAATAATTTATTATCAATCATTACTTATTGTGTAAGTTATCAAAATGTTACGCAAATTTAACTTGTAAACTTTTTAAATTTCTTACACCTAACCTCTGATAGGCATAAATTACTCATCTCATACGATATCTAACTTAACATTTCATATGCATGAATTACTTATCTCGTAAGATATCAAACATGACTCACTAGATTAACTTGTAAACTTCCGTGGTTTCTCCTTAACAACAAATAACATATCATGAAAATACTTACTACATATGATATCATTCATAGAATGTCATTACATGAGTTATTTGGTACATAGAGCATTAATATAATTCCTTAATTCAACTTACAATTTTTTTAATCCTTTAACTTAGCATCACATGTTCATGAATGGTTATAAGCTTGAAGAAGAAACTATCTAAATTGTATCAAGGCATTCGAATCTAACATGTACCTATGTCAATGTAAATCAACAATTCTTGTATGTTATGTTATTCTATGAAGACAATATTTATATTCCTAGACAAATATTCGAACATTGCCCCCTATATTTATTTCCTAAAGGAAAGATTCAAGAATCGAATAGATTCATAGAACATATCTTGCAAGTTATCATCATGATTTGAGAATTTAGAGTAAACCATTTGGCATAAACATACATGTTTATACCTATAAGGATATTCAAGCAAGCATATGGATATAAGCTTTCAATCAGCTCACATGTTTATAGAGATTAATGAAAGGATAAATCCTCTCTCAAAAGAATATCCAAAATATACTAGCCACACAAGATATCAACTTAGCAAATTATAGACTTACTTGTCACAGAAACTATCAACTTACAAATCATAGAAATACTTGTCATAAAAGATATCAAAATAATTCTTTAATTCACTTTGCAAATTTTTTATTTCATTTTTACATAGCCTTGGGAATCAAGTAACAACCTAGGTACGCGAATCCCCAACCAACTGTCACCAAATAAAATGGTACTCACAGTACAGGTCAATCCATCCTACTGTCACCAAGTGACCACAAAACTTCCCTCATACTGTCGCCAAATAAGGACTGTAGTCCAAGACCGTAGTCCACCCAAAACACGAGCTCTACGGACTCTATGGCATGCCAACTATACCTAAGACCGACTTGAAACCAAGGCTTTCACATTTATCATATTTTATCAGAGACAGAGTGAGCATAGCTCCTTATCAGAACATCATATCATTAAGCTTATTACCCTTGTTATATTGAGTATGTATTCACCTCATGTGAATTTCTCATTGTATCATTTCTTTTATTCGAAGAACATTGTAGTTTCAAGATCATATCATCACAACAAGGCTTGTATTTTTACCATTTCAAATACATACATAGTTCATATATAGTTCTTAATTCATACTTATTTCTTAGTCAATAGACATTGTTGCGTGTAAAAGAGTCTATCGCAATTGTAGTGCAAGTGTACACGACGCAAGTAGTAAAGTGATACGAAGTATCGGATATCGTCTCCACAGGGATTGGGCTAATAGCTTTACCTCAATTCACTGCACGAAAGTAAAGAAAATATTTAAGATGGTTGTCACGAGAATAATAAATTAAATGTAAACAAAAGAGTAGAGTAATCAAGATAGAGAGAATGGGCTGGCATTGAATTGCTCAGTAGTGTAGGTATTGTATTGCTTAGGAACTCCAGTTCTGTCGCGCGCCTGTCGCTGGCAGCACCTGTCGCGCCAGCAGTCCGTTGATCGTTGCGGCAGCAAACACACCAACTCCGTACTTCAAGTTTGGCAAGAATCCCAGATCTGCCTTGGCCTATCCCTAGGTCCAAGTCTGTCGATGATCACGTCTTGATGATACCTCCCAGCGTGAATCGAAGGATGAACACCGATGTGTATGAATTCTTCTTTAGCCACTTAACCTCGCCCTATCCCTAGGCACGAGATAGTTCAACTATAAACTAGAGAACTTGCTCTTATTTCTTTCGTATACTTAACTCTCCCGATGCTAAGTAAATAGATAACCTCACAATGCTCTCCCGATGCTCTTGCAAGATATTAATAACCAAAATAAGAGAACTTGAAGTTTATTTTATTGAACTTGAAAAATCCTAAAACAAAACAACCCTTGCAACTACTTTACAAATCAACTCGTGGCCCTAGGGGGGTTTTAGAACATATCGACGGTGGGTAAACGGCAGAGGGGTTTGGTTATCGGTTATGGGGTATGATGTCTCCTAGGTTAAAATCTATGCCCTTATATAAGCTTTGGTCTCAAGTATTCTAAGATAACAAGGATTACAACTTTAATTAAAAGTAAGATTCTAATAAAGACTTAATCTCCAAGTATCATACTTTTCAGCCGCCTCCTTGTTTCATGGGATTTCCTCTCCTTGAGCTTTGGCTTGACATATCTTTTGATCCGGGGCTTGGAAAAATATATGGTTTTCACACGACAGACGAGCATAATTTTCTCTATCTATCGAGGTCCACTTTGCTTTTCCTCCGCTAACTTGATGTCGTCCTCTGCTGTCACGGTAGATCCATGGCAGGATCGTCCTTATCGTCTGCTTGTCCAGTTCAGCTCTTCTGCTTCTCTGCCCTGCGCCCGCCTTCTTCGTCAGCTATGGCAGCAACCTGCAAAATCAACCCTTTTTCAGTAGAATCCGTGCTTTTACTAATTTTGTGATGTTTTGCTGTAAACTAACCTAAATGCAATGCAATGATGCTTGAATGAAGCAGAAATATGGGTTAAAAAGGGTGTAAATAATAGAACTTTTACACACTCAACACACCCCCAAACTCAAGTTTTTGCTTGCCCTCAAGCAATTAAGACCTAAAAGAAAAATGAATATTTTTGTGTTGGCCTTCAAACAGTGAACTGTCCCCTTACCCATCGCTCATTTTCTGTGGCGGCAGCAACCTGTCGAAAAGATTAGGATCTGTCCGGAATCTCACTATAGTTCTCGTGCAGTGTGTGCATGCTTGTGAACAGTTATATGCCAAGACTCTCTTAGTTTCACTAGAATATTCAACTCTTAACTCGAATTTTTATGCCAAAGTTTATCTTTTTTTTTGAAGGCACATTTTCATGCTTCTTTGATTTTCTTTGTTTTGACTTTATTTCTCTATTTTTCAAGCTAAAGTTTCACTAGAGCCGGTTTCGGGCACCTCTAGCTAACTTCCTAGAGCCGGTTTCGGGCACCTCTAGGGCTTTTGAGTCTATTTTGCTAAACTTCTTTCCTAGAGCCAGTGTTAGGCACCTCTAGGGGCTATTCAAGTGCTAAGCTTCCTATTCTAGTTTGGCTAAAAGAAATCTAAGCAGTATAACAGTCACAATGGTGTTTAAGTTTTCAGAACTATAGAAAGGCTCTAAACTTCTCCTTAATCTGTCCTAAAGATGCTGCCACGGCAGAGCTGTCATGATAGGTAAGTTTACTTCACAGTTTTAAGCCAACAGTTTTTTTAGTCTTTTCTAATTTTTTTAACTTAAATAAATAAAAGACACAACAAATAATTAAAGATGTACTAAGACTCCATTAAAATGGAGGGTTGCCACCCCCAAACTCGAGGGTTGCATTGCCCTCAATGCAAAATGACAAAATAAAAATGAAGGCAGGTACATCACAAAATATAGATAAAGCAGGCAGCAATAAAAAGAAAATAAAGGACTTAAATTTTAAGGGCTGTCTTCACTGCTGCTGCTGACACGGATTTGGCGGCGGGTTCTGGTCCTCGGGGCAGGCTGGGTGGGTTGCTCTACGACCTGGATGTCAGAGCTGCTGCCGCTATCCCAAGTGCTGCTGCTGGTGGTGGTGGTGCTGGCCTTGGGCATTAGCTTTCTGTCGGCCATTCGTTTCTGCCTCTTGACAGGCGTGAATTCCTTCTCCAAATTCCTCAGAATAGGAGGTTATGCCTCGTTGTCATTTGAGGCTGGTCGCTTCGTTCCTCGGGCAGAGGTGTCTGCCGGAGGACTGCCAGCTGCCGGCTGGGTAGGTGATGGGGTGGAAGCAGCAGAATGTGTGTGTGGGGAGGTAGGTGGTGTAGGTGTGTGGATGGGGGTGGGGATGTGGAAATAGTGGGCAGGGAAAGTGGGGAAAACAACATCGGGATAATGTAAAGTATTGGTAATGAAATTTACCGTTGAGTTGGTGAAATCCCGGATGAATGTCATCAGCCCCATCTGTCTGTCTTCCACCCGCTGTATGGCAGCAAGGATTTGAGCAAATTGATCTGTCGGGGCGGCTACTGCTACAGGTTCATGGGCAGGGTCATGAGTAGGTTCCTCGGATGATTCTGCTGGGGAGGCAGCTGGGTTGAAGGAGGAGAGAGGGGGTTGCGACTATCAGCTCCATGAGGCTGGTAATGTTGTTATCGGTCCAGCCTCATCCTTGGACCAGTTTATCGGTGGTGACCTCTGGGACAGCAGCGTAGCGGCAGAGAGATGTGATCATGAATGGTAGGCAAAGGCGGGAGGTTGATCGATGTGTGCAATCCAAGACGCTGTCCCTCATATAGTGGCCCACGTTGATAGGCCGATCGTTCATGATCGAATGAATGAGGGCGAGCCTCTGCTGGTCCACCGTCGTGTGATGGGAGGACGGCAGGATACGCTTCTTGATGAAAGCGTTCCATAGCTTGGCTTCTGGGAGCAGCTGCCCCCTTTTGACAGAGTTGGGGTTCTTTTTGCTCGTGTTCCACTCCGTTCCTTCTTCTGTTACCTCTGCCATGACAGCACCGTAGGCGGCAGAGTCGAGGGTATCCAAAAATTGCTGCTGGGCATCGTCGTTGGGACCAAAATAGAGGCCATACATATGGTTAATACTATCGGCTGTGAATGGTACCTCTACCCCTCGGACAGTCACGGATGTCGCCGTCCTGCTGTCGATGGCAGCATAGAACTCCCTCACCAATGTGTCATTTAATTCTGCTGGTTGTTCTGCGAAATGCTCCCATAGTTGAGCCCTTATTGCCCTCGCGATGAATGGTCGGAGCCCCATGTTTGGTGCCTTTCTGATGTAGATGAAACCTCTTTCTTCCCATAAGTCCTTGGTTGCGAAGGCCGACGGTGTGGGTGCTGCTGATGAAGAGGCTGAAGCAGCACTGCGGCGGGTTTGTCTGGTAAACATTTTAGTTGCAAGGGTTGTGAAAGTAAATAAAAATGAGAGGAGAAAGCAAGTAAGAATAAGCAGAAGTGAGGAAAATGGAAATGAGAACGAGGTTTTATAGCGGTAGAGTTGCTGCCCGTTTAATGCTGTAACGGCAGGCGGGAATAACGGGGCGACTGTTGAGTTTGGCGTGTCTGATGCGTCTGACACATAATTATGCGTCTGTTACGCGTCTGTCACACGCTTTTGCGTCTGCCGTGTCAGTCTGTTGACAGCTTGTCTTATCCGTGTCTGCGGCGGCAGCTGGAATGACATGCTTCAATAAATGGGCTCTGTTGGGCTGATGGATGGATGATGGGCTTGGATCACTTCTTCTTTTCTTCTTGACTCCTTTATTCGCTGAAAACAGAAAATATAAAAACATTATTTGAATAAAATAAACCTAATTTCCTAATAAATAATAAAAATAAATAGAAATAAAATTTAGGTTAAATTAGGGATGCCTTGTGGGGCATCTCCTAAAGTAACCACTTCCTGTATTCCTGGGGCTTCAGTCCCCTGATAATGCTTGAGGCGCTGTCCATTGACTTTGAATTGGTGCCCGTCTTTTAATGATCGGATTGTGATGGCACCATGGGGAAAGACTTGTACCACTTGGAATGGGCCAGACCATCTAGACTTTAGCTTTCCTGGGAAGAGTTTCAGTCTAGAATTGAACAACAACACAAGCTGCCCTGGGCAGAACTGTCGTGGCAGCAACTTCCTGTCATGCCACTTCTTAGTTTTTTCCTTGTAGATTCTTGCATTGTCGTAGGCCATTGTCCTTATTTCTTCAAGCTCGTTCAGATCTAACAGCCTTTTCTGGCCTGCCTTATCCAAGTCCAAATTTACTGCCTTGATTGCCCAATATGCTTTGTGCTCAATCTCGACAGGTAGATGACAGGTTTTCCCATAGATCAATCGGTATGGAGACATGCCCAATGGAGTCTTAAAGGCTGTCCTATATGCCCATAATGCATCATTAAGGAGTAAAGACCAATCTTTCCTAGTTGGCTTAACCATCTTCTCAAGAATGTTCTTAACTTCCCTATTGGATATCTCAGCTTGTCCATTGGTCTGTGGGTGGTATGCTGTCGCGATCCTGTGCTTGACACCATATTTCTTCAAGGCGGCAGCAATAACCCTATTGTCAAAATGTCTCCCTTCATCACTGATAATCGCCTTAGGGATGCCAAATCTAGAAAAAATGTTTTTGTGCAAAAACTTTTGGACTGTCTTGGAATCATTCTTTTGAGTGGCGATGGCTTCAACCCACTTAGAGACATAACCCACTGCTAAGAGGATATATAGATTTCCACATGAAGATGGAAAAGGTCCCATGAAATCAATCCCCCAAACGTCGAAGATCTCGACTTCCAGAATGTTCTGCAGTGGCATCTCGTTTCTCCTCGAGATGTTACCTGTCCGCTGGCACCTGTCACAGTTCTTGTAGAAGTTCTGTGCATCTTTATACAGTGTCGGCCAGTAGAACCCTGACTGCAGCACCTTGGCAGCAGTTTTATTGCCTCCTAAGTGACCTCCATATTGTGAAGCATGGCAGTGATGGAGAATGTCTTCTTGTTCTTCTTGTGGTACACACCTCCTTATAACCTGATCTGCGCATAGTTTGAAAAGAAGAGGTTCGTCCCAATAATAATGCTTAACATCATTTTGGAACCTCTTCTTGGCTTGATAATTAAGATCAGAAGGTAGTATTCCGCTAACTATAAAATTAACGAAATCAGCATACCAGGGGAGTTCAGAAGACTTACCTGCCGCCATGGCTGTCGCGGCAGTGATTGCGGCAGCAAAGAGCTGCACATCTGGGAAGGTCTCCAGTATGTTTGTCTCATCTATTGGTAGACTCTGTCCCTTCTCTAACCTTGACAAGTGATCTGCCACCTGATTTTCTGTCCCTTTTTTGTCCTTGATCTCAAGGTCGAACTCTTGCAATAGTAGGATCCACCGTATCAATCGAGGCTTTGCATCCTTTTTCGCGAACAAATATTTTAGGGCAGAATGGTCTGTGTGCACTATTACTTTCGTCCCAAGTTTGTAAGAACGAAACTTGTCAATGGAGAACACCACAGCTAATAGCTCCTTTTCTGTGGTGGTGTAGTTATTTGGGCGTCATTCAATGTCTTGCTGGCATAATATATGACATGAAACAGCTTATCTCTGCGCTGCCCAAGTACTGCCCCGACAGCATAGTCACTAGCATCACACATAATCTCAAATGGCTGTGTCCAGTCTGGTGGCTGTACTATGGGGGCTGTTACCAGTTTTTCCTTCAGAACCTTGAATGCTTCAGTACATTCATCATTAAAGTCAAAAGGTCGGTTCTGCTCTAAGAGATGACATAGGGGCTTGGTGATTTTTGAGAAATTTGCAATAAACCTTCGATAAAAACCAACATGCCCTAAAAAACTCCTAATGCCCTTGACTGTGGTCGGCGGCGGCAACTTCTCAATTACTTCTATTTTAGCCTTGTCGACTTCTATCCCACGGCAGCTAATCTTATGGCCAAGGACTATCCCCTCATCCACCATAAAGTGACATTTTTCCCAATTCAAAACAAGATTTGCTTTTTCACATCTTTCAAGTACCTTTTGTAAGTTGCCAAGGAAGCTCTCAAAATCGTCTCCAAAGACGGAAAAATCATCCATAAATATCTCAAGGAAGTCCTCTACCATATCGGAGAATATGGCCATCATGCACCTTTGGAAGGTGGCAGGTGCATTGCATAGTCCAAACGGCATCCTCCTAAAAGCGTACGTTCCGTAGGGGCATGTGAAAGTCGTCTTTTCTTGATCTTCTGGTGCAATAGCAATTTGATTATAACCTGAATAACCATCAAGAAAACAATAGTAAGATTTACCCGCTAATCTATCGAGCATTTGATCAATAAAGGGTAAAGGAAAATGGTCCTTTCGGGTAGCTTTGTTGAGCTTCCGATAGTCCATACAAACCCTCCAACCGGTCACAGTCCTGGTTGGGATTAATTCATTGTTCTCATTGGTTATCACGGTCATTCCTTCTTTCTTTGGAACGCATTGCACCGGGCTCACCCATTTGCTGTCGGAGATGGCGTAAATAATACCAGCATCTAACCATTTGATTATCTCTTTACGCACCACCTCTTTCATCGCATGGTTTAGCCGCCTTTGGGCATCAATAGTCGGCTTATGATCTTCCTCTAGAAGGATTTTGTGCATGCATAACGCCGGACTAATGCCTTGAATATCTGCTATCGTCCATCCAATCGCCTTTTTGTGCTGCCTTAGTATGCCGATTAGCTACCGTTCCTGTTCCCGCGGCAGCTTAGAAGAGATAATTACGGGCAACGTATCATTTGAACCAAGAAAAGCATATTTTAACCGCCCTGGCAGGGGCTTCAGTTCTAAGGCAGGTGGTTCAACAGTGGATGGCTTTTGGATTAAGTGGTTATCCGAAGTATAATTCAAAGGTTCGAATAACTTACCTGGACGATTGCCTAACCAGTTTACCTCCTCCTGATCTTCAGTATCAGATATATCGGAGTCAGAGGAGTTGCTGTCGTCGGTGCTGTCGTCAGTGTTGTCGTGACAGCTCTGTAGGTGGCTGCCGCGGCAGTGCCCAATTTTTATGTCGTGACAGCCCGACCAGATACAGGGTTGATCAAGGATAACTTCAGTGATAGCCTTGCATTCCTCGTCTGCATCAGCATGCTTCATTGCTTGGAGAACATTCAACTTAATCTCTTGGTCGTTCACTCTCATGGTGAGTTCTCCTTTTTCCACATCAATCAGTGATCTTCCCGTGGCTAAGAAGGGTCGCCCAAGGATGATTGGTGCGTTTTCGTCTGCTTCACAATCTAAAACAAGAAAGTCAGCAGGAAAAATAAATTTATCCACTCTTACCAGAATATCTTCGATTTTTCCTTCTGGATGAACGTAAGAGCGGCCGGCAAGCTACAGAATCACTGTCGTGGGCCGCGCCTTTCCAATACCTAATTTCTGAAAAACAGATTTTGGCATTAAATTAATACTAGCACCAAGATCACAAAGTGCCTTACCAACGTATTTATCTCCGATTACACAAGGTATGATGAAGCTCCCCGGATCCTTCTTTTTCTGGGGTGGCTGCCGATGAAGAATACTCATGCAACCATCTGTCATCCTTACCGTTTCAAATTCCCCCAGTTTATATTTTTTTGACATGACATCTTTGAGAAATTTGGCGTAACCGGGCATCTCCCTAACGGCATCTAACAGCGGAATATTAATATGAACTTGTTTAAAAATATCATAAATCTTTTTAAGTTGAGATTCTTGCTTAGCTTGCTGTATCCGTTGAGGAAAAGGAGGTGGGGGACGATAATCAGCAATACGTCCTTCCCACTGCATACGAATCTGAGGAGGTTTAGGTTCATCAATTTTCTCCTCTGTCGCTTCTGCTGTCGTGACAGGCTTATTGGCAGCAGTCTGTTTGTTACCTGTCGGGGCAGCTTCCTCGGCAGGTCCATCCAAGGCTGGTTCCTTTACTTGTAACACCCCGGTTTTTGGGCTTAGAAGTTTTGGGCGTTGACCGGTTCGGTCAAAGTGCTGATCGAATATATAAGAGTGAATTTAGGAAAGCCTAGTTCGGGTTGCATTAAAAATATGGAAAAATGTTCTAAAATCATCTTTTATTATATAAAAGTGAACTGTGAAATCAATTTTGGAAAATGAGGTTCGGAAGGTTGACATTTTGGCTAGTGACCAAAATGTAATTTTTGAAAGTTGCGGGACAATTTTATAAAGGATTGAAACTTTGAATCTTTAAGGAGCTATTATTCCAAAGGGGATTTCTCCAGATTTTTCTAAGATATTTTAAGGCTTATTCTGATTTTAAAGATTAAGAAAAGGAGGGAAATCATTTTAACTACTTTTCTAACTACTTTTTCTATTTTTCTCTCCATTTTCCTTTTCTCTCATTTTCTCTCAAACCAAACGAAATTCTCCAGATTTCTTTCTCTGATTTTGGCATCTAAATCTCCCATTTCAACTCTCATTTGATTCCTAATCATCTCATCAACAAAACCTCTCAATTTGCAAGTTGTTTCATCAAGCTTTTTGGCTCTAAAAAGGAGAAATCCAAGTTTGGAGGTAAGAACGTCCTTCTCCTCTGAACTTCAAGTTCTTTATTGAAATTCCCAAGTTCTCAATCCTTGTTTCATGATTTGTTAATGGTTTTTCAAAAGAAATCTTGATTTTTGGCTAAAATGCAAGATTTGGCGATTTTGGTGAAATTTTCGTGTGATCTGTTTGGGCAGTGTTTTGAAGTGTCAAAATGATGTTAAATGAATGCTAAATTGACTAAGAATTGATGTTTAACTAATGCAATCCCGGATAGGTTGAATTTCCTAAGTTTTGCTTGTGTTTTTGGTTGTTTTTGGAGTGTTTTTGGTGATCTGTTATACCTGGAGGTATAAGGATGTGTTTGTAATCATTTTGGATGTTAATTGATGTATAAGAATGGTTAGAAGTGATAGATCTTGGCTGGGTTAAGTTTTGGTAATGTTTGGAGGTATTTTCGGTTGTGTTTGGTAGCCGAATTGTTGGATTTGTGTGGGGCAGCGAGTTTGGTTGTGTGGCTACTGTTCTTAATGCATAATGATGCATTAATGTGCTGTTTTTGTGTGCTTGAAACAGGAGAGTTTGATGCTTGAGCTTTGAAGGTGTTTGCGGAAGGTTTCGGAAGCTAGGAAGGCTTGTCGGCTAGTTTTGTTGGTTATCGGTGAGTGAAGTTGGTTTTCGGCTTTTAAACAAAGGTTTGAAGGTTTTGGGAGCTTAGTTTAAGTCTAAACAACTTTGCTAAGCTCAAGAGTAAGTAAATGGTTTTCTTACTTGATTTGTGATATGAATTGGCTTTTGAGCAATTGTGGTTGATGATTGATGTGCATGTGTTTGCATGGTTTAAATCTGTTTTGAAAGCATATTTTAGCATGGTTTAATGCTGGTTTTGAAAGCCATATGTAAAGGATGCTCAAGGTAAGAGATCCTTGGTTTTATACATTGAATATGTGGTTTTGATGCATGATGTCGCATGATGTTCTTTGGCTTTGTCTAATGCTTTAAAACAGTGAGTTAATGTTGTTGAATGATGGTTTTGCATGTTGGTTATGCATGTGAATCATTGGATAAATGTGACATGGTTGTGCATATTGGTTATGCATGTGAAACATTGGATTGATGTGGTAAGATGGTTATATTGGCAAGTGATGTAAGTGGTTCTTGGTTCTTTGATCGGATATAGTTAGCCGGCTATAGGGTTGGGTGCACCGTGAATAAAGTCGCCTTGGAGGTGGAGTGGTCAAGAGTGGACCGGGTAAACTCCCTTCAAGTTTCCTAACGAGATGAGGTCATAGTGGAGGTTGTTGCCCACTCGAGGACCTAGGTTATTTAAGGTCATAATGGAGGTTGTTGCCCATTCGAGGACCTTGGTTAAGCAAAGGTTATATGGTGTTTAAAAGTCCATATGCGAAGACCTTGTGCTTGTTGAGATCACAATGGCGGTGTTAAGTCCATGTGTGGATCTTTGGTGGGGTGTCCCGGATCTCGTTAGATGATGTTCTACAACTACCAATCGGTTATACAAAGGTTGTATGGTGGTTAAAAGTCCATACGGGAGAACCTTGTGCATGTTGAGGTTGTATGGTTGTCCATACATGGGAACCTCGGGTAAGCTAAGGATGTATGGTGTTTAAAAGTCCATGCATGGGAACCTTAGGCTTGTAAGGTCATAATGGATGTGTTGCCCATTCGAGGACCTTGGATTGGGTAGGGTGTAGGGAGCGTAGGGACAACGCTCGGAATCCGCGTATCCGGTTGGGTGTTGAGTTGAAAAGTGGATGTGATTGATCACTTGAAGGCCAATATGATATTTTTGATGCAAGGTTGCATGTGAAGCATGAGATGCTTGGAATGATGCATGGTTGCATGTGAAGCATGAGATGCTTGAAATGATGCATGTTTGCATGAGAAGCATGAATTGCTTGAAAGGATGCATTGTTGCGTGAAAAGTGTAAGATGCATGTGAATGCATGTTTACTTGTTAGGTTAAACAAGTGTTGTTTATCATTTGGTAAATGATGTATGTGAGCATGATTATCTTAAATGCATTGAAGTCTTGTGGGACTTGTATTAAAAGGCACGTGATGATGATAGTATGGTTTATATGTTGCATTGGTGTAATGCATGTGATGGTTGGTTGTGAAATGGTTTTAAAGGATTTATGTTGAAATGGCTTTCATGTTTATGAAAGGTATGTTGTGAAATGGAAGTGGTTTTCCATGGTTTTGTTTTGGCTTTGCATATGGTGTTTATGCATGGTTGGTGCTTGTTGTTGAAAATGGTTTTCAAACAAGGTTAATGTGCATCTAGACAAGTTTAAAAAGGAAAAAAAAAGGGTCGTTAATCAAGGTTGACTTTCGGGTTGACTTTGGTTTTCCCCGTGTGATCTTCGTAGTTCGGGTCAACCGTCTAGGCCGGGCTACGGGGGTTACATTTGGTGGTATCAGAGCTGTGTTGCGAATGCTTGGGGAAAACGGTAAGTTGTTGTGATGTGTGTTTGATGTTACCTTGATGTGTGCTGGTTGAAACATGTGTTTCTGAGCATGTTGCTGATGTTTTCAAGCATGTTTTGTGGTTATGAATCTTGGTTGAGCTCATGTGGTTTGTGCTGATGTTAAGCTGATGTTGTGAGCTGGTTTTATGCTTGTGTTATGCTTGATGGATGTGTAAGTTGTATGTTATGTTGCTAGTATGCTGTGGCATGTGGATGCTGTTGGATGTAAGCATGATCAAAGTATGTTGTTTGATATGCTTGAGGTTGTGATATCCATGTTGTGTTGGCTGTTATGTCATGTAAAGGGGAGGATTCGGGATACCCATTGCCTTATTAATATAGCTATTGTGTTACTTTGGAGTTGGAATTAGAATCCTTGCTAATGCTGGTCTAACTGGTTTGTTTGTTTGTTGTGTTTGTATGTTGTTGTTGTTGTTAGTGGTATGGCAAAGTCAGTGGAGGATTGGCGTATGAGGGAGATGGTTGCTGCCTTGGGGCAGGTTGTTAAGGCAAGGAATTCACCCTTTGGTAGAGGTGTTTTGCCTCAGTCTTCTGTGCCTAGTGTTGGGGTGGTAAGGCAAGGGAAAGAAGCTGGTTCTGTGGTGAAGAATTCATCATCTGTTGAGCAGGAGGTGTTGGGAACATCTCAGTCTATGGTTGAGGTAAAGTCAGTAGATGTGCTGACTGTGGGATGTAAGGGTTTGCCGGAGCAATGTTTGTTTGATTTGGGAGCTGTGGAGTATCATGGTTCTACACCAGAGATGTTTGAGGCCTGGTTGGCCAATGTGGTTCTGATCTTGGATCGGGAAGGCTGTGATCTTGCTTGTAAGCTGGGGAGTGTTGTTTCTTTGATGTTGGAAGATGTGAGTGCCTGGTGGACATCTGTGGCAGTTGCGTCACATATCCATGATATTGATTGGGATTTCTTTGTATCTGCTTTTTATGAGAGGTATCTTGGGAGGAAGTTCCTAAGGGTTGAACAAGGCGCGGGTAGTGCTGTTGTTGAGCAAGTATTGCTTGAGCAAGGAGTGGAAGCTCAGTCATCTGTGTGTGACCGTTGTGAAAGGCAACATGTTGGAAGTTGTTGGGGTGCAGGTGTTTGTTGGAATTGTGGTTCCAAAGTGCATGTTAAGCGTGATTGTCCTCATGGTGCGAAGTTAGCTTTGGTGTTAGCTAAAGAGTCTCAGAAAGGTCGTGGGCACGGCCGAGGCAAGGTTCAGAGGTTACAGCAAAAGCAGAAAGTTGTGAAGAGTGTGGAAAATGAGAATTGCTGGAAATGTGGGTCTGCTGGACACATGAGGCGTGATTGTTTGATGATGGCTCGTAATAGCCAAGGCTCTTTATCGCAAGGAGTTGGTGGTGACCCTAGTGTGTTAGCTGGTGCTGCAGTGGTGTGGCAGAAGGATGGTGGTTCCGCAAGGAAGAGAGCTCGTTTGATGAAGCTTCAGGGTGGTGTTGTGCCTTCAGGTAATCTTGTTTAGTAATCTTTGCTCTAGTTGCCTTAGTTGGTTTTTGTTGGTTTTCCTTGCGTGGTAAGTTTAGTCTTGCTGATAGTATGTTGGGGTAATAGTTGTAGTTTGGAAATGTCTTGGGTATGAAGAAGGCTTGGTAAGTATTTTGTAGTTGTGGTTGTTGGTATGTTGGAGTTAGATAAGTTAGAAGTGGGATAGGAGGTTGCTCTTAGACGGATTTGAGGATGTTATTGGAGGGTGTGAATTGGCATTCATGCACAGTTAAAATCATTGTTATATACTATATTATATATATTGGTCCATGCATACATGTGGCATGACATTAGAGGTTTTGCATTCATGTACATCAGACATTGATAGGGCATGTTGGCGATCATGCATACGATGTTCACACTCGCTAATAACTAATCGAATCTGTTAGTGTGTTGGATTAGGTTGGACGATGGGTTTTCAGAGGTTGTTTTGGTGATGGGTGATAGTTAGTAGTGGGGTATATCAAGCTAGTTGCTAGTGGAAGTGAGAGTGGTGTAGTTGCTGGTAGTAGGGTAGTGTTGATGTTCAAGGAGTTTAGTGGTTTGGTGTTGGGTGGTATCGGTTGAGTTTAGAATCGGTTTAGTGGTTTGAATAGCTAGGTGGAAGGGGTAGTTCCTTGGTGATAAGTGATGTTGCAGCTTGGTGGTTGTGTTCCCAAGTGCTGAAGTAGCTTGGCTTTTTAGTTGTTGTGGAAGAGTTGTGTTTGTAAGTGCTGGTTCTCAGTGACCTTTGAGAAGTTAAGAAGATGGTTTGTATGTTTAAGCTGGGCGATGTGTTTGTATGGTAAGTGTTATGGTTGAAGTTTGAAGTGGAAGGTCAATGAAAGATTGAAGTTTTGTTGGTTGTTTGGGTTCTTGTGAAAGTTGGTTGGTGGTGTGAAACGGCTGGCGGAGTCAAGTTGGGTTTGTGATGTAATTCTTGGAACCTGGGTGAGTGTTCCTGGTGAGCTGTTATGGTAATGTTAGCAGCAGTTGTGAGGTTTTATCAGTTTCGTTGAGGGGTTTGAGTAAGCGGTTGATGTTTAAGGATTTTTGCTTGTTGGGAAATTCTTGCAAGAGGTTCGGGGTTTTGTAAGGGTTTTGGAAGCAGAGAAGGTTGCTTAGTGGCTGGTTTGGGTTGGCTGTGTCTTTGTGTAAACAGGTTTTGGGTATGGTATGTTGCAGTGATGCCTGCTGTAAGAGCTGAAGTTCTTCAGGATGAAGTTTGAGCTGTGTACAGTTTGGTTGTGTGAGAGGTTTAGTTGTGGCTATCTTTGTGTGTTCTGGTTCTGTGAACAGCATGTGGTGGTGCTAGGTTTGGTGGGAGTTTGTGTGGAAAGTGTTCAGTGTTGGTCGAGGCTTTTGTGTTGCCTTGTGTGTTGGTTGGGAAGGTTGTGGTTTTCTTTCGCCGGTTAAATTTCGAGGACGAAATTTCCTAAGGAGGGGAGAGTTGTAACACCCCGGTTTTTGGGCTTAGAAGTTTTGGGCGTTGACCGGTTCGGTCAAAGTGCTGATCGAATATATAAGAGTGAATTTAGGAAAGCCTAGTTCGGGTTGCATTAAAAATATGGAAAAATGTTCTAAAATCATCTTTTATTATATAAAAGTGAACTGTGAAATCAATTTTGGAAAATGAGGTTCGGAAGGTTGACATTTTGGCCCCGTTCCGAAACGCGGGGCCGTTGAGGCTGACATGTGGCAGTTATATGTTTCAAATTGTTTGCATTTTGGTCCTGAATCTTGTATGTGCATTTGTATGAGTTTGGGATGTCCGTTTGAGCTGAAATTTGGCAGGGAAGCATGAAACCTGATTAATTTCAAGATGGTAACTTTAATTTGGGTTAAGTCCTTTTAATTATCAGAAATTACAATTTGGTCCCTAAAGTTGTAATTTGTTCAATTGGGTCCCTGTTTAATCTCTGATGATTGTGATTTTTGAGTATGTTGTTTGTGTGATCACACCTAAGGTTAATGTGCATCTAGACAAGTTTAAAAAGGAAAAAAAAAAGGGTCGTTAATCAAGGTTGACTTTCGGGTTGACTTTGGTTTTCCCCGTGTGATCTTCGTAGTTCGGGTCAACCGTCTAGGCCGGGCTACGGGGGTTACATTTGGTGGTATCAGAGCTGTGTTGCGAATGCTTGGGGAAAACGGTAAGTTGTTGTGATGTGTGTTTGATGTTACCTTGATGTGTGCTGGTTGAAACATGTGTTTCTGAGCATGTTGCTGATGTTTTCAAGCATGTTTTGTGGTTATGAATCTTGGTTGAGCTCATGTGGTTTGTGCTGATGTTAAGCTGATGTTGTGAGCTGGTTTTATGCTTGTGTTATGCTTGATGGATGTGTAAGTTGTATGTTATGTTGCTAGTATGCTGTGGCATGTGGATGCTGTTGGATGTAAGCATGATCAAAGTATGTTGTTTGATATGCTTGAGGTTGTGATATCCATGTTGTGTTGGCTGTTATGTCATGTAAAGGGGAGGATTCGGGATACCCATTGCCTTATTAATATAGCTATTGTGTTACTTTGGAGTTGGAATTAGAATCCTTGCTAATGCTGGTCTAACTGGTTTGTTTGTTTGTTGTGTTTGTATGTTGTTGTTGTTGTTAGTGGTATGGCAAAGTCAGTGGAGGATTGGCGTATGAGGGAGATGGTTGCTGCCTTGGGGCAGGTTGTTAAGGCAAGGAATTCACCCTTTGGTAGAGGTGTTTTGCCTCAGTCTTCTGTGCCTAGTGTTGGGGTGGTAAGGCAAGGGAAAGAAGCTGGTTCTGTGGTGAAGAATTCATCATCTGTTGAGCAGGAGGTGTTGGGAACATCTCAGTCTATGGTTGAGGTAAAGTCAGTAGATGTGCTGACTGTGGGATGTAAGGGTTTGCCGGAGCAATGTTTGTTTGATTTGGGAGCTGTGGAGTATCATGGTTCTACACCAGAGATGTTTGAGGCCTGGTTGGCCAATGTGGTTCTGATCTTGGATCGGGAAGGCTGTGATCTTGCTTGTAAGCTGGGGAGTGTTGTTTCTTTGATGTTGGAAGATGTGAGTGCCTGGTGGACATCTGTGGCAGTTGCGTCACATATCCATGATATTGATTGGGATTTCTTTGTATCTGCTTTTTATGAGAGGTATCTTGGGAGGAAGTTCCTAAGGGTTGAACAAGGCGCGGGTAGTGCTGTTGTTGAGCAAGTATTGCTTGAGCAAGGAGTGGAAGCTCAGTCATCTGTGTGTGACCGTTGTGAAAGGCAACATGTTGGAAGTTGTTGGGGTGCAGGTGTTTGTTGGAATTGTGGTTCCAAAGTGCATGTTAAGCGTGATTGTCCTCATGGTGCGAAGTTAGCTTTGGTGTTAGCTAAAGAGTCTCAGAAAGGTCGTGGGCACGGCCGAGGCAAGGTTCAGAGGTTACAGCAAAAGCAGAAAGTTGTGAAGAGTGTGGAAAATGAGAATTGCTGGAAATGTGGGTCTGCTGGACACATGAGGCGTGATTGTTTGATGATGGCTCGTAATAGCCAAGGCTCTTTATCGCAAGGAGTTGGTGGTGACCCTAGTGTGTTAGCTGGTGCTGCAGTGGTGTGGCAGAAGGATGGTGGTTCCGCAAGGAAGAGAGCTCGTTTGATGAAGCTTCAGGGTGGTGTTGTGCCTTCAGGTAATCTTGTTTAGTAATCTTTGCTCTAGTTGCCTTAGTTGGTTTTTGTTGGTTTTCCTTGCGTGGTAAGTTTAGTCTTGCTGATAGTATGTTGGGGTAATAGTTGTAGTTTGGAAATGTCTTGGGTATGAAGAAGGCTTGGTAAGTATTTTGTAGTTGTGGTTGTTGGTATGTTGGAGTTAGATAAGTTAGAAGTGGGATAGGAGGTTGCTCTTAGACGGATTTGAGGATGTTATTGGAGGGTGTGAATTGGCATTCATGCACAGTTAAAATCATTGTTATATACTATATTATATATATTGGTCCATGCATACATGTGGCATGACATTAGAGGTTTTGCATTCATGTACATCAGACATTGATAGGGCATGTTGGCGATCATGCATACGATGTTCACACTCGCTAATAACTAATCGAATCTGTTAGTGTGTTGGATTAGGTTGGACGATGGGTTTTCAGAGGTTGTTTTGGTGATGGGTGATAGTTAGTAGTGGGGTATATCAAGCTAGTTGCTAGTGGAAGTGAGAGTGGTGTAGTTGCTGGTAGTAGGGTAGTGTTGATGTTCAAGGAGTTTAGTGGTTTGGTGTTGGGTGGTATCGGTTGAGTTTAGAATCGGTTTAGTGGTTTGAATAGCTAGGTGGAAGGGGTAGTTCCTTGGTGATAAGTGATGTTGCAGCTTGGTGGTTGTGTTCCCAAGTGCTGAAGTAGCTTGGCTTTTTAGTTGTTGTGGAAGAGTTGTGTTTGTAAGTGCTGGTTCTCAGTGACCTTTGAGAAGTTAAGAAGATGGTTTGTATGTTTAAGCTGGGCGATGTGTTTGTATGGTAAGTGTTATGGTTGAAGTTTGAAGTGGAAGGTCAATGAAAGATTGAAGTTTTGTTGGTTGTTTGGGTTCTTGTGAAAGTTGGTTGGTGGTGTGAAACGGCTGGCGGAGTCAAGTTGGGTTTGTGATGTAATTCTTGGAACCTGGGTGAGTGTTCCTGGTGAGCTGTTATGGTAATGTTAGCAGCAGTTGTGAGGTTTTATCAGTTTCGTTGAGGGGTTTGAGTAAGCGGTTGATGTTTAAGGATTTTTGCTTGTTGGGAAATTCTTGCAAGAGGTTCGGGGTTTTGTAAGGGTTTTGGAAGCAGAGAAGGTTGCTTAGTGGCTGGTTTGGGTTGGCTGTGTCTTTGTGTAAACAGGTTTTGGGTATGGTATGTTGCAGTGATGCCTGCTGTAAGAGCTGAAGTTCTTCAGGATGAAGTTTGAGCTGTGTACAGTTTGGTTGTGTGAGAGGTTTAGTTGTGGCTATCTTTGTGTGTTCTGGTTCTGTGAACAGCATGTGGTGGTGCTAGGTTTGGTGGGAGTTTGTGTGGAAAGTGTTCAGTGTTGGTCGAGGCTTTTGTGTTGCCTTGTGTGTTGGTTGGGAAGGTTGTGGTTTTCTTTCGCCGGTTAAATTTCGAGGACGAAATTTCCTAAGGAGGGGAGAGTTGTAACACCCCGGTTTTTGGGCTTAGAAGTTTTGGGCGTTGACCGGTTCGGTCAAAGTGCTGATCGAATATATAAGAGTGAATTTAGGAAAGCCTAGTTCGGGTTGCATTAAAAATATGGAAAAATGTTCTAAAATCATCTTTTATTATATAAAAGTGAACTGTGAAATCAATTTTGGAAAATGAGGTTCGGAAGGTTGACATTTTGGCTAGTGACCAAAATGTAATTTTTGAAAGTTGCGGGACAATTTTATAAAGGATTGAAACTTTGAATCTTTAAGGAGCTATTATTCCAAAGGGGATTTCTCCAGATTTTTCTAAGATATTTTAAGGCTTATTCTGATTTTAAAGATTAAGAAAAGGAGGGAAATCATTTTAACTACTTTTCTAACTACTTTTTCTATTTTTCTCTCCATTTTCCTTTTCTCTCATTTTCTCTCAAACCAAACGAAATTCTCCAGATTTCTTTCTCTGATTTTGGCATCTAAATCTCCCATTTCAACTCTCATTTGATTCCTAATCATCTCATCAACAAAACCTCTCAATTTGCAAGTTGTTTCATCAAGCTTTTTGGCTCTAAAAAGGAGAAATCCAAGTTTGGAGGTAAGAACGTCCTTCTCCTCTGAACTTCAAGTTCTTTATTGAAATTCCCAAGTTCTCAATCCTTGTTTCATGATTTGTTAATGGTTTTTCAAAAGAAATCTTGATTTTTGGCTAAAATGCAAGATTTGGCGATTTTGGTGAAATTTTCGTGTGATCTGTTTGGGCAGTGTTTTGAAGTGTCAAAATGATGTTAAATGAATGCTAAATTGACTAAGAATTGATGTTTAACTAATGCAATCCCGGATAGGTTGAATTTCCTAAGTTTTGCTTGTGTTTTTGGTTGTTTTTGGAGTGTTTTTGGTGATCTGTTATACCTGGAGGTATAAGGATGTGTTTGTAATCATTTTGGATGTTAATTGATGTATAAGAATGGTTAGAAGTGATAGATCTTGGCTGGGTTAAGTTTTGGTAATGTTTGGAGGTATTTTCGGTTGTGTTTGGTAGCCGAATTGTTGGATTTGTGTGGGGCAGCGAGTTTGGTTGTGTGGCTACTGTTCTTAATGCATAATGATGCATTAATGTGCTGTTTTTGTGTGCTTGAAACAGGAGAGTTTGATGCTTGAGCTTTGAAGGTGTTTGCGGAAGGTTTCGGAAGCTAGGAAGGCTTGTCGGCTAGTTTTGTTGGTTATCGGTGAGTGAAGTTGGTTTTCGGCTTTTAAACAAAGGTTTGAAGGTTTTGGGAGCTTAGTTTAAGTCTAAACAACTTTGCTAAGCTCAAGAGTAAGTAAATGGTTTTCTTACTTGATTTGTGATATGAATTGGCTTTTGAGCAATTGTGGTTGATGATTGATGTGCATGTGTTTGCATGGTTTAAATCTGTTTTGAAAGCATATTTTAGCATGGTTTAATGCTGGTTTTGAAAGCCATATGTAAAGGATGCTCAAGGTAAGAGATCCTTGGTTTTATACATTGAATATGTGGTTTTGATGCATGATGTCGCATGATGTTCTTTGGCTTTGTCTAATGCTTTAAAACAGTGAGTTAATGTTGTTGAATGATGGTTTTGCATGTTGGTTATGCATGTGAATCATTGGATAAATGTGACATGGTTGTGCATATTGGTTATGCATGTGAAACATTGGATTGATGTGGTAAGATGGTTATATTGGCAAGTGATGTAAGTGGTTCTTGGTTCTTTGATCGGATATAGTTAGCCGGCTATAGGGTTGGGTGCACCGTGAATAAAGTCGCCTTGGAGGTGGAGTGGTCAAGAGTGGACCGGGTAAACTCCCTTCAAGTTTCCTAACGAGATGAGGTCATAGTGGAGGTTGTTGCCCACTCGAGGACCTAGGTTATTTAAGGTCATAATGGAGGTTGTTGCCCATTCGAGGACCTTGGTTAAGCAAAGGTTATATGGTGTTTAAAAGTCCATATGCGAAGACCTTGTGCTTGTTGAGATCACAATGGCGGTGTTAAGTCCATGTGTGGATCTTTGGTGGGGTGTCCCGGATCTCGTTAGATGATGTTCTACAACTACCAATCGGTTATGCAAAGGTTGTATGGTGGTTAAAAGTCCATACGGGAGAACCTTGTGCATGTTGAGGTTGTATGGTTGTCCATACATGGGAACCTCGGGTAAGCTAAGGATGTATGGTGTTTAAAAGTCCATGCATGGGAACCTTAGGCTTGTAAGGTCATAATGGATGTGTTGCCCATTCGAGGACCTTGGATTGGGTAGGGTGTAGGGAGCGTAGGGACAACGCTCGGAATCCGCGTATCCGGTTGGGTGTTGAGTTGAAAAGTGGATGTGATTGATCACTTGAAGGCCAATATGATATTTTTGATGCAAGGTTGCATGTGAAGCATGAGATGCTTGGAATGATGCATGGTTGCATGTGAAGCATGAGATGCTTGAAATGATGCATGTTTGCATGAGAAGCATGAATTGCTTGAAAGGATGCATTGTTGCGTGAAAAGTGTAAGATGCATGTGAATGCATGTTTACTTGTTAGGTTAAACAAGTGTTGTTTATCATTTGGTAAATGATGTATGTGAGCATGATTATCTTAAATGCATTGAAGTCTTGTGGGACTTGTATTAAAAGGCACGTGATGATGATAGTATGGTTTATATGTTGCATTGGTGTAATGCATGTGATGGTTGGTTGTGAAATGGTTTTAAAGGATTTATGTTGAAATGGCTTTCATGTTTATGAAAGGTATGTTGTGAAATGGAAGTGGTTTTCCATGGTTTTGTTTTGGCTTTGCATATGGTGTTTATGCATGGTTGGTGCTTGTTGTTGAAAATGGTTTTCAAACAAGGTTAATGTGCATCTAGACAAGTTTAAAAAGGAAAAAAAAAAGGGTCGTTAATCAAGGTTGACTTTCGGGTTGACTTTGGTTTTCCCCGTGTGATCTTCGTAGTTCGGGTCAACCGTCTAGGCCGGGCTACGGGGGTTACATTACTGTTTCAGCTTCCTTTTCCGGTCCTGGTAGTTTCTTCCCACTCCTAGTAGTAATTGCCTTACACTGCTCATGTGTGGGTGGCCTAGCATTTTCAGTGTTACTAGGGAATCCTCCAGTCTGCCTCGGCTTAATATGTTGGGAAACCTGACCCATTTGTGTCTCCAGAGATTTCAATGTAGCCTCATGATTTGTCATCCTCATCTCTGTTTTATCCATGAAATTTTCTGTCTTCTTGACAAACTGATTCATATTCTCAATATAAGTACCTGTCTGAGACATAAAGGTGGCCAGAGTCTGTTCCAGTATACTGCTCGTGGCAGCTGGTGGCAGCTGTTGCTGCTGCGACGGCAGGTGCGTTGGCAGCTACTGCGGCTGTTGCTGTCGCGTCAGCAATCTAGGTCCTCCCTGATTCTGATTATGTGCTTGAGGATTCAGGGCATTATTGGGGTTACTCCAGGAAAACTTGGGATCTTTCCTCCAATTGGGATTATAATTGTTGGAGTTGTAATTCGGCTTGTTGTAATTTCCAACATACTTTCCCTCTTCTAACTGTATTGGGCACTCATCCCGACTATGATTTCCCTCACAGATATCACATACTTCCTCTACAGCAAATCCTTGTTGACCATCATCATTCAATAACCTTTTCATTGCTTTAGTAAGGAATGCTACTTGTGATTTTAACGTGCTGTCGGCTTCATAGTCCTTGACAGCAAGTACCCGTTTACCCCCTCTTCTTGCGGTCGGAAACTGTTTCTCATTCTTGGCCAGATTTTTCAAAACTTGCAATGCCTCGTCTGGATCTTTATCCAATAATAGTCCATTTGCTGCAGAATCAATTCGAATACGAGTTTGTAAGTTAGCAGCATTATAGAACTTAGTTACCTGATTCCAGACTGGGAATCCATGCATTGGGCAGTTCCGAAGAAGAGTAGTAAATCTGTCCCAGGCCTCGTGCATCGGCTCGTCATCTTCCTGCTGAAAAGTAGCAATTTCATTACGTAATCGCTCAGATAAATGCGAAGGATTAAAACGAGATAAAAATTCACGAGATAAATCTGCCCAGGTCATAATTGAACCCGGCGTGAGTTTATTCCACCAAGTTTTAGCTCTGTCCCTCAATGAGTGGGGAAATAACCGAAGCCTCAGTATCTCCGGATTAACTCCTGGTAGTCTAAACGAACCACAGATTTCCTGGAATGTTTTGAGATGCTCCCTAGCATCTTCTGTCACAGCACCACTAAACTGCCCGGCATTGTTGATCATACTAAACATGACAAGTTTCAGCTCAAAGTTATCAACTTCAATATCCGGCAGCGTGGTCTCCAACTCTACATGATCATTCAACATGTAGTCACGACAGGACCGTCGTCCGGCTGCCGCAGGCGGGTCGCCGACAGGCGGTATACCATCACCAGCGGGTGGGTTACGGGCCATCTTCTCTAGCTGTTCCTCAAGGTATTCGTTCCTGGCTAAGAGGTGACGAAGTTGTTTCTTGAGATTGAAGGAACGTTCAATTTCCGGATCTAATGGATACTCAGGATCTTCACCTCTTTTAGATCTGCGCATAAACAAGAAAACCTCGTGAAAAGCAAGAGTTGAAAGCACCAAAGAAAAAAAAAGAAAAAGAAAAATAAATAGTGCAATAAAAGAAAGGTAGAGTTATGTTGCCAATCCCCGGCAACGGCGCCAAAAACTTGTTGCGTGTAAAAGAGTCTATCGCAATTGTAGTGCAAGTGTACACGACGCAAGTAGTAAAGTGATACGAAGTATCGGATATCGTCTCCATAGGGATTGGGCTAATAGCTTTACCTCAATTCACTGTACGAAAGTAAAGAAAATATTTAAGATGGTTGTCACGAGAATAATAAATTAAATGTAAACAAAAGAGTAGAGTAATCAAGATAGAGAGAATGCGCTGATATTGAATTGCTCAGTAGTGCAGGTATTGTATTTCTTAGGAACTCCAGTTCTGTCGCGCGCCTGTCGCTGGCAGCACCTGTCGCGGCAGCAGTCCGTTGATCGTTGCGGCAGCAAACACACCAACTCCGTACTTCAAGTTTGGCAAGAATCCCAGATCTACCTTGGCCTATCCCTAGGTCCAAGTCTGTCGATGATCACGTCTTGATGATACCTCCCGGCGTGAATCGAAGGATGAACACCGATGTGTATGAATTCTTCTTTAGCCACTTAACCTCGCCCTATCCCTAGGCACGAGATAGTTCAACTATAAACTAGAGAACTTGCTCTTATTTCTTTCGTATACTTAACTCTCCCGATGCTAAGTAAATAGATAACCTCACAATGCTCTCCCGATGCTCTTGCAAGATATTAATAACCAAAATAAGAGAACTTGAAGTTTATTTTATTGAACTTGAAAAATCCTAAAACAAAACAACCCTTGCAACTACTTTACAAATCAACCCGTGGCCTTAGGGGGGTTTTAGAACATATCGACGGTGGGTAAACGGCAGAGGGGTTTGGTTTTCGGTTATGGGGTATGATGTCTCCTACGTGTTCATCCTAGCCACTTAACCTCGCCCTATCCCTAGGCATGAGATAGTTCAACTATAAACTAGAGAACTTGCTCTTATTTCTTTCGTATACTTAACTCTCCCGATGCTAAGTAAATAGATAACCTCACAATGCTCTCCTGATGCTCTTGCAAGATATTAATAACCAAAATAAGAGAACTTGAAGTTTATTTTATTGAACTTGAAAAATCCTAAAACAAAACAACCCTTGCAACTACTTTACAAATCAACCCGTGGCCCTAGGGGGGTTTTAGAACATATCGACGGCGGGTAAACGACAGAGGGGTTTGGTTGTCGGTTATGGGGTATGATGTCTCCTAGGTTAAAATCTATGCCCTTATATAAGCTTTGGGCTCAAGTATTCTAAGATAACAAGGATTACAACTTTAATTAAAAGTAAGATTCTAATAAAGACTTAATCTCCAAGTATCCTACTTTTCAGCCGCCTCCTTGTTTCATGGGATTTCCTCTCCTTGAGCTTTGGCTTGACATATCTTTTGATCCGGGGCTTGGAAAAATATATGGTTTTCACACGACAGACGAGCATAATTTTCTCTATCTATCGAGGTCCACTTTGCTTTTCCTCCGCTAACTTGCTGTCGTCCTCTGCTGTCACGGCAGATCCATGGCAGCATCGTCCTTATCGTCTGCTTGTCCAGTTCAGCTCTTCTGCTTCTCTGCCCTGCGCCCGCCTTCTTCGTCAGCTATGGCAGCAACCTGCAAAATCAACCCTTTTTCAGTAGAATCCGTGCTTTTACTTATTTTGTGATGTTTTGCTGTAAACTAACCTAAATGCAATGCAATGATGCTTGAATGCAGCAGAAATATGGGTTAAAAAGGGTGTAAATAATAGAACTTTTACACACTCAACAGACATCATAGCAAGGTTCCTTGATAAGAAATTATACATGAACAATATATATCATCTTATGAGCATATCAATAGATCAAGGACTTTATAGCTTATCATACAGAAAATTCAGGTACTTACCTTACTTCCAAGCTCATTTGTGCATAGCATATTTCAAGACAAAGTAATGAATTAAATAGCAAGAAATGCTCGGGAAGGTTACTAGCCTATCTCGAGACTTAAAAATACAGTCACAGTTTGTTCCGAGCTAATTTGCTCCCGTATAACAATTCGTTTTTGCTTATCTCCTAGGTGATCTACTTTGGACTTTTCACCTTCATAACCTTGTGTGTCTAGATATAAAAAAACATGCATTCATGAATTAGAACTTGATTTATCACTCATTTAGTTTAGCTATTCAATCACAAATACATACACATGAACCTACACTATGAGTACAACAAAACAATCCACTTCACATTTAGACACACAAAACAACCCCTAAAATTACTTTTATAAACATTTATACTTTCATAAACAACCCATAACATGTTTTTATACATACAAACAATCCACTTACATTTAGTATATGCAGAACAGGGCAATCCATACATATACACTTTTATTTCCTCAAAACAGTCTACTTTCAACCTATATTCATCAAAATTGGGCCGCTTTCAAACATACATACATTTTCGATCAAGAACAGTCCATTTATATTCATATGTACACAAAACATGGCAGTTTATTTGGTTACAAAACAATCTCTAAACTTTAAGGTACAAAACAGTCCCATTGTATTGCAAACCAGCCTTTGATTTTCCCAGCTTACTATACAGTCCAATAGAAACATTAAAACAGTCCTTATGAACCCCTTAACAACCCCATAAGCTTGCAAATTAGTCCCTCCTCTAATTACATATTCAAAACAGTTTTGAAATAGTTTTCTTAAGATCAAATTAGTTCCTAAATGGTTACTCGCAAGCAATGTAGTAAATTTCAAGTTTCAAGCATAACATATACATGTGAACAAACATTCAAGCTTACGCAAGACATTTAAAACATGGTATGACCATTGAGAATTTTCCTAATCTAATCAAACAAAGCAAACTACCTTTACAACCAATGATTTCATTCTTAAGCTGATTTATCATCATAACTATTTTACACATTCACATTGCATGCTAAATTTTCAGCATACAAACTATTCAAATGAGCCAAATAAACTTACTATGAACATACATATTTTCTAATTCTCAATTCAAACTCTAAATTGGGAGAGATGAAGAGAATACTTACCCTTCTCTTTAGCTATTCGAACAAGAGGCTATAACATGGGTAAGCTAAAATCCTCCATATCCATGGATAAAATTCAAGCTTTCTCTCTCATCATTTTGATGTTCGGTTGATTGAGGAAGAAAGATGATATGTTAAATATCATCCATTATGAACGAGGCCTTTCTTCCCTCTAAACCCATGTCTTCCTCTTCGATTAACATGTGTACACATCCTTGAATTTTTCTTTTGTCAACATGTAAACCTCCAACAAGCAAAACTCTTCGAGATAGTCCTTTGAATTTATCTATCAAACTCTTTAAATTTCTTAATAGGTCCTAAACTCATTCAATTATTAATGCTAAAGATATTTTTAATCCAATTGAATCACAATCAAAGTTGTAACTTACTTATAGGCATTATTTTGGGATACTACAATTCTCCTCCCCTTAAAAGAAATTTGTCCTCAAATTTCACCTGATATGAAAAAATGAGGGTGTTGACCTTTATAAATGCTTCGGGTATTCAAATAGTTTCTTCAACTTGTCATTCTTCCATAACATTTTCACTAAGAAAACTAGCTTTCATATTCTAACAATTCATACACTCGAACATATTCTGCAATATTAGACTTATTCTTGATCATCAATGTGACTTCTTCAAATTCTTATAGATCTTGACATATCTTAAATAGGACAAAAAGGAGCTACTAAAAGCTTCTGAAACATTTTCCTTCCAAGTCTGAATTAGATTCATCTTTTACCTTGAGCAAAATACTTTGAAGTTCAGGATCAGATTGTTGAAGGGTCTTGGTTCTCGAAATCGATTCAAATTGAGCTTCAAACTCAACTAAAGGCTGTCGATTCTTTTGTATCTAGAATAAAGTATAAGCATGAACTTACTTCAGCTGATTGGAACTTTATCGTTAGCTTTTCGACCTAAGAAAAGACATATCCTTTCAAAGGAGTTTGGTTAAAGGGTGGCCAGGATGAAAAGCTCTTTAATCGTCCTGATGAGTGTGCAAAAGTACTATTTTATTACCCTTTTTACTCATATTATTGTTAGACTTAGGTTCATATTCGTTGCATAATTAGTCATTAATGCATTAATTCATGTTTCTTTTCATAGTTAAGCTTGATTACATAGTTTGGTGATTTTTGTGGAAAAAGATACTGCTTTGGTGCTTTATTTGCACAGGTTAGGATTTCCGTGGTAAATTGCAAATTGCCGAGGGAATTTAGGAAGGAATTGTCGAACCAGTCGCCGACAATTGAGGATTAGATGAATTGGTAGTTGAAATTGATGACTGGATAAACTCAACATGGCGTGAAGCAAAGATAAATCCTAGAAGAGTTGGAGTTCCATAAAAAGATCAAAAGGATATTAAATTCCATGAAAATAAGAGGATTTTTGGAGGATAAATAAATAAAAGCGATTTATTTCTTTAATGCTATTTAATTCCAACTTAACTTCCTCCTCAAGAAAGACTTTGACCTAGCCATCTCATATATAAAGAAGGCCAAGCCGCCCACTTGAAGGCATGTTCGGTTGGAGAGAAAAAATGAGAGGAGGCTGCTGCTCGATATCATCCTATTTTCCTTCAATCGATTAGATTCATGCTAGGGATATTTTATTTTGTGTTTCCTTTAAACCCAGCCATGAACTAAATCTACTTAGCTTGGGTTATTGTGTTTTAGTGGTTGTGAGAACGATTGGGTTTGTTTAGGTATTTGAGTTTGCAATTTTAATTTAAGGTTTGTTCATTATTGGTTCTTAATTTTGTTTGCGAGTGAATTGGGAGAGGATCTCGTGAATTCATCCATTTATCTAATATCGGGAGAGTTAGATTCAAGAAACGAATGAGTATTGTCTTTATTCAATAAATCAATGGTGAAGACTAATTTGACTTAGGGTTAAGTTGCGAATTTCAACGACTAAAAAGAGCGCAAGACCGATTGTTGTTCACCCTTGGTTCAAGCAGGGATGTATTATCAAGGTATGCATAATTAACTAGTGTTTCGAATAAGGGATAAGAAGAAACCATTGAAGAACGCTTCGTCGAACCTTGAAGGTTGTCGCCCAGTTGCCCAGGCAATCCGATTGTTACCAGTTGCCGAGGCAATTGAGTTACTCTTGCACTCAATTACCAAGACAATCCATTAAATTATCATACCACGACTTATGATAAATCAGCTTATTCTCTCTTAATTGATTACATCTTCCTTTATTTTATTGCTATTTTTTACTTGTTAGTTAGAACTCCTACAATTACCAATTTGTGCTTCTATTTTACAGTGCGAGAAGTTAAATTCATGAAGTAGCACCAATCCCTGTGGAGACGATATCTTTCTATACTATAACTTGTGACGCGTACACTTGCACCAATTGCGAAGCACTTATTACACGCAACAAGTTTTTGGCGCCGTTGCTGGGGATTGGCAATAGCGACTTTGTTTTATTTTCTTGCACTTTTATTTCTTTTTACTTTTCACTGTTCAATTTCCAAAGGGTTAACAAAATTTGGTTTTGCATTGGTGTATGACTAGGGCAAACCCGATAGTTCAAGAATATCCCCTTGATCTAGAAATTGAACATACCTGCTAGAGGCTCAGACAAAGACTGAGAGCAGCAATGTCAGATCTAGTCGGCAATAACAATGCCAACGGCAATCAAGTTGTCGCGGCAAGAGGTGAAGCGAATCTACCAGCTCAAGCAAGAAACTGAACTGTTCGAGACTACTTAGAGGAAGATTTCAACGGCCTAAACCCATGAGTTGTCACACCTGAAATTGAAGCTGTCCACTTCGAATTAAAGCCAATAATGTTCAATATGATCAATACAATCGGTCAATTTGGCGGATCAGCAACTAAAGATGCCAGACAACATCTCAAATCATTCCTATAGATTTGCAATTCATTCAAACTACAAGGAGTCCATGAGGATGTTTTGAGGCTAAAATTATTCCCCTATTCACTGAGGGATAGGGTGAAATCTTGGTTGAATAGTATTCCATCCGGATCAATAGGATCTTGGACTGATTTATGTCGTGATTTCCTTGCTAGATTTAATCCTACAAATATGACTGATAAGTTATGTAACGAAATTACTTCTTTTCGGCAGGTAGATGATGAATCTATATATGAGGCTTGGGAGCGATATAGAGAACTGTTACACAAATGTCCCCTATACGAATTCCCAGTACGGACACAAGTGACAATGTTTTACAACACAGTAAACACACCGACAAGGATGATGCTATATACCAAAGAAAACGGTATACTCCTAGACAAGCCACCAAAAGAAGCAATAGAGGTTTTGAACATGCTTGCTAAAAATGATTATCAGTTCCCAACTACCAGAAAAGAAGGAGTCAGACGACATGCCACGATAAATGAGCTTCAGTCATCATATGTAATTTTTCACACAATTGGCTACTTTAACCAATTTGGTAAAAAACATTCAGCGACCAAGCAACACACATGAGATCAAGGTAGTATATTCAATTTATGATTTATGCAACGATAATCATGATTCTTCCGAGTGTCCGCAGAACCCAGAGTCTAGCTTTTATGTTGGAAACTAAAACCGGAATAACAATGCAATGTCCAACACATACAATCCGGCCTGGAAGAAGCATCCTAATTTTTTATGGAGCAATCCCAACAATGCCCTCAACCAGAACAATCAGAATGCACAAGCATCGGGATTACAGCAGAAGATGCCACGACAACAAATACCGCAGCAACAATCAACACCATCCAGTTCTTTCGAAAATTCTCTTAATGCTTTCATGTTACAAACTCAATCTTATAGGACTGAGATGAGAATGCAAAACCAGGAGGCAGCTCTCAAATATTTGGAGACGCAATTCGGGAAATTTGCACAGATCTTGAACACGAGACCTATGGGCGGTATACCTAGCGATACTGAAGTCGCAAGAGGAGAAAACCATGAGAAGTGCAAAGAAATCACCATTCGGAGTGATCGACAACTTAAAGAAGCCCAAGCTCACTCAAAGGAGAACACTTATCTAGAGAAGCATCCTTTTATCAAAAAAATGAGTCCAGCGGCAAAACCTCTGCCAAAACTGATGAAACGGAGAATGCCTTGGCAACTGAGCATGCCTCGGCAATCACACATGCTTCGGCAAGTCCTGATGCCTCGTCAATGCCATCCATCAAGACCCAAACCAATGAAAGGATTGAGGACATCCGACTTCCACCACCATTCCCTAGAGGTTGAAACGGAAAAAGCAAGAATACTAGTTCAAGAAGTTCCTTGACATCTTAAAGCAAGTCCACATCAACTTGCCATTGGTCGAGGCGATAGAACAAATGCCAAACTATGCTAAGTTCCTTAAAGAAATTGTCTCTAAGAGAAATAGGCTAGAGGAATTCAAAACCGTTGTTGTGACGGAAGGATGCATGCCCATGTTCCATATTCGAATGCCACCTAAGCTTAAAGATCCCGACAGTTGGCGATCTTGGAGCAAGCATAAGTCTTATGCCAGAATCCGTCTTCCAACGATTAGGCATAGGGAAGGCGAGGCCTACAACTGTGATGCTGCAGCTTGCAGACAGATCTTATGTGCATCTAGAGGGAAAAATTGAGGATATATTGGTAAGATTTGATAAATTTATTTTTCCCACTGACTTTATTGTTTTGGATTGTGAAGTAGATGAGTTCGCACCTATTATCCTTGGGAGACCATTCCTAGCAACGGGAAGGACCTTGATCGATGTCGAAAGAGGAGAACTCACGATGAGGGCAAATGATCAACAAGTCAAACTAAATGTTTTCCAAATCCTCAAGCAAGCCAACGATCCAGAGGAGTGCCATGTCATCCATGCCACCACCGAGGAGTTAGAAGAGCCGAATGAAGAAGAGCAAGAAGAAGCAAATTGGATAACAAGTCTAACAAGTACATACTTCGAACCATTGGATTATTCAGGTAAGGAAGGTAAATTCGAGAAACCCTCAATTGAACAACCTCCTATTCTTGAGTTAAAACCATTGCCAGGGCAATTGAAATATGTTTATTTGGGAACCGAAAACACATTGCCAGTAATTATATCTTCTAAGTTGCAGCCTGAATAGGAAAAGAGGTTGATTAACATGCTAAAGCTGCACAAAAAGGAAATGGGGTTGACAATTGCCGACTTGAAGGGAATTAGTTTGGCGGAGTGTATGCAAAAAATCCTTTTGACGGATGATCATAAACCAACGATTGAGGCACAAAGAAGACTTAACCATGTTATGAAGGAAGTTGTGAGGAAAGAAATCATCAAGTGGCTAGATGTAGATATCATCTATTCTATCTCCGACAGTACATGGGTAAGTCTGGTACAATGTGTACCAAAAAAGGGAGGCATAATTGTGGTAAGTAACGAAAACAATGAAGTAATCCCAATTAGGATTGTGACCGGTTGGAGGGTTTGCATGGATTACCGTAAGTTGAATAAAGATACTAGGAAAGATCACTTTCCTTTACCCTTTATTGATCAAATGTTTGACCGTGTTGTAGGTAAACCCTTTTATTGTTTTCTTGATGGTTACTCAGGTTACAACCAAATTGCCATAGCACCAGACGACCAGGAAAAAACTACCTACACATACCCATACGACATTTCTGCCTTTCGAAGGATGTCGTTCGGATTATGCAATGCCCAACAACCTTCCAAAGATGCATGATGGCAATTTTTTCGACATGGTTGAAGACTTCCTTGAGATCTCCATGGATGATTTCTCTGTGTTTGGGGATGACTTCGACAATTGCCTCGGCAACTTGGAAAAGGTGCTAACGAGATGTGAAGCATCCGACCTAGTGCTTAATTGGGAGAAGTGCCATTTTATGGTGGACAAGGGAATTGTGCTCGGCCATAAGATTTCATCCAAGGGCATCAAATTTGATAGAGCTAAGGTGGAAGTGATTAAAAATTACCTCCACCAAATTCAATCAAGGGAATTCGAAGCTTCCTCGGACATGCAGGTTTTTACAGAAGGTTTATACATAATTTTTCTAAAATTACTAAACCCTTGTGTAACTTGCTTGAACAGGACAAGGCCTTCAATTTTGATGATTCTTGCGCCCAAGCATTCAAAACCCTTAAGGAAAAACTTGCCTCGACACCCATTGTCGTTTCACCCGATTGGACTTTACCTTTCGAGATCATGTGTGATGCAAGTGATTTTGTAGTAGGAGCAGTTCTAGGCCAACAAACAAGTAAAATTTTCCATGTGATATACTACGCCATTTAGTAAAACTCTTAATGGTGCCCAATTAAACTACACCACTACGGAAAAAGAGTTACTAGCAGTGGTTTTTGCTTTTGACAAAATTTTATCCTACTTGATTGGGACTAAGGCAATTGTTCATACTGATCACTCGACAATTAAGTACCTTTTTGCTAAGAAAGATGCCAAACCTCGTTTGATTTGTTGGATATTACTATTATAAGAGTTTGACATTGAAATTAAGGACAAGAAAGGGACATAAAATCAAGTTTACAATCACTTGTCACGCTTAGAACACAACAAAAAGGAGGACACGAATATGGAGATATGTGATGCATTCCCGGATGAGCAAATGTTAGTTGCCTCATCAACTCCAATTGCGCATGCCTCAGCAATACCATGGTATGCATATTTAGTTAATTTCCTTGTTAGTGGTAGTTTACGTTATGGCCTTACTCACCAAGGAAAGAAGCGGTTCCAGCATGATGCTAAGCATTATTATTGGGACGAGTCTCTTTAGTTTAAAAAATGTACAGACCGTGTTATATGACGATGCATTCCCGAGGAAGAACAACAAAATGTGCTCAGGCAATGCCATGATTCACCATAAGGAGGCCATTTTGAAGGCACTCGCGCCGCGGACAAAGTTTTACAATTCGGTTTGTATTGGCCCACACTCTATAAGATGCCCAAGAATTTTAAAAACAGTGTGATCGTTGTCAACGAACGGGGAATATCTCTAGGCAATACGAGATGCCATTGCAAAATATCCTTGAAATAAAGTTGTTCGATGTCTAGGTGATTAATTTCATTAGGTCTTTCCCTTGTTCATGTGGAAACCTCTACATTACTTATCGTCGACTATGTGTCTAAATGGGTTGAAGCAATTACAACTCCCAGGAACGACTCAAAAACCATGTAGAGATTTCTACAGAAAAATATATTCACACAGTTCGAAACGCCGAGGGCAATCATCAGTGATGGAGGAAAGCACTTAGACAACAAACACATTGCCAAGATGTTGCAACGCTTTTCCGTGATACACAAAGTTGCCACGACATATCACCTACAGAAAAACGGGCAAGCTGAAATTTCCAACCGGGAATTAAAGGGTATCCTCGAAAAAGTGGTAAATCCCTCTCGAAAGGATTGGTCCTTGAGACTCGATGATGCACTTTGGGCATACCGCACTACATTCAAAACACCTTTAGGTATTTCTCCCTTCCGACTTGTCTACGGCAAGACTTACCAGTTACTGGTAGAGATCGAGCACAAGGCAATTTGGGCTATCAAAACTGTGAACATGGATTGGGAGAGTGTTGGAAAAAAACGTTTGCTGGACCTTAACGAGATAGAAGAATTTCGTGCTTTAGCATACAAAAGTGCAAGAATCTACAAGAAGAAAACAAAGCATTGGCATGACAAGAAGCTATTTCCTCGACAATTCTTGCCCGGGAAATTAGTACTCCTCTTCAATTCTCGCCTGAAAATCTTCCTAGGAAAATTGAGATCGAGATGGTCTGGACCATTCGAGGTAGTAAAGCCATTCTCCCATGGTGTTGTGATAATCAAGTCCACCACTGACGGACATGAATTTAAGGTTAATGGACAAAGACTAAAGCACTATACCGACACACATGTGCAGCGCAATAAAGAAGTGAACATTTTAGGAGATGCATGATCATGCTCTCCTTCCGTATTTTTTTTTTATTTTTTTGTTTGTTTTTAATTTTGAACTTAATTTTGGTTTTATTTCGTATATTTAATTCCAAATATTTTAGGATAGTTTTAATTATTGTTGGTTGTTTTCTTTTTAGGCTCTAGTAGTTTTCTTTGTTTTCCACATCAAGAATCACGACTACCATGCCAAGAAAATCCCATACACCGACCAATGCCCAGGTAACTACGGAAGCCCAGGTAAGTGAACCTGCCTTGGCAAACATAGATCAAATCGAGGAAATGTTCTGCCCTTGACACACTAATGCTATTCACGCGGTACTAGCCACACACATCCAACCACCATGAGCCAAACAAAGAATCAAGCAAACGACCCAAAAGAAACTCATCATTCGAGGTGGCGACCTCTTCGACTAACTCATTTTCATTCAATTTAGTTTCTTTTACCTCTATTTCATTTTTCATGCATTGGGGACAATACTTCTCTCGAGTTTGGGGGTGTTTGTTTCTAGTTAGTTTCATGTTTAGTTACATTCATCTTTAGAAATAGCATATAGGCTTGACGAATTTCTAATGATGACTTTGCCACTGCACTTAATTAATAGAACTTTCAATTTTAGGATGCGCATGGAAAACATTTAGAATTCTACTATGATGCTGAATATAATTGAACATTGTTGTGACTTGTAGATTAAAGGAGACTTAGTGAACTTAGGTTGCTTAAAAATTGGGTAAAATTAAAATTTGTGCTAGAGATGCCTATATGGCTCTAGCCTAAACTAAAAACTGGATTAAAAATAATTTTTTGCTAGAGGTGCCCGAAACCGGCTCTAGTTGTCACACATTAAAAATCACTAGAGGTGCTCGAAATTGGCTCTAGTTGATTAATATTAAAATAAGAAATTTCTTGCTTTGCTAGAGGTGCCCGAAATTGGCTCTAGTAAAATTAAATACCCCAATACTTAATTTGATAAAACCTATTGTTCACATGGACTCCTGAAAATCAACTTGTACACAACTTCACACACATGGTCACGAGCATTATAGTTTGATTCCCGGTAACTTCTATGCCATCCGAAGAATTGAAGGACAATCATACTCTATGTCATGGTTTTGAGGATTGAAGTCAAGTACGAAGCAAAATTTTTGTTGATTAAAGTCTTGGCAGGTAATTTTTAGTTTTGCATTGCTTGAGGACAAGCAATAGTTTGAGTTTAGGGGTGTGATGAGTGTGCAAAAGTACTATTTTTATTACCCTTTTCACTCATATTATTTTTAGACTTAGGCTCATATTAGTTGCATAATTATTCATTCATACATTAATTTATGTTTCTTTTCACGGTTAAGCTTGATTACATAGTTTGGTGGTTTTTGTGGAAAAAAGATACTGATTTGGTGCTTTATTTGCGCAGGTTAGGATTTTCGTGGTAAATTGCAAATTGCCGAGGCAATTTAAGAAGAACCTGCCGAACCAGTTGCTGAGGCTATCGCTGACAATTGAGGATAAGATGAAGTGGTAGCTAAAATTGATGACTGGATAAACCCAATATAGCATGAAGCAAAGATAAATCCTAGAAGAGTTTGAGTTCCATGAAAAGATCAAAAAGAGATTAAATTCCATGAAAATAGGAGGTGTTTTTGGAGGATAAATAAATAAAAGATATTTATTTCTTTAATGCTATTTAATTCCAACTTAACTTCCTCCTCAAGAAAGACTTTGGCCTAGCCATCTCCTATATAAAGAAGGCCAAGCCACCCACTTGAAGGCATGTTCGGTTGTAGAGAAAAAAATGAGAGGAGGTTGCTGCTCGATATCATCCTATTTTTCCTTTGATCGATTAGATTCATGCTAGGGATATTTTATTTTGTGTTTCCTTTAAACTCAACCATGAACTAAATCTATTTAGGTTGGGTTATTGTGTTATTGTGGTTGTGAGAACGATTGGATTTGTTTAGGTATTTGAGTTTGCAATTTTAATTCAAGGTTTGTTCATTCCTGGTTCTTAATTTTTTTTTGTGAGTGAATTGGGAGAGGATCTCGTGAATTCATCCATTTATCTAATATCAGGAGAGTTAGATTCAAGAAACGAATGAACATGGTCTTTGTTCAATCAATCGATGGTGAAGACTAATTCGACTTAGGATAAGTTGCGAATTTCAACGGCTAAAAGGAGTGCAAGATCGGTTGTTGTCCACCCTTGGTTCACGCAGGGATGTATTATCAAGGCATGCACAATTAACTAGTGTTTCAAATTAGGTATAAGGAGAAACCAATGAAGATCGCTTTGCCGAACCTTGAAGGCTATCGCCCAGTTGCCCAACCAATCTGATTGTTACCAGTTGTCGAGGCAATTGAGTTGCTCTTGCACTCAATTACCAAGACGATCCATTCAAGTATCATACCACGACTCACGATAACCCGACCTATTCTCTCTTACTTGATTACATTTTTTTATTTTATTGCTATTTTATTTTACTTGTTAGTTAGAACTCTTACAATCACCAATTTGTGTTTTTATTTTACAGTGCGAGAAGTTAAATTCCTAAAGTAGCACCAATCCCTGTGGAGACGATATCTTTCTATACTATAACTTGCGACGTGTACACTTGCACCAATTGTGAAGAACTTATTACGCGCAACACGCTCTTAGATGATACCCATTTGATCTCCAGTATACTTCTAACTTCACTAACACTTGTCGGAGGTTCCCAACCAACAATAGTTTAATCTTCTCAAAATCATTCTTAGTTTCTCATGTGAATGTCATATAATCGTAGAAAAGACGTTTCAGATAACCAAAATTCCTATTTATTGGTTTAGCATGAAGTTGCTTGCCTCACAAAGTTATATAGCAATTCGTAAGTGAGTTGAATACTCATCCATATCATTAGAATATATGAAAATACCATTGCTGAAAATCAACTATAACCTTGTCCAAGTGTGGTTCAATGAAATGTATGAGATCCATGGTTGCAATTGAAAAAATTATTGAGCCGAAAGACATTATAAGAGACTCCTAGTGACCATATTGTGTTTTGAATGCTGTCTTAGGAACATCTGATTCTTTAATCTTTAATCTTTATCTGATAGTATTCTTATCGGAGATCGATCATGAGGGGTACTATAGCATCTTAGACTAATCATACAAACCTTCAATTCTCGATAGCGAATACTTGTTCTTGATGATAGATAGATTTTTTTAGTGATGATAGTCGAGACAAAGCCTCATCTATCTATCTTTTTTCTTAACAACAACATTGGGGCTCCCTAAAGAGACGAACTAAGCCTGGTGAAACCTTTATCTTGTAAATCCTTCAACTACTTCTTGAGTTCATTAAATTCTACCGGCTATCCCATCGAGAGTGTTGGAACTGGGTTGGATTCAAGATAAACTTCAATTTGAAACATCACTTCTCATGTTGAAGATAATCCCCGAAGTTGTATACATAACGAATCAATTTAGAATCAAACAAGGCATATACAAGATTTGAGTACAATTCAATTGTACTCACGAAGGTATAGGTTTCGATATTAAGCTAACTTGTCTTATCAAATTCCTTGGTTGCACAACCAAAGAAATATCGGAAGGGGTCAAGGAATCTTGTGTTAGAGAATTAATAAATTTATTGAATGCTTTCATTATACTAAGGAAATATTACTTCTGCACAGGATGATTCAGAGGAGCCTCTTGTTAATGTTAGCAACATTCTAAGAATTTTATTGCTCTTAGTTCATTCTTACATTTCCTCCTCTATTGGAGGAGCCGACTGAGCTCTCACAACTAAATCAAGACATATCTCAAGTGTTTCTAAAGACTAGTCACATATAAAAGAGAGCTTTTATCAGAAATTGATCACAAGTACTTATAAAATTTAACTTCTAAGTGGCACAATAACTTATAATGATGCAACAAGTTCTGGTTTAGTCTGAGAATCGACAAAACTTAGGCTCCGATACCAATAAATGTAACACCTCTAACCCGGTTTAGGAGTAAACCAAACTAGGAAGTGTTACAGAACAAACAAGCACTAACAAAACCACATAGTAAAAATAGAAACATCCAAAAAACAAGAGAACTTATAAGCATCTTTTACGAAATTCAGTCGTACAAAAAAATTTCAATTTGATTTAAAATGGTGACCTAACCTTAGTTTGCAACCATTTTCTTGAATTATGAAGAGAAAACTAGGTGATTATAGTATAAGCAAACATAGAATCGAGTTATTTAGACCTTATCTTAATTTTCGTCGTGTTTCACTAGTATCAATTTAAACATAGCATTCAACCAAAGGAAGAACATAGTTCTTAAACAAGAGGCAACTTAAAACAAGGGAAAACAACTAGATATCTTTCAATGTTTTTAAACATATTAAACATTCTATTATCACTCAAATCAACCGATTTATTGATTACCATAAGCAAGATTGGGTTTCATTTTGGTTAACAAGCCATATTATACTAGAAACATGACAAGTTTAACTAATTCAACTCTTTCAAAATAGCAAGCTCGAAATAGGGCTTACCAAAATAGGTCTTAAACTCAAACAATCCTACCAAGTTACTTTATCACAATCATTCGAATTAGAGTTAATAATGTTTCTTATGTACTTATGCATTCAAGCAACATTCCTAATTCATGGCATACCTTTTTAACATAATCATATAGATATTTCTAATAACTTAAGCATGATAGGATCCTAAGTTTGTAATAGATATTTCTAAGTCTTCATTCACATGTAGCATCAATGATCTAAATTCCTACATGAACACATACATATGAGCACTACTATTCGAACAAACAAACCATAACTCACATCAATAAGCAACCATAAGCCATTTTTAGGGACCATTAAACAAAATATTACATACTTAAGTTTACTTATATAAAATCGATGCCAAAGAGATTATCACATGCATTATGCAAATAAAACATCTATGTGCCGCTATCTAGGAGTTATAATAGTAAAGTTCAAAGCATACATGTGGGCGCTTATGATCACGTCCAAGCTAAAGAGATAACTGAAAGCACGTTACCCTGAAACATAGCGAAAGAATAGGGTAAGATATGGCTTATTGAGGTAGATTAAATAACAATGAACATGAATCATAATCTTATGTATAGCTCTATTCTTCCTAGACCCGACTATGCGACACACCTAAATATAGGAGGTCATATTCGGGGCACCGGAGCGACCCACATTAAAAACATTCAAATAAAACAAATTGTCAAACCAATTAAAATCATAAATCAAGTTCTGAATTAAAATACAATTTTAAAAATCATTCAGACAATGAAATAGAAACTATGATACAAGTTTCTAATAAAAGTTCGGACTCAAATATGAAATAAGACGTGACATACATGCCCCCTAATTACACAGGTACCGTACTCCGTAAGAAAAGTCAAAGAAACTCTCATACCGACGTTGATAATTGCAACATATTTGATCTTTTGACATGCGATGTTAAAAACAACGCGAGCTTCAGAAAGCTAAGTAATACAGAACTACCAGAAGATTGTAAGAGCACAAGTAGGTATGGCAAGATTAACACTATCATGATGTACCGGGCAACAACAGGCTCAAAGTATGATTCAATATTTTAGTAAAGCGTTATATTTGAATATAATAGAATTGTTCTTGGTTCAATCACTGAGTATTGGGCGATAAACCAATCTCCTGGAGATTTAGAAGGGATATAGATTATAGAAGTTGAATAAGGGAGTTTAGTTGTTTCATTAAGCACCGATTAGAAGCATACTGAGAGTTTTAGACTTTGGTACATTAATTTAGTAGGGTGGATTTCAGAAAGAGTCAAAAAGTTTAATTTTAATCACCTAACTACCCTACAACCGCACGCCATTATGCAGTGTCCCATAACTATATCCAGAAAACACTTACCCTAGGCCCATTGGGCATATGAGCTTACAGAAAGACTCCCCTATGCCCATTGGGCGTAGGGGATATCTTAGGTCCAAAAGGGATTACTAACTCTAAGCCTACAAATCTTCAATCATATCCAGATAAAATTAGTTTTATCCAGTGAACAATAATATTAGAAAATAGATATCAGATATATTTTATATCAGAAGACATACGTCAAATTTATTTTTTTATCAAAAGCTAGATATCAGATATATTTTTGTATCATAAGACATAAGCTAGAGATTGCTTTCATTTTGAATAACAGTGTCATACTTTTAATTTAGAGCAGATAATATTGGTTTAAAACAAAGAGAATATTCATGGACATATGAAACACATTATATGGTCCAATTGACACTAAGAGGCCCTTGATAATTATAGAAGGAAGACACAGAACTATAATCCGTTCTAGACTGATTTCAGAATCAAGGAACTTATTCGTATAAATTTGATAAATAGTGATTTCATCCAGGTAATCAAGAATTATACATCATGATCATTCACAATTTCTATTGTTTCTTGCTACGTATGAATTCAAATATATCATGATAGAATTTGGGAAGCTGAATAGAACAGGATCAATTAAAATTCTGGATTAATCAGGAGAGTTCCAATCAATTTTGCTTGTAAGGGCATTTTGGTCATTTCAACACTCAAAGGCAATTTCGTACTTTAACTCTAATATGGTAAGTCAAAAAAATTTTGTACAAAAGATTGCTGACGGCTTGCCAGGCTTTCAAATCTATTCCATTAACCACATCTCTTTAATGCATTACTTTTCAAGCATTCGAAAATGTACACCTCACACGTGTTCCATATTTAGTTCTAGCCGTGCAGTATAGTTGAACAGTTCACCATCACAGATTATCCTGGAACAAGCCTCGAATAGTTGATCATGTATTTGAGCAATATTCTTTCATTATTATAGCAGTATTAAGAATTATTGATTTTCATAAGTCAGGCTTAAGACCCATAGATGTATTACAATCATTTGCGATCTATAAGAAATTTCAGGATTTTCCAATCTTCCATCTGTCTCAAGTCACGTAGGTATTTCAATCATTTAAGTACTCGATAGTGTTTCAGTCATTCAGGTACTTTCGGTACATCTACACAATTCATCCATTTTCAGAACTCGAGAGTTTACCCATCTTTCTGGTTAATTTGGAAATTTCGGCCCCCGGGGATACTTTAGTGTTTTTGGACATTACGATCAATTTGATCAATTCAACCTTATCCTTATTTCCAATCCTTTTTAGCCATCTCAATCAATTTAGTATTTTATGTCACTTGATTAATTCAGACTTACTAATAGTTTCCTATATTTATCTTCAGAGATTTATTCAAAATTCAAGAAAATCCAAGTACTTTATAATCTCGAAGGTTTAAGTCTTGTTACCATAACTATCTAAGTACTCCAAGGTTTTCAGACGAATCAGTTGTTCTATCATATCTAAAGTAAAATTCTAGATAGCTTTCATTGTCACGAGTATTTTAGTCATTCTTACACCTCAAGGGCATTTTTGTCATTTCTTGACTTAACATTTCAGAGTGAGATCATTAACATGCATACTAGATTAAGGTATAATAATATTTTCAAATATTATTAGATCTCAGAAGTTCTTATAGGTCACCCATCTTCGTAGCCGAGAATTTCAGTCTTCATTGATTTACTATCATTTTTCCATAATCGAATGGACGTTAACAACACTAATCACTTACTCAACCATGATAATGCAAGCATTTACTGGATACCAATGTTTTTTTATAAAGCATACAAGAGGTAGTAATGTATTACCTTGAATCCTTGCTATATCGGTCGACCCTTGAAATGACATTCAAACACTCTCAAACCCAAATTCGACGTCCTCTACCTCTTGAATACGAAGATACGTGAATACCTTCAATTAAACATGATCTATAATCAATCCTTAGCTTGATTACATCCTTTAAACTGAAAGAATACTAAACAAATGCAATCTTGGGTTCAAGGTCAGATTCAGAGGCATTCAGGTTAGACTTTTGCGAAACAGACTTCAAAAATGGACTCAGGACGTTGAAAAACATAGAATATGCGTTTTTAGAAAATTTGACTTTTTGGTCAAAGTCAACGGTTAACGGGCAGGTCAACTGTCAAAATCAACGCTGACGTTAGCAGTCAATGCTGACGTCAATAGTCAACACTAACATCAGTCAACAGGCCAGGTCAATAGGCTAGGTCGGGTTAATAGTCGACTGGGTTGACTCGGGTGAGTTGACTCACTCAATTGACTCGATTAATGGTTTGATTCACTGAGTTGGCTCGGTCAACGGGTCAGGTCGGATCAGACGGGTCAGATCAGATGGGCCAGGTCAGACGAGTCGGGTCGGTAGTGGCAGTGACGTACACCACTCGACGGTGGTGTAGATCGGAGCAGTGATTGGTATGTGGTAGGTGAGGGGTCGAGAGAACGCTTTAGAAGCTCGATTTTATTATTATTATTATTATTATTATTATTATTATTATTATTATTATTATTATTATTATTATTTTGGGTCAAATTCAAAGATGAACATTTAATACGGTAGGTGGGTGGTTAAGATATTTTTAATGATCACATACCATCAAAATACAGTTGAATAGAAGGCTGGTGTAAGATTTAACCAAAAGTTGTCTTTAGCCCAACGATTAAGGCTTATGATCACCAAGCCAAATGTCACAGGTTTAAACCCCTTGGCTGCCATATTCCTCATTTTCACCATTTTCCCCTTTAACTTTATTTATACCTTAATACACTAGGGGTGTTTTAACTCTCCCCCAAAAAGAAATTTCGTCCTCAAAATTTACTAGAGTCGGAGAAATGCAGAAACCGCTCTTTCATCCATTCATACACTGAAACTTATCCATCAGAGCATGCTTGTTTCTCGAGACTCTCAAACGGTCACAGATCAATCTGGTAGCATCCTCAATCACTTAGACTGACTACGGTCACAGATCAATCTGGTAGCATCCTCAATCACTTAGGCTGACTTGGGCCCAAAACCATCTCGTCACACTTCTCAGACCAACTTATCAGAATACGATATATGAATCCATATAGAACTTCATACGGAGCCAAGCAAACACTTGTCTTAAACTTTTATTATAAACGGTCTCTATCATGGATAAGAGACTTTCCCAACTACTGCAGAAGTTAATCATACAACCCAGAAGCATCCCCTCTAGAAATTGAATTACTCAACTAGGTTGACCATCAATTTACGGAAGAAAAATTGTACCTAAAATCAAAACGTGTGCTCAAGGCATCCAACAGGGCCTTCCAGAATTAAGAGGTAACATCGAGTTTCAGTTAGGGATTTTATATAACGATACACCATGCCACATTTCCAAAGAAAAAAATCTTTCTTCAAGAAGGTCAAACATAACCAAGGTTTTGAACGGATATCACTTACCTTTAGCAAAATTTTCAGACAACTGTTTCCTTCGTACATAATAGAGTCACCACAAAATTTACACTTTCGCCACTTTCGCGAACACCTTCCTTTTAAATTCATAACACTTTTAACAAATTTCCATCAAAATATTCTCAAACATAATCATTATCACCGAATAGCCTTACAGGTAATCTTATATCGATTAACTTATATAGTCAAACATTTATTCTCAATCTGAATCAAATCTTTAATTTCACATGCATTAACCATCTCAGGTTCTATTTTTCCCAATCCAAATCCATCAAGCAAATTTGAATTATAGATGAGTGTTGCAGGCATTCATTTCCAGTACAGATCGAGCTATTATGGATATAAAGGTTAGATGCACTTATTATAGGAAACGATTCGACATCAGAGTCCCGTCACTTAGGAGTACAATAATGATCTAGGGGCATGTATAGACCAGACACCCTATGACAGACGATCGACCGATCTACCTAGAAAGATGCAACTCTAAGCTCTGATACCACTAAATGTAAGCCCCTAGACCTGACTATGCGACACACCTAAATCTAAGAGGTCACATTCGGGTCATCGGAGCGACCCGCATTAAAAAATTCAAATAAAACAAATTGTCAAACCAATTAAAATCATAAATCAAGTTCTGAATTAAAATACAATTTCAGAAATCATTCAGACAATGAAACAAAAACTAGGATACAAGTTTCTAATACAAGTTCAGACTAAAATATGAAATAAGACGTGACATGCATGTCACCTAATTAAACAAGTACCGTACTCCGCAAGCAAAGCTAAAGAAACTCTCATACTGACGTTGATAACTACAACATATTCGATCTTTTGACATGTGATGGTAAAAACAACGTGAGATTTGGAAATCTCAGTAATACAGATCTACTAGAAGATTCTAAGAGCACAAGCAGGTATGTCAAGCTTAACACTATCATGATGTATCAGGCAACAACATGCTCAAAATACGATTCAATATTTCAATAAAGCATTATATTTGAATAAAATAGAATTGTTCTTGGTTCAATCACTGAGTATAGAGCGATAAACCTATCTCCCGGAGATTTAGAAGAGATATAGATTACAGAAGTTGAATCAAGGGGTTTAGTTGTTTCATTAAGCGCAGATTAGAACCATACTGAGAGTTTCAGACTTTGGTATATTAACTTAGTAAGGTGGATTTTAGAAAGAGTCAGAAAGTTTAATTTTAGTCATCTACCTACCCTACAACCGTACGCCATTATGCAGTATCCCATAACTATATCTAGAAAGACATACCCTAGGCCCATTGGGCGTAGGACCTTACAGAAAGACTCCCCTAGGCTCGTTGGGCGTAGGGGGTATCTTAGGTCCAAAAGGGCTTACTAGTTAAGCCTACAAATCTTCAATCATGTCCAGATAAAATTAGTTTTTATCCAGTAAACAGTAATATCAGAATATAGATATCAGATATATTTTATATCATAAGACATACGTCAGATTTATTTTTGTATCAAAAGAAAAATATCAGATATATTTCTATATCAGAAGACATTAACCAGAGATTGCTTTTATTTCGAATAACAATGTAATACTTTTAATTCAGAGCAGATAACATTGGTTTAAAACAAAGATAATATTCATGGACACATGAAACACAGTATATGGTCCAATTGACACTCAGAGGCCCTTAATAATCATAGAAGGGAGACACAAAAGTATAATCCATTCTAGACTGATTTCAGAATCAAGGAACTTATTCGTAGGAATTTGATAAATATGGTCTTCATCCAGTTATTCAAGAATTATACATCATGATCATTCAGAATTTCCATTGTATCTTGACTACACATGAATTTAGATATATCAAGATTGATTTTGGGAAGCTGAATAGATTAGGATCAATTAAGATTTCAGATTTATTAGGAGAGTTTCAGTCAATTTTGCTTGTAAGGGCATTTTGATCATTTCAACACTCAAGGGCAATTTCATAATTTTACACTGATAGGGTAAGTCAGAGAATTTCTGTACGAAATATTGTTGACGGCTTGCCAGACTTTCAAATATATTCCATTAACCACATCTCTTTAATGCATTACTTTTCAAGCATTCAAAAATGTACACCTCACACGTGTTCCATATTTAGTTCTAGTTGTGCGGTATAGTTGAACAATTCACCATCACAGATTATCCTGGAACAAGCCTCGTATAGTTGATCATGTATTTGAGCAATATTCTTTCATTATTGTAACAATATTAAGAATGATTGATTTTCATAAGTCAGGCTTAAGACCCATAGAGGTATTACAATCATTTGCGATCTATCAGAAATTTCAGGATTTTCCAAGCTTCCACCTGTCTCAAGTCACGTAGGTATTTCGATCATTTAATTACTCGATGGTGTTTCAGTCATTCAGGTACTTTCGGTACATCCACACAATTAATCCATTTTCAGAACTCGAGAGTTTACTCAGCTTTCCGGTTAATTTGGAAATTTCGGTGCCCGAGGATACTTTAGTGTTTTTGGACATCACGATCATTCTGATCAATTCAACCTTATCCTTATTTCAAATCCTTGTTAGCCATCTCAATCAATTTAGTATTTTACATCACTTGATTAATTCAGACTTACAAATAGTTTCCCTTAAATTTATCTTCAGAGATTTATTCAGAATTCAAGAAAATTTAAGTACTTTATAATCTCGAAGGTTTAAGTCTTGTTACCAAAACTATCCAAGTACTCCAAAGTTTTCAAACGAATCAGTTGTTCTACCAGATCTAAAGTAAAATTCTAGAAAGCTTTCATTGTCACGGGTATTTTAGTCATCTTACACCTCAAAGGCTTTTCTAACATTTCTTGACTTAGCATTTCAAAGTGAGATCATTAACATGCATACTAGATTAAGGTATAACAATATTATAAAATATTATTAGATCTCAGAAGTTCTTACAGGTCACCCATCTTCGTAACCGAGAATTTCAGTCTTAGCTGGTTTACTATCATTTTTCCGTAATCAAATGGACGTTAACAACACTGATCATATACTCAACCATATTAATGCAAGCATTTATCGGATACCAATGTGTTCCATAAAGCATACATGAGGTAGTAATGTATTACCTTGAATCCTTGCTATATCGGTCGACGCTTGAAACGAAATTTGAACACTCTTGAACCCGAATTCGACGTCCTCTACCTCTTGAATACGAAGATACACGAATACCTTCAATTAAACATGGTCCATAATCAATCCTTAGCTTGATTACAACCTTTAAACTAAAGGAAAACTAAACACATGAATTCTTGGGTTCAAGGTTAGATTCGGAGGCCTTCAAGTTAGAATTTTGCAAAATAGACTTCAAAAACGGACTCGGGACATCGAAAAACATAGAATATGCGTTTTTAGAAATTTTGACTTTTAGGTCAAAGTCAACGATTAACGGATAGTCAACAGTCAAAGTCAACGCTTTCGTCAGTCAACGGGCTGGGTCGGGTTAACAGTCAACCGAGTTGACTCGAGTGAGTTGACTCACTTAGTTGACTCGGTCAACGGGTCGGGTTAGATCAGAAGGGTCAGATCAGACGAGTCATGTCATACGGTTCAGGTTTGGGCTGGATCAATTAATGGGCTCGAGCCTGTTCAAAATAGGTTCAGGCTGGTTCAAGGTTTGGCACACCAGGTTCGAGCTGACCTTATCAGACTTACACAACCATGATCTCAAATAACCCAGATATAGGTCGGAAACCTTATCAGACTTACCCAAAACGAGAGTAACTGTTCGAAAACAACGTAACTTCGACAAGGCTTTACACGGCATCGAACCGGTGATTGATCGTGTGGGTTTTGTTTGTCCAGCCATGAGGAAGACGATGGTAGAACTGACACGGCGAACGGATGGTCGAGGCGGGCGAAAACCATGAAAAATAGTGCCGAACGATATTTGGTTCTTGATGAACCTTCAAAAGGTTAACCACAGAAAACGACGGTTGAACCGTGCGAGTGACCGGTAGAGCTGAGCTCGGGATGCGACGGAGAAACTACCAGTGTTGGTGGTGACGTACACCGCTCGACGGTGCTGTAGATCAGAGCGATGATCGGTATGGGGTAGGTGAGGGGTCGAGAGAACGGTTTAGAAGCTTGTTGAGTGTCTAAAAGTTCTATTATTTACACCCTTTTTAACCCATATTTCTGCTGCATTCAAGCATCATTTCATTGCATTTAGGTTAGTTTTCAGCAAAACATCACAAATATATAAAAGGCACAGATTCTACTAAAAATGGCTGTTTTTGGCAGGTTGCCGCCGTCGTAGACGGTGAAGGCAGGCGCAGGGCAGAGAAGCAGGAAAGCTGAACTGGACAAGCAGACGAAGAAGACGAAGCTGTCATGGACCTGTCGTGACAGCAAGGTGACAGCAACTTTATGGAGAGGAAAAACAAAGTGGACCTCGATAGATAGAGAAAATTATGCTCGTCTGTCATGTGAAAACCATATATTTTTCCAAGCCCCGGATCAAAAGATATGACAAGCCAAAGTTCAAGGAGAAGAAATCCCAAGAAACAAGGAGGCGGCTGAAAAGTAGGATACTTGGAGATTAAGTCTTTATTAGAATCTTACTTTTAATTAAAGTTGTAATCCTTGTTACCTTAGAATACTTGAGCCCAAAGCTTATATAAGGGCATAGTTTTTAACCTAGGAGATGATCCAACACCCAATACCCTATAACCGATAACCAAATCCCTCCGCCGTTTACCTGTCGTTTACCCGTCACCGACATGTTCTAAATTCCCCCTAGGGCCACGGGTTGTTTTGTAAAGTAGTTGCAAGGGTTGTTTTGTTTTAGGATTTTCCAAGTTCAATAAAATAAACTTCAAGTTCTCTTATTTTGGTTTTAATATCTTGCAAGAGCATCGGGAGAGCATTGTGAGGTTATCTATTTACTTAGCATCGGGAGAGTTAAGTATACGAAAGAAATAAGAGCGAGTTCTCTAGTTTATAGTTGAACTATCTTGTGCCTAGGGATAGGGCAAGGTTAAGTGGCTAAGGAAGAATTCATACACATCGGTGTTCATCCTTCGATTCACGCCGGGAGGTATCGTCAAAGACGTGATCATTGACAGACTTGGACCTAGGGATAGGCCAAGGCAGATCTGGGGTTCTTGCCAAACTTGAACGTACTGAGTTGGTGTGGTTGCTGCCGCGACGACCAACGGACAGCTGTCGCGACAGGTGCTGCCAGCGACAGGCGCGACGACAGAACTGGAGTTCCTAAGCAATACAATACCTGCACTACTGAGCAATTCAATACCAGCCCATTCTCTCTATCCTAATTTCTTTACTCTTTATTTCCAGTTCTCTTTATTATTTCGTGACAAATAATTTAAACTATTTCTTTTCCCCTTGTGCAGATAGCAAAGGAAAGGGTTAGCACAGTCCATGTGGAGACGATATCCGATACTCTAGTATTACTTTACTACTTGCGTCGTGTACACTTGCACTACATTGTGATAGACACTTTTACACGCAACAAGTTTTTGGCGCCGTTGCCGGGGACTGGCAACACACTCTTACCCTAGCTTCTGCACTTCTCTTTTATTTTTATTTTATTATTTTTTAACAAAAAAAAAACTCAGGTGAATATACAGGTTCAAGGGCATCAACATGCCAGGAAAAACCATTCGAGAGTTGATGTGGGAAAGTTCTTGCAATTACCGTAAAGATATGCTGCCAGGGCAGCAGCCGTGGCAGCAACAGGGGCAGCAAATGTCGATGCCGCAGCAGCAAAATTTTTTATGGTACGATCAAAACCCACAAAATTTGTTATACCATAACAGTTTTGCTACAGAACCCGACCTGCCCTAGCAATGTCATCATCCTCAAGAGCAATCAAAATCCTTAGAGGACACACTGCAAGCCTTCATGGCACTCACTCAAGAAGTGTCGATTTCTATGGACGCAAGTATCGCCAAGATGGATGAACTCTTGAGAAGACCAGTCCTCATTCATGCCACAGATGAACCTGAAATCCTGAGGCAAGATGATGAGGATGCCCATGTGAAGGAATACCCAACATATGATAAGTCTGAGCAACAACTTGCCATGGCAATGATCGAGGAGCCGGAACGGAGCAACACCGCGACAACGCTGAGTGAAATTCAAGAGAATGTCACGGCAGTAACCACTTCTGAGGCAGAAACCCCAGTCAAAGCGGAAACTGCCGCCAAGACAGCAACTGCCGCCTCGACAGCAACTGCCGCCTCGACAGCAACTGTCGCCTCGGCAGAAACTGCCGCCTCGACAGCAACTGCCGCCTCGACAGCAACAGATGCTGAAGCAGCAACCACATCAGAGGCAAATTCTCAACCCACTATCTCGATTATGCCTGACCAAGATTGCACACATCCATCCCTGTCATGGCACTCGCACGACCACCTAGAAGAGCTACCCAATGACAATGCCTCGCCAATGGAATATGAGCAGGTAATAAACGAACCTTTTGAATTATATGAAAACTCACCAATTCCATTGCAGGTATTAGAGGAACCAAAGCCGGTGGACATAGAATCATCAAAGTCTCTACTGATGGAGATCTACGAGTGGTCAACAGAATTTAGTATAATGAGTGATGGCACTTACCAATGTCCCATTGACCTGCAAAGTAACCTGATAAAGAACTGTCAAAATAACTGCCTGCCGCAGCAGCAGACACGACAGCAAAGGCTACATTCAACCACAACATTATTCAACGAAAACAAGGTAAGTTTGTGGCCGAATGTTAATTTGATTTTTTCTAATCCTATATTCATGCCCTCAGAAACATTACCAAGAAGGGAGGACTTCATGGACTACAAAAGGAAGAGAAAGAAAGGAGCCCCCACCATGAGAATAATCACCAGATGGAGGGACTTCAAGAAGTACCGGAAACGACGCCTCAAGCATTATCAAGGGACTGAAGCCCCAGGAATGCAGGAAGTGGTTACCTTAGGAGATGCCCTACTTGGCATCCCTAATTTAACCTAATTTTTCTTTCTATTTATTTTTATTATTTACTATTTATTAGGAAATTAGGTTTATTTTATTCAAATAATGTTTTTATAATTTCTGTTTTTAGGAAATAAAGGAGTCAAGAAGAAAAGGAGAAGTGTCCCAAGCCCACCATCCATCCATCAGCCCAACAGAGCCCATTTATTGAAGCATGTCGTTCCAGCTGCCGCCGCAGACACGGACAAGACAGGCTGTCAACAGACTGTCACGGCAGACGCAGAAACGTGTGACAGACGCGTAACAGACGTATAAATGCGTGGCAGACGTGTCAGGCACGCCAAATCTCATCAGTCACCCCGTTATTCACGCCTGCCGTTACGGCATTAAATGGGCAGCAACTCGACCGCTATAAAACCCCGTTCCTATTTTCATTTCCCTCACTTCTGCTTATTCTTACTTGCCTTCTCCTCTTGTTTTATTTGCTTTCTTTATTTTCACAACCCTTGCAACTAATATGTCGTCTAGACAGACCCGTCGCAGTGCTGCCTCAGCCTCTTCTTCAGCAGCAGCGTCGCCCTTCGCAACCAAAGAATTGTGGGAGGAAAGGGGTTTCATTTACATCCGAAAGGCACCCAACATGGGACTCCGGCCATTCATTGCTAGGGCGATAAGGAGTTTGCTATGGGAATAGTTCCCAGCACAACCCGCAGAACTGAATGATACATTAGTCTGAGAGTTCTATGCTGCCATCGACAGCAGAACGGCACCCAGCCGGCTCCCCAGCAGAATCATCCGAGGAGCCTGCCCCTGAACCTGCCGCCGCCACCACCCTGACAGACCAGTCTGCCCACATCTTTGCTGCGATACAACGGGTGGAAGAGAGACAAATGGGACTGATGACCTTCATCCGGGATTTCACCAACTCGATGGTAAACTTTATTACCAACACTTTAAATTATCCCAATGTTATTTTCCCTACTTTTCCTGCCCACTATTTCCGCATCCCCACCCCTGTCCACACACCCACACCACCTGCTTCCCCACATTCCCACTCTACTGCTTCCACCCTATCACCTGCCCCGACGGCAGCTGCGAGTCCTCCGGCCGACAGCCCCGCACGTGGAACGAAGCGGCCAGCCACAGCCGACAGCAAGGAGGAACCTCCTATTAGGAGGAATTTGGAGAGGGAGTTTACGCCTGTCAAGAGGCAGAAGCACGTGGCAGACAGAAAGCTGATACCCAAGGCCAGCACCACCACTAGCAGCACGTGGGATAGCGGCATCAGCTCCGACATCCAGCTCGTGGAGCAACCTGCCCAGCCTCCTTCACAGCCCAGACGCCGCCGTCAAATCCGTGTCAGCAGCAGCAGCAAGGACAGCGATTAAAATTTAAGTCTTTATTTTTCTTTTCTTGCTGCTGCTTTATCCTTATTTTGTGATGTACCTGTCTTCATCTTTATCTGTCATTTTGCATAGAGGGCAATGCAACCCTCGAGTTTGAGGGTGGCACCCTCCATAGTAATGGAGTCTTAGTACGTCTTTAATTAATTGTTTTGTCTTTTATTCAAGTTCAAAAAAAATCAGAAAAGATTAAACTGTTGGCTTAAAACTGTGAAGTAAACTTACCTGTCATGACAGCTCTGTCGTGGCAGCATCTTTAGGACAATTTAAGGAGAAGTTTAGAGCCTTTCTATAGTTCTGAAAAACTTAAACACCTTTGTGACTGTTATACTGCTTAGATGTCTTTTAGCCAAACTAGAATAGGATGCTTAGCACTTGAATAGCCCCTAGAGGTGCCTAATACTGGCTCTAGGAAAGAAGTTTAGCAAAAGAAACTCAAAAACCTAGAGGTGCCCGAAACCGGCTCTAGGAAGCTAACTAGAGGTGCCCAAAACTGGCTCTAGAAAAATTTAGCTCGAAAATAGAAGAAAAAGAAGCATGAAAATGTGTCTTCAAGAAAATAAACTTTGGCATAAAATTCGAGTTAAAAAGTTGAATATTCTAGTGAAACTAAGATAATCTTAGCATATAACTGTTCACAAGCATGCACACACTGTACAAGGACTATAGGGAGATTCCGGACAGATCCTAATCTTTCCGACAGGTTGCTGCCGCCATAGAGAATGAGCGACGGGTAAGGGACAGTTCACTGTTTGAAGGCCAACACAAAAATTTTCATTTTTCTTTTAAGTCTTAATTGCTTGAGGACAAGCAAAAACTTGAGTTTGGGGGTGTGTTGGGTGTCTAAAAGTTCTATTATTTACACCCTTTTTAACCCATATTTCTGCTGCATTCAAGCATCATTTCATTGCATTTAGGTTAGTTTTCAGCAAAACATCACAAATATATAAAAGGCACAGATTCTACTAAAAATGGCTGTTTTTGGCAGGTTGCCACCGTCATAGACGGTGAAGGCAGGCGCAGGGCAGAGAAGCAGGAAAGCTGAACTGGACAAGCAGACGAAGAAGACGAAGCTGTCATGGACCTGTCGTGACAGCAACTTTATGGAGAGGAAAAACAAAGTGGACCTCGATAGATAGAGAAAATTATGCTCGTCTGTCGTGTGAAAACCATATATTTTTCCAAGCCCCGGATCAAAAGATATGACAAGCCAAAGCTCAAGGAGAAGAAATCCCAAGAAACAAGGAGGCGGCTGAAAAGTAGGATACTTGGAGATTAAGTCTTTATTAGAATCTTACTTTTAATTAAAGTTGTAATCCTTGTTACCTTAGAATACTTGAGCCCAAAGCTTATATAAGGGCATAGATTTTAACCTAGGAGATGATCCAACACCCAATACCCTATAACCGATAACCAAATCCCTCCGCCATTTACCTGTCGTTTACCCGTCACCGACATGTTCTAAATTCCCCCTAGGGCCACGGGTTGTTTTGTAAAGTAGTTGCAAGGGTTGTTTTGTTTTAGGATTTTCCAAGTTCAATAAAATAAACTTCAAGTTCTCTTATTTTGGTTTTAATATCTTGCAAGAGCATCAGGAGAGCATTGTGAGGTTATCTATTTACTTAGCATCGGGAGAGTTAAGTATACGAAAGAAATAAGAGCGAGTTCTCTAGTTTATAGTTGAACTATCTTGTGCCTAGGGATAGGGCAAGGTTAAGTGGCTAAGGAAGAATTCATACACATCGGTGTTCATCCTTCGATTCACGCCGGGAGGTATCGTCAAAGACGTGATCATCGACAGACTTGGACCTAGGGATAGGCCAAGGCAGATCTGGGGTTCTTGCCAAACTTGAACGTACTGAGTTGGTGTGGTTGCTGCCGCGACGACCAACGGACAGCTGTCGTGACAGGTGATGCCAGCGACAGGCGCGACGACAGAACTAGAGTTCCTAAGCAATACAATACCTGCACTACTGAGCAATTCAATACCAGCCCATTCTCTCTATCCTAATTTCTTTACTCTTTATTTCCAGTTCTCTTTATTATTTCGTGACAAATAATTTAAACTATTTCTTTTCCCCTTGTGCAGATAGCAAAGGAAAGGGTTAGCCCAGTCCCTGTGGAGACGATATCCGATACTCTAGTATCACTTTACTACTTGCGTCGTGTACACTTGCACTACATTGCGATAGACACTTTTACACACAACAAAGCTCGATTTTATTATTATTATTATTATTATTATTATTATTATTATTATGGGTTAGGTTCAAAGATGAACATTTAATACGGTAGGTGGGTGGTTTAGATATTTTTAATTATCACATACCATCAAAACATAGTTGAATAGAAGGCTGTGTAAGATTTAACCAAAGGTTGTCTTTAGCCCAACGTTTAAGGCTTATGATCACCAAGGCAAATGTCACGGGTTTATACCCCTTGGCTGGAAAAATTATTAGATGAACCATGTTTACCACGTCATCTGTGGTCCCATCTAATAGGGTTCATCCATATCATTTTTTCCAAGGTGAATCATCACCTCTTTCCTACATGTTGATAGAGAGTGGTTAGTTAATGGGTAGTTATTTTGAAGTGGATGGACCACGAATGACATGGTGAATAGGGTCCATGAAATAATTTCTCCCTAGGCTACCATGTTCTTCATTTTCACCATTTTCCCCCTTTAACTTTATTTATACCTTAATACATTAGGGGTGTTACATCGCGTCTATCGGATCTAGGTAAGTGACAAACTTGATCGAACATATCCATTTTAACTTTTGGAACCGAACATGGCTTTGAATGTAGGTCTATTGAGTCTATGTAAATGAAAACCTTGATCATACACAAATCAATATAACAACAAAGATTCAAATATGATAACATGCCTTAATTCCATTATATAAACTCAATATCTTATTATCAAACATTACTTATTGTGTAAGTTATCAAAATGTTACGAAAATTTAGCTTGTAAACTCAATAGCCTATCATACCAAAAATTCAGGTACTTACCTTACTTCTAATCTCATTTGTGCATAGCATATTTCAAGGCAAAGTAATGTAATTAAACAACAAGAGATGCTCGGGAAGGTTACTAGCCTATCCCGAGACTTAAAACTACTCTTACAGTTTGTTTCAAGCTAATTTGCTCTTGTATAAGAATCTATTTTTTCTTATCTCCTAGGTGATCTACATTTGCCTTTCAACCTTCATAACCTTGTGTGTCTAGATATAACAAAACATGCATTCATGAATTAGAACTTGATTTATCACTCATTTAGTTTAGCTATTCAATCGCAAATACATACACATGAGCCTACACTATGAGTACAACAAAACAATCCACTTTACATTTAGACACACAAAACAACCCTTAAAATTACTTGTATAAACATTTATACTTTCATAAACAGCCCCTAACATGTTTTTATACATACAAACAGTCCACTTACATTCATGTTAACGTAAAACAGGGCAATCCAGACATATGCACTTTTATTTCCTCAAAACAATCTACTTTCAACCTATATTCATCAAAACTGGGCAGATTTCAAACATACATATATTTTCGATCAAGAACAATCTATTTATATTCATATGTACAAAAAACATGACTGCTTATTTGGTTACAAAACAATCTCTAAACTTTAAGGTACAAACGCACCCATAACCAAGACAACCTGTCGACACCTCCCTTTGCAAGGGTATCTGCCAATTGGTTAGCCTCCCGAAGCACATGCGAAAAACACACACTGGGCAAAACCTCGCACACATCGTCTATCTGAAAAAACCAGCGCCACAACCGCCACGGTCTGCGCTCAACACCCTGAATCCACGCGACCGCCACCGTCGAGTTTGATTCAATAATCCCAGATTGAATCCCCTCCCATGACATCTCCCGCAACATCATCAATGCAAACGCAATCGCCTGCACTTCAGCCTCATTAGATTCTGCCACACCAATCGTCTCGGAAAATAACCCCACAATGCGGCTCTCCCAATCCCGTAGCACCCCACCACATCCCGCCAACCCCGGTTTGCCCCGAGCTGCCCCATCCACATTAAACTTCCACACCCCCTCAAAGGAGGCGACCATACCACTCCTCTTCGTAACGAAGTCACCACCTTTGATCCGCTCAAACAAAGCAGTGGACATTTCCACCACGCCGCTTCGCAAATTTCTGCTTGTCTGTAACGTAACCGCGTCCAATGGAAGGATTGTAGCTGGACTAAGAAAAAAATCCCCCGGTACGATAGACGCTTGTCCTGGAACATCAGCTCGTTTCGAGCTAACCAAAGCGACCAAAAAACACTAGCACATCCAATTAGCCACCAATGCCGCAAATCACTAGAGAAAAAACTGTGAAAACAAAGGCTGACAAACTCCCTCGCCTGCCTCGGACGCACCACCAACACCCCCCACCATGCGGAAAAAACAGTCCCATACCCTCCATGCAATGTCACATTGCCAAAGGATGTGATCAATCACATCCTCTCCCCCTCCACAACTGCGGCATAGCAACGATGTCTCACCCAGCGGCAGGCCGCGATCCGCCAACATCCTTAGCATTGGCAAACGGTCAATCAAGATAAACCATAAAAATCATTGTATCTTCGGCATCACATGTATCCACCAAGACCAACTCACCTCTGAAATATCCGAAATGCCAAAAGACGACATCAACTTATTTAACGCCCCAACCGAAAAGCTACCCGCCGGCTCATGGACCCAAACGAGACGATCAGCCACCCCATAGCGCAGCGAGAAATCCTGCATACACGCCTTCAACTCCCGCAACAAACCCCACTCAAAGGATCGAAGGTCCCTACGAAAACACCTACCCCACTCGTCAAACGGCAGCCCCAACACATCACACACTCGCACCACCGTATCCACCACCAACCCATATAAGCGAGGAAAAGCATACTTCAGTGGTTCCGAAAGGCACCAACAATCATGCCAGAACAACACACACTCACCATTCCCGACGATCCAAAAGATTTGGGTCACATTCATAAACCATGATGCCTACTCATTTTGCTGCACGTCGACAATCTGTTTCCACATGGACGACATAGACCTCTTGCTTCTATGGTGTATCTGCCACTGTAAAACCTCCGTCCCATATTTGGCGTCAATAATCGCTCTCCAAAGAGAGCCTTTCGCCTCGACATATTTCCAAGCCCACTTCGCCATTAAGGCCAAGTTCCGATCATGTAAGTTCACCACTCCCAACCCTCCCAATCGCTTCGGTCGACATGCAACTTCCTAATTAACCCGACTGAATTTGGCGCGCTCCTCCTTCCCCCCCCCCCCCCACAAAAAATTCCGACAAATGCGATCAATTTTCAGAATGATACGCTTCGGAACCAAGAACACACACATATAGTACACAGGTAATTTAGAGAGAACCGAGTTAACCAACACTAACCGACCAGCGAACGATAGCGAATCTCTCTTCCAACCCGCAAGCCGCTTGCGAAACCGTTGAATTAGAGGATCCCAAATTTCCATTCCTCCCGGACATACGCCTAGCGGAATGCCTAAATACCGCAACGGTAATTCACCCCTCGGACAACCCAATATACTTCCCAATGTGTTTAGCAACGATTCCTCAATACCAACACCAATGATACATGACTTATCATAATTTATTTGTAGGCCCGTAACTAGTTCGAAGCAAGTAAGCACCCTTTTCTGGTTGCGAGTAATCTCAATATCACCCTGGATGAACAACACCGTGTCATCCGCAAATTGAAGGTGCGACACCGAGATGTCCCCAACCACCCGAACACCAGCAATTAATCCCACCTGTTCTGCATTTACACAAAAAATATGTAGAATTTCTGCCACCATTACAAAAAGAATAGGCGAAAGCGGATCGCCTTGCCTCAGCCCCGGCCTCATTGGAAATTCCTCTGTCGGACTTCCGTTAATGAGAACTGATAGCCTTGCCATTTCCACACACTCACTAATCCAACGACAGCATCTCTCCCCAAAACCCATCTGTACTAAAACAAACTTCAAGCAGCACCAATCGATACAATAATAAGCTTTAGCAAAGTCGAGCTTCAGAATATAACTACCAACCCGACCGCGGAATTTCTTCATCGAGTGTATCACTTCGTTGGCCAAAAGAATGCCATCTAGGATCTATCGCCCATTAATAAAAGCAGCTAGGACATCACTGATGAGTTGCGGCAACACCTCTTGTAACCGTCGGGCTAAGCACTTGGCCAAAACTTTGTACACTGAGTTCAACAAGCATATTGGACGGTAGTCCCCCAACATACGCAGATGCTCCTTCTTCGCTATTAACACAACGAAGGTCGAATTGGACCCCCTCGGCAGCCTACCCGACATGTGAAACTCTTCCATTAATTGCATTAAATCACAACGAACAAAATCCCACCCCTTCCGGAAAAACTCAAACAGAAAACCATCCGGACCCGGTGCCTTGGCCCCGGCACTAACTCCCCACCCTCCGATCGGCACCCAAAGTGCTGAGTAAAAGCCCTACTCACTAGTCTCTTTAATTTCCGCGGTTCCGTTACCCATTCATCTCCAAATTGCATTCCCCGTATAGCATTCTGAGCTTGCCTAACTTTCGCTGCTTTGTGAAAGAACGACGTATTTCGGTCGCCCTCGGCTAGCCATAATGCCCTCGACTTTTGCCACCTTCCAAAATTTAGAATGTAATTCCCGGTACTCCACTTCCTCTTCCGCGGACAATATACCCTCTCCCATCCGAGCATCAAAGCTCTCAATCCAGTTCGATAGCGCAACATACTCTTTATCAATGCCACCAAATTGCTCCCTATTCCAGCCCTTTAACACCTGTTTGAGCCCCTTCAATTTCAGCCGAATCGACGAACTATCCACCCCTGTTGACAAACGCTTCCATTCCTTCTCCAAAAGCGGGAGATAATCCAACCACGCATTGACAAAACGAAACGGTTTCGGGCCACTATCCCCACTTCACTAACCAATACAATCGGCGAGTGATCCGACAATTCTTTCTAAAGGTGTAACACTATTAGCGATTCAAAACGCTGCAACCAACCATACGATACCAAAAACCGGTCTAGACGACTACACTTCCCTCCTGGGCCGAACCAAGTAAATTGTTTCCCATTTACCGGAACATCAAGCATAGCAATATGCTCGATGAAAGCACAAAACGCATCCATGCTCGTATACCCATGTCCACATCCTCTCCTCTCCTCATGACATTTCACGACGTTAAAGTCACCACCTACGCACCATTCGATCGGCCGTGATCGCACCACCTCTACAATCCCCTCCCAAAAAATAGCCTGCTCCACTGCCCCACACAGTGCATACACCCCAACGATCCCACATGCCCAATCCTCCTGTACCCAAGTTCCCTCGAGCACAACCAAGTTCCTACGCACCTCCGATACAGACACATGAAATCCCGGTGGGTCCCAAACCGCTAAAACCCCTCATGACCGTCCCTCAGAAGGAGCAAACAAAAAATTAAAATTATCTGAAAACCATAATTGACGTACTAACCTGTCCGTAATACTTTCCATCTTGGTCTCTTGGAAAAGAGCCACCACACATCGATGTTGCCGTAATACCCGCCCAATTGATCTTCGCTTCGCCGCCGCCCCAAGACCCCACACATTCCACGACAACAGCCTCATTCGTCGCTATTTCTGTGCCTCGCGCGCCTCCAATAAGCGCGCAATGTCCTGTATAACTTCTTCTTCCCTACCTGTTGTCACTGCCCCAATCAGATTCCCCACCCGCACAATTTCCGTTGCCTCACGAATTATCGCCTGTTTACGGCATAAAAAATCCGAATCGGACAGCGATCCGTTAGCAATCTCTATCAGGACCAGCTTCCCTTCATCCTTATTCTTCCGCGGACGGCCACGGCCTCGTTTTGAAACTTTGTGCACTGCCGTTGTGTCACCCTCTGTTGAAATTGCTGGGTTGAGTTCCGATAGGAGACGACTCTCCTCAATTCCCCATTAAATTCAATTAGGCTTGCCTTAGAAGCCCTGCTAAACACACCCCGAGGCCCAACGATCTCTTGGTCCGGTGCACATGCAACATTTCGCTCGTCCGTATCCTGTACTAGTTCCCCGCTGCTCACCCCCCTAGAGCAATGTCGTCAAAGTTGCATCTAGCCTCACTGCCTGGTTGTTCTCTCAATTCTCGATTCACCATCCCTAGTGATTCCTCCACACTATCGATAACACGCACGGTCGTTGGTGGAATCAACTATCCCCGATGAACAGTCCCTTTATCAATTTCTTCAATTCGCAAACTTGCGTCGCAAGGCATAGAATTCTCCGACTCTCTATTCGCCATCACTAATTGTTCCTCCTCCATCCAACTCCCCGTCGATCGCACCCGTTCATCCTCCCTACGGTTATCCTCCCAAATACGATCTATATAATTCTTGTCCATCCTTAGACCCTTCGCCGCCCCACCTTGATGCTCCTCCTCCATAATCGAGTTTGGCACTATTGTGGCGTCGGACTCATCATCCCTTTCAAACATCGAATTCGATTTCCACTCGACACCTCCCTCCCTTAGGCTCTCCCCCTCCTCCGAACACGACCCCAATTCACAACTACAATCGCGCTTTGTGCCTAAAGCCTCCTCAAATTCAGAAACACGGATAGAAAACGTCGACTCCCCCACCCTTACTTCAACCATCTCATTAATATGGTAAGTCCAATCCGTCTCTATTAGAATTCTTGCTCTTTCAAATGACGATGGGGCTATTGTCTCCATATCTATGCGCACTAACTCTCCCCATAAATTGGCAATATTTTGGAAGGTCTCATCCTACCATATGTGTATTGGCAAACCGCTGATTGACAGCCACGTTCGTCTATTCGGGATAGCAATCGAAGGCGACCACTCCATTACATTCTCCAGCCATCGATCCAATTTACCCGATGTGATCATCGTCTCCCGTAAGAGGCAATTATCGAACATTAATAAGATTAATGACCCAGCAACTCGCATCACTGAGAATCCCTTGAGGTCAGCACATTGGAATTCCATGGCCAATTCCGCAATCTTGCAAGGCTTTCGACAAAAACACACCGCACATGATTGTAGAACATGCCATTTCTCCTTGTCGATGATTCCCCAAATCTATTTTTGAGTGCTCTTATTTTCCGTCCTAGTCGAATTCCCAATTTCCACTATCCGATCAGGCCGCATCTCTTGCTCCTTCGATCGCAGGCTACCCTTAGTGCCTTCATTAGCCTTGACGGAATTCCCCTTCTCCACCTTACGTTGCCAGTAATCGCGGCCCCCATCTCTAGCCATAGATACCTGGATTTTCGATCTGTATAACCAAAACCCATTGAATCGCTCAATAACCCTTTCCGCGTCCTTCCTTGATTCCATCCGTACGAACCCAAATCGAGCTCCAACCTTCGATCGTTTCGCGGGAACAAAGACATCCACCACCACTCCATGGCGATCGAAAACCTGCCAAATACCCTTCCAATGTAATTGATCCGGGAGGTTGTAGACAAATAGAGACCAAACCCTTCTTTGACTTAATTCCCTTTGTGATCTGACATCACTGCCACTTGCTCTCTTCCCCGACGCCTTCTCCATCCTCCCCACTTTAAGCTTTAAAGTGTTCAATTATTTATAGCCTATAACCAAAGTGTAATATATATCAAGTATTCCCATGTTTAATTTTTTATAAATAATTTGAATATATATGATAGATGAAAAGTACTTCGCTTGTTGAAGCAAGTGGTGAAAAAGTCAAAGCAGTATGATATAGGAGGTTGATAGTAATATTTCGTGATATTTTTATTAAGGAGATATTAAATGGTAATAGACCTGGTACTAGGGGTGTTGAAAAATACAAGATCCAATTGACCAAACCCGACGACCTGAACCCAAAAAAATTATCCGACCTGAGATTTTTCCCAGGTAATTGGGCCAGGTCTGGGCCGATTTTTTTAGGTAACTGGGTACCGGACCCAATAATTTTAATATATTTTATTTTTTAATTTTAAATTATATTTTTATTTTAGATTCTTAATATTTTTACCTAAAACTAAATTTAAATCTCTAAATTATTTCTATGTTTTTATTATGTATTTTAAAGTTTTAAATTTTTCAGTTTTTTATTAAATAGATTTTTTTACATTTACATACTGAGATTCGAAAGAAAAAACAAGATTAATATTTTTAATGTCTTTTGGTGATAAACTTTAATATATATATATACATATACATATACATATACATATATATATATCCAAATATTTCATCTTAAAACTAATTTCAAATCACTAATTTTTGTGTTTGAATTATGTATTCTGAACTTTTAAATTTTATGGGTTTACAATGTGTTATTTTAAAATTTTTAAATTTTAAAAAATAAATAAAAATGTGAACCGAGTACTCGTTACTCGTTACCTGTAAACTGGGTACCCGACAATGAACAACCCTACCTATTACTCATTTTAAGAAATAAGGATGGATAAAAATAGTAAAAAAAACTTTGAGAATGAGATAGGAAAGTCTTAGATGTAAAGACAATTGAAGAATAGATGAGATTTATTAAAGAAAGAATGAAAGTTGTGGAAAAAGCTTAAAGCGAAAGATACTAATTTAAGATGGGATCATATAAAAGGAACCATTGATGCCTCAGAAGACCGGTGGAAAAGTACACTTAATGTGTGTTATTATTATTATTTTTGTTTTCCTTATTTCTAATGCTATTTATAATTGTTTACTTTAATTTATTAACTTATACGTAGGTGGTGCCTGAAGTTTAGAGATAAAGTTTTGCAGGTATTTATCCAAAAGTGGAAAGAAAGTTAGAACAAATGTTTAGAGAAATAGTTGCCATTTGTGATAAAGTATGCGTACCTTCTTCGGGTACATTGCCCAGTGATTATTCTGTTAGTACGATGGTAATGAGATACTTGACGAAATTGGGGAAGAACATACAATGAATGATTTTTACATGTCAAGTCAAGTAAGATATGGTAAAAATAATGGCAGTCCTGAAATTCAATCCGAGCCTATACATGTACAACAAAAATGAAAAACCACTGAGACATGACCTTCTAATTTTAAGATTGAGAAAAAATTCATCAAAGTAAATTAAAGAAGCTACAAGGTTGTCTAAGCAGATTGGTAAACTATGCAGTGCAACTGACAATATGAGTCATGCCACATCTAGTCTGACTCCTGTTATAGATCCATATGGCACTCCACAAGCAATTAAAATGCTTGATGAGTTAACATAGGAAATTCCCAAAATTATCCATCTATACTTTTCCACACCAAATCCAATAAAAATAAAGAGAATCGAATTATGTTTTTATCAATTTCTACTAATATTAGAGTTTGGTGGCTAAAAATAAAAATGGAAACGAGTTCAAAATTTTCTAGTCTTCTTGATTCTTGAGATATGCATTACTAAACTACTCTTAGACGTCAATTAGTCCCACCTTTGTTTAATCTTTAGCTTAGCTAGGACATTAATAAGTGTTATCTATGTTTAATATTTGGTTTGCATCAAACACTGATAAGTGCAACTTATGTTTACTGTCGACTGACTAATGCTTGGAAAACAATTGATGAATTAACGCAAATATGTTAAAAAATAATGCCAAGTTTACATCTTTTTTATGCAAGTATACACAGTCAACAAGTAATACAATAGTAAACTGAGTATCGTATCCACAAGGATTGTCCAGGAATTAAATACCACAATTTTACTTGTGAATTGAAACAAGTGAGTTTGAATTGGATTTAGACTTTAGATTTAAGAAAAAATGAATAAGAAAAAATGCAAAGAAAATTCAGGCAGTTTGGCAAACAAATGTATTCAAATGGATGGTTGCGTTGGCAAGGGATACTTGGATTTTACACTAGATATGGCAGCAACTAATAACTTTCAGCCTAGATGTTATTGTCGAGCAGGTTTTAAGTAGTATTATCTCTATCAATGGTAATACCCTAAGTTAATTACGATTAACTTCTATATGTCTATAGAGAGTTTTTTTTAATAATTAACTTGGCAAAGTTCTAATCTTTACTCCTAAGGGGTAGATTCACTCCCGAAGTAAGCTCATATACTTGAACATCTTATGTCGAAGCTTCTCACCTTAGTACCTAGCAATTAATCGTTATCTCTTAAGTCTGTTAATATATTAAGGGGTAATAGGCATGCAATGTCAACTGTCGTATGACAATCAATTGAAGAAAATTAAGCATTAGCAAGATAGACAAAAATGTCAAAGCATTCAATTATTAAAAGCTGAAAAATAGCTGAGTGTTCATTGCAAAAACATCCCGAACCAACTCAAGAAATTTAGTTCATGGTTCGGGGAACCATCAACACCATATCGTTTGAAATTAACACCATCATAAAAACATAATGAAAATAAAGAGAAATGAACAAAGAAGGAGATCCGTCAATGCAACCCTTTTGTAACACTCAAATTCCCCAATTCAAATACCCTAATTTTTTTATAAAATCCCTAAATTTAGAAACCCTAAGTTTTAGCAATTATAATTTGAAACCCTAATTGTTGAATTAAGAGTTTGATTTCTTTTTCTAAAACGAATTTAGTGAGCAATTTGAGAAAAAAAATGAAATTTTGTAATCATTCTGAAATGTGGAGGGAATTTGGGCCTTTAGTATGCAATATACCCATTTTATGAGAATATTTAATTCCTTTAACCAACACTTAACCCTAGATCTGTCATAATCCATTTGCATCAGCCGCACCCCTCTTTCTCGCTCTCGTAAATAACGTCTCATTCCCCTTTCTGTTCCGATCAAGCTCCGAAGAGGGCATTAGCTTCTTCCTTCCAGAGCGCCGCCACCATCATTTGGCATCTGACCAAAACCCACCTATCCATTCAACATCAATCTACATCGTTTTCTCGGAATCCGTGAAGAACCGTTTGGTTCTTCCTTGTGTCGTCGTTCACCGTCGTGTCGCCGTCCCCTTTCGAACCAACCCTTGGTCTCGGACTGTCTCCCTCTTCACTGTCTGCTCGAATTCTGAAAGAAACCCTTCGGTTTCTCCTTGTGCCGTCGTGCTCTGCTGTCTACCTCTCTCATATTTGATTTTGGTAAGCGGTTACCTTGTTCTTCCTTGTGCCGTCGTTTGACCTTTGACCAGTTTGACAGAGTTGACTTTGATTGGTCAAGTCAACTTTGACCTTTGACTTTGATTGTTAGAGTTGACTTTGACTAGAGTTGACCAGAGTCGACTCTTTGACAACCTTCACCCGAACTTTTTTTGACGTCCTGAATTCGTGTTCGTTGTCGGTTTTGTTAAATTCGAACACAAAAGCTCTATTTTGCTAATTACAATTATTCAAACCCGATTGGGCACATTCTTCGAGATTCATATGTGAGTATACCTTCAGATTAGTCTTATGTTTATAGTTTGTGGCTTAGTTATAGTAATAAATATTAGGGTAAACTACACCAGTGACTACTGAACTATTAGGATGTACCTATTTTGACCACCGAACTATCGAACTAGTCAATTAGACCACCAAACTTATTAAATTGACCTATGTTAACCACCACCGTTAAAAAATTAATGGATGGGTGATGTGGCAGTTAACGAAAATTTGTAAAATTACATATTTAGTCCATGTTATTTACCTATTATATCAATTTGGTCCTAATTTTAATTTAATTAAATAAAATTAACCAACCAATCAATTTGTTCTAACCGATTGGGCATGTTCTTCAAGATTTGCACGTGAGTATACCTTCGAATTAGTCTTAGGTTTATAGTTGGTGTGTTAGTTATAGTAATAAATATTAGGGTAAACTACACTAGTGACTATCGAACTATTAGGGCGTACCTATTTTGACCATCGAACTATCAAACTCGTCAATTATACCACCAAACTTATTAAATTGACCTATTTTGACCACCGCCGTTAAAAAAATTAACGAATGGGTGACGTGGCAGTTAACAAAAATTTGTAAAATTACACATTTAATCCATGTTATTTACCTATTATATCATTTTGGTCTTAATTTTAATTTAATTAAATAAAATTAACTAACCAACCAAATGACGACATGTGTCTCATCTATTTTTAAGTTTTAATTTATTTAATTTAATAAATTTAAACAATGAGAGGAAATAAAATTGAATGGAATTGCTACTATGGGGAATTAAACCCATAGAGGAGTGATGCTCTAGCCGCTGAGCCAAGTTCACTAATGTGATATGGGATACTAACATATTTTATTAAAGGGTTGCTTTGTTGGTGAAAAATTAAGAGGGAAATTAATGGGAATCGAAATCAGGACTAATTGTACAAAACTAAAATGCTAAACCACTAAATCAACCTTATAACTTAGGAAAATGTGACTACATATACTTTATGAATTAAGTAATAATTAATGAAATAATAAATATGATTAATTATATTGATATTTTATTATAGAAAATAAAAATATTGTGATATTATATAATATAATATTAATATAATTAATCATATTTATTTATTTTATTAAAAAATATATTATTAAAAATACTATTTATTAATATATTTTTAATATTTTTAATAATTTAGAAATTATTATTTTCATTAATATTTTAATTTTTTATAATAAAATATTAATATAATTAATCATATTTATTATTTCATTATATTTCAAAATATATATATTTCGTTAATTGTTACTCAATTCATATATTATATGTAGTCACATTTTTCATATGTTATAAGGTTGATTTAGTGGTTTAGTATTTTAGATTTGTACAATTAGTCCGAAGTTAGATTCTCATTAATTCCCCTCTTTAGTTTTCACCAACAAAGTAATTCTTTAATAAAATATGTTATTATCTCATACGGCATTAGTGAACTTGGCTCAGCGGCTGAAGCATCACTCCTCCATTCTATTAGTATGGGTGTAATTCCCTTCAATTTTATTTTCTCTTATTGTTTACGGCCAATCAGATGGTGACACGTGTCACCATCTGGTTGGTTGGTTAACAAACCATATCACAAGTCATGGATCGGAAATATGTACGTAAAAAGTGAGGGAAACCTCCACTCTGGCAAGGGCAACCTTCACTCTGTATGATATCAGATAGTTGGCTATTGAGTCATGCATCGGACATCATATCATCATGATTCGGATTTCTCGGATTGAATGTGATTTTAAAAGACTTTATCAGAAAATAAAATATTGTTTTGGTTTTGTGTTTGTTTTCACTTTAGAGACACACTAACTTCTTTAGCTTACACCCCTATAGTTCTTCTTTCAGATTATCAGACTCTCTTAGGCGACTTGGTATTTGGAGCTTCTCGTATTTTTACTCGGATATTTTATTATTCAGTATGAACTCTTTTCAATTAATTTAAACTATTATTTTAACATTATTTTGGAATGTTTTCTAATTCCGGACATTGAGATTTGAATTTTAGGATTATGTTTCTGCATGCATCTTTGGATTTTAATTTAGATGTTTTTGATAAATAATCAGAATGTGTTTTAACATTTGAGCTTCATTCATAGTTGTGATATTTTAAGATAAATATTTTTATTTATTAATAATTATGTTTTATAATCATTTTAACCTAAAATCTGTTATTTGAGGGGAAACTTTTCAAACGCGGTTTCCTAGATTCGGCCCATTTCTTCTGGGCCAGGTTTAGGGGGTTACACCTTCAATGGATCCAAAGCTCTCGATCTTAGCTTGGTCGAACCAAAATTAGCCTTGTTCACCACGGTGCAGCCTCTTTGGCTCAATGATCGACTTGCTTTATATAGGCACTTCGTGGAAACCCTAGGTTGGGTTAGATTTTGAAAGTTGGTTACGCACTTGGAATAAGTGCGTTTATCTTCTTATCCTCTTATCCTATCATTTGAAAATTATGGCTGATTGGACTCTTTGACCAACGGCTAACTGACCGGACATCTACCATCCTTCTTTTGCCAACCAAGCTTGGTAATCCTCGTCCTACTTTTGCCAATAGTGCTCAGCATTTCTCATCTAGTCCTACGCTCTACTCTGCCAACTGCTCATGTCATGCTCCTGCTCCAAACCTGCCCTGCATATCACATCAAAGAAATACACCTTCACTCTGGCAAAAGAGACGTTCTTTAACTCCTTAATGCAAATGCATGATTCTACTAACTAAGTGCATGAATATATACTCAAAGTCAAGCAAAAGCATGGAAAAATATATATGGAAACTAACATTTTTGAGGAGTTAACACTCCCCCAAACCTAGCTCATTTCTTGTCCTCAAGTAATGCAATTATAAATTAAGAAAACATAAAGTAAAACAAAGTACCTTGGCAAATTTTTCCTGATTAACAACATATGCTAGCAAGCAAAATCTGGCCCTAGTTTTGTCCTCAAATATCTAGTGCAATAATGCCAAGTAGATAAACAAATTCAAGTTCAGCAATATAACTCTAGTCTAAGGTCATGAAGTGTGCATGAAGTGTAGGCAATATGCATCAAGTATCCGATTACACCCTTAGTTACATTTACTATCCAAGCTCAGAATTATTTTTACTATATAATTTTTTTCTTTTATTCATCATGGGTTTTTGCTGGCAATATTTTCAGGCTTGCATCGTAATACTGTTTGGCGTGAGAAGTAAGAGGGAGCATACCACGAACCCTCGCGTTAGTCCAAACATTACTAGGCTTACTCATCATACTCATACCCTGAAGTTTTTGGCTTGAGAACTAAGAGGGAGCAAACCATGAAGCCCCAAGCTACTTATTATCTCTAAGGCATAGGAGATTTCTATTTTTCTTGCCTTTGGCAAAACATTGCCTTATTCTTTCTTTTTACCCTGGCATCATTTTTTATTCTGACTTCATTTTCATTAATCCTAAGTTTGTGTTGGGAACTAGATGCATACTACGTGTAAATTGAGATTAAAGTTTCCTAAACTAGAGATCAATTTCCAAGCTACCTTGCATTACTAATATGTTGGTTCATGCTAACTAAAAGATTCCAATTTCATCATCGGACATAGTATACTAGTACAAACTCTAACTATGCTAGCAGATATGTTTATCAGATCAATCAAGCCTTGGCAAATTTTTTTAATGGTTTGCTATGCATGATTATACCTAATCTATGTGGAAAAAACCAAATGCAAACATAGTATGCATGAATGTCATGGAAAAGATGTGAGGCAACACACACACCCAAACCTAAGGTGTGCATTGTCCTCAATGCATGAAACACATACATACAAGCTGAAATGCATGATTAAAATGAAAAATTAAATATGAAAAATGTGCAAATAAAGGAGTTAAGGGGAAGAAGACTCCCCTTTAGAATGTTCTAGGCGCGAGATGCGGGTCTTTCTCTTGACAAAGCTCCCTCGATTTGGAGCCATGTGCATCTTTCTCTTTAGCTTTGATACGAAAATGGAAGTCTTCATATCGTGGAGGACTTCCTCGATTATCCTCACCGGCTTGGAAGCAACGGGGGATACTGGAGCGACATATGAAGTAGGTGCAACTGGTGTCGCATCATTCTTGGCAGGAACTTCTTCATCAAACCCCTGAGGAGTCTCTGTTTGAGAAAATTCAACTTGGACAGGCGAAACAAGGACGATAGAATCATATTGTTGTGTCGGAGTGTGAACAGACTACGGAGTAGGCAACATTCCTTCTGGGGTAGTGAACTCAGTTGGGAACTCAAGGAACTGTGGCAAAGGATTGGTGGCAATGCCCTCAAGATTCGTCTTAAGGTCTTGATCCCTGGCTCTGACGTATTGCCAGAGCACCAAGCTTTGCTCTTCATCCTTCTCAAGTTTCTAGAGAATGAGCTCTTGTCGCTAATAAATCTGGGAAAGTAATATCAAGGCATCAGCTGGCATCGATGTTGGAATTGGTGTAAAAGGTTCTACCTTAGGTGCTCTCGCAGCAGACACCAGCTCAGTAGTCTTTCCCTTACCCTTCTACGTTGCCTCCCTAGCAATTAATTGGTTCCACGGCACAAGAGTAATGGCTCCCTTGCATTTCTGGGTGTTGCCAGAATCAAGCTTTGACACCTTATGCAACCTGCAAATCTTAGAGATTAAAGAAGGAAAAACCAAACTGCCACTTCCCTTGTCGGCACATTTGTAGGTTTCGTTAATGATCAGTTGTCCTACATTGATTTTTCTTCCCTCCATTATCGAATGCAGCAACACCATTCTCTACTCTGAAACAGTCTCATTGTGCGTGGTTGGCATAAGGTTGGCTTTCATAAAGTGGTTCCAACCTCTCGGATGTGGCTTCAATGCTAGCTGTTTCATAGTCCCGTGACCTTTGGATGAAACTATCCATTACGTGCCAGGTTCGCACAAGTCTTTCAAAAATCAGCTTCCTCTTGGCATCATCCAAAGATGCAGCAAATGCAGAATGTTCTTCTCCTGCAACATCCAACTTAAACAAACCGTTAAGATATCCATCATCAAATCGTACACACGTACCTCACACAAATAGAAAATGTGAATCATTTGTAGTGAGATGAGTGTAGAACTTGTGAAAAATAGTGGAACCAACCTCTCATGGTTGCTGGTAAAAGGTCTCCCATTTGTGCTTCGTTACAATAGTGATTACTTTTGATGAGAACCTCAAGTTAGGTTCGTTCTTGAATTCAAAGCCCTTCTCGTCACAGAAGGTACAAGCAACGAAATTCTCTTCTTATTTCTTCTTGATTTCTTCATTGAAGAAAATCATGAATGGTGCGGATGAATATGCTATGGAAAGAAGTTGGAGGAAATTGAAAAAGATTAAGGAAAAATAATTTTGGTTCTTGCTTTCTTGTCGTGTGAGAGATAATAAAGAGAGAGTAAACATTTAGCTTATGGAAAATGAGGGTTTAATAAGGGAAAGGGAAACAGTTGGGATGGTTAATGGAGAGGCTTGTAGGGTTAATGATGGTTGTGGCAGTTATGCGTGTTTAGGGAAGTGGGATGATGATGGGTTTAGAAGTAAATAAAGGTAATGGCGTGGGGAAAAAATGGTAAAAATAAGAGGGTAAAAGTTCAAAGTTTGGAGAAATAACCTAGGCGGCTTGGGTTTTCCTGCTTCAGACAAAAAAATATATTTCCTTTTGGGCTTGCTCACGCATAATGGTCCACGTGCTATCCAATTTTGTGACGCTAGGTGTCTAAATGCCGGTCTGTCTTGGCATACTGCTCTGGCGAAATTTCATGTACTAACACTCACAAAAACCTTTCAAAACAAAAAAAGAAAATAAAAATAAACTACAATACCAAAAAGAAAAACAACTAACCTAATTATTTACACTAGTCAAAAGATGACGACCAAATTACTCAATCTCTGCTAAGAGAATGGTCTCCTTGTGATTGTCTTGACTTCATTCCCAATAATGCTTTAGTCTCTGGCCGTTCACCTTGAACGTTGTCCCCGTTTTCAAGTCCCTGATATCTACTACTCCATGAGCATAAGGCTTGACAACTTCAAATGGTCCTGACCATCTATATTTGAGTTTACCTGGAAATAAATTAAGCCTCGAATTGAACAATATAACTTGTTTCCCTTATTTAAAATGCCTTGGAAAAAATCTGTTGTCATGCCATCTCTTTGTTTTTTTCTTTATAAAGCTTAGCATTCTCATAAACTTGAGCTCGAAATTCCTTTAACTCATTCAAATCTAATAAACTCTTCTCACCTTCAACCCTCCATTCCATGTTCAACTGTTTGGTTTCTCAATAAGCTCGGTATTCTAATTCCAATGGCAAATGGCGTGACTACTCAAATACAAGCTTGTATGGGAAAGTTCTTAATGGAGTTTTGAAGGATGTTCTGTATGCCCACAAGGAATAATCTATCCTCAAGGACCAGTCCTTCCTCATTGGGTTCACTGTCTTCTCCAGAATGTTCTTGATCTCCTTGTTTGAAATTTTTGTCTATCTCTTTGTTTGAGGATGGTAGACAATGGCCATTCTTTGCTGGATTTCGTACTTGCATAGAGCTTTAGTGATTAAATTGCATTTAAAATGAGTATCTTTATCATGAATGATGGCTCTGGGGGCACTGAATCTCGTAAAGATGTGCTTGTGTAGAAACTTTGCAACAACATTGGTATTGTTTGATGGGAGAGCAACCGCTTCAACCCATTTTAAGACGTAGTCTACGACCACAAGTATGTATACATTACCAAATGATGGAGGAAAATGAGCCATAAAGTCGATCCACCATACATCAAACAACTCCACAAGCATGATGTTCTGTAGTGGCAATTGATGTCTGCTGGAAATGTTTCCAGTACGCTAGCATCGGCCGCATGCCTTGGCAAAATAATGGGCGTCTTTGAACAGTGTGGGCCAGAAAATCCTGACTACAATATCTTGGCCGTTTTCTTCATTCTAACAAAGTGTCCTCCATATGGTGTTGCATGGCAAATTTGAAGAATGTTTTGTTGCTCATTATCTAGCACACAACGACAAATTGTTTGGTTGGCACATTGCTTGAACAAGAACGAATCATCCCAATAATATTGTCGAACATCTCTCAGAAATCGCTTCTTGGCATTACTTGCCAAGTCTGATGGAAAAATGTTGCTAACCAGGTAGTTGACTATGTCGGTATACCATGGAATAATAATGATCGCAAGCAAATATTCATAAGGAAATTTATCTCTAATGGAAGCAAATATTCACAAGTGATCAACTACCTCATTTTCACTTCCCTTCTTATCTCGAATCTCTAGGTCAAACTCTTGCAACAATAGTGTCTATCGAATCAGTCTGGGCTTGGCATCCTTCTTGGCCAAAAGATACGTGAGTGTCGAGTGGTCTATGTACACCACAACTTTATTACCCACCAAATAAGATTTGAATTTTTCAAACACAAAAACAACTACAATGAACTCCTTCTCAGTTGTGGTGCAGTTAAACTGGGCCTCATTTAATGTGTGGCTAGCATAGTAAATGGTATGGAAAATTTTGCCACGCCTCTGTCCAAATACAGCTCCAATGGCATAGTCGTTGGCATCGCACATGAGCTCGAATGGCTCGTTATAATCTGGTGCCACGACTATGGGGGAATTAATTAACATGTCTTTCAGTTCTTGAAACGCTTCATTAAACACAAAGGGGGTATTCTGTTCCAAAAGTAAGCATAAAGGTTTAGAAAATTTTGAGAAATCTTTAATAAAATGACGGTAAAAACATGTATTTCCCAAGAAAATTCTAATACCTTTGACGCTTGTATGTGGTGGCAATTGTTTGATTACCTCTACTTTTGCTTTGTCAACTTCCAGTCCTTTCTTGGTCACTTTATGTTTGAGAACAATGCCCTCCTTCACCATAAAGTGACATTTTTCCTAGTTCAGGACTAGGTTGGTTTCAATACATCTCCGTAGAACAAGTTTCAAAGTCTGAAGACATTCCTCGAATGTCTTGCCAAACACCGAGAAGTCATCCGTAAACACTTTCAAGTTGTTCTCGATCATGTCTGAGAAAATTGATATTATGCAGTGCTGAAACGTTGATGGGGCGTTACACAATCCAAAGTTCATTCTTCTAAAAGCGAATGTCCCTTATGGACAAGTGAACATAGTTTTCTCCTGATCTTCTAGAGCGATGGCAATGTAATTGTGGCCCGAGTAGCCATTCAGGAAACAATAAATTTTCTTGTCTTCCAATCTGTCCAACATCCTATCGATAAAGGGAAATGGAAAGTGGTCCTTCCGCATGACATTATTTAGCTTCTTGTAATCCATGCACACTCTCTAGCCCATCAAGGTCCTAGATGGGATCAGTTCATCTTTATTGTTCTAGACCACGATCATTCCACCCTTCTTTGGCACACACTATACCGGGCTGACCCACGAGCTATCAGAAATGGGATAAATTATCCCGACATCCAACCATTTTATGACTTTTTTCTTGACTACCTCTTTCATGCTCAGGTTCAGTCTCCTCTAGGCCTCGATTGTTTTGTCATGGTAATCATCTAGAATGATTTTGTGCATGTATATTGTTGGGCTTATCCCTCGGGTATCAGCCAAGGTTCATCCCAAGGCTTGCTTGTGATTGCCCAATGTCTCTAGCAATCTCTCTTCCTGGTCATCAGTCAGATCGGTGGCAATGATCACTGGCAAAGTGGAGTTATCTCCCAAGTAAGCATATTTGAGGTGGCTTGGCAAAAGTTTTAATTCCAGTTCTGGTGGCTCCTCAATAGATGGTTTGGGTGCCTTGATTTCTCTTCAGCCAACTCAAGTGGCTCAGGTATCTCAAAATAACTCATCACTTCATTCAGCATGGTTGGTTCTTCAGATTCTTCAACCCTCATGTCCACATCATCTAGTTCTCTAGAATCATTATCAGTTTCTTGGCAAATCTAAGCCATGCCCACAGTGAAAATGTATTCCATCATCTCAACAGGTTGGCATTCCTCAGGTTCATCTACACACTTAGGAGCTTGAAATACGTTAAACGTAACCTATTGTTCATTCATACGCATAGTAAGCTCACCTTTTTTACATCAATTAAGGTCATACTCGTTGCAAGGAATGGTCTTCCCAAAATTATTGGGACATTATCATCAAACTCATATTCTAAAATAATGAAATCAGTAGAGAATATGAATTTGTCTACTTTTACCAACACATCCTCAATCTTACCCTTGAGATGTGCAAAAGATTGATCTGCCAGCTGAAGTGTTAATGTGATAGGCCTTGCTTCAATTCTAAGTTTTCTGAAAACTAACATTGGCATCATATTGATGTTGGCTCCCAAGTCACACAATGCTTTACCCATGAATCTATTGCCAATTGTATAGAGACTAGTGAAACTTCCTGGATCTTTCAATTTCTGTGGCAATCTATTGGTAATCATTGCATTGTAAGAGAAACAGTCTCGAAATCACCCGGCTTCCTTTTTTGGATAGAATGTCCTTCATGAATTTATTGGACATTTGTAAGAGAGCTTCCATCGGTGGTATGTTGATTTGCAGTTGTTTAAGGACATCCAAGAAGCACTTAAACTGTTGATCTTGCTTGTGTTTTTGGAGTCTTTGTGGAAAAGGTGGTGGTGGATAGACAAATGTTGGTTTCGCTGGTTTTGCCAAAATAACGTTGGCATTAGATTGCGGTCTGGCATTATTAGTGCTTGCCTCATTTTCTCTACTTCTTTGGGTTTATGTATTGGTACCATCTTCTCGTCCTAGAAAATAGTTCACTGTTTGACAGGTGCCTCAGTCTCGCATTGTTTGTCACTTCGAAAGGTAAATACTTTGCATTGTTCTCAACCTTTTTGCCAAGCATCCTCCATATCAATTAGAAAATTTCCCTGGGGTCTATTACCGAGTGCATTGGCAACATGCCCTAGCTGAACTTCCAAGTTTCCCATAGATGCTGCTAAACTTTGAACAATTACATCATTTCACTCCATGTACTCTATTAAAGAATTCCCCTGGGTAGATCTTTGCCTTGATTGGAAGTTATTTTGTGTTGTTTGTTGCATTGTATTCTAGTTAAAGCATGGCGGTGCATTGTTGTTCTGACGCTGAACATTAAATTGGTTACCTCCCTGATTTGCCTAAGAAAAGTTTGGGTGTTACTTCTAACCTGCATTATAAGTATTATGATATAGATTAAAATTGTGATTGTAATTGCCAACAAAATTTACTGATCCAGGGTTTGATGGGCATTCATACACATGATGATCCTCCCCACAAATAGTGCACAATGGTTCTAGTGCCTTTACTTCTTAAACTTCAGTAGGCTTTTGCATTACTTTCACTATGTTAATGAGATTGGAAAGCACTGATTGATGACAAGGCATTAAGCTCTAATTTTCCAGCAGTTTTTGTTCCGGTTCCCAGTCTAACAGTAGGATACTGAAGGTCATTGGTGGCAATCTTTTCAAGGATGTCAAATGCCTCCGTGTAATTTTTGTCTAATAATGAACCATTTGATGAAGCATCAACCACAGTCCTGGCATGAGCATTGAGTCCGTTATGAAAGGTCTCATTTTGGGTCCACGTAGGAAATCCATGCATGGGGCATCTCCTCAACAGGTCCTTGAAACGCTCACAGGCATCATACAAAGTCTCATCATCAGCCTTCCTAAAAGTAATAATTTCACTTCGCAGCTTGGTAGTAAGTTTAGGTGGCTGGAATCTCAAAAGGAATTTTTGGTATAAATCTGCCCATGAAGTAACTAAAGCAGATGGCAAAGAACTTAGCCACATCTTTGCTCTATCTCTCAAAGAAAATGAGAATAATCTCAACTTCATTGTCTCTTCAGATACACCCGGTTGCTGAAGTAGTTGGCAAACATCCATGAATTACTTCAAGTGTTGCCATGGGTCTCCAGTAGGTGATCCATCAAATTGACCTATATTCAAAAGCGTTTGTATCATTACCGGTTTAAGTTAAAAATTAACTGTATTTACCTCTAGACCAATTAGTCTTGGCATCAAATTATCCATATTTGGTGCTATGTAACACCCTCGACCCGATCTAGCCGAAAGACCGACTCGAACAGGTTACACAGGGAAAACCGAAGCAAAACTCGTTAAGGTTCCACTCCGATTAACAACCCTAGAAAATTTTTCATTAATTTATCTTATCTAAATGTATCATTTAGTCCTATGTGTGAAAATGACAGCGGAAAACTATAACGAGAAGATGCAAGCAGAACGTAAGGTAATTTAAATTTACCAAGTGACATGTTATGTCCAATTGCTTGCATTAGAAACCAAAACAATTCACAAATGATGCATACGAACTAAACAAGGAAGCAACAAACAAATGGGACTAAAACACAACATCTGAGAACCTTTGAAGATGCCAAAAAGCTCAAATACAGGCCTGCGTTTCGAAATAGACTTGCCCGTTTTGATATGCGGGCCTCAGTTTAAAAGCAAGACCAAGCCGTACCGATACAGTCCACTTCGTTTCGGTACGGGGGTCAACAACGTCAAAGCGTTCTGGAACTCGTTCCAAAACGGGCACTCACAGAGGCAAACTGTATCGAAATGCGTATCGAAACAGGAGCTTACAGTTTCAAATCGTATCGAAACGGCACCACCCCCATTCCGATACGTGTATCCCTGGAGCTACACCCGTTCCGAAACAACCACGAGCGTTTCGAAACGCCTGCACTCTGTGTGACCCTGAAAATAGTTTTCTGCATCTCCAAACCTTCCCAAACATACCCCAAAATAACAAGAATCAAGAAACAGCAAGAAGCATACAATCTATAGGCATTACACCCTACTTCAAGCATGATCAAACATATACACGTGCATAACAAGGCCATTTCATTCAAAAAAATACATCCATACCACATACCATAAACAAGGTTACATGCCTTCAAAACAACGCATAAACATTCATAAACATGGTTTACAATTCCACAACAAAAAGCATTAACAACATAAATCCAACACATATGAGTCTAGATACACGCTCCTACAACACGTAGCATCCCCATTGCTAAACTACTACATTATTTACTAAACCATACTTGAGCAACCACAAACGCGCTTGGACGCCCTTTCCTTGCTCATTGCTAACTCCACACTAATGATCTGCATTGTCGAAAACGAGAGCGTAAGCTATAAGCTCAGCGAGGGAGCTCTAAAGCAAAACAATGACAATGTAGGGTTCAAGCATGACATCCTTAAGACATTTACAAGGCATACATATGCACCAACATAGCAACATAGCTAAACGTCACAAGAATGCATGAACATGGCATCTTACCTCCTGTTATGCTAAACAAGATATAACAGATATCTTACACAACCACCACTCATGAACAAGTATATTGGAAACTATTAGCTTACTCGGATATGCGGATAACTTCTGTTGGGATTTTCACCCCCAACGTACTCAACAACCATTACCTTCCGGTGGGATTACATTCATCACCGTTTTCATTAATGGATGGGATTACACTCATCATCACATGCTAACAATTTCCGGTGGAATATTACCTTACCGTACTCCTCCTTGATGACTACACGTCACCAAGGCCACGCGCGAATTTGAATCTTACCGTGTGCACACTCATCCTAATGATCGATCATTTATACCCGGTAATTAACTAGTGTCAATCATACTATACAAGTCACACCATGATATCAAAATCATGCAACACAACATATCCTCACCATTGTACATCATCAATATGTATATCAACATGCATAAACAAACACATACTTCACAAGTCCACATTATACACATTAAGCAAAACTCATAAAGCACACAAGAGATTAAGCTACCAACTTAATCTCTACCTTGGATTGGCCTACCAAGCACAATCCAACACCACAACCACACACTTGAACCAATTTAAAGCCATTTTAAATAATCCACTTACCGAACTCCCTTAAGCAAACCGAGAAAGCCGAATCAAGCCTCCAAACTTCCTGGAATCGAGCCTGAAGCTTCTCCAATGATTTCCCTTGATTCTAATCAACCAAAAACAACACATTACTACACAATTCATCCACAAAACCTCTTTCACAAATCAAACTACAACCACAAGACCATTTCTCTACATTTCCAAGCCAAAACTAACACCAAAAACCTCATTTTCGAACTTACATTCAACCCAGCATAAACCCACTGATCTCAACACCCAAACCATCATTAAACACCTTCAAAACGACCCTCAAGCATCACTATATCATCAGCCCTACTCTCCTACACCAAACTACCTCAAAAACCCAAGTTTTGAACCTTTTAAAATACCCACAAAAACCCATTTCGGGATTTTCATCAAAACCCCGCCATTTTGAAATATAATACACTTAAGGGCAAGATTAAAACGTAAATAAACTTGGAAAATCAAAAGCTACATGAAAACCCATTAAAGCTCCAACCTTTTTCTTAAACTTTTGAAAACATGAACAACTCCAAAATGAAGCTCATGAAAATCTAAAACCATGTAAACGTTTGGAATGATGAGGAGAAGTCAAAAATGCCCTTACCTTGTTGAAAGCACTTGAAAACGTGAAGAAATTTGATGGAATAATGTTTTGGGTTGATGGGGGTTTAATGTCGTGGAAATTGGATGAAGGAAGAAGATGGAAAAGATTTTCAAAAGCCCTTTTTACCCATCTTTTTTCCTTATTCTAAAAATTACATTTTTGCCATTAGTGAAATTCAAGCCCTTTTTAATTTTAAAGCAAAGCCCATTTAAATTAAAATGAGCCCAACGACTCGAACCCGATTCACACACTCAACTTCCGACCCCTAAACCTGGGTGTTACAACTCTCCCCCACTTAAGGAATTTCGTCATCGAAATTACGTGACTAAAAGAGATACGGAAACTGCCTTTCCATATCCTTCTTTCTCTCCCATGTGGCCTCGTCCACACCTCGACGTTGCCACCTCACTTTGACCAACTCAATCAATCTACCACGCAATACTTTGCTGTCTGAGGCTAAGATCTCAACTGGTTCCTCATTGTAAGTCAAATTCGGATTCAACTCAATCTCTTCCACAAGCATAACATGCGACGGATCTGATCTATACTTACGAAGCACCGAAACATGGAACACATTGTGAATCTTCTCTATTTCGAATTGCAAACGTAACTGATAAGCAACCGGACCGACTCGCTTCACAATCTCATACGGCCCAATGTATCTCGGTCTCAATTTCCCTTTTCTGCCAAATCTTATAACTTTCTTCCACGGAGAGACTTTCAAGAACACTCTATCTCCCACGGCATATTCAACTTCTTTCCTCTTCAAGTCGGCATAGGACTTCTGCCTATCCAAAGCTGCCTTCAAACGATCACAGATTAACTTCACCTTATCGGCAGTCCCCTTAAGCAAATCCGGCATCGGTAACAACTTCTGACCTGCTTCGGCCCAACAAACCGAAGTTCTACATTTTCTACCATACAATGCCTCATACGGAGCCATCTGAATGCTCGACTGAAAACTGTTATTATACCCGAACTCAACCAAGGGCAAGTGCTTCTCCCAAGTACCCTAAAAATCAATAATGCAACAACGCAACATGTCCTCTAAAATCTGTATAACCCTCTCTGACTGACCATCTGACTGAGGATGATACGATGTACTGAAATTCAATCGGGTACCCAAAGTTGTATGCAAACACTCCCAAAATCGGGTTGTAAATCTCGGATCTCTGTCAGACACAATCGACTTCGGCACACCATGCAGTCTCACAATCTCACTGATGTACAAATTGGCCAACCTATCTAAGGAGTAAGTCGTATTAACAGCTAAAAAGTGAGCACACTTTGTGAAACGGTTAACTATAACCCAAACTGAGTTCTTCTTCGAATGAGTCAAAGGCAAACCCGAAACGAAGTCAATGGTGATATTTTCCCACTTCTACTCCGGAATCCTCAACGGTTGCAACAAACCTGATGGAACCTGATGTTTTGCCTTCACTCTCTGACACACCATACACTTACTCATGAAGTCGGCTACGTCCTTCTTCAAACCAACCCAAAAGTATTCATTCTTTAGATCACAATACATCTTTGTACTACCTGGATGCATGACAAATGGGCTACTGTGCGCTTCGGTCAAGATAGTACGTGTCAAATCACTGTCATTCGGCACAACTATTTTATCTCTGAAACACAAGACCCCATCAACACTGAATCTGTAGTCCGACGGTCTACCCTCGGCTATATCTTGCATGTGAGGTGTCAAAGATCTATCTAACAACGGTTTCCCTCTAATCAACTGTCCTAAGGCATGTCTAACCTGAAGCTCGGCCACTAGACCACCATCACCGGACAAACTCAAACTAGCAAACATGGCTCTCAACTCCACAGCTACCTTCCTACTCAAAGTATATGCCACTACATTGGCTTTACTCGGATAGTACTCAATCGTGAGATCGCAGTCCTTAAGCAACTCTAGCCACTTACGCTGTCTAAGGTTCAACTCTCGTTGTGTCATTATATACTTCAGACTCATGTGATCCGTATACACGGTGCATTTCTCACCGTACAAATAATGTCTTCAGATCTTCAAGGCAAACACAACTATGGCTAGCTCTATGTCGTGTGTCGGATAGTTTCGCTCGTGAGTCTTCAACAGTCTCGAGGCATAAGCCACCACTCTTCTGTCTTGCATGAGAACACAACCTAAACCTACATATGAAGCATCACTGTAGATCACATAATCTTTCCCCGACTCTGGCTGAATCAAGATCGGTGCATTGGCCAAAGCTTCTTTCAATTTCTCAAAGGCTTGCTGTCTCGCATCTGACCACTCAAACTGAATATTCTTCTGAAGCAATTTTGTTAAAGGAGCGGCTATCTTCGAGAATCCTTCCACAAACCTCCTATAGTAACTCGCTAAGCCTAGGAAACTACGAATTTCGGTCACAGTCTTCAGTTGCTTCCACTCAACAATAGCTTCTATCTTCTTCGGATCAACTCTATTCCCCTCGGCTGACACTACATGTCCTAGGAAGACTACTTCCCGGATCTAGAACTCACACTTACTCAATTTAGCGTACAACTGGTTGTCTAGCAAAGTCTGCAAAACTAACTTCAAGTGTCGGTCATGATCTTCCTCAGTACGCGAATACACCAATATATCATCTATGAAAACAACCACAAACTGATCTAAGTACTGATGGAAGATTCTGCTCATCAAATCCATGAAAGCAGCCGGTGCATTTGTCAACCCAAATGGCATAACTAATAACTCATAGTGACCATATCTAGTCCTAAAAGTTGTCTTCGGTACATCAACCTCTTTTACCTTCAACTGGTAATAACCAGATCTCAAGTCAATCTTCAAAAAGACTGATGCCCCTCTCAACTGATCAAACAAATCATCTATACGCGGCAAGGGATACTTGTTTTTCACTGTCAACTGATTCAACTGTTTATAATCAATACACATTCTCATACTACCGTCTTTCTTCTTCACAAACAAAACTGGAGCGCCCCAAGGCGAAGAACTCGGACGGATAAAACCTCTATCTGACAACTCTTGTAACTGAGTCTTCAACTCTTTCAGTTATGTTCGGTTTGTAGCACGCTCGAATTGATCACCGAAACCGTCAAGAAGGGTTGTAAATGTTTGATGGTTGAATTGGCTAAAATCAAAATAAAGGTAGACAAGTGACACGATGATTTTAGAGTGGTTCGGGCTATTAACTAAGCACCTACATCCACTACCTTAGCACACCACTAAGGATTTCCCAATTCACTCAACAATGAATTCGTCCCCTTTTCTCGGTTTAGGAGGAAACCATTACAACACTATCTTTTGGACTTGGCTAAGATAAAACCAACTCTAATTTTTGTCTAAGGCTAAACTAGAACCTCTCCTTTTACAAGGGATTAATTTGGGTAAACTTAATACCTCACAAGGTGGGTGTTTACACAACTTAAGCTCACAAGAGTACAAGGATTTACAATTTAGCACTCTCTCTAAAGACTACGTACAAGAGAATAGTAAAATAAAGATTTAGACTCTAACTCTCTTGATCATGTTGCTTGGATGTTGTCTCTAACCATCTTCAAGTGTTCCAGCCTTCAATTTATAATCTCAATTGAGTTTGTAGCCGTTACTAGCCGTTGGGGATGTTTTGGAGCCGTTGGGGCCTTTATTTCCCACATTAATTGCAGTTCTGGTGCCTACCGTATCGGTACACGGGTACCTGTATCGGTACGCCCTTCTTCAGAACTAGCCGTTGGGGGCTGAAAAAGTCAGGCTGGTTTCGATACCAGCAAGGTGGTTTCGATACCTCTAGCCCTGTATCTGGGTTTTGCTTTCTGGAAATGGTGGTATCGATACAGATCAAAGGTGTATCAATACGAGCCTTGTAATAATGATATTTTGGCCATTTAAAAAGCATTTTAGACATGTTAAAAACCTATGAAACCATTTCAAACATATTTTCAAGTTGTTTGGACTTCAAATAAGTTTTCAAAATATTCAAACATGTCCAAAAACATTTTTCAATTATTATATCAAAACATTAGTTCTTCAATCTCCCCCTTTTTGATATAATAAAACCATCTTGAAAAATTGTTTGGGATTCTCCCCCTTCAAGTTTAAAATGTGAATAAGAGATGAAAAATATAAAAGTAAGTAAAGCTCCCCCTTATTCATTTGAAAATACAATTTTTTCAAACCAAACTCTCCCCCTTTTTGTTATATCAAAAAGAATTTAAATGACTTTAAGTTCAAAATAACTTAGGAGGTTAAAAAAGATTGACACAAATAAGAATTTTGGTTTTAAAATGGCTCCCCTTACTCATTGCATCATATTAGGCTTAACAAATAATCCAAGACTTTAAAAAAAAGTTAGATAACCAAATGTATAAAATAAAAGCATTAAGCTTAGAGGTTACCCAATTTCTTCACTTGTGTGACTAGAGCATTTTCATGTCTTTGCATTTCTTCTCATTGCTCCAACACACCTATAAAAGACATTCACTTGATTTTTGGTATCCAAATTGCTTTGGATCCATTTACGTTAGTCACAATGTCTTTAGTTCCCTTAGGAACACATACTTGTCTAATCCTATAAGATTTTCTCTTCTTAATAGGACAAGTATGTAAGGAATGACCATGATAATGGCAATGTGAGCATTTTGCCATTATTTGACAAGATGAATTATTGAAAACAATTTCTTTTTCTTTTGTTAAGTTTTCAAACTTAACTTTCAAATCAAGATTTTCTTTTTCTAAAACGTCTTTACTTGTTTTTGAAAACTCTAAATCATTTTTCAAAATTTCATTTTGGTTTTCAAAATCCAATTTTGTTTTCAAAAGAAAATCATTTTCAAATTCAAGTTTTGAAATCATTTTCTTAAATTTGGAATTCATGGTCTCAAATTCCAACAACAATTCATCGAAAGCATCTTGCAACTCATCGAAAGAGTAAGAATAAAGCTCACTTGATTTAGAAGATACCTTAGGCTCATCGAGAGCCAAAACACCATCCACCTTTGGATTGGAGAGAAGGTTTGCACATGATTGATCATCATCTTTATTTTCTCCCTTCTTGTTGCCATAAAGCTTCTCAAGTTTATCCCATAATTCTTTGGCACTTTTGCATGTGGAGATCTTCTTGGAAACTTCTTCGTTAAGGCCACAATAGAGAATGTGCATCGCCTTGGTGTTTAGCTTTGTCTTCGTGTCGTTGGCACTCCATTGCTTTTTCTTCTTCTTTGGAGCTTCCAAATACCCATATTCAATGATGTCCCAAACCTCATAGTCTTGAGACTTGATGAAGAATTTCATGATATTTGCCCATTGGAAGTATGCTTCTCCTTCGAAGAGTGGAGGACACGAGATAGAGCGGCCTTCTTCAAATCTTGCCATTTCTTGAACGGTGGACTTCGAGCAAGTGATCTTTACTCTCGGATGTTAGTCCTTCGATGGAGACGAGGCTCTGATACCAATTGTTGGGTTTGTAGCACGCTCGAATTGATCACCGAAACCGTCAAGGAGGGTTGTAAATGTTTGATGGTTGAATTGGCTAAAATCAAAATAAAGGTAGACAAGTGACACAATGATTTTAGAGTGGTTCGGGCTATTAACTAAGCATCTACATCCACTACCTTAGCACACCACTAAGGATTTCCCAATTCACTCAACAATAAATTCGTCCCCTTTTCCCGGTTTAGGAGGAAACCGTTACAACCCTATCTTTTGGACTTGGCTAAGATAGAACCAACTCTAGTTTTTGTCTAAGGCTAAACTAGAACCTCTCCTTTTACAAGGGATTAATTTGGGTAAACTTAATACCTCACAAGGTGGGTGTTTACACAACTTAAGCTCACAAGAGTACAAGGATTTACAATTTAGCACTCTCTCTAAAGGCTATGTACAAGAGAATAGTAAAATAAAGATTTAGACTCCAATTCTCTTGATCATGTTGCTTGGATGTTGTCTCTAACCATCTTCAAGTGTTCCAGCCTTCAATTTATAGTCTCAATTGAGTTTGTAGTCGTTACTAGCCGTTAGGGATGTTTTGGAGCCGTTGGGGCCTTTATTTCCCACATTAATTGCAGTTCTGGTGCCTACCGTATCGGTACACGGGTACCCGTATCGGTACGCCCTTCTTCAGAACTAGCCGTTGGAGGCTGAAAAAGTCAGGCTGGTTTAATACCAGCAAGGTGGTTTCGATACCTCTAGCCCTGCATCTGGGTTTTGCTTACTGGAAATGGTGGTATCGATACAGATCAAAGGTGTATCGATACGGGCCTTGTAAAAATGATATTTTGGCCATTTAAAAAGCGTTTTAGACATGTTAAAAACCTACAAAACCATTTCAAACATATTTTCAAGTTGTTTGGACTTTAAATAAGTTTTCAAAATATTCAAACAAGTCCAAAAAAAAATTCAATTATTATATCAAAACATTAGTTCTTCAAGTTCTTTCGGTGCCATACGGTACAGAGCAATCGAAACATGAGCAGAATCTGAATATATCTCTATAGCAAACTCTACCTCTCTGTCAGGCGGTAAACCATGTAACTCTTCCGGAAACACACTCGAAAAATCACACACTGTCCTGATATCCTGAGGTCTAACTTCATTCATGTTTGGATTCATAACGTAGGCCAAGTACGTCTCACAACCCAACTCAACTAATCTATGAGCCTCTAAGGCTGAAACAACATTCGACAAGAACTTCACATTCTCACCTACGACCACAATCTCATAGTCGTCCGCAAGCTTTAAGAAAACCCTCTTAGTTTCAAAATCTATCATAGCTCTATGTTCTGTAAGCTAGTCCATACCCAAAATCACATCGAAGCCATAGAACGGTAACTCCATCATATCTACTGGAAATACATGCCCCCTGAACCATTAACTAATACCTTTTGTACATCTTCCTAACCACTATTGTATCCCCGAAGGAACTAGTAACACTAACACCTATCTCTAATGCCTCACAAGGTAAATTCAACATCTTTACATGCTCACTCAAAATATAAGAATGCGTAGACCCGTAGTCAATCAAGGAAAGCAAACTCATAGACTGTAACGAGAAATTACATGTAATCACATCCGTTTTGGTCTGCCCCTTTCGCTGAGCATAAACTCTAGCCTGACCTCCACCCTCTGGCTGAACCGCAACTACATGTGCTATATTACGTTGGCCATCATTTCTCGGCTGAAAGTTACCTCGACCGCGCCCACGGCCTCTCAGATAATCAATAACTCTAGCAGGAGCTTGAACCTGAACCGGTGTATACCCAGCCTGATGTGAACAATCATGCCTAAGGTGATCTCTAGCTCCATAGTTCCAACACGAATGAAAGTTCCCCCAACACTCACCGGTGTGATTCCTCCCGTATCTAGTACACTCGGGCAAACGCCCACCAGCTCTATGGCCCTGATGGCCTCTACAATGGTTACCACCACCACGTTTATGATCAAAATGATGCCAATTGTCTCTATGCCTCTTGGAATCACCTCTATCAAAGTTGTCGGACCTCTTCCAGGAACTAGAACCACCAGAACATTTGGTCAAACCCAAACTGTGCTCTATGTCCTTGGCCATAACGACCAAGACATTGAAGTCTGTGTAGTCCGTAGAAAAGGTGTACCTCTTTATCTCCTCACTTAACCCGTAACGAAAATGGTCACAACATTCCCTCTCAGTAGAAACTAGCTCAGACGCATACTGACTCAACCTGACAAACCGTATCTCGTACTCGCTCACTGTCAAGTTACCCTGAAGCAAAGCCATGAACTCTCTCTTCTTCTCATCAAGATAACAGGGACCCAGATACTTCTTATGAAAGGCAGACTCAAAGAACTCACAAGTGATCTCGACATCTGGCATGCCCGTAGTAATGGTGACCCACCAAGTGTAGGCATCACCCTGAAGCAGAGAAACAACACACCCAAGTCTACGTGCTCTAGTACAACCCATATGAGACAAAATACGGACAGTCTTGTCAAACCAAGCCTCGGATCTCTCGGGTGCCAACCCTCGGAACTCTCCACCTCTCAAACTGCGGAGCCTCTCAAGTGGTAAATCGGTGCCCTACCCTGAGGTTGTGCCACTTCCTGACCCCAGGCCACAGCTGCTTAAAAAGCCCTAGCTATCGCCTGAACTAACGGAGCCAAATCTATATCGGCCGGACCTTGGCCAACCTGAGGTCCTACACCCTCAGCTCTCGCCTCACCTCCCGCTTGACGAGGAGGAGAAGGAGGAGGTGGAGGATCCTGCGCCTCAACAACCGGCTCAACTCTTGGAGCTGCTGCCTGTGGTTCCTAATGAACCATCCTAGGCCTGCCTCTATGTCTCATCTCACAGCTAGCAAGATAACAACTACAAACAAACAAACACACAGGGATTAAGTTAGCAAAGGTAAGGGTCCAGCGTGCTCAAGTATTCCTTTACTCAAAATCTTTTCAAATAAGTAATAGTAGCAATGGGAACTCGACACTACGCCGCAACACAACAATCGTGCTAACACATGCTTTCAAACATCGTGCAAGCAAGCAAACATAGCAAAACATTCACCGTACAACATACACTGAGATATTGCAACATAAAAATTCAAAATTACCTCACTTACCTTCCCGAGGTCGCGGAAACCTCAGGCTCTAATACCAACAAATGTAACCCCCTCGACTCGGTCTAGCCGACAGACCGACTCGAACAGGTTACACGGGGAAAACTGAAGCAAAACCCGTTAAGGTTCCACTCCGATTAACAACCCTAGAAAAATTTTCATTAATTTATATTGTCTAAATGTATCATTTAGTCATATGTGTGAAAACAACAGCGAAAAACGATAACGAGAAGATGCAAGCAGAACGTAAGGTAATTTAAATTTACCAAGTGGCATGTTATGTCCAATTGCTTGCATTCGAAACCAAAACAATTCACAAACGATGCATACGAACTAAAAAAGGAAGCAACAAACAAACGGGACTAAAACACAACATCTGAGAACCTTTGAAGATGCCAAAAAGCCAAATACAGACATGCGTTTCGAAACAGGCTTGCCTGTTTCGATACGCGGGCCTCAATTTAAAAGTAAGACTAGGTCGTACCGATATGATCCACTTCGTTTCGGTACGGGGGTCAACAACGTCAAAGCGTTCCGGAACTCGTTCCGAAACAGTCACTCACAGAGGCAAACCGTATCGAAATGTGTACCGAAACGAGAGCTCACAGTTTCAAATCATATCGAAACGGAACCACCCTCGTTCCGATACGAGTATCCCTAGAGCTACACCCGTTCCGAAACAACCACGAGCATTTCGAAATGCCTGCACTCTGTGTGACCCTGAAAACAGTTTTCTGCATCTCCAAACCTTCCCAAACCTACCCCAAAACAACAAGAATCAAGAAACAACAACAAGCATACAATCTATATGCATTACATCCTACTTCAAGCATGATCAAACATATACACATGCATAACAAGGCCATTTCATTCAAAAAAAAAAACTTACATCCATATCACATAGCATAAACAAGGTTATATGCCTTCAAAACAACAAATAAACATTCATAAACATGGTTTACAATTCCACAACAAAAAGCATTAACAACATAAATCCAACACATAGGAGTCTAGATACACGCTCCTACAACACGTAGCATCCCCATTGCTAAACTACTACATTATTTACACTAATGATCTGCATTGTTGAAAATGAGAGCGTAAGCTAGAAGCTTAGTGAGGGAGCTCTAAAGCAAAACAACAACAATGCAGGGTTCAAGCATGACATCCTTAAGACATTTACAAGGCATACATATGCACCAACATAGCAACATAGCTAAACGTCACAAGAATGTATGAACATGGCATCTTACCTCATGTTATGCTAAACAAGATATAACAAATATCTTACACAACCACTACTCATGAACAAGTATATTGGAAACTATTAGCTTACTCGGATATGCAGATAACTTCCGTTGGGATTTTCACCCCCAACGTACTCAACAACCATTACCTTCCGGTGGGATTACACTCATCACCGTTTTCACTCATGGATGGGATTACACTCATCGTCACATGCTAACAATTTCCGGTGGAATATTACCTCACCATACTCCTCCTTGATGACTACACGTCACCAAGGCCACGCGCGAATTTGACTTTTACCGTGTGCACACTCATCCTAATGATCGACCATTTATACCTGGTAATTAACTAGTGCCAATCATACTATACAAGTCACACCATGATATCAAAATCATACAACACAACATATCCTCATAATTATACATGTAACCCCCGTAGCCCAGTCTAGACGGTTGACCCGAACTACGAAGATTACACGGGGAAAACCAAAGTCAACCCGAAAGTCAACCTTGATTAACGACCTTTTTTTTCTTTTTAGACTTGTATAGATGCACATTAACCCTATGCATTCTCTTGAGATAAGCATACTCAAAAATCACAGCAATCGGAAAACAATAAGGGACCCAATTGCACAAAATACGAATTTAGGGACCAAATTGCAAATTCTGAAAATTAAGAGGACTTTACAAATTTTTAAGTTACCATTATGAAATTAGTCATGTTTCACGCCTCTATGCCAAATTTCATCTCAAATGGACATCTCAAACTCAAGCAATTGCACATACAAGAATCGGGACTAAAACGTAAAGCTTGCAAACCTCAAAACCATTCAAATCTTATGCCCAACGGTCAAGTGTTCCGAAACGGGTCTAGGCTGTTCAGGAACACCCCTTGGCAGTAGACAAAGTGTTCAGAAACGGGTCTAGGTCGTTCAGGAACACCCCTTGGCAGTAGCCAAAGTGTTCAGAAACGGGTCTAGGCCGTTCAGGAACACCCAGGCCAAATCAAGGGCCTGTTTCGAAACAGGCAAGGGTGTTTCGAAACACCCTGCCCAGAAACAGCAGGTAGGCCTGTTTTAACACCTTTAAACCCCTTCAAACATGCTCCAAACCATTCCACAATAAATCAACAACATGCAAGCATCATACCTACCAATTTGCATCAAAATCTAGATACAAAACCACCCCTAGGTGCACCAACTCATTCAACACATCCAACACTCAATCATGTTTTTAAAACAAGAAGCATAGCATAACGACTTAAAAATAAGAAGATTCAAACGTTGCAAGCGTTAAACCACATAGTTCAAAATCATAAACCAAACTTGTCCAACATACACAATCTCATTAAACATCAACATAAGAGATTCTCCCCCCATTGCCTTTATTAACTATAGCTATTAACCGAGACATACATCTCAAGTGGAGTTCTCCTTGAATACCTTGCTTCTCGTTGTCCCAACTTCAAATATCTGCATTGATGGACAAAAAGGAGCGTAAGCACATAATGCTTAGTGAGGAATGCTCAAAACCAAAACACCATCAATGCAGCGAGTCATAAAACCTCTTTTAAAAGTAACCACCATATGACCTTAACATTCACAAGGTCCTCAAATGGAATTTTAACCACCATTATGACCTTACCATCACTCATTGGTAGTTGTATAACATCACTAACGAGATCACGGGACATACACACAAGATCCACACATGGACTTTACACCACCATTGTGATCTTACCATACACAAGGTCTTCAAATGGAATTTTAACCACCATTATGACCTTAACATAAGACCCACCCATGGACTTTTAACCACCATGGTGTTCTTAACCATCTCGTTAGTGTACTTGGATGGAGTCACCGGTACAATCACAACCACTCCACATCCAAGGCGACTTTATTCACGGTGCACCCAATCCTATAGCCGGCTAACTATATCCGATTCAAGTAACCAAGAACCACTTACATCACTTGCCAATATAACCAATTTACCACATTAATCCATTGTTTTACAAGCATAACCAAAATGCCAAAACCACCAATTACCATCATCAATCCACTGTTTTTGAAGCATTACACAAAGCCATTAAACAACATGCAACACTATGCAACAATTCCACAATTCCAATGTACAAAACCAAGGATCTCTTACCTTGAGCATCCTTCACACATGGCTTTCAAAACCAGCATTAAACCATGTTAAAATATGCTTTCAAAACAGAATTTAAAACATGCAAATCATATGCATTGCATCCAACAATCACAAGTGCTTTAAAAACCAATTCATAACACAACCAAGAGAGAAATTCTATTTACTTACTCTTGAGCTTAGCTAAGTTGTTTAGACTTAAACTAAGCTCCCAAAACCTTCAAACCTTGGTTTTAAAGCTGAAAACCCAACTTCACTCACCGATACACAAAGCAAGGCTAGCCAACAAGCCTTCCAAGCATCCGAAACCTTCAACGCCACCTCTATTGCTCATGGATCATTCTCCCCTGTTTCAAGCACATAACAACAGAGGATTAATGCATCATAATGCATTAAAACACCAGCAACACACCTAAACTCGCTGCTCTTTGCAAATCCAACATTTCGGCTACCAAACACAACCGAAATCACCTCCAAACACTTCCAAAACTTAACCCAGCCAAGATCCATCACTTCTAACCATTTTTAAACATCAATTAACATCCAAAATGATCCCAAACACGTCCTTATACCTCCAGCACTAACAAAACACCAAGATCACCCCAAAAACCACCATTTTTGTAACACCCGGGTTTAGGGGTTAGGTGAAAATAATATTATAATATCATTTTGGGCTCGGTTTTATAATTAAAATGGTTTTTAAGAATTCGGGTTTTGTTTCCAAATTAAATTAGATTAATTTGAGATATTATGTTTTGCAATTTAACCCCAAATAGCCATAGAGGGTATGCCCTTGTGAATACCCCATTTCATTAAGGGCAAAGAAGTCCTTTGAGTTTTAAATATGTCACATGTCAAATAAACACCCATTTTCTCTACTATTCATCTTCTTCTCCAAAGCCTATCAACGGGAAACCAAACTCCCTTCCACATTCACTATTCCATTTCCAAAGCCCCTCCATTTCAACTCCGAATTTAAAGGTGAAGGTAATTTTGAACTCCCCTCACCTCCCTCTTCTCAAAAGTACACTTTATTTTCGTTTTCATGAAGTTTTAAGGAAATAGAGGTTTTTGAATATTTGATTAAAAATGGTGCCTTTGTGTAGCTAAACCTAATATTTTGATTCATTATGGTTAGTTATGGTATATAGGAGTCAAATGATGTCACATATGTGAATTCCAAACGATTTTAAACAATTTTCGGAATTTGGCTTTAAAGGGGTTTTTGGGAGGTTTTAAAGTGTATTTTGGGGCTGTTTAATGTTGGTTCTTGAGGGCTGATGTTAGTGTTATATATGAGGGCTGCTTTGGGTGTGTTTGATGGTTATTTGGATGCTTGAATTGGAAGATATTGGTGGGCTTTAAGGGCAGCTCGGAAATTCTGTTTTTGGAACTTGTTTTGGGTATTGAGTGCTTGAAGTGTTGATCCGGGTTGTTTCCGTTGATGAGATATTGATTATGAATGTTTTGTTTGTGTTTGAGATTGATTAGAATCGAATTTGGGCGTCGGTGAAGCATCAGAAGAGAATCCGGGAAATTGAAGAAGGGTCGCTTGCTTGGTCTTTGAGCTTGGAAGCTTAGGTGAGTGGTTAATCGTTTAAATGGTTTTAAATTGGTTGGTTCGAGTATATGGACTAGGTTGGGCTTGGTAGACCCACCTAGAGTTAGGATTAGGGTGGTAGCCTAATCCTAAGATTGATCTAGAGCCCTTGGATGAACTTAAATGTATGAATGTATGTGCCTCGTATATGTTGTGATATGAATGCTTATATACATTGTATTATGCATGTGAGATAAGGCATGATTTGTATTGCTTAATGCATGCATGGTGTAGGTTCATGATTGTATTCATGGTGAGTACGTGCTAAGCACGGAAATGATTGAAATGAGTAATGTGGAACGAGTAAAATATTGGCACTAGTAAACTTAAATATAAATGATCGATCATTAGGATGTTAGTGTGTACACATGAGTCAAAAGTCGCGCGTGGCCTTGGTGGCGTTGAGTCACCAAGGAGGAGTACGGGTACGCCCGGAAATGGTATCTAAATATTGTCGGTGATGAGTGGAATCACATCGACGGGGCGTGAGGATGAGTGGAATCCCCTCCACGAGACCGGTGATGAGTGTAATCCCACCGTCAGGTAATGGTTGTGTTGTTGGATGTGAGTCCAACGGTTATCCGTGTATTTGAGTCTTAACTAGGTGCCAATGTTGATTGATATGTGTATCAATGTGTTGAGATATATGAGCTGATTGAATGTTTAAATGTGATTACATGTATGGTAGTGTTGAGCTCATGGTTATGGCATATATGTGATATGTTGTTCATGCAATTTATCTTGTGGACCCTTGGTATGATTGTGGTTACCTTGGCTAGATCGTGCTCGGACCCTGCAATGTTGAGGTTTGTTTTTAGAGCTTACCCTCACTAAGCATCATTGCTTACGCTCTCTTTGTTCAACATTGCAGATCCTTAGTTCGTGGGTTGCTCGGGCAAGCGGAGGGCCTCCAAGTGTGGTTTTGGCTTGATTTCATCAAGTATGGATTTCAATGTTAAACGTGTAATAGTTTAAGCAATGGGATGTGTAATGCTTTGTGGTTGATGTTGGTTGCTAGGAGCATGTTTAGACTCCTTAATATCTTGCTTTTGTATGGATGCGTTGCTATGTTGAATGCTTTGATGTGTGATGGTATGTTTTAGAATGTTTAGGTTGCCTTGTGTATGTGTGCAAGCCTTTCTTGATGTCTTGTCCCTTTTAAGGTCCTTTGTGTTCTTATGCATGCCAATATTGCATGAATTGCTCTTTAACTAGAATGCTATGTATGAGTGTTTTAGTCTATGATTGTTTGACCCCTTGACTAAATTATGTGTGCCTACATGTTTGTATATGCTTAGGTGAGTCGAAAATTGCATCTAGAGTCGTATTTGAGGTCGTTTAGTTAGCATTTGTGGTCTTGCAGTGCAGGGCGTATCAATACGCCTAAGGGCCGTATCGATACGGCCTTGCTCAGAGGACACAAGTTTGGCTGGGCGTATCGATACGTGGGGTGTATCGATACGGTCCCAACTCTCTGTAATCCTGTGGAGTTGTGGAGTGTATGGCGTATCAATACGGTGTCCAAGCGTATCGATACGGTTCAACCTAGTTGACCAAGTGGTGTTGACCGAGAAGGGCGTATTGATACGCTCGAGGGCTGTATCGATACGGTCTTCTTATGTTGACCATAGGGTGTTGACCTTGGTCAAGGCGTATCGATACCCTCTGAAGGCGTATCGATACGTCCTGTTTAAAAGAGGAAATTGTGTCGTTTTAATGTGCTGTTTTGGTTGGCCGACGCTATGATGTTTGTGTTTTCCGCTGACGTGTTTCACATAGGGCTTAATAAGGCAATTAGACAAGATTTGTTAAAAAAAATAGGGTTGCTAACCGAGGGGGAACCTCAACGGGTTTCGCTTCGGTTTTCCCCGTGTGGCCCACTCGAACCGGTTATCCGACCAGACCGGGACGAGGGGGTTACACTTGTTGGTATCAGAGCCTAAGGTTACCGAGACCTTGGGCAGGTAAGTGAGGTAAGTTTAAGTTTTTGCTTGATATGCACGGTGTTTGCTTGCTTGTAAGAATGGTTGCCTGTTGGACGAGTATGTTGCTTGTTTTATTCAAAGCATGTGTGTGTGTGAGTCCCATTGCTACTATTACATTAAAAAATGGTTTTGTTTTAGTGAGGGAACGTGCTTGAACACTTGGAAGCCTTGCCTTGCTAACCCAACTTGTATGTTTTGCTGTTGTGGTTGTAGTTAATTTTCGTGAGAGCAATGTCTAGACCGAGAGGTAGACCGAGAGTGGTTCGTCAGGAGCCACGGGTTGCGGCTCCTATTGAGCCGGCTGTCGGAGTGGAGGCTCATCTGGAAGGGCCGGTGGCTGCGGGAGTTGGCGCTCCACCACCACCTCCACCACCACCACCTCCACCACCTGGAGCTGGAGGTGAAGATGGAGTCGGAGGAGATGGACCTCAAGGTGGCCAAGGTGGCCAAGGTCCAGCTGGAATTGACATGACTCCGTTAGTGCAAGCGATAGCGGGAGCATTTCAGGCCGCAGTTGCGGGAGCTCAGGCTGCAGCTCAGCCTAGGTGTGATGATGCTAGTCTACCGTTGGAGAGGCTCCGTAGCTTGGGAGCCGAAGAGTTTAGAGGATCTACTCCGGAGAGGTCGGAGTTATGGTTGGAGAAGACAGTTCGTATCTTGGCTCAGATGGGTTGTGCGGGCGCACGTAGATTGGGTTGTGTGATCTCATTGCTTCAGGGTGATGCCTACACCTGGTGGGTCGCCATTACAGCCGGGGTTCCAGAGACAGAGATTGATTGGGAATTCTTTGAGTTTGCCTTCCGGAAGAGGTACTTAGGACCGAGGTATTTGGATGAGAAGAAGCGAGAGTTCATGGCCCTCACTCAGGGAGATGCTTCGGTGACTGATTATGAGATTCGTTTTGTTCGTCTGAGTCAGTATGCTCCATAGTTAGTGCCTACTGAGAGGGCTCGATGTGATCGCTTTAGATATGGGCTTCATGAGGAAGTTAAGAGGTATACCTTAGCTTCTGATTATTCTGACTTTGATGTCTTGGTTGCTAGAGCCAAGGACATTGAGCATAGCTTGGGGCTGACCAAGCGTTCTGGGAGATCTAGTTCTGGTAAGAGGCACAACAACTTTGATGGTAGAGATGCTAAGAGGCACAGAGGTGGCGGACATCAGTTTGATCAGAGACATGGCAGTGGCCACCATGGTAGAGGCCATCAGGGTCATAGAGGAGGAGGGCGTTTGCCCGAGTGTGCACAGTGTGGGAGGGAGCACACTGGAGAGTGCTGGGGTAACTTCCATGCTTGTTGGAATTGTGGTTCGAGGGACCACTTTAGGAGGGACTGTCCACGTCAGGTAGCTCAGGCACCGAACATTGCTCAGGCTCCTGCGAGAGGTAATGACTTTCAGAGAGGTCGTGGGCGCGGTCGTGGCTACTTCCAGCCTAGGGCTGATGCACCTAGGGGAGATGCTCAGAGGAACCTTGCTCATGTTGTGGCTGTGCAGCCAGAGGCGGGAGGGCCAGCGAGAGTTTATGCACAGAGAGAGGCCGGGAACGACACTGATGTGATAGCAGGTAATTTCGAGTTACAGTCTATGTCTTTGCTTTCTTTGGTTGATTCGGGTTCTACGCATTCCTACATTCTGAGTGAGCATGCACAGAAGTTAGATATTCCTGTAGAGATCTTAGATGTAGGTATGCATGTTACTAGCTCTTTTGGTGAGACAGTTATGGTTAGACGTATGTATAGGAGGTGTCCACTGAAGATTCAGGATCATGTGTTTTTAGTTGATATGATGGAACTTCCTTTCTACGGTTTTGATATTATATTGGGTATGGATTGGTTGGTCGAGCATCGGGCTAGTGTGGATTTTGAGACAAAGAGGATTTCTTTGAAGCTTTCTGACGACTACGAGGTAGTGGTAGTAGGCGAGAACATTAAGTTCTTGTCTAATGTGGTGTCAGATTTAGAGGCTCATAGGTTGATGGACTCTGGATGTGGGGCCTATTTAGCTTATGTTATGAATCCGGATATGAGTGAAGCTAGACCGAAAGATATCAGAACAGTGTGTGACTTTCCAGATGTATTTCCTGAAGAGTTGCCGGGTTTGCCTCCTGACAGAGATGTTGAGTTTGTGATTGAGACAGTTTCAGGGTCTAACCCAGTTTCGATAGCTCCGTACCGTATGGCTCCGAAAGAGTTAAAAGAATTGAAGAGTCAGTTGCAAGAGTTATTAGACCGTGGTTTCATTAGGCCTAGTAGTTCTCCGTGGGGTGCTCCCGTGTTGTTTGTGAAAAAGAAAGATGGTAGTATGCGCATGTGCATTGACTATAGACAGTTGAATCAGATGACTGTGAAGAACAAGTATCCGTTGCCTCGCATAGATGATTTGTTTGATCAGTTGAGAGGTGCTTCAGTATTCTCGAAAATAGATTTGAGATCCGGGTACTATCAGTTGAAAGTGAAAGAGTGTGACGTTCTGAAGACAGCTTTTAGGACTAGGTATGGTCACTATGAGTTTCTTGTGATGCCATTTGGGCTCACGAATGCACCGGCAGCATTCATGGACATGATGAACAGAATTTTCAGAGACTATCTAGACCGGTTTGTGGTTGTCTTCATTGATGATATACTTGTGTACTCGAAGACAGAAAAAGAGCATGATGAGCACTTGAGATTTGTTTTACAGAGATTGTTGAGCAATCAGTTGTATGCGAAGCTTAGTAAGTGTGAGTTCTGGATTCGAGAGGTTGTGTTTCTTGGCCATGTTGTTTCGGCCGAAGGTATCCGAGTTGATCCATCGAAGATTGAGGCTATTGTTGAGTGGAAACAACCTAAGTCCGTGACTGAGATTAGGAGTTTCCTAGGATTAGCCGGTTACTATAGGAGGTTTGTTGATGGCTTCTCTAGAGTAGCTGCTCCTTTGACTAAATTGTTGCAAAAGGGAGTTAAGTTTGAATGGTCAGATGCAAGACAGAAGGCTTTTGAGAAATTGAAAGAAGCTTTGACGAATGCTCCAGTGTTAGTGCAACCCGTTTCAGGTAAGGAGTTTGTGATCTACAGTGATGCTTCCTACGTAGGCTTAGGATGTGTTCTGATGCAAGATAGGAGAGTTGTTTCTTATGCTTCTAGACAGTTGAAGATTCATGAGAAGAACTACCCTACTCATGACATAGAGCTAGCCGCAGTTGTATTTGCATTGAAGATTTGGTGTCACTATTTGTATGGTGAGAAGTGTATAGTTTACACCGATCACAAGAGCTTGAAGTACTTGATGACACAGAAAGAGTTGAATTTGAGACAGAGAAGATGGCTAGAGCTGTTGAAAGATTATGATTTGACCATTGAATACCATCCGGGTAAAGCAAATGTAGTAGCCGATGCCTTGAGTAGAAAAGTGGCCGTTGAGTTGAGAGCTATGTTTGCTAGGTTGAGTGTGTCCGATGATGGTGGTCTGATCACCGAGTTGCAAGTGAAGCCTTCTTTGATTCAGTTGATTAGAGAGAAGCAGTTGCAAGATGTAAGCCTAGTTCCCCATGTTCAAGACATAGCCGAAGGAAGACCGACTGAGTATAGTTTCAGTGGTGAGAGTTTGTTGTGCTTTAGAGATAGAATTGTTGTACCGGAAGATGTTGAGCTGAGACGTCAGATTTTGAGTGAAGCACATTCGAGTCCCTTTTCTATGCATCCGGGTAGTACCAAGATGTACCGAGATTTGAAGAATGATTACTCTTGGGTTGGTTTGAAAAGAGATGTAGCCGAATATGTGAGCCGTTGCATGGTTTGTCAGAGAGTGAAGGCGGAACATCAGGTTCCGTCAGGTTTACTACAGCCTTTGAAGATTCCGGAATGGAAATGGGAGAGGATCACCATGGATTTTGTATCGGGGTTGCCTTTGTCTCCTTCGAAGAAGAATTCAGTTTGGGTGATTGTTGACAGGTTCACCAAGTGTGCTCACTTCTTAGCAGTGAACACTACGGATTCCTTAGACAAGTTGGCAAACTTGTACATTCGTGAGATTGTGAGACTTCATGGAGTTCCGAAGTCTATAGTTTCAGATAGGGATCCTAGATTCACCTCGAGGTTCTGGAATTGCTTGCATAGTGCTTTGGGTAGTCGTCTACATTTCAGCACGTCTTATCATCCGCAGTCCGATGGGCAGTCAGAGCGAGTGATACAGATTCTAGAAGATATGCTTCGTTGTTGTGTGATTGATTTTCAGGGTTCATGGGAGAAACACTTACCGTTAGTTGAGTTTGCTTACAACAACAGTTACCAGTCTAGTATACAGATGGCACCTTATGAGGCTTTGTATGGTAGACGGTGTAGGACTCCGATTTGCTGGGCTGAGACAGGTCAGAGATTGTTACCTATGCCAGACTTGCTTAAAGGAACCACAGAAAAAGTGAAGTTGATTTGTGACCGCTTGAAAGCAGCTTCCGATCGCCAGAAGTCTTATGCAGACTTGAAGAGGAAAGAGGTTGAGTACTCAGTGGGTGAGAAAGTATTCCTGAAGGTATCTCCGTGGAAGAAGGTAATGAGGTTTGGCCGGAAAGGCAAGTTGAGTCCGAGGTTCATTGGTCCGTATGAGATAGTTGAGCGGATTGGGCCCGTAGCTTATCGTTTGAGGTTACCTTCTGAGTTAGAAAGGATTCATGATGTCTTTCATGTGTCTATGCTTAGGAGATATAGATCGGATCCTTCTCATGTGATGCCCGTTGAGGAGATAGAGTTAAATCCGGATTTGTCCTATAATGAAGAGCCCGTTGAGATACTTGCTTCTGATAGCAAGGTGTTGCGTGGCAAGACCATAGAGTTGGTCAAGGTGTTGTGGAGACATAGAGGTGTGGAGGAGGCCACGTGGGAGAGGAAAGCGGATATGGTTGAGCAGTTTCCGTATCTATTTCCACCAGGTAATTTCGGGGACGAAATTCCTTAAGTGGGGGAGAGTTGTAACACCCGGGTTTAGGGGTTAGGTGAAAATAATATTATAATATCATTTTGGGCTCGGTTTTATAATTAAAATGGTTTTTAAGAATTCGGGTTTCGTTTCCAAATTAAATTAGATTAATTTGAGATATTATGTTTTGCAATTTAACCCCAAATAGCCATAGAGGGTATGCCCTTGTGAATACCCCATTTCATTAAGGGCAAAGAAGTCCTTTGAGTTTTAAATATGTCACATGTCAAATAAACACCCATTTTCTCTACTATTCATCTTCTTCTCCAAAGCCTATCAACGGGAAACCAAACTCCCTTCCACATTCACTATTCCATTTCCAAAGCTCCTCCATTTCAACTCCGAATTTAAAGGTGAAGGTAATTTTGAACTCCCCTCACCTCCCTCTTCTCAAAAGTACACTTTATTTTCGTTTTCATGAAGTTTTAAGGAAATAGAGGTTTTTGAATATTTGATTAAAAATAGTGCCTTTGTGTAGCTAAACCTAATATTTTGATTCATTATGGTTAGTTATGGTATATAGGAGTCAAATGATGTCACATATGTGAATTCCAAACGATTTTAAACAATTTTCGGAATTTGGCTTTAAAGGGGTTTTTGGGAGGTTTTAAAGTGTATTTTGGGGCTGTTTAATGTTGGTTCTTGAGGGCTGATGTTAGTGTTATATATGAGGGCTGCTTTGGGTGTGTTTGATGGTTATTTGGATGCTTGAATTGGAAGATATTGGTGGGCTTTAAGGGCAGCTCGGAAATTCTGTTTTTGGAACTTGTTTTGGGTATTGAGTGCTTGAAGTGTTGATCCGGGTTGTTTCCGTTGATGAGATATTGATTATGAATGTTTTGTTTGTGTTTGAGATTGATTAGAATCAAATTTGGGCGTCGGTGAAGCATCGGAAGAGAATCCGGGAAATTGAAGAAGGGTCGCTTGCTTGGTCTTTGAGCTTGGAAGCTTAGGTGAGTGGTTAATCGTTTAAATGGTTTTAAATTGGTTGGTTCGAGTATATGGACTAGGTTGGGCTTGGTAGACCCACCTAGAGTTAGGATTAGGGTGGTAGCCTAATCCTAAGATTGATCTAGAGCCCTTGGATGAACTTAAATGTATGAATGTATGTGCCTCGTATGTGTTGTGATATGAATGCTTATATACATTGTATTATGCATGTGAGATAAGGCATGATTTGTATTGCTTAATGCATGCATGGTGTAGGTTCATGATTGTATTCATGGTGAGTACGTGCTAAGCACGGAAATGATTGAAATGAGTAATGTGGAACGAGTAAAATATTGGCACTAGTAAACTTAAATACAAATGATCGATCATTAGGATGTTAGTGTGTACACATGAGTCAAAAGTCGCGCGTGGCCTTGGTGGCGTTGAGTCACCAAGGAGGAGTACGGGTACGCCCGGAAATGGTATCTAAATATTGTCGGTGATGAGTGGAATCCCATCGACGGGGCGTGAGGATGAGTGGAATCCCCTCCGCGAGACCGGTGATGAGTGTAATCCCACCGTCAGGTAATGGTTGTGTTGTTGGATGTGAGTCCAACGGTTATCCGTGTATTTGAGTCTTAACTAGGTGCCAATGTTGATTGATATGTGTATCAATGTGTTGAGATATATGAGCTGATTGAATGTTTAAATGTGATTACATGTATGGTAGTGTTGAGCTCATGGTTATGGCATATATGTGATATGTTGTTCATGCAATTTATCTTGTGGACCCTTGGTATGATTGTGGTTACCTTGGCTAGATCGTGCTCGGACCCTGCAATGTTGAGGTTTGTTTTTAGAGCTTACCCTCACTAAGCATCATTGCTTACGCTCTCTTTGTTCAACATTGCAGATCCTTAGTTCGTGGGTTGCTCGGGCAAGCGGAGGGCCTACAATTGTGGTTTTGGCTTGATTTCATCAAGTATGGATTTCAATGTTAAACGTGTAATAGTTTAAGCAATGGGATGTGTAATGCTTTGTGGTTGATGTTGGTTGCTAGGAGCATGGTTAGACTCCTTAATATCTTGCTTTTGTATGGATGCGTTGCTATGTTGAATGCTTTGATGTGTGATGGTATGTTTTAGAATGTTTAGGTTGCCTTGTGTATGTGTGCAAGCCTTTCTTGATGTCTTGTCCCTTTTAAGGTCCTTTGTGTTCTTATGCATACCAATATTGCATGAATTGCTCTTTAACTAGAATGCTATGTATGAGTGTTTTAGTCTATGATTGTTTGACCCCCTTGACTAAATTATGTGTGCCTACATGTTTGTATATGCTTAGGTGAGTCGAAAATTGCATCTAGAGTCGTATTTGAGGTCGTTTAGTTAGCATTTGTGGTCTTGCAGTGCAGGGCGTATCGATACGCCTAAGGGCCGTATCGATACGGCCTTGCTCATAGGACACAAGTTTGGCTGGGCGTATCGATACGTGGGGTGTATCGATACGGTCCCAACTCTCTGTAATCCTGTGGAGTTGTAGAGTGTATGGCGTATCGATACGGTGTCCAAGCGTATCGATACGGTTCAACCTAGTTGACCAAGCGGTGTTGACCGAGAAGGGCGTATCGATACGCTCGAGGGCTGTATCGATACGGTCTTCTTATGTTGACCATAGGGTGTTGACCTTGGTCAAGGCGTATCGATACCCTCTGAAGGCGTATCGATACGTCCTGTTTAAAAGAGGAAATTGTGTCGTTTTAATGTGCTGTTTTGGTTGGCCGACGCTATGATGTTTGTGTTTTCCGCTGACGTGTTTCACATAGGGCTTAATAAGGCAATTAGACAAGATTTGTTAAAAAAAATAGGGTTGCTAACCGAGGGGGAACCTCAACGGGTTTCGCTTCGGTTTTCCCCGTGTGGCCCACTTGAACCGGTTATCCGACCAGACCGGGATGAGGGGGTTACAATTTTCACAAGTAGAAACTTAGGAAAATCAACCTATCCGGGATTGCATTGATTAAACCTCAATTTCTCATCAAATATAAATCCATTTTACATTAAAAACACATATCAAAACAGTACCCAACCATTTCATACGAATTTCATCACAAATTAACCAAATCTTGCATTTTAAAGCCAAGATCAAGAACACAATTGTAAAACCTTTAATAAAACACAAATCAAGGATTGAGAACTTGGGAATTTCAGTAAAGAACTGAGAATTTAGAGGAGAAGGATGTTCATACCTCTAAACTTGAGTTTCTCCCTTTTTGGAACCACAATTCTTGAAAATCCAATAAGCAAATGCTAAGGTTTTGTTGTAGAATTGATTAGAGATCAAATGAGGATTGAAATCTAATCTTTAGTTGTCAAAATCAGAGAGAATTTTGCTGGAGAAATGTGTTTGAGTTGAGAGAAAAGAAAATGGAAATTTAGAGAAAAGTTAGTTAAAATGCCAAAATATCTTTTCCCTCCTTTTGCACTTAATTAAAAACCATTAATTAAATTGATTAATATTCAGAAAAATCTGGAGAAACTCTTTTGGGTAAATAGCTCCTTAAAGATTCAAAGTTTCAATCCTTTTTAAAACAGTCACCCATTTTTCAAAAATTACATTTTGGTCACTAACCCAAAATGTCACTCTTCCAAACCTCATTTTGTAAAATTGATTTCACCTTTCTCTTGTATATAATAAAAGAAGATTTTAAGACATTTTTCCATATTTTTAATGCAACCCGAACTAGGCTTTCCTAAATTCACCCTTTTATATTCGAACCGCAACCCGACCGGTCCGGTCCAAACCCAAAACTTCTAAGCCCAAAATTGGGGTGTTACAACTCTCCCCCCTTAAGAAATTTCGTCCTCGAAATTTCAACTGGCGAAAAGAGAACAACCAAACTTCTCAAAGCAACACACAAGGCAACACAAGAGACTTAACCACCACTGAACACTCTCCTCACAAAACTCCACCCAAACACAACACCACCACATACTATTCACGAATTCCAGAACACTCAAATGTTAACCACATCTTAACCTTTCACACTTCCGGACTGCACACAGCCCCAACAACAACCTAAAGAACCTCCAAACTTTTACTACATACACCACCTTAACTCATAACTCCCAAAACTTGTTCACACAGTGACACCACCCAATCCAGTTCAGCCACCATGTGACCCACAACCTTCACTGCTTCTAAAACTCCTTGCAAAACTACTCAACCTCTTCCAAAGGTTACTACATCAAGCAAGAATTCCTAAGCATCAACTGTTTACCCAAACTTCTCAACGTATTGCTGACATTCCTTCACATCCGCCGCTATCATTACCATAACGATTCACCAGGACTACTCACCTAACACCCGAAAATCACATCAGAAAACCCCAACCTTGACTCCGCCAGCCGTTCCATACACCACTAGCTGTCTTCAGACGGAATTTACTTATTCACAACCAGCCAACCACTTCTCACAAGAACCCGTCCAACCAACCTTGGCCTTTGATCTTACATTGCCTTTCCATTACAAGCTTTGACTAGAACACTTGCCTTACCAGGACACCGCCCATTCTATACATACATAAGATTACGAAACTTCTATTCTCCAGGCTAACCCTTTTCTACAACCCACAACACAACCTCTTCTCAACTCCTCAAAGGTTGCTACGAACCACCACCAACAAAAACAACCCTTTTACTACAACATCAATGCCAAGATACCTCAGCACTCTAGAACACATCCACTAACTTACTACATCACTTAACACCAAGAAACTACCACTTCTACCAGCTAATCACAACCACTTTGACTGATTCTAACTCGAACGGTAATCTCCTCACCACCATACCGCTAAACTCATTAAGCGCCAAACACCTTCCTTCCACCAACATGCTATACCGCACTCACCATTACGGTCAGCCCGCTTAATACCCTCCATTACTCCAAACATTCTCCTAGTACCGAAACAACTTTCAAAACCCATCATCCAACCTAACCCTATCCCAACACTAACGGACCCGATTAACTATCAGCGAGTGTGAACGTTCGTATGCATGGTCACCAATATGCCCTATCAATGCCTGATGTACATGCATGCAAAACCTCTAATGTCATGTCACATGTATGCATGGACCAGTACATATATAATATAGTATATAACAAATGATTTTAACTGTGCATGTACGTCGGTTCACACCCACCAATCACATCCTCAGAATCCACCTAAAAACAACCTCCTATCTCACTTCTAACTTAACCACCTCCATCATTCTAACAACCCATTATCCACAAGATACTCACTAATGCCCTCTTCACACTAAAGTTGTTTTCAAAACAACACCAACTACTACCCCAAACATGCTAGCAACGAGACCATACCCACTACGCAAGGAAATATCAACTGAAACCAAACTAAGATACTAGAGCAAAAGTTACTTAACAAGGTTACCTGTAAACACCTCACTACCCCGGAGCTTCAACAGACGAGCTCTCTTCCTCGTAGAACCATCATTCTCCAGCCGCACTGCTGCAGCATCAGCTACCACATTAAGTTCATCACCATCTCCCTGCGGTACAGAACCCTGACTACCCCGAGCCAACTTCAAACAATTACGTCTCAAATGTCCAACAGACCCGCAATTCTAACAAGATTCATTCTGCAAGCTCCTCACACCTTTCTGCCCTTCCTCCCTTCTTCGAACCTTGTCTTGGCCGTGCCCACGACCCTTCAGAGACCCTTCTGCTACCACTGAAGCTGATCTCACCACTTGAGGACAATCCCGCTTCACATGTTCTATAGAACCACAGTTCCAACAAACTCCTGCGCCCCAACAACCTCCAACATGGCGCCTTCCACAACGGTCACACACTGGTAGCTGAGCTTCCACTCCTTGATCATGCAGCACTTGCCCCATATTTGCACTACCACCCAGACTTCGATTCAAGCAAAACCTTCTATCACGTAGCCTCTTACACCGACCGCTCCGGAGGTCAGTACCCACAGCTCTCTTGCTTAAACTTTTCTCACCTTCATAAGCTGAAACCACACCCTCACATTGTTTAACCCTTGGGAATTTCTCTCCAAGATACCTTTCATAAAAGGCAGACACAAAGAAGTCCCAATCTACATCGTGGATATTCGATGCCACCGCCACAGATGTCCACCAGGCACAGGCGTCCTCCAACATCAATGAGACAACACTTCCCAGCTTACAAGCACAGTCACAACCTTCCTGATCCAAAATCAGAATTACACTGGCCAACCAAGCCTCGAACGTCTCAGGTGTCGAACCATGATACTCCACAGCTCCCAAATCATACAAACGTTGTTTCGACAAACTCGCACATCCCACAGTCGGAACGTCTACAGGCCTCACTTTCGCCACAGCCTGAGATGTTCCCAACACCTCTTGAACAAAAGGTGATGAACTCTTCATCACAGAACCAGCTTCTTCCTCCTGTCTCACTACCTCAACTCCAGGCACTGTAGGCTGAAACGAAACACCTCCACCAAAAGGTGAATTCCATGCCTTAACAACCTGCTCTAAAGCAGCAACCATCTCACCTAACTGCCATTCTCTCATCGATTTCACCATGCTATTAACAACAAGATCTCATAACAAAACAAACAAAACGATCAGGCCAGCTTCAAGCAAGGATTCAAGACTCCAATAACAACATAACACAATAGCTATAATAATAAGGCAATGGGTATCCCGAATTCTCCCCTTTTTCATGACATAACAGTCAATAAAAACACATGGATATCACAACATCGAGCATATCAATCAACATACTTCGATCATGCTCTCATCAAACAACATTCACTCGCAACAGCATATCATCAACATATCATATCCATTACACTTTCATCATTCACAAAATCAGCTCACATCACCAGCATATCATCAGCACAAATTCACATCAGCTCAAAGAAGATTCTCAATCAAAAAGCATGCTAAAAACATCAACAACTCGTTCACAGACACACATTTCAACCGACTTTCAACCACACATCAGAATAAACATCAAACACATATTACAACAATTTACCACTTCCCCAAGCATTCACAACTCAGCTCTGATACCACCAAATGTAACCCCCGTAGCCCAGTCTAGACGGTTGACCCGAACTACGAAGATTACACGGGGAAAACCAAAGTCAACCCGAAAGTCAACCTTGATTAACGACCCTTTTTTTTCTTTTTAGACTTGTCTAGATGCACATTAACCCTAGGCATTCTCTTGAGATAAGCATACTCAAAAATCACAGCAATCGGAAAACAATAAGGGACCCAATTGCACAAAATATGAATTTAGGGACCAAATTGCAAATTCTGAAAATTAAGAGGAATTTACCAATTTTTAAGTTACCATTGTGAAATTAGTCATGTTTCACGCCTCTCTGCCAAATTTCATCTCAAACGGACATCTCAAACTCAAGCAATTGCACATACAAGAATCGGGACTAAAACGTAAAGCTTGCAAACCTCAAAACCATTCAAATCTTATGCCCAACGGTCAAGTGTTCCGAAACGGGTCTAGGCCGTTCAGGAACACCCCTTGGCAGTAGCCAAAGTGTTCAGAAACGGGTCTAGGCCGTTCAGGAACACCCCTTGGCAGTAGCCAAAGTGTTCAGAAACGGGTCTAGGCCGTTCAGGAACACCCAGGCCAAATTAAGGGCCTGTTTCGAAACATGCAAGGGTGTTTCGAAACACCCTGCCCAGAAACAGCAGGTAGGCCTGTTTTAACACCTTTAAACCCCTTCAAACATGCTCCAAACCATTCCACAATAAATCAACAACATGCCAAGCATCATACCTACCAATTTGCATCAAAATCTAGATACAAAACCACCCCTAGGTGCACCAACTCATTCAACACATCCAACACTCAATCATGCTTTTAAAACAAGAAGCATAGCATAACGACTTAAGAATAAGAAGATTCAAACGTTGCAAGCGTTAAACCACATAGTTCAAAATCATAAACCAAACTTGTCCAACATACACAATCTCATTAAACATCAACATAAGAGATTCTCCCCCCCATTGCCTTTATTATCTATAGCTATTAACCGAGACATACATCTCAAGTGGAGCTCTCCTTGAATCCCTTTCTTCTCGCTGTCCCAACTTCAAATATCTGCATTGATGGACAAAAAGGAGCGTAAGCACATAATGCTTAGTGAGGAATGCTCAAAACCAAAACACCATCAATGCAGTGAGTCATAAAACCTCTTTTAAAAGTAAACACAATTCGATAAACCAAAGCAATGTTTGAAACCCTTTTAACAACATGCTTAAAATCATGCATTGCTCAAACGTGAGAACCAACCCTTAGCTTAGAAAAGCTAAGTAATTCACTTCAAAGCACAGCCTTGCAAAACCATCAATTTAACCATTCCATGCATGAACATCATATGCAAAGTTAAATACAAAATCCTTGGAAAACACTTCCACTTCACATCATACTTTTCTCATACATTGAAAATCTTTTCAAAGCAAGAAACCTTTAAAAACCACTTACTCATTCAATCTATCTCATGCATTAAACAAATGCAACATATGAACCACAAAATCAACATTTGCATTTCATGCCTTTAAAAACAAGTCTTCGCAAGACTTCAATGCACTAAAGAGATTTCATGCACACATGCACCATTCTCATTAGAAAATAAACTCTTGTTCAAGCTAACAAGTAAACATGCATTCATAGAACATTACACACTTCTCATGCAACCATGCATCATTTCAAGCATCTCAAGCTTCATCACATTCAAGAACATTATATTGGCTTCCAAGTGACAATTCACAACCCATCATAACGCAAGACACAATCGGATACGCGGATTACAAGCATTGTCCCCACGCTTCATACACACTACCAATCTCAAGGTCCCCAAATGGAATTTAAACCACCATTATGACCTTACCATACACAAGGTCCTCATATGGACTTTTAACCACCATATGACCTTAACATTCACAAGGTCCTCAAATGGAATTTTAACCACCATTATGACCTTACCATCACTCATTGGTAGTTGTATAACATCACTAACGAGATCACGGGACATACACACAAGATCCACACATGGACTTTACACCACCATTGTGATCTTACCATACACAAGGTCTTCAAATGGAATTTTAACCACCATTATGACCTTAACATAAGACCCACCCATGGAATTTTAACCACCATGGTGTTCTTAACCATCTCGTTAGTGTACTTGGATGGAGTCACCGGTACAATCACAACCACTCCACATCCAAGGCGACTTTATTCACGGTGCACCCAATCCTATAGCCGGCTAACTATATCCGATTCAAGTAACCAAGAACCACTTACATCACTTGCCAATATAACCAATTTACCACATTAATCCATTGTTTTACAAGCATAACCAAAATGCCAAAACCACCAATTACCATCATTAATCCACTGTTTTTGAAGCATTACACAAAGCCATTAAACAACATGCAACACTATGCAACAATTCCATAATTCCAATGTACAAAACCAAGGATCTCTTACCTTGAGCATCCTTCACATATGGCTTTCAAAACCAGCATTAAACCATGCTAAAATATGCTTTCAAAACAGAATTTAAAACATGCAAATCACATGCATTGAATCCAACAATCACAAGTGCTTTAAAAACCAATTCATAACACAACCAAGAGAGAAATTCTATTTACTTACTCTTGAGCTTAGCTAAGTTGTTTAGACTTAAACTAAGCTTCCAAAACCTTCAAACCTTGGTTTTAAAGCTGAAAACCCAACTTCACTCACCGATACACAAAGCAAGGCTAGCCAACAAGCCTTCCAAGCATCCGAAACCTTCAACGCCACCTCTATTGCTCACGGATCATTCTCCCCTGTTTCAAGCACATAACAACAGAGGATTAATGCATCATAATGCATTAAAACACCAGCAACACACCTAAACTCGCTGCTCTTTGCAAATCCAACATTTCGGCTACCAAACACAACCGAAATCACCTCCAAACACTTCCAAAACTTAACCCAGCCAAGATCCATCACTTCTAACCATTTTTAAACATCAATTAACATCCAAAATGATCCCAAACACGTCCTTATACCTCCAGTACTAACAAAACACCAAGATCACCCCAAAAACCACCATTTTCACAAGTAGAAACTTAGGAAAATCAACCTATCCGGGATTGCATTGATTAAACCTCAATTTCTCATCAAATATAAATTCATTTTACATTAGAAACACATCTCAAAACAGTACCCAACCATTTCATACGAATTTCATCACAAATTAACCAAATCTTGCATTTTAAAGCCAAGATCAAGAACACAATTGTAAAACATTTAATAAAACACAAATCAAGGATTGAGAACTTGGGAATTTCAGTAAAGAACTGAGAATTTAGAGGAGAAGGACGTTCATACCTCTAAACTTGAGTTTCTCCCTTTTTGGAACCACAATTCTTGAAAATCCAACAAGCAAATGCTAAGGTTTTGTTGTAGAATTGATTAGAGATCAAATGAGGATTGAAATCTAATCTTTAGTTGTCAAAATCAGAGAGAATTTTGCTGGAGAAATGTGTTTGGGTTGAGAGAAAAGTTGAGAGAAAAGAAAATGGAAATTTAGAGAAAAGTTAGTTAAAATGCCAAAATATCTTTTCCCTCCTTTTGCACTTAATTAAAAACCATTAATTAAATTGATTAATATTCAGAAAATTCTGGAGAAACTCTTTTGGGTAAATAGCTCCTTAAAGATTCAAAGTTTCAATCCTTTTTAAAACAGTCACCCAGTTTTCAAAAATTACATTTTGGTCACTAACCCAAAATGTCACTCTTCCAAACCTCATTTTGTAAAATTGATTTCACCTTTCTCTTGTATATAATAAAAGAGGATTTTAAGACATTTTTCCATATTTTTAATGCAACCCGAACTAGGCTTTCCTAAATTCACCCTTTTATATTCGAACCGCAACCCGACCGGTCCGGTCCAAACCCAAAACTTCTAAGCCCAAAATTGGGGTGTTACAATACATCATCAATATGTATATCAACATGCATAAACAAACACATACTTCACAAGTCCACATTATGCACATTAAGCAAAACTCGTAAAGCACACAAGAGATTAAGCTACCAACTTAATCTTTACCTTGGATTGGCCTACCAAGCACAATCCAATACCACAACCACACACTTGAACCAATTTAAAGCCATTTTAAATAATCCACTCACCGAACTCCCTGAAGCAAATCGAGAAAGCCGAATCAAGCCTCCAAACTTCCCGGAATCGAGCCTGAAGCTTCTCCAATGATTTCCCTTGATTCTAATCAACCAAAAACAACACATTACTACACAATTCATCCACAAAACCTCTATCACAAATCAAACTACAACCACAAGACCATTTCTCTACATTTCCAAGCCAAAACTAACACCAAAAACCTCATTTTTGAACGTACATTCAACCCAGCAGAAACCCACTGATCTCAACACCCAAACCATAATTAAACACCTTCAAAACGACCCTCAAGCATCATTATATCATCAGCCCTACTCTCCTACACCAAACTACCTCAAAAACCCAAGTTTTGAACCTTTCAAAATACGCACAAAAATCCATTTCGGGATTTTCATCAAAACCCCGCCATTTTGAAATATAATACACTTAAGGGCAAGATTAAAACGTAAATAAACTTGGCAAATCAAAAGCTACATGAAAACCCATTAAAGCTCCAACCTTTTTCTTAAACTTTTGAAAACATGAACAACTCCAAAATGAAGCTCATGAAAATCTAAAACTATGTAAACGTTTGGAATGATGAGGAGAAGTAAAAAATGCTCTTACAGTAGCTATTGCGGCAATAATTATTTTCAGCCTTAGTTTTATTACCGAGAAGATTTTATGTAGTATTACCTCTGTCGATGGTAATACCCTAAGTTAAATATTATTAACTCCTATATGTCTATAGAGATGTTTTTCAATAATTAACTTGGAAAAGTTCTAATCTTTACTCCTAAGGGATAGATTCACTCCCGAAGTAAGCTCATCTACTTGAACATCTTCTGTCGAAGCTTCTCACCTTAGTACCTAGCAATTAATCGTTATCTCTTAAGTATGTTAAGATATTAAGGGATAATAGGTATGGAATGCCAACTGTCATATGACAAACAATTGAAGAAAATTAAGCATTAGCAAGATAGACAAAAATGTCAAAGCTTCAATTATTAAAAGATGAAAAATAGTTGAGCGTTCATAGCAAAAACATCCCCAACAAACTTAAGAAATGTTGGTAAAGAAAAGCGTTAATAATCCAAGAAAATAAAATGAAACAGTAAAATAAAATAGATACTGATTTATCATTAAAATGAACACATCATAAAATTAAAATACAATAATATTCGAATTATAAATAAAATATTAAGACAATAAATTGAAATCGTTTACTTGTGTTGAGGCCTGTGTAACACATAGTTTCCTTAAGACAGATTCATCCGCTCTTATGGTGCTTAAGTAACGTTGGATGTCTATCTCCTAGGATACAACAACAAACGTTCACTGCAAGCAGCACAACTTCAGTGAACTAGGCAAATTCAACCATGCCTTCTTCTATCACCATAACAGAGTAAATTTGAGAGAAGAAAAAAAAGATAGAATGTTTTTGGTATATTTGAAAAGAGAGAACTAGCAAACTATTTATAGTAGGAAGAGACATATGAAGAGACTCGAAGGAATTAATGGAGCAGATGAAGAGTTTTCAAGATTTAATTTCAATAATTAAATCAAGATTTAATTTGAACAATTAAATTCAAAACTTGTCTTTGGAATATCAAAACACATTTTGTTGAGAAAATTATTTTTCCATGGGCTAACAAAAAAAATCGGCAGGTCCACTAAGGCCTAATCGGTCCGGACATTCGTATCGCCTGCGTTGTGCAAGTTACTCCCAACCCTTGTTGGCTTACACATTTACGAACCAAGAAGTTAGTTCTTGATTATAACATCTTCGAAACTCCCATACATTTCTTATGTTGGATAGAGTGTTTTAAGTACTACATTTTCTCAACAATATTTCTAAGTAACTCACTTTGAGCATCAATTTCTCATTCATCATACAACCAATTTCAGCATATTATATATCATTTTAAGGTCTTGTGGAGTAAAATACAAACCATAATGTTTATTATTAAAAACTCCAAATTTAACAATACTTAATTTGTCTCAAAGTCACTAAATATCCATTATTTTCCAACAATCCCCACATGAATGAAATTGATAGATCAATGACATGAAGTGGTGATAGATTCTACGTTTGATATTTGCATAGGATAGGCAGGCGTGAACCCTTGGACCTTCCCTTATGAAAGCATATTTACTTTACTGGCTGACCAGTAGACACGATGTACTTGAACTGTTCTGTCGTTTGCGTAAACGATAATATACTTCACACGAATACCTAACTGGAAAAGCTATGATTCTCATGGGTATGTTCATATGGCCGTGAACATCTCCTGGTTCTGCAAGAGTTTTAAGAGAACTATGCCCCAATAGTCTCTTTGAAGCGGCCCCACTTCACTCTCACATAGGTGACTTATGTTGTTTGACTCACCGAAACACACAGTGGTCATTAAAAGCATTGCTTAGCCTATTCCATTTTTACCACTATTTACATCATAGGAATGGACTTGAGAGAAGAACCCCCACAATGATCGCACAAGTCTATGTAAGTAGGTTGTCCGTTTGAACCTAGATCTTCGGATCTCTAGTCAACTAGGTAGAGATTTCCTTCATATAGCGCCTTAAATTTTCCTAGGCTTTAGTTACATTCCTTTCGATGTTTTCTTAACCTAATCTCGATTTAACCCTTTTGGTTAGTGGATCTGCAACATTATCCTTTGAACTTACAAAATCAATAGAGATAACTTTATTTGAGATAAGTTGTCTAATAGTATTATGTCGACGATGCATATGTCTCAACTTACTATTATAAATAAGCTTTGTGCTCTACCAATTTTTTCTTGGTCATCACAATGTATGTATATTGTGGGCACATGCTTTGGTCATTCAAGAATATCCTCCAAAAAATTTTGAAGCCATCCGGCTTCTTCTCTAAACTTGTCTAGAACTACAAACTCATATCTCATTATGAATCTGGTTTAACCGTTTGTCTTGAGGATTTTCATCCACTTGTGCCTGTGATATCTTGAATATCATTATTCCAACTGGCATCAGAGTATCCTTCTAAGCAATACGATCTCCCACTTTGTCAATATTTTGACCTTTACTCTTGAACAGATCTTGGCTCGTGTCTATTGGAGTTCTAGATATACCAGAATTATCCTTGCCAAATTTCTCAAGAATTTGTACACATAGTGTGACTATATGAGACTTTCATGTGACCGTTTGATTTGGGTGTCCAAAATCGTTTCGTCTAATCTCATATCTTTCATGTCAAATCTTGAATTTAACATGTCATATATTTTACCATTTCATTGTTGCTTCCAATAATGAGTATGTCAACAACATACTTGCATAGAATAATATATTTAATGTCGGTAATTTTGACATAAACACATTTGTCACACTCATTAATCTTGAAGTCATTTGTCATCATGACACTACCGAACTTCCCATGTCATTGCTTTGGTGATGAGGTTGTTACCTTTGTAAGACACCCCACATTTTTAAGTACTAGTAGGAATGGTTTATTCCCTTCTATAACTCATATGGTGTCTTATCTCTTTAATTGTGAGAAACCTTATTTAAAAGATAATTAGTCGATTTAACAACTTCCCCCCACATGTTAGGCACATTATGGTACCAACGTTACTCATATAGAGCTTCTCTTCATCTTATGGCAATTAAAGCATTTCTCATGAAATTTTCTTCTTGAGCACACAACCCTTTTTTATCTCAGATAAGACCGTTTCTACGGTTTGTTTTCTTTGAAGTCCTTTTTTACTTTTATTATGTTTCCCCTGGCAATATTCGCTTTAACAACATTTGAAGGTGGTAACAACTTTTACCTTATCCTCTATAATAATAGAAGGATCATCCTTCAGATATTTGACCAAGTTTATCATGGTCAAATACGCAACATCTTTGTTGCCACGTTTTGGAATTCCTTCCAATGAATTTCATTAATTTTTCTATTGTGTCACATAGTCACAAACCGAAAATAAAATATTATGAATCTGTTAAACGCCATGAATTTAGCCAAAGACTAAAACCAGAAACATAATTTCCAATTTTTGTTAGACGTCGGGAATTTAGTGAACTAAAAAAATCTCAAAACAAAATTTCACACTGTCTTAATAGAAAAAACAATAATGAACAGTGCACCAGATAGGTAACTTATGAAAAGAGAGGTGGTGCATTAGGCACGCTTAAATACCAAGTCTTTCAAAGAACCAATCCTAGACATGCACATTCATATTGTTTTTCAATCACCGTTTATGGGTTCCATTCTCTTATACTTAAGGAAGTTCTTAAAGTCGTTTCAAACAGGGGTTAACTTTTCAAATGACTAACGCCTGAACAGATTCACTTCCAGCCATTCCTTTTGCAAGAATACCATGAGTATTCAGTTAAAGTCACCACCTTTGATTCACAATAATTTGGGATCAATCATCAAAACTAAGAATTCGGTAAATAAGAATTTTCTTAGCACCGACAACTTGCATTTTGTACTTATAGTCCAACGACCCTCACAATTCTTTAGCCATTTTAAACATTGTCCACTTCATAACTTGCATCAGATAAAGCTTTCGACATAGAAAAACAAAGTTCTTACATGCTTTGATTCAAGACCTTGGTCGGAATCAACTATTTAGATTCAGTAACCAATGTTACTTCCAATAACAATTCTGTTAGAACAGATTTGTCCACTCTGTTTGAAAGGAAATCAGTAAACTCGTTAAAACGGCAAGAACTAAATTCCCGAAAACAAATTTATTTACAAGATCTCAATTTGCAAACGGAATTCGATTCTCATTAAATAAATCCAACGATTCTTTTTAAGGTAGAATCATACTAGATTCCTAAGCAAATAAATTCAACGATTTATTTCCTTTTCCAAAATAGAATCATACAAGATTCTTAAGAAAATAAGTTCAACGATTTATTTTCCTTACAAAATTAGAATCAACGCAAGATTGTAACAGAAAATTAAATTCAATGATTTATTCCCTCATTTTTCCAATGTCATATCTTCTGTTAAACGAAGAGATTATTAGCACTAAAACACGAAACAAAGATATTAAGGCAACCCGATTCTGTTTAACAAACAGAAATCAAAAGAAAATAATCATTTGACTTTAATTTCGTTGATTCTTGTTTGGAAAGGAAGATCAAGTAAACTCGTTAAAATGGCAGGAATTAATTCCCTAAACGAATTATTTACGAGATCTTTGTTTCCAAAACAAATCTAGACTTTGTCTGGATATCTTGTTCATCTCTATAAAATTTCTCATAGGAAATTATTAGTATGAAAGTAAAGGTCACAGTGTTTCCAAAACACACGGAATAATAATTACTATCACATTTAATAATAATCATAAATGCCAAAATATAGCACATGATATCCTTATTCATGTCATATTTAATATTTCATATTAAAAGGCTCAAAGAATATAAGATAATAATACCATAAATATTGCCATAATAACACCATAATTAATGCACACTCATGAGCGAAATCTTATAATGATAATATCAAAATAATATTATAATTTAAAGATTTGAATAAGGAAGATTCTATAGCGTTTGTCGAGCAACGACGAGCACTACTACTGATGAGCACTGATAGATTATTTTATAAAAATTTTAAATTTAAAGTATTTAATGCGTAATAATAATTTTTTCAAAAATTAAAAGTGTAATTTAATTAAAGTACTTTTTTAGTTTTAAATTTATTTTAAATATTATTAATTAAAATAAATTATCCAAAATAAAAAAATCCTAGGTTTTTTTTTGCTTTGAAATTAACCCAATTGCTGCCGCACCCACCGCCGCCGTCGCTGACAACCTTTGCCACCGCTGTCGCCGACAGCCGCCGCCAGTCCTAATTCTTTGTTGCAATTAGGTAATTTATCCCCAATTTTTGAAACCCTAATCATCACCCTAACCAAAATTATGTTAATTGGCATATGTAATTCAAAATTGAGAACCCCAACGCCTTTGCTAAGACCCCAAAATCAGTTACAGCAAGCCAATTTTTTTTATTGATTCGTAAAATTAATGGCCGATCTGAAACCCCTAATTTTGTTGTTCGTCACGCATATCGGTATGGTATTTTTCGCGTACCGGTACGCGTGAGAATACCGTACCGATACACTATGTGTACCGATACAGTTTTTAGCCAATAGAAATTCAGTGATAACTTACCGTACCGGTACGGTACGCTGGATATTACTATATCGAAACGGTATGTGTACCGATACATTTTTTGGTCACTAGATTTTCAGCGATATCGTGTAGTACCGGTACGATATTTTTACCGTACTGGTACGTTACTAGTACCAAACCGGTATCGGTATAGTACTGATAGCGTACCGGTATGCTAGCTTCAAATGTTGCAAATTGTTCTTACTTAAAATTAACCTTTTTGATGTAGATGATGGATCTAAATTTAGCGCCTTCAAAACAAGATACAACAATGATGAAGTGCAAGAGTCATATCGACATGTGTTTGAGGAAGACAAACATCGAGGTACATTTATTATAATTACTTGAACTTTCAATGCTTGTCTTAAATAGTTTTTGTTGAGATTATTGTTTTATGTACTTATAGGAAAAGCGTGGAGTTATACTTGAGGAAAACATAAGCACCCCTTATCAGAGTGATCAGAAGTTCGAGACACTCATTCAATCTGTGCAAAATATTGAAAAAGAGTTTGCGAAAATGAATTCTCATTTTGAAAAATTTAATGGTCATTTGAGAAATTAAATGGCCAATTTAAGAAATTAGTGTCCATATTAGCATGGAGCAATGTAAAATGCTCAAAACAAGATGGTGATTCACTAAAAGGAGAGGTTGTACATAATAAATCATTAGAGGGAGATGGTTTAAAGAGTATACCTGAAGATATTAATTTATACAGCGAGCCATTGAATGTTGATGGTTTAGAGAATAAATCTCACGGGAAAGAAGAACTAACTGCTGGGGCAATGAAGGAAGAAACCATGAGTGGTATTAAAATATCGATTATGTCTCCATTTATTAATTATGATATGGATTATTCTCCCTCATTAGAACGTAGTGGTAAAAGCAAATTTGAAGCTATTTCAGAAGACAAAATCAAGACTGATAGGGATGGTTTTCTAGAAATTTTGAGCGATTTTTTTAAATTTGAATTTAGTCCCCAGCGATTTCCTAGTCAACTAGTTACGTTGAAGGAAACTCCAATAAGTAAAAAATATGGCCTAAAATGTCTAACGATCAGAAGTCATTGTCAAAGAGACATTCGACTGCACGTTCTGATTTACAGATGATCTAAAGTCGAAAGATATGACATCAAAAAAAAGATCGAACTTCTGATGTTATAGATGATCTGAAGTCAAAAGACATGACCAAATTGTTTATAGTCGGCGCGTGATACACCATCGGACCAGAACAACTTCTCCAAGTGTCCGGATTCATACCTCGTGTGTCTAACAAAAAAGAAAGGATCAGATTCTCGCTTCCCATATAAATATGACATCACTGTTTCACCATCACCATCTTGGACTTCTTCTCGTCTAATTCTATCCAGATAGTTGTACAAGTCCTTGGGTAGAAAACCAACATTCTGAATTGAACCAGCTTCATTCACGAAATTTTACATTATCCTACTTGGAGTAATTCCAGAGTGGTGCATGTTCTTTATCTTCAGCTCATCTAACTGACTGATTTTTCGGAATGACTTAAAATAAAAAAAATCATTAAATATTTATAATCAGCTAGAATTTAATATCTATCAATTTAATTATTAATAAAAATTACATACCTGATATATGCAACATGTGTTGCGTGAACCATATCAGGATTATGTTCTTCCTAGAATTTCACAATTTTCCAATAATGATGGCGTTCGTCCAATTTAAATCTAATAAATGCTCCACAATCAGCTCTGATGTCCGGTCTTTGTAGACATTTTTTGTTTGGCAAGTTATACCACTTTTTGTCTCTATGCCCCTCCTTACGGCACACCATTTTCTTTGCATTTATTTGATTTGTAGTTCTACTTTTCACTGTCTGGTCGACTCGAACTCCGAACCCTTTCACTTTAGCATAGGTATGGTAAAATTCAACGCAGTCGTCTAAAGTTTTCCACTTTAGCATACTCATATCATTCTCATCATAATCCTTTAATTCGTTACCGATCTTATCTCATATGCTTTCGTCGATGAAATAGTCAAGGGTCTTCTCATCATATATTTGTTTTGCATCGTCAACATCATGATCAAGTTCTTCTTCTTCAGAATTAAGTCCATGTTCTCTGTCCTCGATATAGGTCTCGAACTCTGTAGCTTCAATTTTTTCTAGATCTTCAATATCTTCGATTCTTCGATATCAACCATCTCGAAAAAAACCTGCAATTTAATACAAGTAAATGAAAGCAAAAATAAATCTAATGAAACTTAAGAAAAAGGTAAAAATAAAACCTCAAGAAGCATGCATCGTACTTAAAACATGAAAAAGCCCAAAAATTACAGGCGTACCGGTACGCTTGCAAAACAAAATTGGATTGCTGGAACTGATTTTGGGATTTGGGGATAAATTGAATGAAAATTAAGTCAAAATACTTAAATCGAATCAAATTTAAGATAATTAGGGTTTCAAAATTGGGGATAAATTACCTAATTGCAACGAAGGATTAGGACTGGCGGCGGCTGTTGACGACGGTGGCGGTGGTTGTCGGCGACGACGGAGGCAATGGTTGTCGGCGACGGCGACGGCTGGCGGTGGGTGCGGCGGCAATTGGGTTAATTTCAAAGCAAAAAAAAAAAACCTAGAATTTTTTGATTTACTGATATTTTATTTTAATTAATAATATTTAAAATAAATTTAAAACTAAAAAAATACTTTAATTAAATTACTCTTTTAATTTTTTTAAAAATTATAATTACGTATAAAGTACTTTAGATTTAAAAATTTTATAAAATAATCTATCAGTGCTCGTCGTTGCTCGTCGAGCGTAGAATAACTATCCTTTAAATAATACTATAATTTAAGGTATTACCTTAATAGGCATGGCACTATGCCGATATGAGATCCGCCATTACGAACGATGAATAATGTCCGTGCTTTAAGTCAAAATTTCTAGCCATTATTGACATTGGTTCTAACGAACCCTTACTTCCATGAGAAAATTTTCCAACTATGGTTGCTCATTATACAACAAACACACACATTAATAGGATTAAAGCATGTTTCCATAAAACATAAAGCATATAACATTTTCAATTAAATGTTCTGCAAATAAAACTTGATAGCATATTAAATGCTATGCGTTAAATATGAAAGAAACTTAAATCAAGGCAAAAGTTACCTTATGCCAAAAACCGTTAATTAAGGCAAGAATTCACGTGGGTAATCCAAGGGTTTTTGATTGAACAATACATATGTGCATAACGCATGGGGTGGACAGGGCCTCAGCCATGTACGTTGCTGCTGTTGAGCTCGGTCGGACGTCAAGCCATGGTCGGAGAATTGGATAGGATGCATGGCCAAAATCTCAAAAAAATAACACTGACACTTGCGGTGGTAAGAACCATTGCATCATATATGGTCATTTGTTCGTCTTTGATTAAAACTCATAAAAACCTGTCTTAAGATTATTAGAAAAAAACGTGAATAATCCAAGAAAATAAAATAAAACAGTAAAATAAAATAAATATTGATTTATTATTAAATTGAACATATCATAAAATTAAAATACAATAATATTCGAAACATAAATCAATTATTAAGACAGTAAATTGAAACCGTTTACTTGTGTTGAGGCCTGTGTAACACACAGTTTCCTTAAGACATATTCGTCTCCTCCTATGGTGCTTGGGTAACGTTGGACGTCTCTCCAGGATACAACAACAAATGTTCACTGCAAGCAACACAACTTCAGTGAACTAGGTGAATTCAACCATGCCTTCTTCTATCACCATAACAGAGTAAATTTGAGAGAAGAAAAAAGAGATGGAATATTTTTGGTATATTTGAAAAGAGAAAACTAGTGTTGCGTGTCAAAAGTCCTATCGCAATGTAGTGCAAGTGTACACGACGCAAATAGTAAAGTGATACTTGAAGTATCGGATATCGTCTCCACAGGGACTGGAAATAGCCTTATCCTATAGTTACTGCACGAAAGAAAGAAAGAGTTTAAATTGTTTAGAATGCAATATTGAGGAATAATGAATATAAAAGAATAAAGATTCAGGGTTAAGAGATAGGCCGGTATTGATTTTCTCGGTAGTGCAGGTGTTGCACTAAAGAGAAATTCATGTTCTGTCGTCTTCCCTGTCGCGGCAGAAGTCTGTTGTTGTCGCGGCAGCGAACACACAACTCTGTTCTTCAAGCTTGGCAAGAATCCCTGTTATGACTCGTCCTATCCCTAGGCCCAAGTCTGTCGATGAACACGTCTTGGATGATACCTCCCGACATGAATCGAATGATGAACATCGATGTTGTTGAATTCTTCCTTAGCCACTTAACCTCGTCCTATCCCTAGGTCCGACATAGTTCAACCATAAACTGGAGAACCCGCACTTATTCCTTTCGTATACTGAACTCTCCCGATATTAAGTAAATAGATAATCTTACAATGCTCTCCCGATACTCTTGCAAGATGTTGAAACCAGAATAAGCAAACTTGAAGTTTTATTTTATTGAACAGAAAATTCTTAAAATAGTACAATCCTTGCAACTACTTTACAGAATCAACCCTTAGCCCTAAGGAAGTTTAGAACATGATGAGAAGGGGAAAATGACAAGGGTTTGGGGAAGACAGCTAGAGATGAGATATCCTTCCCTAGGTCGAATTACATGCCTTTATATAGGCCTTGTGTTCAAGTTTTCTAATAAGGTAAGAATACAAGTTCAAACTAAAGTACAACTCTATTAAAGATTAAATCTTCTGAGTAGATATCTTTAATTCGTCCTCTTTTCTTGCTTTGGGTTTCTTCATTGAACTTTGGGCTTGGCCTTCATTCTGCCTCAGGGCTTAGAAAAATATATGAGTTGTCCAAGACAGAACGGCTTAAAATCCTCTATCTGTCGAACTCCACTTCACTTTTCCACTTCACCCATGATGTCGTCATGGTTGCCACGACAGCTTGATCCTCTCGACTCCAGTCCTGTGTTCCAGCTTTGCTCCCTTGCTGCCATGTGTTCTACCACAGCAAATACCTGCAAAAGTGACCAAAATCAGTAGCAACTGTGCCATTTAATCTAATTGTGATGTATATGCAAAACTTTGCCTAAATGCAATGAATTATGCTTGAATGCAGCAGAAATATGGGTTAAATAAGAGGTAAAATATAGAACTTTTATACACTCAACACACCCCCAAACTCAAGTTCTTGCTTGCCCTCAAGCAAATATGACCTAATTGAAAATTTTTTGTTTGGCTTAATTCAGAGAACTTTTCATTACCTACAACACATGCCCTATTACGAACAATACCTTGTCGTACGTTTTGGATTTATTCGGATCCCTGCTATAATTCTTGTGCAGTGTGTGAATGTTTTGTGAACAATTATGTGCCTAGACTCTTTTAGTTTACCAAAATAGTTATGCTTACAACCTTGAGTTTTATGCCGATTTTTTTGAGGCAATTGTTAGGCTCCTTTAGTTTTTTCTAACTTAAGCTCAAGAGAAATCTCCCTAATTTAGTGCAATGCAGTTTTGCAAGCAATGAGTCTGAATTTTTTTTCTTTCCTTCATTTCTTTCCTAGAGCCGATGATAGGCACCTCTAGGGGCACTCTCAAGTGGGTAAACATTTCTATTCCAATGCACTATAGAAGTCTAGATAGCATAAGAGTTACAAAGAGTGTTCTACAGATCAGAATTATAGCAAGGCTCTAAACAGTTCCTAAAACTTCCTAAAGGCACTGTCGCGACAGAGTATGTCGTGACAGGTAAGTTTAGTTCGAAGACTTAAGCCATATATATATATATATATATATATATATATATATATATATATATATATATATTTGACACAAAAATAAACTAAATAATAACTAGTACTTAGACACAGATTTAAGACGCAACTAACACTTCATTAATGGAGGGATGCCACCCCCAAACTCGAGGGTTGCATTGCCCACAATGCATGAGAACATGGAAAATAAAAACAGAAAATAAAATACATCACAAAATAAATAAAAACAGCAAAGACAATAATTATAAGATAGAAACTTAATTTGAGAAGTTGTCGTCGCTGCTGCTACTGATCTGGAGCTGCCGGCGAGCAGAGAATTTCATGGCAGGGGCCGACAGTGTTGTTGCGTGTAAAATAGTCTATCGCAATTGTAGTGCAAGTGTACACGACGCAAGTAGTAAAGTGATACGAAGTATCGGATATCGTCTCCACAGGGATTGGGCTAATGACTTCACCTTGTTTACTGCACAAAAGTAGAGGAAATAATTAAGAGTTGTCACGAGAATAATAAAGTAGAAAAACGTAAAATAAAGGATTGAGAAATTAAGATAGAGAGAATGGGCTGGTATTGAGTTGCTCAGTAGTGCAGGTATTGAATTGCTTAGGATCTCCAGTTCTGTCGTCGCGCCTGTCGCCGACAGCACCTGTCGCGGCAGCTGTCCGTTAGCTATCGCGGCAGCGAACACTAACTCTGTACTTCAAGCTTGGCAAGAATCCCAGATCTGCCTTGCCCTATCCCTAGGCACAAGTCTGTCGATGATCACGTCTTTGATGATACCTCCCGGCGTGAATCGAAGGATGAACACCGATATGTATGAATTCTTCCTTAGCCACTTAACCTCGCCCTATCCCTAGGCACGAGATGGTTCAACTATAAACTAGAGAACGCGCTCTTATCTCTTTCGTATACTTAACTCTCCCGATGCTAAGTAAATGGATAACCTCACAATGCTCTCCCGATGCTCTTGCAAGATATTAAAACCAAGATAAAAGAACTTGAAGTTTATTTTATTGAACTTGAAAAATCCTAAAACAAAGCAACCCTTGCAACTACTTTACAAAACAACCCGTAGCCCTAGGGGGAAATTAGAACATGTCGGTGACGGGTGGACGACAGGGGGTTTAGGTTTCGGTTATGGGGTAATCGGTTATATCTCCTAGGTTAAATCTATGCCCTTATATAAGCTTTGGGCTCAAGTCTTCTAAGGTAACAAGGATTACAACTTTGATTAAAAGTAAGATTCTAATAAAGACTAAATCTCTAAAGACTCCTACTTTCCAGCCGCCATCCTTGTTTCTAGGAATTTCCTCTCCTTGAGCTTTGGCTTGACATATCTTTTGATCCGGGGCTTGGAAAATAATTTGGCTTTCACACGACAGACGAGCAGATTTTTCTCTATCTATCGAGGTCCACTTTACTTTTCCTCTTCATAAGGTTGCTGTCACCTTGCTGTCACGACAGGTCCACGACAGGTTCGTTTTCTTCGTCTGCTTGTCCAGTTCAGCCCTCCTGCTTCTCTGCCCTGCGCCTGCCTTCGACATCTACTATGGTAGATACCTGCAAAAATAGCCATCTTTTAGTAGAATCCGTGCCTTTAGTCCATTTGTGATGCTTTACTGAAAACTAACCTAAATGCCATGCAGTTATGCTTGAATGCAGCAGAAATATGGGTTAAAAAATGTGTAATTAATAGAACTTTTACACACTCAACACACCCCCAAACTCAAGTCTTTGCTTGCCCTCAAGCAATTAAAAATGAAAACAAGAAAAAAAATTTGTGTTGGCCTTCAAACAGTGAACTGTCCCTTACCCGTCGCTCGATCTCTATGGCGGCAGCAACCTGTCGGATAGGTTAGGATCTGTCCGGAATCTCCCTATAGCTCTCGTGCAGTGTGTGCATGCTTGTGAACAGTTATATGCCAAGACTCTCTTAGTTTCACTAGAATATTCAACTTTAGCTTGTTTAGAGTTTTTCCTACGAGACTGTTTTCTTTCTTTTTCTTACTAGAGCCAGAATTGGGCACCTCTAGTTATTTCTTTTTTTTTCAAACTTCTTCTCTTTTACTAGAGCCAGTATTTCAGGCACCTCTAGTTAACTGTCTAGAGCCGGTGATAGGCACCTCTAGAAGTTTTTCTCTGGTTATCTGCCTAGAGCCGGTGGTAGGCACCTCTAGGTTTCCTGAGATTCTAGTCTCTTTTCTACTCTAAGTGTTAAGCTTTCTTATTCTAGTTTGGCTAAAAGAAATCTAAGCAGTATAACAGTCACAAAAGTGTTTAAGTTTTCAGAACTATAGAAAGGCTCTAAACTTCTCCTTAATCTGTCCTAAAGATGCTGCCACTACAGAGATGTCATGACAGGTAAGTTAACTTCACAGTTTTAAGCCAACAGTTTAATCTTTTCTGTGTGTTTTTTTTTAAGAGAACTTAAAATAAAAGACACAACAAATAATAAAAAGATGTACTTAAGACTCCATTAATGATGGAGGGTTGCCACCCCCAAACTCGAGGGTTGCATTGCCCTCAATGCAAAATGACATGAATAATAAAGAAAAAGTACATCACAAAATATAAAGGCAGGTAGCAGTAAGAGGAAAATAAAAACTTAAATTTTAGTCGCTGTCCTCGCTGCTGCTGCTAACACGGATCTGGCGGCGGCGTCTGGGCTGTGGTGGAGACTGGGCAGGTTCAGAGACAGGTTCAGGGGCAGGTTGCTCCACGAGCTGAACATCGGAACTGTTGCCGCTGTCCCAACTGCTGGTGGTAGTGGTACTAGCCTTAGGCAGCCTTTTCTTGTCTGCCACATGTTTAATCCTCTTGACCCTGGTAAAGTCACTCTCCAAATTCCTCCGGATAAGAGGGCTGTCATCAGTGGCAGGTCTCTTGGTTCCTCGAGGGGAAGTGTCTGCCGGTTGGTCGCCTTCTGCCGTCGGGGCAGGTGATTTGGTGGAAGCGGTCGAGTGGGACGGGGAGGCAGGTGGTGTGGGCGTGTGGATATGTGTGTGGACAGGAGTGGGGATATGGAAATAATGGGCAGGAAAAGTAGGGAATTGAACATCGGGAAAATTTAAAGTTTGCGTAATAAAATTTACCGTGGAGTTTGTGAAGTCCCGAATAAATGTCATCAATCCCAATTGGCGTTCCTCTACCCGTTGTAAAGTAGCTAGGATGAGGGCAGACTGGTCTGTCGGAGTGGCGGTGGTTTCAGCATCAGGGGCAGGCTCGGTGGCAGGGTCGGTGGGTGGTTCCTCTGATGATTCTGCGGGTGAGCCAGCAGGGTTGAAGGAGGAGACAGGTGTAGCCGCGATCAGCTCCATGAGGCTGTTGATGTTATTGTCTGTCCACCCTCTGCCCTTCCTGATTTTGTCGGAGGGGTCCTCGGGCACCCCAGCACATCGGCAGAGGGAAGTTATGGTGAACGGCAGGCAGAGGCGTGAGTCAGAGCGGAAGGCACAGTCCAGGATGTTGTCCCTCATATATCTGCCTACATTAATGGCCCTGTTGTGCATGATGGAGTGAATCAAGGCAAGCTGATGTCGGTTGACTGTCGTGTGGTGGGACGAGGGCAGGATACGCTTTTTGATGAAAGCGTTCCAAAGTTTGGCTTCCGGGCGGAGCTGTCCCCTATTGACGGAGTGGGGGTTCTTTTTGCTGCTTGTCCATGATGTACCGGCCTCTGTCAACTCCACCATGATGGCATCGTAAGTGGCAGCGTCGAGGGAGTTGATGAATTCCTGGTGAGCATCATCACCGGGGCCAAAGAAAAGGCCAAACATGTGATTGATGCTGTCGGCAGTGAAAGGTACTTGCACTCCTCGAACAGTGACAGATGTCGCCGTCCTGCTGTCTATGGCTGCGTAGAATTCTCGGACTAAGGTGTCGTTGAGCTCGGCCGGTTGTTCAGCAAAAGACTCCCATAGTTGAGCCTTGATGGTCCTGAAAATGAACGGCCGGAGTCCCATGTTGGGCGTCTGTCGGATGTACACGAAGCCACGTTCCTCCCATAACTCTTTGTTGGCAAAGGGGGATGCTGCTGCGGGAGAGGAGGCGGCAGCAGAGCTACGGCGGGTTTGTCTAGACGACATATTGGTTGCAAGGGCTGTGAAAAGAAAGAAAGCAAATAAAACGAGAGGAGAAAAATAACAAGAGAGAAAAATCAGAAGTGATGAAAAATGAAAATGGGAAGGGATTTATATAGCGGTCGAGGAGCTGCCCATTTAATGCCGCAACGGCAGGCGTGAAGAACGGAGCGGCAGATTGGATTTAACGTGTCTGGCGCGTCTGACACGCATTGATTCGTCTGTTACGCGTCTGCCGCACGCTTCTGCGTCTGCCGTGTCAGTCTGTTGACAGCCTGTCATATCCGTCCGCGGCGGCAGCCGAAACGACAGGTTATCATAAATGGGCTTTATTTGGCTGATGGATGGGCGGTGGGCTTGGGCCACTTCTTCTTTCCCTCTTGACTCCTTTATTTCCTAAAAACTGAAATTAGAAAAAAAACAAAACATTATTCGAATAAAATAAACCTAATTCCTAATAAATAAAAATAAAAATAAAACTTATGTTAAATTAGGGGTGCCTTGTGGGGCATCTCCTAAAGTAACCACTTCCTGAATTCCTGGGGCTTCAGTCCCCTGATAATGCTTGAGTCGTTGTCCATTGACTTTGAATTGGTGCCCGTCTTTTAGTGATTGAATTGTGATGGCACCATGGGGAAAAACTTGAACTACTTGAAACGGGCCAGACCATCTAGACTTTAGCTTTCCTGGGAAGAGTTTAAGTCTAGAATTAAATAACAACACAAGCTGCCCTGGGCAGAACTGTCGTGGCAGCAGTTTCTTGTCGTGCCACTTTTTAGTCTTTTCCTTGTAAATCCTTGCGTTGTCGTAGGCCATTGTCCGTAATTCTTCAATCTCGTTTAAATCTAATAACCTTTTCTGGCCGGCCTTGTCCAAGTCCATATTTACTGCCTTGATTGCCCAATATGCTTTGTGTTCGATCTCGACAGGCAAGTGACAGGTTTTCCCATAAATCAGTCGGAATGGAGACATTCCCTATGGAGTCTTGAAAGCTGTCCGGTATGCCCATAATGCATCATTCAGAAGTAAAGACCAGTCTTTCCTAGTTGGTTTAACCATCTTTTCAAGGATGTTCTTCACTTCCCTATTGGATATCTCAGCCTGTCCATTGGTCTGTGGGTGGTATGCTGTCGCGATCCTGTGCTTGACACCATATTTCTTCAAGGAAGCAGCAATTACCCTATTATCAAAATGTCTCCCCTCATCACTGATAATCGCCCTAGGGATGCCAAATCTAGAAAAAATGTTTTTATGTAAAAACTTTTGGACCGTCTTGGCATCATTCTTTTGAGTTGCGATTGCTTCAACCCACTTGGAGACATAGTCCACTGCTAGGAGGATGTAAAGATTTCCACACGAAGATGGAAAAGGTCCCATAAAATCAATCCCCCAAACATCAAAGATCTCTACTTCTAGAATATTCTGCAGTGGCATCTCATTTCTCCTCGTGATGTTACCTGTCCGCTGGCACCTGTCACAGCTTTTGTAAAATTCCTGTGCATCTTTATAAAGTGTCGGCCAGTAGAACCCTGACTGCAGCACCTTGGCAGCAGTTTTATTGCCTCCTAAGTGACCTCCATATTGTGACGCATGACAGTGATGGAGAATGTCTTCTTGTTCTTCTTGTGGTACACACCTTCTTATAACCTGATCTGCGCACATTTTGAAAAGAAGAGGTTCGTCCCAATAATAATGTTTCACATCATTTTGGAACCTCTTCCTTGCTTGATAATTAAGATCAGAAGGTAATATTCCGCTAACTATATAATTAACGAAATCAGCATACCAGGGAAGGTTAGAAGACTTACCTGCCGCCATGGCTGTCGCGACAGCGACTGCGGCAGCAAAGAGCTGCTCATCTGGGAAGGTCTCCAGTATGTGTGTCTCATCTAACGGTAGACTCTGTCCCGTCTCCAACCTCGACAAGTGGTCTGCCACTTGATTTTATGTCCCCTTTTTGTCTTTGATCTCAAGGTCGAATTCTTGTAATAGCAAAATCCATCGTATCAGCCTAGGCTTCGCATCCTTCTTTGCGAACAAGTACTTGAGGGCAGAATGGTCGGTGTGTATTATTACCTTCGTTCCAAGTATGTAAGAACGAAACTTGTCGATGGAGAACACCACAGCTAACAGCTCCTTTTCTGTGGTGGTATAGTTCACTTGGGCTTCATTTAATGTTTTGCTAGCATAATATATGACGTGAAACAGCCTGTCTCTGCGCTGCCCAAGTGCTGCCCCGACAGCATAGTCACTAGCATCACACATGATCTCGAATGGTTGTGTCCAGTCTGGTGGCTGTACTATGGGGGCTGTCACTAACTTTTCCTTCAGAACCTTGAATGCTTCAGTACATTCCTCATTAAAGTCAAAGGGTCGGTTCTGCTCTAGGAGATGGCATAGCGGCTTGGTGATCTTTGAAAAATTTGCAATAAATCTTCTGTAAAAACCGGCATGCCCTAAAAAACTCCTAATGCCCTTGACTGTGGTTGGCGGCGGCAGCTTCTCTATGACTTCAATTTTTGCCCTGTCGACCTCTATCCCACGGCAGCTAATCTTATGGCCTAGAACTATCCCTTCATCTACCATAAAATGGCATTTTTCCCAATTGAGAACAAGGTTAGTTTTTTCACATCTTTCAAGTACCTTTTGGAGGTTGCTGAGGCAGCTCTCAAAATCGTCTCCAAAGACGGAAAAATCATCCATGAAAATCTCAAGGAAATCCTCTACCATGTCGGAGAATATTGCCATCATGCACCTTTGGAAGGTGGCAGGTGCGTTACAAAGGCCGAACGGCATCCTCCTAAATGCATATGTTCCGTAGGGGCATGTGAAAGTTGTTTTCTCTTGATCCTCCGGTGCAATAGCAATTTGGTTATAACCTGAATAACCATCAAGAAAACAATAATAAGATTTACCCGCTAATCTATCAAGCATTTGATCAATAAAGGGTAAAGGGAAGTGGTCCTTTCGGGTAGCTTTGTTAAGCTTCCGATAGTCCATACAAACCCTCCAACCGGTCACAGTCCTGGTTGGGATTAGTTCATTGTTTTCGTTGGTTATCACGGTCATGCCTCCTTTCTTGGGAACACATTGCACCGGGCTGACCCATTTGCTGTCGGAGATGGCGTAAATAATACCAGCATCTAACCATTTAATGATCTCCTTACGCACTACCTCCTTCATCGCATGGTTTAGCCGCCTTTGAGCATCTATAGTCGGCTTATGATCTTCCTCAAGAAGGATTTTGTGCATGCATAACGCCGGACTAATGCCCTGAATGTCTGCTATCGTCCATCCAATCACCTTTTTGTGCTGCCTTAGCATGTCGATCAGCTGTCGTTCCTGTTCCTGCGGCAGCTTAGCAGAGATGATTACGGGCAGTGTGTCATCACAACCAAGATAAGCATATTTAAGCTGCCCTGGTAGGGGCTTAAGTTCTAAGACAGGTGGTTCAACAGTAGAGGGCTTTTGGATTAAATGGTTATCCGAAGTGTAATTCAAGGGTTCGAATAACTTACCTGGACGATGGTCTAACCAGTTTACCTCCTCATGACCTTCAGTATCAGATGTATCAGATTCAGAGGAGTTGCTGTCGTCGGTGTTGTCGTCATCGCTGTCGTGACAGGTCTGTAAATGGCTGTCGCAGCAGTGACCAAATTTTTTATCATGGCAGCCCGACCTGATGCAGGGGTAATCAAAGGTCACCTCAATGATGGCCTTGCATTCCTCGTCCAAATCAGCACGTTTCATTGATTGGAGAACATTCAACTTAATCTCTTGATCGTTTACTCGCATGGTGAGTTCTCCTCTCTCCACATCAATCAGTGATCTTCCCGTGGCTAAAAAGGGTCGCCCAAGGATGACTGGTGCGTTCTCATCTGCCTCGCAATCTAAAATAAGAAAGTCAGCAGGAAAAATAAACTTATCCACTCTTACCAAAATGTCTTCAATCTTTCCCTCTGGATGAACGTAAGAGCGGTCGGCTAGCTGTAGGGTAACTGTCGTGGGCCGCGCCTTCCCAATACCTAATTTCTGAAAAACAGATTTGGGCATTAGATTAACACTAGCTCCAAGATCACAAAGTGCCTTACCCACAAATTTGTCACCGATTACACAAGGTATGAGGAAGCTCCCTGGATCCTTCTTCTTCTGGGGTGGCTGCCGATGAAGAATACTCATGCAACCATCTGCCATCCTTACCGTTTCAAACTCCCCAAGTTTATATTTCTTTGACATGACATCCTTGAGAAATTTAGCATAACCGGGCATCTCCCTAACGGCATCTAACAGCGGAATATTAATCTGAACCTGCTTAAAAATATCATAAATCTTTTTAAGTTGAGATTCTTGCTTAGCTTGCTTTATCCGTTGAGGAAAGGGTGGTGGGGGACGGTAATCAGCAATACGTCCTTCCCACTGCATATGAATCTGAGGACGATGTTCTTCATTTTTCTCCTCTGTCGCTTATGCTGTCGTGACAGGCTCATCGGCAGCAGTCTGTTTATCACCTGTCGGGGCAGCTTCCTCGGCAGGTTTATCTAAGGCAGGTTCCTTTTCTGTTTCAGCTTTTTCCGGTCCAGGTAACTTTTTCCCACTCCTAGTAGTAATCACCTTACATTGCTCATGTGGGGGTGGTCTAGCATTTTCAGTATTGCTAGGGAAACCTCCATTCTGCCTCGGCTTAATGTGCTGGGACACCTGACCCATTTGTGTCTCTAGAGATTTCAAGGTAGCCTCATGATTTGTCATCCTCATCTTGGTTTCATCCATAAAGTTTTCCGTCTTCTTGACAAACTGATTAATATTGTCCATATACGTACCAGTCTGAGACATAAAAGTGGCCAGAGTCTGCTCCAATACACTACTCGTGGCAGGTGGTGGCTGCTGTTGCTGTTGCGGCGACAGGTTCTGCGGCAGGTTTTGCGGCTGTTGTTGCTGTCGCGTCAACAATCTAGGACCCCCTGATTCTGATTATGCACTTGCGGATTCAGAGCATTGTTAGGGTTACTCCAAGAAAATTTGGGATCTTTCCTCCAATTAGGATTGTAGTTGTTGGAATTGTAGTTTGGCTTGTAATTTCCAACATATTTTCCCTCTTCTATATTTATAGGGCATTCATCCCTACTATGATTTCCCTCACAAGTCGTACAAACTTCCTCGACAGCAAATCCTCGTAAGTCCTCTTCATTCAATAAGTGTTTCATGGCTTTAGTGAGGAATGCTACCTGTGATTTCATAGTGCTGTCGGCCTCATAGTCCTTGACAGCAAGTACCCGTTTACCCCCTCTTCTAGCAGTCGGAAACTGCTCCTCATTCTTGGCCAGGTTTTTCAAAACTTGTAGGGCCTCGTCCGGATCTTTATCCAATAATAATCCATTCGCTGCAGAATCAATTCGGATGCGAGTTTGTAGATTGGCAGCATTATAGAACTTTGTAACCTGATTCCAGACGGGGAATCCATGCATAGGGCAGTTTCGAAGAAGAGTAGTAAACCTGTCCCAGGCCTCGTGCATTGGCTCGTCATCTTCCTGTTGAAAAGTAGCAATTTCATTACGTAATCGCTCAGATAAATGCGAAGGATTAAAACGAGATAAGAATTCACGAGTTAGATCTGCCCAAGTCATAATAGAACCCGGTGTTAGTTTATTCCACCAAGTTTTAGCTCTGTCCCTCAAGGAGTGAGGGAATAACCGAAGCCTCAGTATCTCCGGACTAATTCCTGGCAGTCTAAACGAACCACAGATCTCCTGGAACGTTTTGAGATGCTCCCTAGCATCTTCTGTTGCAGAACCACTAAATTGTCCGGCGTTGTTGATCATACTAAACATGACAGGTTTAAGCTCAAAGTTATCAACATCAATATCCGGCAGCGTGGTCTCCAGCTCTACATGATCATTCAGCATGTAGTCACGACATGACCATCGTCCACCTGCTGCAGGCGGATCGGCGACAGGTGGGTTATTATTGCCAAGGGGTGGTATGAATCCACCAGCAGGGTGGTTATGGGCCATCTTCTCTAGCTGTTCTTCGAGATATTCGTTTCTGTCTAAAAGTCGGCGAAGTTGTTTCTTGAGATTGAAGGAACGTTCGATCTCTGGATCTAATTTATACTCAGGATCTTCACCTCTTTTGGATCTGCGCATAAACAAGAAAACCTCGTGAAAAGCAAGAGTGGAAGACACAAAAGAAAAATTAAAGAAAAGAAAAAATAAAAACGAAAATAAAAATAAAAGTAAAAAGTGCAATAAAAGAAAGATGTAGTTATGTTGCCAATCCCCGGCAACGGCGCCAAAAACTTGTTGCGTGTAAAATAGTCTATCGCAATTGTAGTGCAAGTGTACACGACGCAAGTAGTAAAGTGATACGAAGTATCGGATATCGTCTCCACAGGGATTGGGCTAATGACTTCACCTTGTTTACTGCACAAAAGTAGAGGAAATAATTAAGAGTTGTCACGAGAATAATAAAGTAGAAAAACGTAAAATAAAGGATTGAGAAATTAAGATAGAGAGAATGGGCTGGTATTGAGTTGCTCAGTAGTGCAGGTATTGAATTGCTTAGGATCTCCAGTTCTGTCGTCGCGCCTGTCGCCGACAGCACCTGTCGCGGCAGCTGTCCGTTAGCTATCACGGCAGCGAACACTAACTCTGTACTTCAAGCTTGGCAAGAATCCCAGATCTGCCTTGCCCTATCCCTAGGCACAAGTCTGTCGATGATCACGTCTTTGATGATACCTCCCGGCGTGAATCGAAGGATGAACACCGATGTGTATGAATTCTTCCTTAACCACTTAACCTCGCCCTATCCCTAGGCACGAGATGGTTCAACTATAAACTAGAGAACACGCTCTTATCTCTTTCGTATACTTAACTCTCTCGATGCTAAGTAAATGGATAACCTCACAATGCTCTCCCGATGCTCTTGCAAGATATTAAAACCAAGATAAAAGAACTTGAAGTTTATTTTATTGAACTTGAAAAATCCTAAAACAAAGCAACCCTTGCAACTACTTTACAAAACAACCCGTAGCCCTAGGGGGAAATTAGAACATGTCGGTGACGGGTGGACGACAGGGGGTTTAGGTTTCGGTTATGGGGTAATCGGTTATATCTCCTAGGTTAAATCTATGCCCTTATATAAGCTTTGGGCTCAAATCTTCTAAGGTAACAAGGATTACAACTTTGATTAAAAGTAAGATTCTAATAAAGACTAAATCTCTAAAGACTCCTACTTTCCAGCCGCCATCCTTGTTTCTAGGAATTTCCTCTCCTTGAGCTTTGGCTTGACATATCTTTTGATCCGGGGCTTGGAAAATAATTTGGCTTTCACACGACAGACAAGCAGATTTTTCTCTATCTATCGAGGTCCACTTTACTTTTCCTCTTCATAAGGTTGCTGTCACCTTGCTGTCACGACAGGTCCACGACAGGTTCGTCTTCTTCGTCTGCTTGTCCAGTTCAGCCCTCCTGCTTCTCTGCCCTGCGCCTGCCTTCGACATCTACTATGGTAGATACCTGCAAAAATAGCCATCTTTTAGTAGAATCCGTGCCTTTAGTCCATTTGTGATGCTTTACTGAAAACAAACCTAAATGCCATGCAGTTATGCTTGAATGCAGCAGAAATATGGGTTAAAAAAGGTGTAATTAATAGAACTTTTACACACTCAACAAGTGTGCTGGGGGAGGCAGAGGTTGTCTTCTTTTTGGCTTCCCTTGGTGGTTGGACACGGGTTGGTGAGATGTGTGGGGGCTTGTCCAGAACTTGTACCTCATCGTCGGAGCTGCTACTGCTACTGCTGCTGCTGGCAGATCTGCCCTTGCCGGAGGGTCCTTCGCCAGCCTCGTTGGGCTTCTGCCTTTTCACTGGCGTAAAGTCCTTGGAGAGGTTTCGGGCAACTGAGGGCTCCCCGTCAGAATCCTGTTAGACGGACAATGAGAAGAACCCTTCAAAATAGTCTTCATTGAGTTACGGCAGGGGTTCCTTTCGTTTCTCGCCTCTGGTGCTGGCAGGTTGGCTGCCGCCTTCAGCTGTCGCGGTAGGTGTAGGTGTAGAGGCAGTAGACGGAGTTTTTGGGCTCGCAGCAGGGGTAGGAGTAGGTGTGGGGGCAGCAAAATATTCTTCTGGGAAGGAAGGGAACAGTACATGTGTAAAATTTAAATCATTATGAATAAAATTTATCGTTGCTGTCGTGAAGTCCCTCATGTAGCCCATCAGAACGAGTTGTCGTTCCTCCATTCTTTTCAGCATTGACAGAATCTGGGTAGAGGTATCTGATGGAGGAGCTATTGTCTGCTGTTGTTCTACCGCGACCGGTTCTGGGGTACTAGGGCCTGCCGTCTGGTCTGTCGCGGCAGAAGGATTGAAGAATGACAGTGGGGTGGCAGCTTTCAACTCCATCAGGTTGAAAATGTTTCGCTCCGTCCACCCTTTCCCTCGTACTTTTACATCTTCATCAATTTCCGGTACGTTGTGGCCCCGACATATGGTGGTGATGAGGTATGGGAAGACAAGGGGTCCCGATGGTCGGAGGGCACATTCAAGAATTTCCTCCCTATTTAGCGGCCGACATTAGGGATTTGATTGTGATGGCACCATGAGGGAAAACCTGGACAACTTGGAAAGGACCGGACCATCTTGATTTAATATTTCCTAGGAAAAATTTTAACCTAGAATTAAACAACAACACCTGCTGCCCTAGGCAGAACTGTCGTGGCAGCAGTTTCCTATCGTGCCACCTTTTGGTTTTATCTTTGTATATCCTGGCATTGTCGTAGGCCATTGCTCAAATTTCTTCAATTTCATTCAAGTCCAGTAGCCTCTTTTGTCCTGCCTTAGTCAAGTCCATATTTACTGCCTTGATAGCCCAGTAAGCTCTGTGCTCTATCTCAACAGGTAAGTGGCATGTTTTCCCATAAATGAGCCTGTAGGGTGACATTCCCAATGGTGTTTTGAATGTTGTTCTATAGGCCCATAGTGCATCATTGAGGTGTAAAGACCAATCTTTTCGAGTAGGTTTAACCATCTTCTCAAGTATGTTCTTTACTTCCCGGTTGGATATTTCGGCATGTCCATTGGTTTGAGGGTGGTATGCTGTTGCAATCCGGTGCTTTACTCCGTATTTTCTCAAGGCAGCAGCAATTACCCTATTATCAAAATTTCTCCCCTCGTCACTGATGATCGCCTTAGGAATGCCAAATCTGGAGAAAATATTCTTGTGCAGAAATCTTTGAACAATTTTGGCGTCATTTTTCTAAGTGGCGATCGCTTCTACCCACTTGGAAACATAATCCACTGCCAGTAGGATGTAGAGGTTCCCACAAGATGCTGGGAACGGTCCCATGAAATCGATTCCCCATACATCAAAGATTTCGACCTCTAGAATGTTCTACAGTGGCATCTCATGCCTTCTCGAGATGTTCCCAGTCCTTTGACATTTGTCACAACCCTTGTAAAAGGCTTGTGCATCCTTGAACAGAGTGGGCCAATAAAGACCAGATTGCAAAACCTTGGCAGCGGTTTTGTTTCCACCTAGGTGTCCTCCATATGGGGAAGCATGATAGTGGTGGAGCACAGCTTCATGTTCATTCTGTGGTACGCATCTCCTGATAATTTGATCTGTACAATGTTTGAAAAGAAGAGGTTCGTCCCAATAATAATGTTTTGCATCATTTTGGAACCTCTTCCTTGCTTGGTAATTAAGTTCAAGAGGTAGTACTCCGCTAACAATGTAATTAACAAAATCAGCGTACCAAGGAAGTTCAGGAAACTTACCTGCCACCATGGCTGTCGCGGTAGTGCTGGTGGCAGCAAACAGTTGTTCGTCCGGAAAGGTCTCCAATATGTTGGTCCTATCTGTCGGTAGACTCTTTCCCATCTCTAATCTTGACAAGTGGTCCGCTACTTGGTTTTCTGTCCCTTTTTTGTCCTTGATGTCAATGTCGAACTCTTGCAGCATCAGAATCCAACGTATCAGTCTTGGTTTTGCATCCTTTTTCGTGAACAGATACTTCAGTGCTAAATGGTCTGTATGGACCACTACAACAATATAGGTTTTAGTGACAAATTGATAATGACTAGGAATAATTTTGTCACAAATATTAACTTTTTGTGACAATTTTTTTGTGCGACACTATTAGTATAAGTAATTGTGACATATTTTTATTTGGTCACTATAACAGTAGTAATTGTGACAATTATATTTTTCACAAATGAATTCTCATCATAAGTATACCATTGTGACATAAAGTTCATTGTCACTAAAACTTTGACACATGATAGTGACGATATGTGAAGTGGTCACTATTATTTGATATTTGTTGTTACAATAAAATTACTTGTCACTTAAAGTTTCACTTGATGTTGTGAGAAATTTTGTCACCAATAAAAAAATAAAAGTAATGACAAATTAGACATTGTAACAATGATAAATTTATTTTTATAATTATAAAAATTAAAGTGTAACACCCCAATTTTGGGCTTAGAAGTTTTGGGTTTGAACCGGACCGGTCGGATTTTCGGTTCGAATATAAAAGGTGGTTTTAAGGAAAGCCTAGTTCGGGATGCATTAAAAATATGGAAAAATATCTAAAAAATCCTCTTTTATTATATATAAGAGAGTGGTGAAATCAATTTTACAAAATGGGGTTTGGAAATATGACATTTCAAGTTAGTGACTAAAATGTAGTTTTTGAAAAGTTGGTGACTGTTTTAAAAGGATTGAAACTTTGAATCTTTAAGGAGCTAATTTACCCAAGGGGGAGTTTCTCCAGATTTTTCTTAAATTTTAAAGACTTATTTAATGTAATTTAATAAAAAGAAAAGAGGGAAAAGAGATATTTTAGTTTCATAACTAACTTTTGCCAAAATTTTCCCATTTCATTTTCTCTCAATTTTCCCTCAGCCAAACACATTTCCACAGCCACTTTTCATTTGATTTTCACACCTAAGGTTAATGTGCATCTAGACAAGTTTAAAAAGAAAAAAAAGGGTCGTTAATCAAGGTTGACTTTCGGGTTGACTTTGATTTTCCCCGTGTAATCTTCGTAGTCCGGGTCAACCGTCTAGGCCGGGCTAAGGGAGTTACATAAAGTTATCATAAACTAGTTTGTCAAAAGGTAAAACATTCCTATAGTCTATACTATGTGTAAATTGTTGTTTTAGTCAATCTATTTTGATCAACTTTAGTCCCTATATTTTTCAAATTTTAAAATTTTAATCCTAATCCTAACGGGACACCGACAATATGGCTAAATTACAAGGACCAAAAATGATCAAATTAAAGAAAAAAAATTAAATAAGCAACATATGTATAACAAATTAGCTAAAAGGAAAATTTTACGTAACATATTTAAATACTACAATTCATGTCAGGATCGAAAATTCAAAATTTAAAAAGTATAGAGATTTAAAGTGACCAAATTAGAGTACAAGGACTATTATGTGATTTTAGCATAATATATGATAGAATTTTATTGAAAATTTTAAAAGATATATTCCATTTTAATTAGTTTTTTCTTCAAAAAAAATCTAACTAGTTTCTTTAACATATGTACTTCGTATAAGAAACCATAGAAAATTTTAGTTAAATTATTATTATAATAATTAGTGTTATAATTAATAAATATTTTTAAAATAAATAAAATTAATTTCAATTACAATTAAACCTAAATATTATTTTTCTTTCAAAATAGTATTAAATTTCTTGCCTAGCCTGGTGGATAAGTATTGCACTCTCGCCCTAAAGGTTCCAGGTTCGATCTTTCTTGAAGCTAGACATTGCATTTATTTACTAAAAATTGATATCTGGATATGCTACATCATCTATAATTAAATTTCAGTGATCTAATGAAAACGTAAAAGTTTGTTGACTAAACTGCAAAAGCTCCATTAAATTTCAAGGACAATTAGTGATTAGTTTAAACCCTAAATAAAATGGTTACAACTAAAAATATAATTAATTTTTTATTATTGATAGTGACGACAAATTTTAGACATTATTTAAATATGTATTTGTGATAGAATGTTTGTCACTAGTAAGAATAACATTAGTGTCTAAATTTTAGTCACTATTAATAATCATTTGTGTCAAATAGTATGGTCATAAAAAAATATAACTATTGTGACGAAATATATGAAAGTTGTCACTAATATAATAGTGACGGAGTTATTAGTGACGACTCAGAAAAAATAGTCACTGTAAATTTCAGTGACTAAATTTAACACTTTTTGTGACTATTTTCAATATCATTAAAAATGCATTTTCTTGTAGTGGACCACCACCTTTGTTCCAAGTATGTATGGCCGGAACTTGTCCATTGAGAACACCACTGCTAATAGTTCCTTTTCTGTTGTGGTGTAATTCACTTGGGCATCATTCAGTGTTTTACTGGCATAGTAAATTACATGGAATAGCTTATCCTTCCTCTGCCCTAGTGCTGCCCCGACAGCATAATCATTGGCATCACACATTATCTCGAATGGCAAACTCCAGTCTGGTGGCTGTACGATAGGGGCTATTACCAGTTTCTCCTTCAGAATTCGGAATGCTTCAGTACATTCAGTATTAAAGTCAAAGGGATGATCCTGCTCCAATAAGTGGCATAAGGGCTTGGTAATCTTCGAGAAATTAGCAATAAATCTTCGATAAAACCCAGCATGCCCTAAGAAACTTCGAATCCCCTTGACTGTGGTGGGTGGCGGCAGCTTTTCGATGACTTCTATTTTCGCTCTGTCCACCTCTATGCCACGGCAGCTTACCTTGTGGCCTAGGACTATTCCTTCATCCACCATGAAGTGGCATTTTTCCCAGTTTAAGACCAAGTTCGCTTCTTCGCATCTTTCAAGCACCTTCTGTAGGTTGCCTAAACAACCTTCAAAATTGTCTCCAAAGACGGAAAAATCGTCCATGAAAATTTCCAGAAAGTCATCTACCATGTCGGAGAATATCGCCATCATGCTCCTTTGGAAGGTTGCTGGTGCATTGCAGAGTCCAAATGGCATTCTCCGAAAAGCATAAGTGTTGTATGGGCATGTGAAGGTAGTTTTCTCTTGATCCTCCGGTGCAATTGCTATCTGGTTGTAACCTGAGTAACCATCAAGAAAACAATAGTAAGGTTTCCCCGCTAATCTATCAAGCATTTGATCAATAAAAGGAAGGGGAAAATGGTCCGGTAGTCCATAAAAACCCTCCAACCGGTCACAGTCCTGGTTGGGATTAGTTCGTTCTCTTCGTTGGTCACCACGGTTATTCCTCCCTTCTTAGGTACACACTACACCGGGCTCACCCACTTACTATCCGAGATGGCGTATATGATTCCGGTGTCAAGCCATTTGATGATCTCTTTTCTCACCACTTCTTGCATAGCTTCGTTCAATCGTCTCTGGGCATCAATAGTCGGCTTATGATCATCCTCCAGGAGAATTTTGTGCATACATAATGCCGAACTGATGCCTTGGATATCAGCTATCGTCCATCCAATGGCCTTCTTATGATGTTGTAGCATTCTGATTAAATGATGCTCATGTTCCTGCATTAACTTGGAAGAGATGATTACGAGCAACGTATCATTCAAACCAACAAAAACATATTTAAGCTGCCCTGGAAGGGGCTTACGATCTAGAACATGAGGTTTTTCAATTGAAGGCTTCTGGATTATATGTTCATTCGAGGTATAATTAAGAGGCTCGAAGAACTTACCTGGACGGTTGCCTATCCAATTTACCTCCTCATGTCCTTCAGTGTCGGATATCTATGAATCGGAGGAGTCATTGTCGTCGTTGCTGCTGTGACAGTCTTCCAGGTGACTGTTGTGGCAGTGACCAATTTTTCTGTCGTGGCAGCTAGATTTGATGCAGGGTTGGTCAAGTATAATTTCTGTGATGGCCTTGCATTCGCCTTCTGCATCAGCATGTTTGATTGCTTGGAGAACATTAAGTTTGATTTCTTGATCGTTTACTCTCATGGTCAGTTCTCCTTCTCCACATCGATCAAAGTTCTACATGTGGCTAAGAAGGGTCACCCCAGGTTGATCGGTGCGTTCTCATCTTCTTCACAGTCTAAATTTATCCACTCTTACCAGAATATCTTCGATCTTCCCTTATGGTTGCACGTAAGAGCGGTCTGTCAGCTGCAGCATGACTGTCGTGGGTCGTGCTCGTCCAGTACCTAATTTCTGAAACACATATTTTGGCATTAGATTTATGCTAGCACCAAGATCACAAAGTGCCTTACCCACGAATTTGTCGCCAATTATGCATGGTATGATGAAGCTCCCAAGATCCTTTTTCTTCTGGGGAGGATGCTTGTGCAAGATAGTCATGCATCCTTCTGTCATTTTTACCGTTTCAAACTCCCCAAGTCTAGATCATTTCGACATGGCATCCTTAAGAAATTTCTCATAACCAGGCATCTGCTTGATGGCCTCTAACAGTGGCATATTGATGTGTACCTGCTTAAATATGTCATAAATCTTTTTGAGCTGGTACTCATGTTTCTGTTTTTGTAACCGCAGAGGAAAAGGAGGTGGAGGACGGTAGTCTTCAATTCTTCCCTTACATGGTATTCAGATCTGAGGAGGCTTAGGTTCTTCAGCTTTCTCCTCTGTCCCTTCTGTTGCCGTGACGGGTGTGTTGGCAGCAGGTTGCTCTTCTTCTGCCGGGGCAGTGTTCACGGTAGGTGTATCTGGGGTCGGTTCCTTACTTGGTATGTTCTTTTTCTCCAGCCCTTGCAGTTGTTTCCCACTCCTAGTTGTAATTGCCTTACACTGCTCATGTGTGGGTTGTCTAGTGACCTCAGTATCACTAGTGAATCCTCCATTTTGCCTTGGCTTGATATGCTGGGAAACTTGGCCCATCTGTGTCTCCAGGGATTTCAGGGTGGCTTCATGGTTAGTCATCCTCATTTCTGTCTTGTCTATGAATGACTCGGTCTTCTTGACAAAGTGATCCATGTTTGCCATGTAAGCTCCTGTCTGTGACATGAATGTAGCCAATGCCTGCTTCAGTATACTAGGTGCGGCTACCTGCTGCTGTTGCTGCTGCTGTGGTTGTTGTCGTGACAGGATTCTGGGTGCTCCCTAGTTTTGGTTATTCTGCACCTGAGAATTCAGTGCGTTGTTGGAATCATAATTTTTTGGCTTGTTGTAATTTCCAACATACATCCCTTCTTCTAGCTGTAACGGACAGTCTTCCGAACTGTGATTCCCACTGCAAGTCTCACATACCTCTTCGGCAGAGTATATAGGTTTAGAATCTTTTTTCAACAGATTTTCGACTGCCTTTGTGAGGTATGCAACCTGTGTCTTCAGGGAATTTTCGGCTTCATAATCTTTTACAGCTATCCCTTATTTACCTCTCCTTGCTGTAGAAAATTGCTCGTCATTCTTTGCTAGATTTTTCAACACCACCATGGCTTCGTCTGGATCTTTATCCAACAACAGTCCATTTGCTGCTGAATCTATTCTCATTCGAGTGTGTGTGTTGGCAGCATTGTAGAATTTAATGACTTGATTCCACACGGGGAATCCATGCATCGGGCAGTTCCTTAGAAGTGTTGTAAACCTGTCTCATGCCTCGTGCATTGGTTCTTCATCTTCCTGTTGAAAAGTAGCAATTTCACTACGCAATCGCTCCGATAAGTGAGAAGGATTAAAATGAGACAAAAATTCACGAGAGAGATCTGCCCAAGTTCGTATTGAACCCGCCGTTAGTTTATTCCACCAAGTTTTAGCTCTGTCTCTCAATGAATGAGGAAATAACCGAAGCCTCAGTATTTTCGGATTTATTCCTGGTAATCTAAACGATCCACAGATTTCTTGGAACGTTTTCAGGTGTTCACGGGCATCCTCTGTTGCAGCACCACTAAACTGGCCAGCAGAGTTGATCAGGCTGAACATAACAGGTTTTAGCTCGAAGTTCTTAGCTTCCACGTCTGGCAGGGTGGTCTCTAGTTCCACATGATCATTGATCATGTAGTCACGGCACGATTGTCGTGCGGTAGCGGCAGGCCGTCCGTTCACATCGTCTAGGGGAGGATCTTCATCATTCCTTGGGTTATTATTTACCCCGTTATGCATTGCTTCTAACTGTTCCTCAAGATATTCGTTTCTTGCTATCAAGAGGCGGAATCAGTTCCTGAGGTTGCACGTACGTTCGATTTCAGGGTCTAGTTTGTACTTAGGTTCTTTGCCTCGTCTTGATCTGCGCATAAGCAAACGAAAGACCTTGTGAAAAGCCCAGGGTAAACAATCCCAATAAAAACAGAAAAAGTAAGGTTAAAGATATGTTGCCAGTCCCCGGCAACGGTGCCAAAAACTTGTTGCGTGTCAAAAGTCCTATCGCAATGTAGTGTAAGTGTACACGACGCAAGTAGTAAAGTGATACTTGGAGTATCGGATATCGTTTCCACAATGACTAGAAATAGCCTTATCCTATAGTTACTGCACGAGAGAAAGAAAGAGTTTAAATTGTTTGGAATGCAATATTGAGGAATAATGAATATAAAAGAATAAAGATTCAGGGTTAAGAGATAGGCCGGTATTGATTTGCTCGGTAGTGCAGGTGTTGCACTGAAGAGAAATTCATGTTCTGTCGTCGTCGTCCCTGTCGCAGCAACACCTGTCGCGGCAGAAGTCTATTGTTGTCGCGGCAGCGAACACACAACTTTGTTCTTCAAGTTTGGCAAGAATCCATGTTATGACTCGTCTTATCCCTAGGTCCAAGTCTGTCGATGAACACGTCTTGGATGATACCTCCCGGCGTGAATCGAAGGATGAACACCGATGTTGTTGAATTCTTCCTTAGCCACTTAACCTCATCCTATCCCTAGGTCCGACGTAGTTCAACCATAAACTGGAGAACCCGCACTTATTCCTTTCGTATACTTAACTCTCCCTATATTAAGTAAATAGATAATCTTATAATGCTCTCCCGATACTCTTGCAAGATGTTGAAACCAGAATAAGCAAACTTGAAGTTTTATTTTATCGAACAGAAAATTCCTAAAACAGTACAATCCTTGCAACTACTTTACAGAATCAACCCTTAGCCCTAGGGGAAGTTTAGAACATGATGAGAAGGGGAAAACGACAAGGGTTTGGGGAAGACGGCTAGAGATGAGATATCCTTCCCTAGGTCGAATTACATGCCTTTATATAGGCCTTGGGTTCAAGTTTTCTAATAAGGTAAGAATACAAGTTCAAACTAAAGTACAACTCTATTAAAGATTAAATCTTCTGAGTAGACATCTTTAATTCGTCCTCTTTTCTTGCTTTGGGTTTCTTCCTTGAACTTTGGGCTTGGCCTTCATTCTGCCTCAGGGCTCAGAAAAATATATGAGTTGTCCACGATAGAACGGCTTAAAATCCTCTATCTGTCGAACTCCACTTCACTTTTCCACTTCACCCATGCTGTCGTCATGGCTGCCACGGCAGCTTGATCTCCTCGACTTTAGTCCTGTGTTCCAGCTTTGCTCCCTTGCTGCCCTGTGTTCTGCCACAGCAGATACCTGCAAAAGTGACCAAAATTAGTAGCAACTGTGCCATTTAATCTAAATGTGATGTATATGCAACACTTTACCTAAATGCAATGAATTATGCTTGAATGCAGCAGAAATATGGGTTAAATAAGGGGTAAAATATAGAACTTTTATACACTCAACAACTAGCATCCTATTTATAGTAGGAAGAGACATATGAAGAGACTCGAAGGAATTAATGGATCGAATGAAGAGTTTTCAAGATTTAATTTTAATAATTAAATGAAGATTTAATTTGAACAATTAAATCTAAAACCTGTCTTTAGAATACCAAGAGACATTATATTGAGAAATTTATTTTTCCATGGGTAACCATAAAAATATTTCGACAGGTCCACTAAGGCCTAACCGGTCCGGACATTCGTATCGCTCACGTTGTGTAAGTTACTCCCAACCTTGGTTGGCTTACACATTTACTAACCAACAAGTTAGTTCTTGATTATATCATCTTCCAAACTCCCATACATTTCTCATGTTGGATAGAGTGTTTTAAGCACTACATTTTTCTCAACAATATTTTCAAGTACCTCACTTTGAGCATCAATTTCTCATTCATCATACAACCAATTTGAGCATATTATATATCGTTTTAAGGTCTTATGAAGTAAAATATAAACCATAATGTTTATTATTAAAAACTAAAAATTTACCAATACTTAATATGCCTCAAAGTCACTAAATATCCATTATTTTCCAACAAGAAATTTAGTTCATGGTTGGGGGAACCATCAACACTATATCGTTTGAAATCAACACCATCATAAAAATAGAATGAAAATAAAGAGAAATAGACAAAGAATGATATCCTTCTATCCAGCCCTTCAATGGATCCAAAGCTCTCGTTCGTAGCCTGGTCGAACCACAATTTGCCTTTCTTCACCACGGTGCAGCCTTCTTAGCTCAATGACCGACTTACTTTATATAGGCACTTCGTGAAAACCCTAGGTTGGGTTTGATTTTGAAAGTTGGTTACACACTTGAGATAAGTGTGTTTATCTTCTTATCCTTTCGTTTGAAAATTAGGCTGACTGGACTCTTTGACCAACGGCTAACTGACCGAAAATCAGACATCCTTCTTTTGCCAACAAAGCTTGGCAATCCTTGTCCTAATTTTTCCAACAGTGCTCGAAGGCAAAAGAGACGTCCCTTAACTCCTTAATACAAATGCATGATTATACTAACTAAATGCATGAATATATATACTCAAAGGCAAGCAAAAGCATGACAAAATATATATGGAAAATAACACTTTTGAGGAGTTATCATTTACTATTTGATTTGTCTATCATAAGTGTAAGTGATGTTTTATCTTTTATTTTTCTTGGACACTTATAGGTCAAGCTCATATTTTGTTTATGTTTGACTAAATATTTACGTATGCAAAGAAAGTTTTTTATGTTGGTGATGAATGTATTTTATTCAATAATGTTCATGATTAAAAATGTATTTGATATATTTAATTCTTATCATTTTTCACTTAAATATTTAAATATTGGTTTTATAATTTTTTACAAGTTATAGCATGAACAACATCAATAGTTTCAATAATGATGAAAGGGAATTGAATGAGATTTCATAACATGTGCAAAGGTTTAATAGGTCGTTAACTACTGCAACTTCTTCTATGCAATTATACTATGGAAAATATCTTTTTTAAACAACCGTGCATGTATTTAAAACAATTAGGTGAAGCTTGAGATCGAGAATTTCTTAATGGTCATGAATCACGTTGCATGATTAATTTTAGAATGTCAAGAACATTATTCAAAAGCCTATTGAGAATTCTGGAAACATGATATAATTTGCTAAGTTCAAGAAACGTTTCTACTCTAGAAATGTTGGGTATCTTTCTGTATATGATTGGGCATTGGTGCATCACTATCTCAAATTCGAGAGAGATTTCAAAGGTATGGAGCGACAATCAGCCGATACTTTAGAATTATGCACGAGAAAGTTTCACAAATGACTGTTGATATACTTACACTAGATGATTGTTATTTTAGCTCAAAACCAGAACAAATACATAATGATTCTAGATATATGCCACATTTTAAGGTAAAAATCTTAATACTATAATATCATTTCTATGAGATATGTCTTTACTTTAAATATGTATGTATGCTAATATGATTATTTATTTATGTTGAGTGGATCAATGAAACGATTTAAGCCAAGAGGGGGGTGAATTGGATTTTTAGAACTTTTGTTGGTGGAGTGGAAAATTTAAAAATTGCTAGACAAAAGGATTTAGAGTGGTTCAAGTTCCAATTGAACTCTACATCCACTACCTTAGCTTCACTAAGGATTTTCCAACAATCCGCTAATTGCTCTTCCCCTTTTCTAGGCTAAGGAGGTAACCTTTACAATACCGGTCAAATTTTCTACCCAAAATTTGACTCAATCCTCACTCACGTGATACAAAGAAGATAAAGGCTAAAACTAGTATCTCTCAATACAAAATATAGCCATTTTACAAGCACTCAACCCAATTGAACAGATAAGAATGGAAATTCGAATTTCACAATTGGGGTTTACAAGAAATAATGAGATTTTAGCACAATTTCTTGGATTTGATGTTTGGATAATTCTTTGGAGATCAATAGTTGTTGCTGGAGCTTTTAGAGGTCCCTTTTATACCTTCTCATTGAATTCTAGCCGTTGGGGTTGTTGTCTTCATTAAAATAGTCGTTGGGATGTTATCTTCCCTCCAAAAATGCAGTCTGCAACTACCCGTTCTGAAACGCCCGACCCTGTTTCGAAACAGACCAAAATAGAAAGAGCCGTTGGGGTGTAATAAATAGATCGTACCGAAACGGGCACGATCGTTTCGATACGCTAAGAGCCCGTTTCGAAACATTTTGCTACTGTCAAAGCCTGTATCGAAACGGCTTAGTAGCGTTTCGATACGCCTTAACGATATTTTTAAATTTAGTTATAAAACTTCAATAGTCATATTTTAAAACCAAGTTTGAATTCCGTTTCGAAACGTTTGAGGTCGTTTCGATACTGCCGTATCGAAAGGGTTCAAACCGTTCTGATGTTCTTCATTCGTTTCGAAACACGTTCCGAAACAGAGGTTAACAGATTCAAAACGTTCCGAAACGCCCAAAGGCCATTCCGAAACAGTGACTCGAAAATCACTGTTTTGGCTTGATAAACACTTAGAAAATATTTACAAGTTGAGGTTTTGACTTATGCATTTTTCTTTAAACACATAGAGAGGTTTTGAGGACTTAAAAATTCATTTTCTCTTTTTCAATTTAGTCCTTAAATCCTTTGTTATATCAAAATCAATTTATTGGTTTCACAATCTCCCCCATTTTTTATATAACAAAACCAAGTTAGAATTTTTAAGAGTTTTGAAATCTTGAAGACATTCTAACTCCCCCTCAATTTAGATGGGTTTTAAAGTTTTGAAAAGATTTAAAATTCAAGTTTTAAAACTCAAAACCGACTTAAATTTTTTTGGCCCGTATATTACTTCTCCCCCTTTTTGTTAGATCAAAAAGAATAATAAACAAGGCTCATCAAGAGAAGAAACAAGGTTAAAAGCAATAAACCAAACAACATAATATAGATTCATAAAGTTCAAATAACCAAACATAAAACTTAAAGCAATAGAGTTTAAAGCTCAATCCCAAACAAAGCAATCAAAGCATAGGTTCATAAAGCATAAATAAAATAGAAAAGGTGCAAACTTAGTCCTAATATGATAAACTAATATGATATGCAATGAAGACCCTAAGCCTCGTCATCATCGTCACCATCAACATCTGAAGAATCATCATCACGTTTAGCTTGAGCACGACGAAAGGTCATCCATTGACCATAGAAGGTAGAGAATGACAAGTCCATCGATGTTTGTTGATTCTCAAGAGTGGTGAGACGATTCTCCATGGATTGCAAACGGGTATTGATAGCACCAAATCCTGAAGCTATGTTTGTATCCATCGTGTTGAGTCGCTCGGTGAGAAAAGCCATAAGAGCTTTATTGTTTGGACCCGGAGCTTGAGGTGGTGGCTCAACTTGAGGTGGAGGGGCGTGCCTATCAATACGTTCCCATTGACCAAGAGAGTAGCGGAACCTAGACTTATGGAGAGAAGATTCACCAATCTTGTTCTTGCGGGGTTCCGAAGAATCATAGGAGTAATCAAAGTTGAGGGTACCAAAGAGATAGCTCAAAACAGTCTCATAAGTGAAGGAAGTAAGAGCTTCGGTTTCCCGAATCTTCACATTGTGGACCATCTCGGTGAACATAATTTTGACAAGATTCGTCCGTTCTCCTCAGCGAAAGCACTCTAGCAAAAAAATAATCAACTTGACGAATATGAGAGAATTTACCTCCGGAAGGGCAGATGAACCATGAAATCATCAAGTGAAGGAACCGGTCATGAGCATCCAAAGAAAGAACGAATCCAGTGTGAGCACCAAAGTGGGTCTCATCCTCAATGCCTTCATTCTTGAGCCCAAGAGCAGTCTCTAAAAAAGGGTATGTTGATAATGAACTTCTTCCCCCAAGAGGTACAACTCAATACCAATCACCTCAGTGTGATCTTCATTATCAATGAGCACGACATTTGAGTAGAAAAGGAGGACCATGTGCTTGTAGGTAATATCCGATATGTTCAAGAAAGCCATGGAGTTCCATTCTTGCAAACGCTCTAGATAGCGGAAAGCAAAACGCTCGGAATCAAGGAACGGGATATCAACAACACGCTCTCGACGAACGGCTATATCATTGACGAAAGAGAAACGATCCTTCATCTCTTGAGTCCGAAGAATCTTGAGAAAAAGTTGGGTGAGATTGGGACAGATATTTGCTTGGTTTGAGGCTTCACCCGTTTGAGTCGTCTTGCGTTTCTTGTTAACGTTGTCCATGAAAAATTCCTAAAAACATAAAGCAAGCAATTTTAAAAATCTAAGTATACGCATGAACATCCTTAATTCAATCCAATGACAAATCCCATTTAGGTTTTAAAGAACAACACTTTTAAAAACAATATATACAAACAAAATTTGAAAAATAGAGAGAACAAAATACGAGTAAAAATTAATATATTCGAACAAAAAATTTTAAGATTTTGAATTTTTTTACAAGTTTTGAAAAACCCAAGTTGCAAAACATATAATCTATACAAAATTAATGTTTTCTAACCTAAAATTCAAAAAAAATCAAAGGAAAAAGAAAAAGATGAAAATATACCTTAAATAGGGATTTTGGATGAATGAATGGAAGAACTTGCACAAAATTGTTGAAGCTTTCTTAGACTTGAGTTTGTGAGTAAAAGCCCTCAAGATTTGATGAAAAACAATGAGGTTTAGAGGGTTTTTATAGGGAAAAATTGGGTTAGGGTTTTTAGGAGTTTTAATTAAAAGCAACTTTATCATTTAAGACCCACTTTAAAGCTATCCATAGAGCCGTTTCGAAACAGGCACGATCATTCCGAAATATGCGTACCAAAATGTTGACTGTCATTTCGAGTCCTGTTGACCGTTACGATATAGCTTTGATCGTATCGAATCCCACGTGTTGACCCGTATCGAAACTCGTTTCGATACACTTCTTGGCAGAGGCAAAACGTTTCGAAACCCTTCTAGGCGTTTCGAAACACCCTGGTCATAGATCACTCTTTTAAGGCACCCGTATCGAAACAGATTGACCCATTTTGATACGCCTATGTCTGGAGGTGCAAATGAGACTATAATATTGCAGAAAAATGAATTTCATGAAGTCCTAGATGTATAAATGATGTGAATGAGCAGGAATAACATGTACAAACATAAACATACTCCCCCTAACTATAAGCATGGATGAAATTAGGATTAAAAACACATAAGCATGGCATTTTGCAAGAAATCAAGCAATTTAAGCACAAAAATGTCCTAAAAGGTCAAGATAGGCTAGTTAAACCTAACTCTCTCCTAAGGGACCAAAAAGGCTCTTTATCTAAAGGCTTGGTAAAAAAATTTCGCTAGTTGGTTTAAGGTATCAATGAACTCTATAGCAACATCTTCCTTAAGGACATGATCTCTAATGAAATGATGCCTTATTTCTATATGTTTGGTTCTAGAGTGTTGGATGGGATTTTTGGTTAAGCACATGGCACTAGTATTGTCACACTTAAGGGGTATGGTTTCAACTTTAATACCATAATCTACGAGTTGTTGCTTCATCCAAAGGACTTGAGCACAACAACTCCCTAAGGATATGTACTCGGCTTCGGTGGTAGATAGAGCTACACTATTTTGTTTCTTAGAGAACCAAGATATGAACATACTACCTAAGAATTGACATGTTCCCGACTCTTCCTATCGATTTTACACCCCCCATAATCCGCATCTGAATAAGCATAAAGGTTGAAGGTTGAGTCTCTAGGGTACCAAAGACCTAGACAAGGGGTATCTCTAAGGTACCTAAAGATTCTCTTAACGGCTATAAGGTGAGACTCTCTATGACTAGCTTGAAACCTAGCACACAAGCAAACACTAAACAATATATCTGGTCTACTTTTGGTAAGGTAAAGCAAAGATTCAATCATAGAGCGATAAAGCTTAGACTCAATACACTTACCTCATTCATCTTTGTCAAGCTTTGTAGATGAGCTCATTGGTGTGGCTTGAGGCTTTGCATTCTCCAAGCCAAACTTCTTGAGCATATCTTTCACGTACTTTGCTTGATTGATGAAGGTGCCATCCGTCCTTTGCTTGATTTGGAGTCCCAAAAAGAATGAGAGCTCCCCCATCATGTTCATCTCGAATTCACCTTGCATTAACTTAACAAACACCTTGCAATGACACTCATTAGTAGATCCAAAAATAATATCATCAACAAATATTTGTACTACTAAGATGTCATTTTTATACCTTTTTATGAAAAGTGTAGTGTCCACCTTACCTTTTTCAATCAAAAAGTTTGAAAGTCTTTCATACCAAGCTCTAGGAGCTTGTTTTAAACCATAAAGTGCTTTAGTTAGTTTGAAAACATGATTTGGAAATTTTGAATCCTCAAAACCTGGTGATTGTTCCACATACACTTCTTCATTTATAAAATCATTTAAAATGTGCTTTTAACATCAATTTGAAAAAGCTTGAAATCGTGATAACATGCATATGCAAGCAACATCCTAATAGCTTCCATTCTAGCTACGAGTGCATAGGTTTCATCAAAATCAATTCTCTCTTCTTGAGTGTAACCTTGAACAACTAATCCAACTTTGTTTCTCACAATGTTACCACTCTCATCTAGTTTATTCCTAAATACCCATTTAGTTCCTATAGTAGATTGATTAATAGGCCTTTCAACTAATGTCCATACATTACTTCTCTCAAATTGATTTAACTTTTCTTGCATAGCCATAATCCAAAAATCATCTTTTAATGTTTCTTTAATGTTCTTAGGCTCTATGCATGAGATAAAAGCAACATGGTTCATGAGTTTAAGAGAAGATCTAATAGTTACCCCCTTGGATGGATCACCCAATATTTCACCACCTTTGACATAGTTGTACTCCCTTGGGTAGCTCACTTCCGTTTCCTCAAGAGCCAAGTCCTTCAAGGCTTCAAAAGGTGGATCTTGTGCATCCTTATCTTTAGTTGGAATCTCATCCTTCTTTGAAGTTTGTCCTCCATCAAAGGCATCAAGGATTCCTACATCATCATCATCACAAGAATCCTTCCTCGGAATGAGGTTATCATCGAATACAACATGAATAGACTCTTCTACTACTAAAGTTCTCTTATTAAATACATGATAGGCTTTAGAGGTTAAAGAATACACTAAGAAAATATCTTCATCACTTTTAGCATCAAATTTACCTAAGTTGTCTTTTCCATTATTTAAAACAAAACACTTGCAACCAAATGGATGAAAATAGCTAATGTTAGGCTTTTTAGATTTTAAAATCTCATATGATGTTTTCTTTAAAAGTGGCATAATCATTACTCGATTTACAATGTAGCAAGCGGTGTTTGTGGCTTCTGCCCAAAAATATTTAGGTAAATTGTTTTCACAAAGCATGGTTTTAGCCATTTCTTGTAAAGTCCTATTTTTCCTCTCAACTACCCCATTTTGTTGAGGAGTTCGAGGAGCCGAAAAATTATGGCTAATACCATTTTCATTTAAAAACTCTTCAAAACCTAGATTTTGAAATTCGGTTCCATGATCACTTCTAATATGAGAAATTCTAAGTTCAAGATCATTTTGGGTCAATTTTGAAAACGTGATGAATTTTTCTAAAGACTCATCTTTAGTACTTAAGAATAGAACCCAAGTAAATCTAGAATAGTCACCAACAAGTAAAAATGCATACGATTTACCACTTAAGCTCATAGTTCTAATAGGCCCAAATAAATCCATATGAATTAGTTGTAAACACCTACTTGTAGAAACATAATTAATGGATTTAAAGGATGATCTATGTTGTTTACCCTTAGAGCATGCATCTCAAATTTTATCATTTGAGAACTTAATTTTGGGCAAACCTCTAACTAGATTTAGGGAAACTAATTTTTCTAAAACACTAATGCTAGCATGTCCTAGTTTCCTATGCCATAGTCATGCATCATTTTCATTTTGTGCAACAAAACATGTATGGGATGTATGAATATCATCTAAATGCACCATATATATATTACCTATGCGATGACCAATGAGCATTATATTATTTGATTTAATGTCAACAATTTTACACCCATTTTTATCAAACAAGACATTAAATCCTTTATCACACAATTGACTAATGCTCAATAAATTGTGTTTAAGACCATCGACATATAAAACATTTTCAATGAGAATAGTAGAGTGATTACCTATGGATTCAATACCTTTAATGTGGCCTTTGGAGTTGTCACCAAATGTCACTACTCCTCCACTTTTTGGCTTTAAGTCCATGAATCGACTCTTGTCTCCGGTCATGTGCCTCGAGCACCCACTATCAAGGTACCATGAGTTTTGACTTTGTACTTTGGCCTTGTAGTAATGCTCCCCCTACAAACAAAGATATTAAGCTTTGATTTTTGGCACCCAAATCATTTTGGGTCCACGAGTGTTAGCTCCCAAATGCTTGGTTCCCTTAGGAATCCAAGGTGACATGGCATCAATATTATTAGGCTTGACAAGTTCCTTAGGAACCCATACACTTCTAACTCTTTTAGTTCTATTATGCCTATAGGAGCTACTTTGTTAGTAGTTATTGTTCTTTCTTTTAGGTTGATTTGATCTAGATGATTCACCTATTTCATTTTTCATATTACCAACACTATTGAAAGATTTCTTAAGCTCATTAAGCTCATTTAACACCTTTTGGTTTTCACTATTGCATTGAGAAATAAGATTGTTTAAGTCTACATTTTCATCTTGAAAGAATTTAAGTTCATCTTGTAAACCTAAGATCTTTTTCTCAAATTTTAAGTTAGCTTGAGAAAGTGAGTCATTTTTAGCATTTAGTTCCAAAATGATCTTTCTATTTTTTAGAACCGACTCCTTATACTTCTCAACTAACTCATCATATACCTTTTGTAACTCATCATAAGCATCATGCAATTCATCAAAATGTAAAATCAAAAGATGATGAGTTAGAGGTTACCATGGAGGAATCCTCCTCAAGAGCCATGAGGCAAAGGTTGGCCACTTCGTGTTCCTCATCCTCGGATGACTTCTCATCACTCCAAGTAGCAAGCTTGGCTTTGAGCTTCTTCTTCTTCTCAAAGCCCTTCTTCTTGAGTTGAGGGCACTCGGAACGAACATGACCCGATTTTTTGCACTCAAAGCAAATGATTTGATCCCTCTCTTCTTCTTTGTTTTCGGTCTTGAAGTTCATTTTTCTTTGAATCTTTCTTCCTCAGTTGGACCTCATAAACCTTGAGAACCTTTTGGCTATCATAGCCAATTCTTCTAGGTCTTCCTTCTCACTAGAAGTGCTCTCCTCATGTAGAGAAGCTTTGAGAGCCACTCCTAGCTTTTTCTTCTTGTCTACCTCAAGCTTCTCCACTCTTTTCTCTTCCTTCTTCCTTTCATCTTCCATTCCTTTCTTCATGATCTCATGAGTTAGGAGAGAACCAATTAGCTCATCAAGTTTAAGTGTCTTCAAATTCTTTGCCTCAATGATGACGGTTCTCTTCCCATCCCAAGACTCAGGAAGTGAGTAGAGTAGCTTCCGGACTAGTTTGTCTTTCGGGATTATCTCTCCAAAACCCTTTAGCCCATTGACGATTGTTGAGAAACGATCGAACATCTTTGACACGGTTTCGTCAGGCTCTATTTTGAAATTCTCATAGCTAAGATTGAAAATTCCAATCTTTGTCTCCTTCATATCACTTGTTCCTTCAAAAGTAGTCTCAAGTGTGTCCCACACTTCGTTAGCACTTTCGATGGAGGAAACCTTGGAGTAGATATCGGGATCGAAAGAGTAAAACAACATGTGAAGAGCTTTGTCGTTGATTTGAATCTTCTTTCTCTCTTCTTCACTCATCTCATTCTTCCTTTTTGGCACTAATATTCATTCGTCGTCTCTCTTCATCGGAATAGTGGGACCATCTTCGATGACATCCCAAACAAGATAGTCATTGGATTTAATGAAGAGACGCATCCGGTTCTTCCAAAAAGGGTAGTTATCATCGTTGAAGAAAGGCGGTTTGGTGGTTGATTGAGACTCGTACATGCTTGACCCGGAGGTAGATGCCAATGCTTGCTTTAGTAGTTGATCACACTCTTCCTAGGAACTCCTCTTGTGGCTGTTAATCCTTCAAAGAGGTAGGCTCTGATACCAATTGTTGAGTGGATCAATGAAACGATTTAAGCCAAGAGGGGGTGAATTGGATTTTTAAAACTTTTGGTGGTGGAGTGAAAATTTAAAAATTGCTAGACAAAAGGATTTAGAGTGGTTCAAGTTCCAATTGAACTCTACATCCACTACCTTAGCTTCACTAAGGATTTTCCAACAATCCACTAATTGCTCTTCCCTTTTTCTAGGCTAAGGAGGTAACCTTTACAATACTAGTCAAAATTTCTACCCAAAATTTGACTCAGTCCTCACTCAAGTGATACAAAGAAGATAAAGGCTAAAACTAGTATCTCTCAATACAAAATATAGCCCTTTTACAAGCACTCAACCCAATTGAACATATAAGAATGGAAATTACAAATTTCACAATTGGGGTTTACAAGAAATAATGGGATTTTAGCACAATTGCTTGGATTTGATGTTTGGATAATTCTTTGGAGATCAATAGTTGTTGCTGGAGCTTTTAGAGGTCCCTTTTATACCTTCTCATTGAATTCTAGTCGTTGGGGTTGTTGCCTTCATTAAAATAGTCGTTGGGATGTTATCTTCCCTTCATAAATGCAGTCTGCAACTACTCGTTCCGAAACGCCCGACCTTGTTTCGAAACAGACCAAAATAGAAATAGTCGTTGGGGTGTAATAAATAGATCGTACCGAAACGGGCACGATCGTTTCGATACGCTAAGAGCCCGTTTTGAAACTCGTTTCGAAACATTTTGCTACTGTCAAAGCCTGTATCGAAACGACTTAGTAGCGTTTCGATACGCCTTAACGATATTTTTAAATTCAGATATAAAACTTCAACGGTCATATTTTAAAACCAAGTTTGAATTCCGTTTCGAAATGTTTGAGGTCGTTTCGATACCGCTGTATCGAAACGGTTCAAACCGTTCCGATGTTCTTCATCCGTTTCGAAACACGTTCCGAAACAGAGGTTAACATATTCAAAACGTTCCAAAACGCCCAAAGGTCGTTCCGAAACGGTGACTCGAAAATCACTGTTTTGGCTCAACAAACACTTAGAAAATATTTGACAAGTTGAGGTTTTGACTTATACATTTTTCTTTAAACACATAGAGAGGTTTTGAGGACTTAAAAATTCATTTTCTCTTTTTCAATTTAGTCCTTAAATCCTTTGTTATATCAAAATCAATTTATTGCTTTCACAATTTAGGATTGCATAGGTGAAATTGATGGTACACATATTTTTGTTATTTTTCTGTCAAATGAATAAATTCCCTACATAGGAAGAAAAAGTGTCCCAACTCAAAATGTTATTACAATATGCAATTTTAATACGCGCTTCACATTTTTCGTGGCTAGATAGAAAGGTACATCACATGATACTAGAATATTTTTTGATGCAATTGAGATCCAAAATCAAAGTTTCCACATCCACCAAATAGTACATTTCTTTTATATACTTATTTTATTATATAAAGTATAACTTATTTAATTGATTGTTTCTTGTATTATAATTTATAAGAAAATATTATCTCATTGATTCTAGATATCCTCAAATGAAAGGTTTTCTCAGGCCATGTGGAGGATAAAGATATCATTTACCCGACTTTCGTAGAGGTAGACATATATTTGTTAAAGAAGACATATTCAATCATTCACATTCATCATTACGTAGTGTCATTGAGTGAACTTTTGGTGTACTGAAAAAGAAATGATCCGTTTTAAGGGATATGTCAAGTTATAGTTTCGAAAAGCAAAGAATGATCGTTGTATGTGCAATGACAATACACAATTTTATTCGAAAATATACAAGTCTAGATGATGCAGATTTTATGGAGTTCAAAAGAAATGATAGAGCATATAAGAATATTATTGACCAGAAATGTGGAAGATGAAGAAAGTGATGAACTAAACATATCATTTGGTTATGAAATAGAATTAGTGAGAGACGACATAACTTGTAGTTTAATGAGTTCAAACTGCACACATTAATGTACATTTTATATTGATAATTGGTGCTACAACTTGTAGATAAAACCACTTTAGATTACAAGAACCCATGTACTTTTTGTAATATTTATATTAGATGTCATGCCTTGTAGTTTAATAAAAAATACTTTAAGTTAGAAGCACCAATGTATTTTTTGTAATATTTATATGTAACATGAATTAGTTCAGTTTATATATTGTTGTTTTTGTGCTTGACTAAACCTTCAGCATGTAACTCGAATAATATACACAACAATCTGAACATTTTTCAGGTTGTCGATCTAAACATTTTCTAACCACAAGAATAAGACAAATTCAGGTTCTATTGTTCATTTCAAAATAGTTTAATCAATGAAGCTGTTGATCCATATCAATACCGGTTAGACTAACAAAAAAATGGAAAAAATTTCACCGATGCTTACATTTATTAACATGCCACTAATTTACCGCTGTTACGAGTGGTAAATTGCAGCAGTTCTTTGCTGATTTTTGTTTCAGCATGCAACCCTTTATTGCTGCTCGATACATATCAACTGTGCTGTAACCATTGTTAATTTTTTTTCATTCTTCTATTGTAAATTTTGGATGCTATAATATCTTTCAATTTTGTTTTTATAATATTTCATATATATAAATCTTAACTATAAGTTATGATAAATTATTTTTTTATCATAGTTTTAGTTGATATATTTCACATATTATAAATATAATGAAATTAAATATAATTTAAATTAAACCATTTTAATTTTACAACATAATGTCTAAAATAATTATATATTTTTTTAAAAGTACTTTTTGACAGTAATCCTAAACAGTTAAATCTTAAATCAAACTTTTCAAAATCACTTTTTCACATTACTTTTCAAAAACATTCCTAAATTGAGTCTTAGTCACTGTTTTCTTTTTAAAGTTCATATTTTTTAAAGATCTAGTGATTAAACATATGTTTAGTCAATAAATAAATGTTTTGAAAGGTCCTCATAATTTTTAATGTTGGCAATTTAGTCCTTTAAGCATGAAATGTTGTACTTTAAACCTCTTTGATATTCTGATTTGTAATTGGGATCCCATAATTGACATGAATGTTAAATTAGTCTTTAAATGGATGATTATGATTTTTGCGAATGTATGATTATATGATTTAGTTCTGATTCGACTCCGATCGAATTCTGAACATTTAAAAGTTTTTTTTTTAAATGTAAACATTTTGTTATGATTGAATTCTTGATTGCTTTTCTGGAATTTGTTGTTTAGTACAGTATATTTCCAATTAAATTTTTAGGATTCATATACATAATTATTTTTAACTTGTTTATAATTAAATTTTAGATTTTATAATATGAAATACTATATCCGAATGAAATGATAACGAAAATATTACTCAAAACATAATAATAATAATAATAATAATAATAATAATAATAATAATAATAATAATAATATTTATGATTAATTGAAAATATCAAGTTTGATATAACTCGTATTACCGAGGGTTCCTAAGTAGGAATGATGATGAACGGCAAAAAACATACAGTTTGAGAGAAGAAAAATGACTAAATTGGTATATATTTTAAATATAAATGGTTAAATTTATTGAAATTATTTTAAATTAAGACTAAATTTATATATAAATTTTTAGGACTAAAACTGTTATTGTACCAAACATTATTGGATGCATGTTTGTATTTTAACGGATAAGTGATATAATCGTAATTAAAACTTTAATTGAATGACCCAATTATAACTTTTAATAATTGAATAATCCAAATACAATTTAAGAATTGAACGACCTTCATTATTTTACTACCTTAAATTTATTACATGACTGTAACGTCCAAAGATAAGTTTTACTTATAAGGATCTAAAGACCTCTCTATTCTTAACAAAAAAGGAAGAGAAAAATCGAGAGGAACCTTCCTCTCCATGAAAGGCTAAACTTTGCCTAACCCCTCGATTAGTTAGGAGACCATTAGACAAAATAGGACATAAAAAATAATTAATAAATTATGGGAAAAGTATACAGTGGTTCATTAATTAAGTAAAAATATATTTTTGACTACTAAATCTAGATAAATTTAAGGAACATTTCGTCACAGTTTGACAAATTTTAATACCATTTTATAACAATTTAATAATGTTCACTTACTATTTTGTAATAATTTGATAAGTTTAGTGACCGGTTTATAACTTATGAAACTTCAGTATCCAATAAAATCATTTTTGATTAATTTACTGACCATTTGTATATTTTACCCATAAATTATAGGGTAAACAACATAATTGTTCAATAAACTATTCATGCTTTTATGTTTTGGTAACCAAACTATTATATTTGGCAAAATCATCACTAGCGTTATATTTTTTTTTGTTTTGGTCACCCGCTGTTAAAAAAATCACAGAAAAACCAATAATTTGGTGACCAAAGTAGGAAAGAAGCAATAGATTAATGACCAAAACAGTAAAAAGGTAATATTAGTTACCAAAATAAAAAAAAGAACGTGACTTTAGTGACAATTTTGTCAAAATAAATAGTTTGGTGACCATAACAGGAAACCATAAATAGTTTAGTGATCTTTACCCTAAATTATATTACATTTTCACACGCTTACATTTTTTTAACAAAAAAACTGGCCATCACACGCTTACTTTTGAGTTTTGTTTTGACGATCAAAATTTCGATTTTTCTCTGGTTCTCTTTCGAATTTCGATCCCTCTTTCTAAATCTCAAAATCTCCAAAAACCCATTAGTAAAAAGAGAAAAAAAAAGAATAATTTTTATCGGTCTCATGAAATTTCATTGAAGAGATAAAATTACCCAGAGAAAGAAAAGAAAGATATGTATAGCAATTTCAAAGAACAAGCGATCGAGTACGTGAAGCAAGCGGTACAAGAAGATAATGCAGGGAACTACAGCAAAGCCTTTCCTTTGTACATGAACGCGCTTGAGTATTTCAAGACCCATTTGAAATACGAGAAGAACCCCAAAATTAGGGAAGCAATTACACAGAAATTCACAGAGTATTTACGCCGTGCCGAGGAGATCCGTGCTGTTCTCGATGAAGGAGGGCCTGGACCAGCTTCTAATGGGGATGCTGCTGTCGCTACCCGCCCCAAAAGTAAGCCCAAGAATGGTAGTGGTGGTGGAGAAGGCGGTGATGGGGAGGATCCGGAACAGGCTAAGTTGAGAGCTGGGCTTAATTCGGCTATTATTAGGGAAAAACCTAACATTAAGTGGAATGATGTGGCTGGCTTAGAAAGTGCTAAGCAGGCTTTGCAAGAGGCTGTTATTTTGCCTGTCAAATTTCCTCAGTTTTTTACAGGTTAGCTTTTTAATTTTTTTGGAGCATTTCAGGGGCTTTTGAACTTGATTTTGAGGTGATTGCTTTAGCTGTATTTTAGTAATCGGTAGTTATGATGAAATTGATTGTTAAACTACATATGAATTTTATGGTTTTATGGGTTTTTGTTTATATGCTTTGTTAGTGATGATTATGGTTTTCAGCTATAAAATTAGTGAGTTCTGCTTGACTTTTGCATTACTTACTACGTATTGAAATGGCTTAATCTTGTCAATTGGTGAAACTGTTAAGAAATTTCTTCTTTCTTGACTGTGTGTTAGAAAAGAGATTGGTTGATACTTATAAAAATCTGTTGTTGATATTTGATAGGATAATCACGCATGTTTGTTGAGGTTGGTTGTGATAATGGACATTGGAGAGTGCCTAACTTTGTTGCAATTTTTAGTTGCTTGAGATTGTTCATCCTAAATGTAATTGTTTTGAATAAGCATGAGGTACTTTGCATGCTTCCTATTTTGTTTTTATGCAAAATAATATAGGTCCTATTATCTGTTGCACTGTTCCCATTGAATCCAATGAGATTTTAACGAATTATTGATATAGCTACTTTTCGCATCCTTTGCTATCATTTTCCTTGCACTAATTGAATTGTTTCCTTTAATAGTACAAGCAACGCTACTGGTGAACTGTCGGATATTAGAGGAGTTAATTTGAGAACATACATGCTTGTGAAATCCCTCCTTTGAATGGGTGAACTGTCTGATATAAGTATAACCATACTAATAACATCATCATCATTTTAATGCTCAACTTCTCAATACATAAATGTAACATGCAACCTATGACATCATCTTATTAGAGTCTGCTTGATGCCTCTGTTATTGTCAATTTCTTGTTAGAAACGGTTGCTTGCACGGTTGCACCAATATTCTACCTCCTTTGAAGGTGTAACCATTGCCATTGTAAACACATGATACATAATTAATTTGTTTTTTAAAGGTAAAAGTTTCTAATTAATTTTATAGATCTGTTCTGTTTTTGAGGAGGATTGTGTAAGAATGCGCATAGTCTTCTAGTTTGTATAAGAGTTAATCTATTACTAAAAGTGTTGTAGTTGTACTCTAAGTTTATCCGATACAGTTAGAAGACTAAACCTAGTAGGACTCCTTGTCTAACATAAAGTCCTAAGCCTATAAAGTCTGTATGTACTCTGTAATTTATTATGAGATTTTTATCATCTAATAAACAGAAGAGTTTTCTGTTTATCTTCATGGTATCAGCCTAATTCGATCCAAATCGAATTTTCTTTTTCTTCTTCGATGGTAAATTCCGGTTCTAGTGAACTGTAATCCTCATCCTCAACATCTGCTACTTCGATGGCTGATTTTTTGGAACTTTCTGGTTTGAATGCTTTGTGCCATAGGTTTACAGGCACCAATTATGTTCAATGGTCTCAGTCTGTCAAGCTCTTCCTTATCGGAAGATGAACCCTGGGATATGTAACTGGGAAAACATCAAAGCCTACTGCAGCTGATGAAGGCCTTAAAAAGTGGATCTAAGAGAATGGTCGGATCATGTCTTGGCTCATTAACACCATGGCTCCTGAAGTTGGTTCTCAGTTTCTTCTCTACGAGACTGCCAAGGAGATTTGGGATGCTGCTCGGGATACTTACTCTAGCACAAACAACTCAAAATTGTTTGGGATTGAAAGCACCGTTGCGACAATGAAACAAGATGGGATGACTGTTACTCAGTACTACACGACTCTCACTAATTTATGGCAGCAAATGGACATGTATGAAGCCATTGAATGAGAAACCCCAACTGTTGCTGGACTGTTTCGAAAGGTCAATGAACAGAGAAGAATTTTCCAATTCTTCAATGGATTAAGTAGGGATTTTGATCCCGTCAAATCCAGAATTCTTGGACTTAATCCCCTTCTATCCTTGCGAGAAGTATTTTCTGAGATTCGAAGAGAGGAAAGCCGATGCCTCTACATGATTCCAGAAGCTCCTGTTCCTGACAGCTCTGCCATGGTTACACACTCTACTTCCATCCCTAAAACAAAAAAGGGACGAGCTACCTGTAACTACTGCAAAAAGCAAGGCCATTTAAAGGAAAATTGCTGGAAATTACATGGGAAGCCTTCTGATTGGAAGCCTGACAATGGTAAAACCCAATCTGCCTCCTCCTCTGATGATGGTCCAAATAATACTTTAGGGGGTTTTACTAAGCAACAAATGGCTCAGTTGCAAAAGATGTTTCGTACACTAAGTGGCAGTATTGAAGGTAATTTGGCCAGTACGGAACCTGAAGGTATGGATTACAATTCCTCCTCTGTTGCTTTTCTTTCAACTTCAAATACGCCTACTTGGATTGTTGATTCTGGAGCCACTGACCATATGACTGGTAATAAGGAACTGTTCTTTGATTTCCATATCTCTTCCTTTAAGAACTCCATTAAGATAGCCGATGGGTCTTACTATAAAATCGAAGGAAAAAGTTCTGTCTTTCTTACTCAAGAATTACTTCTGAAAGATGCGTTATTTGTGCCTAATCTAAAGTGCAACTTATTGTCAGTGAGTAAATTATCCAAGGATTTCAACTGTGTCTTGAAGTTTAAAGGTTCTGATTGTGTTTTACAGGAACTGGACATGAAGCATATGATTGGCAGTGCTAGCTTGTGGAATGGTTTATATGTCTTCTCCAATATTCAGTTCCCTCAACACCTTTCTTCTACAGCTTGTTTTTCTTCCTTAGGACAAGATGATATTATGTTGTGGCATTTTAGGTTAGGCCATCCAAGTTTTTTCTATCTTTCTAAATTGTTTCCTCAATTATTTCATAATAAAAAAATTTCTTTTTTTAAATGCCATGTTTGTCCTCTATTAAAACAAACCAGACATTCATATTTACCCTCTAACTATAAACCCTCACATCCTTTTTCTCTTATACACAGTGATGTTTGGGGTCCTTCTCGTGTGAAGAATATTACTAGGGGTCATTGGTTTGTCACATTTATTGATAATGATGATCATAGTAGACTTACTTGGACATATTTGTTAAAAGAAAAATCAGAAGTCAGTTGAGTCTTTGAACAATTCTATAGTATGGTTGAAACCCAATTTGAGAATAAAATTCAAATTTTTAAGTCTGACAATGGGGGGAATTTTTCACTAAATCCTTAGGTGAATTCTTTAAACATAAAGGCATTGTTCACATTAGTTCATGTGTTGATACTCCCCAACAAAATGGATTGCAGAAAGGAAAATTGACATCTTTTGGAGGTAACCCGAGCCCTAATGTTCTCCAACAATGATCCTCAATACTTGTGGGGTGAGGCATTGTTGACTTCTACTTACCTTATTAATCGTATTCCTAGTAAAGTATTTAATTTTCAAACACCTAGAGATGTGTTCTTGTCTTTCTTTCCATCTTTTAAACCTATGGGCTCTAATCTTCCTTTGTGTGATTTTGGCTGCACTGTGTTTGTTCAAAATTTAAGTCCTACAAGATCTAAACTTGATACCAAGTCTATGAAACGTGTTTTAGTTGGATATTCTTCACTCAAGAAGAGCTACAAATGTTACCACCCCCTTCTAAAAAGTTCTTTGTTACTATGGAACTAACCTTTTTTGAGTAGGAACCTTATTTCTCCAAGACTGAAATTAAGGGGGAGATATGTGGTAATAATTTTCAGCTTGTTCCTACATAGGTTCCTCTTTCTTCACCTTCTCATTATTCTCCCTTACTTGAGTCTCAAACTTCTTCCTATACTCCTCCTAACTCATCACCTAACCCATATATTACTCTTGTTACTTCTCTTGCATCAAAACAATTAACTCGAACTTCTTCACAGCCTCCCAAACAATTGCAGGTCTATACTCGAAAAAGGAAGATTATTCCAGAAATTGTTCTCTGCAATCTAGCACTCGTCAAGAATTAAGCTTCAGTCCAGTTGCTTGTGAAGAAAGTGAGGTAATGAATCTGTTAATATACCTTCTCATCTACTAGTACTATATGATTATGAACCTATTGCTAAGAGGAAAGGGGTGAGACAGTGTACCAAGTACCCTATTCAAAGGTATGCTGCCTATGGAAGTTTAATGTCTTCATTCAAAGCTTTTACAACATGTTTAGACAAGGAACAGATTCCAAATAGCTATGAAGAAGCAGTCCAGAATCCTAAATGGAAGAAGGCTATAGAGGAAGAAATTGAAGCACTTCAAAAGAATGAAACATGGACTATTACAGACCTACCCCAGGGCAAGAGGACTGTCGGCTGTAAATGGGTGTTTGCCATCAAATATAACTCTGATGGGACCATACAGAGACACAAGGCAAGGTTGGTTGCAAAAGGGTTTACTCAAACTTATGGGATCGACTTCAAAGAGACCTTTGCTCCAGTGGCAAAATTGAATTCTGTTCGAATTCTTCTTAGTTTGGCAGTGAACTGTGACTGGAAACTTCACCAACTAGATATCAAGAATGCATTCCTAAATGGAAATCTTGAGGAGGAAGTTTACATGGAGGTTCCATATGGAGTAAAAGCTGCAGGACAGCCTCAGAAAGTTTGCAAATGAGCTAAATCACTCTATGGACTCAAACAATCTCATAGAGCTTAGTTTGAGAGATTCACCAAGGTTATATTGAAGAATGGGTTCAAGCAATCCTCAGCCGATCATACTTTGTTCAGTAAGGTAACATCATCCAATAAAAGGGTGATCCTAATTGTGTATGTGGATGACATAATTTTGACTGGAGATGATGAAGAAGTCAACAAATTGAAGAAGTTTTTAAGCAGAGAATTTGAAATTAAAGATCTAAGGAGTTTGAGATACTTCTTAGGCATGGAAGTAGCAAGGACCAGCAAAGGATTAATTATAAACCAACGAAAGTATATACTGGATCTTCTTAAAGAAACTGATTTACTGGGTTGCAAACCTGCAGACACACCAATGGAGGCAGGCTTAAAGTTTAACAAACCAGAAACTGGTCTTGCAGCAGACAAAGGACTCTACCAAAGGTTAGTAGGTAAATTGATTTACCTGTCCCTCACTAGACCTGACATCTCTTTTCCAGTAAATGTCATAAGTCAATATATGACAGACCCGAAACAAGAACACATGGATGCAGCAAAGAGGATCTTGAGGTTTCTAAAAGGTACCCTAGGACATGGCCTATTTTTCAGGAAAAATCAAGACAGAACTGTAAAGATTTACACTGATGCAAGCTGGGCAGGAGAGCTCTCTGACAGGAGGTTAACCAGTGGGTACTGTTCCTATATTTGGGGAAATCTGGTGACTTGGAAAAGCAAGAAACAAACGGTGGTTGCAAGAAGTAGTGCTGAGGCAGAATTTAGGGCCCTGGCTTTGGGAATATGTGAAGGAATTTGGCTATTGAAATTTCTTAGAGATTTGGGAATGGTACAGGATGAAAGTTTTGAAATTATGTGTGATAACCAATCAACTATCTAGATAGCTAAGAATCCTGTACAACATGACAAGACGAAACACATTGAAATCGACAGACGCTTCATTGCTGAGAAATTAGCTAAAGGGTTAGTGTCTCTAAACTACATCCCTACAGAAGAACAAGTAGCAGACACTCTCACAAAGCCTCTGCCAAAAGCTCTTTTCAACAAATTTTTGTCCAAACTGGGATTATACAACGTATATTCACCAGTTTGAGGGGGAGTGTAAGAATGCGCATAGTCTTCTAGTTTGTATAGGAGTTAATCTATTACTAAAAGTGTTGTAGTTTTACTCTAAGTTTATCCGATAGAGTTAGAAGACTAAACCTAGTAGGATTCCTTATCTAACATAAAGTCCTAAGCCTATAAAGTCTGTATGTACTTTGTAATTTATTATGAGATTTTTATCATCTAATAAACAGAAGAGTTTTCTGTTTATCTTCAGATTGTCGATTCAACTTAAACTAAGCACATTTTCCATCTATACAAAATTTTGTCTTACCCATGTGGAGCAAATCAAAGTCATGTATTTGATTAGTCAAGGTTGAGTTCTGGTCAGAAAAGAAAAGGCTTGATCTGCATCAAGTCCTTATATTTCCACCATTGTTCATCTTAATGTGTTTGGATAATGGATATCCTCTTGACCTTGCTAGAATTTCTTTTATGTTTGCTTCAATTGTATTGTTAGATCATCAGAAACCCACTTAATCTAATCTATTCTTTTTGTTTGGCACTTGTTCAACAGTATTCATTACCATTTCAACATTATATATGTGGGGATATAATCATATAAATGGGTTAGTTTTGTAAAATTTTCACACTTTTATCTCTTTTAGGAAAAAGAAGGCCATGGAGAGCTTTTCTGTTGTATGGGCCACCTGGGACTGGGAAGTCATACTTGGCCAAGGCTGTTGCAACTGAAGCTGATTCTACATTTTTTAGGTAATATACTGAGTGACACATATTTGACCTATTTATCTGCCCATAAGAAAATACATGCTAGTTATCTTCTGACTTTGAAGCCACTCTATGCATCACTGGATTGTGATGACACTGACAGTAGTAAGGTAGTTATTTCGGAATTGTGTTATGATATTTATAACCAAATAATGGTGATACAGCCACTGCAGAGCTCCATCATTTTCATGTGTTTTGTTATTTTATGATCTAGGATTTTATATTATGATTTTAGGAATCAGGGGAAGAATTATATTTTTCACTTCCTTTAACCTAGGTTGTCATACTTGTTTAGTTTATATCAGTAGGCTTTAAAAACATCTTTATGGTACTTAATCTCTTATATACCATTGTTCTGTTTATGTGCTTGTTCATTAGGTTTCTGCTTGTTTCTCTTATGATATTTTAATCTTTTTCCCCTTCTACTAGTATTTCTTCGTCGGACCTTGTATCAAAGTGGATGGGGGAAAGTGAAAAGCTGGTTTCAAACCTTTTCCAGATGGCTCGTGATAGTGCTCCTTCCATTATTTTCATTGATGAGATAGATTCCTTGTGTGGCCAGCGTGGAGAGGGCAATGAGAGTGAAGCATCAAGACGTATCAAAACTGAACTTCTAGTGCAGATGCAGGTATTTTTTTACTGCATTTAAATTGCTAAAAGGAATTCCTAAAATGTCTTTTCCCCAAAGCTGTTCAAGATATCATATTCTCATGGTTCGCATTCTTATAATCTCTGAGCAGTTTTTTTTTTTTTTTTTTTTGTAATAGTTTGCACTTCATAAATATGTAATACTAGTCCAAAATTTGAGTTGGTTTAAATAAACCTTTTGAAGACCTTTCAACCCATTTACAGGATACGTGCATGATAAGTGAATTACCTAGGAAGTTATGATAGCTCAAGTTTTCTCAATTGTTATGCATTTAGAAAAACTTTCAAGTGTAAATTTTTGAGTTTATCCAGTATATATTTATGCAAGATGCTGTTTTGTTGTAGTGTTCTGCAGCATGCTAGCATCTGTACCTTAATTTTTGGAAGATTTCCATGTTGATGTATTTGTATTCCAAAGTGCTCATATCTTATTTGTCTGTGCTAGATTGTGACAAATTGATTCATGATACCCTCCAAGATTTGAATATCTATGAATGAACTTTAAACTTTGTGCTTTTTATGTTTTAGGGTGTTGGAAATAATGATCAGAAGGTCCTGGTTCTTGCAGCAACAAATACTCCCTATGCACTAGATCAGGTAGGAGAATATTAGAATATATTTTCAATGTCCTTGAATCAGTAAAAGGTGGATATCTATTGTTTACTAATCAATTGTTCTTATAGGCCATCCGCCGGCGATTTGATAAGCGTATTTACATTCCTCTCCCAGATCTGAAGGCTCGGCAACATATGTTCAAAGTACTTGACCTTTCCTCTGATATGTCCCTTCTGAATATTAAGAAAACAATTTTTTTGAAAAAAAAAAAACGAATAGAAATGCTTGGCTGATTTCTCTTCTTTTTCAGAAGTCATTCATGCAATTTTTGAAAATGCTACTTTTTCTGATAAAATAAATTACAACAGGTGCATTTAGGTGATACGCCTCACAACTTGACTGAAAGTGATTTTGAAAATTTAGCTCGCCGGACGGAGGGGTTTTCAGGGTCAGACATATCAGTTTGTGTAAGTTCCGTACCAAATTGAGATGCTTGATCTTATATTTACTTTAGACTCAGGTGTGCCTAATACTGGGGCATGTCCAATATTTGTATGTTCAATTTCTTTTTCCAAGTTTGGCATGTGTTTGGAGGATCCTTGAAGGGTCATATCCCTATATCGGTTCATGAATATATGTGTCGGACAGGTCACAGGGATACTCCAATAAAATGAATATTCAAGAGTAATATTGTGCTTGATCATTATATCTGTCTCTTTCTCTGAATTATATCTTTCCAGTAAATCTTTTAACTTGTGTGTTTTTGTTTGTTTTATGTTTTGACAGGTTAAGGATGTTCTTTTTGAACCTGTTCGAAAAACCCAAGATGCCATGTTTTTCTTCAAGACACCTAATGATATGTGGATTCCATGTGGACCAAAGCAATCTGGTGCTGTCCAAATTACTATGCAGGAATTGGCAGCCAAAGGACTTGCAGCACAGGTATCAAGTTTTGCTTAGTTGAGTTCTTACCATTGTGTCCCTGTTCCTATGTATTCTTCGTGATTCTTTTATTTGTGATATTTTTCTCTGCATTCATCCTGCCTTTTGGAGAATGCATTGAGATCGAGTGTTTGGAGCGTCTATTTAGTTATTTTCCATGTCTAAGATTGGATTATCCAGAAGACATGCTGGAACATTATTACCATATGCAATAAATGAATATATTGTAACATAGTTAACGTTGACTAAGATTGCTTTTTGATTGATTAATTCCCATGCAGATCCTTCCACCACCTATTTCCAAATCAGATTTTGATAAGGTGCTGGCAAGACAAAGGCCAACTGTGAGTAAAGCTGATCTTGAGGTCCATGAAAGATTTACAAAGGAGTTTGGAGAGGAAGGTTGATGGATGTGATGAAATTGTCACATTGATCTACTCTCCTTGTAAGGTGCTATCAGTGTGATATGTATTTTATTGATAACTGGTGGATCAATCCAATGAATTGTTGATTTAGCTTCATCAAGCGGGGAATGTGACTTGCTACCCGTTTCTTATATTCTGATGGGACAAATGTTTACATGAATAGAATTACATATTTTCTAAGTAATTTGGCATATAATGTTTGAATATGAGTTGTGCCCTTTTTCTGCCTCAATTTGTTCACCCTGTTTTTTTTTTTTTTTTTGCAGTCCAATTATCTGGTTGTTGAAACGATTTCGAATTTCAGGTACTGTTTGGAGCACTTGCCATTGCTGCCTAGCATTTAGGAATACGGTTGGATGGATGGTTAGGAGGGGAAATTGTTTGTTTTCTTCTTCTCTTTTCCGTCTATATTTTGGTCGAGTTAGGGAGAAGAGTTTGAGTTGGTCTGGTCTGCATATGTGAATTTGGTCCCCCCAAGGATGTTTTTTTACGTTGTTTGGGTTATAGAATGGGTTTGCAGGTGTTAGTTTGCATGTAGACTTGTTGAGTGTCAATTTTTTGAAGTTGATTTTGGTAACCAATATTGACATTACTCTTGGTGTCTGGTCCGTAGTGCAGAATATATTATATGTATATTTGTATGCATTCTATGGCCTTATTATATAAAAAGAGTAAACTATCCCTGGTACCACCGAATTATAGAGTTTGACTTTTCAAAATGACGTCGTTTTGTTGGAGGAAATTATGAAAAAAATCATGTGGACAATAGGATTCAAACCAAGATCCTTTAGAATAAAGGCGTTATCTTGACCACTAAGCCAACTTAATATTTTTGTTTTATTTTCGGCACAAATAGTATATATTTTAAATTAGAGTTTATCATATAAATATTATTCTATATAAATAATAGGAATATATTATTTCTAATATAAATATATTAGAAATATATTAATATATAAATATTTTGTATATTATAAACAATAATAAATATATAAATAGATAAATATATTACTGTAAAAATAAATGACTAATTTTCAAAATGCCGAAATTTTTAAATAGCCCAAATTCTAACAAAATCTTAAACTCTAAACCTTAAATTATTTATAAAGTTTAGGGTTTAAGGTTTGTAGTTTAGGGTTTAAAGTTTTGTTGGATTTTTGGGTTTTTGAAAATTTCGGGGTTTGAAATATTATTATAAAAACTAGAAGGCTAATTTTTAAAACTCCGAAATTTTCAAAAAGCCCAAATTTCAACAAAACCTTGAACTCTAAACCCTAAATTATTTACAAATGTTAGGGTTTAATATTTTGTTGGATTTTTTAAAATTTCGGGTTTTGAAATATTATTATAAAAACAAAAAGAATAATGTTCAAAACCCCGAAAATTTCAAAAACCCCAAAAATCCAACAAAACATTAAACCCTAAACTATGAACTTTAAACCCTAAAATTTATAAATAATTTAAGGTTTAGAGTTTAAGGTTTTGTTGGAATTCGAGCTTTTTGAAAAATTTGGGGTTTTGAAAATTAGTCTTTTATTTTTATAATAATATATTTATCTATTTATCTATTTAATATTATTTATAATATAAAAAATATTTATATATTTTTATTTTATTTATTATTTATATATTAATATATTTCTAATATATTTATATTAGAAATAATATATTTATATTATTTATATGATAAACTGCAGTTTAGAATATATATTATTTGTGCTGGAAATAAAACAAAGATGCTAAGTTGGCTTAGTGGTCAAGATGATGCATTTAATTCCAAATGTTCTTGGTTTGAATTCCATTGTCCGCATGATTTTTCATATTTTCCTTCAGCAAAACGACATCGTTTTAGGCAATTTAATATCAAAATAGTGGCACCAAAATGACATCGTTTTGATTTGGCGTCCAAGTCTTCACGACGTTAGAAAATTAACGGCGCAGTGGTACAAAATAGTTGAAAAATAAAGTTTGATGGTAAATTTGGACCAATTTAAAGTTCGGTGGTAAAAACGAGTCACCTTCTATAGTTCGGTGGTACTTGTCATGGTTTACCCTATAAAAAGCCATATTAAATAGTTATTTACGAAAATGACCCCCAACTAATATTATTTAAAAAAATGACTCTCAAATCGTCTTGTAAGGCGACCTTGCTTTTTGGAAAAAGCGAGCCATGACCTCGCGTTTTACACACAACGAGGTCCGTTTGACGTGTGTCGCCTTTTCATATTTCGTAATTCAAAAATTATCAGATAAGACCTCACGTTTTGGAAAACGCGAGGTCCCCATGATATTGAAGAGGCGCTTTAATGTATCGCAGTAATTATTGTAAGGACCTCACGCTTTGCACATTAAGAGGTCCCATGAACCTGATATTGTTAGTATTTAAAAAAATATGATATTTAAATTTTATTAGTATTTAATAAGTTGTATTTATGTAATTTCTTTATATTTATGTAAAACAACTTTATTAGAACTATTATATCATGGACATATGATACTTATATAATTTCTTTTTATTCATGTAAAACAACTTTATTACCATTTAATCCAAAAAAATATATGTTATATCGTGGTAGATCTTGTTAGTTGAAATGTATCGGCACTTAACAACTTAACAATGTAAATAACATTACAATTACTTAACAATCACAATTACTTAACAACGACATCGTCACTTAACAACACAATTACGTTTAGTTGAAATGTATAGAAGATGAGTCAGTTTCTGTGGCGTCATAGCTTGTGAACAATTCTGATGTTAAGGTTAGTTCCTCATTTTTTTGCTATTTATCTAGTCGTCTACAGTAGTTACGTATCAGAACTGCCTCTTCGTCTTGTGTAGACAGAGTTGCTTCTTCATTTTTGGATGAAGAAGCAACGTCATCAAATTGGACAATCAACTCGATGTTCGTATCCCCGACACGAGTATAGCTTCTAAACATCTTTCGAAAGTCTCTAGCTTTTGATAAGGGGAACATGTAATGCGCCTCAGGGCTGGGCTCATCTTTCGAAACTATTATAGATTTGCTAAGCTGTGTTGAAATCAAATCATATAGCTCGTCTTTGTTGATCTTGCTGTTGAAGGAAGTGTAAAAATAGGTTTCAGAATGAAACACCGTTGTAGAAAATCTTGCCATTCTGTACACTTTCGGCTGTAAAGGAATGCCTACAGATCAAATAATTTCACTATAGCTAATAGGAATCGAAGCTTTTATAGGCGTTTTGAAAATTGGAACTCGTTTTCTGTAGATAGAGAGGTTCCTTCCATGTTAGAAATCTATGTAGACCTCGCGTTTTGCAGGACGTGAGGTTCTTGCCATGCCAGGAATCTCTGTAGACCTCGTGTTCTACAGGACGCGAGGTTACCAGTTTTTGTGGAGAGTTTTATTCTTCTTTGTGCCCTTATATCAGACAAGGCGAGGAGAAGTGTGTCAATTGCATTGGTTCATAGAAGATAAGACGAGAAGAAGTGAGGCACACCAACTTAATCTACGTGACGACGTTTTTAGATAAGTGTGTCAATTGTACATTTATGCGAGACTTCTCGATTCTTACATACTTTGAATTAAGAACAAGGTTGCTAATATATGTCATTATTTTTGGTTGATCGTGGATATTCGTAAAATATGTTGAGACGAGGAAGTATTATTGCCCTGGTATATGTAGAGCGTTTGGGTGTTATCTATTTATGAGCGAAAGTGCACACTGTTGTCAAGTTATAGTATAAAAGATATCGTCTCCCACAAGGATTGGAGCAGCTTCTATGAATGGTTTCCTGCACAAGTATTCAGTAAATGCACCATTAAATCTCTGAATGTGGAAATATAAAAACACAAATAAAAATAAAGATAGTGATGGAAGGGTTGACAGGGAGAGATAAGGTCGATAGTCTGGGTAAGGTAATTGTAGTTAAGTAGTGTGCAAACTGCATTGTAAAGCCTAAGTGTGATGTGCTCCAATGGTCTGCTGCCTCGGCGGGTAATGGCGGGCAGCAGCTACGGTTCTGTGACGCGGCCGCAGTGGGTCTCTGCCCCTAAAACTTTCGTTGTCTCGGCAGGTGGAATGGAAATACGTCCTGGCGGCAAGTCTGACAGATATTCCAAGTTCGGCAGAGCAATTCTTAAGTGATCCTTCCTATGTCTAGGCAAGGATTATGTCACCACATGATGTAGGCAATACCTAGCAATCTCAGCGTAAACCTAACACAGGTAGTCAACGTTTGGTTGCTCCTTTTAGCCGCTTAAACTTGAACTTATGTCTAAGCCGAATTAGTCAACACCTCGACATGGTGAGACCGTGCTTAATCCTTTCGTGAGCCTTACACTTTCGTGCCCGACAAATGGATTTCTTCAACTAGACTTTTGGAACTAATTGAAGAAGTGAAGAACATGAATTAAGCAAACTTGGAATATTTTATTGAAATCACACTTAAACTATTACAACCGTTTCTCACAACTACTTTACATACAAGAACCTAAACCCTAGGAGAGTTGGGCCGCGACCTCGAACACCTCCAATCTATCTATCTACCTCTCCGCTATGCATCTATGCATCCGTGCATCCCTCCATGCTCATATACCCTTACATACATGAGTATATATAGGGCTCACGGCCTAAGTTTGAATCCTCCTTGGAATAGAAGTCCTTAAAGTAACTTTACATTAAATGCCGACTCCTTTTTGTCTTGAATGTGGACTCTTTGGATGTTGCCTTCTCCCGCAAGTTAGGATAAGTACTCATACTTATCAATCTTGGACCAACTCTTTCGGCCGCTACAGGCTTCAGAAAATTGCAAGACTGGGCTCATTGGGCTCAGGGAATTGGCCTATTTCAATCGCGACCCATCTTGACTAAGTCGGTGTAACTCTTCCCTGGGTGGCACATGGCGGCATTGTTGTTACGACGACGTCCTTGGAAGCATCTGGAACTGCTTCAGTATAGCTCCTTTTGTTTCCAGCTTTCCTATCATCTCTTGTCCTCCGCTCCACTACACAGCTACATCACCTGAAAACAAAAACTAAACTAAAACAATATCTTTTCTTAACCAAACATAAAATATTCAATAAAAGCATGGTAAAAGAGAAAATACTGTTATCATGCATGCAATGCACCTAGATATGCCTAAATGTGCTTAAGAATAACAATAATATGGGCAAGAATGTGTACAAAATATAGAACTCGTGGACACTCTACAATATACTATGATAGCGAGATTATGGCCGATGCATCTCTCGGCGTCATCTTTCGGTCTTCAAATACTATAAACCTAACGTTGCCGAGGAAATTAACGTATAATAAGTTGATTAAGGAAGTGAAGAACAATGTTCTATATGCTCGTGGAAAAAAGGTAGAGCCATTGAAGTAAAGACTACCTACGTCGCACGAACCAGTAACGTACTCAATATTCCATGTCGCAGACAATAGTGATGTGGAGTTGATGCTGGATGCCCACTTGCAGTATTCACTCGAAGGACCCCTGGAGCTGTATGTAATATTTTCTGATGACAATTATGATATCATACTTCCAAATTGGCGGCAGACGAATTTTGATTTTGATCTGAATGCCAACGTTCAGAGCTCGACAACCAATTTGCGCAATGCTTTCAACTTATTAACCACACATGGTCTACGCAACGACTTCAGTGGATCATTGTCTTCTATGCCAAGACATTCTTGCGTAGCCAGTTTTGACTTCAACTTGAACCTGCCACCGAATGTTGACTTTGGTGCATCGTCACCTTTTATGCCCAAACATTCAACGTACAATCCGTACAATATGGGTGGCAGTGCGTCATCATCGCAAAACTACATGATGGCGCAAGTAGGGGTGAGCGTTCGAGCTAGTCGAGTCAAAAAATTTTGAGTTATTCGAGTTGACGCGTCATATTTTACGACTTGAACTTAATTTGAAATTTTTTCGATTCGAGTCGAGTTTATGAAATTCGAGTCGAGTTCGAGTCGAGTCGAGTTTTCGAGTTTCTATACAAATTTAATTGTAATTATTTACCATGTTATAGTACGATTTGATTCCAATTTAAACAACTTTCTCTATTCATATAAGATATGCATATATATATATATATATATATATATTTCTTCATATTATTTTTCACATGCATAAGTAAGATTTGTAATGTTATTTAATAAAAAAATATCATCTAAACTTCTAGAATATATTTATAATATTATTTTTAAATAAGGAACTTTTAAGGATAAAGTACTGATGGGGGTATAAATGAGTCAATGAATTGATGTAAAGAAAAAAATTACAAAAAATTCGGTTGAATGATCAAATTGAATAAAATATAAAGTTAAAGGGCTAAATTAAAAAAAGAATAAATTTGTTAAAAATATGAATTGAAGTTATATAGATATTATATAGTGTTAGTGAATCATGTGGTTTAATTTTGGTAAAAAAATAGACTTAAAACGAAAGAGAAATTAAAGAAATGGGAAACATTCAAAGTTGAGGGGCTAAATTACAAAAGTAAGAAATTTAATTTAAAAATATGAATTGAAGCTAAATAGGTATTCTAGTTTCTACATTGGTTTAGGAGCATGTGGTTCAATTTTGGTCAAAATTGACTTAAAACGAAGGAGATATTGAAGAAATGAGGAAATCATACAAAGTTAAGGGGCTGAATTGAAAAAAATATGAAATTTATTTTCAAAAATATAAATTGAAGATAAATACGTATTCTACGCTGGTTTAGGAATACGTGGTTCAAATTTGGTCAAAAATGGACTTAAAATGAAGGAGGAATTGAAGAAAAATGAAATCAGTGACTAAATTGCAAAATTGTAAAATTCAGTTTTTCGATTTTTCGAGTTGGGCAAATTCCAAACCGACTTGAAATTGAAATTTTTTCGAGTTAATCGAGTTGACTCGAATAACTCGAACAACTCGAAATTGAAAAAAATATCGATTTTTTCGAGTCGAGTCGAGTTTTGCTCACCCCTAGGCGCAAGACCATTAAGCGTTTAATCCATTCGACAATTTAACATATGGACAATATTCAATGTATATCCCTACTGAGGAGTATGTTCAACAACCTATGGGGAGATATTCTTGTGCTGGTTCTGTCGAATTTGATCTTGATCTTGGTAATACGTTTCGTGAGCGGTCTCACGATCGATGAGAAACTGCTAAATTTGTTGTCGTAGCATTCGATGACTCAAACCTATTCTGATTTGAGGGTTTAGAAAACTGTGAGTAAGAACCGATAAGGGAGTCGGGGCTCGATGGTGACGAGTAAGGTCCCTTCCACGATGAACCAGAAGACCTTGACATGCCCGACGAAGTAGAGGAATATGACGAATAGAGGATTTAGTCGAAGGCAACGAAGAACATGCCCGACCTACAACCATTTCGCATCGTACCAACGTTCCATATCGTACCAACGTTCCATATCCTACCGTCCCGGTTTCTGTTTACCAGCCACCATCACACTTCACAACGATTGATATTGAAGCCTTCAACGTTCCGAAATTCTTGCAATTCCAAGAACTTGAGTAGTACAACCGTCGTGCTGATATGAACTCAGTATTGGGATGGCCTTCTTAAGGTAAGAACTCGCCGTGGCTGCCATCAAGAACTACAACATACACAACTCAGTTACGACGACTGTGAGGAAGACTCAACCGGATTACTACATTGCGGAATGTGCCCACAAGAGCCAGGGGTGTAATTGGGGGTTCGTTTATCGTGCTTGAAGAATCTGAACCGACTATGGTAGATCACAAAACTCGAAGGGCCTCATACGTGCACTGTCAGGAGACTAAGTCAAGATCATCCTAACTTGGATGTGCATGTGCTTTGTGAAAACTTCATTCCACTTTTGAAGGCAAATTCGTGTGTAACGGTTGCCATGTGTAATGCTGCAGCCAAATCTCAGTACGACTACATAGTTGAGTACCACAAAGCATGGTACGCAAGGTGGTGGGCCATACAAAAATTGTATGGCCAGTGGGAGGAATTCGTACAGAGACTTGCGGCCATGGCTAAACCTAATGCAGAAACACATACGGGGAACAATTGTGAAGCTGGAAACTGTACCAGCGTACCAAAATGACCGTGTTGTAGGAGTGTGTCAATTCCACCAGCTATTTTGGACATTTCCACAGTGCGTCAATGCGTTCAAATATTGCAAGCCCATGGTTCATATTGACGGAACTTGGTTGTACGACAAATACACACAAATTTTGTTATTGGCAGTTGCACAAGACGACAACAGAAAAACAATTCCCATCGCCTTCGCAATTGTCGAGAAGGAAGATCTCGAGTCTTGGGTTTTCTTCCTTAAGAACTTACAAATGCATGTCTTATCTCAAGTTATGCGTGAAAAAGAAGGTGGGTTATGTGTTATTTCTGATAGAGGCACGACGCTCCTATGGGCGATCGAGCATTTGGGCATGTCTTAGTAACTTCCCTATATTCATAACCAGTTACGCCACATTGCTGCAAACTACTTACAGAAGTACAAGAATGATGATGAACGTCAAATGGTGCTTCGAATGGGTACGTTCTACTCCACTCCTTTCCGTTTAAGATATCTTCATATTTATTATTCATCATTAACTACACTATATTTTTATAGGCAACTCGCATTACGTACAAGAGGTTGACGAGCTGTTTGAAGAACTTCTACTCAGGAACAATGATAGCTACGACTACCTAGCTGCAATCCCGAGGGAAAAATGGGTTCGATCGTATGATGATGGTAGATGATATGGTCACATAACAACGAACTTGGCTGAGGCCGTGATTCGTCACTAAAGGGCGTGCGACATTTTTCTATCACCTCTATTGTCAAGGTGACATATTATTGGCTGGCTACCCTATTTGCAATCTTGGGAAAGCAAACAACAAACTATATGGAAGGTGGCCACATAGTCCACCCAAACTTTCGCGATAAATTTCAAAACTTTGCGTGGTATTCAAATGCGATGAGTGCTACATGCTTCTCGCGCCGACAACATTCATTCCGTGTATCAAAATATTCGAGGCCGTTGGAAGGCATACAACACAATTCATACTTTGTTAATCTACAAGATAGAACCTGCAAATGTGGAGTATTCCAAACATTTAGGTACCTATTTTCGCACGCCATTGCTGTCTGTTCGTCTGTACGGATTACCTACATGTATTACGTTGACCCGATATACTTACTTGAAACTGTATCCAAGGTTTATGAATACGAGTTTCCTCTTATCGGGAATGAAGTTGATCTGATCGTAGTTGATGGTGAACCTATAATATGGCCAGATTTCGAACTACAATGCAAAAAAGAAGGTCGTCCATGATCAACACATATTTATTATGCTGAGGATTTGGTCGAACATCGAGAAAAACCAGACAACAGAAACTATGCAGTAGATGTGGGAATCTCAGACACCAGAAGAACAAATGTCCTAATCGCTCAGGCACCCGTATTAATTAATTGTACTTTCTTATTGTACCAATGTTATCTTAAGTAATAAGATCTATTCGTTAAGGTTTCCAGTATTTTGGAACCATTTTAAACGTGATTATTTACACGGTTACGAAGGTTAATTCCTATGTGCCAATACCAAATTATTTTCAATTCTCCACAACCTTTTTACACGGAATTTTAATTTTAAAATTATATGAAATTAAACTAAACGGACCTCACTATTTGCAGAACACGAAGTCTAGTGCCACGTCAAATCTTGCACGTCCGTTGGTCTTGACACGTCGAATCTCTATGGAAGTCACATTTTGCAAAACACGTGGCACTTCTATATAAATAGAAGTTAGGCCAGACAGACAAACTCACTTACCGCCATTTGCTTGCTATCAACCCAAGTTTTTCTAAATTGTTGCTGATTACCATCATATCCGAAGAAAAAACCACCACCCAATGGCAACAAACCATGTTTTTGGAATATTTATCTGCTATTCATGGGTTGACAAATTTTGTGAGATGGGTGTTCCACGTTTTTGTTCAAGATGAATGAGAGATCACAATATCAGGAAAGACACGGTCTTCTTAAAGTGCTAGCAATCCTCTTAACATAGTTGGTGAGGTTTCGAGTAACTTATTTTATGCCTTAATCGTGGAGGCTAGGTGAAGACCACCGCTTGTAACCATAGTCAAAGCTTTTACCAGTGTAGCTGATGATGGGAATGGGTTGCAACTGCAACCTTTGGGGAGACCTCAAAATCCTCGACTGTCCACATCGTCAAAGCATGTTTAGGTGTACAATTGGATCGATGAAAACGTCGTTGACCTCGCCCCGATTATGTACAAGATGCCATCTTTGACGGGGATCAGTGGCCTAACTTCCATAATCTATTTTCTTCATTTTATGTGGCATAACTACCATAATCTAGTTTCTTCATTTATGTATTTTTTTCAAAAAGTAATAAACTTACATTGTTATTCCGAGCCTAAAAAAGCTTCGAAACCATTTTTCACGCGCTTGTTACACATGTTAATTAGAATCACAAATCAGTTATAATTGCAATTGCTTAACATCTAAATATTACATCTACAATTACAATTCTCAATTTTAAATAACAGTTACTTACAATTATATCTACAATTCACTCAAACCATTTGAGGTTTCTCTCATAGAATTTATTTATTTATAGACGATGGAATATAAAATTTCAATCATAATAAAAAAATTAAACCCATCAAACATGATTCTCAAGGCATTTTACATTTTTATTTATTCCCAAAAACAAGCTTTGGAACCGTTTTCAGGGCCATTTTTATACCGTTTAAAATGTCTGTTCTATTCCAATATCAGTCTCAAATGTGTAAGACCCAAAATTTGTCTAGGTATACCTATATATAAGTATATATACATAAATAAAACCAAATAATAATAAATAGTGAACCCAATAATAAAAGTCCAATAAATAGTGTCCATTTACATACAAAATACCCAAAAGCCCAATTAAAAGTCATTTTCAGTCTCTACAAATCCTTTCATGCTCATTTTGACCAAACAAACACAAATAAAGCCTAATATCATTTTCCCGCTAAAAAATTGCCACATGACAGTCCCTAATTGGCCCCTTTAGCCTTCACTTGGATCATGGTTTCCTATTTCCATTAGTTGGATCCAACTAGCCATATGATGTCATCCATGAGGTCACTTCCCACCACCTATAAATACCATATGATGTCAGCAAATTTGATAATAATAATAATAATAATAATAATAATAATAAGAATAATAATAATAATAATAATAATAATAATAATAAGGAGAGAGAATGGCTGCCTAAAAAGCCGAACCACCAGTTGGGAGTACGAACAGTCGCCGCTGCCAGGAGGTTCGCCGGTCACCGGAAGCCCATCCGTCAACGAGAAAACCGCCGGAGTCACAATTTCAACCGTCAGGAAGGTACCATTTAGAATACCTAAAAAAGAAATACAAAAAAGTTAGATTGAAACAAAAATAAAGAGTAAAAATAAAAATAAATGGTAACTCGGAAAGGAGTTTTAATGCTTATTTTTGTTAATGGTGGCTGGAGAGAGTTGCTCATCGTCGGAGGAGTAAGTCGGGGTAAAAAATGAGGTATTTAAGGATCGAGTACCATAGGATTTGAGGAAGAAGAAGAAGGGGAAACTTTGTCTAGTTTAGGGGTGAAAATCAAGAATTTTCGGTTCGAAAACAATTACCGGGGGTTGAAGTGACAGTCGGAGTGGCGACCAGCGTTCACCTGCGGCCGCCGACTCTGGCTCACGGTGGTCGGGAAACACCGAAACTCAACCGGTCGAAGGTAGATTTGGATCAAAAGTGAGAAAAACGAAGAACAATGATGTTTTTGAGTAAGAACGCGAGGTTTGATCCATTTTTGGGTTCAATTTTTGGGCTTTACTTGTTTATGTTCAGAGAGAATTGGGAGAGAGCGGGTAGAGAGAGAGAGAGAGGGCAACTCAGCAAATGACCGAGTCAGAGCCGGTTCAAGCATTTTATAGGCTAAGGGAAATGACACCGTTTTGGTGCCGGGTAACCCTGGGCCCGCGCGTCCAGTACAGGTCGGGTACTTAAGTCTGCACCCTTCTCTTAAGTTTTCACACTTCGAGTTATTTGGCTTCGCAATGTTTCAATTTAGTTACCATTGGCAAGTAATTTGACTCCTTGATTTGTAATTCAATTCAATTTAGCCTTTTTAATTGTTTAGTTTAATTTAATGTCTTAATATTTATTTGTTGCATGTTTTAATATCAAGCATATAGTATACTTGTTTATGAGATTTAATCACATAGTTAAAATAATTAGAGCCTTTAGAATTAAGCTCTTTAATTAAATTCAATTAATTTTCTAAGAGAGAACATTATAGAAAATAAATGGATATTGGATGAAAACTTAAATGTCCTAAGTTGATTAGTATCACATTGCAATGTGATGTTAATCAAGGGGGTATTTAGGTAATAGATTCAATACTTCATTTAAATATAGAAAATGGAAATCACATGTAGTTAGTTTATTAAAAATTAGAATTAGCATTAAATAATTAGTGACATTAATAATAGGAATATTATTAATTTAGGGCAAATATGGGTAGTGCCCAAATTTTTTGGGTGTTATCACATAAGCCCTAAATTTTATAATATATATATATATTTTAATTAGTTGAATTAATGGAGCCTTAATTAGGTTATGCTTAAAAGTGACAAGACAATAAATGAACATACATTAAACCTTTTTTGTTGAGATACATTTTGAATATAAATTGAAGTGTCCTAATATATTTGGACGTTTCAAAACTTATATTCGTCCAAAATGTATTTTCTTACAAAATGATATCCTCATTCGAAACGAAATCCATTTAACGATTAAAGATTTAATTAAATTCGGATTAATGCTCGAAATGCCAAAATACCACGTGGAATTAATCAGGTACCAATAACGGGCGTTCGTAGGGGTGCTAACCCTTCCCTACACGTAACCGATTCCCGAACCTGAATTTTATTAAAAGAATCTATGGTCCGTTTTTATGGAGTCTGATCTACCAAAGTGATCGGTGGCGACTCCAAAATGATTTTAAAGAATAAATAAAGGAAAATCGATTTAATATGGAAAAACCCTAATTCCAAGACTAAATTAAAAATGGAAAACCCCAATTTCAAAAACTCTAATCGTCAGGCTATTTTTACAAACTGTTTTTAAAAACGGTCTCGACAGCTTGGCAACTCCGCTGGGGACAAAACTGAGAGTCAAGTCTCTTAATTAATTCCACGTGGCATTTTGGCATTTCAAACACTTATCTGAATTTAATTTTTTCTAAGAGAATTGTTGGATGGATTTTTAGAAAAAATGGGGGTTGCTTTTATTTATGATATATCTGTCATTCATGCACAAACCCTCGACCTGGGTTTTTCACTCTTAAGTGGGAGAGAGACAATATCCGACGTGATGCTCTCCAGCTTTGAGTTCAAATTTTTATCTTCTTTCAGTATACTAACCTTATTCGACGTGGGGCCCACGCCTCTGTTATAAGAGACCTATACTACCGAATCGATGTCTTACTGTCCTAGTAGACGATAACGACAGTTCATGAACCAAGAGTCTAGAACAAAACCCACATTCTGTTTTTAGAAGCCTACCCCGCTGGAGCCAGACAGGGGACCTAGGACATGTGCTGCCAGTTTAAATACATTTCTCTGGTTATTTTCTTTGCTACATATCTTGTGCTTCTTTGTGTTAATAATTTGTTTATTTGCTTTTCATATTAATTCACAATACTTACACCATTTCTTTTTGTTTATTTTGTTTTCTTGTCTCTTTTACTTAGCATTATTTTGCATTCATTAGAGGTATCGATTCAAGGATCAGTCAAGTTAGGCAGTGTTCTTAGTGGCCAATGAGTTCGATAGACAAGGAGAAGGCAAGACGACGGTGTAGACCCGGTCAAAGAAGACTCAGTTCAAGAAAGAGACAATATTCAAAGGGAGTTATATGTCAGAATGCAAGCGGTTACAAGAAGACATTTAAAAGGCAGCGAGGAAAAAGATTCAATGGTCAAAGATTTATACAATTGGACCAAACTGAAATTAGGGAATAATCAAGTTCCCAGCTCAGAATCGTCACTTCGAATTTGGAAGGTCAGCCTACAAGTTTCGATGGGGCACTAGAAATGAAGGACAGAGAACTGAAAGGCAAGCTTGAGGTAGCCACCCAAACTATTCAAAGGCAGAGTCATGAAATGATCAAGTTTATAAGCAATGTGTGGGGAGTCGCTGATTCATGCAGATTTTATCCGTTGAAGCCATGAACCTATAACAACACCTTGACATCAGCACCAAGTTAGGACAGACTCTAACTCGAAAGCAGAACAAAGTGATTAACCTAGGGACGAGGGCTAGCTGGGTTTTGTAATGATATTGTCTATTTCTTGTATTCGACCTTTTAGCTAATGGATGTTGCTCTAAAGATTAGTCCTTGAAATCGATACCTCCTGCATTCATGCATTGCATTGCATAAATATTGCATTTTAGAAAAATCATCACATTTTTTAAATAACATCTTTTTTAAATATAAATAATAATTGCATTTTGTTTAAATAATATTGCATTATTTTTCAGATAATAGTTTGAAAGTTGAAATCCAATATTTTGAGAAACATGGGCAATAGGCTTGTTAAGTGAAGTAATATGAAAAAGTTTTTGAGGACCACTTGGGAAGCATTGAGCAAAAGATTGACCAGTCTCAGAACGAGATGGTAACACGAACTACCACATTACATGGAATCAGGGAAGCTAAGAAAGAAAAAGTTTAAAATGGAAATACCAACATTTATGATCAGAATGAAACTTATCTCACACAAAGGTTCAACTCGAAGGATCAGTCCCGAAAGAAGTTTAGACTGGTGTAGTCAGAGTATCAATCAATGATTCAGAAAAATTGAAAATAAACTTTGGAGATGACATTCCTAGCCTCGATGTGTTGACAGAAATTGATAGAGCTAAACTGAATGTTATCAATCACACGAATACAGGAAGATAGAGTAAAAGCCAGAATTTTGATGTTTGCCTTAGGCCTATATTTTCCAAGGGTTGTGAGACTATTAAAGAACAAGATGATTCCAATACAGTTGCAGAACCACATGTGTTTCCGGAATGTTTCTCTGAAAAGATGAAGGTCAAGGATTCAATTGATGTCAAAATTTTTCTCACAATGAAATTGCCCACGTCAAAGAAAAGAGGGGCAACGAGCACAAAAACAAAAGATAAGGAGGTTGAATGGTTTATCAGGAAAAGAGAGACGGTTGTTTCTATCCCAATACCACATTCAGACCTGTTGCCATACCTTGTGCAAAATCATTTACTGTGACGGTTCCACCGAAGTTTTATAAGTCTTTCTATGGTATTAGAAATACTCACTACAGCAAAACTGGTCTTTAGCGGCGTTTGTTTTACAAACGCCGCAAAAAGTCATGATTTGTAGCGGCGTTTTGGAGCATAAACGCCAAGAATAATTGGCCTTTAGTGGCGTTTGTGATTAAAAGCACCGCAAATAACTAGTCTTTAGTGGCATTTGTACAAAAAAACGCCGCGAATAACACCATGTTTCAAAAAAAATTCAAATAAAAGTATTCATTACATTTAAAATGCATTACATTTAAACAAAAAGGCGTTATGAAAGAGTAATTTTTCAAACAAAGTAAAGGCGAATAACACCATGGTCCAAAACAAATCTATCCACATTCCTATAATTTCAGCTTCTAGTGGGGAAAGAAAGAACTTGGCTCTCTTCATTGTTGCACCTGAACATTAACCTCAAACTCATTTCCTTTGGTAGCCGTCACATCCTGGCATGCATCAATTTAATAGGCATTTCAGTGCGTAAACATGTAACTATAACATTTGAAATGCGTCCAAATACAAACTGTGCCGCTATCATGCTTTGTAATGAGAGAGAGAGAGAGATGTCATTAAAATAAGATTATATGCTTCCGAAAACGAAGTAATGGAAGCCAAAAATAGCGCTTTGTATGTAAGTTCAATTTATAAAGCCTCAACATCATAGAATTAGGCATAATTGTATATAAATTCATAAGATAGCCAGATGTAAAGAAGAGTAATCCACTTGCATTACCAGAATAACATAAAGATGCGATTTGTTCTTTACCATTCTAAAGAGCTGAGAAATTTTTTTATAGTTTCATAAAGGTATGGTGATGGTAATGATTATCAACGTTAAATCCATAAACCTAAGAACCTATGCTGCAATTGCATTCTAAACATAACTGATAAAAGCAGATCCTTTAAGAAAGTTTTTAAAATGATAGTTCTGCTATATTATACCATTAACAAGGACCTATATGAGGAATATATACCTATGTTTTGTGGCGTGTATCCGGTGGTGGGATCTTTAGCCTTGCCTTCCAATCTTGTGAACTGAAAAAGGAAAACGCAAATTTAGAATCATGTACAATAAACACAATATGTTTGTTAAAGGAAAGCACAGTTTTTGAAAAATCATCACAAGTTTAAGTTTGAATCTATTGCATATACAAGAGATATTCTCAACTGATAGTTATACCAAAAGAGAGGTTAACAGCTTAAAGATAAAGAAGTGAAAAGTAACAACAAAGGTAATACATAAATTCCATTCTTCACTCATCAGGTACTTCCTAATGGGAAGTTTGGAACTAAATCAAACCCTAAAATCCATTGCCTAAAATCATTAAGAACTCTCAAAAAGTGAATAGTCGATTATGGAAGAGAGATGATGCCACATGATACAACAGAGAACAAGATAGTCATAAACATGGAGAAGAAATGAAATTCAAAAGTGACCTTGAGTCAACCGCAGTCTAAATACTTTTACTTCAGTAATGACAAATAAGAATCTAACACAATATTCTCATGACCATGATTCCTAAGGAGGGCAGTCTAATACATTTAACTACAACTGCTCTCAAACATAAGAAGCAAATTCAAATCGAAGCGAATTCAATTCATCTAGGAACTTATATTTAGATGGTGTTTTTCAAATAGGATCCAACTATAATACATGAAACGACCAGAATATTTCAAAAGAAAATGTTTCAGGCTCATTTATATCTCGATAAAACACGAAAAATTATTGCATAATCATGTTAAGCTACCATTGAGACATACACAGATACACTATGTAAAACGAATAACTAAGAATTTTTATATAGCAAGGAAATATTTAACTACAACTGCTCTCAAACATAAGAAGCCACGATGAATAGCCAAAGATTTCACTAAACACTAATATTTAGCTCTAAATTAGAACAATGAAAGTCTTCCCGCTATATGAATTGATAATTTACATCCAAAAAAACCAAGACAAACAGCTTTCTTAGAGAAAAAACAACAACCAATTAGGATTAACTCGCATATAGTTTATCAACACATTCATCCTCCTAAAGCTACAATTCATGGAATTCTTATAAAACTAAAAGAACAAACAATAATAAACAAAACCCAAACCTGGAATATTGAAGAGACCAGTAAAAATATTGGCAAATCTTCTCAAGAATCACATCACTTATCTCCGGAAAAGTCACTTCCCCATGCTCTGCCTCCGCAAAACCACCTTCATCGTCATCACCAAAAAGGGAAAAAAGTTAAAAATTAGACCTTTCCAAGTAAGAACCCAGAAAACCCAATTGCCCAAAACGATCAAACAAGAGGAAATGAAAGAAAAAATAAATAAAAATAGACCTGGAGAAGTAAGCATGTTACGGATGGTTTGAGAAACCATGTCAGCTTCCTTGTCGATAACAAATTCCATCCCTTCAGCGCTGATTAGTTTCACTGTGCCCTCTTTCTTCATCTTTTCTTCGAGATCAGTTACAAAATAACTAAACAAAAATAAATAAATAAAATAGTGGTATTCAATGATTTCAGATACTCACCTGACCAGCTTGGGAAGAAATAAGAGCAATGGAAGCGGGCAAATGGTCCATCCTCTGCTTCATCGAAGGCAAAACAGCTTTGATGACATTAAAACTCATCATCAAATTCACATCTACCACAAACTGGTGCAAACGAATTGGAAAACTTTCCGCAAACAAATCAGTAAAAGCACCAATTTCACCAAACATTTTAAGAATATTTAATAACCCCCAACCACCACAATAAAAGTAAATACAGTAAGAAGGAGTTAGAGCAAGCAAGCCTGAAACACTGACCTTTAGGAGCTCGATTTAGAGATCCTTAGTGTTAGCAGAACTGCCACCCTGTCGCACCGGAGTCGAAGGAGACGCCACCCAAATCAGAGACGAGAACATATCACCACCATTAACAGAGAAAGGGAATATAATGACTGAGTTAACAAAGGAGACGAGAGATAGAAATAGACTGAGAGAGGCAAGGGAAGAAATTAGGGATTGTGTTTTGCTGGGTTTGGATATCGGGGGTGAGGGAGTGCTTTAGTGAAATAATAAAATTAAAAATTAAAAATATTGCAGAAAAACTCAGATTATTGTGGCGTTTATAAGGTAAAACGCCACTATATCAAGAGTATTTGTGGCGTTTATAAGGTAAAACGGCACCATATATCAGTCTACTGCAGCGTTTTTACAACAAACGCCACTAAAAGTATATAAATTTGCCATTTTGTGGCGTTCTTCCTATAAACGCTGCGAGATGTAAAAAATTAGCGGCGTTTACTCTAAAAACAACGCTAAAAGTGCCGCTAAAAACCTGTTTTGCTGTAGTGACTTGCGGTTATTATTGTGGAGATTTCACTCACTATGTAGAAGATTGCATGTTTCAGAAACACATAGTTAGTGGCTTCATCAGAAATGGACACTTATGTTTTGAGAATGGAGAACCCATATTCCACAAAAGACTAGCGTTGGCTAGAAAGATCGAGATAAAATAAAAAGGGCCAAATTTACAACAGGCTTTTGGGGGTAATCCGTTACAGTTTGGGGTTTACCAGAAGCAAAGTAATGTTTGGACATCAACCTCCTCAAAGTTTCCTTTACTAAAGAATGCTCCGAAGCCAAATGCTCAAATTGATCATTTCAGTGGAAAATCAAAGGCTAAATTGGATCTTATTCATGTTTCTTATTGTGAGCTGTACTTCAAATTGCTCGAGGTTTCACCAAATCATACAAAACCTCCAAAGCCCCATTATCCAAGTTGGTACAACACCGGGAATCGTTGCGAGTATCATAATGGAGTTCATGATCATGACATTGAGGATTGTTACACTTTCAAGAAACAATTTCAAAACTTTTTGAACCAATGAATTTTGGAAGTTGACACTGAAGGTCAATCCATTAAGATAGGCGATTCCTTGATCAGATCCAATGCAACAAGATCGCCCAGAAACCATTAAGATAGACGATTCCTCAGCAAAAACCAAGTGTGATCTGAATGGCTACAAGAATTCAAAGACATCTTCACGTGGTCCTACCAGGATATATCGGGGGTTAGATCCAAACAATGTTATGCACAAGTTACTAATGATGTCTAAATGCAAAACTATTCAACAAAAGCTTGGAAGAATGAGTCCAGAAATGTTGCAAAGGCAATTTGATGATGACTTTCTCAAGATAGCCGAGACATTATAGTGGGCTAGAAAGGCAATCTACTTTTGATCCGAACGAAGAAGAGAAAACAACATTTACAATCATATGAGATTCATTTCACTACAAGCTAATGTCACTGGGCAATATATCAGAGGGCCATGGTATCCGAAATAAAGATGGGTGCAAAATTCAAGAATGGTTCTCCAAGGATTGAAGAGGTGTAAGTTGAGGTCCAATTCTTCAAAACATACTTTTGGAACTCACATTTGGGAAACTAATGGGTCAGCAAAAGTGGAACTGAAATTTATTCTGACAAAGTGAAAGTTGTTCAAAATCTTCTCCTTCCGGGAAAAAAAAGAAAAGAGAAGGAAAAAAGAAGGAAAAGAAGAAGAATAAAAAACAACAAAAAGAAAAAGAAAACAAGCAAGCAAAAAAGAAAAAAAAGTGAAAAAATGAAAAGAAAAAAAAAGCCAGAAGAGATTGAATTATTCATTGTAACAAATAAACAAAATGTGATTCAATGTTCAAGTTGCTGACATAGATCGATCCAAGAGTATGAGATGAAGAATACCAAGTAGCCCTAGAAAGATCAAGAAGCATTTTTCAAAAGTGCACAATGCTGATAACACCAGTTCCAGTTTGGTCATTGATTCTTTAACAAATTATAAAACTCAATGGGGGTGCATTAGGCTAACATGATGAGATATGAAGGAAAGAGCCATTTATTATCTGAGCAAAGAATCATCAGTTACAAAATGCGGTATCCACCATTTCAAAAGTTGTGTTGCTTCGGTAGCTTGAGGGCTCAGAAAAAATATGTTGTATCATTCCGCTTGCTCATTCTCAAGAATTGATCCTTTGAAACTCTTGATGGAAACACTAGCGTTGACTAGAGAATGGCTCGTTGGCAAATGTTATTATCAGAGTTCGATATTGTTAGAAAACAATGGCGGGTTTCTTGGTGAGATGTGCTTCAGATGATCAAGAGTCCTTGAACTTTAGTCTCCCAGATAAAGATTCGATGTGCATAACAGAAGAGAAAAGAAAGTAAACTCATGGAAGTTTATACTTGAGAGAACAAACAATGCCTTTTGCTGTATAAGGCAGATTTATTAAAAAACCTCTAAAGACCCATGTTATCCTGGTCGTGATTGATCACCTTACGAAGTGGATGAAAGCTGCTTCCTATGACGATATTACAAGAGTAACAACTTGCAAGATGCTGGATAGCGATTATTTGTCCATCTGGTTTCCTAGAGAGAGTTGTTATTGATAGCGCCTCTAATATGAAAAACAAGATAACATCAGAACTAAATAGTTCAAGACTAATCATCATAATTCCGTGATCAATTGCTCAGAGATAAATGGGGCAGTAGATTCGGAAAACATAAACACCAAATGACTATCTAAAAGACTTGGAAAGACCAAAATAAGAAATTACTGTTAACCTTGTATGTATTTCGATCCACAGTGTTCACTTCAACATGGCCAACATTGTATTCTTTGGTCTATGGATGGAAGCAGCATGACTAATTGAGGTTCAGATTCTGTCGTCGAGTATTGATATATGTGAAATTGGACGATGCAAAAACAAGTAAAAGCTTGATAAGGTCAGTTGAATCTCATTGAAGAGAGGAGACTAAAGGTAATTTGACATGGTTAAATGTACCAAGAAAGAACGACGCGAGCTTACAACAATGAAAGTTTGTCCAAAAGAATTCCGAGAAGGGGATCTAGAGCTTGAAAAGATCCTGTCAGTTCATAAAGATTTCCGTGGGAAATGGATGCCTAATTGGAAGGGGTTACACATCGAGGAGACCTCTTTCCAGAGGAGCGTTGATTTTAACCAGAGATGATCAGAGATGAGCTAAGCAATTAAATAAACTTAGACTCAGTCAAGAGGTGTTACGCTCGAAGAAACGAAAAAAAGAGATTGAAAAAAAGAAAAAAAGAAAAAAAGCAGAGTGAAAACCCAAAAAAGGTGCTTCGTGATGCTCGCGTAAAAGTGCCCCGTAATAGTGCAAATGTACACGTTTCAAGTAATATAATGATAAGTATATCGAGTATCGTCTCCACAGTGATTGCGCTAGCCTTTTGATCCTACTTCCTCGCACAGTAAAACAAATAAAGTAAAAACACAGATTAATTATTGGATTTGGAGTAATCTAAAAATACTAAAACTAAAATAAGCTAGAAAATAAAGAGAAATCAAGATGAGATAATGGGTCGGATTAGAATGCGTAGTGATGCCACCGTAAAAGTGCCCCGCAATAGTGCAAGTGTACACGTCAAGTAATATAGTGATAAATATATCAAGTATCGTCTCCACAGGGATTGAGCTAGCCTTTTGGTCCTACTTCCTCGCACTGCAAAATAATTAAAGTAAAAACACAAATGAGTTGGGTTGTTTGAATAAACTAAAATACTAAAACTAATATAAGCCAGGTAATAAAGTAAATAGAAGATCAGGGTTGAGAGAATTGGTCAGATTTGAATGCGTCGTAGTGTGGAATCCTATTGACTTGCCTTCCGTTCTTGCATGCAGCAACACAATACTGCCTTGGTAGTAACCTAAGTCCTACCGCGGCCGCAAAGGTTCAATCTCTGCCGCAACAATCTCTTGCTCTTGGGTAGATACTGTTAAGTCTCGGCAAAGCGTCATTGAATGGCTCCTCCTTATCTCAAACTTCAGAACACTATTGATGGCTGATCTCTGACCATACCTCTCGGTGTAAACTAAAGACAAACACCAACCAATCACACGCTTCTCTTAGCCGTTAAATTTCTTAACCTATCTCTAGGTCGAATTAGTTAACACCACGTGGATGAAAACCATGCTTACTCGTTTCGTGAATTCAACTCTCTCGACATTGAATAAATGGATAATCTCACAAACTCTCTCTCGACAAGAATGCAAGAATGATTAACACCAAGAATAAGGAAACCTCAACTTAATTACATTAAGAACATAAACAAAGTACAATAGTCTTCACACAACTACTAAACAAAATAATCCAAACCCTAAGAAAATTAGAACATAATGAATGGAAAGAAAACACAAACTAATCCTAATCTCTCTCCTCTCTTCGACTCGTCTCCCCTTTGATGATGACGGAAAGCCTCCTTATATAGGAGAAGGTGTAGGCACAACTCCTTCTTGGAGAGGAAGTTAAGTTAAACTTGGACTTAACTTTATTAAAGAGGTGAGTCTATTTAATTTAATACAATATTCAGTTTTGGCCAAAAGTCCATCTTTATCCTTCCTTCCATGTTTTCGTCATCTTCTCGAGCTCTAACTGCCACGCAAAGTATGTAGAAAAATTTGGCATTTAAGGCTCTACAAATCGGCTACAACTTTGCTTGTTTTGCCTTCCAGTAGGTAGAGTAGTACACAGCCACAACATGGGTCTTGAGACTGGTTCTGCTCAACAAGGCTTAATCATAAATCAAACTTCCCTTAGTAGAAGTTATCGGTTGTGGCTTGGCTTGATCATGGTCTGTTACTAGCTGGTTCTGCCTCATTCTTCCCTTTTCCTTCAGTGTCGTTGCGACATCTCCTACCTTCTCATCGTGCAAATCTGCAAAAGTACCAAACATGCATCAAATAGTACATTTTTTATAGAATAAACCAAATATTAAGATCGAAGGCATAAATGATGAAATCAATGCATGAAGGGCCATAATGCAGCTCAAATGGGTGTAGGTTGAGTGATAATTGCCATGAAAAAGGGTCAAAATATAGAACTTTTGGGCACTTATCATACCCCCAAACTCGAACTATTACTTGTCCTCAAGCAATGCAAACCATCAATTGCCAAACCTTAATTTTTATAAACCATCTTATTGGTCTTACTTTTCCTTCTCTCTCCAAACCATGGCAAAGAATGCTCTGTCCTTAAGCCTTAGGATGCCTTAGGAATTCCCTGGAATCAAACTATAATATTTGTGAGTGTGTGCATGCATTGTGAACAAGATGATTATAAGGATTCTAAGAAAACACTTAAGCATTAACCTACTTAACTTGGGTAAATTGTTTTTTATAAGTGTCTTAACCAACTAGAGCAAATTTTGGGCACCTCTAGTGATTAGCCTAGAGCCGGTTTCGGGCACCTCTAGGGCTTTCTTAAGCTAGAGCCAGTGTTAGCCACCTCTAACTTTTTACCCAATTTTCTTTCTAATCTATTCTATGCCCTAAGTGTACTAGAATTCCTTAAATCATACAAGTCAAAAAGGGGATTTAAAGTTCTAATCTCATAGTTTGATCCTAAGTTATCTTTCTTAAGCATCCTAAAAATAAAGGCTCTAAATAGTTCTAAACAATGGTAAGAAGAGAGAGTTCTGTTGCCAAGAAAGAAGATTTAATTAAAACTAAACTAAGGCAATTGATAGAAAGTATTGCCGAGGCATAAGAAAAATTCGGTTAAGGCAATGCAGTTAAAAAATTTTGACAAGTAAAAGAACAAAACTGCATGGCAATTATATTATAATGCCGCGACATGGCCTTGCCTTGGCAACTGAACCTGCACCCCCAAACTCGAACCAAGAATTGCCCTCAATGCTTACATTTCATACATTTAAGATAGAAAAAATAAGCACACAAAATATGGGGGCATTACAAATAAAAGGCATAAAGAAGAGGAATTTAAATAGATTGTGATTTGGAAGATTCATCTTCCTTGTCACTTTCACTCTGTGCTTTATTCGTTTGGATTCGCGGGGTGGCTGGATGAGTGAGGCTGGGGTAGGCTTTGCTGCCAGCGCAGTGACCTCTTCGTCCTCTGTGTCGGGACAGATTTCATCCACGATCGCTGCCTTGCGTTTAAGTTCTTCAAAGACCTGACTGAGCGAATGATTGGTGTCGGACTAGCCAGAGGCAACGTGGTATGGAGATGCGGTAGGTGTATCCAAGCCAACCTTGCGTGGTATGGAGATACAGTAATGCCCTACATTGGAGTGGCCTGGACCGGGTTAGCTTCAGTGATGTTCATCAGTCTGTGGTAGGCCTCCCTATCCCAGCCCTTTCGGTGCAGTGTGTATTCGTCGGCTTCATCAACGGGCACCTCTTTTTCTGTGCATAGGCTGGTGATCAACGAAGGAAAGTAAAACGGCCCCTTATCCTTTTGCGCGTACTTGTAGATTACTTGACAAATAAGATTACCAACATTAATCTTTCAATTATGCACAATAGAATGGATAAGAGCAAGCATGCGCCGATTAATGGCAGTGTTATGTGAGGATGGCATGAGGCGGTGGCGAATGAATTTGTTCCATAGCTTCACTTCTGGTATGAGGCTTCGTGTAGAGCGTCTGGGTGTTCTCTATATATGAGTGCAAGTGCACACTCTTGTCAAGTTATAGTATAAAAGATATCGTCTCCCACATGGATTGATGCAGCTCCTATGAGTGGTTTCCTGCACAAAGATTTAATAAATGCGCAATCAATTCTCATGATGTCGAAATATAAAAACACAAAAAATAAAGATAGTGATGAGAAGGATGATAGGGAGAGAATTGATCGATAGATTGGGTAAGATAATTGCTGCTCAGTAGCGTGAAGACTACATTGTAAAGCTTGAGTATGTTTTGCGCTGCCATGATTTGCTACCTCGGCGGGTATGGCGGGCAGCAGGCTACGACCCTGTCATGCGGCCGCAGTGGGTCACTACCTCTGCAACTTTCACTGTCTCGGCAGGTGGAACGGAAATAGGTCATGGCGGCAAGTCTGGAAGACATTCCAAGTTCGGCGGGATAGTCGACCGTGATCCTCCCTATTTCTAGGCAAGGATGCTCGAACACTCACGTGATGTAGGCAATATCTAGCAATCTTAGCATAAACCTAGCACAGGCAAGTCCATTAGATTGGTGATCTCTTTTAGCCGCTGAAACTTGTGAACTTGTTAGGAACCAAGTTAGTCACGCCCCAACATGTTGTGACCGTGCTTAACCCTTTCGTGAGCCTTACACTTTCGTGCCCGACTAATGGATTCTCTGAACTGACTGGTGTAGACTAATCGAAAGAATGAAGTGCATAGATTAAACAAACTTTGGAATTTTATTGAAAACAACTCAAAACTATTACAACTGTTTCTCACATACTACTTTACATACAAGCGTCTAAACCCTAGGAGAGTTAGGCCGCGACCCCCAACAACTCCCATCTACCTAGCTACATTTTCGTTGTGTGGCTATTTAAGCACACATCCCCTCATACCTCGTCATGCCCCTATACCCTTACATACTTTGGTATATATAGGGCTCATGGCCTAAATTTGAGTGCTCCTTGAAGTAGGTCTTAAAGTAATTTACATTAAATACAAACTCCTTTTTGACTTAAATGTGGACTCTTTAGACGTTGCCTTCTCCTACAAGTAAGGATAGGTACTCCTACTTATCGATCTTGGATCAACTCTACCGACCGCTACAGGCTTCAGAAAATTGCAAGTCTGGGCTCGTTGGGCTCAAGGAATTGCCCTCTTTCAATCGCTACCCATCTTGATTAAGTCGGTGTAATTCCTGCCTGGGCAGCACTTGGGAGCAATGCTGCTTCGGCAGCGTCCGTGGCGGCATCTAGTGCTGCTTCAGTACAACTCTTGTTGTTCCATCTTTCCTGCCCTCTCCTGTCCTCTCCTCTCCTCTCCTTGCTATAGCACCTGAAAATAAAAACTAAACTAAAACAATAACTTTTCTTTACCAAATGTAAATTATTCAATAAAAGTATGGTAAAAGAGAAGATACTGTTATAATGCACGCGATGCACCCAAATATGCCTAAATGAGCTTAAGAATAGCAATAATAAGGGCATGAATGTGTACAAAATATAAAACTCATGGACAGTCTACACACCCCTAAACTCGAACTATTGCTTGTCCTCAAGCAATGCAACCTAACTGGTAAATCTGCCCCTTTCACAAAATTAATATAAACTTTAGCCTTTAATTTGATTTCTTACCTCAAGGCCGTGGCACCTGTTTTTATGTTAGTGATAGGGAATGACATGAAATAACTTAGGTTTAATTTTCTCAATGCCATTGCAGTGTGTGCAGGTCTGTGTCCATGATAAACATGCTGAGATAACTAAGTTAACAAAGAATGCCTAAAATAATAAAATTACTAGAAAGGATATTAGTTGCTGCCTTGGCAGCACAGTTGGGCCCTTTCGTCTTTTTTTCCTGATCATGGCTTTAAGGGCTTCAGCTCATCACAACTATCCTCTGGGTCTGAAGCTATGATAGGTACACTCTACGAAACTTCGAACCCTTTAATAGAGTCATCCCATGAAGGCTTTCATTCACTCTTGCTAATGTTTCCGTCACTTAGTTTATATACATGGACTTTGATAGCAGCAGAGTGTCCTTGCTCATGATCCTTCCTAGAGCCTAGTTCAGACACCTCTAGGGTTTTCATCATCTTAGTTTTGCTGCCCTGTGCTGTCGTGGCGGCAAACCTGTATTCAATCAATGAATTTTTATTAAGTAAGACATGCAATATGAAACTTAGAACTCCAGCAAAAAATCAGCATTTAACACACAAGTGTAAAGATAATTAACAGAAAGAAAAATTTTCTATGTAATTTTCATGCTTCTTCCCATAGTTAGGTTAAATTTTGTTAGTAAGGTGCGAATATAAGTAATCGGCTGATCTATCATAGGAACAAGTTTTTAAACGTTAAATTTCTATTTCATTAAGTGCTAGGGGGCATAATTTACATATGTTCCTATATGCTACTAAATGAAACTAAAAACAAAGAGGACTATTCCCCCCAAACTCAAGGTTGGCATTGTCCTCAATGCCTTTACAAAACAAAAATTAAGAACAAAAAATAAATCATAAAAAGAAAAATAAAAACAGAAAAATAAAACATAAAAAGAAAAATAGAAAAAATAAATAAAACATAAAAATGAAAAAGAAAAGAAAAGAAAATGGTGCTATAGACTGGTGGAGTTCCCCTATGTTGCTGTTGCGTCAGAGGAGGATGCTGAGGAGGCGGGCAGGACTAGGCGGTGCGTGGCAGATGATCTGTCGGTTGGGCTCTTTTTCTTGCTACGCGGCGGTTGGATGCGGCTGGGGGTGGGTTTCTTGGATGGTCCTTTAGGTCCTCCACCATGGGGCTCTATTGCTGGCCGCTTTCTCTTCCTTACTGCCTCTGTCGGTTCATCATCCAGGGAGTCTGAGATCTCCATATCTAAGTCGTTGGCGTCTTTGACAGCGACCTCTTTTGCTAATAGGGAGGCAGCGATGGTCTCCTCCTCCTTTTCTGATTCGGATGAGGAGGTGAGCTCGTATTGCTGGATGGGAGTTGGAGAGGTTCTTCTTCTGGGGCGGTGAATGGTGATGTTGTCCCTCGCTGGCGGCGGCGACATGATAGCAGCTGGTCTGGGTGTAATATGAACTGGCTTGGATGTTGCTAACTCCGTTGGGAAGGCGGGCAACTGTGGGCTGCCGTCTTGGTATTTGTCCAGCAAGTAAGACACAAAGGCCTCTTGAACGTCCACAACATATTTGGTGAAGATCACCTGTTTGTGCTCGATCCTTTGGCAGTTTTCAACTAGGCTACGCAGTAGGGGGATCACGGCGGACGAGAGGGCAACTTCAGTACTGCCCGCTGCGGTTGGGGTGGCGGCAACTTGGGACGGTGGCTGGGTGGTTGAAGGTGTGTCTGGCTCCGGTTTATGCATCATCAGCTGGCGTGCCCTTCTTGTCCATCCTTCCTTGGGAGGAAGAATTTTGTCCTTTGGGTGTGGGGGCACGCGAAAATTGGCGCACATGCCTATGATGAGTGCAGGGAAGATGAGAGGTCCCTTGGCGTTTGGCTTTTCTGCATGGGCATAGATCTCCCTTACGATCACTTCGCCAATATTGATTTGTAGTCCCTTCATGATGCTGTAGATAAGGGCGAGCCGCGACATGTTGGCTGTCGATCCGTGCGTGGTGTGCATCAGGTGGCGTTAGACGAAGTTACTCCAAAGGGCTGCCTCCGGTAGTAGGTTGCGGCGGTTGACTGACCCATTGTTCTTGCCTGTTAGACACTCGGTTTTTGGCTTATAGATCTCTCTCTTGATCATGTTGTAGTCAGCCACCGTTAGGTAGGACTCCTATTCTTCATGTGGGTTGCCACAGACTTCTATGCTGTAGAAGCTGTAGATCATATATGCTATAAATTTGACACCTTCTCCGCGTACATACACAAAAGGATTTTCCGGTGTCGGTCTGTGGGCGTAGAAATCTCGCACATGGTTGCTGTTGATTCCTTCTGGCTTCCTTGCAAACTGGTCCCAACCCAAGTTGTGTATCCTTTCGAATAGGGAGGGCTTGAGGCCAAAATCCCCATCAGGCTGGGTATATTGGAACCCATTTCCTCCCATAGTTGCTGCTCTCTGTAGTATTCCTTATAGGTTTCCTCGACAGCTGGGTTCAAGAACCTCTTGAAAAGGGGTTTGGAGGTGGCGGCAGTTTGCTGCGATGTGGCCATAGCTGTGAGACGGTTGTATTTCCTATAGAATGGAAAAAGAACATGAAATAAAGTAAAGCAAAAGAGATCTTGAAAGCAAAGATAGCAGAAAGAATTTAAAGTAAATAAGAAAGCAAAGTGAATAACGAGGAGAGAATAGTTGGCCTTAAATAGCCGCTTCTCTCCACTGCCTTGGCGGGCACGCTATCAACGGGTGGCAATTATTGCGGCGTGGATATCAGGATTCTAGCCATTACGTAGATATTCGTTCCGCTCGCTGCGGTAAAATATAGCCATTGTGACTAGCCGTTATGCTCATCTGCCTTGGGCTGCCTTGGTCGCTAGTTGAGCTTCTCCTTTATTCTTTCATCTTTCTTGATCTTTCATTCATTCCTAACCTGTAATAAATTAAAAGCAAAAATTAAATCTAATAAAAATAAATTAAAAAAATAAAAAATTAGGTTATGTAGGTTTGCGCTTTTCCCAAGCATAACCACTTCCTGATGGCTTTGTGTTTGGCTTTTTATCTGGGCATGTCCTTCCCCTCCTCTGGTGGATGTTGCTGCCATCCTTGCCGCCCTGGCGGGACATACACCAAAGAAACAAAGAGGCTTTTTTTGGCAATAAAATAAGTAGAGATTTAATGTACAAAAACTAAAATATAAGTGTATAAATTCAAACGTAGTTGTTGTTGCCAATCCCCGGCAATGGCGCCAAAAACTTGTAGAGCGTCTGGGTGTTCTCTATTTATGAGCGCAAGTGCACACTCTTATCAAGTTATAATATAAAAGATATCCTCTCCCACAGGGATTGGAGCAGCTCCTATGAGTGGTTTCCTACAAAAAGATTTAATAAATGCGCAATCAAATCTCATGATGTGGAAATATAAAAACACAAATAAAATAAAGATGGTGATGAGAAGTGTAACACTCGGGTTTGGGGGTCGGGTGAATTAAAAGTAATAAAATAATATTTTGGGCCTCGGGTTTTCAAAACAAGTGATTTTATGTTGGACTTGTTTTGGGTTAAATCCCAATTCCATGGATTTTAGGATTTTTGAGATAGCCATCTCATTAATGGTAAAGTGGTAAATATTTTGAATTGTAAAATAAAAACACTCTTATTTCAAAACACCCAAACTATTCATCATCTCCTACCTTCAAGCTTTTCTAACGTGAAAAACCCCTCCCCTTCAAGTTCACTATTCCATCATCTCTCTTGCTCATTGTTGGATATTTTTCAAAGGTAAACTCATTTTTGACTTGTCCTCTCAATTTCTAGCACATTGATAGTTTTAGATTGTCAAAAACACCATTGTAGAGATTTTCAAGTTTTCAAAGTCTAAAGAAAAGTAGGAAACTTTAATGACTTCTTGGGTTGTTTTTGATTGATAGAGTTGAGTTTTGATCTAACCTTGCCCTATGGAACATTATATCTCAATTTGGTTGGGTTTTATAAAGAATCCCGAAATGAGTTTTTGGGGGTATATTAAAAGTGTCAAAACTTGTGATTTTGGAGTGGTTTTGTGAAAAATTGTTGGGCTGATATTTTAGTGACTTTGGATAGGTGTTTTTAAATGTTATTTGATGATTTTCAAGTGGCGATAGTGTTGGTTTGAATGGATTCCCGTAGCTACTGCTGTAGGTGATTTTCAGGAGTGGAAAATGGGAGTTTTTAAGGTGTTTATGTGGGGAAATGAAGGGCTGATGGTTGTATAGCCTTAGGGTGGTGTTTTGGACATGTTTTGGAGTGTTTTAAGTGTTTAATTTGAGAGGAAATGGCTGGGTTTTGCTGGAGTACGAAAATGAGATTATTTGGGAGGATTTCGGCTTTGAATTGTTGAGAAAATGTTAGGGAATTGAGAGCTGATGTGTAACAGTAAATTTATGGTTGATTAAGAGGTTAATACATTGTTTTTGATTGGTTAGAAACAGCGGATTTGGCCTTGGGTGGTTCGGACGCGGTCCCGGGAAGTTGGAAGCTTGAAATGACTTTGTGGTTTGCATTGGTCTGCGAATGGTGAGTGGAAATATTTTAAGTAACGTTTTGGTTCAAAGGTGGTTTTGAAAGAGTTTGGATTGAGCTTGAAAGGTCAATCTAAACTCAAGAGTAAGTTGATGTGTATCGCCTTTTTAAATTCCCCTTTCATCGTTTGTTTTTTCTTTTACTTAAAATGATAACTTGTTGTGCATGAAATTTCAATACTTTGAGAGGAAGCATGTTGCTTATTATTATGTCGTTGATCATGTCTGATGGAATCCATGGTGTTGTTGATATGCCTTGTAAAATAAATGTAAGTTGGTGCAGGTTGCGCACGGAAATGGTAAGTAAGACCCATTTGCGGTTGGTGAGATCGTAAGTAGTAAGTTTGTGCATAATTGTGGATTTTGTTACGAGTTGTTTTGGTCGTGCATGATTATAGTGTGTTCATGTCGCATGATGGTGATTTGTATACTGTGTTGCATGGTTGGTGTCGAACCTCACGTGATGGTTGTCGTTACTACGGTGATGTGTAGTCCCGCCGATAGTGACAAGTATAAGACTCGGTGATGTGTAGTCCCGCCGGTAGTGACTAGTAGAAGAGTACGTTGATGTGTATTACCATTGGAAAACTACTAGTCGAAATGGTGATGTGTAGTCCCATCGTGTGTGTTTTGGTTATGCTTGTGCATACCATGTGTTGCTCATGTTAGTGTCCCACTATATCATTCCCTCTTAATGGTTTTGCTTTAAATCTAGGATTATGCCTTTATGCATACCATGAAGTGTGATGCCATGATAAATATCTATATTGTTGACCCGTGGTTGATGTAACGCCCGGGTTTTGGGCTTAGAAGTTTTGGGCGTTGACCGGTTTGGTCAAAGTGCTGTTTGAATCTAAAGAGGTGAAATTAGGAAAGCCTAGTTCGGGTTGCATTAAAAATATGGAAAAATGTTCTAAAATCATCTTTTAATATAATTAAGTGAACTGTGAAATCAATTTTGAAAAATGGGTTTTGGAAGAGCGACATTTTGGCTAGTGACCAAAATGTAATTTTTGAAAGTTTTGTGACTGTTTTAAAAAGGATTGAAACTTTGAATCTTTAGGGAGCTATTTACCCAAAGGGGAGTTTCTCCAGATTTTCTAGAATATTAAATGATTTAATAATGGTTTAAAATAAAAGTAGAAAGGAGGGAAAGATATTTTTGGTCATTTTTAACTAACTTTCTAAATTTTCCATTCCCATTTTCTCTCATCTTTTCTCTCAAACCAAACACATTCTCTCCAGATCTTTTCCTCTGATTTTTATCACCTAAATACTTCTTTTCAATCCTCATTTGATTCCTAATCATCTTCTCATCAAAACCTTTGTATTTGCTACTTGATTCATCAAGCTTTTTGGCTCTAAAAGAGGAGAAACTCAAGTTTGGAGGTAAGAACGTCCTTCTCCTCTGAACTTCAAGTTCTTTAATGAAATTCCTAAGTTCTCAATCCCTAATTGATGTTTTATAAATGGCTTTTAAGATTGTTTAGTGGATCTTGGCTTAAAATGCAAGATTTGGTGTGTTTTTGATGAAATTTCGTTGGATCTGTTTAAGCAGTGTTTTAAGGTGCTAAAATGATGATTAATGAATGTTAATTTGATAAGGAAATGAGTTTTGATTAATGCAATCCCGGATAGGTTGTGTTTCCTAAGTTTAGCTTGTGATTCTTGGATGTTTTTGTGGTGATCTTGTGGATCTGATGTTGCTGGAGGTATAAGGATGTTTATAGGTTGTTTTTAGATGTTAAATGGTGTTAATGGATGTTAGGTTTTGCTGGTTTATGGCTGGGCTTTGTTGAGAAGTGGTTTTGATGTCATTTCGGTTGTGTTTGGTGGCCGAAATTGGAGTGTGAATGAGAACAGCGAGTTTGAGTGCTTTCATTGAAGCTTTTGATGCATGATGATGCATTAAATCTCTGCTTTAATGTGTTTGATCAGGGGAGGCATCTTTGGATCCAAGAGGTGGTGATCCGGAGGCTTGTTTTGGTGCTTTGGCTTGAGGCGAAGTGGAATCGGTGAGTGAAATTGGGTTTTCGGCTTTGAAACCAATGTCTTGGGAGCTTAGTTTAAGTCTAAACAACTTTGCTAAGCTCTAGTGTAAGTTTTCGGAAATTCTCTCTAGTGGTGGCCATGATTTTGTTGTGATGCAATGTGGTTTATCGCATGTTTTGATTACTGTTTTGAAAGCATGATTTAGCATGGTATTTGCTGTTTTGATAAGCCATATGTTAAAGGAAGCTCAAGGTAAGAGTTCCTTGTTTTTGAACATTGATTAAATGTGGTTTGATGCTTTTAAGTGCATGATGAATATGGCTTGGTTTAATGCTTTAAAACAGTGGATTAATTGATGAAAATGATGTATATTGGCAAGTGATGTTTTGAAAAGGTTGAGGTCACTAAGGTGGTTAAAAGTCCTTGAGTGGGCCTTGTTACTTAAGAACATCAAGGTGGTTAAAAGTCCTTGGATGATTCTTGCTACGGACACAAAGGTGTTTAAAAGTCCTTGTGTGGTCCTTTCTATGGTGTTTAAAAGTCCATAGGCCAAGGTGTTTAAAAGTCCTTGGGCTCAAGGTGTTTAAATGTCCTTGAGGTGATTCAATTCATGGTGTTTAAAAGTCCATGGCCAAGGTGTTTAAAAGTCCTTGGGGTCAAGGTGTTTAAAAGTCCTTGAGGTGATCTAATTCATGGTGTTTAAAAGTCCATGGCCAAGGTGTTTAAAAGTCCTTGGGGTCCAAGGTGTTTAAAAGTCCTTGGGGTGAAAGTTGATGAACTAGTTTTCAAAGAAATGAAATGTATCACTTGAGGCCAATATGACATGTAATGAAACGAAGCATGAGATGCTTGTTTTTAGTATGCTTTTGAGTATGTGTAAATGATGATTTGAAGCATGTTTTATAAGTGTTTTATAAATGCATTATTGGATGGTTTTATTGAGCATTCCTCACTAAGCTTTTGCTTACGCTCTCTTCCGTTTTCTTAATTCAATAATGCAGAGCATTAGAGTACTTGAGGGCAGCAAGGAGGGCAAGCATCCAAGTGGAAACAAAGCTCTAAGTATGGAAGGTTTTCTAAGTACATTTTAGCTTTTGGTAATTTGGCAATGGGGGACCTATGTGTATGTTTTGGGAGATGTTTTGAACTCCCTAAGTATGTTGAATGTTGTTGAGAATGCTGGTTTTTGTGGTTGGCCTTTTTATGCTTGAATTGGAAGTTTATGCTTGAATGGTTGCTTGTGTAGGAAGCATGCCTATAGATTTGGGGCTTTTCATATATGTGGATGTTTTGATGAATTGTTGATGCAAGTATGTCTCATATATGTTGAATTGCATGTTGGCAAAGTTTGGTGGCATTTGGAGCATGATTGGTTGGTCAATTGCATGTTTAAGCATGCATTTTTAGGCAATCTGTGCAGGGTGTTTCGGAACAGCACCTACCGTTTCGGAACGGGTGCCTTAATTGTGCCCAGGCGTCCGAAACGGGAGGGGCCGTTCCGAAACGGAAAGGCCACTGCCAGACCCCCGTTTCGGTACGCGTTGCGGAACGGCCCCGAGTTTCGAAACAGGCTATGCCTGTTTCGGAACGGGTGATCGTTGGGGGCTGACATTGGCAGTTATATGTTTTGGAATGTTTGCGTTTTGGTCCTGAAACTTGTTTGTGCAATTGTATGAGTTTGGGAAGTCCTTTTGAGCTGAAATTTTACAGAGAAGCATGAAATATGATTAATTTCAAGATGGTAACTTTAATTTGGATTAAGTCCTTATAATTATCAGAATTTTCTATTTGGTCCCTAAAGTTGTAAATTGTTCAATTAAGTCCCTGTTTGATCTCTGATGTTTGTGATCTTTTGGTATGATGTTTGTGTGATCACAATTAGGTCTAAAGTGCATCTAGACAAGGTTAAAAAGAAAAAAAAAGGTCGTTAATCAAGGTTGACTTTCGGGTTGACTTTGGTTTTCCCCGTGTGACTTTCTTAATTCGGGTCAACCGTCTAGGCCGGGTTAAGGGGGTTACATTTGGTGGTATCAGAGCTGAGTTCTTGAGTAATTGGGAATGTATGTATGCATGATTGAAGTATGTATGCCTTGTATGCTTGTTGAGTGAAAGCATGTTTAATGGCTTGTGATTTTGATACAATTGAAGTATGTGCTGTGATGTAGCATGTTGTGGGTACCCATTGCCAAATCAAAGCTAAAGAAAGGATGTTGTTTTGAAATGAAATTGAGCTTGAATACTTGGATTGCTTACCTTGCTGGGCCTGACTTTGTTTTATTTGTGTTGTGATTGCATGGTAAAAGTATGGCACCACGTAGAGAGTTACGAGGTAATGTGCGAGCTACGGCTCCTAATGAGAACGAGAATGAGGAAAACACGGGTAGTGCGGTGTTACCTCCTCCTCCACCTGGTGGTGGTGGTGCTGGGGCTGAGGAAGCTGGAGCTGCAGCTGGCGCTGGAGCTGCTGGACCTGGGGCTGGTCAGGGGCAAGCTATGCCTGATATGACGATGTTAGTGCAAGCTATTGCTGGTGCTTTTCAAGCAGCAGTAGCTGGGGCTCGTGGAGCGGGGCATCAGGAAGATGCTGGTGTTAGACTACCTTTGGAGCGTTTGCGCAGTCTTGGTGGGACTGAGTTCAGGGGTATGTCTGCTGAGAGTTCTGAAGCTTGGCTAGAGAGTACCAAGCGAATCTTGGGCCAGATGAGTTGCACTGATGTGCAGAAGCTGGGTTGTGTTGTGTCCTTGCTGCAGAAGGATGCGTATACGTGGTGGACAACCACTATTGCTGGGATGGCAGAAGCTGATGTGACTTGGACATTCTTTCAGAATGTGTTCAAGCGGAGATATCTTGGTGTGAGATATCTGGATGAGAAGAAGCGTGAATTCATGTCTCTTACTCAAGGGAACATGAGTGTGGCTGAGTATGAAGTGCAGCTTGTGCGACTCAGTCAGTATGCACCAGAGCTGGTAACTGATGAGCGGGCAAGGTGCGAGAGGTTCCGTTATGGTTTAGAGACGGATGTGAAAATGTATTTGCTGGCCGCCGAGTATGATGATTTCGACGTGTTGGTGGGCCGAGCCAAGGATGTTGAGATGAACTTGGGTTTATCTGTGAGAGGTGCTGGAGCAAGTGCTGGGAAGCGATCAGCTGAGTTTAGTTCCGGAGGTGGACGGAACAAGAGGGGACGTGATCAGAAGTATCAGTCTTCAGCTAAGAGAGGTGGTGGTGCACCTGCTAGAGGAGGCAATGCTAGAGCTGATCCGAGTGCTTGTTGGATCTGTGGTTCACGTGGTCACATGAAACGTGACTGTCCTCGTGCCGAGAGAGTGGTGCAAGCTCCTGTTGCGGCTGCTGGTAACGGGTGCTGGAGTTGTGGTTCTGCAGACCACTTGAGGCGTGATTGTCCGAGGTTGGCTGGTGATCAGGTGCGTGCTCCTGTTGTTGCGGCACCGCAGAGAGGTCGTGGGCGCGGCCGTGGTAATTTCCAGAGGAGAGAGGAAGGTGGTCGTGGAGTGGCCCATGTTGTGGCTATTCAGCCTGAGGGTGGAGGCCAAGCGAGGGTGTATGCTCAGCGAGAGGGCAGGAATGATACGGATGTGATTGCAGGTACCTTTACTTTGCAGTCCTTGTCATTGCTTTCTTTGATAGTTTCTGGATCTACGCATTCATACATTTTGCGTGAGCATGCTGAATTGCTTGGTTTGCCTATTGAGTCTTTGGATGTTGGTGTTCGAGTCACTAGTTCTTTTGGTGAGACTGTTGTGACTAGGAAGCTTTATAGAAGGTGTCCCTTGGTTGTTCAAGAGCACGTTTTCCATGTTGATCTTATGGAGTTGCCCTTTTATGGTTTTGATGTGATCCTTGGTATGGATTGGCTTGCTGAGTATCGTGCTGTTGTGGATTGTGAGAACAAGCGAGTTTTGCTTAAGCTTGCGGATGATTATGAAGTTGTTGTGGTTGGCGAGAATGTGAAGTTTCTTGCCAATGTGGTGTCTACCTTTGAGGCGAGCAGGATGCTGAGGCAAGGTTGCGAAGCTTATCTAGCTTTTGTGATGAATCCTAGCTCTAAAGAGTTGAGGGTACAAGATATCAGAGTTGTGAAGGAGTTTCCTGGTGTTTTTCCTGAGGAGTTGCCTGGTTTACCTCCTAACCGCGAGGTGGAGTTTGGAATTGAGCTGTATGAGAATACAACTCCTGTGTCCATTACTCCCTATAGAATGGCACCTAAGGAGCTGAAGGAGCTGAAGACGCAGTTACAAGAGTTGCTTGATCGTGGTTTCATCCGGCCGAGTGTGTCACCGTGGGGAGCACCGGTCTTGTTTGTGAAGAAGAAGGATGGCACTATGAGAATGTGCATTGATTACCGTCAGCTGAACAAGTTGACTATCAAGAATCGGTATCCTTTGCCGAGGATTGATGATCTTTTTGATCAATTTCGGGGAGCTGCTGTGTTCTCTAAGATTGACTTGAGGTCAGGGTATTATCAGTTGAAGGTGAAGGATGTGGATGTGCCTAAGACAGCTTTCAGGACAAGGTATGGGCATTATGAGTTCCTTGTGATGCCGTTTGGGTTGACAAATGCTCCTGCTGCTTTCATGGACATGATGAATCGTGTGTTTCATGAATACCTGGACAAGTTTATTGTGGTGTTCATTGATGATATCCTCGTGTACTCGCGTACTGAGGAGGAGCATGAAGAGCATTTGAGGATTGTTTTGCAAGCTTTGTTGGAGAATCAGCTTTATGCTAAGCTGAGTAAGTGTGAGTTCTGGTTAAGGGAGGTGGTGTTTCTTGGGCATGTGGTTTCAGCTGAGGGGATTCGTGTTGATCCTCAGAAGATTGAGGCGGTGATGAATTGGAAAGTTCCTAAGTCTGTTCATGAGGTCCGTAGTTTCCTTGGTTTGGCGGGATACTACCGAAGGTTTGTGGATGGTTTTTCCAAGATTGCTGCTCCTTTGACGAAGCTGTTGCAAAAGGATGTTAAGTATGAGTGGACGGAAGCGAGACAACAGGCTTTTGAGAAGCTTAAGGCGGCTTTGACGCAAGCTCCTATCTTGATTCAGCCTGAATCAGGGAAAGAGTTTGTGGTTTATAGTGATGCATCCTATGTTGGGTTGGGGTGTGTGCTGATGCAGGAGGGTAAGGTGGTGGCTTATGCATCGCGGCAGTTGAAGGTGCATGAGCGCAATTACCCTACACATGATATTGAGCTGGCTGCAGTGGTTTTTGCTCTGAAGATCTGGAGGCATTATCTGTATGGTGAGAAGTGTACTGTGTACACGGATCACAAGAGTTTGAGGTATCTGATGTCTCAGAAGGAGTTGAATCTTAGGCAGCGGCGTTGGTTGGAGTTGCTCAAGGATTATGATCTGACGATTGAGTATCATCCTGGAAAAGCTAATGTTGTTGCGGATGCCTTGAGTAGGAAGGTAGCTGTTGAGCTGAGAGCCATGTTTGCTAGCTTGAGCATATCGCAAGATGGTGGTCTCGTTGCTGAGTTGCAAGTGAAACCCTCCTTGGTTCAGTTGATCAAGGATAAGCAGTTGTTGGATGATTCCTTGGTGTCTCATGTTCAGGATATCGCAGAGGGTAGACCTTCGGATTTCTGTTTCAATGATGATGGTGTGCTGTGTTTTGGGAGTCGGATAGTAGTGCCCAATGATGCTGAGTTGAGGCGTGCTATTCTGACTGAAGGTCATAGTAGTCCTTTTGCTATGCACCCTGGTAGTACTAAGATGTACCGTGATCTTCGTGATGAGTACTATTGGGTGGGTTTGAAGAAGGATGTTGCGGAGTTTGTTAGCAAGTGTTTGGTGTGTCAGCGAGTTAAGGCTGAGCATCAGTTTCCTTCAGGGTTGTTGCAACCGTTGAAAATCCCTGAATGGAAGTGGGAGAGGGTTACCATGGATTTTGTATCTGGTTTACCATTGTCTCCATCGAAGAAGAATTCGGTCTGGGTGATTGTGGATCGCCTGACGAAGTGTGCGCATTTCTTGCCTGTGCATACTACGTTTTCTTTGGATAGGTTGGCAGAGCTGTACATTGCGGAGATTGTGCGGCTGCATGGTGTGCCTAAGTCGATTGTGTCGGATAGGGATCCGAGGTTCACATCGCGGTTTTGGCAGTGTTTGCATCAAGCTCTGGGTACAAGGTTGCATTTCAGTACGTCCTATCATCCTCAGTCGGATGGTCAGTCTGAGCGAGTTATCCAGATTTTGGAGGATATGTTGAGGTGCTGCGTGATTGAGTTCCAAGGTTCTTGGGAGAAGCATCTGCCTTTGGTTGAGTTTGCTTATGACAACAGTTATCAGGCAAGTATACAGATGGCACCTTATGAGGCTTTGTACGGGAGGAAGTGTAGGACTCCTCTTTGTTGGGCTGAGACTGGTCAAAAGTTGGTTTCAATGCCGGCTTTGTTAAAAGGGACCACAGAGAAGGTAAAGCTCATTTGTGAGCGGTTGAAGGCTGCTTCTGATCGGCAGAAGTCTTACGCGGATTTGAAGCGTAAGGAGATAGAGTATGCGGTGGGTGACCGTGTGTTCTTGAAGGTTTCGCCTTGGAAGAAGGTGATGCGGTTTGGCCGAAAGGGTAAGTTGAGCCCTAGGTACATTGGACCATATGAGGTGGTTGAGCGTGTGGGTCCTGTTACGTATCGGTTGAGGTTACCTCAAGAGTTGGAGAAGATTCATGATGTGTTCCATGTCTCTATGCTCCGGAGGTATAGATCTGATCCTTCGCATGTGATGCCTGTGGAGGAAGTGGTTTTGAATCCGGATTTGACCTATGATGAGGAACCGGTGAAGGTTCTGGATTCGGATAGCAAGGTTCTTCGTGGCAAGACCATTGAGTTGGTGAAGGTGCTGTGGAAGCATCGCGGTGTTGAGGAAGCCACGTGGGAGCGGAAGGAAGACATGCTGAAGCAGTTTCCTTATCTCTTTCCTTCAGGTAAATTTCGAGGACGAAATTTCTTAAGGGGGGGGGGGAGTTGTAACGCCCCGGTTTTGGGCTTAGAAGTTTTGGGCGTTGACCGGTTTGGTCAAAGTGCTGTTCGAATCTAAAGAGGTGAAATTAGGAAAGCCTAGTTCGGGTTGCATTAAAAATATGGAAAAATGTTCTAAAATCATCTTTTAATATAATTAAGTGAACTGTGAAATCAATTTTGAAAAATGGGTTTTGGAAGAGCGACATTTTGGCTAGTGACCAAAATGTAATTTTTGAAAGTTTTGTGACTGTTTTAAAAAGGATTGAAACTTTGAATCTTTAGGGAGCTATTTACCCAAAGGGGAGTTTCTCCAGATTTTCTAGAATATTAAATGATTTAATAATGGTTTAAAATAAAAGTAAAAAGGAGGGAAATATATTTTTGGTCATTTTTAACTAACTTTCTAAATTTTCCATTCCCATTTTCTCTCATCTTTTCTCTCAAACCAAACACATTCTCTCCAGATCTTTTCATCTGATTTTTATCACCTAAATACTTCTTTTCAATCCTCATTTGATTCCTAATCATCTTCTCATCAAAACCTTTGTATTTGCTACTTGATTCATCAAGCTTTTTGGCTCTAAAAGAGGAGAAACTCAAGTTTGGAGGTAAGAACGTCCTTCTCCTCTGAACTTCAAGTTCTTTAATGAAATTCCTAAGTTCTCAATCCCTAATTGATGTTTTATAAATGGCTTTTAAGATTGTTTAGTGGATCTTGGCTTAAAATGCAAGATTTGGTGTGTTTTTGATGAAATTTCGTTGGATCTGTTTAAGCAGTGTTTTAAGGAGCTAAAATGATGATTAATGAATGTTAATTTGATAAGGAAATGAGTTTTGATTAATGCAATCCCGGATAGGTTGTGTTTCCTAAGTTTATCTTGTGATTCTTGGATGTTTTTGTGGTGATCTTGTGGATCTGATGTTGCTGGAGGTATAAGGATGTTTATAGGTTGTTTTTAGATGTTAAATGGTGTTAATGGATGTTAGGTTTTGCTGGTTTATGGCTGGGCTTTGTTGAGAAGTGGTTTTGATGTCATTTCGGTTGTGTTTGGTGGCCGAAATTGGAGTGTGAATGAGAGCAGCGAGTTTGAGTGCTTTCATTGAAGCTTTTGATGCATGATGATGCATTAAATCTCTGCTTTAATGTGTTTGATCAGGGGAGGCATCTTTGGATCCAAGAGGTGGTGATCCGGAGGCTTGTTTTGGTGCTTTGGCTTGAGGCGAAGTGGAATCGGTGAGTGAAATTGGGTTTTCGGCTTTGAAACCAATGTCTTGGGAGCTTAGTTTAAGTCTAAACAACTTTACTAAGCTCTAGTGTAAGTTTTCGGAAATTCTCTCTAGTGGTGGCCATGATTTTGTTGTGATGCAATGTGGTTTATCGCATGTTTTGATTACTGTTTTGAAAGCATGATTTAGCATGGTATTTGCTGTTTTGATAAGCCATATGTTAAAGGAAGCTCAAGGTAAGAGTTCCTTGTTTTTGAACATTGATTAAATGTGGTTTGATGCTTTTAAGTGCATGATGAATATGGCTTGGTTTAATACTTTAAAACAGTGGATTAATTGATGAAAATGATGTATATTGGCAAGTGATGTTTTGAAAAGGTTGAGGTCACTAAGGTGGTTAAAAGTCCTTGAGTGGGCCTTGTTACTTAAGAACATCAAGGTGGTTAAAAGTCCTTGGATGATTCTTGCTACGGACACAAAGGTGTTTAAAAGTCCTTGTGTGGTCCTTTCTATGGTGTTTAAAAGTCCATAGGCCAAGGTGTTTAAAAGTCCTTGGGCTCAAGGTGTTTAAAAGTCCTTGAGGTGATTCAATTCATGGTGTTTAAAAGTCCATGGCCAAGGTGTTTAAAAGTCCTTGGGGTCAAGGTGTTTAAAAGTCCTTGAGGTGATCTAATTCATGGTGTTTAAAATTCCATGGCCAAGGTGTTTAAAAGTCCTTGGGGTCCAAGGTGTTTAAAAGTCCTTGGGGTGAAAGTTGATGAACTAGTTTTCAAAGAAATGAAATGTATCACTTGAGGCCAATATGACATGTAATGAAACAAAGCATGAGATGCTTGTTTTTAGTATGCTTTTGAGTATGTGTAAATGATGATTTGAAGCATGTTTTATAAGTGTTTCATAAATGCATTATTGGATGGTTTTATTGAGCATTCCTCACTAAGCTTTTGCTTACGCTCTCTTCCGTTTTCTTAATTCAATAATGCAGAGCATTAGAGTACTTGAGGGCAGCAAGGAGGGCAAGCATCCAAGTGGAAACAAAGCTCTAAGTATGGAAGGTTTTCTAAGTACATTTTAGCTTTTGGTAATTTGGCAATGGGGGACCTATGTGTATGTTTTGGGAGATGTTTTGAACTCCCTATGTATGTTGAATGTTGTTGAGAATGCTGGTTTTTGTGGTTGGCCTTTTTATGCTTGAATTGGAAGTTTATGCTTGAATGGTTGCTTGTGTAGGAAGCATGCCTATAGATTTGGGGCTTTTCATATATGTGGATGTTTTGATGAATTGTTGATGCAAGTATGTCTCATATATGTTGAATTGCATGTTGGCAAAGTTTGGTGGCATTTGGAGCATGATTGGTTGGTCAATTGCATGTTTAAGCATGCATTTTTAGGCAATCTGTGCAGGGTGTTTCGGAACAGCACCTACCGTTTCGGAACGGGTGCCTTAATTGTGCCCAGGCGTCCGAAACAGGAGGGGCCGTTCCGAAACGGAAAGGCCACTGCCAGACCCCCGTTTCGGTACGCGTTGCGGAACGGCCCCGAGTTTCGAAATGGGCTATGCCTGTTTCGGAACGGGTGACCATTGGGGGCTGACATTGGCAGTTATATGTTTTGGAATATTTGCGTTTTGGTCCTGAAACTTGTTTGTGCAATTGTATGAGTTTGGGAAGTCCTTTTGAGCTGAAATTTTACAGAGAAGCATGAAATATGATTAATTTCAAGATGGTAACTTTAATTTGGATTAAGTCCTTATAATTATCAGAATTTTCAATTTGGTCCCTAAAGTTGTAAATTGTTCAATTAAGTCCCTGTTTGATCTCTGATGTTTGTGATCTTTTGGTATGATGTTTGTGTGATCACAATTAGGTCTAAAGTGCATCTAGACAAGGTTAAAAAGAAAAAAAAAGGGTCGTTAATCAAGGTTGACTTTCGGGTTGACTTTGGTTTTCCCCGTGTGACTTTCTTAATTCGGGTCAACCGTCTAGGCCGGGTTAAGGGGGTTATAGTTGAACTTGTATGTTAGTGAGAGGCTTACGTCGTTGGATGGATTGTTTGTGTTGGCCTTTATTTTAAAGAAAGCTTTGAACCCTGCAATGTCGTTGTTATGTTTTTGAGCTCCGCTCACTAAGCTTTATCCTTGCGCTCTCCTTTTTCCGACAATGCAGATCTTTAGCTTGGAGTTAGCAAGGAGCAAGAAAAGGGCGTCCAAGCGTGTGGTAGTTTGCTCAAGTATGGTTTATTAAATAATGTAATAGTTTAGCAATGGGAAATGCTACGTGTTTTAGGAGCGTGTATCTAGACTCCTTTGTGTTGGCTTTATGTTGTTAATGCTTTATGTTGATGGATTTGTAAACCATGTTTATGTTGATGTCTAAGTGTTTGTTTGGAGGGCTTATAACCATGTTCCTAGAGAAGTCTATACCTTTGTGTTGAAATTTGTAAGCCGTGTCTTTTGGATGCTTATGTTTGTAGTGAAGGTATGTAAATCTTGTTATGCATGTATCTTGTGGGTGCTTGTTCTCTTTTAAAATGGTTAGCCATGGACGTGTGTTCTTTTGAATGTATGTTAAGTGTTGGATCATGTTTGAAGTAGAGGAAATGCCTCTAGAGTATGTGTATGCATGTTGTATGCTTGTTTTGGTATATGATGCTCTGTTGTTTGCTTAAAATGATCCGTATATTTAATCTTGGTTGCTAAATGATCTATGAATGTGGGTAAGTTGCTAGACGAGTCGTAAAATGCATCTAGAGTCGAGTCTTGGTTTGTTTTGCAGCTAAATTGAGGCTTGCAGTGCAGGGCGTATCGGTACACCCAAGGGCCGTATCGATACGGTCCTACACTTTGGGCCTCAGTTTAAGCAGAGCGTACCGATACACGGGGGTGTATCAATACGCCAAAACCTCTATGGAAATCTGAGATTTTGATGAGATTATGGCGTATCGGTACGGGTCTTGGGCGTATCGGTACGGTCTTGTATCGTTGGCCGTGAGAAGTTGACCAAGTGAGGGCGTATCGGTACGGTCAACCAGTGTACCGATATGGTCTCCCTATGTTGACTACGGGCTGTTGACCTAGTCAAGGCGTATCGATACGACCTGTTATAAAAGTTAAAATGGGCTGCTAATTTGCATGTCTTGGTGTCTTGCATCCGTGTATGTTCGCTGCGTGTCCTAACACATAGGATTTAATAAAGGCATCTAGAAAAGATAAAGGAAAAAATAGGGTTGCTAATCGGAGTTGGACCTTAACGGGTTTCGCTTCGGTTTTCCCCGTGTAACCTACTCGGACCGATCAGTCGTCCAGACCGGGATGAGGGGGTTACATTTGGTGGTATCAGATCCTGTGGTTCCAAGACCTCAGGTAGGTAAGTGAGGTAAGTTTGATGTGTTATGTTGTTGCTATGTCTCGGTGAATGTTTTATCATATATGCTTGTTGTTTAATTGATCGCACGATGTTTGAAAGCATGTGTTAGCATGAATGTGGTGTCGAGGCGTAGTGTCGAGTTCCCATTGCTCATATTACTTATTTGAAAGGATTTTGTAAAGGAATATACTTGAGCACCTTGGACCCTTGCTCTTGCTAACCCTAAATATTCTTGTTTTTGTGTTTTGTTTGTTATTGTATTATTGCTTTTGGAAAGTATGAGACTGAGGCGTGGGCCTGGAGTTGGTAATCCTGAATCTAAGGTTTCAGAGGATGTGAATGATGAGAGAGTTAATCGCTTTAGTTCAGGGCAGTATGACCGTACCAGAGCTTGAAGTGCAGTTTGTCTGTTTGGGTCAGCATGATATGAGTTGGTTTCTGTTGAGGAAGAGCAACGTGGCCGATCCTGAGACGAGTCGGTAAAAGAAGTGAAGACCTACGAGTTGACTTTAGAGTGATGTAGATGTTATAACATGTAATTCCTTGATACAATCGTTGAGTTTGTTTTTCTGATTAATTCTGGGTTTACGCATTCGTATATTTTGAGCGAGCATGCGAAGTTGTTGAATTTACCTTGTGAGATATTAGAGGTAGGTGTTAGTGTTACTAGATCCTTCAGGGATGCAGTTGTGGTCAGGAAGATGTACAAAAGATGTCCGTTGATGGTTCAGAGTCATGTGCCTCCATTAGATGTGATGGGATTGCCTTTTACGGTTTTGATGTAAAACTATGCATGGTTTGGCTTGTAGAACATAGGGTTAGGGTGGACTTTGAGACAAGAGAGTTTTCTTAAGCTTGCAAATGACTATGAGATTGTAATGGTAGGTGAGAATGTGGATTTCGTATCGAATGTTGTTTTAGCTTCCGAGGCTCAGAGGTTGTTTGAGTTTGGTTGTCAGGCCTACGTAGCTTAGGGATGAATCTGAAATTGATCGAGGTCAGAACACATGATATCAGAATGGTCTGTGATCTCCTGAAAGTGTTTCTGGAAGGATTGTCTGGTTTACTGCCTGGTAGAGGAGTAGAATTGCTATAGAGATGTATGCGGAGTCTGCTCCTGCTTCGATTGCTCCGTACTGTTTAGCACCGAAAGAATTGAAAGAGTTGAAGACTCAATCGCAAGAGTTGTTAGATGGAAGTTTTATAAATCCGAGTTCTTCGCCTTGGGGCGCACCTGTACTGTTTGTGAAGAAGAAAGACGCTAGTATGAGAATGTGCATAGATTACAGATAGTCGAATAAGTTGACAGTGAAGAACAAGTATCCGTTGCCGAGAATTGATGATTTATTCGATCAGCTTAGAAGTGTTTCAATGTTTCTAAGATAGATTCGAGATCCGGGTATTACCAGTTGAAGGTAAAAGAGGTTGATATGCCGAAGACAACTTTTAGGACTAGATATGGTCGTTATAGATTCTTGGTTATGCTGTTTGGTTAGACTAATGCGCCAGCTACTTTCGTGGATATGATAAACATAATTTTCTATCAGTACATAGATAAGCTTGTGATTGTTTTCATAGAGGATATTTTGGTGTACTCGCGTTCCGAGGAAGACCATGACCAACATTTGAGGATAGTTTTGCAGACCTTGTTAGACAAACAGTTTCACGCAAAGTTGAGTGAGTGCGAGTTCTAGATCCGAGAAGTAGTCCTGGACATGTAGTGTCAGCCGACATGATTAGAGTTGATCCGAAGAAGATAGAAGCCATTGTTGAGTGTAAGCAACCGAAGCCTGTGATAGTGGTTCGTAGTTTTCTAGGCTTAGCCAGATACTATCAGAGGTTTGTGAATGATTTCTCGAAGATAGCCGCTCCTTTGACGAAGTTGCTTTAGAAGAATGTTCAGTTCGAGTGGTCAGATGCGAGACAACAAGCCTTTGAGAAATTGAAAGAAGCTTTGACCAATGCATCGATTTTGATTTAGCCAGAGTCGAGTAAGGACTATGTGATTTACAGTGATTCTTCATATGTCGGGTTAGGTTATGTTCTCATGCAAGACAAAAGAGTGGTTGCTTATGCCTCGAGACAGTTGAAGACTCATGAGCGTAACTATCCGACATTTTGACATAGAGTTAGCTACAATTGTGTTTGCTTTGAAGAAGATTCAGAGGCATTACTTGTATGGTGAGGAATGCATAGTGTATACAGATCATCGGAGCTTGAAAATTTTGATGACATAGGAAGAGTGGAATCTTAGACAACGTAGGTGGTTAAAATTGCTTAAGGAGTATAATATCAAGATTGAGTATAATACGGGTGAAGCCAATGTAGTGGAAGATGCTTGTGTAGGAAGGTAACCGTTGAGTTGAGAGCCATGTTGGCTAGTTAGAGCTTGTCCGGTGATAGCGGTCTAGTGGCCGAGCTTCAGGATGAATCTACCTAGGGTCAGTTGAATTAAGAGAAGCAGCTGTTAGATATATCTTTGGAACCTCACGTACAAAACATAGCAGAAGGAAGACGTATAGACTACAATTTCAGTGTTGGTGGGGTCTTGTGTTTCAGAGATGGGATAGTTGTGCTAGATGACAGTGATTTGAGGTGTACGATCTTGATTGAAGCGCACAATAGTCCGTTTGCTATGCATCCCCATAGTACAAAGATGAATTGTGGATTGAAAGATGAGTGCTATTGGGTTGGTCCGAAGAGAGGTGTTGCCGATTTTGTGAGCAAGTGTAAGGTTTGTCAGTGTGTTAAGGCAGAATCTCAATTTCCGTCTGGTTTGTTTCAGCCATTGAGAATTTCAAATGGAAGTGAGAAAATGTTACGATGGACTTCGTATCAGGTTTGCCTTTGACTTCCTTTAAGAAGAATTCAGTTAGGGTGATTGTTGACTGTTTCACCAGGTGTGCTCATTTCATAGTCGTTCATACGTGAGTTAGCCGATTTGTACATTAGTGAGTTTGTGAGATTACGTGGTGTGTCGAAGTCGATTGTGTTAGGTAGAAATTCGAGGTTTACAGATAGCTTTTGGTAATGTCTGCATGTTGCTTTGGGTACCCTTCTGAATTTCAGTACAACGTATCGCCCTCAGTCCGATGATCAGCCAGAGAGAGATATTCAAATATTAGAGATTGTGTTGAGATGTGCATTTTTTACCTTCAGTGCTGTGTGGGAGATCTATCGAGCTTGTCAGGGTTATGTAGTGACACAGAGGTGTGGAAGAAGCCACTTGGAGTAAAGAGAGGAGGTTATGGAAAGGCATTTTCCTTATCTCTTTCCGTCAAGTAATTTCGAGGACGAAATTCCTTAAGTGGGGGAGAGTTGTAAAACCCGGGTTTAGGGGTCGGGTGAATTAAAAGTAATAAAATAATATTTTGGGCCTCGGGTTTTCAAAACAAGTGATTTTATGTTGGACTTGTTTTGGGTTAAAGCCCAATTCCATGGATTTTAGGATTTTTGAGATAGCCATCTCATTAATGGCAAAGTGGTAAATATTTTGAATTGTAAAATAAAAACACTCTTATTTCAAAACACCCAAACAATTCATCATCTCCTACCTTCAAGCTTTTCTAACGTGAAAAACCCCTCCCCTTCAAGTTCACTACTCCATCATCTCTCTTGCTCATTGTTGGAGATTTTTCAAAGGTAAACTCATTTTTGACTTGTCCTCTCAATTTCTAGCACATTGATAGTTTTAGATTTTCAAAAACACCATTGTAGAGATTTTCAAGTTTTCAAAGTTTAAAGAAAATTAGGAAACTTTAATGGCTTCTTGGGTTGTTTTTGATTGATAGAGTTGAGTTTTGATCTAACCTTGCCCTATAGAACATTATATCTCAATTTGGTTGGGTTTATGAAGAATCCCGAAATGAGTTTTTGGGGGTATATTAAAAGTGTCAAAACTTGTGATTTTGGAGTGGTTCTGTGAAAAATTGTTGGGATGATGTTATAGTGACTTTGGATAGGTGTTTTTAGATGTTATTTGATGATTTTCAAGTGGCGATAGTGTTGGTTTGAATGGATTCCCGTAGCTACTGCTGTAGGTGATTTTTAGGAGTGAAAAATGGGAGTTTTTAAGGTGTTTATGTGGGGAAATGAAGGGCTGATGGTTGTACAGCCTTAGGGTTGTGTTTTGGACATGTTTCAGAGTGTTTTAAGTGTTTAAATTGAGAGGAAATAACTGGGTTTTGCTGGAGTACGAAAATGGGATTATTTGGGAGGATTTTGGCTTTGAATTGTTGAGAAAAGGTTAGGGAATTGAGAGCTGATGTGTAACAATAAATTTGTGGTTGATTAAGAGGTTAATACATTGTTTTTGATTGGTTAGAAATAGCAGATTTGGCCTTCGGTGGTTCGGACGCGGTCCCGGGAAGTTGGAAGCTTGAAATGACTTTGTGGTTTTGTAACGCCCCGGTTTTGGGCTTAGAAGTTTTGGGCGTTGACCGGTTTGGTCAAAGTCCTGTTCGAATCTTAAGAGGTTAAATTAGGAAAGCCTAGTTCGGGTTGCATTAAAAATATGGAAAAATGTTCTAAAATCATCTTTTAATATAATTAGATGAACTGTGAAATCAATTTTGGAAAATGAGTTTTGGAAGGTTGATATTTTGGCTAGTGACCAAAATGTAATTTTCGCAAGTTTGGTGGCTGTTTTATAAAGAGTTGAAACTTTGAATCTTTAAGGAGCTATTAATCCAAAAGTGATTTCTCCAGATTTTTCCAAGATATTTTAAGTCTAAATTCTGATTTTAAAGGTTATTAAAATTGGAGGGAAGCCATTTTGGCTATTTTAGATTTTCTAACCAACTTTTCCAATTTTCTTTCTCTCATTTTCTCTCCAACCAAACATTACCTTTTCCAGAGAATTTGATCTGATTTCTTCACCTAAATTCCTCCTTTCAACTCTCAATTGATAGCAAATCATTGTGTCTTCAAAATCTCTTCCATTGCTACAAGTTTCATCAAGGTTTTTCATTCCAAAAAGTGGAGAAACACAAGTTTGGAGGTAAGAACGCCCTTCTCCTCTAAACTATCAGTTCTTTACTGAAATTCCCAAGTTCTCAACTCTTAATTGATGTTTAATTAAAGGTTTTAAAGTGTTGAAATGAATCTTGGCTTATTATGCAAGATTTTGATGATTTTTGATGATTTTCGTTGGATCTGAGTAATCTGTGATTTAAGAGATGTTTTTGATGTTAAATGATCTCTAAATTGATAAGGAAATGAGTTTTGATCAATGCAATCCCGGATAGGTTGAGTTTCCTAAGTTTAGCTTGTGTTTTAAGGTAGTTTTTGAGGTGATCTTGTGGATCTGTTGTTGCTGGAGGTATAAGGATGTTAATAGGTTGTTTTTAGATGTTGTATGGTGTTGATGGATGTTAGGTTTTGCTGGTTTATGGCTGGGCTTTGTTTAGAAGTGGTTTAGATGCAATTTCGGTTGTGTTTGGTGGCCGAAATTGGTGTATGAATGAGAGCAGCGAGTTTGAGTGCTTTCATTGAAGCTTTTGATGCTTGATGATGCATTAAACCTCTGTTTTAATGTGTTTGATCAGGGGAGGCATCTTTGGATCCAAGAGTTGTTGATCCGGAAGCTTGAATTCGTGCTTCGGCAAGTGGCGAAGTGGAATCGGTGAGTGAAATTGGGTTTTCGGCTTTGAAACCAATGTCTTGGGAGCTTAGTTTAAGTCTAAACAACTTTGCTAAGCTCGAGTGTAAGTTTTCGGAATTTCTCTCTAGTGGTGGCCATGATTTTGTTGTGATGCGAAATGATAATTTGCATGTTTTACATACTGTTTGGAAGCATGTTTTAGCATGGTTTTTGCTGTTGATGTAAGCCATATGTTGAAGGTAACTCTAGGTAGGAGTTCCTTGCTTTTGTACATTGAAATGTTGTGGTATAATGCTTTTAAATGCATGATGAATATGGCTTGGTTTTATGCTTTAAAACAGTGATGTAAGTGATGAAAATGATGTATATTGGCAAGTGATGTTGTTAAAATGTTAAGGTCACTAAGGTGGTTAAAAGTCCTTGAGTGAGCCTTGTTACTTATGAACATCAAGGTGGTTAAAAGTCCTTGGATGGTTCATGTTGTGGACACTAAGGTGGTTAAAAGTCCTTAGGTGATCCTTCTCTATGGTGTTTAAAAGTCCATAGGCCAAGGTGTTTAAAAGTCCTTGGGATCAAGGTGTTTAAAAGTCCTTGATGTGATTCATTCATGGTGTTTAAAAGTCCATGGCCAAGGTGTTTAAAAGTCCTTGGGATCAAGGTGTTTAAAAGTCCTTGATGAGATACTTTCTATGGTGTTTAAAAGTCCATAGGCCAAGGTGTTTAAAAGTCCTTGGGGCCAAGGTGTTTAAAAGTCCTTGGGAAAGTTGTTGAACTTGTTTTAATAAATGGAATGTTTCACTTGAGCCAATATGACATGTTAAGAATATTGAGTAGCATGAGATGCTTGTTTTAATGTTTATGTTGAAGCATGAGATTGCTTGTTAAGAATGCTTTTGAGCATGTGGAAAGGTTGATTTAAAGCATGTTTTGTAAATGTTTTGAATTGCATTATTGAATGGTTTTTAAGAGCTTTCCTCACTAAGCTTTTGCTTACGCTCTCTTCGTTTTCTTAATTCAATAATGCAGAGCGTTAGAGTACCTTGAGGGCAGCAAGAAAGGGCAAGCAATCAAGCTCAAGTGAAGCTCAAAGTATGAAGGTTTTATAAGTGCATTTAGCTTTTGTATGTTTTGGCAATGGGGGACCAATGTGTATGTTTTGGGAGGTGTTGGAGACTCCCTAAGTATGTTAAATGTTGATGTGTTTGCTGGTTTTTGGTTTGGAACCTTATATACTTGTTTTGCAAGTTTGGTGTTTGAATGCCTAGCTTGTGTAGGAAGCATGCCTATAGAATTGGGGCTTTTTGCATATGATGATGTTGGGATGAATTGTTGATGCTAGTATGTTGTTTATATGTTGAATTGCATGTTGGCAAAGTTTGGTAGCGTTTGGAGCATGTTTGAATGATCAATTGCATGTTTTTGTAAGCCTTTTTGCTGCATTTTGTGCAGGCGTTTCGGAACAGTATGCACCGTTTCGGAACGGGTGCCCTGCATGAACCCAGGCGTCCGAAACGGTATGCACCGTTTCGAAACGGTTTAGCCTCTGCCAGACCCCCGTTTCGAAACGGGCTATGCCTGTTTCGGAACGGCCCCGCGTTTCGGAACGGGCTGTCTCCCGTTTCGGAACGGTTGACCGTTGGGGGCTGACATTGGCAGTTATGTGTTTTGAATTGTTTGCGTTTTGGTCCTGAAACTTGTTTGTGCAATTGTATGAGCTGTGGATGTCTTTTTGAGCTGAAATTTCACAGAGTAGCATGAAACATGATTAATTTCAAGTTGGTAACTTCAATTTGGATTAAGTCCTTTAATTTATCAGAATTTACAATTTGGTCCCTAAAGTTGTAAATTGTTCAATTGAGTCCCTGTTTAACCTCTGATGTTTGTGATCCTTTGGTATGATGTATGTGTGATCACCATTAGGCTTAATGTGCATCTAGACAAGTTTAAAAAGAAAAAAAAAGGGTCGTTAATCAAGGTTGAATTTCGGGTTGACTTTGGTTTTCCCCGTGTGACTTTCTTAATTCGGGTCAACCGTCTAGGCCGGGTTAAGGGGGTTACAGGTTTGCATTGGTGTGCGAATGGTGAGTGAAAATATTTTAAGTAACGTTTTGGTTCAAAGGTGGTTTTGAAAGAGTTTGGATTGAGCTTGAAAGGTCAATCTAAACTCAAGAGTAAGTTGATGTGTATCGCCTTTTTAAATTCCCCTTTCATCGTTTGTTTTTCAATTACATAAAATGATAACTTGTTGTGCATGAAATTTCAATACTTTGAGAGGAAGCATGTTGCTTATTATTATGTCGTTGATCATGTATGATGGAATCCATGGTGTTGTTGATATGCCTTGTAAAATAAATGTAAGTTGGTGCAGGTTGCGCACAGAAATGGTAAGTAAGACCCATTTGCGGTTGGTGAGATCGTAAGTAGTAAGTTTATGCATAATTGTGGATTTTGTTACGAGTTGTTTTGGTCGTGCATGATTATAGTGTGTTCATGTCGCATGATGGTGATTTGTATACCGTGTTGCATGGTTGGTGTCGAACCTCACGTGATGGTTGTCGTTACTACGGTGATGTGTAGTCCCGCCGATAGTGATAAGTATAAGACTCCAGTGATGTGTAGTCCCGCCGGTAGTGACTAGTAGAAGAGTACGTTGATGTGTAGTCCCGCCGGTGTGTGTTTTGGTTATGCTTGTGCATACCATGTATTGCTCATGTTTGTGTCCCACTATATCATTCCCTCTTAATGGTTTTGCTTTAAATCTAGGATTATGCCTTTGTGCATACCATGAAGTGTGATGCCATGATAAATATCTATATTGTTGACCTGTGGTTGAACTTGTATGTTAGTGAGAGGCTTACGTCGTTGGATGGATTGTTTGTGTTGACCTTTATTTTAAGGGTTAACTATTGGGATAGTCACTTATGTTTCTCCCAGTACAGAGTTGGTCACCAATTCTGAGAAACGACCAATAAGGTCACTTACGTTTTCGGGGCGTAATCTTTTGGTCACTCGGCCGTTTGTTGCCGTTAAATTTAAATGAAAAGCTGATATTGCACAATAAAAAAGGATAAATTACCTAGATAGTCCCTAAACTATTACTTCACTACTATTTTGACCACCAAAATAAAAATAATTTGTACAATTACACATTTAACCCCATATATACAATTTTTACGGACATGTCTTCCCATTGCAATCCATTCCATATCTAAACGAGCGGGCACCGGCAAAGCTCAAATGGCGTTGGATTGACGATCGCCGACCAGAGATAAGCTCGCATCGACGTAGGGAGTTCAGATCTGGCGGCCGTGTCTAACTTGGACAGTAGAGTTGGCCGAAATCGACGAAAAACAGTAAATAAATGTTTGGATTTCAGTTAAACCTTCCAGGCATTTCCATGGTGAACGGAGATGAGTCTTCACGAGTGGCTGTAGAATTTCGGTTTGGTGTACGACGATGAACACGCCGATGATGGCAGTGACAGCCACGATGCGGAGTGACGAAGATCGGGCCGATAATGGTGGCAAGGAGTTGAAGAGTTTAGAACTCTATGAAACTCACTCACTCTCGTTAAAAATTGGTTAAATTGATGAGTTTAGGGTTTTGTAAAATTTTCAATTTTTTTTGAAAGATTAAAAATTCTAAGTTTTTTTCTTCATTAAATTGATTTTTTAGCAACATTCGATTGAGTCGAGTAAAAAAAATAAGTTTATAAATTTGACGAGTTTTATTTATAAAAATTTTGGAGTCTGTGAAATTGTTCTGTTAAAATTTGATTGTAGATATTTATAATATTATGGTACTAATTGATTGCAAAGTTTTTGGGGTGAAAATGAATTTTTAAAAATTCAATGGTGAAATTAGAAAAAACCTTTTCAGTAGTGACCGTAATGTTTATTTTTTAAAATTGGGGTCTAGAAATATACATGGGATAAACGTAAGTGGCCATTATAGTAATTTACCATTATTTTTTTCACTTCCAGGTCAACAACCCGTCAACGTTTAACGATAACAAACGGTCGAGTGACCAAAAGTTTACGCCTCGAAAACGTAAGTGACCTTACTGGTCGTTTTTCAAAATCGATGACCAACTCAGTACTGGGAGGAAACATAAGTGACTATTCCACTAGTTAACCCTTATTTTAAAGAAAGCTTTGAACCCTGTAATGTCGTTGTTATGTTTTTGAGCTCCGCTCACTAAGCTTTCTGCTTACGCTCTCCTTTTTTCCGATAATGCAGATCTTTAGCTTGGAGTTAGCAAGGAGCAAGAAAAGGGCGTCTAAGCGTGTGGTAGTTTGCTCAACTATGGTTTATTAAATAATGTAGTTGTTTAGCAATGGGAAATGCTACGTGTTTTAGGAGCGTGTATCTAGACTCCTTTGTGTTGGCTTTATGTTGTTAATGCTTTATGTTGATGGATTTGTAAACCATGTTTATGTTGATGTCTAAGTGTTTGTTTGGAGGGCTTATAAGCATGTTCCTTGAGATACCTATACCTTTGTGTTGAAGTTTGTAAGCCATGTCTTTTGGATGCTTATGTATGTAGTGAAGGTATGTAAATCTTGTTATGCATGTATCTTGTGGGTGCTTGTTCTCTTTTAAAATGGTTAGCCTTGGACGTGTGTTCTTTTGAATGTATGTTAAGTGTTGGATCATGTTTGAAGTAGGGGGAAATTCCTCTAGAGTATGTGTATGCATGTTGTATGCTTGTTTTGGTATATGATGCTCTGTTGTTTGCTTAAAATGATCCGTACGTTTAATCTTGGTTGCTAAATGATCTATGAATATGGGTAAGTTGCTAGACGAGTCATAAAATGCATCTAGAGTCGATTCTTGGTTCGTTTTGTAGCTAAATTGAGGCTTGCAGTGCAGGGCATATCGGTACGGCCAAGGGCCGTACCGATACGGTCCTACACTTTGGGCCTCAGTTTAAGCAGAGCGTACCGATACACGGGGGTGTATCGATACGCCAAAACCTCTCTGGAAATCTGAGATTTTGACGAGATTATGGCGTATCGATACGGTCTTGTTTCGTTGACCGTGAGAAGTTGACCAAGTGAGGGCGTATCGGTACAGTCAACCAGTGTACCGATACGGTCTCCCTATGTTGACTACGGGCTGTTGACCTAGTCAAGGCGTATCAATACGCCCTTCTAGCGTATCGATACGGCCTGTTATAAAAGTTAAAATGGGCTGCTAATTTGCATGTCTTGGTGTCCTGCATCTGTGTATGTTCGCTGCGTGTCCTAACACATAGGATTTAATAAAGGCATCTAGAAAAGATAAAGGAAAAAAATAGGGTTGCTAATCGGAGTGGGACCTTAACGAGTTTCGCTTCGGTTTTTCCCGTGTAACCTACTCGGACTGGTCAGTCGTCCAGACTGGGACGAGGGGGTTACAAGAAGGATGATAGGGAGAGAATTGATCGATAGACTGGGTAAGACAGTTGCAGCTTAGTAGCATGAGGACTGTATTGTAAAGCTTCAGTATGTTTTGCGCTGCCATGATTTGCTGCCTCGGCGGGTATGGCGGGCGACAGGCTACGACCTTGTCACGAGGCCAAAGCGGGTCACTACCCCTGCAACTTTCGCTGTCTCAACGGGTGGAACAGAAATAGATCCTGACGGCAAGTCTGGTAGACATTCCATGATCATTCCTATTTCTAGGCAAGGATGCTCGAACACTCAAGTGATGTAGGCAATACCTAGCAATCTCAGCGTAAACCTAACACATGCAAGTCCATTCGATTGGTGATCCCTTTTAGCCTCCGAAACTTGTGAACTTGTTAGGAACCAAGTTACTCACGCCCCAACATGTTGTGAACGTGCTTAACCCTTTCGTGAGCCTTACAATTTCGTGCCCGACAAATGGATTCTCTCAACTGACTGGCGTAGACTAATCGAAAGAATGAAGTGCATAGATTAAGCAAACTTTGGAATTTTATTGAAAACAACTCAAAACTATTACAACCGTTTCTCTCATACTACTTTACATACAAGCGTCTAAACCCTAAAAGAGTTGGGCCGCGACCCCCAACAACTCCCATCTACCTAGCTACATCTCCGTTGTACGGCTATTTAAGCACGCATCCTCTCATACCTCGTCACGCCTCTATACCCTTACATACATTGGGTATATAGAGGGCTCATGGCCTAAATTTGAGTGCTCCTTAAAGTAGAAGTTCTTAAAGTAATTTACATTAAATACAGACTCCTTTTTGACTTAAATTGGACTGTTTGGACGTTGCCTTCTCCCGCAAGTAAGGATAAGTACTCCTAATTATCGATCTTGGATCAACTCTACCGGCCGCTACAGGCTTCAGAAAATTGCAAGACTGGGCTCGTTGCGCTCAGGGAATTGCACTATTTCAATCGCTACCCATCTTGATTAAGTCGGTGTAATTCCTACCTTGGCAGCACTTGGGAGTAATGCTGCTTCGGCAACGTCCTTGGCGGCATCTGGTGCTGCTTCAGTACAACTCCTTTTGTTCTAGCTTTCCTGCCCTCTCATGTCCTCTCCTATCCTCTCCTTGCTATAGCACCTGAAAATAAAAACTAAACTAAATCAATAACTTTTCTCAACCAAACGTAAATTATTCAATAAAAGCATGGTAAAAGAGAAGATACTGTTATAATGCATGTGATGCACCTAAATATGCCTAAATGAGCTTAAGAATAGCAATAATAAGGGCATGAATGTATACAAAATATAGAACTCGTGGACACTCTACACACCCCCAAACTCGAACTATTGCTTGTCCTCAAGCAATGCAACCTAACTGGTAAATCTGCCCCTCGCACAAAATTAATAGAAACTTTAGACTTTAACTTGATTTCTTACATCAAGGTCGTGGCACCTGTTTTTATGTTAGTGATAGGGAATGACATGAAATAACTTAGGTTTAATTTTCTTAATGCCATTGCAGTGTGTGCAGGTCTGTGTCCATGCTAAACATGCTGAGATAACTAAGTTAACAAAGAATGCCTAAAATAATAAAATTACTAGAAAGGATATTTGTTGCTGTCTTGGCAGCACAATTGGGCCCTTTCGTCTTTTTTTCTGATCATGTCTTGAAGGGCTTCAACTCATCACAACTATTCTCTGGGTCTGAAGCTAAGATAGGTGCACTCTACGAAACTCCGAACCCTTTGAATAGAGTCATCCCGTGAAGGCTTTCATTCACTATTGCTAATTTTTCCGTCACTTGGTTTAGATACGTGGACTTTGATAGCAGCGAAGTGTCCTTGCTCATGATCCTTCCTAGAGCCTGTTTCAGGAACCTCTAGGGTATTTATACATTCTGTCTAGAGCCTGTTTCAGGCACCTCTAGGGTTTTCATCATCTTAGTTTTGCTGCCCTGTGCTGCCATGGCGGCAAACCTGTATTCAATCAAGGAATTTTTATTAAGTAAGACATGCAATATTAAACTTAGAACTCCAGCAAAAAAGCAGCATTTAAAAGACAAGTGTAAATATAATTGGCAGAAAGAAAAATTTTCTAAGTATTTTTCATGCTTCTTCCCATAATCAGGTAAATTTTTTTAGTAAGGTGTGAATATAAGTAATCGGCTGATCTATCATAGGCACAAGTTTTTAAACTAAAAATTTCTACTTCATTAAGTGCTAGGGGGAATAATTTACATATGTTCCTATATGCTACTAAATGAACCTAAAAACAAAGAGGACTATTCCCCCGCAAACTCAAGGTTGGCATTGTCCTCAATGCCTTTAAAAATAAAAATTAAGAACATAAAATAAAACATAAAAAGAAAAATAAAAACAAAAAAATAAAACATAAAAAGAAAAATAGAAAAAAGAAATAAAACATAAAAATTAAAAAGAAAAGAAAAGAAAATGGTGCTATAGACTGGTGGAGTTCCCTATGTTGCTGCTGCGTCAGAGGAGGATGTTGAGCAGGCGGGCAGGACTAGGTGGTGCGTGGCAGATTGTCTGTCGGTTGGGCTTTTTTTCTTGCTACGTGGAGGTTGGATGCAACTGGGGGTGGGTTTCTTGGATGGTTCTTTAGGTCCTCCACCCTGGGGCTCTATTGCTGGCCGCTTTCTTTCCCTTACTGCCTCTGTCGGTTCATCATCGAGGGAGTGTGAGATCTCCATATCTAAGTCGTCGGCGTCTTTAGCAGCGACCTCTTTTGCTACTAGGGAGGCAGCGGTGGTCTCCTCCTCCTTTTCTGATTCGAATGAGGAGCTGAGCTCGTATGGCTGGATGGGATTTGGAGAGGTTCTTCTTCTGGGGCGGTGATGCGGTCCCTCGCTGTCATCGGCAGTAGGAGTAGCAGCTGGTGTGGGTGTAATATGAACTGTCTTGGAATCTTCTAACTCCGTTGGGAAGGCGGGCAACTGTGGGCCGCCGTCTTGGTATTTGTACAGCAAGTAGGCCACAAAGGCCTCTTGCACGCCCACGGAATATTTGGTGAAGATCACCTGTTTGTGCTCGATCTTTTGGCAGCTTTCAACTAGGCTGCACAGCAGGGGGATCACGGTGGACATGAGGGCAGCTTTAGTACTGCGCGCTGCGGCTGGGGTGGCGGCAGCTTGGGACGGAGGCTGGGCGGTTGAAGGTGTGTCTGGCTCCAGTTCATGCATCATCAGCTGGCGTGCCCTTCTTGTCCATCCTTCCTTGGGAGGAAGAATTTTGTCCTTTGGGTGTGGCGGCACGTGAAAATTGGCGCACATGCCTGTGATGAGTGCAAGGAAGAAGAGATGTCCCTTGGCGTTTGTCTTTTCTGCATGGGCATAGATCTCCCTTACGATCACTTTGCCAACATTGATTTGTCATCCCTTCATGATGCTGTAGATAAGGGCGAGCCACATCCTGTTGACTGTCGATCCGTGCGTGGTGGGCATCAGGTGGCGTTGGACGAAGTTACTCCAAAAGGCTACCTCCGACAGTAGGTCGCGACGGTTGACTGACCCATTGTTCTTGCCTGTTAGACACTTGGTGTTTGGCTTATAGATCTCTCTCTTGATCTTGTTGTAGTCAGCCACCGTTAGGTAGAACTTCCATTCTTCATGTGGGGTGCCACATACTTCTATGCTGTAGAAGTTGTTGATCATATCTGCTACAAATTTGACACCATCTCCGCGTACATACACGAAAGGATTTTTCGGTATCAGTCTGTGGGCATAGAAATCTCGCACATGGTTGCTGTTGATTCCTTCTGGTTGCCCTGCGAACTGGTCCCAGCCCAAGTTGTGTATCCTTTCGAATAGGGTGGGCTTGAGGCCAAAATCCCCATCAGGCTGGGTATATTGGAACCCCATTTCATCCCATAGTTGCCGCTCTCTGTATTATTCCTTATAGGTTGCCTCGACAACTGGGTTCAAGAACCTCTTGAAAAGGGGTTTGGAGGTGGCGGCGATTTGCTTCGATGTGGCCATAGCTGTGAGACGGTTGTATTTCCTATAGAATGGAAAAAGAACATGAATGAAAGTAAAGCAAAAGAGATCTTGAAAGCAAATATAGCAGAAAGAATTTAAAGTAAATGAGAAAGCAAAGTGAATAACGGGGAGAGAATAGTTGGCCTTATATAGCCGCTTCTCTCCACTGCCTTGGCGAGCACGCTATCAACGGGTTGCAATTATTGTGGCGCGGATATCGGGATTCTAACCATTACGTAGATATTCGTTCCGCTTGCTGTGGAAAAATATAGCCATTGCGATTAGCCGTTATGAAGCCACTAGCCGTTATGCTCATCTGCCTTGGGCTGCCTTGGCCGCTAGATGGGCTTCTCCTTTATTCTTTCATCTTTCTTGATCTTTCATTCATTCCTAACCTGAAATAAATTAAAAGCAAAAATTAAATAAAAATTAAATCTAATAAAAATAAATTAAAAAAATAAAAAATTAGGTTATGTTGGTTTGCGCTTTTCCCAAGCATAACCATTTCCTGAGGGCTTTGTGTTTGGCTTTTTATCTGGGCATATCCTTCCCCTCCTCAGGTGGATGTTGCTTCCATCCTTGCCTCCCTAGCGGGACCTACACCAACGAAACAAAAAGGCTTTTTTGGCAATAAAACAAGCAGAGATTTAATGTGCAAAAACTAAAAAGAAGTGCAGAAATTCAAACGTAGTTATTGTTGCCAATCCCCGGAAATGGCGCCAAAAACTTGTAGAGCGTCTAGGTGTTCTCTATTTATGAGCGCAAGTGCACACTCTTATCAAGTTATAGTATAAAAGATATCCTCTCCCACAGGGATTGGAGCAGCTCCTATGAGTGGTTTCGTGCGCAAAGATTTAATAAATGCGTAATCAAATCTCATGATGTGGAAATATAAAAACACAAATAAATTAAAGATAGTGATGAAAAGGATGATAGGGAGAGAATTGATCGATAGACTGGGTAAGACAGTTGCAGCTCAGTAGCATGAAGACTGCATTGTAAAGCTTGAGTATGTTTTGCGCTGCCATGATTTGCTGCCTCGGCGGGTATGGCGGGCGGCAGGCTACGACCCTGTCACACGGTCGTAGCGGGTCACTACCCCTGCAAATTTCGCTGTCTCGGCAGGTGGAACGGAAATAGGTCATGGCGGCAAGTATGGCAAACATTTCATGTTCGACAGGATAGTTGACAGTGATCCTCCCTATTTCTAGGCAAGGATGCTCGAACACTCACGTGATGTAGGCAATACCTAGAAATCTCAGCGTAAACCTAACACATGCAAGTCCATTGGATTGGTGATCCTTTTTAGCCGCTAAAACTTTTGAACTTGTTAGGAACCAAGTTAGTCACGCCCCAACATGTTGTGACTGTGCTTAACCCTTTCGTGAGCCTTACACTTTTGTGCCCGACAAATGGATTCTCTCAACTGAATGGTGTAGACTAATCGAAAGAATGAAGTGCATAGATTAAGCAAACTTTGGAATTTTATTGAAAACAACTCAAAACTATTACAACCGTTTCTCACATACTACTTTACATACAAGCGTCTAAATCCTAGGAGAGTTGGGCCGCGACCCCCAAAAACTCCCATCTATCTAGCTACATCTCCATTGTGCGGCTATTTAAGCACGCATCCCCTCATACCTCGTCATGCCCCTATACCCTTACATACATTGGGTATATATAGGGCTCATGGCTTAAATTTGAGCGCTCCTTGAAGTAGAAGTTCTTAAATTAATTTACATTAAACACATACTCTTTTTTGACTTAATTGTGGACTCTTTGGACGTTGCCTTCTCCCGCAAGTAAGGATAAGTACTCCTACTTATCGATCTTGGATCAACTCTACCGCCCGCTATAGGCTTTAGAAAATTGCAAGACTTGGCTAGTTGGGCTCAGGGAATTACCCTCTTTCATTCGCGACCCATCTTGATTAAGTTGGTCTAATTCCTGCCTGGGCAACACTTGGCAGCAATGCTGCTTCGGCAGCGTGCTTGGCAGCATCTGGTGTTGCTTCAATGCAGCTCCTTTCATTCCAGCTTTCCTGCCTTCTCCTGCCCTCTTCTCTCCTCTCCTTGCTATAGCACCTGAAAATAAAAACTAAACTAAAACAGTAACTTTTCTCATCCAAACGAAAATTATTCAATAAAAGCATGGTAAAAGAGAAGATACTGTTATAATGCATGAGATGCACCTAAATATGCCTAAATGAGCTTAAGAATAGTAATAATAAGGGCAGGAATGTGTACAAAATATAGAACTCGTGGATACTCTACACTTCGCCTTTGGACTGACCCTCGGTGTGTCTCGGCCTCCCATGTCGTGCCGGCATAGCAAAGCTCCTCTTTAATCTGTTTGGAATATTCTTCCATGAGTCCTTCCAAGACTTCTGCGTTCTCGTCTCTTTCAATGTGCAGACCATAAAAGTTGTTTATTGCCTCAGCATCAACCCTTATTGCCTTCCCTCTTACGTGCACGAAGAGCGTTTTGTCACTGGGCCCGTGGGCATAGAATTCTCTGACAATGGTGATGTTAGCCCAGGCAACTTGAAGGCAAAATATTTGCCACTTCTGATGATTGATCTTGTTGAACAGATAGTGGTCGATGCCGCAGTTAGGCTCGTTAGAAACTTGGAAGCCTTGTTCTTCCCACACTTGCTGAGAGATGAAATATTTCTTGAATCGGTATACAACTCCCGGTGGTGCATAGCGGGTATAGGTCTGTGCCGCGACAGTGCTAGAGCTTTCACCTCAGATTGCCATCTAAAATTGGAGAAGAGTTTGAGAGCAGTTGTTTGAGAGTAAAAGAAAATAAAAGCTTGGGAGATTGCAAGGCAGTAGAAGAGAATCATAAAGTGAAGAATGATGGATAATAGTGGCCCTTATATAGAGTTTCGACATATCATGCCGTCGGAGTGCAAATCTCAGCCGCGTCACTTCTAGCTGTTACTATCCATTTTTGCCCGTTGCGGTTCCTGGCCGTTGTAAAACTAGCTGTTGCAGCTCTTACTGTTCATTGTACGACAAATGCCGCGGAAGCTAACGGTTTTCTCCTAGACGTTTTATCTCTTCTTCCTTTCTTGATCTCCCTCCTAAAAATAAACAAGAAAAATAAAATATTATTCCTAAAAAAATTTGCAGAAAATTAAAAATAACTGAAATTGAAAACTAACAACTAAAATCTAAAAAATTAAAAATAAAAAGAAAAATTGAAAGAAAATATTAGAGCACTAAAGGAGTGCATGTGGATGCATCTTCTAAAGTGTTTATTTCCTTATCCCTCATCACACGTGATCCCTTGTGAGGTAGCAGCTGGTGTCCAGGTTCTCCCATTATATTGCCGCGACAATGGTCCTGACAGGGTCCTACGTGTTTTCCGCGGCATTATGTAGCTTTTATGTCGGGACATGTTGGGTCCTTCTTGAGATCCGGTTTCCTTGTGGCTTGGAGTGCTTGGCATCTTTCTGAATCTTCAACATGTTTCCTTGTGTTTAGTACGTGGAGTTTCACATGCTCGTCATTGATTCGCATTGTCAGCTTCCTTTCTTAACATTGATTATTGTCGTCCAGGTAGCAAGGAATGGCCGTCCCAGAATGAGTGGGGCTCTTTCATACGCATTGCAATATAGAATGAGGAAGTCAGCAGGGAAAATAAATTTATTGACTTTTACCAGTATGTCCTCAATTTTCCCCTCAGATTGCACATAGGATCCATCAGCAAGCTGTACCATTATCGTTGTCAGTATGGCCGTCCCAATCCCCAATTTTTTGAAGACTAATTTCAACATGATGTTTATGCTTGCCCCTAGATCACATAGTGCCTTCCTCTCGTAATGCTTCCCGATTGCACATGGTATGAGAAAGCTTTCGAGATCCTTTAACTTGGGTGGAGCTCGGTTGTGTAATGCAGCCATGCATTCCTCCGTTACGGCCACCGTTTCAAATTCCCCAATCCTTTTCCATTTTGACACCATGTCCTTGATGAACTTGGCATAGTTTTGGTTCTCCTTGATTGCCTCCACCAAAGGTATATTAATGTTTACCTGTTTAAGGATGTCAAAGAACTTCTTAAACTGGTACTCTTGCTTTTGTTGTTTCAGCCTTTGTGGGAATGGTGGAGCTGGTGTGCTGACTCTGGGTTCTATCATGGGTACTGCCACAGGTTTTACCGACGCAACATTGTTCTTGTTGTTGCCACGGCCCCATTATCTTTGGACTGTGTTGTGGAAGTTGATTCCTCTGACTTCTCCGGTGCCATATACTCGTTCTGAGGCCCTGTAGTTGAATACCACTCCTGATGGTTACAACTTTGCACTGCTCATACGATGTCCCCTTAGTGGCTTCAATGTCACTAGGAAAACCTCCAACTAGCCTGGTGTTCTAAATTTGTGCGATCTGCCCCGCTTGAGTTTCTAGGGATTTAAACGTTGCCTTGTTGTTTTGCAGCCTCATCTCTGTCTTGTCCATAAAATTTCAGTCTTTTTAATGTACTCGCAAGTGTGAGCCATATATGCACTAGTTTGAGTCATAAAAGCATGGAGAGTGTCTTCTAAAGAACTAGACTACATTGGCTATTGCGGCGGCATGTTTTGTCGAGGCATGGTTTGTTGGAATCCCGCTGCTGGAGCATTCTGATATTCTGGATTGAGTGCATTATTGGGGTTGCTCTAGGAGAAGTTGGGGTGCGTTTTCCAGGCTGGATTGTAGTTGTTGGACATCTGGTTGTTGTTGCGATTGAAGTTTCCAACATAGCTATAGAGCGTTTTAGGTGTACTCTATTTATGAGAGCAAGTGCACACTATTGTCAAGTTATAGTATGTCAGATATCGTCTCCCACAGGGATTAGACAACTTGGTTCGAATTTTTGTTCATGCACAAGGAAAGTAAATTGCACAAGTAAGATAGTTGTTGAGAAGAAAAGTAAAAGAAAACACAAGTAAAAGAGGAAGTAATCAGATTGATAGAGAGGGCAGGGTTATGCTGCTGCTTAGTGTGAAACTGCGTTGGATAGGCCAAGTTGTTTTGCGCTGCCACGATCTGCTGTCTCGGCGGGTAATGGCAGATTGAGGCTGCGGCCCTTTTGCTGCCACAGATGATCTCTGCTCTTGCAACTTTCGCTGTCTCGGTAGGTGAGATGGAGGGAAGTCCCAGCGGCAAATCTGGAAGATACTCCAAGTTCAACGAAGCAATTCAGAAGTGATCCTTCCTATGTCTAGGAAAGGATTCTGTCACCACGTGATGTAGGCAATACCTAGCAATCTCAGCGTAAACCTAACACAGGCAATTGACGTTTGGTTGCTCCTTTTAGCCGCTAAAATTCTAACTTATGTCTAAGCCGAATTAGTCAACACCTCGACATGATGAGACCGTGCTTAATTCTTTCATGAGTTTGACACTCTCGTGCCCGACAAATGGATTTCTTCAACTGGACTTTTGGAACTAATTGAAGAAGTGAAGAACATGAATTAAGCAAACTTGGAATATTTTATTACAAAAAAAAAAACTTGAAAAAACCTAAACAACCATTCTCACAACTAATTACAACATAACTCTTAACCTAAGAGAAGTTTAGAACATGTTGGCGGCAAGAAAACCTAAGCCATGCCTAAAGAAAACCTAAGATCTCTGTGTTGAAATACAAAAATATGTGGAGTATATATAGGCCATAGTCTAGGTTAAGTCCTCCTTGTAGTAGAAGTCTTCAAAGAGCTTTTACATTAAATGCAACTTTAAATTCTGACTTCTTTGAGTTGAATTTGGACTTCTTTTCCCGTTGCCTTGCTCTGTAAGTAAGCTCATTTTTTCTCTTTGGGCGGCTCAGCATTCTGCTACAGGCGTTCGAAAATTGCGTGATCGGTACCGTTAGAATCATGATTTTCTGCTCTGTCGATCGCACTCCATTTCTCCAACTCCTCAGTTTGTTGCCCTGGGCAGCACTAGGCGGCACTGGGCGGCACGGGGCGGCACTGGGCGACACTTTGTTGCCCTCGTCTGTTGCCTCAGCATCCTCTCCTTTGGTCTGTCCTCCTCATGTCAGCTTCTAGCCTTGGAAAACTAAATATACACTAAAATCACATCTTTACTTCACCAAATGACAAATATTCAATAAAATCATGGCAAAACAAAGAATATTGTATTTATGCAATGCATGACCTAATTATGCCAAAAATGTACTTAAAAATACAATAATATGAGATGGAATGTGCATGAAATATAGAACTTCTAGACACTTTACAATAGCAGGCTGATTCTGGGTTCTGCGGGCATTCAGAAAAGCCATGGTTACCTCCACAGTTTTAACAAAATAGATCTATTACCTTGAATTCCTGTTGATTTTATTGCGATTGTATGTTCAAGACCAGTTCTTTCAAGGTGGCAATTTGAGATGAATTTGAGTCCGAGGACACTATTTCATTTATTGTGGGTTGGCGGCGGATTCCCCCCTTCTGGCCGTCGAAAACTGATAGTCATTTTTGGCCGTTTTTTTAGAATTTCCTTGGCTTCTTCTGGTTCCTTGTCTAAGAGTATGATGTTTGCTGAGGCATCAAGCATCATCCTAGTTGACGTGTTAACCACATTATAGAACATAGTCACCTGCGTCCACACTAGGAATCCGTGCAAGGGGCATTTGTGTAATAACTGTCTATCGAAAAGAAGTGATTTCGTTACGCAATTTGTCAGTTAAATTAGTAGGATTAAAACGCGCTAAGAAATCATGACATAGATAACTCCAGGATCCAATTGAACCTGCTGGAATACTGTTGAGCTAGGTTTTTGCCCTATCCCTCAGTGAATAGGGGAACAATTTCAATCTTAAAATATCCTCATGTACTCCCTGTATTTTAAACGTGTTACAAATATGGAGGAAGGACTTGAGGTGCTATCTGGCATCTTCAGTTGCTGAGCCGCCAAATTGCCCCATAGTGTTGATCATGTTAAACATCACAGACTTCAGCTCAAAGTGGGTGGCCTCTATCTCTGGGGTAACAACTCCAGGGTTTAGTCCATTCAGTTCTCTTCAAGGTAGTCTCGGATAGTTGGGTGTCGTACTGGTGCGAATGGAACTCGCAGATTTTCTCCATCCCTTGCTGGGATATTTTGCTGCCCATCGGCAAGTGGCAGCCCGTCGGCAGGTGGCTGCAGTAAAGTGTCCATAAGTTCTATATTTCATGCACATTCCATCTCCTATTATTACTGTTTTTGAGTACCTTTTAGGCATAATTAAGATCATGCATTGCATTTTACAATGTTCTTTATTTTGCCAGGATTTTTATAGATTATTTGTTATTTGGTAAAGAAAAGGTACTATTTTAGTTTAGTTATAGTTTCAGGTGCTAGAGTCTGATAGAAGGACAGAGGAGCTGAGGACATGATGCTGAGGAAACAGAACAAGGAGCTGTACTGATGCAGTTCCAGACAGAGACAGTAGCTGCTGAATAGCTGCCGCCGCCATACTTGCCGCCCAAGACAACAAACTGAAGAATTGGAGAACTAGAGTGCAATATGTAGAGCAGAAAATCTTGATCTTGACGATGCTATCCACTAAATTTTCTGATGACTGTAGTAGCGGGCAGAGTCGTCGAAGGAGGAATGCGAGATTACTTGTGGAGCAAGGCAACATGAAGAAGTCCATATTCAACTCAGAGAAGTCAGAATTTAAGGTTGCATTTAATGAAAAAGCTACTTTGAAGACTTCTACTTCAAGAAGGACTAGACCTAGCCAATGCCTATATATACCCATTATACTCTTACTTCAAAACAACTTAGGTTTTCCCTTAGGCATAGTTTAGGTTTTCTTGCCGCCATTATGTTCTAAACTATCTTTTGGTTTGGGTTATGTTGTAATTAGCGTGAGAACGATTGTTTATGTTTTTAAGTTTGTTTTTGAAATAAAACTTAAGGTTTGCTTATTCCATGTTCTTCATAGTTTTCAATTAAGGCGAAAGATTAGTTGATTGCTATCCATTTGTTCGGTATCGAGAGAGTCGAACTCACGAAAGGAGTAAGTACGGTCTTCACCTTAATCAAGTGTTGATCAATCCAGCCTAAACATAGGTTAGGGTTTAAGGCGACTAAAAGAGAACGAACCAAACATTGATGTCTTTGCACGATTCACGACGCGACTGGTATTATCTGCAGTGGGCAACAACATCATTCTGACTTAGACATAAGCATATCACTTTTGAAGCATTCTACCGAACCTCCGAGTTCGCCGCTGAGACACACTTCCATTCCACTTCCGGGGCAGCGAGAGCATCACAGCAGCCTACCTGCCATCACCCACTGAGGCAGTGAAGTCTGGCAGCGCAAAGCAACTTATCCTATTCAACACAGTTTCACACTAAGCAGCAGCATAACCCGACCCATTCCATCAATCTGAACTCTTCCCTTTCATTTACTTGTGTTTTATTTTCTTTTCTTCTTAAACAATTCATCTTATTTGTGCATTTAATTTCCCCTTGTGCATGAGTTACGATTCGAGTTAAGCTGTCCAATCCTTGTGGGAGATGTTATCTTTTCTACTATTACTTGACAGAAGTGTGCACTTGCGCTCATATTTAGAGAACACTAAAACGCTCTACAGCTGCCCTATGACATTATATGCCGGGGCCCCTAGGTTGATGCCTCGGCCTTGACCTCGGCCTTGGCCCTCAGGTTGTTGCATTGCGGCTACGATCTTTCGTCTAAGCTTTAAGTAAGAGCGTTCGAGTTCTGGATCTAAGTCTCGCACTGGACTGCCTGGGTCTGCTCTGGTCATGCACCGAAACAAAACCATGTTTTATTAGTACTAAAATTAAAAATAAATAAACTAAATAAATAAAAATAAAAGAGTACAAGAAAATAAAAACAAAAGTTACCAATCCCCGGCAACGGCGCCAAAAACTTGATGCTCGCGTAAAAGTGCCCCGCAATAGTGCAAGTGTACAAGTCAAAGTAATATAGTGATAAATATATCCAGTATCGTCTCCACATGGATTGAGCTAGCCTTTTGGTCCTATTTCCTCGCACTGCAACATAATTAAAGTAAAAACATAAATGAGTTGGGTTGTTTGAATAAACTAAAATACTAAAACTAATATAAGCCATGTAATAAAGTAAATAGAAGATCATGGTTGAGAGAATGAGTCGGATTAGAATGCATCGTTGTGTGGAATCCTATTGACTTGTCTTCTGTTCTTGAATGTAGCAACACAATACTGTCGTGGCAGTAACCTAAGTCCTGTCGCAGTCGCAAATGTTGAATCTCTACCGCGGTAATCTCTTGGTCTTGGGCATATGCTGTTAAGGCCCCGCAAAGCGTCCTTGAATGGCTCCTCCTTATCTCTAAGCTCATAACACTATTGATGGATAAACTCTGACCATACCCTCAGCGTAAAGCAAAGAAAAACACCAACCAATCACACGCTTCTCTTAGCCGCTAAAATTCTTAATCTATCTCTAGGTCGAATTATTTAACACCTTGGGGTTGAAAACCGTGCTTACTCGTTTCGTGAATTCTACTATCTCGACATTGAATAAATGGATAATCTCACAAACTCTCTCTCGACAAGAATGCAAGAATGATTAACGCCAAGAATAAGCAAACCTCAACTTAATTGCATTAAGAACAAAAACAAAGTACAATTGTCTTCACACAACTACTAAACAAACTAATCCTAACCCTAAGGAAATTAGAACATAATGAATGTAAAGAAAACACAAACTATTCCTAAGCTCTCTCCTCTCTTCGAATCGTCTCCTTTTTGATGATGACGGCAAGCCTCCTTATATAAGGGAAGGTGTAGGCACAACTCCTTCTTGGAGAGGAAGTTAAGTTGGACTTGGACTTAACTTTATTAAAGAGGAGAATCTCCTTAATTTAATACAATATTCACTTTTGGCCAAAAGTCCAACTTTATCCTTCCTTCCATGTGTTCGTCCTCTTCTCGAGCTCCAACTGCCACGTAAAGTATGTAGAAAAATCTGGCATTTAAGGCTCTACAAATCGACTACCACTTTTCTGGTTTTGCTCTCCAGCATGTATAGTAGTACACGGCCGCGACATGGCATTCTGCTGCCACGACATGGGTCTTGTGACTGGTTCTGCTCAGCTAGGCTTCATCATAAATCAGCTTCCCTCAGTATAAGCTATCGGTTGGGGCTTGGCTCGATCAGGGTCTGTTACTAGCTGGTTCTGCCTCTTCTTCCCTTTTCCTACAGTGCCATCGTGGCATCTCCTACCCTCGTGTTGAGTGCATAAAAGTTCTATATTTCACCTCTCATTTACCCATATTTTTGCTGCACTCAAGCATGATTTATTGCATTTAGAATAGATTTTTGCATACACATTACAATTAGATAAAACTGCACAAATGCTACTGAAATTGGGCACTTTTGCAGGAATCTGCAGCGGCAGAAATCCAGGGCAGCAAAGGAGCAGAGGCAAGTTGCGGAGCTGGAATTGAAGGACAAAGAGCACTGTCTGTCGTGACACCTGCCGTGGTAGCTATGACGACAGAGAGACACTGAGGTGGAAAAGTGAAGTGGAGCTCGCCAGATAGAGGATTTCAAGCCGGTCTGTCGCGGATCACTCCCATATTTTTCTAAACCCTGAAGCAGAAGGAAGGCCAGGCCCAAAGTTCAAGGAAGAAAGTCAAAGCAAGAAAAGAGGACGAATTAAAGGCATCTACTCAGAAGATTTAGTCTTTAATAGAATTGCACTTTAATTTAAACTTGTATTCTTACCATATTAGAAAACTTGGACCCAAGGCCTATATAAAGGCATGTAATTCGACCTAGGGAGGGATATCTCACTCCTAGCCGTCTTCCCCCAAAACCTTAGTCGTTTCTCTCTCTCCACCATGTTCTAAACTTCCCCAAGGGCTAAGGGTTGATCTTGTAAAGTAGTTGTAAGGATTGTACTGTTATTAGGATTTTTCTGTTCAAGTAATAAAATCTCAAGTTTATTTACTTTGGTTTTCAATATCTCATAAGAGCATCGGGAGAGCACTGTGAGGTTATCCAATTGCTTGATATCGGGAGAGTTAAGCATACGAAAGGAGTAAATACGTGTTTTCCAGTTTTTGGTTAAACCATCTTGGCTTAGGGATAAGTACAAGGTTAAGTGGCTAAATAAGAATTCACAAACATTGGTGTTCACCCTTTGATTCACGCCGGGAGGTATCATCCAAGACGTGTTCATCAATAGAACTTGGGCTTAGGGATAGGACAAGTCATAACAGGGATTCTTGCCAAACTTGAAGTACGGAGTTGTTGATCGCTGCCGCGACATCAACGGACCTCTACCACGATAGGTGCTGCCACGAAAGAAACGACGACATAACAACAGAAGTTCCTCTGAATAGTGCAACACCTGCACTACTGAGCAATTCAATTCTGGCCTATTCTCTCAATCTGATTTCATTATCTTTTATTTTAGCTATTACTCAAGATTTCTCCAAACAATCATTTAAACTATTTCTTTTTCTTGTGCAGCAATCTAAGGGTAGAGTTATTTCCAGTCTCTGTGGAGACGATATCCGATACTCTAGTATCACTTTACTACTTGCGTCGTGTATACTTGCACTATTTGCGATAGTCTTATTTACACGCAACAAGTTTTTGGCGTCGTTACCGGGGATTAGCAACATACCTTTAACTTTTAATTACTGCACTTTGTTTTTATTTTTATTTTCTGTTTGTAGTTTTTTTCCCCGAGCTTTTCACGAGGTTCTTTTATTGCTTATGCGCAGATCGAGACGTGGTAAGGAACCTGAATACGAATTAGATCCAGAAATCGAACGCACATATCAACTCAGGAACCAAGCCCGACTCTTGATAGAAAGAAACAACTATCTTGAAGAGAGACTGGAAGCAATGGTGAACGGAATACAAGGCAATAGGGAAGATGACAACAACAACAATAACCCCATGGGTAATGTGGATCCTCCTAATGACCCCCAAAATGATCTGCCGCCGCCCGCTACTCCAGCAGCATGATAGACTTGTCGAGAGTACATAGATAACGACCATGTTGAACTGGAAACTACGCTACCAGATGTGGAAGCTAAACACATCGAATTGAAACCTGTAATGTTCAGAATGATAAACTCCCCTGGCCAATTTGGTGGTTCTGCTACTGAGGAGGCACGTGAACATCTTAAAACATTCTAGGAGATCTAAGGATCGTTCAGACTGCCAGGAATAAGCCCAGAAGTACTGAGGCTCCGACTATTTCCTAATTCATTGATGGATAAAGCATAAACCTGGTGGAATAAGTTAACGTCGGGTTCAATAAGAACTTGGGCGGATCTCTGTCGTGTATTTCTTTCTCGTTTTAACCCTTCTCAATTATCTGAAAGACTACGTAACGAGAATGCTACTTTTCAACAGGAAGATGACGAACCAATGCATGAGGCGTGGGACAGATTTACGACTCTCTTACAAAACTACCCAATGCATGGATTCCCTCTATGGAATCAGGTTGTCAAATTTTACAATGCTGCCAATGCACACACTCGAATGAGGATAGATTCAACAGTAAATGGGTTATTATTGGATAAAGAACTAGACGATGCAATGCTGGTGTTGAAAAAGTTAGCAAAGAACGATGAGCAGTTTCCTACAGCTCGAAGAGGAGGCAAACGAGGAATATCTGTAAAGGAATACGAATCTTACAACTCGGTCAAAACTCAGATTGCACACCTCACTAAGATAGTTGACAATCTACACCGGAAAGATTCTAAAGCTGTATTTTCTGTCGAAGAGGTATGTGAAACCTCTAGCGGAAACCATAGTACAGAAGAGTGTCCTTTACAGTTGGAAGAAGGCATGTATGTTGGAAACTATAACAAGAATAAAACCTATGACTCCAACAACTACAATCCAAACTGGAGGAAGGACCCCAAATTTTCCTGGAGTAACCCCAACAACGCACTGAACCCTCCAGTCCAGAATAACCAGAACCAAGGAGGTCCTAGGATTCTGTCACGATAGAAACCGCAACAGCAGCTACAACAGCAGCCAATAGCCACAACGAGCATACTGGAACAGACCTTAGCCACGTTCATGTCTCAAACAGGAGCATATATGGCAAACATTGATCAATTTGTCAAGAAAATTGAATCCTTCATGGATAAGACAGAGATGAGAATGACAAACCATGAGGCTACCTTAAAATCCTTAGAGACACAGATGGGCCAGGTTTCACAGTTCATAAACCCAAGGCAGAATGGAGGATTCCCTAGTGATATTGAGGTCACTAGAAAACCCACACATGAGCAGTGCAAAGCTATTACAACAAGGAGTGGGAAACAACTACAAGGGCCGATAACAAAAGAAACACCGAATAAGGAACCAACCCGATAGACAACTGTCGTGAACAATGCCCCGGTAGAGGAAAAACAGTATGCTGTCGTCACACCTGCCACGATAGCAGAAAAAACAGATGATCAAAAAGAAGGAACTGAAGATCTTGAGCCTCATCAGATCTGATTTCCATGTGAAGGATGCCTTGAAGATTATCGTCCTCCACCCCCTTTTCCGCAGCGGTTAAAGAAACAGAAACATGAGTACTAGCTTAAGAAAATCTATGATGTTTTAAGCAAGTACACATCAAAATTCCACTGTTAGAAGCCCTTAAGCAGATGCCTGTATATACAAAGTTTTTGAAGGATGCAATGTCCAGGAGGTCCAGACTTGGGGAATTTGAAACAGTGATGATGACAGAAGGATGCATGGAAATCCTACATAAGCGACCACCCCCAAAGAAGAAGGATCCCGAGAGCTTCATTATACCATGCATAATTAGCGATAAGTTCGTGGGTAAGGCACTTTGTGATCTTGGTGCTAGTATTAACCTAATGCCTAAATTTGTATTTCAGAAACTAGGTATTGGATAAGCAAGGCCCACGACAGTCATGCTGCAACTGGAAGATCGCTCTTACGTACAACCGGAAGGAAAGATTGAAGATATCTTGGTAAGAGTGGATAAGTTTATTTTTCTTGCTGACTTTCTTGTTTTAGACTGTGAAGCAGATTAAAATGCACCTATCATCCTGGGGCGACCCTTCCTAGCCACAGGCAGAACAATGATCGACGTAGAAAAAAGGAGAACTGACTATGAGAGTCAATGACCAACAAATAAAGCTCAATGTTCTCCAAGCAATGAAACAAGCTGATGCAGAGGAAGAATGCAAGGCAATTTCAGAAGTAGTCCTAGACCAACCCTGCATCAGATTGAACTGTCACGACATGAAATTTGGTCACTGCCACCGTAGTCACCTTGAAGACTGCCACGACAACATCGACGATAGTAACCCCTCAGACGCAGATGCATCCGATACTGAAGGTCCCGTGGAGGTAAATTGGATAGGCACACGTCTAGGTAAGTTCTTCGAGCCTTATACCTCGAATGAACATGTAATCCAAAAGCCTTCCATTGAACAACCACCTGTTTTAGACCTTAAACCCATGCTAGGGCAACTTAAATACATTTTTCTTGGTTTAAATGATATGTTGCCCGTAATCATCTATTCTAAGTTGATGCAGGGACATGAACACTAGCTGATCAAAATGCTACAATAGCATAAGAAGGCAATTGGATGGACCATTGCTGATATCCAAGGCATCAGTCCGGCGTTGTGAATGCATAAGATCCTCTTGAAGGATGACCATAAGCCGAAAATTGATGCCTAAAGACGACTGAATGAAGCTATGCGAGAGGTGGTACGAAAATAAATCATCAAGTGGCTTGATGCTGGAATAATATCGGCCATCTCGGATAGCAAGTGGGTGAGCCCGATGCAATGTGTACCCAAAGAGGGAGGCATAAACGTGGTAACAAATAAGGACAACGAACTAATCCCAACCAGGACTGTGATCGATTGGAGGGTTTGTATGGACTACCGGAAGCTTAATAAAGCTACACGGAAGGACCACTTCCCCTTACCCTTTATCGATCAAATGTTAGATTGATTAGCGGGGAAGCCTTACAATTGTTTTCTTGATGGTTTCTTAGGTTATAACCAAATAGCAATCGCACTAGAAGACCAAAAGAAAACAACCTTCACATGCCCATACGACACATATGCCTTTCGAAGAATGCCATTTGGACTTTGCAATGCACCAGCAACCTTTCAACGGTGCATGCTGCAATATTCTCCGACATGGTGGAGGATTTCCTAGAGATCTTCATGGATGAATTTTGCCGTCTTTGGAGACAGTTTCGACAGTTGCTTAGGCAATTTCCAGAAGGTGCGTGAAAGATGTGAAGAGGAAAACCTTGTTTTAAACTGGAAAAAAATGCCACTTTATGTTGGACGAGGGCATAGTGTTGGGACACAAGGTTAGCTGCTACGACATAGAGGTAGATAGAGCTAAAATCGAAGTTATTGAAAAACTGCCGCCACCCACCACATTCAAAGGAATAAGAAGTTTCTTAGGGCATGCAGGGTTTTATCGAAGATTCATTGCCAATTTCTCGAAAATCACTAAACCCATGTGTCTCATGTTGGAACAAAATCGTGCCTTTGACTTTAACACTGAATGTACTGAAGCATTTAGGATACTGAAGGAAAAGTTGGTAACAGCTACAATAGTGTAGGCACCCGACTGGAGCTTACCATTCGAGATAATGTGTGACGCTAGTGATTATGCTGTCGGGGCAGCACTAGGGCAGAGGAAGGAGAAACTCTTCCATGTGATCTACTATCGCAAATAGTGCAAGTGTACACGGCGCAAGTAGTAAAGTGATACTAGAGTATCGGATATCGTCTCCACAGGGACTGAAAATAACTCTATCCTTAGATTGTTGCACAAGAAAAAGAAATAGTTTAAATGATTGTTTGGAGAAATCTTGAGCAATAGCTAAAATAAAAGATAAGGAAATCGGATTGAGTGAATAGGACGGTATTGATTTGCTCAGTAGTGCAGGTGTTGCACTGTTCAGAGGAACTTCTGTTGTTATGTCGTCGTTCATGTCGCGGCAGCACCTGTCGCGGCAGAGGTCCGTTGATGTCGCGACAACGATCAACAACTCCATGCTTCAAGTTTGGCAAGAATCCCTGTGATGACCTGTCCTATCCCTAGACCCAAGTTCTGTTGATGAACACGTCTTGGATGATACCTCCCGGCGTGAATCATAGGGTGAACACCAATGTTTGTGAATTCTTCTTTAGCCACTTAACCTTGTACTTATCCCTAAGCCAATATGGTTTAACCATACACTGGAAAACACGTATTTACTCCTTTCGTATGCTTAACTCTCCTGATATCAAGCAAATGGATAACCTCACAATGCTCTCCCAATGCTCTTATGAGATATTGAAAACCAGAGTAAATAAACTTGAAGTTTTATTACTTGAACAGAAAAATCCCAAGAACAATATAATCCTTACAACTACTTTACAAGATCAACCCTTAGCCCTTGGAGTAGTTTAGAACATGATGGAGAGAGACAGAAACGTCTAGGGTTTTAAGGGAAGACGGCTAGGAGTGAGATATCCTTCCCTAGGTCGAATTACATGCCTTTATATAGGCCTTGGGTCCAAGTTTTCTAATATAGCAAGAATACAAGTTTAAATTAAAGTACAACTCTGTTAAAGACTAAATCTTCTGAGTAGATGCCTTTAATTCGTCATCTTTTCTTACTTTGACTTTCTTCCTTGAACTTTGGGCTTGGCCTTCCTTCTGCTTGAGGGTTCAGAAAAATATGGGAGTGATCCACAAAAAACCGTCTTGAAATCCTCTATCTGTTGAGCTCCACTTCATTTTTCCATCTCAGTGTCTCTTTGTCGTCATAGCTGCCACGACAGGTGTCACGACAGACAATGCTCTTTTGTCCTTTAATTCCAGCTCCGCAACTTGCCTCTGCTCCATTGATGCCCTGGATTTCTGTCACAGCAGATACATGCAAAAGTGACCAATTTCAGCAACATCTGTGCAATTTTATCTAATTGTGATGTGTATGCAAAAATCTATCCTAAATGCAATAAGTCATGCTTGAGTGCAGCAAAAATATGGGTAAATGTGGGGTAAAATATAGAACTTTTATGCACTCAACACACCCCAAACTCAAGTTGATGCTTGTCCTCAAGCAGATGCAACCAAACTAAGAATAAAAACTTTTTGGCTTGGCTTAATTCAGTGAACTACCATTACCTACAACCCTTTCTCTATCAAGAACAGTACCTTTTCAATTGTTTATGGATTCATCCGGAACAATGCTATAATTCTTGTGCAAGTGTGTGCAGGTTTTGTGAACAAATATGTGCTTAGACTCTTTTAGCAACTAGAATAGTTATGCTACTCACTTGATTTTTTATGCCAAACTAATTTTGTCTTGGAGGCAATTTTTAGGCTCCTTTAGTTTTTTCAAAATTAGACTTAAAATTTTTCTTATTTTGTTTACTAGAGCCTATTTTGGGCACCTCTATCTATCTTCCTAGAGCCGGTGTTAGGCACCTCTAGGGGAAACAGAGTCTAAGTTTTTTTTTTCTTTTCTTTTATTCTTTTCCTAGAGCCAGTGTTAGGCACCTCTAGGGGCAACTCAAGTGATTAAGCTTTTCTACTCTAGTTTACTAACAGAAGTCTAGACAACATATAAGTCACAAAAGTGTTTTTGAAGTTCAGAACTATAGCAAGGCTCTAAATAATTCCTAAAACATCCTAAAGGCACTTCCACGACAAATATTTTCGCGGCAGGTAAGTGCAATTCAAAGACTTAAGCCATTTTTTAAAATAAAAATAACTAAGAAGAGACACAAATTAAAGACACAAATTAAAAAGTTCATTAAAAAATAGAGGACTGCCTACCCCCAAACTCAAGGGTTGCATTGTCCTCAATGCATGACAACAAAATAAAAACAAGAAAACATCACAGATAGATAAAATAAACAGCATAAACAACAAGTATAATAGAAAAGAACTTAAGTTGATGAGCTGTCGTCGCTGCTGCTGTTGATACGGAGCTGCCGGCGGACAGTTACCTTGGTGGCAGAGGTTGGCTAGGAGCTGGGAGATGGCGAGGATACTTTCTTTTTGGCCTCTCAAGGTGGTTGGACTCAGGTAGGGGAGATCTTTGGGGCCTTGTCCAAGACCTTGAGTTTGTCATCACTGCTGCTGCTATTGCTGCCATTCGATCTGTCGTGGCATGGTCCCTCAACAGTTCCATTCAGCCTCTTCTTCTTCATGGGAGGGAAGTCTTTGGCTAGTTTCCGAACGACAAATGGCTCCGAGTCAGAATCATCCTGCCAGACGGAGGAGGAGGAGAACCCTTCGAAGTACTTCAGATCGATCTCCGGTAGTGGTTCCTTCCGCTTTTTTCCTTGTGGAGTGGCAGATTGTCTGTCGCGATCTCTGGTCGTGGCAGGTGGTGTGGTGGAGGCAGCAGTGGGTGTTCTTGGGCTAGCAGCAGGTGTGGGGGTGGAAAAAAGAGTTTCTGGGAAAGAGGGAAACTGCATGTTGGGAAAATTTAAATCAACCTTAATGAAATTTACCGTGGCAGTAGTGAAATCCCTCATAAATCCCATGAAGTCCAACTTTCGTTCCTCCATCTTCTTTAGCATCTGCAGGATTTGGTTGGAGGTGTTTGTCGGATGTGCGGCCTCGGTCTGCTCCGGCTCTGCCGCGACAGGTTTAGTGGATTAAGGTTCTGTTGTTGGTTCTGTCGCAGCAGTGGGATCCATATATGCCAGGGGAGTGGCAGGCTTCAGCTCCATCAAATTGTATATGTTTTGTTGCTTTCATCCCTTGCCTTGGACTCTGACATCCTCCTAAATTTTCGGCACTTTATTGGCCCGACAGAGAGAGGTGATGAGGAAGGGTAAGAAAAGGGGGCCCATTGGTCTGAGTGCACACTCTAAAATTCCTTCAAGGATATATCTGCCAACGTTGATCTGCCTCTCATTGAAGATTGAATGCACGAGGGCGAGTCTTTTCCAGTCCACCATGGTGTTGTGTGATGTTGACATGAGGCGTTTCTTCACAAAATGGTTCTAAAGCTTTGCTGTCGGTGTGAGCTGGGTCCTTCGCACTATCCATCTATGCTTGGGATCCTCATTCCACTGGGTGCCTTCTTCCTTCAATTATGCCATGACAACATCGTAGTCTGCCGGCGACAGACTGTTGACGAACCACTTATGTACATCTTCCTTTCTGCCCACATAAATTCCGTATAATGTGTTGATGTAGGTCGGTTCAAAGGAGATTTCCTTACCCTAACAGTCACTGTCGTGGCATCTTTGGAGGGTATGGCAGCATAGAATTCTCAGACCAAAGTGACGTTCATCTCCTCTGGTTGAACGACGAACATCTGCCATTTGAGGGCAATAATTTTCTTGAAGATGAAACCTTCGAGCCCTAGGTCTCCCGTCTTTGTGGTGTATGTGAATCCTCTCTCTTCCCACATTTCTCGTTTCTGGAACGAGCCATAGTATCTCTTCTTCGAGTTTGCCGATGTGAATCGTTTGGGGATTCTATTGTGGCTGGGTGTGGACACTACTGTGGCAGAGGTGGAGGCAACACTCCTTCGGGTTGATCGAGTAGTCATTGCGAGGAAAACTGTAGAAAAGTAAAAGAAAATTTCCGAGAGCTAAACTTTTTGAGAGCAAAGTAAAGAGAATGAGAATGAGGTGTAAATGAAATGGAAGTAGAGGTTTATATAGAATGAGATTTTCTGCCCGTTGGAACTGTAACGGCCGACGCGAATAAAGAGGCAAGATGTCACGCGGTTTCTTGACGCATCTGTCACGCGTTTTCGTGTCTGCTACGTGTCCGTTACGTGTTTCCGTGTCTATCGCGACAGCTTCGTGACAGGCTATATTGTCTGCATCTGTCGCGACAGTTGGTAACATGTTGTCACGATAGGTATGTTCCATTGGGCTTTATGGGATGTTGTGAGTGCGGTGGGCTGGTTCATTCCACCTCTTTGCTTTGCTTCCTTTATTTCCTGAAAAGTAAAATAAACAATAAATTAAAATCTTATTTCCTAAAAATAAATAAATAAATAAAATAAAATAAAACTATGTTAATTTAGGAATGCCTTGAGGGGCATCTCCTAAAGTAACTACTTCCTGCATCCTTGGGGCTTCAGTCCCCTGATAATGCTTTAGCCTTTGTCCATTAACTTTGAATTGGTGCCCATCCTTGATTGATCTGATTGTAATGGCACCATGGGGAAAAACTTGGACTACATGGAAAGGGCCAGACCATCTAGTTTAAGCTTTCCTGGGAAGAGCTTCAACCTAGAGTAAACAACAACACCTATTGTCCTGGGCAGAACTGTCGTGGCAGCAGTTTTCTGTCGTGCCACTTCTTTGTTTTGTCCGTGTAGATCTTTGCGTTGTCATAGGCCATGGCTCAAATTTCTTCAATTTCATTCAAGTCTAGTAGCCTTTCTTGCCCTGCCTTGTCCCAGTCCATGTTAACTGTCTTGATAGCCCAATATGCTTTGTGTTCTATCTCGATAGGTAAATGGCAAGTTTTATCGTAGATGAGGCGGTAAGGTGACATTCCCAATGGCATTTTAAATACAGTCCTGTAGGCCCAGAGTGCATCATTTAGGTGAAGAGACCAGTCCTTTCGAGTTAGTTTTACAATCTTCTCTAGGATGTTCTTCACTTCTCTATTTGAAATTTCGGCGTACCCATTGGTTTGATGGTGATATGTTGTTGCAATTCGGTGCTTTACTCTATATTTCTTTAGTGCACTCGCAATTACCCTATTGTCAAAGTGACTACCCTCATCGCTAATGATCGCCCTTGGGATGCCAAACCTTGAGAAGATGTGCTTGTGGAGGAATCTTTACACGGTCTTGGCATCGTTCTTTTGAGTGGCGATAGCTTTTACCCACTAAGACACATAGTCTACTACCAGCAGGATGTATAGATTCCCACAAGAGGCTGAGAATGGTCCCATGAAGTCGATTCCCCAAACATCAAAGATTTCGACCTCAAGAATGTTCTGCAGTGGCATCTTATGCCTTCTAGATATATTTCCAGTCCTTTGGCATTTATCACAACTTTTGTAAAAAGCTTGTGCATCCTTGAACAATGTAGGCCAAAAGAAACCGGATTGTAGAACCTTGGCAGCAGTTTTATTTCCTCCCAAATGTCCTCCATAAGGAGCAGCATGGCAGTGATGAAACACTTGTTTTTGTTCCTCCCATGGTATGCATCTCCTGATGATCTGATCTGCACAATGCTTAGAAAGAAGAGGTTCGTCCCAATAATAATGTTTTGCATCATTTTGGAACCTCTTCCTAGCTTGATAATAAAGCTCAGGAGGTAATAACCCACTTACAATGTAATTGACAATATCAACATACCAAGGGGTTTCAAAAAGCTTACTTGCCGCCATGACTGTCGCGGCAGTGCTGGTGGCAGCGAACAACTGCTCATATGGGAAGGTTTCCAATATGTTGGTCTTGTCTGTCTCTTGAGTCTTTCCCATCTCCAATCTTGACAAGTGATATGCTACTTGGTTTTTTGTCCCCTTTTTGTCCTTGATGTCAATGTCAAATTCTTGCAGCAGCAGAATCCAACGTATCAATCTTGGTTTTGCATCCTTCTTGGTGAACAGATCTTTAAGTGCTGAGTGATCTGTATGGACCACCACTTTTATTCCAAGTATATATGGTCGGAACTTGTCAATTGCAAACACCACTGCGAGTAACTCGTTTGTTGTGGTGTAATTTATCTGGGCATCATTTAGAGTTTTGCTGGCATAGTAGATCACATAGAAGAGTTTCTCCTACCTCTGCCCTAGTGCTGCCCCGACAGCATAATCACTGGCGTCACACATTATCTCGAATGGTAAACTCCAGTCGGGTGGCTACACTATTGGTGCTGTTACCAGCTTTTCCTTTAGCATCCTGAATGCTTCAGTACATTCAGTGTTAAAGTCAAAGGCACGATTCTGTTCCAACAGGAGACACAGGGATTTAGTGATTTTTGAGAAATTTGCAATGAATCTTCGATAAAACCATACATGCCCTAAGAAGCTTCTTATTCCTTTGACTATGGTGGGTGGCGGCAATTTTTCAATAACTTCGATTTTAGCTCTGTCTACCTCTATGTCGTGGAAGCTAACCTTGTGTCCCAACACTATTCCCTCGTCCACCATAAATTGGCATTTTTCCCAGTTTAAAACAAGGTTTGACTCTTCACATCTTTCAAGCACCTTCTGTAAATTGCCTAAGCAACCGTCGAAACTGTCTCCAAAGACGCAAAAGTCATCCATGAAGATCTCTAGGAAATCCACCACCATGTCGGAAAATATTGCCATCATGCACCGTTGAAAGGTTGCTGGTGCTTTGCAAAGTCCAAATGGCATTCTTTGAAAGGCGTATGTGTCATATGATGTGAAGGTTGTTTTCTCTTGGTCCTCCGGTGCAATTGCGATTTTGTTATAACCTGAGTAACCATCAAGAAAACAATAGTAAGGCTTCCCTGCTAATCTCTCTAACATTTGATCGATAAAGGGTAAGGGGAAGTGGTCCTTCCGGGTAGCTTTATTAAGCTTCTGGTGGTCCATACAAACCCTCCAACCGGTCACAGTCCTGGTTGAGATTAGTTTGTTGTCCTTTATAGTTACAACGGTTATGCCTCTCTTTTTGGGTACACATTGCACCGGGATCACCCACTTGCTATCCGAGATGGCATATATTATTCCAGCACCAAGCCACTTTATGATTTCTTTTCGTACCACCTCTCGCATAGCTTCATTCAGTCGTCTTTAGGCATCAATTGTCGGCTTATGGTCATCCTCCAAGAGGATCTTATGCATGCAAAATACCGGACCTGATGCCTTGGATATCAACAATGGTCCATCCAATTGCCTTCTTATGCTGATGTAGCATTTTGATCAACTACTATTCCTGTTCCTGCATCAACTTAGAAGAGATGATTATGGGCAACCTATCTTTTAAACCAAGAAAAACATATTTAAGTTGCCCTGGCAGGGTTTAAGGTCTAAAACAGACGAGTATTCAATGGAAGGCTTTTGGATTACATGTTCATTCGAGGTATAATTCAAAGGCTCGAAGAACTTACCTGGACGTGTGCCTATCCAATTTACCTCCTTAGGACCTTCAGCATCGGATGCATCTGTGTCTGAGGGGTTACTATCATCGATGCTGTCGTGGCAGTCTTCAAGGTGACTGCGGTGGCAGTGACCAAATTTCCTGTCATGACAGTTCGATCTGATGCAGGGTTGGTCTAGGACTACTTCTGAAATTGCCTTGCATTCTTCCTCTGCATCAGCTTGTTTTATTGCTTTGAGAACATTGAGCTTTATTTGTTGGTCATTTACTCTCATAGTCAGTTCTACTTTTTCTACGTCGATCACTGTTCTGCCTATGGCTAGGAAGGGTCGCCCCATGATGATCGGTGCATTTTCCTCTACTTCACAGTCTAAAACAAGAAAGTCAGCAAGAAAAATAAACTTATCCACTCTTACCAAGAAATCTTCAATCTTTCCTTCCGGTTGTAAGTAAGAGCGGTCTGCTAGTTACATCATGACTGTCGCGGGCCTTGCTTGTCCAATACCTAGTTTCCGAAATACAAATTTAGGCATTAGGTTAATACTAGCACCAAGATCACAAAGTGCCATACCCACGAACTTATCGGCAATTATGCACGGTATAATGAAGCTCCCAAGATCCTTCTTCTTTGGGGGTGGTCGCTTACGTAGGATTGCCATGCATCCTTCTGTCATCACCACTGTTTCAAATTCCCCAAGTTGGGACGTCCTGGACATTGCATCCTTCAGAAACTTTGCATAACCAGGCATCTGCTTAATGGCTTCTAACAGCGGAATGTTGATGTGTACTTGCTTAAAAACATCATAGATTTTCTTAAGTTGGTACTCATGTTTCTGTTTCTTTAACCACTGCGGAAAAGGGAGTGGAGGACGGTAATCTTCAAGGCGTCCTTCGCACGGAAGTCGGATCTGAGGAGGCTCAAGATCTTCAGTTTCTTCTTTCTGCTCCTCTGTTTCTTCTCTTGTCGTGGCAGGTGTGATGATAGCAGACTGTTTTCCTCTATCGGGGCAGTGTTCACGACAGTTGACTGTCGAGTCGGTTCCTTACTCGATGTTTCTTTTGTTATCGACCCTTGTAGTTGTTTGCCACTTCTCGTTGTAATAGCTTTGCACTGCTCATGTGTGGGTTTTCTAGTGACATCAGTATCACTAGGGAATCCTCCATTCTGCCTTGGGTTTATGAACTGTGAAACCTGGCCCATCTATGTCTCTAAGGATTTTAGGGTAGTCTCATGGTTTGTCATTCTCATCTTTGTCTTGTCCATGAAGGATTCAGTTTTCTTGACAAAGTGATCCATGTTTGCCTTATATGCTCCTGTTTGAGACATGAATGTGGTCAGAGTCTGTTCCAGTATGCTCGTTGTGGCTGTCGACTGCTGTTGTGGCTGCTGCTGTGGTTGCTGTCGTGACAGAATCTTAAGACCTCCTTGGTTTTGGTTATTCTGGACTGAAGGGTTTAGCGCATTGTTGGGGTTACTCCAGGAAAATTTGGGGTCCTTCCTCCAGTTTGGATTGTAGTTGTTGGAGTCATAGGTTTTATTCCTGTTATAGTTTCCAACATACATCCCTTCTTCCAGATGTAAGGGACACTCTTCTGTACTATGGTTTCCACTACAGGTTTCACACACCTCTTCGGCAGAAAATACAGCTTTAGAATCTTTCCGTTGTAGATTTTCAACTATCTTAGTGAGGTATGCAATACGTGTTTTGACCGAGTTGTCAGCTTTGTATTCCTTTACAGATATTCCTCGTTTACCTCCTCTTCGAGCTGTAGGAAACTGCTCATAGTTCTTTGCTAACATTTTCAACACTAGCATTGCATCGTCTGGTTCTTTATCTAGTAATAACCCATTTGCTATTGAATCTATCCTCAGTCGAGTGTGTGCATTTGCAGCATTGTAGAATTTGACAACTTGATTCCATACAGGGAATCCATGCATTGGGTAGTTTCGTAAGAGAGTCATAAATCTATCCCACGCCTCATGCATTGGTTCATCATCTTCCTATTGAAAAGTATCAATCTTGTTACACCATCTTTCAGATGAATGAGAAGGGTTAAAACGAGAAAGAAATTCACGATAGAGATACGCCCAAGTTCTTATTGAACCCGGCGTTAACTTATTCCACCAGGTTTTTGCTCTATCCCTCATTGAATAAGGAAATAGCCAGAGCCTCAGTACTTCTGGACTTATTCATGGCAGTCCGAACGATCCACAAATCTCCTGGAAAGTTTTCAGATGTTCACGTGTGTCCTCAGTAGCAAAACCACCAAATTGGCCAACGTAATTTATCATGCTGAACATTACAGGTTTTAGTTCGAATTGTTCAGTTTCCACATCTGGTAGCGTAGTTTCCAGTTCAACATGGTCGTTATCCATATACTCTCGACAAGTTTGTCGTGCTGCTAGGGCAGCGGGCGGAGACAGATCGTTTCAGGGGTCATTAGGAGGATCCACATTACCCATGGGGTTATTGTTGTTGTTGTTGTTGTCATCTTCTCTATTGCCTTGTCTTCCATTCACCATTGCTTCCAGTCTCTCCTCAAGATAGTTGTTTCTTTCTATCAAGAGTCGGGCTTGGTTCCTGAGTTGATATGTGCGTTCGATTTCTGGATCTAATTCGTACTCAGGTTCCTTACCACGTCTCGGTCTGCACATAAGCAATAAGAGAACCTTGTGAAAAGCACGGGGAAAATAAAACAACTAAAAACAGAAAATAAAAAGAAAAACAAAGTGTAGTAATTAAAAGGTAAAGGTATGTTGCTAGTCCCTGGCAGCGGCGCCAAAAACTTGTTGCGTGTAAATAAGACTATCGCAAATAGTGCAAGTGTACACGACGCAAGTAGTAAAGTGATACTAGAGTATCATATATCGTCTCCACATGGATTGGAAATAACTCTATCCTTAGATTGCTGCACAAGAAAAAGAAATAGTTTAAATGATTGTTTGGAGAAATCTTGAGTAATAGCTAAAATAAATGATAAGGAAATCAGATTGAGATAATAGGCTGATATTGATTTGCTCAGTAGTGGATGTGTTTCACTGTTCAGAGGAACTTCTGTTGTTATGTCGCCGTTCCTGTCGCGGCAGAGGTCCGTTGATGTTGCGGCAGCGATCAACAACTCAATGCTTAAAGTTTGGCAAGAATCCCTGTTACGACTTGTCCTATCCCTAGACCCAAGTTCTGTTGATGAACACGTCTTGGATGATACCTCCCGGCGTGAATCAAAGGGTGAACACCAATGTTTGTAAATTCTCCTTTAGCCACTTAACCTTGTACTTATCCCTAAGCCAAGATGGTTTAACCATAAACTGGAAAACACGTATTTACTCCTTTCGTATGCTTAACTCTCCCGATATCAAGAAAATAGATAACCTCATAATGCTCTCCGATGCTCTTATGAGATATTGAAAACCAGAGTAAATAAACTTGAAGTTTTATTACTTGAACAGAAAATCCTAAGAACAATATAATCCTTACAACTACTTTACAAGATCAACCCTTAGCCTTTGGGAAGTTTAGAACATGATGGAGAGAGAGAGAAACTCTAAGGTTTTGGGGGAAGACGACTAGGAGTGAGATATCCTTCCCTAGGTCGAATTACATGTCTTTATATAGGCCTTGAGTCCATGTTTTCTAATATAGCAAGAATACAAGTTTAAATTAAAGTACAACTCTATTAAAGACTAGATCTTATGAGTAGATGCCTTTAATTCGTCCTCTTTTCTTGCTTTGACTTTCTTCCTTGAACTTTGGGCCTGTCATTCCTTCTGCTTTAGGGTTCAGAAAAATATGGGAGTGATCCAAGACAAACCGGCTTGAAATCCTCTATCTGTCGAGCTCTACTTCACTTTTCCACATCAGTGTCTCTTTGTCGTCATAGCTGCCACGACAGGTGTCACGACAGACAATGCGCTTTTGCCCTTCAATTCCAGCTCCGTAACTTGCCTCTGCTCCTTTGTTACCCTGGATTTCTGTCGCAGCAGATACCTGCAAAAGTGACCAATTTCAGCAGCATCTGTGCAGTTTTATATAATTGTGATGTGTATGCGAAAATGTATCCTAAATGCAATAAATCATGCTTGAGTGCAGCAACAATATGGGTAAATGAGGGGTAAAATATAGAACTTTTATGCACTCAACATACACCACAACAGAGAATGAGTTACTCGCACTGGTGTTTGCAATTGACAAGTTCCGACCATATATACTTGGAACAAAAGTGGTGGTCCATACAGATCACTCAGCACATAAATATTTGTTCACCAAAAAGGATGCCAAACCAAGATTGAAACGTTGGATTCTGCTGCTGCAAGAATTTGTCATTGACATCAAGGACAAAAAGGGGACAAAAAACCAAGTAGTAGATCACTTGTCAAGACTGGAGATGGGAAGGAATTAAGAAAAATACAAGACCAACATATTGGAAACCTTCCCAGATGAGCATTTGTTTGCTGCCACCAGCACTGCCGCGACAGCCATGGCGGCAGGTAAGCTTTCTAAAACCCGTTGGTATGCCGATATTGTCAATTACATTGTAAATGGGTTATTACCTCCTGAGCTTTATTATCAAGCTAGGAAGAGATTCCAAAATGATGCAAAACATTATTATTGGGACGAACCTCTTCTCTTTAAGCATTGTGCTGATCAGATCATCAGGAGATGCATACCACAGGAGGAACAGAAAGAAGTGCTTCATCACTACCATGATGCTCCTTATGGAGGACATTTGGGAGGAAATAAAACTGCTGTCAAGGTTCTGCAATCTGGTTTCTTTTGGCCTACACTGTTCAAGGATGCACAAGCATTTTACAAAAGCTGTGATAAATGCCAAAGGACTGGAAATATATCTAGAAGGCATGAGATGCAACTACAGAACATTCTTGAGGTCGAAATCTTTGATGTTTGGGGAATCGACTTCATGGGACCATTCCCAGCCTCTTGTGGGAATCTATACATCATGCTGGCGGTAGACTATGTGTCTAAGTGGGTAGAAGCTATCGCCACTCAAAAGAACGATGCCAAGACCGAGCAAAGATTCATCCACAAGCACATCTTCTCAAGGTTTGGCATCCCAAGGGAGATCATTAGCGATGAGGGTAGGCACTTTGACAATAAGGTAATTGCTAGTGCACTAAAGAAATACAGAGTAAAGCGTTGAATTGCAACATCATATCACCCTCAAACCAATGGGTAGGCCGAAATCTCAAATATAGAAGTGAAGAACATCTTAGAGAAGATGGTAAAACCAACTCGAAAGGACTGGTCTCTTCACATAAATGATGCACTCTGGGCCTACAAGACTGCATTTAAAATGCCATTGGGAATGTCACCCTACCGCCTCTTCTACGAGAAAACTTGTCATTTACCTGTCGAGATAGAACACAAAGCATATTGGGCTATCAAGACAGTTAACATGGACTGGGACAAGGCAGGGCAGAAAAGGCTACTGGAATTGAATGAAATTGAATAAATTCGAGCCATGGCCTACGACAACGCCAAGATATACAAGGACAAAACAAAGAAGTGGCACGACAGTTCTGCCCAGGACAACAAGTGTTATTGTTTAGCTCTAGGTTGAAGCTTTTCCCAGGAAAGCTTAAATCTAGGTGGTCTGGCCCTTTCTATGTAGTCCAAGTTTTTCCCTATGGTGCCATTACAATCAGATCAATCAAGGATGGGCACCAATTCAAAGTTAATGGACAAAGGCTAAAGCATTATCAGGGGACTGAAGCCCCAAGGATGCATGAAGTAGTTACTTTAGGAGATGCCCCTCAAGGCATCCCTAATTTAACTTAGTTTTATTTTATTTTATTTTATTTTCTTTAGTTTATTTATTTAATTAATTTTTTTAGGAAATAAGATTTTAATTTATTGTTTTTTTAGTTTTCAGGAAATAAAGGAAGCAAAGCAAAGAGGAGGAATGAACCAGCCCACCGCATTCACAACAGCCCATAAAGCCCAATGGAACATACCTGTCGTGACAGCCTGTTACCAGCTGACGCGGCAGACGCGGAAAATACAGCCTGTCACGGAGCTATCGCGACAGACACGGAAAACGCGTGACAAACGCGTCAGGACACCGCGTGACAGCTGGCCCCGTTATTCGCGCCGGCCGTTACAGTTCTAAGGGGCAGAAAATCTTGTTCTATATAAACCTCTACTTCCATTTCATTGTCACCTCATTCTCATTCTCTTTGCTTTGCTCTCAAAAAGTTTAGGTCTCCGAAATTTTTCTTTTACTTCTCTACAGTTTTCCTCGCAATGACTACTCGATCAACCCGAAGGAGTGCTGCCTCCACCTCTGCCACGACAATGTCAACACCCAACCACAGCAGAATCCCCAGACGATTCATATCAGCAGACTCGGAGAAGAGATACTATGGTCGTTCTAGAAACGAGAAATGTGGGAAGAGAGAGGATTCACATATACCACAAAGACAGGAGACCTAGGGCTCGAAGGTTTCATCTCCAAGAAAATTATTGCCCTCAAATGGCAGATGTTCGCCGTTCAACCAGAGGAGATGAACGTCACTTTGGTCCGAGAGTTCTATGCTGCCATACCCTCTAAATATGCTACGACAATGACTGTCAGGGGTAAGGAAATCTCCCTTGAATCGGCCTACATCAACACATTGTACAAAATTTATATGGGCAGAAAGAAAGATGCACATAGGAGGTTCGTCAACAATCTGTCGCCGGCAGACTACGACGCTATCATGGCAGAATTGACGGAAGAAGGCACCCAATGGAACGAGGATCCCAAGCACAGATGGACAGTGCGAAGGACCCAACTCACACCGACAGCAAAACTTTAGAACCATTTTGTGAAGAAACGCCTTATGCCAACATCGCACAACACCACGGTGGACCGGCAAAGACTCACCCTCGTGCATTAAATCATCAACGAGAGGCAGATCAACGTTGACAGATATATCCTTGAAGGCAATTTTGAGTGTGCACTCTGACCAATGGGGCCCCTTTTCTTCCCCTACCTCATCACCTCTCTCTGCCGGGCCAATAAAGTGCCGGAAATTGATGAAGATGTCAGAGTCCAAGGCAAGGGATGGACGCAACAAAACATATATAGTTTGATGAAGCTGAAGCCTGCCACTCCCCTGGCATACATGGACCCCACTGCCGCGATAGAACCAACAGCAAAACCTGAATCCACTGAACCTATCGCGGCAAAGTCGGAGTAGACCGAGGCCGCACATCCGACAGACACCTCCAACCAAATCCTGCAGATGCTGAAGAAGATGGAGGAACGATAGTTGGGCTTCATGGGATTTATAAGGGATTTCACTACTGCCACAGTAAATTTCATTAAGGTTGATTTAAATTTTTCCTAACGTGCAGTTTCCCTCTTTCCTAGAAACTCTTTTTGCCACCCTCACACCTTCTGCTAGCCCCAGAACACCCAATGCTGCCTCCACCACACCACCTGCCACGACCGGAGACAACGACAGACGATCTGCCACTCCACGAGGAGAAAAATGGAAGGAACCACTACCGGAGATTGATCTGAAGTACTTCGAAGGGTTCTTCTCCTCCTCCTCCGTCTGGCAGGATGATTTTGACTCGGAGCCATCTGTCGTCTGGGAACTAGCCAAAGACTTCCCTCTTATGAAAAAGAAGAGGCTGAATGAAACTGTTGAGGGACCCTGCCACGACAGATCAGACGGCAGCCACAGCCGTAGTAGTGATGACGATGTAACACCCCAAAAGCCGGCCTGGTCGGAATTCATTCCGGCAATCGGAAATTTCATTTCTTTTTTTGGATGAAGCTCTAGAGGCCCCATCGACTAGTTAATTATTGCTATCGAATTTTATTCAGGCCTTAATGCATCAAACTTAAGTCTTATTATGCCATATTAAGTTTTTAGTGGCTGAATTATAAAAATTACAAATAAGGGGACAAAACTCTGAAGATAAGAAAAGAGAAGGACCAACGAAGTAATTAGGCCACTTTATATTTAAGACTCACCTTACGTGGAGTCTTCAGGTTGCTTTCCTTCAAGTGAAGGAAAGCTTACAATTAAAAATTGAGAATCAATGAAATTAGATAGCTACCGAAACTATTCTAAAGCAAGCACCTCACTCTCTTCATCATCTTCACCTAAGCACTCACCTCCATTGGAGGAATTTTAAGCTTTGCAATTTCTTGGTTTTGTCAACATCAAATCGTAGATAGCAATCAAGTAAGCTATATTCCTTAGTCGGTTGTTAGATTCCATGGTTAAATCCACCTCAATCTTAAGCTAGGGTTTGGTTCATCCGTAGATATTTTAATAAGTTGCTCATATTGAATCGGATATCGATAGTGATATTGTTATATAGATTTTGATATCAAAATATCGATTCTAATAATCTTATATTAATATTTCCTAGCTCAAGGAGAGGAAATAGAAGCAACACCATCTCCATCACAAGCTAGAAGCAAAGGAATTTCCATCCGAGAGCCTTGAAGCTTCGGATTGTTAAGGTGAGTGTAATCGGAGTCTAGGGTTAGGCGAAATGCCTTCCCGGATCATTATTTGATGTTTTTTGATCATTTCGCTAAACATTGCTATTGAGGCGAGAACATCGGATAATAAATCAGACACTTGGGTAAGTGTCGGTAAGTTATCATATTGACTATAGCAATTGTACATTGTCATTGATGTAAGTATTGTTATGAGACTCTAATGTCAAGTTATATGTGTAAGGATCATTGGCTATATTGAAAATACGGAACTTCGTTATGTCATTTATATGTTATGAATCATTGGAAGATATAAATATGTTGTGCCTTGGATTGGAATAACTCGAGATACAATTGGCATGCCATAGAATTCATGAGCTCAGTGTACGGGTGGACTACGGTCCTAAGGCTACGGCCTATGATGATTGGTGAGGCGGAGGGATGTGTTGTTATTGGTCAATTGGTGAGGCGGAGGAAATAAGACCATTTATGTTTTGGCGAGGTGGAGGAATTCGCGTATCCATGATTTTAGTTCAATCCAACGAAATTATGAATGCTTAAGAATTATGTTAATTGACTATGTGTTTTATAAAGTATTAAGAATGATAGCATGAAATTATAACTATTGTAAACATGACATTCTTTTCTTATTGTTTAGTGATTACCTCACTAGGCATTGAATGCCTAATGTGTCCAATTTCGTGCATTCTCAGGTTAAGGAGTCGTTCGGGAATGATCGGATCGGTTGCAAGACAAGTCACTGCTTCAAATCAAGTAATGTATCTATAATATAACTCCTAGGAAGGTGGCAAGGTAGCTAATCTAGTCATCATGCTCTTTTTGTTGTGGTAATGGCTTGTCCATTTTGTATTAGGGTTAAAGGCCCAAAATGTCTATTTTGACTTTTGCTAAACTAGCTTAAAACATGCACTTTTAGTATAAAGATAAAAATGGGATAAACGTATTCGTATAACCAGGAAAATTTGCATGCTGGCAGTTGATGTCAATGATATGTTGTGTATAAAGTTTCGTCTTAATCGGACAAGATTTGACACGATAAGAGCTATAAAAATCAGATAAAAATCTGTCATTCTAGGCCACCGTATCGAAACAGGTGATGGCGTTTTGATACAAATGCCCTGTGTTTGAGTCTGAGAAGTAGGGCGTTCCGAAAAGAAGTGAAGCTGTTTCGGAACATTTTTGCCACTGTCGATCCCTGTATCTAAATGGGTATCGAAACGAATTTGCCACTTGAGGCCCGTGTTTCGAAACAGGTCTCAAAACGGTCAAGTCAAAGTCAGCGTTAGTCCACCCGTTTCGATAACAGTCAAACCTGTATCGAAACGAACTGGTAAGTTGGTTCAATATGAATGATTATTGAGTATCCGTTCTGAAACAGCTCAGGGTGTTTCGAAACGGAGTTAGGTAAGTTTGTTATGGATCTTGGTCAGCTTTGAGATCTTTACATTTTAGTCACCAAATCTAACGAATCAAATCGGATAATGATGCAACTGAATAAATTTTGTGAGTGTAATCTTCTAGTGATGGATTCCACATTGTCAATAAACAATTTAAAAAGAAAGGGTTCTAAGTTGCCGAAATTTACGATTTAGTCCCCAAATTTATAATAACTGGAAAATGATCATTGTTTGGTTTACGATAACACACTTCAACTCGGTTCTCTTCTAGACCGGGAAGGGGTTGTTACAGACGAGCTCGAGGTCCTGGACAAGGCCCCAAAGATCTCACCTACCCGAGTCCAGCCACCTCGAGAGGCCAAAAAGAAAGTAGCCTCACCATCTCCCAGCTCCAAGCCAACCTCTGCCATCAAGGTAACTGTTCGCCGGCAGCTCCGTATCAGCAGCAGCAGCGACGACAGCTCATCAACTTAAGTGCTTTTCTATTATGCTTGATGTTTCCGCTGTTTATTTTATCTATTTGTGATGTTTTCTTGTTTTTTATTTTGTTGTCATGCATTGGGGACATGCAACCCTTGAGTTTGGGGGTAGGCAGTCCTCTATTATTTAATGAACTTTTTAATTTGTGTCTTTAATTTGTGTCTCATCTTAGTTATTTTTATTTTTAAAAAAATGGCTTAAGTCTTTGAACTGCACTTACCTACCGCGACAAACTCTGTCCTGGCAGTGCTTTTAGGATGTTTTAGGAATTATTTAGAGCCTTGCTATAGTTCTGAACTTCAAAAACACTTTTGTGACTTATATGTTGTCTAAACTTCTGTTAGAAAACTAGAGTAGAAAAGCTTAATCACTTGAGTTGCCCCTAGAGGTGCCTAACACTGGCTCTAGGAAAAGAATATAAGAAAAGAAAAAACTTAGACTCAGTTGCCCTAGAGGTGCCTAACACCGACTCTAGGAAGATAGCTAGAGGTGCCCAAAATAGGCTCTAGTAACAAAATAAGAAAAAAATTGAGTCTAAATTTTAAAAAACTAAAGGAGCCTAAAAATTGCCTCCAAGAAAAAATTAGTTTGGCATAAAAATCAAGTAAGTAGCATAACTACTCTAGTTGCTAAAAGAGTCTAAGCACATATTTGTTCACAAAACCTGCACACACTTGCACAAGAATTATAGCATTGTTCTGGATGAATCCAGAAACAATTGAAAAGGTACCGCTCTTGATAGAGAAAGGGTAGTAGGTAATGGTAGTTCACTGAATTAAGCCAAGCCAAAAAGTTTTTATTCTTAGTTATGTTGCATCTGCTTGAGGAGAAGCATCAACTTGAGTTTGGGGGTGTGTTGAGTGCATAAAAGTTCTATATTTTACCCCTTATTTACCCATATTTTTGCTGCACTCAAGCATTATTTATTGCATTTAGTATAGATTTTTGCATACACATCACAATTAGATAAAACTGCACAGATGCTGCTGAAATTGGTCACTTTTGTAGGTATCTGCAGCGGCAGAAATCCAGGGCAACAAAGGAGCAGAGGCAAGTTGCGGAGCTGGAATTGAAGGACAAAGAGCATTGTCTGTCGTGACACCTGCCGTGTCAGCTATGACGACAGAGAGACACTGAGGTGGAAAAGTGAAGTGGAGCTCGTCAGATAGAGGATTTCAAGCCGGTCTGTCGTGGATCACTCCCATATTTTTTTGAACCCTCAAGCAGAAGGAAGGCCAGGCCCAAATTTCAAGGAAGAAAGTCAAAGCAAGAAAAGAGGATGAAATAAAGGCATCTACTCAGAAGATTTAGTCTTTAATAGAATTGCACTTTAATTTAAACTTGTATTCTTGTCATATTAGAAAACTTGGACCCAAGGCCTATATAACGGCATGTAATTCGACCTAGGGAGGGATATCTCACTCCTAGCCGTCTTCCCCCAAAACCCTAGTCGTTTCTCTCTCTCCACAATGTTCTAAACTTCCTCAAGGGCTAAGGGTTGATCTTGTAAAGTAGTTGTAAGAATTATATTGTTCTTAGGATTTTTCTGTTCAAGTAATAAAACTTCAAGTTTATTTACTCTGGTTTTTAATATCTCATAAGAGCATCGGGAGAGCATTGTGAGGTTATCCATTTGCTTGATATTGGGAGAGTTAAGCATACGAAAGGAGTAAATACGAGTTTTCCAGTTTATGGTTAAACCATCTTGGCTTAGGGATAAGTACAAGGTTAAGTGGCTAAAGAAGAATTTAAAAACATTGGTGTTCATCCTTTGATTCATGCCGGGAGGTATCATCCAAGACGTGTTCATCAACAGAACTTGGGCCTAGGGATAGGATAAGTCTTAATAGGGATTCTTGCCAAACTTGAAGTACGGAGTTGTTGATCGCTGCCGCGACATCAACAGACCTCTGCCGCGACAGGTGCTGCCGCGACAGTAACGACGACATAACAACATAAGTTCCTCTGAACAGTGAAACACCTGCACTACTGAGCAATTCAATACCGACCTATTCTCTCAATCTGATTTCCTTATCTTTTATTTTAGCTATTACTCAAGATTTTTCCAAACAATCATTTAAACTATTTCTTTTTCTTGTGCAGCAATCTAAGTATAGAGTTATTTCCAGTCATTGTGGAGACGATATCCGATACTCTAGTATCACTTTACTACTTGCTTCGTGTACACTTGCACTATTTGCGATTGTCTTATTTACACGCAACACCTCGCATCATGCAAATCTGCAAAAGCACCAAACATGTATCAAATAGTATCTTTTTCATAGAATAAACCAAATATAAAGATCGAAGGCATAAATAATGAAATCAATGCATGAAGAGCAATAATGCAGCTCAAATGGGTGTAGGTTGAGTGATAATTGCCATGAAAAAGGGGTCAAAATATAGAACTTTTGGGCACTTATCACGTCGTAGTATGGAATTCTATTGACTTGTCTCTGTCTTGAATGCAACAACACCAAAACTATCGTGGCAGTAACCTAATTCCCTATCGCGGCAATCCCTTGCTCTTGGGTAGATGCTATTAAGGTTCGGCAAAGCGTCCTTGGATGGTTCCTTCTTATCCCTATGCTCGAAACACTGGTTGATGGGTGAACTTCGATGATACCTCCTGGCATGAACCAAAGACAAACACCAACTATTCCAACACTTCTTTTAGCAGTTGAAACTCTTAACCTATCCCTAGGCCGAGTTAGTTAACACCACGTGGAATGAAAACAATGCTTATTCAATTTATGAGTTCAACTCTCTCGATATTGAACAAATAGATAACCTCACAATACTCTCTCTTGATAAGTATGCAAGAAAAATTAATGCCAATAATAAGAAAACCTTAACTTTATTGCATTAAGAACATAAACAAATACAATAGTCTTCACACAACTACTAAACAAACTAATCCTAACCCTAAAGGATATTAGAACATAATAAAAACTAGATCCTAAGCTAAGCTCTCTTCGTCTCTCTTCTCCGATTGTCTTGATGATGGCAGCAAACCTCCTTTATATAGGGGAAGGTGTAGGCAAAAATCCTTCTTGGAGAGGAAGTTAAGTTGGACTCGGACTTAACTTTATTAAAGAGGTGAATCTCTTTAATTTAATACATTATTCGCTTTTAGCCATAAGTCCAACTTTATCCTTCATTCCATATTTTCGTCCTCTTCTTGAGCTCCAACTGCCAGGAAAAGTGTGTAGAAAAACTCAGCATTTAAAGCTCTACAATTTGACTACCACTTTGCATGTTTTGCCCTCCGTCAGGTTGAGTAGTATACTACCGCGACATGACATTCTGCTGCCTCGACATTGGTTTAGAACTGGATCTGCTCCGCAAGGCTTCATTCTTCACAAATCAGCTTTCCTCAGTAGAAGTTGTCAGTTGTGGCTTGGCTCGATAAGGGTATGTTACTAGCTAGTTTTGCCTCTTCCTTCCTTTTTCTTCATTGCCGTCACGACATCTCCTGCCCTGGCAACGTGCAAATCTACAAAAGTGCTAAACATGTATCAAACAATACCTTTTTCATAAAATAAACAACATATAAAGATCAAAGGAATAAATGATGAAATCAATGCATGAAGGGCCATAATGTAGCTCAAATGGATGTAGCTTGAGTGATAATTGACATTTTAGAGGGTTAAAATATAGGACTTTTGGGCACTTATCACACCCCAAACTCAAACTATTGCTTATCCTTAAGCAATGCAAACCATCATTTGCCAAACCTTAATCTTCATGAAAATCCTCATTGCTCTTACTTTTGCTTCTTCTCTCCAAACCATGGCAAAGAATGCTCAGCCCTTAAGTCTTTGGATGCCTTAGGAATTCCCTGGAATCAAACTATAAGATTTGTGAGTGTGTGCATGCATTGTGAACAAGATGATTATCCGGGTTCTACGTAAACACTTAAGCATTAAACTACTTAACTTGGGTATTTTCTTTTCTTTTCTCTTTTCTCTTTCTTCTTTTTTATAAGCATTCTAACCTAGTAGAGCCAGTTTTGGGCACCTCTAATGATTAGCCTAGAGTCAATTTCAGGCACCTCTAGGGCTTCCTTAAGCTAGAGCCAGTGTTAGGCACCTCTAACTTTTTAGCCAAAATTTTCTTTCTAAACAAGTCTATGCCCTAAGTGTACTAGAACTCCTTAAATCATACAAGTCACAAAATTGTTTTAAAGTTCTAATCTCATAGTATGATCCTAAGTTGTCTTCCTTAAGCATCCTAAAATTAAAGGCTCTAAACAGTTCAAAGCTATGGTAAGAAGAGACATATCTATTGCAAGATAGAAAATTCAATTAAATTAAACTAAAGCAATTGATAAAGAGCATTGCCGAGGCATAAGCTTCATTTGGCTAAGGAAAGTGTGCAATATATTTTTTTTGGCAATTATTGAACAAAACTGCAATTATATTTATATTGCCGCGGCATGGCCTTGCCGTGGCAGTTGAACCTACACCCCCAAACTTGAATCAAGCATTGCCCTGAACGCTTACATTGCATACACTAAGATATGAAAAATTAGCACACAAAAAATATAAGGGCATTAAAAATAAGCAGCATAAAGAAGATGAATTTAGATGGATGGTGATTAGGAAGGTTCATCTTCCTCGTCACTGTCGCTCTGTAATATCTGCCTCATCGGTTTGTATGTTGTGTGCTTCACTCGTTTGGATTCACGAGGTGGCTGGATTCGTGATGGTGGGGTGGGCTTTGCTGTCGGGGCAATAACCACCTCGTTTTCAGAGTTTGGGCAGATTTCATCCTCAGTTGCTACCTTGTGTTTTAGTGACTCAAAGACTCGACTGACAGAATGACAGTGTAGGACCAAATAGAGGCAGCATGGTAAGGGGATCCGACAGGTGTGCCCAAGGGAGCCTTGCCCTTGGCTTTACGCGCCGCGGCAGATGGAGAGTCAGAGGCCACGGTAGTTGGTATTTGTGATGTTAGGGTTGTGGCGACGACAGGAGTTGCTTCTTCTAGGTGCTCAGGGGCGGCTGTGGTAGTGAAGACGGTAGGGAAGGGTGAAAATGGTACAGTCTAGTCTGGGAATATCTTCTGGATCAGCTGGATCATTGAAGCATGGAAGTCCCTCGTGTATGCCATAAACAATTGTTGGCATCGATACATTTCCTCCAGCTCCTGCAGAATTTGCTGAAGGTCTGCTACGACCTGATTGTGCGTCTGGGGTGTCTCTAGGATAGTTACCGAGGTTGTTGCCCTAGAAATGCCTTACATCGGAGTGGCCTGGACAGGATCGACTTCGGTGATATTCATTAGCTTGTGGTATACCTCCCGATCCCATCCCTTTCGTTGCGACATGAATTAATCGGCCTCATCGATGGGGACCTCCTTCTCCGTGCAAAGGCCGGTGATAAGTGATGAAAAGTAGAGCAGCCCCTTGTCCTTTTGTGCGCACTTGTAAATTTCTTGGAAAATAATTTTACGAACATTAACTTTACGGTTTTTTATAATCGAGTGGACTAGAGCGAGCCTGGGCCGATCGACGATAGTGCTGTGAGAGGTCGGCATGAGGCGATGGCGAATGAATTTGTTCCATAGCTTTGCTTCGGGTCTCAGGCTCCGCCGTTGGACCGATCCTTTGTGTGACACGACATCCCATGCCGTGCCGGCATAACATAATTCTTCTTTGACGCACTGGTAATCTTCCTCCGTGAGCACCTCCAAGACATCTGCATATACGTCTTGTTCGATGTGTAGGCTATAGAACTGATTAATTGCATCGACATCAACACATATGGCCTTCCCCCTCATGTTCACGAAAAGTGTATCGGCACTGGGCTTGTGGGCGTAAAACTCTCAGACCACTGTGATGTTGGCTAGGGTAGGTTGGAGGCAGAATATATGCCATGTTTGCTGGTTGATGTTGTTGAATAAGTAACGGTCGATGCCGTAATTTGGTTTGTCTAAGGCCTGGAATCCATGTTCCTCCCACACCTGCCGGGAGATGAATTATTTTTGTAATCAATGTTCGACTCCTGGTGGTGCGAAACGGTTATAAGTTTTGGTCGTGGCAATGCTAGAAGTTTTACCTCAGATTTCCATCTGAAAGTATTGAGAGTATTGAGAGCAAAAGAGAGAGATAAAGCTCAGAGAATCAAGGCAATAAAAGAAAGTGATGGAGTGAAGAATAATGGAGAATAGTAACCTTTATATAGAGTTTCGGTGCATAATGTCGTTGGAGAGCAAATCTCAGCCGCAACAATTTCTAGCCGTTTTCTGCCCGTTGCGATTCCTGTCTGTTAAAAACTAGCCGTTGCGGTTCTTGTGGCTCATTGGGCGATAAATGTCGCGGCAACTAACGAGTCTTTCTCCTAGCTGTTTGTTCATCTCCTCTTCCTTTCTTGATCTCCATCCTAAAAATAAACAATAAATTAATATTTTATTCCTAAAAAAATATAGAAAATTAAAATAACTGAAACTAAAAAATAAAAATAAAAATTAAATAAAATATAGAGGGAAAACGAGATTATTGCAATAAAGGAGTGCACGTGGATGCATCTCCTAGACTGTATTCTTCCTTATCCCACATGATATGTGATCCCGAATGGGGTAGCAGCTTGTGTCCAGGATCTCCCGTTAGAGTGTCGCGACAGTTGTCCTGGCAGGGTCCTATGTGTTTGTCGTGACATTGTGCAGCTTCTACGCCGAGACAAGTTGGTTCTTTGTTGAGGCATGGTTTCCTTGTGGCCTGGATTGCTTGACATTTTTCTGAATCCCTAGCATGTTTCCTTGTGTTTAGTATGTGGAGTTTCACATGCTCCTCATTGATTCTCATTGTTAGCTCTTCCTTTTCAACATCGATTACCGTCCTCCCGGTGGCAAGAAATGGCAGTCCCAGAATGAGTGGAGCTTTTTCATCTGCATCACAATCTAAAATGAGAAAATCAGCAGGGAAAATAAATTTTTTCACTTTTACCAGTATATTCTCAATTTTCCCTTTAGGTTGCACATAGGATCCATCAGCAAGTTGTAGCATTATAGTTGTAGGTCTGGCCGTCCCTGTAACCCCCTCCTCCCGGCCTAGCCAACAGACCGAACCGAACGGGTTACACGGGGAAAAACGAAGCGAAACTCGTTAAGGCCTCACTCCGATTAGAAACCCTATTTTTTCATTTTATTTATCTTGTCTCAATATCACTTTTAAACCTATGTGTGAAGGCAACAACGGAAAAGCGAAAGCGGAAAACGAACCAATCAGAGGGCATACGATAATTTAAACTTACCAAGTAGCTTATTTGTCAAATTTCATACTCACGAGGCAATACCATTAAAAAGGAGCACATATAACTCATTTAGGAAGCATACGAGCATTAGGGACTAAAACGTAAGATTCAGAAACCTTCAAAGATGCCTTTTAACCGTTTTAACTACATGCGTTTCGAAACAGGCATACCCGTTCCGAAACGCGGGCTTCATTTAAAAAGTAACACCAAGCCATTCTGGAACGGTCCCACCTGGTTCCGGAACGGGAGCCTCTAGTGGCCAAACGAACCAGAACGACACTACATGGTTCCAAAACAGGAACCTCCAGTGGCAAATCGAACCGAAACGACACCACCCCCGTTACGATACGGGTACCCCTGGAACTCGACCATTTCGAAACCATATCAGGCGTTCCGAAACACCTGGACACAGTTTGGCCCGAAAACACATTTTGGCATCTCCAAACGCTCCCAAACTTACCCCAAAACATCACAAACCACAAGGCAACTTATTATACTTACAATCTATAGGCAAAACACCCTAAAGACGACTTCAAACATGCATACACGCAACAAAAGGATCTCAAAATCAAGGCTCACAAGAACACTTAATTTCAAAAGCACTAACAAGTCAAAACGCATAGCAATTCATCTAAGGCCATAATAAACCTCAACATAACATGATATCATCATTTAAAACATGCGAGCAACATTAACAAAAGCCAAACATAGGAGTTTGAACACCAACTCCCTAACATAATTGTCCAGTATTCCCATTGTCTAAGCATTATTACAACTAGTAAAACCATACTTTGAGCTAGCAATAACTCCTCCCATTCCCACTTGCCTCCTGGAGCCTTTAACGATCTGCATTGTTGGAAAAAGAGAGCGTAAGCTTAAAAGCTTAGTGAGTGGAGCTCTAACACACAACAATGTAGTTTAAAACATATATCTTAGTTTTGAAAACAAAACCATTATAGAAAGAGATGCAATGAGATGGAAATACATACGAAACATGGTTTACACATGCACAACCACCCCGGTGGGACTACACATCACCGTACACGACAACTAGCATTTTTCTGATGGGACTACATGTCCCCGTACTCATCTACTAGTCACTACCTGTGGGACTACTCATCACCGTATACAACAACTTACCATCATGTGAGGCTAGACATCAACTACCACAACACAACAACATTAAAACGGGATAAAAACAATCCAAAATCAACACCACAACACACATAATCGCGAACGCCAACAATCTACTAAACAAAGCGAGAATAGATAAACTTACACTTAGGTCTAGGTTATCCTCTAAGGCTCCACCCAAACCCCAAGAAACCTTCATTGAACATATTTAAAGCCTCAAAATAGTTTCTACTCACTGATAGAGCCCAAACGAAAGCTGAAACACCGATCTTAAGCCTCCGTAACACCCGATATCGCGTCCGAAGGACCCAAACTCGTTTTCCCTATTTCTAATCAACCAAAAACAAAGTACTCCCCTACTCTTCTATAGATTCACAGTCAAACATCAGTTCACAAATCTACAACATTCTCTAACGATTCAAAGCCGAAATCCATCAAAATATCATCAAATTCGTTCTTAAGCAAAGCCCAGCAATAACCCATCAATTTAAACATCCAAAACACTCCTAAATATACCTAAAAGCATCAGTTCAAAGCTGGTAACCAATCATGTCTCATTTTCCCACATATTCAAACCGAAAACTTAAGAAATTTCTCTCCAAACACCACTCCTAAGCATAGTTTCGGGTTTGGTTGATTAAAACCTCATTTCAACACCCTATCAACACCAAAATATGATTTATTACTAACCCAAAACGTTGTTTTCACAAAAAAGCTTAAACCTTTCAAAAACCCCTTTTTACCCAAATGTTGAAACTTGAGAAAATCTCCTAAACTTTAAAGAATAATGCTAAAAACAAGACTAGAATGAAGGGGAGAACAAAACCAAGTTCTTACCCCCTTTGAAATCTTCAAAAATGAGAAAGCTTGGTGGAAAAGTGAGTTTGGCTATGGTGTTGAAGAGTTTAACGTGAAAATTGGGGTTTTGGGGAAGAAGACGGGATAAAGACCCTTTTTGAAATATCTTATTTTATTAAATTCAAAAATCATCTCAAAACTCACTTTTTCCTATTTACCAAAAGACCCCCTTTTTAAAATCCCCATTTTTTCTTAAAACCCTTAAAATAGGTAATTTAAATTGTTCTCCTCAAATTTGCTTAACCTGAATCGACCTACCTAAACCGGATATCTCCTAGGCCCCAAACCCGGGCGTTACAACTCTCCCCCACTTAAGGAATTTCGCCCTCGAAATTACCTGACGGAAAGAGGTACGAAAACTGTTTCTCCATGTCTTCCTTCCTCTCCCGAGTAGCCTCTTCTACACCTCGGTGTCTCCACAAAACTTTCACTAACTCGATAGAACTCCCATGCAACACTTTCCTACCCGTAGCAAGAATGTCAACCAGCTCTTCATCATACGACAGGTCAGGGTTCAACTCGATGTATTCCACTGGCATTACATGAGACAGATCCGACCTATACTTCCAAAGCATCGAAACGTGGAACACATCATGAATCTTCTCTAACTCTGTCGGTAGTCTCAATCTATAAGCAACGGGACCAACCCTCTCAACTACCTCATAAGGACCAATGAATCTCGGACTCAACTTACCTTTCCTACCAAACCTCATCACCTTCTTCCTAGGTGAGACTTTCAAGAACACGTTGTAGCCCACAACATACTCTACCTCCTTTCTTTTCAAATCGAAATACGATTTATGTCTGTCTGAAGTTGCCTTCAAGTTATCACATATAAGTTTTACCTTCTCGGTAGTACCCTTAAGCAAGTCTGGCATCAGTATAAGCTTCTGTCCGACCTCGGCCCAACAGATATGTGTTCTACACTTCCTACCATACAGAGCCTCATACGGTGCCATCTAAATACTAGCCCGATAACTGTTGTTGTAAGCAAACTCCACTAACTGTAGGTGTTTCTCCCAAGAACCCTGAAAGTCGATGATGCAACACCTCAACATGTCTTCCAACACCTAAATAACTCTCTCTGACTGACCATCTAACTGCGGGTGATACGAAGTGCTAAAGTTCAACCAAGTACCCAGGGCACGATGCAAACACTCCAAAAATCTAGCTGTAAACCTCAGATGTCGGTCTGATACGGTCGACTTTGGCACCCCATGCAATCTCACTATCTCACTGATGTACAGATTGGCCAACTTATCTAAGGTGTAGGTAGTATGAACAGATATGAAATGGGCACACTTGGTGAATCTATCGACTATCACCCACACTAAATTCTTTTTCGAAGGAGTCAACGGTAAACCCGACACAAAGTCCATGGTAAAATGTTCCCACTTCCATTCCAGAATCGTCAACGGCTGTAACAAACCTGAAGGAAACTGATGCTCGACTTTAACTCGCTGACATACCATACACTTACTCACAATCTCGACCACATCCTTCTTCAACCCAATCAAATAGTACTATTCTTTTAACCCATGATACATCTTCGTACTACTCGAATGCACATCAAAAAGACTGTTATGTGCTTCATTCAAGATATTACGCCTTAACTCGGCATCTTTTGGGACTACTATCCTATCCTTGAAATATAGGATCTCGTTCTCACCAAAGCAAAAATCTGTGGGTTTACCCTCGGCTATATCTTGCACGTGAAGTGCCAAAGACTCGTCTTGCAACTGTTTCTCTCGAATCAACTGAACCAACAAAGGTTTAACCTGTAGCTCGGCTATCAAACCGCCATCATTTGACACACTCAATCTCGCAAACATGGACCGCAATTCAACTGCAACTTTTCTACTCAAAGCATCGGCCACTACATTTGCCTTACCCGGATGGTACTCTATCGTAAGGTCATAGTCCTTAAGAAGCTCTATCCACCTATGTTGTCTAAGGTTTAGCTCTCTCTGTGTCATCAAGTATTTCAACCTCTTGTGGTCGGTATAAACTGTGCATTTCTCACCATAATGATGGTGTCTCCAAATCTTCAAAGCAAACACTACTGCGGCTAACTCTATATCATGAGTGGGGTAGTTCTTCTCGTGAACCTTCAACTGTCTCGAAGCATAAGCTACAACCTTATCCTCTTGCATAAGCACACAACCTAAACATACATACGATGCATCACTGTAAATCACAAACTATTTTCCCGGTTCAGGCTGAATTAAAATAGGAGCTTCGGTCAAAGCCTTCTTCAACTTCTCAAACGCTTGTTGTCTTGCATCTGACCACTCATACGGAACATTCTTCCGGAGCAATTTAGTTAGGGGTGACGAAATCTTCGAAAATCCCTCGACAAATCTTCGTTAATACCCCGCCAAGCCTAGGAAACTAAGGATTTCGGTCACCAACTTCGGCTGCTTCCAACTCACTATGACTTCTATCTTCTTGGGGTCCACACTAATTCCATTGGTTGAGATCACATGACCTAAAAAGACTACCTCCTTAATCCAAAACTCGCATTTACTCAACTTGGCATACAAGTGATTTTCAAGCAAGGTCTGAAGCACTAGTCGCAAATGCTCATCATGCTCCTCCTCGATCCTAGAGTACACTCAGATATCATCTATGAACACCACCACAAACCTATCCAAAAACTCGTGGAACACTCGATGGAGCATTAGTCAAACCGAAAGGCATTACCAAGAACTCATAGTGCCCATAACGTGTACGTAAGGCTGTCTTCGGTATGTACACATCCTTTACCTTCAACTGATAGTAATTGGATCTCAAATCAATCTTCGAAAACACTGAAGCTCCTCTGAACTGATCAAGCAAGTCATCTATCCGTGACAAAGGGTACTTGTTTTTCACTGTTACCTTGTTCATATGCCTATAGTCAATACACATCCTCATATTGCCGTCCTTTTTCTTCACAAACAAGACCGGAGCACTCCACGAAGAAATACTAGGCCTTATGAAGCCTCTATCTGACAGTTCCTGAAGTTGTGTCTTCAACTCTTTCGGTGCTATTCTATACGGAGAAATAGACACGGGCGCGGAATCTAAATATGTCTCAACAACAAACTCAACTTCCCTATCTGAAGGCAAACTGGGCAGCTCTTCTGGAAAAACACTCAGAAAATCACAAACTGTTCTGATGTCTTGCGGTCTAACCTCGCTTATATTAGGGTTCATCACATAAGCCAAATACGCCTGACAACCTGAATCCATCAATCTCTAAGCTTCTAAAGCAGAAACAACATTGGACAAGAACTTAATGTTCTCGCCCACCACTACAACTTCAAAATCATCCGTAAGCCTCAAGGAGACTCTCATGGTCTCAAAGTCTACCCTAGCTCTATGCTCTATGAGCCAATCCATGCCCAAAATCACATCAAAACCATAGAACGACAATTCCATCATGTCAACCAGAAACACATGGCCATGAATCATCAAAGGACACCTTCTATACATCTTCCTAACTACCACTGTCTCACCGAAAGAACTAGTAAAATTCACACATACTTCTAACCACTCATATGGTAAACCTAGAGACCTTGCATGTTCACCTAAAATGTACGAATGTGTCGAACCCGAGTCTATCAAAGAAAGCAAAGTCAAAGACTGTAACGAGAAATTACCTACGATGACATATGTGTCATTCCCAACCTCTCACTGTGCATACACCCTAGCCGGTCCTCCACCCTCGGGCTGAACTACCACCACATGAGCTAAGTACCTCTGACCGTCGTCCTCGACTGAAAATTACCTCGACCGCGCCCACAACCTCTCTAATGCTTAAACCCCCTAGCTGGTGCCGGTCCGCCCCTAGCCGGGTGTGGACAGTTACACCTCAAATGATCTTGGGAACAACAATTCCAACATACCCTAAAAGGTACCCATACACTCGCCCGGATAGCGTCTCCCGCATCTAGTGCACTCAGGAGTGTGAACAACAGCTCCTTGGCCCTAATGGCCCCATCCATGGTTACCGCCCCTATGTCTCGAATCGGGCTGATACCTCATATTTCTGTGACTCTTGGCATGATCTCTGTCCCAATCTGCGCGTCTCTTTCCAGAATCATACCCACTAGCACGAGTACTCGAGCCTAAGTCCTGCTCAATATCTCTGGCCCTAGAGACCAAAACATCAAACTCGGTGTAATAAAAAACGAGCATATAAGTCTTCACATCCCTAGTCAAACCATATCGGAAACGCTCGCACTGTTCCCTCTCACTAGGAACTATCTCGGGTGCATACTGGCTCAACCTCACAATCTGAACCTCATACTCCGACACCGTCTTACTACCCTGAACCAAGGCCATAAATTCTCTCTTCTTTTCATCTTGGTATCGGACTCCAAGATACTTCTTCTTAAAGGTTGCTCTAAATAATTCCCAAGTGACATCCGCTTCTGCCATACTCGAAGCAACGATAGTCCACCAAGCATACGCATCTCCCTAAAGCAAGGAGACAACACAACCCTACTTACGAGTGTCTGAGCACTCCATCTGACCTAAGATGTGTGTAGTACTATCGAGCCAAGCCTCTGAACCCTCAAGAGTCAAACCACAGAACTCAACTCCACCCAAACTACAAAGTCTCTCAAGGGGTAAACCAGTCTCCGCACCCTGAGGTGGTGCTGCAACATGCGTACCGGCTAAAGTTGTCTGAAAAGCCCCGACTATAGTCTGAATCAAATGAGTCATGTCCGCTCTTGTCGGACCCTGACCCACCTGAGCTCCATTACCCTCAACATTTGCACCGGCTTGAGGTCCATTACCATCACCTCCAACACTCGCACCGACATGAGGCACATTACCTCCTACATCCACCCCATTACCATCGGGAGCAGGAGGAACAAGAGGCTCATCCTCGGGTGCCTGGTCACCCGCTCTAGGTCGTCCTCTCGGTCTTACCATAACGAAGATAAAATCTAAAACAACAAACACATCACACACAAGAAAACATTAGGTTAGCAAGGGCAAGGATCCAAGTTCTCATGCTCTTTAAACCAAAACCATTTTCTAATAACAACACATAGCAATGGGAACACTCGACTAAACTTCAACAACAACATGAACAAGAAAACATGCTTCCACACACCGTGCAATGTTAAAACAAACTAAACAAACCAACTTACCTGACTTACCTTCATGGGAGACCTCGTAACCGAGGCTATGATACCACCAAATATAACCCCATCGTCCCGGCCTAGCCAACAGACTGAACCGAACGAGTTACACGAGGAAAACCAAAGCGAAACCCGTTATGGCCTCACTCCGATTAGCAACCCTATTTTTTTCATTTTATTTATGTTGTCTAAATATAACTTTTAATTCTATGTGTGAAGGCAACAGTGGAAAAGTGAAAGCGAAATATGAACCGATTAGAGGGCATACGATAATTTAAACTTACCAAGTAGCTTATTTGTCAAATTTCATGCTCACGAGGCAAAAACATTACAAAGGGGCACATATAAATCATTTAGGAAGCATACGATCATTAGGGACTAAAACGTAACATTCGGAAACCTTTAAAGACGCCTTTTAACCATTTTAACTACCTGCGTTTCGAAACAGGCCTGCGCGTTCCGAAACGCGGGCTTCATTTAAAAAGTAACACCAAGCCGTTCCGGAACGGTGCCACCAGGTTTTGGAACGGCAGCCTCCAGTGGCCAAACGTACCAGAACGACCCTACATGGTTCCGAAACAAGAACCTCCAGTGGCAAATCATACCAAAACGGCACCACCCCCGTTTTGATACGGGTACCCATGGAGCTCGACCGTTCCGAAACCATATCAGGCGTTCCGAAACACCTGGACACAGTTTGGCCCGAAAACAAAATTTGGCATCTCCAAACGCTCCCAAACTCATCCCGAAACATCACAAACCACAAGGAAACTTATTATACAAACAATCTAGAGGCAAAACACCCTAAACACGACTTCAAACATGCATACACGCAACAAAAGGATCTCAAACTCAAGGCTCACAAGAACACTTAATTTCAAAAGCACTAACAAGTCAAAACGCATAGCAATTTATCCAAGGCCATAATAAACCTCAACATAACATGATATCATCATTTAAAACATGCGAGCAACATTAACAAAAGCCAAACATAGGAGTTTGAACACCAACTCCCTAACATAATAGTCTAGTATTCCCATTGTCTAAGCATTATTACAACTAGTAAAACCATACTTTGAGCTAGCAAGAACTCCAAGAACTCCTCCCTTGCCCACTTGCCTCCTGGAGCCTCTAACGATCTACATTATTGGAAAAAGAGAGCGTAAGCTTAAAAGCTTAGTGAGTGGAGCTTTAACACACAACAATGCAATTTAAAACATATATCTTAGTTTAGAAAACAAAACCATTATAGAAAGAGATGCAATGAGATGGAAACACAGACGAAACAAGGTTTGCACATGTACAATCACCCCGGTGGGACTACACATCACCGTACACGACAACTAGCATTTTTCCGATGGGACTACACATCATCGTACTCATCTACTAGTCACTACCGGTGGGACTACACATCACCGTATACAAAAGCTAACCATTACGTGAGGCTCGACATCAACTATGACAACGCAACAACATTAAAACGTGATAAAAACAGTCCAAAATCAACACCACAACACACATAATCGCGAACGCCAACAATCTACTAAACAATGCGAGAATAGATAAACTTACACTTGGGTCTAGGTTAGCCTCTAAGGCTCTACTCAAACCCCAAGAAACCTTCATTGAACATATTTAAAGCCTCAAAAAAGTTTCCACTCACCGATAGAGCCCAAACGAAAGCCGAAACACCGATCTCAAACCTCCGTAACACCCGGTATCGCGCCCGAAGGACCCAAACTCATTCCCCCTATTTCTAATCAACCAAAAACAAAGTATTACTCCCATACTCTTCTATAAATTCATTGTCAAACATCAGTTCACAAATCTACAACATTCTCTAAATGATTCAAAGCCAAAATCCATCAAAATATCATCAAATCCGTTCTTAAGCAAAGCCCAGCAATAACCCATCAATTTTAACATCCAAAACACTCCTAAATATTCCTAAAAGCATCAGTTCAAAGCTGGTAACCCATCAGGTCTCATTTCCCCACATATTCAAACCGAAAACTTAAGAAATTTCACTCTAAACACCACTCCTAAGTGTTGCGTGTAAAAGAGTCTATCGTAATAGAGTGCAAGTGTACACGACGCAGGTAGTAAAGTGATACACGAAATATCGGATGTCGAATCCACAGGGACTGGAAATAGCCTTAACCTTGAATTGATGCACAAGAAGAAATTAGATAATTTAATTGTTTGTAAGGGAATACTAAAGAATACTGAAAACAAAGAATTAAAGGAATCAAGATAGAGAGAATAGGTCGGTATTGATTTGCTCAGTAGTGTAGGTGTTGCAATGTATAAGACTCCCTATTCGGTCGTTGCTCTTGTCGCAGCAGCACCTGCGGCGGCAGCGGTCTGTTATTGTCGCGGCAGCGATCACACAGCTCAGTACTTCAAGTTTGGCAAGAATCCCTGCTGTGACTCGTCCTATCCCTAGGTCCAAGTCTATCGATGAACATGCCTTTATTGATACCTCCCGTCGTGAATCGAAGGATGAACACCGATGTTGCTGAATTCTTCCTTAGCCACTTAACCTCGTCATATCCCTAGGTCCGAGATACTTCAACCATAAACTGGAGAACCTGTACTTATTCCTTTCGTATACTTAACCCTCTCGATATTAAGTAAATGTATAATCTCACAATGCTCTCCCGAAACTCTTGCAAGATGTTAAATACAAGAATAAGCAAACTTGAAGTCTATTTTATTGAACAAAAAAAATCCTAAAATAATGCAATACTTGCAACTACTTTATAGAATCAACCCTTAGCCCAAGGGGAAGTTTAGAACATGATGAGAAGGGGGAAATCGACTAGGGTTTAGGGGAAGACGGCTAGAGAATAAGATGTCCTTCCCTAGGTCGAATTACATGCCTTTATATAGGCCTTGGGTTCAAGTTTTCTAATATGAAAAGAATACAAGTTTAAATTAAAGTACAACTCTATTAAAGACTAAACTTTTAGAGTAGATGTCTTTAATTCGTCCTTCTTCCTTGCTTTGGGTTTCTTCCTTGAACTTTGGGCTTCACCTTCGTTCTGATCTAGGGCTCAGAAAAATATAGGAGTGACCCACGACAGACCGGCTTAATTTCCTCTTTCTGTCGAGCTCCACTTCGCTTTTTCCCTTCACCATTGTTGTCGTCATTGGCTGCCACGGCAGCAGCCATGGCAGCGTCGTCCTTCTCGACTTCAGTCCTGTGTTCCAGCTCTGCTTCTCCACTTCCCTGAGTCTGCTACAGCAACTACCTGGAAAAGTAACCAAATTTTAGCAGCAACTGTGCCATTTTATATAATTATGATGTATAATTGAAATCTATCCTAAATGTAATGAAATATGCTTGAATGCAGCAGGAATATGGGGTAGATAAGGGTTAAAAAGTAGAACTTTTGCACACTCAACACACCCCCAAACTCGAATCCTTGCTTGTCCTCAAGCAAATGCAACCTAACTAATATGCATGCATACATGTATATAAATTTTTTTTCTTGGCTTAAGTCATTAAACAATCCTTATTCACAATACCATCCCCATCATGTTTAGCACCTGTTCAAATATTTAAGGATATACTAAGAGCAAAAGTATAGTTCTCGTGCATGTGTGTGCAATTGTGAACATACCTGAATATAGACTTCCCTAGCGACTAGAATATTATACTTAGCTTGTTTAGAGTTTTCCTGTGAGACTTAATTCATTTTTTTTCACTAGAGCCGGTAACGGGCACCTCTAGTTGTTTTCCTTCTTTGTCGGAATTTTTCTCTTCTTTAATAGAGCCAGTATTTTAGGCACCTCTAGGTAACTATCTAGAGCCGGTGATAGGCCCCTCTAGAAGTTTTACTCTGGTTATTTTCCTAGAGCTAGTGATAGGCACCTCTAGGTTTCCTGAGTTTCTAGTCTCTTTCTACTCTAAGTTCTAAGTTTTCTATTCTAAGTATGCTAGAGAAAGTCTTTTATCAAGTAAGTCACAAAGTGTTTCAGTTTTTTCAGAACTATACTAAGGCTCTACTTACTTCCTAAAATATTTTTAAGGGGCTGTCACGACAGAGATGGCAGCAACATATAATAAAAGTTCAAAAAGATTAAGCCAAATTTTTTTGACAAAAATTAGCTTAAATAATAATTAACACTTAGACACGATTTTGAACCTAAAAACATTTCATATAACTGGAGGGATGCCACCCCCAAACTCGAGGGTTGCATTGCCCTCAATGCATGATGGAAGAAAGATAAAAACAGAAAATAAAAACATCACAATTATAACAAAATAGCAGACAACAAAGATAAGATAAAAACTTAAATTTTAAGTGATGTCGTCGCTGCTGCTGCTGCTGTTGATCTGTATCTATCGGCGGGCAGTGACCTTCATCGTCGGTGCCGGAAGATGACTCGGAGAGGTAGAGGCAGTCTTTTTCTTGGCTTCCCCCGGGGGCTGGATGCGAGTAGGTGAGATCTGGGGTAGTTTCTCCAGCATTTGAACCTCCTCGAAAGAGCTGCTGCTGCTATTACCGCCGCTGCTGCTGTCTGACTTCCTTTGGCCGGATGGTCCATCACCGGTGTTGGGTTTTTGCCGCTTCATCTGAGTGAATTCCTTGGAAAGGTTCCTCTTGAATAAGGGCTCGCCATCAGATTCCTCCCAAATTGAGGATGAGGAGAAACCATCAATAAATTCGTCGAGATTGGACGGTGGCTCCTTTCGCTTTTCTCCCCTGGCAGAGGCAGTGGCGGTATGGCTGCCACCTGCAGCTGTCGCGGCCGGGGTTGGAGTGGACGCAGCAGAAGGTGTTCTCAGGGTGGCAGCAGGGGTAGGGGTATGGGGTAGGTGTGGTTGCAGCAAAATAATGATCGAAAAAGATAGGGAACTGTACATTTGAAAATTTTAAATTGCTTTTAATGAAATGTATCGTTGCTGTTGTGAAGTCGTGGACAAAGCTCATCAGACCCAGCTGCCGTTCCTCCATTTTCTGCAAGGTAGCTAGGATTTGAGTGGAGGAGTCTGTTGCTGTGGGCTGCTGCTGCTCTGCGGCGGCAGGCTCTGTCTGGGTGGGCTCTGCTGGCTCCTCTGCCGCGGAAGACGGGTTGAAGCAAGAGATTGGTGTGGCAGCTTTCAGCTCCATCAAACTGAAGATATTTCTCTCCGTCCATCCTTTACCTCGAACCTTGAGATCTTCAGCAATTTCAGGGACGTTGCGACCACGACAGATTTCTATGATGAGGTAGGGGAAGACATGGGGTCCCGATGGCCGAAGTGCACAGTCCAAAATCCCCTCCCGAATATAGCGGACAACATTAATGTGTCTCTCGTTTAAAATGGAATGGACGAGAGCTAACCTGGGTTTATCTACTGTGCTGTTGTGTGAGGAAGGCATAATCCTCTTCTTCACGAAGTGGTCCACAGTTTTGCCTCGGGAGTGAGTTGAGCTCGTTTCACCGTCCGTGGGTGTTTTGGGTCGGTATTCCACTGGGTCCCTTCCTCTGCCAGTTCTGCCATGACATCGTCGTAATCTGCTGCCGAGAGGCTCTCTACAAACCTTTTATGTTTGTCTTCCCTTTCTCCGACGTAGATGCCGTAGAGGGTATTGATGTATTCCGGCTCAAAATGGACTTCCTTACCACGCACTGTCACGGTCGTCGTGTCTTTATTGTCGACGGCATCGTAAAATTCTCTAACCAAGGTGACATTCATCTACTCTGGTTTGGCAACAAACATATGCCATTTAAGGGCTCTGATCTTGCGAGCGATGAATGGTTCGAGCCCAAGGTTCTCCGTGCGTTTGGTGTAGATGAACCCTCTCTCTTCCCACATCTCCCTGTTCTGGAAAGAGGTGTAGTAGCGGTCATTGGAGTCGGAGGTGGCAAAACGGTTTGAGATTCTGTCGTGGCTGGTAGTGCCTGCTGCTGCGGCAGAGGTTAAGGCAGCACTTCTCCTTGTGTTCTGGTACTCATAGTTGCAAGACTGTAGAAATGAAAGAAAATGTAAATCTAGAGAGAAAGCAAGTAGAGAGAGTAAAAGTGAGGTGAAAAATGAATAGTAAAACAGGGTTTATATAGATGAAGAGGTTACTGCCCGTTGGAGCTGTAACGGCAGGCGTGAATAACGGGGCCAACTGTTACGCGGTTTCTAACGCGTCTGTCACGCATTTCTGTGTTTGCTGCGCGTTTGTTACGCGTTTGCGTGTGTGCAGTGACAGCGTGTTGACTGGCTGTATTTTCCGCGTCTATCGCGACAGCTGTAACGACAGACTCCTCCTTTGGGCTTTTTGGGCTGCTGGTGAGATGGTGGACTGGTTCAGTTCTTCTCCTCTCCTTGTTTTCCTTTATTTCCTAATATAATTAAAAAAAACATAGTCCTTAAAATAAAATAATTCTAATTCCCTAATAAATAAATAAATATATATATATAAATAATAATAATAATAATAATAATAATAATAATAATAATAATAATAATAATAATAAGTTAAATTAGGGATTCCTTGAGGGACATCTCCTAAAGTAACCACTTCCTGCATTCTTGGGCTTTAGTCCCCTGATAATGCTTCAGTCTCTGTCCGTTGACTTTACATTGGTGCCCGTCTTTTAAGGATTTGATCGTGTTTGCACCATGAGGAAAAACTTGCACTACTTGGAATGGGCCGGACCATCTATATTTCAGCTTCCCTGGGAAGAGTTTCAACCTAGAGTTGAATAACAACACAAGCTGCCCTGGGCAGAATTGTCGTGGCAGCAACTTCTTGTCATGCCACCTCTTTGTCTTGTCCTTGTAAATCCTTGCGTTGTCGTAGGCCATTGCTCGAATTTCTTCAATTTCATTCAAGTCAAGTAACCTTTTCTGTCATGCCTTGTCTAAGTCCATGTTCACTGCTTTGATGGCCCAGTACGCTCTGTGCTCTATCTCAACAGGTAGATGGCATGTTTTTCCATATATCAGCAGGTAGGGTGACATTCCCAATGGAGTCTTAAATGATGTTCTGTAGGCCCATAGTGCATCATTGAGGTGTAAGGACCAGTCCTTTCGAGTTGGTTTAACCATCTTCTCAAGAATGTTCTTTACCTTCTTGTTTGATATTTCGGCATGTCCATTTGTCTGAGGGTGATAAGCTGTTGCGATCTGATGCTTAACGCCATATTATCTTAAAGCAACAACTATTACCGTACTGTCGAAATGTCTCCCTTCATCACTGATGATCGCCTTAGGAATGCCAAATCTAGAAAAAATGTTCTTATGCAGGAATCTTTGAACTGTCTTGGCATCGTTTTTCTGTGTGGCGATCGCTTCAACCCATTTGGACACGTAATCCATTGCCAGGAGGATATATATAGTTTTCCACATGATGCTGGGAACGGTCCCATGAAATCAATCCCCCAAACGTCGAATATCTCGACTTCAAGGATGTTTTACAGCGGCATCTCATGTCTCATTGAGATGTTTCCAGTCCGTTGACACTTGTTACAGCTTTTGTAGAATGCTTGGGCATCCTTGAACAGTGAGGGCCAATAAAAACCAAACTGCAAAACCTTGGCAGCAGTTTTGTTCCCACCTAAGTGTCCCCTATATGGTGAAGCATGGAAATGATGAAGCACATATTCCTGTTCATCCTGTGGTATACACCTCCTGATAATCTGATTTGCACAATTTTTGAAAAGAAGAGGTTCGTCCCAATTATAATGCTTAACATCATTTTGGAACCTCATCCTGGCTTGATAGTTAAATTCAGGAGGGAATATTCCGCTAACTAAATAATTAACGAAATCAGCATACCAGGGGAGTTCAAGAAACTTACCTGCCGCCATGGTTGTTGCGGTAGTGCTGGTGGCAGCGAACAGCTGCTCGTCAGGGAAAGTCTTCAGTATGTGTGTCTTGTCTATTGGAAGACTCTTTCCCCTCTCTAATCTTGACAAGTGATCTGCAACATGGTTTTCTGTCCCCTTTTTATCCATGATTTCAATGTCTAATTCTTGCAGCAGAAGAATCCAACGTATCTGTCTGGGCTTTGCGTCTTTCTTAGCAAACCGATACTTTAGTGCAGAGTGGTCTGTGTGGACCTCCACCTTCATTCCAAGTAGGTAGGACCGGAACTTGTCAATCGAGAACACCACTGCTAACGGTTCCTTCTCTGTTGTGGTGTAATTCACTTTGGCATCATTGAGTGTTTTGCTAGCATAGTAAATTACGTGGAATAGCTTGTCCTTCCACTGCCCAAGTGCTGCCCCTACAGCGTAGTCACTGGCATCACACATAATTTCGAATGGCAACTTCCAGTCTGGTGGGTGTACAATTGGGGCTGTTATTAGCTTATCTTTCAGAACTCTGAATGCCTCAGTACACTCAGTATTGAAGTCGAATGGGCAATTCTGCTCTAGTAGGTGGCATAAAGGCTTGGTGATCTTCGAAAAATTTGCTATAAACCTTCATTAAAAGCCATCATGCCCTAAGAAACTCCGAATTCCCTTGACTGTGGTGGGTGGCGGTAGCTTTTCAATTAATTCAATCTTTGCTCTGTCGACTTTTATGCCGCGACAGCTTACCTTATGGCCTAGGACTATCCCTTCATCCACCATGAAGTGACATTTCTCCTAGTTTAATACCAAGTTCGCTTTCTCGCATCTTTCGAGCACTTTCTGTAGGTTGCCTAGGCAGCTTTCAAAATTGTCTCCAAAGACAAAAAAATCGTCCATAAATATCTCCAGGAAATACTCCACCATATCGGAGAATATAACCATCATACACCTCTGGAAGGTTGCTGGTGCATTGCAAAGTCCGAATGGCATTCTCCGAAAAGCGTAAGTACCGTATGGGCAGGTGAACGTCGTTTTCTCTTGATCCTCCGGTGCGATGGCTATTTGGTTATAACCTGAGTAACCATCAAGAAAACTGTAATAAGGCTTTCCCGCTAATCTATCAAGCATTTGATTAATAAAAGGTAGGGGAAATTGGTCCTTCCGGGTAGCTTTGTTAAGCTTCCGGTAGTCCATACAAACCTTCCAACCGGTCACACTCCTGGTTGCGATCAATTCGTTTTCTTCATTGGTCACCACGGTTATTCCTCCCTTCTTAGGAACGCACTGCACCGGGCTCACCCACTTACTATCCGAGATGGCGTAAATTATCCCAGCGTCTAACCATTTGGTAATTTCTTTTCGAACCACTTCTCGCATAGCATCATTCAAGCGTCTCTGGGCATCAATGGTCGGCTTATGATCATCCACTAAGAGAATTTTATGCATGCATAGTGCCGGACTGATGCCTTGGATATCAGCTATCGTCCATCCAATAGCCTTTTTGTGCTGCTGCAGAATCCCTATCAGCTGTTGTTCCTGTTCCTGCATCAACTTGGAAGAGATGATTACGGGCAACGTATCATTTAATCCAAGAAAAACATATTTGAGCTGCCTTGGCAGGGGCTTAAGGTCTAGAACATGTGGTTCTACAGTTGATGTCTTTTGGATGATATGCTCATTCGAGGTATAGTTTAAGGGCTCGAATAACTTACCTGGACGATTGCCTATCCATTTTACCTCCTCATGACCTTCAGTGTCAGATATGTCAGAATCTGAGGAGCTACTGTCGTCGTCGTTGCCGTGATAGTCTTCCAGATGGCTACTGTGGCAGTGACCAAACTTGATGTCATGGCAGCACGACCTAATGCAGGGTTGATCAAGGACTACTTCAGTGATAGCCTTGCATTCTTCTTCTGCATCAACGTGTTTTATTGCTTGGAGAACATTTAACTTGATCTCTTGATCATTCACTCTCATAGTGAGTTCTCCCTTTTCTACATCAATCAGTGATCTGCCTGTGGCTAAGAAGGGTCACCCCAGGATGATTGGTGCATTCTCATCTGCTTCACAATCTAAAACAAGAAAGTCATCAAGAAAAATAAACTTATCCACTCTTACCAGAATATCTCCAATCTTCCCTTCTGCTTGCGCGTAAGAGCGGTCTGCCAGCTGCAACATAACTGTCGTGGGTCGTGCTCGTCCAATACCTAATTTTTGAAATACATATTTTGGCATTAAATTAATACTAGCACCTAGATCACAAAGTGCCTTACCCACGAATTTATCACCGATTATGCACGGTATTATGAAGCTCCCAGGATCCTTCTTTTTCTGGGGTGGATGCTTGTGCAGAATAGTCATGCATCCTTCTGTCAGTTTAACCGTCTCAAATTTCCCAAGTCTGGATTTCTTCGACATAGCATCCTTGAGAAATTTGGCATAACTGGGCATCTCCTTGATGGCATCTAACAGAGGAATATTTATGTAGACATGCTTAAAAATATCATAGATCTTCTTAAGCTGGAACTCCTATTTCTATTTCTGTAGCCGTTGTGGAATATGAGGTGGAGGATGATAATCTTCAATGTGTCCTTCCCATGGTATTCAGATTTGAGGAGGCTTAGGTTCTTCATCCTTCTCCTCTGTCCCTTCTGCTGTCGTGACAGGTGTGGCGGCAGCAGGCTGTTTATCGTATGTCGGGGCAGTGTTAACGGAATTCGATTATAGGGTTGGTTCCTTGACTGGTTCAACTTTCTTCTTCGGCCCTGGTAATTGCTTCCCACTCCTAGTTGTGATAGCTTTGCACTGCTCATGTGTGGGATGTCTAGCGACTTCAGTATCGCTAGGGAATCCTCCATTATGCCTTTGCTTAATATGTTGGGAAACCTAACCCATCTTTGTCTCCAATGATTTCAGAGTAGCTTCATGGTTAGTCATTCGCATCTTCGTTTTATCCATGAATGACTCAGTCTTTTTGAAAAAGTGATTCATGTTTTCGATGTAAGTTCCTGTCTGTGACATAAATATGGCCAAGGTCTGCTCCAATATACTAGGTGTGGCTGCTGGAGGCTGTTGCGGCTGTTATTGCGGTTGCTGTAGCGTCAGAATTCTAGGTGCCCCCTGATTTTGAGTGTTCTGTACTTGAGGATTTAGGGCGTTGTTAGGGTTGCTCCAAGAGAACTTGGGGTCTTTCCTCCAGTTGGGATTGTAATTGTTGGAATTGTAGTTTTGCTTGTTATATTTTCCTACATACATCCCTTCCTCTAGCTGTAGCGGGCAGTCTTCTGAACTATGATTCCCACTGCAAGTTCCACATACCTCTTCTGCAGCGTAAACCGGTTGTGAATCTTTCTTCAGCAAGCTTTCTATTGCCTTTGTGAGATACGCAACTTGTGTCTTTAGGGAATTATCGTCTTCGTAATCCTTCACAGCTAGTACTCGTTTACCTCTCCTCGATGTGGGAAATTACTCTTCATTCTTCACCAAATTCTCTAACACTACCATGGCTTCATCTGGATCTTTATCCAACAGCAACCCGTTGGCTGCTGAATCGAGTCTCATGCGAGTCTGTAGGTTGGCAGCATTGTAGAATTTGATGACTTGATTCTAAACCGGGAATCCGTGCATTGGGCAATTTCTCAGAAGAGTAGTAAACCTGTCCCATGCCTCGTGTATTGGCTCGTCACCCTCCTACTGAAAAGTAGCAATATCGTTACGTGATCGCTCAGATAAATGGGAAGGATTAAAACGAGATAAAAATTCACGAGTTAAATCTGCCCAAGTTCGTATTGAACCCGGCGTTAGTTTGTTCCACCAAGTTTTTGCTCTATCCCTCAATGAATGAGGAATTAACCGAAGCCTCGGTATCTCCGAATTTACTCATTGTATTCTAAACGAACCACATATTTCTTGGAACGTTTTCAGATGTTCTCTAGCATCCTCTGTAGCAGCACCACTAAATTGGCCAGCGGAATTGATCATGCTGAACATCACAGGTTTCAGCTCAAAATTTTCAGCTTCCACGTCTGGCAGGGTGGTCTCCAGTTCCACATGATCCTTGTTCATGTAATCACGGCATGACCGGCATGCGGCCCCAGCAGCAGGAGGAGCGGTAGGCTGCTTGTTTCCTCCATTTCCGATAGGATATTCAGGATCTTCGGGAATCCTTTGGTTGTTCCTCCCGTTATGCATGGCTTCTAATTGTTCTTCAAGGTAATCGTTTCTGGCTAACAAGAGTCGGACTCGGTTCCTAAGATTGCACGAGCGTTCGATTTCAGGATCTAGTTGATACCCAGGTTCCTTACCTCGTCTCGATCTGTGCATAAGCAAACGAAAAATCTTGTGAAAAGCACAGGGTGAACAATCCAAATAAAAACAAAAAAAAATTAAAAGAATGTTCAGTAAAAGTAGGGTAAAGATATGTTGCCAGTCCCCGGCAGCGGCACCAAAAATTTGTTGCGTGTAAAAGTGTCTATCGTAATAGAGTGCAAGTGTACAGGACGCAAGTAGTAAAGTGATACACGAAGTATCGGATGTCGAATCCACAGGGACTGGAAATAGCCTTAACCTTGAATTGTTGCACAAGAAGAAAGAAGATAATTTAATTGTTTGTAAGGGAATACTAAAGAATACTGAAAACAAAGAATTAAAGGAATCAAGATAGAGAGAATAGGTCGGTATTGATTTGCTCAGTAGTGTAGGTGTTGCAATGTATAGGACTCCCTGTTCGGTCGTTGCTCCTGTCTCGGCAGCACCTGCGGCAGCAGCGGTCTGTTGTTGTCGCGGCAGCGATCAAACAAATCAGTACTTCAAGCTTGGCAAGAATCCCTGTTGTGACTCGTCCTATCCCTAGGTCCAAGTCTGTCGATGAACACGTCTTTGATGATACCTCCCGGCGTGAATCGAAGGTTGAACACCGATGTTGTTGAATTCTTCCTTAGCCACTTAACCTCGTCCTATCCCTAGGTCCGAGATAGTTCAACCATTAACTGGAGAACGTGTACTTATTCCTTTCGTATACTTAACTCTCCCGATATTAAGTAAATGTATAATCTCACAATGCTCTCCTGAAACTCTTGCAAGATGTTAATAACCAGAATAAGCAAACTTGAAGTCTATTTTATTGAACAGAAAAATCCTAAAACAATGCAATCCTTGCAACCACTTTACAGAATCAACCCTTAGCCCTAGGGGAAGTTTAGAACATGATGAGAAGGGGGAAAATGACTAGGGTTTAGGGGAAGACGACTAAAGAATAAGATGTCCTTCTCTAGGTCGAATTACATGCCTTTATATAAGCCTTGGGTTCAACTTTTCTAATATGGAAAGAATACAAGTTTAAATTAAAGTACAACTCTATTAAAAACTAAATCTTCAGAGTAGATGTCTTTAATTCGTCATTCTTCCTTGCTTTGGGTCTCTTCCTTGAACTTTGGGCTTGGCCTTCGTTCTGATCTATGGCTCAGAAAAAATATAGGAGTGACCCACGACAGACCGACTTAATTTCCTCTTTTTGTCGAGCTCCACTTCACTTTTCCCTTCACCATTGTTGTCGTCATTGGCTGCCACGGCAGCGGCCATGGCAGCGTCGTCCTTCTCGACTTCAGTCCTGTGTTCCAGCTCTACTTCTCCACTGCTCTGAGTCTGCTACAGCAGCTACCTGCAAAAGTAACCAAAATTTAGCAGCAACTGTGCCATTTTATATAATTGTGATGTATAATTGAAATATATTCTAAATGCAATGAAATATGCTTGAATGCAGCAGGAATATGGGGTAGATAAGGGTTAAAAAGTAGAACTTTTGCACACTCAACACTAAGCATAGTTTCGGGTTTGGTTGATTAAAACATCATTTCAACACCCTATCAACACCAAAATATGATTTATTACTAACCCAAAATGTTTTTTTCACCAAAAAGCTTAAACCTTTCAAAAACTCCTTTTTACCCAATTGTTGAAACTTGAGAAAATCTTCTAAACTTGAAAGAATAATTCTAAAAACAAGACTAGAATGAAGAGAGGAACAAAACCAAGTTCTTACCTCTTTGAAATCTTCAAAAATGATGAAGCTTGGTGGAAAAGTGAGTTTGGCTATGGTGTTGAAGAGTTTAACGTGAAAATTGGGGTTTTGGGGAAGAAGATGGGATAAAGACCCTTTTTGAAATATCTTATTTTATTAAATTCAAAAATCATCTCAAAACTCACTTTTTTCCCATTTACCAAAAGATCCCCTTTTTAAAATCAGCCTTTTTTTCTTAAAGCCTTCAAAATAGGTAATTTAAATTGTTCTCCCCAAATTTGCTTAACCCGAATCGGCCTACCTAAACCGGATATCTCCCGGGCCCCAAACTCGGGCGTTATAGTCCCAATCCCAAATTTTTGGAAGACTAACTTAGGCATCATGTTTATGCTTGCTCCTAGGTCACAGATTGCCCTCCCCTCATAATGATTCCATATTGTGCATGATATGCGAAAGTGTAAAGTATCCACAAGTTCTATATTTCATGCACATTCCATCTCATATTATTGATGTTTTTGAGTGCATTTTAGGCATAATTGGGACCATGTATTGAATTTTACAGTGTTTCTCTGCTTTGCGATGATTTTAGTGGTTATCTTTTATTTGGTGAAGAAAAGATGATGTTTTAGTGTAATTTTAGTTTCAGGTACTAGAGGCTGACAGAGGTAAAGAGGAGCTGAGGACGTGATGTTGAGGCAGCGAACCTAGGAGTTGTATTGATGCAGTTCCAGACAGAGACAACAGTTGCCGAGTAGCTGCCGCCGCCCACCTTGCTGCCCAAGACAACAGACTATGGAGTTGGAGAACCAGAGTTTGATCTATAGAGCAAAAAATCATGATTCTACCGATGTTGTCCACTTAATTTTCTGACATCTGTAGCAGCGGCCAGAGCCGCCGAAGGAAAATCTCGAGATTACTTGCAGAGCAAGGCAACGTGATAAAGTCCACATTCAAATCAAACAAGTCAGAGTTTAAAACCACATTTAATGTAAAAAGCTAATTTGAAGACTTCTACTTCAAGAAAGACTAGACCTAGCTAATGCCTATATATACCCATTGTAACTCTAATTCAAGAGATATAGGTTTTCCTTAGGCATATAATAGGTATTCTTGCCACCGACATGTTCTAAATTTCTCCTTGGGTTTGGGTTATGTTGTAATTAGTTGTGAGAATGGTTGTTTAGGATTTCAAGTTTGTTTTTGCAAATAAACTTACAAGGTTTACTTATTCCATGTTCTTAATAGTTTTCAATTAAGGCAAAAGATTAGTTGAATTCTATCCATTTGTTCGGTATCGAGAGAGTCGAAATCATGAAAGGAGTAAGTACGATTTCATCTATAGACGGTGAAATCAATCTGGCCTAGACATAGGTTTAGGGTTTAAGGCGACTAAAAGAGGACAAATCAACATTGATGTCTTTGTACGATTCACGCCGTGACCAGTATTATCTACAGTGGGCATCAATAGAACTCTGACTTAGACATAAGCGGAGTCACTTTCGAAGCGTTCTGCCGAGCCTTGTAGTTCTGCCGAGTTTGCCGCCGAGACATAGTTCCATTCCCCTGTCGAGACAGCGAGAGGGTCTCCGCAGTCAACCTGCCATCATCTACCGAGGCAGCAGAATCTGGTAGAAAAAACAGCTTATCCTATTCAACACAGTTTCACACTAAGCAGGAACATAACCCTGCCCTCTTTATCAATTTGATCACTTCCTCTTTAATTACTTGTGTTTTTATTTTACTTTGTCTTTCGACCATCCAATTTAATTGTGCAGTTAATTTTCTTGTGCAGGACTTACAACTTGAATCAAGCTGTCAAATCCATGTGGGAGACGATATCTTGACAGGAGTGTGCACTTGATCTCATAAATAGAGAACACCCAAACGCTCTACAAGTTTTTTGGTGCCGTTTCCGGGGATTGTTAACAGCGAAATTCTTCTTTAATTTCTGCACTTTTTTTTCTTTATATTATATTATATTTTTAATCGAAAAAAAAAATTACGGTTTCCTTTGCTAGCGTATGACCAGGGAAAACCCAAAAGGAGAAATCCATTATTACGACGATATGGAACGAAGAGGAAGAGACCTCAAGAAGGAAATCAGAGTAGCCCTAGGGAAAACTAAAGAAGAAAAAAAGCAAAGGTAAACATGGAGAACGACAACCCTTCCAACAATGCTGCAAATGGCAGGAATGGGCAGCAAGACCCGCCGCCCAGAGAACAGCAAGTGCCGCCCAGGCAGCCACAGTATGTTCGAACCACCAGGGATTATCTGGAACATGACTTTAAAGGGTTCGATCCGACAGTGACATAACCTTAGATTGAGGCAGATCACTTCGAGCTGAAGGCCGTTATGTTTAACATGATCAACACGTTATAGGAAATTTGGAGGGACTACCACAGAAGATGCACGATAGCACTTGAAAGGATTCCTGGACATCTGCAGAGAATTTAAAATACACGGAGTCCATCAAGACGTACTGAGGCTGAGACTATTTCCCTATTGATTGAGGGATAGGGAAAAATAGTGGTCAAACAACCAGCCAACAGGATCTTTCAACACATGGACAAAGCTATGTAAGGACTTTCTAGACCGTTCCAGCCCATCCAATGTCACAGACAGAATACGAAATGAAATAACAGCTTTCTGAAAAGGGGATGACAAGCCGATGTATGAAGCATGGGAGCGGTACCAACAGATTCTAAACAACTGACCGCTACATAGTTTCCCGGCTTGGATACATGAATCAATGTTCTATAACGGGGTGAACTACCCAACACAGATGATGATTGATGCCTCAGCCAACAGAATCATCCTTGACATACCACCAGAGAAGGCATTGCAGATCCTGAACCAAGCTGCCAATAACAATTACAAGTACCCAACAGCTTCCGAGGCGGCGTTAGATGACCAGCTGCTGTGAATGAAGTACAAGTCTCAGAATCTGTCAATGCCTGCCTCGATAAGCTGACAGAGCTGGTTATGAGCATAATGAAACCGACTGGCAAGTCTATGAGGCCAAGGTCGTAGAACCTTTCCATGATGAGTGTGGAGGCAACCATGATTCCTCTGAATACACCACATCTGCCAACTTTATGGGAGGATACGAGAGGAACAACAGGCCTGCCCAGAACACCTACAACCCTGGATGGAAGAACCATCCCAACTTCTTCTGGAGCAACCTAAAGACTGCTGCAAACCCACAACAGCAACAGGGAGGCTACCAAAAAAAACCTGTCCAGACAGCATGCTCAGCAGCCGCAAAACAATAGTTCACTAGAAGTAACTCTTCATAGCTTTATGTCTAGAACTAGTGATTTTATTGTTCGCACTAATAAATTTATTAAAAAACTGAGTCTTTCATGGACAGGATGGAGATGAAGATGAATAACCAGGAGGCTACTATAAAGAACTTATAGACAATATTTGGGCAGTTCACGGAGATTTTTAGCAGAAGAACATCGGGAGCAACATCCAACAGTGCAGAGGCATGAGCCAAGCCCACTTATGAGCAGTGCAAAGCCATATCAACCAGAAGTGCGAAGCAGTTGGATGAACCCAGGGTGGAAACGCTGAACAAGACAACGATCCTGAAGAAGATGATCCTCCACATATAAAGTTCCCCTGCAAAGAATGTATAGTGGACATCCGACTTCCAGTACCTTTCCCTCAAAGGCTTAAGCAACAGAAGTAAGAGCACCAGTTCAGGAGATTCCTAGATATTTTAAAGTAGGTGCACATAAACATCCCTCTAATAGAAGCCATTTAGAACATGCCCAACTATGCTATAACAGAGGAGTGCATGTCAATGCTGCACAACAAACTGCTGCCCAAGCAAATAGACCCGGGCAGCTTTGTTATCCCATGTAGGATAGGCAGCAAGCACGAAACAAAAGCCCTGTGCGACTTGGGAGCTAGCATCAACTTAATGCCTAAGACAGTATTCGATAAACTAGGAATTGGGCTAGCCAAACCTACCTCCGTCATGCTGAAACTTGTCGATCATTCTTTTGTACAACCGGAGGGAAAGACCGAAGACATCCTTGTAAAAGTGGGCAACCTTATTCTTCCAGCTGATTTCCTCATCCTAGACTGTGAGGCTGATGAAAAAGCCCCTATCATCCTTGGGCGACCATTCTTGACAACGGGCAGAACGTTAATAGATGTGGAACATTGGGAGCTGACTATGAGGGTAGACAACCAGAGCATAAAGTTAAATGTGCTACAATCCTCAGGAAAAGAAAAGGAAGGATGCTCATATGCTAAGGCTGCCAAAATCAGCATAGAGAAAGGCCAAGGCAGCAGTTGTCGTGATAGACCCAAGGGCAGGTTGAAGGACCCAGTAACACATCACCTGAAGGAACAAGAGGACCCCCAGGAGGGAAGGACAAGCCAAACTACCTCAGAAAGTGGTTATGTCTTGGAGATGCACCAAAATGCACTCCCAACATAACTAAATTTTTTACATTCTTTATTTTTATTTTATGCATTAGGATTAGAGTTTAATTTATTGCAATTTATTTTTATTAGGATTAAGATTAATTTCAACAATTTTAATTTTCATAATTTATTTTTAATATTTAATTATTTTATTTAGTATTCCAGGATTTGGAATAAAAGAGCCAGATCAAGAAGAAGGCGCAGCAAGGAGCCCGCCCACCATCCCGCCGAGACAGCTCAGGGTAACCCAGCGCAGAAAACGCGGAACGACTAGTTGCCCGCTAATGGATACAAAAATAACGGGCAGAAATCACGTAACGTGTGCGATACAATTGGACCGTTAGACATTTAATGATGCCACGACACCGCTCGACAACCTCTATTTAACCCTTCTCACTTCATTCATTTATTTTACTTCACCTTCTTGCTATCTTATTCTTGCATCCACTGCTCTCACTTTATTTTCCCTCAAGTTTCAGTAAACTTCAACTGTCTCACATGGCTTCAACATCGACACTCAAACCCACTTTCCAACGCTTCTTCTCTCGCGAAGACGGAAAGAGATACCGAACACAGTTTTCCAAACAAGCCATATGGGAGGAGTAAGGCTTTCACTATACAAGGCATACAGGAGATCTCGGCCTAGAACCAAATCTGTTCGAAACCATCCATAGCAAGGGATGGGAAATATTCGCAAGGGAGCCGGAGATAGCCAACATCACCATGGTCAGAGAGTTCTATGCTCACCATCCCCGCCCTGAGATGTCGTTCGTGTTCATCTGAGGGGAACCTATCATGCTCAACGCTGCCGTAATCAACTGTTTCTATGGCCTAGATATGAACGACAACCCTCACGAAGAGTGGAGGCAATCACTGGCGGCTACCAATTATGTGAAACTCAAGGCCAAGCTGTGCAAGCCCAACATGCCGTGGTTGGCAGGGAAGCATGGCAGATCTATCTAATGCCGTCACCTGCTGCCCAAGGCAATTCTTTGGATTACCTTCATCAAGAGGCGTCTACTGCCCACCTCCTACAACTCCACCGTTGACCGGCCGCGCCTTGCACTCATCCACAACATAATGACGAACAGGCCCATCAACGTTGGGGAGATCATTTGCAAGGAGATCCATAATTGTTTCCGTAAGACAAAGGGTAGGCTATAATTCATGTCACTCATCACCGGCCTTTGCGCCAATTTCAATGTTCCGACTGACCCTAAAGATGAGATGACGACAACTAAGGAGGGATGGACCAGAAAAGTCCGCCTAAAAATGATGCAAGCCTTGGAGATAGAGCCCGTAACGCTTAGCCAGCACTCTGCCGCGCAGCCTGGCACTCCAGCCGCCCCTGGCAGTACTAAAGCTGCCCCAGCCAGTGAAGTCCTCAAGCTGCTTCACACCCTTATCGACAGCCCCAAGCGCATCGAGCATCATTAGCTGACTTTCATGAAATACGCGGGGGAAGTCCAAGAAGCCTTTTTGGCTTATTTCCTGGAGAAGTATCCCGATGACGGCCCTAACTTGCCACCTTACCTGATAGGCTTTGCTGCCGCAGCTGCCCTATGACAAGGAACGCCATCAGCCGCCGATGCCCGCCACATCGCCTCTGACGCACTACCCGTCATACTCAGCCACCTCCGCTTCCAACATAGTGGCAGACTCCCCCGGGAGGCATCAGCAACACCATTCACCTCCATGCACGGCGGCAACAGTGGCGAACACTTCCTCATCAGAGGAGATTGAGCAGCAGCCGCTGGCACCAGCACCACCACCACCAGTAGCGGCCATCCCAATGGAAATAGACCCTTTGGAAGCACCAATAGAGGAAGGAACCAGGAAGAGAAAGTGGCACATCATAGATGCCAAGCCTGTGGACGACGAGATAGAGTCAGAAGAGAGCGAAGCACCTCTTGTCGCTCCCCCTGCTGAACCTCAACAGGAGCCTCATCCCACGTACAAAAGAGCCCACCCTCCGCGGACAGCAAAGGTCTCCCCTACCAAGTCTGCTTCCATGACATCTTTCGGTTCTCGCCTAATCATCCAAACATCCTCCTCCTCCTCAGCAGCAAAGACTCAAGCCTCCTCTCAACCCTCAGCCAATTTCTAGTTCTTTTTTCTTTCTTTCTTTCTCTTTTCTTTATTTTATTTTCTGTTTTTTATATCAATTGTGTTGAGTTGTGTGGGGCTCGATTCGTTCAACCGATTATGCTCACCAAGCGGTGGAGAGGTGGATATTTGAGTGTTAGGGTTTAGGAAGCTAAAAAGGAAATAGACACAGTGATTTTAGAGTGGTTCGGTCTTCTAACAAGCACCTACATCCACTACCTTAGCTCCCCACTAAGGATTTCACAATCAATCCACTAATTGATTCGTCCCCTTTTCTAGGCTTAGGAGGAAACCCTCACAACCAATCAAGCTTTCTACCCAAAGCCTTGATTGAAACCCTCTTTACAAGAGATAAACAAAGCAAACTTGTAATCCTCTAATAGGAGTTTGTTTGCACAATTAAGCACTCACCCAAACCTAAAACACTTGAGCAAATTTGACAATTTTGGCTCACTAGTGTTTGTCTATAGAAGAATTGACAATTTAAGTGCTAAGACAATTTCTTGATCATTTGATGATTGACAATTGAAGGATTAGCCTTCTCTTGATGCTTGGAGGTCCCTTTTATACTCCCAATTGAGTTTGTAGCCGTTTAGGACCGTTGGGGTTGAAATAGAGTCGTTTGAGCCTTTAATTTCCTCCATAAATGCAGTTCTGCAGCTCCCCGTTTCGAAACACTTGAGCCTGTTTCGAAACACCCTCAATATAGAAAGAACCGTTGCAGTCTGTCAGGGTACCCGTTTCGGAACACCCCCTTGCCGTTTCGGAACGCGTTTCGGAACGCTATAAGCCCGTTTCGAAACGACCTGCATTTAAAAGTTAGTTGGGAAAGAGCCGTTGGGGTTTATGACCGTTGTGGTCAGTGCCACGTGGGCGTATCGAAACGGCCTAGCCCGTTTCGAAACGCTGGGCAAAAATGCTGTCCATAGAGAGCCCGTTTCGAAACACGTTTCGAAACGTTTTGGCTACTGGAGGCACCTGTTTCGAAACGCCCTAAGTTGTTTCGAAACACTAGGACAGTTTTGTGAAAATTGGCCTTTGAAAACATATAAAACCCTTTTAAAACATCCCTAAACATAGTTTCAAGTTATTTGGACTTTTGGAAATTGTTTTAAATACTTTTTAAATCAGTCCTAAATATTTTTCAATTATTATATCAAAACATTAGTTCTACAATCTCCCTCTTTTTGATATAATAAAACCACTTGAAAAATTGTTTGGGATTCTCCCCCTTTAACTTTAAAAAGAGTGAATAAGAGATTAAAAATTTTAATTTCAAATAAGGCTCCCCCTTATTCATTTGAAAATTCAATTTTTCAAATCATTTCTCCCCCTTTTTGTTATATCAAAAAGATTTAAAACATTAAGTTCAAAAATAACAATAGAGGTAAAAATTTGACAAAAAAAATGAGAATTTGGTTTTAAAATGGCTCCCCCTTACTCAAAGCATCATTGAAATGTTAGTCCAACATATATGATCATCTAGTTGAATAAACTAAAAATTAAAACAAATAAAAGCAAAACAACTAGATTTTTACCAACACTTGAACCCAAAGGTAGGATGTGAAGCCTTCCTTCTTCAAGTGTTCTTCCTTGTGTGTATGGAGCTCCCCCTCAATGTTTGACTTGTTGAACATCACCATCACACCTACAATAGACAATCAAGTAACTTTTGGTATCCAAATTGCTTTGGATCCATAAACGTTAGTTGCACAAAATTTAGTCCCCTTAGGAATCCATTTTTCAATTTCATCCTTTTTAGTTGAAGTGGTTAGTCCTTTTGGGACCCAAACACTTCTAAAACATTTTCCATTCACAAATCTAGGGGAACTAGATTGTCTAACATAAAAATTTGATTTTCCAAGATTGTTTTTCTTTTCAAGCTCTTTGGAAATCAAATCTTTTTCTTCTTGAACATTTTGAAGCAATTTTTGTAAATCAAAACATTTTAATTCAAACTCTTCAAGTTTTGCTTCAAGTTCAAGTTTGGTTTTAGAAAGCAAATCATTTTGAATTGTTAACTTTGAAACCAATTTTTTGTTTTTCAAAATGTGGCTTTTAAAATCTAAAACCAAATCATCATAGGCATCTTGTAATTCATCAAAGGAATAAGAACATGAAGTAGATGAATTAGAAGTTACCCTTGAATCTTCTTCGATGGCCATAAGGCAAAGGTTGGCTTGTTCATCGTCGGTGGAGTCTTCATCACTCCAAGTAGCCAAATGTGCCTTCTTCTTATGGCTTGAAGTGCTTGCCCTCTCCTTTCTCTTAGGTTCTCGTTCAAGCTCTCTCAAGGCTTTCTTCATGAACGGGGCACACTTCTTGAAGAGATGAACTATCTCTTCTTCTTCATCCTCCTCTTCACTTGAGTAGACATGATGGCAAGTGGAGGATTTGAGAGCCATGGCACTAGCATTGATGCCAAGCCCTTTTATTTTCTTCTCTCCCATAGCTCTAATTTCTTCCCTCTTCTTCTCATCCTCTTTATTCTTCTTCATGATTTGATGAGTAAGGAGTGACCCCATGAGTTCATCAAGCTTCAAAGTCTTCAAATTTTTGGCTTCGATGATGGCGGTCCTCTTTGAGTCCCAAGACTCGGGAAGTGAGTAGATGAGCTTTCGAGCAAGCTTTTCTTCCGGGATGGCTTCTCCAAAACCTTTAAGACCGTTGGTGATGGTGGAGAACCTATCAAACATCTTCTCGATGTTCTCTTCCGGATCCATTTTGAAGTTCTCATACTCCAAGGTTAGGAGCCCAATCTTGGTCTCCTTGACTTCATTTGTCCCCTCGTATGTGACTTCAAGCTTGTCCCATACCTCCTTGGCACTCTCACAAGAAGACATCTTCTCATAGATGGATGGACCAAATGCACAAAATAGAATGTGCAAGGCTTTGCAATTTAGCTCCATCTTCTTGCGATTGTCGGCACTCCACTCCGCTTTACTTCTTTGAGGCACGAACGGACCATCTTCAACTACATCCCATAGCTTGTAATCTCTTGATTTGATGAAGAATTTCATCTTTGTCTTCCAATGGGCGTAGTGGTCTCCGTCAAAGAAAGGCGGTTTGTCGATTGATTGTGCCATTTGAGCCGATTGATGAACTAGTGATCGAGCTTGCCGGATCTTTTCAATAGGATGTTAATCCTCACCGATTGAGCCAAGCTCTGATACCAATTGTTGAGTTGTGTTGGGCTCGATTCGTTCAACCGATTATGCTCACCAAGTGGTGGAGAGGTGGATATTTGAGTGTTAGGGTTTAGGAAGCTAGAAAGGAAATAGACACAATGATTTTAGAGTTGTTCGGTCTTCTAACAAGCACCTACATCCACTACCTTAGCTCCCCACTAAGGATTTCACAATCAATCCACTAATTGATTCGTCCCCTTTTCTAGGCTTAGGAGGAAACCCTTACAACCAATCAAGCTTTCTACCCAAAGCCTTGATTGAAACCCTCTTTACAAGAGATAAACAAAGCAAACTTGTAATCCTCTAATAGAAGTTTGTTTTCACAATTAAGCACTCACCCAAACCTAAAACACTTGAGCAAATTTGACAATTTTGGCTCACTAGTGTTTGTCTATACAAGAATTGACAATTTAAGTGCTAAGACAATTTCTTGATCATTTGATGATTGACAATTGAAGGATTAGCCTTCTCTTGATGCTTGGAGGTCCCTTTTATACTCCCAATTGAGTTTGTAGCCGTTTAGGACCGTTGGGGTTGAAATAGAGTCGTTTGAGCCTTTAATTTCCTCCATAAATGCAGTTCTGCAGCTCCCCGTTTCGAAACACTTGAGCCTGTTTCGAAACACCCTCAATATAGAAAGAGCCGTTGCAGTCTGTCAGGGTACCCGTTTCGGAACACCCCCTTGCCGTTTCGGAACGCGTTTCGGAACGCTATAAGCCCGTTTCGAAACGACCTGCATTTAAAAGTTAGTTGGGAAAGAGCCGTTGGGGTTTATGACCGTTGTGGTCAGTGCCACGTGGGCATATCGAAACGGCCTAGCCCGTTTCGAAACGCTGGGCAAAAATGCTGTCCATAGAGAGCCCGTTTCGAAACACGTTTCGAAACGTTTTGGCTACTAGAGGCACCTGTTTCGAAACGCCCTAAGGTGTTTCGAAACACTAGGACAGTTTTGTGAAAATTGGCCTTTGAAAACATATAAAACCCTTTTAAAACATCCCTAAACATAGTTTCAAGTTATTTGGACTTTTGGAAATTGTTTTAAATACTTTTTAAATCAGTCCTAAATATTTTTCAATTATTATATCAAAACATTAGTTCTACAAATTGTATATTTCTGCTTTTATTATTTTCTGTTTTTATTTTGTGTATTGAGGGCAATGCCCATCTCGAGTTTGTGGGGGGGGGGTAATAGCTCTCGCACCTTTTTGTCTATGCATACTTAGTAGCATATAGGTTGCATTGTACTTGCCTTAATGTTAATTGGAACAAAAAAAAATTTGTTATATAACTTGTGCCTATGATAGTTAGCCGATTACTTCTTTTCGCACCAATAAATAAATTGAACTTAATATGGGAAAAGCATGCAAATTGACTTAGATTTTTTTTTAATTTGCCAAAATTGTCAATCACTTATGTTACTTGCTTAATTAACTAGAATATCTAATGAACACTGCCTGCTTTGTTTTTAGAATTCTTTGCAAAGTTCTAAAAATGGTTGCATGTAGCCGCCAAGGAAGAAAACAGGAACAGAAAAATGCAGCACTACCACGGTAGCAAAAAAGAACAAAAAGAAAAACAAAAAACATTGTTGTTTTCCCTAGAGGTGCTCGCAACAGGCTCTAGGAAGAATCAATTGCGAGGACAATTCGCTGCTATCAAAGTCCATGCATCTGAAAATTTTGAAGTGACGTACAAATTAGCATGAGTGAATGAAAGTCTTCACGGGATGACTCTACTCTATGGGTTCGGGGTTTTGTAGTTTGCTCCTATCTTAATTTCAGACCTATAAGAGTTGTTGTGATAAGTTGAAGCCCTCATTGCCATGATTAAATAATTGTGCTTAATTGTATTGTCTCGACAACAACCTTATATATCATAATAGCATCTTTGTTTATCTAGTTATTCTGCATATTCAGCCTGTACACAGCTCCGCACACACTGCAATGGCATTAGAAATTAATTTTGAGTTATTTTCTTGCTAAGTTCCCTTCACTGATCTAATGTAGGTGCCACGACCTTGAGGTACTAAATCAAGTTAAAAACAAATTTTGCTTTCTGGTTAATATAAGGGCAAGTATGTTTAGGTTGCATTGCTTGAGGACAAACAATAGTTCGAGTTTGGGGGTGTGTAAAGTGTCCACTAGTTCTATATTTTAGCACATTCCATCTCATATTATTGCTGTTTTTAGTGCATTTTAGGCATAATTGGGACCATACATTGAAATTTACAATGTTTCTCTACTTTTACATGATTTTAGTGATTATATTTTATTTGGTGAAGAAAAGATATGTTTTAGTGTAATTTTAGTTTCAGGTACTAGAGGCTGACAGAGGTAAAGAAGAGCTGAGGACGTGATGCTGGGTCTGCGAACCTAGGAGCTGTACTGGCGCAGTTCCAGACAGAGACAACAGCTGCCGAGTAGTTAACGCCGCCCACCTTGCCGCCCAAGACAACAGACTATGGAGTTGGAGAATAGGAGTGTGAGCTGTAGAGTAGAAAATCTTGATTCTATCGATGGTGTCCACTTAATTTTCCGATGTCTGTAGCAGCGGGCAGAGCCGCTGAAGGAAAATCTCGAGATTACTTGTTGAGCAAAGCAACGTGATAAAGTCCACATTCAACACAAAGAAGTAAGAGTTTAAAGCCACATTTAATGTAAAAAGCTACTTTGAAGACTTCTACTTCAAGAAGGACTAGACCTTGCTAATGCCTATATATACCTATTGTAACTCTAATTCAAGATATATAGGTTTTCTTGCCACCAACATGTTCTAAATTTCTCCTTGGATTTGGGTTATGTTGTAAATAGTTATGAGAACGATTGTTTGGGATTCCAAGTTTGTTTTTGCAAATAAAATTACAAGGTTTACGTATTCCATGTTTTTCATAATTTTCAATTAAGGCGAAAGATTAGTTGAATTCTATCCATTTGTTCGGTATCGAGAGAGTCGAACTCACGAAAGGAGTAAGTACGATTTCATCTATAGGCGGTGAAATCAATCTGGCCTAAACATAGGTTTAAGGTTTAAGGCGGCTAGAAGAGGACGAATCAACATTGTTTTCTTTGCACGATTCACGCTGCGACTGGTATTATCAGCAGTGGGCATCAATAGAACTCTGACTTAGACATAAGCAGAGTCACATTTGAAGCGTTCTGCCGAGCCTTGTAGTTCTGCCGAGTTTGCCGCCGAGACACAGTTCCATTCCCCTGCCGAGGCAACGAGAGGGTCTCCGCAATCTACCTGCCATCATCCGCCGAGGCATCAGAATCTGGCAGTGCAAAACAACTTATCCTATTCAACACAATTTCACACTAAGCAGCAGCATAACCTTGCCCTCTTTATCAATATGATCACTTCCACTTTAATTACTTGTGTTTTTATTCTACTTTTTATTTCGACCATCCAATTTAATTGTGCATTTACTTTTCTTGTGTAGGACTTACAACTCGAATCAAGATGTCCAATCCCTGTGGGAGACGATATCTTTTATTCTATAACTTGACAGGAGTGTGCACTTGCGCTCATAAATAGATAACACCCAAACGCTCTACAAAAAGCTTCTTAGATCCTTTAGCTTAGGTGGAGCTCGTTTATGTAGTGCGGTCATGCATTCATCTGTTACGGCCACCGTTTCAATTTCCCCAATCCTTTTCCGCTTTGACATGATGTCTTTGAGGAATTTGGCATAGTTTGGGATCTCCTTGATTGCCTCCACCAAAGGTAGATTAATGTGTACATGTTTTAGGATGTCCAAGAACTTCTTAAACCGATACTCTTACTTTTGTTGTTTCATCCTTTGTGGTGATGATGGAGTTGATATGTTGTCTCTGGGTTCTGTCATGGGTACTGCCACATGTTATGCCGACACAATATTGTTCTTGGTTGCTGTCGCGACCTCGTTGTCTTTGGACTGTCCTGTGACAGTTGACTCCTTTGGTTTCTCCTGTACTGGCTATTTTTTCTGACGCCCCTTAAGTTGGATACCACTTATGGTGGTTACAGCTTTGCATTCTTCATACGATGTCCCCTTGGCGGCTTCTGTGTCGCTGGGAAAACCTCCTGCTGGCCTAGTGTTCAGAATCTGTGCGATCTGCCCCACCTGTGTTTCCAGGGATTTCAACGTTGCATCGTTGTTCTGTAGCCTCATCTCAATCATGTCCATAAAATTTTCAGTCTTTTTTATGAACTTGTTAGTGTTAGCAATATATGCACTAGTCTGAGTCATAAAAGCATGAAGAGTAGTTTCTAGAGAACTAGACTGCATTGGTTGTTGCTACTAGGGCAACATCTGTTGAGCTTGCTGTGGCGGCATGGTCTGTCGCGACTGTTGCTGAAATCCATTGCTGGAGCATTCTGGTTTTGCGAGTTAAGTGCATTACTGGGGTTGCTCCAAGTCAAGTTGGGGTGCTTTTTCCAGGCTGGGTTGTAGTTCTTGGACATCATGTTGTTGTTACTATTAATGTTTCCAACATAGCAGGCCGACTCTGGGTTCTGCGGGCATTTAGAAGAAACATGGTTACCTTCACAGTTTTCACAAAATAAATCTATTACCTTGACCTCCTGGTGATTGTTTTGCGATTGCATGTTCATGACCAACTTTGTTAAGGTGGAAATTTGAGATGAAATTGAGTCCGAGGACCCTATTTCGTTTACTGTGGGTTGACATCGAATTCCTCCTCGTCTGGCCGTTGGGAACTGATAGTCATTCTTGGTTGTCCTTTTCAGAATATCCATTTCTTCCTCCTATTCTTTGTCTAGGAGTATGCCGTTTGCCGAGCCATTGAGAATCATCCTAGTTGCCGTGTTGACAGCGCTATAGAACATACTCACCTACGTTCACAATAGGAATCCGTGCAAGGAGAATTTGTGTAATAGCACTCTGTATCACTCCCAAACCTCGTGCATGGATTCTTCGTCAGCCTCTCGAAAAGTAGTGATTTCGTTACGCAATTTATCAGTTTAATTCATAGGATTAAAACATGCTAAGAAATCACGACATAAATCACTCAAGGATCCAATTGATCCTGCTAGAATGCTGTTTAGCTAGGTTTTTGCACTATCCCTCAGTGAATAGGGGAACAATTTTAATCTCAAAATATCCTCATGTACTCTCTGTATTTTAAAACGAATTACAAATATACATGAAGGATTTTGAGGTGTTGTCTGGCATCTTCGGTTGCTGAGCCGCCAAATTGCCCCATAGTATTGATCATGTTGGAACATCACGGGCTTCAGTTCAAAGTGGGCGGACTCGATTTTCTGGTGTAACAACTCCAGGATTTAGTCTGTTTAGATCCTCTTCAAGGTAGTTTCGGAAAGTTAGGTTTCGTACTAGTGCGACTTGAATTCGCTGATTTTCTCCATCTCCTACAGGGATATTCTGCTGCCCATCGACAACTGGCTACCCGTCGACAGGTTGATGCCCATTGGCATTCCGGTTGTTGTTGGCATTATTGTTACCAACTTCGTGTGCCATCTTTGGTCGCAACTGTTTCCTTATTTGTTGCTTGAGTCTCTAACAACTTCGATCGATTTCTTGATCAAGGTCGTGGAGTGGATACTTTGGGTTCGCCCTTGTTATACACCAATGCAAAACCAAAGTTTATTAGTGCTTCTCAATGTAGATAAAAAGTGCAAGAAAATAAAATTGAAAGTTGCTATTGCCAATCCCCGGCAACGACACCAAAAACATGATGCTCGCGTAAATGTGCCATGCAATAGTGCAAGTGTACACGTATCAAGTAATATAATGATAAGTATATCGAGTATCATCTCCAAAGGGATTAGGCTAGCCTTTTGATCCTACTTCCTCGCACTGTAAACAAATAAAGTAAAAACACAGATTACTTGTTGGGTTTGGAGTAATCTAAAAAATACTAAAACTAAAATAAGCCAGAAAAATAAAGTAAAGAGAAATCAAGATGAGATAATGGACCGAATTAGAATGCATTGTAGTGTGAAATCCTGTAATGCCCTTGTTTTGGGCCTATATGTTTTAGACATCGGAACGGACCGGTCGAGAACGGTTCGAATCGCGTAAGGTGATTTAAGGAAATCAAGGATCAGGATAGGATAAAATTGTGATGAAAATTGATAAAATCATCTAAAAATATGTTTAAGAGGTTGGTCAAGTCAATTTTACAAAATGGATTTCGGAAATGGGACATTTTGAGTAGTGACCAAATTGTAATGTTTCAAAACTGGGAAAATGTGATTTTTAATGTGGAAGCCAAAATCTTAGAATCTTTAAGGGCTTTAAGTCAGTTTTTCCTTTTCTCAATATGACATGTGTTTTAAAAGGCTTTTAATTAAATGGATTTAATTAAATTTATATTAATTAATTAATATAGTTAGTTAAAGTGAGATTTCTAATTACGTAACTACCAACTATTTCTTATTTTTAGCCAAACACTAATTCTCTCATCTTTTCTCATAATTCATTCTTCCAAAAACTCTCTCAACATTTTCTAAACCATTTTCAAGAGATCTTTTCTAATTCTTCGAGATTTTGCTAAGGAAAACTTGTCATTCATTGAGAGAAGCAAGGATTAGAGGTAAATCCCGTTCTCAACCTCTAATCTAAGTTCTCTATTGAGATTCCAAAGATTTTTGGCTTCTAAATAATATTTTTGGTTGAGTTTTCATTATAGTTTTGATTGGAGATCAAAATATTGTAAAAACATGGTTGAAATCTTGATTTTCGGACTTGTTAAGTCATGCTCTGTTTTGTGTTGATTTTAATTGAGTTTAAAGTTTATTAATATGTTAAAATGATGTGTTGATAACATAGACCCCAAAATTCTTGAGATCCTTGAGTTTCTTAGTTGTTTTAAGTGGGTTTTTGAGGTTAAATGGTGGAATCGTTCTTGCTAGAGGTATAAGGTTGGGTTAGGTTGTTTGTTAAATGTGTTTTGATGTTTATAATGATTTGGATGTAATGTATGTTGGCTGTGTTTGGTTTAGGAATCAATCAATTGAGTTTTCGGTTGATTTGGATGAGTATTTTGGTATAGTTTGGGTGAGCGACGAGTTTGTGAATTGTTGCTGGTGTTAGAATGCATTTTAATGCATTTAGATATCTATTTTGATGTTGTGAAAACAGGGGATTTGATCCGGAAGCAAACGAGGTGATGTTGGAGGCTCCGCAGGGGTAATTCCGAGTCGGTGAGCAAGGCTTCACGTATCGGTGAGTGGAAATGCAATTTCCTGCTTTGTAACGCTTTGAGTGTGGTCTTGGGAGCTTAGTGTAAGCTTGATACACTTAACTAAGCTCAAGAGTAAGTGGTTCGGAAATCCCTCTCTTTGAAATGTGCTATGTTTCATGAAATTGCACTTGAGTTGAGTGTGGATTTGTTTACTGTTTTTAAGCGTGTTTAAGCATGGTTTAATACTGGATTTTAATGCAATTATGTTAAGGATGCACTAGGTAAGTGATCCTTGGTTTGCATTTGTTGAATGCATATGATATTAAGCATGTGATGCTTGTGGAAATGGTTTTGTGGTTGTGCTTGTAAAACAGTGGATTAATGTGGTTAAATGATTATATTGGCAAGTGATGAAAATGGTTTTTGGTTACTTTTATCAGATATAGTTAGCCGGCTATAGGATTGGGTGCACCGCGAATAAAGTCGCCTTGGATGTCGAGGGGTTGTGATTGTGACGTAATCTCCATCCAAGTACCCTAACGATTGAGGTTAAGATCATAACGGTGAATGGTTAGTCCCGTGTGTGAGTCTTGTGTATGTGTCCCATACTCTCGTTAGTGGAATTATACAACTACCGATGAGTGATGTTGTGGGCTTGTGATTGTGCCATTAATCTCCATCACGGGTGTTGAGGGGTTGTGATTGTGCCATTGATCTCCACCTTGTGTAGTCCGATAGTTTGTATGAAGAGTGTGGGACAACGCTTGTAATTTGCGTATCTGATTGTGTCTTGTGTTGAAATGGTTTATGGACTATCACTTGTGAGCCAATATAATGTAAATGAATGATGTGAAACATGAGATTCTTGTAAATGATGCAAGAATGCATGAGATGCTTGGTAAAGCATGAGCAATGGTTTAATTGCTGTTTTTAAGTGATGCATATGAGCATATGTTTAATAAATGCATTGTTGTCTTGTGAAGACATGATCTATGAGAAAGCATGTGATAAAAGTGGTGGTTTTGTAAGTTATGTTAAGTGCATTGATGAATGTTGTTTAGCGATCCTCACTAAGCTATATGCTTACACTCAATTGTTTCATCAATGCAGAGAATTGAACATTTCAAGGCAGCCCAAAAGCAAGAGGAATCCAAGGCTTTGTTAAAGAGATGTATGTGGTTCACCCTTAGTGTAATAAGTGGCAATGGGTGGGATTTCTATTTCCCCGAATTTGTGGTTGATGTTTGCTGTTTCAAGCATGTTTAGTGGATAGTTGTGGACATGTATTTGGCCTTTATATGGTTCTATGGTTTGTTTGTGATGTTTTACCATTTCCATAGTTTGGTATCTTAAGCATGCTTGGATAGTTCAATAGTCATCATGGTTTGTTGTGATTGATGAAAGTGTTGTACTGTTTGGTAGTAGTGTCTATAAGTCTTGTAACCCCCGTAGCCCGGCCTAGACGGTTGTCCCGAACTACGAAGATTACACGGGGAAAACCAAAGTCAACCCGAAAGTCAACCTTGATTAACGACCCTTTTTTTTTCTTTTTAATCTTATCTAGATGCACATTAGTCCTATATGTGATCACACAAGCAACATACTCAAAGATCGCAGCCATCAGAGATCATTCAGGGACCCAATTGCACAAAACACAACTTTAGGGACCAAATTGTAAATTTTGAAAACCTTGAGGCCTTAACCAGATTTTAAGTTACCAACTTAAAATTAATCATGTTTCATGCATCTCGGCCAAATTTTAGCTCAAACGGACATCTCAAACTCATACAATTGCACAAACAAGATTCAGGACCAAAATGCAAACATTCTGAAACACATAACTGCCACTGTCAGCCCCCAACGGTCAACCGTTCCGAAACGGGAGACAGCCCGTTCCGAAACGCGGGGCCGTTCCGAAACAGGCATAGCCCGTTTCGAAACGGGGGTCAGGCAGAGGCCTTTCCGTTTCGGAACGGTCTCACCCGTTTCGGACGCCTGGGTTCATGCAGGGCACCCGTTCCGAAACGGTGTCTCCTGTTCCGAAACGCCTAGCCCAGAAAGCTGCATTTTGCTCACTCAAACACACAATTGACCATCCAAACATGCTCCAAAAGCCACCAAACTTTACCAGCATGCAATTCAGCATAAATGAGACATGCTTGCATCAACAATTCATCAGAAACACATCACATGCAAAAAGCCCCAAATCTATAGGCATGCTTCCTACACAAGCAACCATTTAGGCACAAACCTTCCAAAACAAACTCAATTAAGCCAAACCATGTTCCAACAACTTTAACAACATTAAAACAATCTTGAACAACATAAACGATCACAAACACAATAACCCCAAGAGATTCTACCCCCATTGCCTTTATTAACTATAGCTATTCACCGAGACATACATCTCACTTGGAGTCCACCTTGAATCCCTTGCTCCTTGCTGTCCAAACTTCAAAGATCTGCATTGATGGACAAAGAGAGCGTAAGCACATAATGCTTAGTGAGGAATGCTCAAAACCAAAACACCATCAATGCAGCGGGTCATAAAACACTTGTAAAACGAACCCGATTTGTTTACCAAAACCATGTTTGAAATCCTTTTCAATCACAAGCATCATCCATGCATAAATACCATATGCAAAGCTAAAACAAAACCATGGAAACACTTCCGTTTCACAACAAACCTTTCATAAACTTGAAAGCCATTTCAAACAAGAAACCTTTAAAACCATTTCACAAGCCAACCAACACTTGCACTACACCAAGGCAACATATATACCATACAAACATAATCACATGCCTTTCAAAACAAGTCCTACAAGACTTCAATGCATTAAAGTTATTCATGCTCACATACATCATTTACCAAATGATAATCAACACTTGTTCAACCTAACAAGTAAACATGCATTCACATGCATCATACACCTTTCATGCAACAATGCATCTTTCCAAGCAACTCATGCTTCACATGCAACCATGCATCATTTCAAGCATCTCATGCTTTACATGCAACCATGCACCATTTCAAGCATCTCATGCTTCACATGCAACCATGCATCATTTCAAGCATCTCATGCTTCTTTATATTTAAGAACATCATATTGGCCTTCAAGTAATCAATCACATCCACTTTCCAACTCAACACCCGATCGGATACGCGGATTCCGAGCGTTGTCCCTACGCTCCCTACACCCTACCCAATCCAAGGTCCTCGAATGGGCAACACCTCCATTATGACCTTACAAGCCTAAAGTTCCCATGCATGGACTTTTAAACACCATACAACCTTAGCTTTTCCCGAGGTTCCCATGTATGGACAACCATACAACCTCAACATGCACAAGGTTCTCCCGTATGGACTTTTATCCACCATACAACCTTTGCATAACCGATTGGTAGTTGTAGAAATCACTAACGAGATCCGGGACACCCTATACAAGATCCACACATGGACTTAACACCGCCATTGTGATCTCAACAAGCACAAGGTCCTCACATATGGACTTTTAAACACCATATAACCTTTGCTTAACCAAGGTCCTCGAATGGGCAACACCTCCATTATGACCTCAAATAACCAAGGTCCTCGAGTGGGCAACACCTCCACTATGACCTCATCTCGTTAGGATACTTGAAGGGAGCTTATCCGGTCCACTCTTGACCACTCCACCTCCAAGGCGACTTTATTCACGGTGCACCCAATCCTATAGTCGGCTAACTATATCCGATCAAAGAACCAAGAACCACTTACATCACTTGCCAATATAACCATCTTGCCACATTAACCCAATGTTTCACATGCATAAACAATATGCAAAACCATTTCATAATAATCCAATGATTCACATGCATAACCAATATGCAAAACCATCACTTATCATCATCAACTCACTGTTTTAAAGCATTAAACAAAGCCATTGAACATCATACAACATCATGCATCGAAACCACATTTTCAATGTATAAAACCAAGGATCTCCTACCTAGAGCATCCTTCACATATGGCTTCCAAAACCAACATTAAACCATGCTTAAACATGCTCTCAAAACAGAAATAAACCATGCAAAACTCATGCATTCTAATCATCAACCACACTTGCTTAAAAGCCAATTCATATCACAAATCAAGTAAGAAATCCATTTACTTACTCTCGAGCTTAGCAAAGTTGTTTAGACTTAAACTAAGCTCCCAAAACCTTCAAACCTTTGTTTAAAAGCCGAAAACCCAACTTCACTCACCGATAACCAAACAAGACTAGCCAACAAGCCTTCCAAGCTTCCGAAACCTTCCGCAAACACCTTCAAAGCTCAAGGATCAAACTCCCCTGTTTCAAACACACAAAAACAGCACATTAATGCATCATTATGCATTAAGAACAGCAGCCACACAACCAAACTCGCTGCTCAACACAAAACCAACAATTCGGCTACCAAACCCAACCGAAATCACCTCCAAACACTACCAAAACTTAACCCAGCCAAGATCCATCACTTCTAACCATTTTTATACATCATTTAACATCCAAAATGAATACAAACACATCCTTATACCTCCAGGTATAACAGATCACCAAAAACACTCCAAAAACAACCAAAAACTCAAGCGAAACTTTAGGAAATCCAACCTATCCGGGATTGCATTGATCAAAACTCATTTCCTTATCAATTTAGAGATCATTTAACATCAAAAACATCTCTTAAATCACAGATTACTCAGATCTAACGAAAATCATCAAAAATCATCAAAATCTTGCATAATAAGCCAAGATTCACTTCAACACTTTAAAACCTTTAATTAAACATCAATTAAGAGTTGAGAACTTGGGAATTTCAGTAAAGAACTGATAGTTTAGAGGAGAAGGGCGTTCTTACCTCCAAACTTGTGATTCTCCACTTTTTGGAATGAAAAACCTTGATGAAACTTGTAGCAAACGAAGAGGTTTTGAAGATACAATGATTTGCTGTCAAATGAGAGTTGAAAGGAGGAATTTAGGTGAAGAAATCAGATCAAATTCTCTGGAAAAGCAATGTTTGGTTTGAGAGAAAATGAGAGAAGAAAAATGGAAGTTAGTTGAGAAAATAGTCAAAATAACTTCCCTCCAATTTTAATAATCTTTAAAATCAGATTTTAGACTTAAAATATCTTAGAAAAATCTGGAGAAATCATCTTTGGATTAATAGCTCCTTAAAGATTCAAAGTTTCAACTCTTTATAAAACAACCACCAAACTTGCGAAAATTACATTTTGGTCACTAGCCAAAATGTCAACCTTCCAAAACCCATTTTCCAAAATTGATTTCACAGTTCATCTAATTATATTAAAAGATGATTTTAGAACATTTTTCCATATTTTTAATGCAACCCGAACTAGGCTTTCCTAATTTAACCTCTTTAGATTCGAACAGGACTTTGACCAAACCGGTCAACGCCCAAAACTTCCAAGCCCAAAACCGGGGTGTTACAACTCTCCCCTCCTTAGGAAATTTCGTCCTCGAAATTTAACCGGCGAAAGAAAAAAAACCACAACCTTCCCAAACCAACACACAAGGCAACACAAAAGCCTCGACCAACACTGAACACCTTCCATACAAAACCTCCACCAAACCTAGCACCACCACATACTGTTTACAGAATCCAGAAAACACAAAGATAACCACAACTTAACCTTTCCCATAACCAGACTGTACACAGTCCCAACACCATCCTGAAGAACTTCAGCTCTTACAGCAGACATCACCACAATACACCATACCCAAAACCTGTTTACACAAAGACAACAGCCAACCCAAACCAGCCACGAAGCAGCCTTCTCTGCTTCTAAAACCCTCGCCAACTCCCAAACCTCTTCCAAGAATCTTCCCAACAAGCAAAAATCCTTAAGCATCAACTGCTTACTCAAACCTCTCAACGAAAACTGATAAACCCTCACAACTGTTGCTAACATTACCATAACAGCTCATCAGGAAAACTCACCCAGATTCCAAAAATTACATCACAATTCCAACTTGACTCCGTCAGCCATTCCACACACCACCAACCAATTCTCACAAGAACCCAAACAACCAACAAAAACGTCAATCTTTCATTGACCTTCCACTTCAACTTCAACCATAACACTTACCATACTAAAACATCGCCCAGCTTAAACATACAAACCATCTTCTTAACTCCCCAAAGGTTACTAAGAACCAGCACTTACAAACACAACTCTTCCACAACAACTTAAAAGCCAAGCTACTCCAGCACTTGGGAACACAACCACTAAGCTGCAACATCATTTAGAACCAAGGAACTACCCCTTCCACTTAGCTATTCAAACCACTAAACTGATTCTAAACTCAACCGTACCGTCCAACACCAAACCACTAAACTCCTTGAGCATCGAACACTATCCTTCTACCAGCAGCTACACCACTTTCACTTTCACTAGCAACTAGCTTGATATACCCCACTACTAACTCTCACCCAGCACCAAAACAACCTCTAAAAACCCATCATCCAACCTAATCCAACACACTAACAGATTCGATTAGTTATTAGCGAGTGTGAACCTCGTATGCATGATCACCAACATGCCCTATCAATGCCTGATGTACATGTATGCAAAACCTCTAATGTCATGCCACATGTATGCATGGACCAACATATATAATATAGTATATAACAATGATTTTAACTGTGCATGAATGCCAATTCACACCCTCCAATAACATCCTCAAATCCGTCTAAGAACAACCTCCCACCTCACTTCTAACTCATCTAACTCCACCATACCAACAACCATTAACCACAAGATACTTACCAAGCCTTCTTCACACCCAAGACATTTCCAAACTACAACTATTACCCCAATATACTATCAACAAGACTAGACTTACCACGCAAGGAAAACCAACAGAAACCAAACTAAGCAACTAGAGCAAAGATTACTAAACAAAATTACCTGAAAGCACAACACCACCCTGAGGCTTCATCAGACGAGCTCTCTTCCTTGCGGAACCACCATCCTCCCGCCACACCTTTGCAGCACCAGCTAACACACTAGGGTCACCACCAACTCCTTGCGGTAAAGAACCTTGGCTATTCCGAGCCAACATCAAACAATCACGCCTCTTGTGTCCAGCAGACCCACATTTCCAGCAATTCTCTTTTCCCACACTCTTCACAACTTTCTGCTCTTTCTGCCACCTCTGAACCTTGCCTCGGCCGTGCCCACGACCTTTCTGAGACCCTTTGGCTAACACCAAAGCTAACCTCGCTCCATGAGGACAATCACGCTTAACATGTACTTTGGAACCACAATTCCAACAAACACCTGCGCCCCAACAATTTCCAACATGTTGCCTTTCACAACGGTCACACACAGATGACTGAGCTTCCACTCCTTGCTCAAGCAATACTTGCTCAACAACAGCACTACCCGCGCCTTGCTTAACCCTTAGGAACTTCCTTCCCAGATACCTTTCATAAAAAGCAGATACAAAGAAATCCCAATCAATATCATGGATATGTGACGCAACTGCCACAGATGTCCACCAGGCACACGCATCTCCCAACATCAAAGAAACAACGCTCCCCAGCTTACAGGCATAATCACAGCCTTCCCGATCCAAAATCCGAACCACACTGGCCAACCAGGCCTCAAACATCTCCGGGGAAGTACCATGATACTCCACAGCACCCAAATCAAGCAAACACTGCTTTGGCAAACCCTCACATCCCACAGCCAGCACATCTACTGACTTTACCTCAACCATAGCCTGAGATGTTCCCAACACCTCCTGCTCAACAGGTGATAAACTCTTCACCACAGAACCAGCTTCTTTCCCTTGCCTCACCACCTCAACACTAGGCACAGAAGACTGAGACAAAACTCCACTACCAAAGGGTGAATTCCTTGCCTTAACAACCTGCCCCAAGGCAGCAACCATCTCCCTCAACCGCCAATCCTCCATTGACTTTGCCATACCACTAACAACAACAACATACAATCACAACAAACAAACAAACCAGTTAGACCAGCATTAGCAAGGACTCAAATTCCAACTCCAAAGTAACACAATAGCTATATTAATAAGGCAATGGGTATCCCGAATCCTCCCCTTTACAAGGCATAACAGTCAACACAACATGGATATCACAACATCAAGCATATCAAACAACACACCTTGATCATGCTTACATCAAACAGCATCCACTTGCCACAACATACTAGCAACATAACATGCAACTTACACTTCCATCAAGCATAACACAAGCATAAGACCAGCTCACAACATCAGCACATATCCACATTAGCTCAACCAAGATTCATAACCATAAAACATGCTTGAAAACATCATCAACATGTTCAGAAACATCAGCATCATGCCCAGAAACACGTGTTTCAACCAACATTCAACCACACATCAGGGTAAACAACAAGCACACATCACAACAACTTACCGTTTTCCCCAAGCATTCGCAACACAGCTCTGATACCACCAAATGTAACCCCCGTAGCCCGGCCTAGACGGTTGTCCCGAACTACGAAGATTACACGGGGAAAACCAAAGTCAACCCGAAAGTCAACCTTGATTAACGACCCTTTTTTTTTCTTTTTAATCTTATCTAGATGCACATTAGTCCTATATGTGATCACACAAGCAACATACTCAAAGATCGCAGCCATCAGAGATCATTCAGGGACCCAATTGCACAAAACACAACTTTAGGGACCAAATTGTAAATTTTGAAAACCTTGAGGCCTTAACCAGATTTTAAGTTACCAACTTAAAATTAATCATGTTTCATGCATCTCGGCCAAATTTTAGCTCAAACGGACATCTCAAACTCATACAATTGCACAAACAAGATTCAGGACCAAAATGCAAACATTCTGAAACACATAACTGCCACTGTCAGCCCCCAACGGTCAACCGTTCCGAAACGGGAGACAGCCCGTTCCGAAACGCGGGGCCGTTCCGAAACAGGCATAGCCCGTTTCGAAACGGGGGTCAGGCAGAGGCCTTTCCGTTTCGGAACGGTCTCACCCGTTTCGGACGCCTGGGTTCATGCAGGGCACCCGTTCCGAAACGGTGTCTCCTGTTCCGAAACGCCTAGCCCAGAAAGCTGCATTTTGCTCACTCAAACACACAATTGACCATCCAAACATGCTCCAAAAGCCACCAAACTTTACCAGCATGCAATTCAGCATAAATGAGACATGCTTGCATCAACAATTCATCAGAAACACATCACATGCAAAAAGCCCCAAATCTATAGGCATGCTTCCTACACAAGCAACCATTTAGGCACAAACCTTCCAAAACAAACTCAATTAAGCCAAACCATGTTCCAACAACTTTAACAACATTAAAACAATCTTGAACAACATAAACGATCACAAACACAATAACCCCAAGAGATTCTACCCCCATTGCCTTTATTAACTATAGCTATTCACCGAGACATACATCTCACTTGGAGTCCACCTTGAATCCCTTGCTCCTTGCTGTCCAAACTTCAAAGATCTGCATTGATGGACAAAGAGAGCGTAAGCACATAATGCTTAGTGAGGAATGCTCAAAACCAAAACACCATCAATGCAGCGGGTCATAAAACACTTGTAAAACGAACCCGATTTGTTTACCAAAACCATGTTTGAAATCCTTTTCAATCACAAGCATCATCCATGCATAAATACCATATGCAAAGCTAAAACAAAACCATGGAAACACTTCCGTTTCACAACAAACCTTTCATAAACTTGAAAGCCATTTCAAACAAGAAACCTTTAAAACCATTTCACAAGCCAACCAACACTTGCACTACACCAAGGCAACATATATACCATACAAACATAATCACATGCCTTTCAAAACAAGTCCTACAAGACTTCAATGCATTAAAGTTATTCATGCTCACATACATCATTTACCAAATGATAATCAACACTTGTTCAACCTAACAAGTAAACATGCATTCACATGCATCATACACCTTTCATGCAACAATGCATCTTTCCAAGCAACTCATGCTTCACATGCAACCATGCATCATTTCAAGCATCTCATGCTTTACATGCAACCATGCACCATTTCAAGCATCTCATGCTTCACATGCAACCATGCATCATTTCAAGCATCTCATGCTTCTTTATATTTAAGAACATCATATTGGCCTTCAAGTAATCAATCACATCCACTTTCCAACTCAACACCCGATCGGATACGCGGATTCCGAGCGTTGTCCCTACGCTCCCTACACCCTACCCAATCCAAGGTCCTCGAATGGGCAACACCTCCATTATGACCTTACAAGCCTAAAGTTCCCATGCATGGACTTTTAAACACCATACAACCTTAGCTTTTCCCGAGGTTCCCATGTATGGACAACCATACAACCTCAACATGCACAAGGTTCTCCCGTATGGACTTTTATCCACCATACAACCTTTGCATAACCGATTGGTAGTTGTAGAAATCACTAACGAGATCCGGGACACCCTATACAAGATCCACACATGGACTTAACACCGCCATTGTGATCTCAACAAGCACAAGGTCCTCACATATGGACTTTTAAACACCATATAACCTTTGCTTAACCAAGGTCCTCGAATGGGCAACACCTCCATTATGACCTCAAATAACCAAGGTCCTCGAGTGGGCAACACCTCCACTATGACCTCATCTCGTTAGGATACTTGAAGGGATCTTATCCGGTCCACTCTTGACCACTCCACCTCCAAGGCGACTTTATTCACGGTGCACCCAATCCTATAGCCGGCTAACTATATCCGATCAAAGAACCAAGAACCACTTACATCACTTGCCAATATAACCATCTTGCCACATTAACCCAATGTTTCACATGCATAAACAATATGCAAAACCATTTCATAATAATCCAATGATTCACATGCATAACCAATATGCAAAACCATCACTTATCATCATCAACTCACTGTTTTAAAGCATTAAACAAAGCCATTGAACATCATACAACATCATGCATCAAAACCACATTTTCAATGTATAAAACCAAGGATCTCCTACCTAGAGCATCCTTCACATATGGCTTCCAAAACCAACATTAAACCATGCTTAAACATGCTCTCAAAACAGAAATAAACCATGCAAAACTCATGCATTCTAATCATCAACCACACTTGCTTAAAAGCCAATTCATATCACAAATCAAGTAAGAAATCCATTTACTTACTCTCGAGCTTAGCAAAGTTGTTTAGACTTAAACTAAGCTCCCAAAACCTTCAAACCTTTGTTTAAAAGCCGAAAACCCAACTTCACTCACCGATAACCAAACAAGACTAGCCAACAAGCCTTCCAAGCTTCCGAAACCTTCCGCAAACACCTTCAAAGCTCAAGGATCAAACTCCCCTGTTTCAAACACACAAAAACAGCACATTAATGCATCATTATGCATTAAGAACAGCAGCCACACAACCAAACTCGCTGCTCAACACAAAACCAACAATTCGGCTACCAAACCCAACCGAAATCACCTCCAAACACTACCAAAACTTAACCCAGCCAAGATCCATCACTTCTAACCATTTTTATACATCATTTAACATCCAAAATGAATACAAACACATCCTTATACCTCCAGGTATAACAGATCACCAAAAACACTCCAAAAACAACCAAAAACTCAAGCGAAACTTTAGGAAATCCAACCTATCCGGGATTGCATTGATCAAAACTCATTTCCTTATCAATTTAGAGATCATTTAACATCAAAAACATCTCTTAAATCACAGATTACTCAGATCTAACGAAAATCATCAAAAATCATCAAAATCTTGCATAATAAGCCAAGATTCACTTCAACACTTTAAAACCTTTAATTAAACATCAATTAAGAGTTGAGAACTTGGGAATTTCAGTAAAGAACTGATAGTTTAGAGGAGAAGGGCGTTCTTACCTCCAAACTTGTGATTCTCCACTTTTTGGAATGAAAAACCTTGATGAAACTTGTAGCAAACGAAGAGGTTTTGAAGATACAATGATTTGCTGTCAAATGAGAGTTGAAAGGAGGAATTTAGGTGAAGAAATCAGATCAAATTCTCTGGAAAAGCAATGTTTGGTTTGAGAGAAAATGAGAGAAGAAAAATGGAAGTTAGTTGAGAAAATAGTCAAAATAACTTCCCTCCAATTTTAATAATCTTTAAAATCAGATTTTAGACTTAAAATATCTTAGAAAAATCTGGAGAAATCATCTTTGGATTAATAGCTCCTTAAAGATTCAAAGTTTCAACTCTTTATAAAACAACCACCAAACTTGCGAAAATTACATTTTGGTCACTAGCCAAAATGTCAACCTTCCAAAACCCATTTTCCAAAATTGATTTCACAGTTCATCTAATTATATTAAAAGATGATTTTAGAACATTTTTCCATATTTTTAATGCAACCCGAACTAGGCTTTCCTAATTTAACCTCTTTAGATTCGAACAGGACTTTGACCAAACCGGTCAACGCCCAAAACTTCCAAGCCCAAAACCGGGGTGTTACAAGTCTATTAGATGGAGTATATCATGTATGCATGATTTGAGCTTGTTTGAATGTGATTTAGTATGTTTGAATGATTTTAAAATGACCTAATCTGGTACGCGTATCGATACACGGGAAAGTGTATCGATACGCTAAGGCAAAATGAGTCATTTATGTACAGGGGTATCGAAACGGATTGCCCGTGTATTGATACGCCTAGGCCAAGTTTGAAGGCCGTACCGATACGTAGGGAATCGTTTCGATACGCTCAACCCTTATTTAGCTATTGTCTTCCCGTGTATCGATACGGTCCCAAGCGTATCGATACGGGTAGTTAAATTTCAATTAAAGGTATCTTTTAAGGTTTGGAAATGTTGCATTTTGAATGAGTTTGGATGATCCGTTTGAGCTGAATTTTGGCATGTTGGCATGTTACATGACTAATTGATGATTGGTAACATTAAATTCCTAAAAGTCCCTGTATTTTATGGAATTTACAGTTTAGTCCCTAAAAGACAAATGTATGTAATTGAGCTCCTAATTGAACTTCGATCGATGTGCCATTTTCACCTAATCGCTTTGCTGAACTTATAGGGTAATAATGAGCATTTAGAGAAGATAAAAGGAAAAAAAGGGTTGTTAATCGAGGTTGCCTTTAACGAGTTGACTTCGGTTTTCCCCGTGTAATCTTCTTAGTTCGGGTTGGGCGTCTAGGCCGGGCTAAGGGGGTTACAAATCCTATTGACTTGTCTCTGTCTTGAATGCAACAACACCAAAACTGTCGTGGCAGTAACCTGAGTCCCTGTCACAGCCGCAATGGTTGAGTCTCTGCTGCGGTAATCCCTTGCTCTTGGGCAAAAGTTGTTAAGGTTCGATAAAGCGTCCTTGGATGGTTCCTCCTTATCTTTAAGCTCGGAACACTAGTTGATGGCTAAACTTTGATGATACCTCCCAACGTCAAGCAAAGACAAACACCAACTATTCTAACACTTCTTTTAGCCGCTGAAACTTTTAACCTATCCCTAGGCCGAGTTAGTTAACACCACGTGGGATGAAAACCGTGCTTATACGTTTCGTGAGTTCATCTCTCCCGATATTGAACAAATAGATAACCTTACAATACTCTCTCCTGATAAGTATGCAAGAATGATAAAATCCAAGAATAAGCAAACCTTAACTTTACTGCATTAAGAACTTAAACAAATACAATAATCTTCACACAACTACTAAACAAACTAATCCTAACCCTAAAGGAAATTAGAACATAATAAAAACTAGATCATAAGCTAAGCTCTCTTCGTCTCTCTTTTCCAATTGTCTTGATGATTGCGGCATGCGTCCTTTATATAGGGGAAGGTGTATGCAAAAATCCTTCTTGGAGAAGAAGTTAAGTTGGACTTGGGCTTAACTTTATTAAAGAGGTGAATCTCTTTAATTTAATAGATTATTCACTTTTGGCCAAAAGTCTAACTTTATCCTTCATTCCATGTTTTCGTCCTCTTCTTGAGCTCCAATTTCCACGCAAAGTGTGTAGAAAAATCCTTCATTTAAAGCTCTACAAATCGACTACCACTTTCCCTATTTTTCCCTATGACAGGTTGAGTAGTACACTGTCGTGACATGGCATTCTATTGCCTCGTCATTGGTTTGGAACTGGATTTGCTCCGCAAGGCTTCATTTTTCATAAATCAGATTCCCTTAGTAGAAGCTTTCAGTTGTGGCTTGACTCGATCAGGGTCTGTTACTAGCTGGTTCTTCTTCATCCTTCATTTTTCTTCGTTGCCGTCACGGCATCTCCTGCTCTGGCAGTGTGCAAATCTGCAAAAGTGCCAAACATGCATCAAATAATACCTTTTTCTTAAAATAAACAACATATAAGATCGAAGGCATAAATGATGAAATCAATGCATGAAGGGCCATAATGTAGTTCAAATGGGTGTAGGTTGAGTTTCAGGCGATCACTGGAGCGTTTCAGGCTGCTGTTGCCGGAGCGCATGTACAGGCCCCTGTAGCTGGGCAGGTGGGTTTACCGTTGGAAAGGTTGAGGAGCTTAGGAGCTGTAGAGTTCTTTGGTATGTCTTCTGAGGCGTCCGAGGCCTGGTTAGCGAGTATCATTCGTATCATGGATAAGATCGGCTGTAATGATGTGCGCAAGCTGGGATGCGCAGTATCTTTGTTGCAAGGCAATGCCTATAGCTGGTGGACGACAACCACGGCTGGTATGGAACCTAATGAGGTAGATTGGGTGTTTTTCAGAGGCGCCTTCAGGAGGAAGTATCTAGGGGTGAGATACTTGGATGAGAAGAAACGTGAGTTTATGTCGCTTGTTCAGGGCAACCTATCTATGGCTGAGTGCGAGGTCCAGTTCGTACGCTTGAGCCAGTATGCTCCTGAGTTGGTACCTAGTTAGAGGAACCAAGGTGATCGCTTCCGGTACGGGTTGGTACAGGTAGTTAAGACGTATATGCTGGGTGCAGACTACACTGATTTTGATGTGCTTGTTTGTCGAGCGAAGGACATTGAGCAGAACTTGGGATTGTCATCTCAAGGTGTTGGTTCCAGCTCTGGTAAGAGAGCTGTTGAATACAGTTTTGGAGGTGGATGGAGTAAAAGAGGGCGTGATAGGAGATATCAGCTTGAGGGAAGGCGTGGTACTCCGGGTCGAGGTGGTCAGGCTCAGGGAGGTCGTGTGAGATCTAAGCAGCATACATGTTGGACATGTGGTTCGAGGGACCATTTGAGTCGAGATTGTCCTCGAGCGGCTAGAGAGGTTCAGGCTCCTGTTGTGGTGACATGGAATTCTTGTTGGAATTGCGATTCGACGGATCACAAGAGGAGGGAGTGTCCTTTGTTGGCTGGTGGTGGCAGGGACGTTCTCATGTGGTAGCTGCACCTCAGCGAGGCCGTGGGCGCGGCCATGGGAACTTTCAGAGGAGAGATGAGGGGCAGCGAGGTATTGCTCATGTTGTAGCTGTTCGACCTGAGGGAGGAGGACCAGCGAGGGTATATGCTCAATGCGAGGAGTGCAATGATACTGATGTTATCGCAAGTACCTTTGCTCTCCAGTCTTTATCTTTGCTGGCTTTGATTGATTCTGGGTCCACGCATTCTTATATCTTGAGTGAGCATGCACATTTGCTTGATATACCTGTTGAGATGCTTGAAGTAGGAATGCAAGTGACTAGTTCTTTTGGTGAGACTATAGTCACTAGGAAGTTGTATAGGAGATGGCCCTTTGTCTGTGCAAGGTCATGTTTTTCTTGTGGATCTAATGGAGTTACCTTTATACGGATTTGATGTAATCCTTGGCATGGATTGGTTGTTGGAGCATAGGGCGGTGGTTGACTTTGAGGTCAAGTGAGTCACCTTAAAGTTAGCCGATGATTAGGAAGTAGTGGTAGTAGGCGTGAATGTGAAATTCTTGTCGAATGTGATTTCGGCTTTGGAAGCAAATCGTATGATGAGTTTGGGTTGCGAGGCTTACCTTGCCTTTGTGATTAATCCTGGTACCAAGGATGTGTGTGTGCAGGACATCCGAACTGTTCGCGATTTTTCGGTGTCTTTCTGGAAGAATTTCCTGGATTGCCACCAAACATGGAAGTTGAGTTTGGTATAGAGTTGTACGAGAATACAACTCGGGTGTCCATTTCTCCTTATCGCATGGCACCCAACGAATTAAAAGATTTGAAAATGCAATTGTAGGAGTTGTTGGATCGAGGTTTCATCCGACCGAGTGTGTCACCTTGGGGTGCACCGGTCTTGTTTGTAAAGAAGAAAGATGGGACAATGCGGATGTGCATAGATTATCGGCAACTGAACAAGTTGACGATCAAGAACAAGTATCCATTGCCTAGAATTGATGATCTCTTTGATCAGTTTTGGAGAGCCTCAGTGTTTTCTAAGATAGACTTGAGATCAAGGTATTATCAGCTGAAGGTGAAGGATGTGGACGTACCCAAGACAGCTTTTCACACGAGGTATGGACATTATGTATTCTTGGTGATGCCGTTTGGTTTGACCAACGCGCCTGCTGCTTTCATGGACATAATGAATCGTGTATTCTATGAATTCTTGGATCAGTTTGTGGTGGTGTTCATCGACGATATCCTTGTGTATTCGTGTACCGAGGAGGATCATGATAGGCACTAGAGAATTGTTTTGCAAGCGTTGTTGGAAAATCAGTTGTATGCCAATCTGAGTAAGTGTGAGTTTTGGCTTAGGGAGGTGGTCTTCCTTGGGCATGTTGTGTCAGCTGAGGGTATTCGCGTTGATCCGCACAAGGTAGAAGCTGTGATGAGTTGGAAAGTGCCTAAGTCAGTGACAAAGGTACGAAGTTTCCTTGGATTGGCTGGGTACTACCGTAGGTTTGTCGAGGGTTTCTCGAAGATAGCAACACCTTTGACCAAGTTGTTGCAAAACAACGTTCGCTTTGAGTGGACGGATGTGAGACAACAAACTTTTGAGAAGTTGAAAGAAGCTTTGACGCAAGCTCCTATTCTGATTCAACCTGAGTCTGGTAAGGAGTTTGTTGTCTATAGTGATGCGTCCATTGTTGGTGATCAGTACTTAAAAGTTCTATATTTTACCCATCATTTATCCTTATTTTTGCTGCACTCAAGCATGTTTAACTGCATTTTAGGTTAAGCTTTTCATAAACATCACATTTAGATAAAATTGCGCAGATACTGCTAAATTTGGTTACTTTTGCAGGTATCTGTCGTGACAGCACCCAGGGCAGCAATCGTGGCAGGCGCTGGGCAGCAATGCAGAAAATCTGGAATGAGCAGTCAAGGAGGACGTTGCTGCCATGGTGCTGCCGTGACAGCATGGTGACAGCATTTTTGTGGAGAGAAAAAGCAAAGTGGACCTCGATAGATAGAGAAAATTCTGCTCGTCTGTCGTGTGAAAACCTCATATTTTTCCGAGCCCCAGATCAAAAGATATGTCAAGCCCAAAGTTCAAGGAGAGAAAATCCCAAGAAACAAGGAGGACGGCTAGAAAGTATATTCCTTGAAGATTTAGTCTTTATTAGAATCATACTTTTAATTAAAGTTGTAATCCTTGTTAAATTAGATAACTTGAGCCCAAAGCTTATATAAGGGCATGTATTTTAACCTAGGGCAGATCTCAACCTCCACAAACCATAATACCCCATAACCGATAACCAAACCCCTCCGCCGTTTACCCGTCGTCGACATGTTCTAAAAACCCCCTAAGGCCACGGGTTGTTTTGTAAAGTAGTTGCAAGGGTTGTTTTGTTTTAAGATTTTCCAAGTTCAATAAAATAAACTTCAAGTTCTCTTATTTTGGTTTTAATATCTTGCAAGAGCATCGGGAGAGCATTGTGAGGTTATCTATTTACTTAGCATCGGGAGAGTTAAGTATACGAAAGAAATAAGAGCGAGTTCTCTAGTTTATAGTTGAACTATCTTGTGCCTAGGGATAGGGCAAGGTTAAGTGGCTAAGGAAGAATTCATACACATCGGTGTTCATCCTTCGATTCACGCCGGGAGGTATCATCAAAAACGTGATCATCGACAGACTTGGACCTAGGGATAGGCCAAGGCAGATCTAAGATTCTTGCCAAACTTGAAAGTACTGAGTTGGTGTGTTTGCTGCCGCGACAATCAACGGACTGCTGCCGCGACAGGTGCTGCCCGCGACATGCGCGACGACAGAACTGGATTTCCTAAACTCTGCAATACCTGCACTACTGAGCAATTCAATACCAGCCCATTCTCTCTATCTTGATTACTTTACTTCAATTTTCCAGTACTTTTTATTATTTTCGTGACAAACTATTAAATCTCTTCTTTTCCCCTTGTGCAGATAGCGAAGGAAAGGGTTAGCCCAGTCCCTGTGGAGACGATATCTGATATTCTAGTATCACTTTACTACTTGCGTCGTGTACACTTGCACTACATTGCGATAGACACTTTTACACGCAACAAGTTTTTGGCGCCGTTGCCGGGGACTGGCAACACACTCTTACCCTAGCTTCTGCATTTTTCTTTTATTTTTATTATTTTTATTTTTTTTTTATTTTTTATTTAAAAAAAAAACTCAGGTGAAAATACAGGTTCAAGGGCATCAACATGCCAGGAAAAACCATTCGAGAGTTGATGTGGGAAAGTTCTTGCAATTACCGTAAAGATATGCTGCCACGACAGCAACAGGGGCAGCAAATGTCGATGCCACAACAGCAAAATTTTTTATGGTACGATCAAAACCCACAAAATTTTTTATACCATAACAGTTTTGCTGCAGAACCCGACCTGCCCTGGCAATGTCATCATCCTCAAGAGCAGTCAAAATCCTTAGAAGACACACTGCAAGCCTTCATGGCACTCACTCAAGAAGTGTCGGTTTCTATGGACGCAAGTATCGCCAAGATGGATGCACTCTTGAGCAGACCGGTCCTCATTCATGCCACGACTGAACCTGAAATCCCGAGGCAAGATGACGAGGATGCCCATGTGAAGGAATACCAAACATATGATGAGTTTGAGCAACAACTTGCCATGGCAATGATCAAGGAGCCGGAATGGAGCAACACCGCGACAACGCTGAGTGAAATTCAAGAGAATGTCACAACAGCAACCACTTCTGAGGCAGAAACCCTAGTCAAAGCGGAAACTGCCGCCTCGGCAAAAACTGCCACCTCGATAGCAACTGCCGCCTCGGCAGCAACTGATGCTGAAGCAGCAACCACATCAAAGGTATTTGAGGAACCAACGCCGGTGGACACAGAATCATCAAAGTCTCTACTGATGGAGATCTACGAGTGGTCAACAGAATTTGGTATAGAGAGTGATGGCACTCACCAATGTCCCATTGACCTGCAAAGTAACCTGACAACGGACTGTCAAAATAACTGGCTGCCACAGCAGCAGACACGACATCAAGGGCTACATTCAACCACAACAACATTCAACAAAAACAACGTAAGTTTGTGGCCGAATGTCAATTTGATTTTTTCTAATCATATATTCATGCCCTCAGAAACATTACCAAGAAGGGAAGACTTCATGGACTACAAAGGGAAGAGAAAGAAAGGAGCCCCCACCATGAGAATAATCACCAGATGGAGGGTACGGATGGACTTCAAGAAGTACCGGAAACGACCCATCAAGCATCAATAGAACAGGGAGTAGTTACTTTAGGAGATGCCCCTCAAGGCACTCCTAATTTAACTTATTTTATTTTATTTTATTTTTATTTTATCTTTATTATTTTAGGAATTAGAAATTTGATATTAGTTTTTAGTTTGTTTTTGTTATTAGGTAAACAAAGAAAAACCCTTGCAATGACGATACAAGCAACCCGAGGAAGCTCTGCCTCCACCCCTGCCGCGGTAGCACTCATACTCTCAGGGCAGCACCCACAGCTCCTCCGGCAAAGTCCAAAGAGACTGCCTGCCAACAGCTCCTCATCCAAAACCCCAGCAGCAGCGACGACAGCCGCACAACTTAAGTTTTCTTTTTCTTTTTCTCTGTCGCCTGCTATATATATTATCTTTTTGTGATGTTTAACTTTTCTGTCATCTTTTTCTTCTGTTTTTTCATCTTTTGTGTCATGCATTGAGGACAATGCAACCCTTGAGTTTGGGGGTAGGCAGTCCTCCTAATTATTAATATAATATTGCATTTAGTTTTAATTGTGTCGCATTTATTTTATGCAAAAAAAATGAAAATATTGAAAAATTTGGCTTAAAACTATGAACTGAACTTGCCTGTCGTGACAGCTCTGTCGTGTCAGAAACTTTAGGATAGTTTAAGGAGAAGTTTAGAGCCTTTCTATAGTTCTGAAAACTTAAACACCATTGTGACTGTTATACTGCTTAGACTTCTTTTAGCCAAACTAGAATAGGAAGCATAGCACTTGAATAGCCCCTAGAGGTGCCTAACACTGGCTCTAGGAAAGAAGTTTAGCAAAAGAGATTCAAAGCCCTAGAGGTGCCCGAAACCGGCTCTAGGAAGTTAGCTAGAGGTGCCCGAAACCGGCTCTAGTGAAACTTTAGCTTAATTTTTTTTTTGAAATCGAGTCAAAACAGAAAATCAAAGGAGCATAAGAAGTGCCTTCAAAAGATAAACTTGGCATAAAAATTTGAGTTAAGAGCTGAAATTTTCTAGTGAAACTAAGAGAGTCTTGGCATATAATTGTTCACAAGCATGCACACACTGCACGAGGACTATAGGGAGATTCCGGACAGATCCTAAATTATCCGACAGGTTGCTGCCGTCACAGGGAACGAATGACGGGTAAGGGAAAGTTCACTATTTGAAAGCCAAAACAAAAAAAAAATTCTTTTAGGTCTGATTTGCTTGAGGACAAGCAAAGATTTGAGTTTGGGGTGTGATCAGTACTTAAAAGTTCTATATTTTACCCATCATTTATCCTTATTTTTCCTACACTCAAGCATGTTTAACTGCATTTTAGGTTAAGTTTTGCATAAACATCACATTTAGATAAAATTGCACAGATAATGCTAAATTTGGTTACTTTTGCTGGTATCTGTCGTGGCAGCAGTCGTGACAGCACCCAGGGCAGCAATCGTGGCAGGCGCTGGGCAGCAATGCAGAAAATATGGAATGAGCAGTCAAGGAGGACGTTGCTGCCATGGTGCTGCCGTGACAGCATGGTGACAGCAGTTTTGTGGAGAGAAAAAGCAAAGTGGACCTCGATAGATAGAGAAAATTCTGCTCGTCTGTCGTGTGAAAACCTCATATTTTTCCGAGCCCCAGATTAAAAGATATGTCAAGCCGAAAGTTCAAGGAGAGAAAATCCCAAGAAACAAGGAGGACGGCTGGAAAGTATATTCCTTGAAGATTTAGTCTTTATTAGAATCATACTTTTAATTAAAGTTGTAATCCTTGTTAAATTAGATAACTTGAGCCAAAAGCTTATATAAGGGCATGTATTTTAACCTAGGGCAGATCTCAACCTCCACAAACCATAATACCCCATAACCGATAACCAAACCCCTCCGCCGTTTACCCGTCGTCGACATGTTCTAAAAACCCCCTAAGGCCACGGGTTGTTTTGTAAAGTAGTTGCAAGGGTTGTTTTGTTTTAAGATTTTCCAAGTTCAATAAAATAAACTTCAAGTTCTCTTATTTTGGTTTTAATATCTTGCAAGAGCATCGGGAGAGCATTGTGAGGTTATCTATTTACTTAGCATCGGGAGAGTTAAGTATACGAAAGAAATAAGAGCGAGTTCTCTAGTTTATAGTTGAACTATCTTGTGCCTAGGGATAGGGCAAGGTTAAGTGGCTAAGGAAGAATTCATACACATCGGTGTTCATCCTTCGATTCACGCCGGGAGGTATCATCAAAAACGTGATCATCGACAGACTTGGACCTAGGGATAGGCCAAGGTAGATCTGGGATTCTTGCCAAACTTGAAAGTACTGAGTTGGTGTGTTTGCTGCCGCGACAATCAACGGACTGCTGCCGCGACAGGTGCTGCCCGCGACAGGCGCGACGACAGAACTGGATTTCCTAAACTCTGCAATACCTGCACTACTGACCAATTCAATACCAGCCTATTCTCTCTATCTTGATTACTTTACTTCTATTTTCCAGTACTTTTTATTATTTTCGTGAAAAACTATTAAATCTCTTCTTTTCCCCTTGTGCAGATAGCGAAGGAAAGGGTTAGCCCAGTCCCTGTGGAGACGAGATCCGATACTCTAGTATCACTTTACTACTTGCGTCGTGTACACTTGCACTACATTGCGATAGACACTTTTACACGCAACAGTTGGTTTGGGCTGCGTGTTGATGCTTGAGGGTAAGGTAGTGGCCTATGCATCTAGGCAGTTGAAGGTGCATTAGCGGAACTACCCTACTCATGATCTTGATCTTGCGGCTGTGGTGTTTGCCTTGAAAATTTGGAGGCATTACCTGTATGGTGAGAAGTGTGTTGTGTTTACAGACCATAAGAGCTTGAAGTATCTTATTTCTCAAAAGGAGTTGAATCTTAGGCAGCGTCGTTGGGTGGAGTTGCTTAAAGATTATGACCTAACGATTAAGTATCACCCGGGTAAGGCTAATGTTGTAGCCAATGCTTTGAGCAGGAAAGTAGTTGTGGAGTTGAGAGGATGTTTGCTCGCTTGAGAATATCGCGTGATGATGGTCTTATTGCGGAATTCCAATTGAAGCCTTCTCTGATACAATTGATCAAAGATAAGTAGTTGCTTGATGATTCTCTTGTTTCGCATGTTCAGGACATTGCGGAAGGTAGACCTTCGGATTTCAACTTTAGTGATGATGGTGTTCTGTGCTTTGGGAGTCAAATAGTGGTGCCAGATGATGCTGAGTTAATGTGTTGAGTGTGTAAAAGTTCTATTATTTACACCCTTTTAACCCATATTTCTGCTGCATTCAAGCATTATTCATTGCATTTAGGTCAGTTTACAGCAAAACATCACAAATATATTAAAGGCACAGATTCTACTAAAAATGGCTGTTTTTGCAGGTATCCGCCATAGCTGACGGAGAAGGCAGGCGCTGGGCAGAGAAGCAGAAGAGCTGAACTGGACAAGCAGACAAAGAGGACGATGCTGCCATGGCGCCGCCGCGACAGCATGGTGACAGCAGTTTTGTGGAGAGAAAAAAGTAAAGTGGACCTCGATAGATAGAGAAAATTCAGCCCGTCTATCGTGTGAAAACCTCATATTTTTCCGAGCCCCAGATCAAAAGATATGTCAAGCCCAAAGTTCAAGGAGAGAAAATCCCAAGAAACAATGAGGACGGCTGGAAAGTAGATTCCTTGAAGGTTTAGTCTTTATTAGAATCATACTTTTAATTAAAGTTGTAATCCTTGTTAACTTAGAATACTTGAGCCCAAAGCTTATATAAGGGCATATATTTAAACCTAGAGAGATCTCATATCCCATAGCCGATTACCCCATAACCGACAACCAAAAACCCCTCCGCCGTTTACCCGCCGTCGATATGTTCTAAAACCCCCTAGGGCCACGGGTTGATTTGTAAAGTAGTTGCAAGGGTTGCTTTTGTTTTAGTAATTTTCAGTTTAATAAAATAAACTTCAAGTTCTCTTATTTTGGTTATTAATATCTTGCAAGAGCATCGGGAGAGCATTGTGAGGTTATCTATTTACTTAGCATCGGGAGAGTTAAGTATACGAAAGAAATAAGAGCAAGTTCTCTAGTTTATAGTTGAACTATCTCGTGCCTAGGGATAGGGCGAGGTTAAGTGGCTAAAGAAGAATTCATACACATCGGTGTTCATCCTTCGATTCACGCCGGGAGGTATCATCAAGACGTGATCATCGACAGACTTGGACCTAGGGATAGGCCAGGGCAGATCTGGGATTCTTGCCAAACTTGAAGTACTGAGTTGGTGTGTTTGCTGCCGCGACGATCAACGGACTGCTGCCAGGACAGGTGCTGCCGCGACGACAGAACTGGATTTCCTAAACATTACAATACCTGCACTACTGAGCAATTCAATACCAGCCCATTCTCTCTATCTTGATATCTCAATTCTTTTATTTACGTTTACTTTATTATTTTCGTTACAACTATCAAATATTTCCTTTACCTTTGTGCAGTAAACTAAGGTGAAGCTATTAGCCCAATCCCTGTGGAGACGATATCCGATACTTCGTATCACTTTACTACTTGCGTCGTGTACACTTGCACTACCATTGCGATAGACTATTTTACACGCAACAAGTTTTTGGCGCCGTTGCCGGGGATTGGCAACATAACTCTACCTTTTATTTTACTGCACTTTTCGTTTTTGTTTTTATTTTTCTGTTTTTCTTTGGTGCATTCAACTCTTGCTTTTCACAAGGTTTCTTGTTTATGCGCAGATCGAATAAAGGTAAAGATCCTGAGTATCAATTAGATCCGGAGATCGAACGTTCATTCAATCTCAAGAAACAACTTCGTCACTTACTAGCCAGGAACGAGTACCTTGAGGAACAGCTAGAGAAGATGGCCTACAATGGAAACGACCCGCCTGTCGGTGATATTAACCCGCCTGTCGGCGACCCACCCGCCGCTGCCGGACGACGGTCCTGTCGTGACTACATGTTGAAGGATCATGTAGAGCTGGAAACCACGCTGCCGGACATAGATGTTGACAACTTCGAGCTGAAACCTGTTATGTTTAGTATGATCAACAATGCCGGGCAGTTTAGTGGTGCTGTTACAGAGGATGCTAGGGAGAATCTCAAAACATTCCAGGAGATCTGTGGTTCGTTTAGACTGCCAGGAGTAAATCCAGAGATACTGAGGCTTCGGTTATTCCCCCATTCATTGAGGGACAGAGCAAAAACTTGGTGGAATAAACTTACGCCGGGTTCAATTAGAACTTGGGCAGATTTATCTCGTGAATTTTTATCTCGTTTTAATCCTTCGCATTTATCTGAGCGATTACGTAATGAAATTGCTACTTTTCAACAGGAAGATGACGAGCCGATGCACGAGGCCTGGGACAGATTTACTACTCTTCTACGGAACTGCCCAATGCATGGATTCCCCGTCTGGAATCAGGTAACAATGTTTTACAATGCTGCCAACTTACAAACTCGTATTCGAATTGATTCTGCAGCAAATGGACTATTATTGGATAAAGATCCGAACGAGGCATTGCAAGTTTTGAAAAATCTGGCTAAGAATGAGGAGCAGTTCCCGACTGCAAGAAGAGGGGGTAAAAGGGTACTTGATGTCAAGGATTATGAAGCCGACAACACGATGAAATCACAGGTAGCATTCCTTACTAAAGCAATGAAACGGTTATTGAATGATGATGGACAACATGGATTTGCTGTTGATGAGGTATGTGACATCTGTGAGGGAAATCATGGTCGGGATGAGTGCCCAATACAGTTAGAAGAGGGAAAATATGTTGGAAACTACAAGCCAAATTACAACTCCAACAACTACAATTCCAATTGGAGGAAGGATCCCAAATTTTCTTGGAGCAATCCTAATAATGCCCTAAATCCCCAAGCACACAATCAGAATCAGGGAGGACCTAGATTGCTGACGCGACAGCAACTGCCGCCGCAACAGCAACAGCAGCCACCAGCTGCCACGAGCAGTATATTGGAACAGACTCTAGCTACTTTTATGTCTCAGACAGGTACTTATATTGAGAATATGAAACAGTTTGTCAAGAAAACAGAGACGTTCATGGATAAAACAAAGATGCAGATGACGAATCATGAAGCTACTCTGAAATCTTTGGAGACACAAATGGGTCAGGTTTCCCAACATATTAAGCCGAGGCAGACTGGAGGATTTCCTAGTAATACTGAAAATGCTAGGCAGCCCACACATGAGCAATGTAAGGCCATTACTACTAGGAGTGGGAAGAAACTACCAGGGCCGGAAAAGGAAGCTGAAACAACAAAGGAACCAGTCTTGGATGGACCTGCCGAGGAAGCTGCCCCGACAGGTGAAAAACAGACTGCTGCCGATGAGACTGTCACGACAGCAGAAGCGACAGAGGAGAAAATTGATGAACCTAAACCTCCTCAGATTCGTATGCAGTGGGAAGGACGTATTGCTGATTACCGTTCCCCACCTCCTTTTCCTCAACGGATACAGCAAGCTAAGCAAGAATCTCAACTTAAAAAGATTTATGATATTTTTAAGCAGGTTCATATTAATATTCCACTGTTAGATGCCGTTAGGGAGATGCCCGGTTACGCCAAATTTCTCAAGGATGTCATGTCAAAAAAATATAAACTGGGGGAATTTGAAATGGTAAGGATGGCAGATGGTTGCATGAGTATTCTTCATCGGCAGCCACCCCAGAAAAAGAAGGATCCGGGGAGCTTCATCATACCTTGTGTAATCGGAGACAAATATGTGGGTAAGGCACTTTGTGATCTTGGTGCTAGTATCAATTTAATGCCAAAATCTGTTTTTCAGAAATTAGGTATTGGAAAGGCGCGGCCCACGACAGTAATTCTGCAGCTTGCCGACCGCTCTTACGTTCATCCAGAAGGAAAAATCGAAGATATTCTGGTAAGAGTGGATAAATTTATTTTTCCTGCTGATTTTCTTGTTTTAGATTGTGAAGCAGACGAAAACGCACCAATCATCCTTGGGCGACCCTTCTTAGCCACGAAAAGATCACTGATTGATGTGGAAAAAGGAGAACTCACCATGAGAGTGAATGACCAAGAGATTAAGTTGAATGTTCTCCAAGCAATGAAGCATGCTGATGCAGACGAGGAATGCAAGGCTATCACTGAAGTTATCCTTGATCAACCCTGCATCTGGTCGGGCTGTCACGACATAAAAATCGGGCACTGCCACGACAGCCTCCTACAGGGCTGTCACGATAGCACTGACGACAGCACCGACGACAGCAACTCCTCTGACTCCGATACATCTGATACTGAAGATCATGAGGAGGTAAACTGGATGGGCAATCGTCCAGGTAAGTTATTCGAACCTTTGAATTATACTTCGGATAACCATTTAATCCAAAAGCCATCTACTGTTGAACCACCTGCCTTAGAACTTAAGCCCCTACCAGGGCAGTTAAAATATGCTTTTCTTGGTTCAAATGACACACTGCCCGTAATCATCTCTTTTAAGCTGCCACAGGAACAGGAACGGCAGCTAATCGGCATGCTAAGGCAGCACAAAAAGGCGATTGGATGGACGATTGCTGATATACAAGGCATTATTCCAGCGTTATGCATGCACAAAATCCTTCTAGAGGAAGATCATAAGCCGACTATTGATACCCAAAGGCGGCTAAACCATGCTATGAAAGAGGTGGTGCGTAAAGAGATAATCAAGTGGTTAGATGCTGGTATTATTTACGCCATCTCCGACAGCAAATGGGTGAGCCCGGTGCAATGGGTTCCAAAGAAAGGAGGAATGACCGTGATAACCAATGAGAACAATGAATTAATCCCAACCAGGACTGTGACCGGTTGGAGGGTTTGTATGGACTATAGGAAGCTTAATAAAGCTACCCGAAAGGACCACTTTCCTTTACCCTTTATTGATCAAATGCTTGATAGATTAGCGGGTAAACCTTACTATTGTTTTTTTGATGGTTACTCAGGTTACAATCAAATTGCTATTGCACCAGAAGATCAAGAAAAGACGACTTTCACATGCCCCTACGGAACGTACGCTTTTAGGAGAATGTCGTTTGGATTATGTAATGCACCCGCCACCTTCCAAAGGTGCATGATGGCCATATTCTCCGACATGGTGGAGGACTTCCTTGAAATTTTCATGGATGATTTTTCAGTCTTTGGAGACGATTTTGAGAGCTGCCTCAGCAATCTACAAAAAAGTACTCGAAAGATGTGAAAAAGCAAACTTAGTCTTAAATTGGGAAAAATGCCATTTTATGGTGGATGAAGGGATAGTCCTCGGCCATAAGATTAGCTGCCGTGGGATAGAAGTCGACATGGCCAAAATAGAAGTGATCGAGAAGCTGCCGCCGCCAACCACAGTCAAGGGCATTAGAAGTTTCTTGGGACATGTTGGTTTTTATCGGAGATTCATTGCAAATTTCTCAAAAATCACTAAGCCCCTATGCCATCTTTTAGAGCAGAACCGACCCTTTGACTTTAATGATGAATGTACTGAAGCATTCAAGGTTCTGAAGGAAAAACTGGTAACAGCCCCAATAGTACAGCCACCAGACTGGACACAGCCATTTGAGATTATGTGTGACGCTAGTGACTATGCTGTCGGGGCAGCACTTGGGCAGCGCAGAGATAAGCTATTTCACGTCATATACTATGCCAGCAAGACACTGAATGACGCCCAAGTAAACTACACCACCACAGAAAAGGAGCTATTAGCTGTGGTGTTCTCCATTGACAAGTTTCGTTCTTACATACTTGGGACGAAGGTAATAGTGCATACAGACCATTCTGCCCTGAAATATCTGTTCGCGAAAAAGGATGCAAAGCCTCGATTGATACGGTGGATCCTGCTATTGCAAGAATTCGACCTTGAAATAAAGGACAAAAAAGGAACAGAAAATCAGGTGGCAGATCACTTGTCAAGGATGGAGAAAGGACAGAGTCTGCCAATAGATGAGACAAACATACTGGAGACCTTCCCAGATGAGCAGCTCTTTGCTGCCGCAACAGCCATGGCGGCAGGTAAGTCTTCTGAACTCCCTTGGAATGCGGATTTCGTTAATTTTATAGTTAGCGGAATACTCCCTTCTGATCTTAATTATCAAGCCAGGAAGAGGTTCCAAAATGATGTTAAGCATTATTATTGGGACGAACCTCTTCTTTTCAAAATGTGTGCAGATCAGGTTATAAGGAGGTGTGTACCACAAGAAGAGCAAGAATACATTCTCCATCACTGCCATGCTTCACAATATGGAGGTCACTTAGGAGGCAATAAAACTGCTGCCAAGGTGCTGCAGTCAGGGTTCTACTGGCCGACACTGTATAAAGATGCACAGGACTTCTACAAGAACTGTGACAGGTGCCAGCGGACAGGTAACATCTCGAGGAGAAACGAGATGCCACTGCAGAACATACTAGAAGTCGAGATCTTTGACGTTTGGGGGATTGATTTTATGGGACCTTTTCCATCTTCATGTGGAAATCTATACATCCTCCTAGCAGTGGATTATGTCTCTAAGTGGGTTGAAGCTATCGCCACTCAAAAGAATGATGCCAAGACAGTCCAAAAGTTTTTGCACAAAAATATTTTTTCTAGATTTGGCATCCCTAAGGCGATTATCAGTGATGAAGGGAGACATTTTGACAATAGGGTTATCACTGCCGCCTTGAAGAAATATGGTGTCAAGCACAGGATCGCGACAACATACCACCCACAGACCAATGGACAAGCTGAGATATCTAATAGGGAAGTTAAGAACATTCTTGAAAAAATGGTTAAGCCAACTAGGAAAGATTGGTCTTTATTCCTTAATGATGCATTATGGGCATATAGGACAGCTTTTAAGACTCCATTGGGCATGTCTCCATACCGACTGATTTATGGGAAAACTTGTCATCTGCCTGTCGAGATAGAGCACAGGGCATACTGGGCAATCAAGGCAGTGAATATGGACTTGGACAAGGCAGGCCAGAAGAGGCTGTTAGATCTGAACGAGATTGACGAAATAAGAACAATGGCCTACGACAATGCAAGAATTTACAAGGAGAAAACTAAGAAGTGGCATGATAGGAAGTTGCTTCCACGACAGTTCTGCCCAGGGAAGCTTGTGTTGTTGTTCAACTCTAGACTGAAACTCTTCTCAAGAAAGCTAAAGTCTAGATGGTCTGGCCCATTTCAAGTGGTACAAGTTTTTCCCCATGGTGCCATCACTATCCGATCATTAAAAGACGGGCACCAATTCAAAGTCAATGGACAGCGCCTCAAACATTATTAGGGGACTGAAGCCCCAGGAATACAGGAAGTGGTTACTTTGGGAGATGCCCCGCAAGGCATCCCTAATTTAACCTAAAATTTATTTTTTATTTTTTATTTATTAGGAAATTAGGTTTATTTTATTTGAATAATGTTTTTATATTTTCTGTTTTTAGGAAATAAAGGAGTCAAGAAGAAAAAGAGAAGTGACCCAAGCCCACCATTCATCCATCAGCCCAATAGAGCCCATTTATTGAAGCCTGTCGTTCCAGCTGCCGCCGCAGACACGGATAAGACAGGCTGTCAACAGACTGACACGGCAGACACAGAAGCGTGCGACAGAAGCGTAACAGACGCATAAATGCGTGTCAGACGCGTCAGACACGCCAAAACTCAACAGTCGCCCCGTTATTCACACATGCCGTTACAGAATTAAACGGGCAGCAACCCTACCTCTATAAAACCCCGTTTTCATTTTCATTTTCCTCACTTCTGCTTATTCTTACTTGATATCCCCTCTCGTTTTTCTTTGTTTTCTTTACTTTCAAAACCCTTGCAACTAACATGTCTTCCAGACAGACCCCCCGCAGTGCTGCTTCAGCCTCTTCATCAGCAGCACCCACACCGTCGGCCTTCGCAACCAAGGACTTATGGGAAGAAAGGGGTTTCATCTACATCCAAAAGGCACCGAACATGGGGCTCCGACCATTCATCGCGAGGGTAATAAGAGCTCAACTATGGGAGCAGTTCGCAGAACAACCAGTAGAATTAAATGACACATTGGTGAGGGAGTTCTATGCTGCCATCGACAGTAGGACGACGACATCAGTCACTGTCCGAGGGACAGAGGTACCATTCACAGCCGATAGCATCAACCATATGTATGGCCTCTATTTTGGTCCCAACGACGATGCCCATCAGCAGTTTTTGGACACCCTCGACTCTGCCGCCTACGGTGCTGTCATGGCAGAGGTGACAGAGGAAGGGACGGAGTGGAATACGAGCAAGAAGAACCCCAACTCTGTAAAAAGGGGGGAGCTGCTTCCAGAAGCCAAGCTATGGAACGCTTTCATCAAGAAGCGCATCCTACCGTCCTCCCATCACACGACAGTGGATCAGCAGAGGCTAGCCCTCATCCATTCGATCATGAACAACCGGGTTATCAATGTGGGCCGTTATATGAGGGAAAGCGTCTTGGACTGCACCAATCGATGAACCGCCCACCTCTGCCTACCATTCATGATCACATCTCTCTGCCGCTGCGCTGCTGTACCATAAGCTAGACCGAGACCCGAAACCCGAACCGAATTACCCGAACCGAAACCCGATTTTGACCCAAACATGATGATTCGAAGTTGACCCGAAACCCGAACCGAACCGAAATTTTTTGTTGAACCGAAATGGACCCGAACCGAAATGGACCCGAACCGAATGGACCCGAACCGAATGCTACCCGAACCGAAAGCTGAACTGAAAGCTGAACCGAATATCGACCCGATTTTAACCCGATTTTGACCCGATTTTAACCCGAATATCTATTTTTAACAATATAATAAATAATAAAATGAAGTATAGAAATTTGAGATCTTGGTGACCAATTTTATAATTTCATCATAAAATATAGCATAAAATTGAAATTGTAGACTAAATTGACAATTTGGAAGTGGAGAAATTTGAGAGTCCAATGACCAATTTTGTAATTATACCATATAAATAAATAAAGGTCAATTTTGGCTAAAAATTAAATCTTTGAAATTAAAATGAACGAAAATATCAATATATTAAATTAATACACTAAATTACAAAGATTAGTTAATTTCAACTAAAAGTAAATTTTTAGAGACTAAATATCACTACGGTGAGGGGATTTCTATATCTGAAGTCTAAACCGTGGGAATACTTGTGACTAAATTAAATTAAACTAAAACTTAAAGTTGACTAAAATGTAACATTTTAAATGCAACATGACCTAAAAAGTAATTAATCTCTAGCTTAAAAAATTGGTGGCTTATTTCCCTCCAAAATTTTGTCTTTTCTCTCTCTATTTTTTCCAATTGTCTTTTCTTTTTTTTCAATCTAGCTTAAAAAATTGGTGACTTATTTCCCTCCAAAATTTTGTTTTTTCCCTCTCTATTTTTACCAATTGTCTTTCTCTTTTTCTTAATTTAATTGAGTGTCAATTTAGATTAATTTAATTGAAATTTCACATTTAGTTTTAAAATTATTTTAATTATGTCCGTGATTTATGCTTTTAGATTTTAGTTAGTTCAATTAGATCCTAAGTTTAATAAATTAATTCATTTCAGACATTATTATTATTATTATTATTATTATTATTATTATTATTATTATTATTATTATTATTATTATTATTATAAACTTTGATTTAATATAATTATACAAAAAAAAATTTATATGGATACATGAAGCTTTGATTTAAATATTTAATCAAATTCAAATGCATAGATTAACAAGTTGAATCAGGATTAATCTCATACACCAATAACTCTAAACTAAACCATAAATACTAAACCTCAAACCTTTAACCCAACTCAAATCGAATTGACCCGAAAATTTAAATATTGACCCGACCCGAAATTGACTCGATTTTAACCTGAACCGAAAGCGACCCGAACGACCTGATTTTGACTCGAACCGAAAGCGACCGATCCGATATTGACCCGACCCGAAAACAACCGAACCGATTTTGACCCGATCCAATACCCGAACCGAATCCGACTCATCACAGACCCGAATTAGACCTGAACCCGAACCGAATCTAAACCGATTCTAGATAGACCCGAAATGACCCGAACCGAAATGACCCGAACCGAACCCGAACCGAATGACCCGATTGCCACCTCTACCAGAAGCCACCACCGATAAACTGGTCAAAGGAAGGGGCTGGACCGATAACAACATTACCAGCCTCATGGAGCTGATAGTTGCAACACCCCTCTCCTCCTTCAACCCGCCTGCCTCCCCAGCAGAATCATCCGAAGAACCTACCTATGAACCTGCTGCAGCAGCTGCTCCGACAGACCAATCGGCTCACATCCTTGCCGCCATACAGCGGGTGGAAGACAGACAAATGGGGCTGATGACATTCATCCGGGATTTCGCCAACTCGACAATAAATTTCATTACCAATACTTTAAATTATCCCGATGTTATTTTCCCCACCTTCCCTGCCCACTATTTCACCATCCCCACCCCTACCCACACACCTACACCACCTGTTCCCCCCCCACACATTCTGCTACTTCCACCACATCACCTACCCAGCCGGCAGCTGGCAGTCCTCCGGCCGACACCTCCGCCCGAGGGACGAAACGACCACCCTCAGCTGACAACGAGGCAGAACCTCCTATTCGGAGTAATTTGGAGAAAGAATTCACGCCTGTCAAGAGGCAGAAACGAATGGCCGACAGAAAGCTAATGCCCAAGGCCAGCACCACCACCAGCAGCAGCAGCACTTGGGATAGCGGTAGCAGCTCTGACATCCAGGTCGTAGAACAAAACAGTCCAGCCTGCCCCACAGCCCAGAATCCGCCGCCAAACCCGTGTCAGCAGCAGTAGTGAAGACAGTGCTTAAAATATAAGTCTTTTATTTTCCTCTTATTGCTGCCTGCTTTATCTATATTTTGTGATGTACTGCCTTCATTTTTTTCTGTCATTTGCATTGAGGGCAATGAAACCCTTGAGTTTGGGGGTGGCAACCCTCCATTTTAATGGAGTCTAAGTACATCTTTTTAATTAATTGTTGTGTCTTTATTTAAAGTTCTCTTAAAAAAATCAGAAAAGACTGAAAATTTTGGCTTAAAACTGTGATTTGAACTTACCTGTCGCGACAACTCTGTCGTGGCAGCATCTTTAGGATAGTTCTAGGAGAAGTTTAGAGCCTTTCTATAGTTCTGGAAACTTAAACACCATTGTGATTGTTATACTGCTTAGATTTCTTTTAGCCAAACTAGAATAGGAAGCTTAGCACTTGAATAGCCCCTAGAGGTGCCTAACACTGGCTCTAGGAAATAAGTTTAGCAAAATAGACTCAACAGCCATAGAGGTGCACTAAACCGGCTCTAGGAAGTTAGCTAGAGGTGCCCGAAACCGGCTCTAGTGAAACTTTAGCTTGAAAAATAGAGAAATCAAGTCAAAACAAAAAAATCAAAGAAGCATGAAAATGTGCCTTCAAGAAGATAAACTTTGGCATAAAAATTCAAGTTAAGAGTTGAATATTCTAGTGAAACTAAGAGAGTCTTGGCATATAACTGTTCACAAGCCTGCACACACTACACGAGGACTATAGAGAGATTCCGGACAGATCCTAGATTATACGACAGGTTGCTGCCGCCATAGGGAAAGAACGACGGGTAAGGGAAAGTCCACTGTTTGAAAGCCAAAACAAAAATATTTCATTTTTCTTTTAGGTCTTAGTTGCTTGAGGGCAAGCAAAAACTTGAGTTTGGGGGTGTGTTGAGTGTGTAAAAGTTCTATTATTTACACCCTTTTTAACCCATATTTCTGCTGCATTCAAGCATTATTCATTACATTTAGGTCAGTTTACAGCAAAACATCACAAATGTATTAAAGGCACAGATTCTACTAAAAATGGCTGTTTTTGCAGGTATCCGCCATAGCTGACGGAGAAGGCAGGCGCTGGGCAGAGAAGCAGAAGAGCTGAACTGGACAAGCAGACAAAGAGGACGATGCTGCCATGGTGCCGCCGCGACAGCATGGTGACAGCAGTTTTGTGGAGAGAAAAAAGCAAAGTGGACCTCGATAGATAGAGAAAATTCAGCCCGTCTATCGTGTGAAAACCTCATATTTTTCCGAGCCCCAGATCAAAAGATATGTCAAGCCCAAAGTTCAAGGAGAGAAAATCCCAAAAAACAGGGAGGACGGATGGAAAGTAGATTCCTTGAAGATTTAGTCTTTATTAGAATCATACTTTTAATTAAAGTTGTAATCCTTATTAACTTAGAATACTTGAGCCCAAAGCTTATATAAGGGCATATATTTAAACCTAGAGAGATCTCATATCCCATAGCCGATTACCCCATAACCGACAACCAAAAACCCCTCCGCCGTTTACCCGCCGTCGATATGTTCTAAAACCCCCTAGGGCCACGGGTTGATTTGTAAAGTAGTTGCAAGGGTTGCTTTTGTTTTAGGAATTTTCAGTTCAATAAAATAAACTTCAAGTTCTCTTATTTTGGTTATTAATATCTTGCAAGAGCATCGGGAGAGCATTGTGAGGTTATCTATTTACTTAGCATCGGGAGAGTTAAGTATACGAAAGAAATAAGAGCAAGTTCTCTAGTTTATAGTTGAACTATCTCGTGCCTAGGGATAGGGCGAGGTTAAGTGGCTAAAGAAGAATTCATACACATCGGTGTTCATCCTTCGATTCACGCCGAGAGGTATCATCAAGACGTGATCATCGACAGACTTGGACCTAGGGATAGGCCAAGGCAGATCTGGGATTCTTGCAAAACTTGAAGTACTGAGTTGGTGTGTTTGCTGCCGCGACGATCAACGGACTGCTGCCGCGACAGGTGCTGCCGCAACGGGCGCGACGACAGAACTGGATTTCCTAAACATTGCAATACCTGCACTACTGAGCAATTCAATACCAGCCCATTCTCTCTATCTTGATATCTCAATTCTTTTATTTACATTTACTTTATTATTTTCGTGACAACTCTCAAATATTTCCTTTACCTTCGTGCAGTAAACTAAGGTGAAGCTATTAGCCCAATCCCTGTGGAGACGATATCCGATACTTCGTATCACTTTACTACTTGTGTCGTGTACACTTGCACTACCATTGCGATAGACTATTTTACACGCAACAAGGCACATTATTCTGACTAAAGCTCATAGTACTCCTTTTGATATGCATCCTGGTAGTACAAAGATGTATCGTGATCTGAACGATGAGTACTACTAGGTAGGGTTGAAAAGGATGTGGTTGAGTTTGTTTGTAAGTGCATGGTGTGCCAGCGAGTGAAGGCTGAGCATCAGGTTTCTTCTGGGTTCTTGCAGCCTTTGAGAATCCCAGAATGGATGTGGGAGAGAATCACCATGTATTTTGTGTCTGGTTTGCCTTTGTCACCGTCAAAGAAGAATTCAATTTGGGTGACTGTTGATCGGCTTACCAAATGTGCACATTTTCTGCCTGTGCATACTACATATACCTTGGATAAGTTGGGTGAGCTAAACATAGCTGAGATTGTACGGTTGCATGGTGTGCCAAAGTCCATTGTGTCAGATAGAGATCCAATGTTTACAACAAGATTTTGGGAATGTTTGCATCAAGCATTGGGTACACAGTTGAATTTCAGTACTTCTTATCAACCTCAGACGGATGGACAGTCAGAACGTGTGATCCAAGTGCTTGAGGACATGTTGAGGTGTTGTGTGATAGATTTTCAGGGTTCTTGAGAGAAGCACTTACCGTTGGTTGAGTTTGCGTATAATAACAATTACCAGGAAAGTATTCAAATGGCTCCATACAAGGCTTTGTATGGGAGAAGATGTAGAACCCCTCTCTGTTGGGCAGAAGCTGGGCAAAAGTTGATTTCCGTGCCAACCATGCTTAAGGGAACCACCGAGAAGGTGAAGCTCATTTGTGAGCGTTTAAAGGTAGCATCGGATAGGCAAAAGTCTTACGCGGACTTGAAGCGTAAGGAAATTGAGTTCGCGGTTGGAGAACGTGTGTTCTTGAAAGTATCTCCTTGGAAGAAGGTGATGAGATTTGGGCGTAAGGGTAAGCTTAGACCAAGGTTCATTGGACCTTACGAGATTGTAGAGCGTATTGGTCCTGTGGCATATCGGTTGAGATTGCCTGCAGAGTTGGAGAAGATTCATGATGTGTTTCATGTCTCCATGTTAGGGAAATACAGATCGGATCCTTCGCATGTGATGCCTGTTGAGGAGATAGAGTTGAATCTGGATCTGTCGTATGAGGAGGAACCATTGAAGGTTCTGGACGTGAGTAGCAAAATTCTTCGTCGCAAGACGATAGAACTTGTGAAGGTGTTGTGGTGACACCGAGGAGTTGAGGAGACCACGTGGGAAAGCAAGGTGGACATGCTGAGGCAGTTTTCGCATCGCTTTCCATCAGGTAAGAATTTTGAGGACGAAATTTCCTAAGTGGGGGAGATTTATAATGCCCTGGTTTTAGGCCTAGATGTTTTAGACATCGGATCGGACCGGTCGAGAACGATTCGAATTGCGTAAGGTGATTTAAGGAAATAAATGATCGGGATAGGATAAAATTGTGATAAAAATTGCTAAAATCTTCTAAAAATATGTTTAAGAGGTTTGTCAAGTCAATTTAACAAAATGGATTTCGAAAATGGGACATTTTGAGTAGTGACCGAATTGTAAAGTTTCAAAACTAGAAAAATGTGATTTTTATTGTGGAAGCCAAAATCTTAGAATCTTTAGGGGGTTTTAGGTCAATTTGACCTTTTCTCAATATGACATGTGTTTTAAAAGGCTTTTAATTAAATAGATTTAATTAGATTTATATTAATTAATTAATATAGTTAGTTAAAGTGAGATTTCTAATTACGTAACTACCAAGTGTTTTTTATTTTCAGCCAAACACTAATTCTCTCATCTTTTCTCAGAAATCTTTCTTCCAAAAACTATCTCAACATTTTCTAAACCATTTTCAAGAGATCTTTTCTAATTCTTCAAGATTTATCTAAGGAAAACTTGTCATTCATTGAGAGAAGCAAGGATTAGAGGTAAATCCCGTTCTCATCCTCTAATCTAAGTTCTTTATTGAAATTCCCAAGATATTTCGCTTCTAAATACTATTTTTGGTTGAGTTTTCATTATAGTTTTGATTGGAGATCAAAATCTTGTAAAAACATGGTTGAAATCTTGATTTTCGGACTTGTTGAGTTAGGCTCTGTTTTGTGTTGATTTTAATTGAGTTTGAAGTTTATTAATATGTTAAAATGATGTGTTGATAACATAGATCCCGAAATTCTTGAGATCCTTGAGTTTCTTGGTTGTTTTAAGTGGGTTTTTGAGGTGAAATGGTGGAATCTTGCTTGCTGGAGGTATAAGGTTGGGTTAGGTTGTTTGTTAGATGTGTTTTGATGTTTATAATTCTTTGGAAGTAATGTATGTTGGCTGGGTTTGGTTTTGGAAGCAATTGATTGAATTTTCGGTTGTTTTGGATGGGTATTTTGGTATAGTTTGGGTGAGCGATGAGTTTGTGAATTGTTGCTGGTCTTATAATGCATTTAGATCTCTGTTTTGATGTTATGAAAATAGGGGATCTTGATCCGGAAGCAAACGAGGTGTTGTTGGAGGCTCCGGATGGGTAATTTTGTGTCGGCGAGCAAGGCTTCACATATCGGTGAGTGGAAATGCAATTTCCTGCTTTGTAACGCTTTGAGCGTGGTCTTGGGAGCTTAGTGTAAGCTTGATACACTTAACTAAGCTCAAGAGTAAGTGGTTCGGAAATCCCTCTCTTGGAAATGTGCTATGTTTCATGAAATTTCACTTGAGTTGAGTGTGGATTTGTTTATTGTTTTTAAGCGTGTTTAAGCATGGTTTAATGCTGGATTTTAATGTAATTATGTTAAGGATGCACTAGGTAAGTGATCCTTGGTTTGCATATGTTGAATGCATATGATATTAAGCATGTGATGCTTGTGGAAATGGCTTTGTGGTTATGCTTGTAAAATAGTGGATTAATGTGGTTAAATGATTATATTGGCAAGTGATGAAAATGGTTTTTGGTTACTTTTATCGAATATAGTTAGCCGGCTATAGGATTGGGTGCACCGCGAATAAAGTCGCCTTGGATGTCGAGGGGTTGTGATTGTGACGTAATCTCCATCCAAGTACCCTAACAATTGAGGTTAAGATCACAACGGTGAATGGTTAGTCCCGTGTGTGAGTCTTGTGTATGTGTCCCATACTCTCGTTAGTGGAATTATACAACAACCGATGAGTGATGTTGAAGGCTTGTGATTGTGCCATTAATCTCCATCACGGGTGTTGAGGGGTTGTGATTGTGCCATTGATCTCCACCTTGTGTAGTCCGGTAGTGTGTATGAAGCGTGTGGGACAACGCTTGTAATTCGCGTTTCTGATTGTGTCTTGTGTTGAAATGGTTTATGGACTATCACTTGTGAGCCAATATAATGTAAATGAATGATGTGAAACATGAGATGCTTGTAAATGATGCAAGAATGCATGAGATGCTTGGTAAAGCATAAGCAATGGTTTAATTGCTGTTTTTAAGTGAAGCATATGAGCATATGTTTATTAAATGCATTGTTGTCTTGTGAAGACATTATCTATGAGAAAGCATGTGATAAAAGTGGTGGTTTTGTAAGTTATGTTAAATGCATTGATGAATGTTGTTTAGTGATCCTCACTAAGCTATATGCTTACGCTCATTTGTTTCATCAATGCATAGAATTGAACATTTCAAGGAAGCCCAAAAGCAAGAGGAATCCAAGGCTTTGTTAAAGAGATGTATGTGGTTCACCCTTAGTGTAATAAGTGGCAATGGGTGGGATTTCTATTTCCCCGAATTTGTGGTTGATGTTTGCTGTTTCAAGCATGTTTAGTTGATAGTTGTGGACATGTATTTGGCCTTTATATGGTTCTATGGTTTGTTTGTGGTGTTTTACCATTTCCATATTTTGGTATCTTAAGCATGCTTGGATAGTTCAGTAGTCATCATGGTTTGTTGTGATTGATGAAAATGTTTTACTGTTTAGTAGTGTCTATAAGTCTATTAGATGGAGTATATCATGTATGCATGATTTGGGCTTGTTTGAATGTGATTTAGTATGTTTGAATGATGTTAAAATGAGCTAATCTGTTACGCGTATCGATACATGGGAAAGCGTATCGATACTCTAAGGAAAAATGAGGCGTTTCTGTACAGGGGTATCGAAACGGATTGGCCGCGTATCGATACGCCTAGGCCAAGTTTGAAGGTCTTACCGATACGCAGGGAATCGTTTCGATACGCTCAACCCTCCTCTAGCTATTGTCTTCCCGTGTTTCGATACGGGCCCAAGCGTATCGATACGGGTAGTTAAATTTCAGTTAAAACTATCTTTTAAGGTTTGGAAATGTTGCATTTTGGTCCCTGAATATTGTAAGGGCAATTGAATGAGTTTGGATTATCCGTTTGAGCGCAATTTTGGCATGTTGGCATGTTACATGACTAATTGATGATTGGTAACATTAAAATCCTAAAAGTTCCTGTATTTTATGGAATTTACAGTTTAGCCCCTAAAGGACAAATGTATGCAATTGAGCCCCTAATTGAACTCCGATCGCTATGCCGTTTTCGCTTAATCGCTTTGCTAAACTTATAGGGTAATAATGTGCATCTAGAGAAGATAAAAGGAAAAAAAAGGTTGTTAATCGAGGTCGACTTTAACGAGTTGACTTCGGTTTTCCCCGTGTAATCTTTTTAGTTCGGGTCGGGCATCTAGGCCGGGCTAAGGGGGTTACAAATCCTATTGACTTGTCTCTGTCTTGAATGCAACAACACCAAAACTGCCGTGGCAGTAACCTAAGTCCCTGTCGCGGCCGCAATGGTTGAGTCCCTGCTGCGGCAATCCCTTGCTCTTGGGCAGATGCTGTTAAGGTTCGACAAAGCGTCCTTGGATGGTTCCTCCTTATCCTTTAGCTCAGAACAGTAGTTGATGGCTAAACTTCGATGATACCTCCCAGGGTTAACCAAAGAAAACACCAACTATTCTAACACTTCTTTTAGCCGCTGAAACTTTTAACCTATCCCTAGGCCGAGTTAGTTAACACTGCATGGGATGAAAACCTTGTTTATACATTTCATGAGTTCAAATCTCCTGATATTGAACAAATAGATAACCTCACAATACTCTCTCGTGATAAGTATGCAAGAATGATAAAAGCCAAGAATAAGCAAACCTTAACTTTATTGCATTAAGAACTTAAACAAATACAATAGTCTTCACACAACTACTAAACAAACTAATCCTAACCCTAAAGGAAATTAGAACATAATAAAAACTAGATCCTAAGCTAAGCTCTCTTCGTCTCTCTTTTTCGATTGTCTTGACGATGGCAGCAAGCCTCCTTTATGTAGGGGAAGGTGCATGCAAAAATCCTTCTTGGAGAGGAAGTTAAGTTTGACTTGGGCTTAACTTTATTAAAGAGGTGAATCTCTTTAATTTAATACATTATTCACTTTTGGCCAAAAGTCTAACTTTATCCTTCCTTCCATGTTTCCGTCCTCTTCTTGAGCTCCATTTGCCACACAAAGTGTGTAGAAAAATCTGACATTTAAAGCTCGACAAATCGACTACCACTTTCCCTGTTTTGCCCTCTGACAGGTTGAGTAGTATACTGTCGCGGCATGGCATTCTACTACCTCGGCATTGGTTTGGAACTGGATTTGCTCCGCAAGGCTTCATTCTTCATAAATCAGCTTCCCTTAGTAGAAGCTTTCAGTTGTGGCTTGACTCAATCAGGGTCTGCTACTAGCTGGTTCTGCTTCATCCTTCGTTTTTCTTCATTGCCGTCACGGCATCTCCTGCTCTGGCAGTGTGCAAATCTGCAAAAGTGCAAAACATGCATCAAATAGTACCTTTTTCATAAAATAAACAGCATATAAAGATCAAAGGCATAAATGATGAAATCAATGCATAAAGGGCCATAATGTAGCTCAAATGGGTGTAGGTTGAGTGATAATTGCCATTTTAGAGGGTGGAAATATATGACTTTTGGGCACTTATCACTTTGCAAAATGAAAATATCTATGGTGAAAACCTGAAAAAGGCGCCTTAGATATAAAAAATCAATCAAAAGAAAAAAGAATAAAAAAAGAAAATGGGGGTTCAAGATGAAAATCCGCAAAGGTCGTCTTGTAACCAAAGGAGGATTTGAGCTGAAATCCTAAAAGGGCAGTTTAAAAGCATTTGAGATTAGGCATCCGGCAAAAATACCTTCTCGGAATCTACAATTTTGAGTAAATTCAAGGTTGGAAGGCTCTCTTTCGGTTGAAAAGCTCTCTATCCTTCATACAATGGATACCCGGGGCATTGCATTGTTTTTATCATGTTTTCCATGACTTATCAAATTATTCCAATTTTTTAAAATAATATTTGAGCCTTTCACCTATCATTTCAACAAGCATCTTGCATATAAATCGATTAGATAAAAAGAAAAGGATTTCGTGGATATTATTATGATGTACTAATCCATTAAGTGCAGGCAGAATATGAGGTGGCCTCGGTACTTGGTTAATGATGAAAAGTATGACGAGGAAAATGTCACAACTCAGAGTGTCAGAAACATTTAAACAAAGTTGCAAGAAAGTAACATAAACAACCCTCGGGAAAAGAGAGAACAAGAGCCATCTTTTGGAGAAAAGTTGTAGCAGGACTGATCCATTAAAGGTTCATCCTATTCAAAAGCAAAGATCATTACATCTGAAGATTGTTACTTCTAAGGCATTACAAGGCATGAAAGCTTTGTGAATGTTAGAGCAGACAAGGTGAAATAACATAAGTGATGATCCCTTTGAAATCATGAAAAAGAATGTTGTCAAAGAAGTTGAATGAAGATGTAGAAAGAATGGCTTCATAAGAAATGAGTTGTCCTCAATACATGAGCTTTTCCAACATGAAGTGCGTGATGAGATATAAAAAAGAGCTTACGGGAAGAATCTATGAAATGTAAGTACGAGTTCCATTAGCCTTATTTGGAGCAAAAGGAAACATCAGGAAATGAAGACAAGGTGAAAACTCGCAATGAATTTTCAAAAGAAAAAGGAGAAAAAGGAAAAAAAGAAAATGAGAAAAAGAAAAAAGGGAAAAGCTGAGGTGAAATCCCAAAAGGTCGCCTTGAGAAAAAGAAAAAAAGAGAAAAAATCTGATGTAAAAACCCGAAAGGGCGCCTTGAGAAAAAGAGAAAAAAGAAACAAAGTGAAAACTCGAAAGGGCGCTTTGAGAAAAGCAATCTAAAGTGAAAACCTGAAAAGGCGCTTTAGAGCAAATGATGCAAAGATCCTGAAGATTGAACTTGAGTGTGAGATGGGTTACTTTGGCTGCAAAAGAGTTTTTGAAAAATGAAGCAAAGAAATTTGAGCTTCCTTGAAAATGAATGCTCACCCAAGTGATCCTCAATTGACAACATTCATGCATCATATAGTTAGGCATCCATAAGATAAAAGCATGCTAACTCATACATTTAGAGCATTTTTAAACATTTTGACAGAAATCTACCAGAATCAACAAGAAAGAAGAAAATATTTCAACTTACAACCTCAAGACTAGATGAGTAGACCCAATAATATATGTTCCAAGCATAGAAGGGATCGAGTAACAATAGAAGAGAAGTTTCATACTAAAAGATCGAGATACTTTTGGTAGAATGAGACACGATACTAAAAATCAACATTACATAAGAAAAAAGCTCATACCTGCTCCAGTCTTCATTAATATATCAAGAAAAATGCATATTTTAGAAAGTTTAGGGGCCTAGAGTTTAGGGGCTGGAAGAAAGTTCAGGGACCCGAGGCATTTGCTTGCCTAAAATGATGAAAGTTTGACAAATTCTACGTGTTGGAGCCAGAAACAAAGAGACTAGTGGGGCATCATTGGGCAAAAGAGTGCATATTATAAAAAAGAACGAAAGAATGTAGATCCTAAAAAGAATTTGATCATTGAAGAAATCAATATTTGCTCTAGAAAAATACGAGCTCAGCAACAAGATTTTGGGGCAAATATTTCCAAGGCATGAAGACAACATGAGTTACAGATCAAGCTCAAGAGGATCAAACAAAGCAAGACCTGATAAGAACAATCTCAAGTGATGAGGTACCATTACAACAGAACTAGAAAACCTAAGGGGAAGCAAAGAAGATTAGAATCCATCCAAGTGGAATTTAAAAGAATCAGCAAAGAACATATAAGGATTCAAATCTACAACTCCGATATTGAAGAAGTAGAGCCAATAAAGACTATTTAAGATTCCAATCATGTAACACCCCTTCCCGGCCTGGTAGAGAACCAGATCGGAGCGTATTACCAGAGGACAATACGATGATCGGTGCTATAAAATTTCATCTTAATCACATTCTTAATCAATATTAGTCACACAGAACATTACCAATATGTTGATTAGTCCAATTCAATCATAAGAAATCCACAAATAACCATTTAGGATCATTTTATAACTTTTATAAGTTAAGGGACTAATCTATAAAAAGTGACAATAACAGGTCTTTTAAGGCAAAAAACAGTAAAATAATGTAAATCAATGAATGAATAACTAGCCTATAAACTTTCATACAATTTGGAGCTCATTAACATAATCAATTTATCTTTAAGAAATTGAGTGGCTAAATTATAACATTAGCAATATGTCCAATAAGCCTTTAACCAATTTACCTAACCCCGTATCGAAACACCGTAGGTTGTTTCGAAATAGGTGCACGAGAGTCAACTCATGTTGACCTTTCATTTTAGACCGTTTCGATACAGGCTTGACCAGTATTGGAACGGATTGACCACCTTTGACTTTGACTCGTTTCGGTACACTTTGAACCCGTACTGAAACATTGCTCTCCAGTGGCAAAATGTTTCGAAACGGCACTATTTCGTTTCGGTACACCCATACTCTTAGGTTCAATATTGTGCACCCGTACCGAAATGCCATCACCTGTTTCGATACGGCATGGCCTGTAATGACAAATTCTTACTGGTTTTTATTCGATTTACCATGTCGAACGATGTCCAAATGCAACGAAACTTTACACGGAATATTTCAATGGTATAAACTACTAGCATGCCAAATTTCATGACCATATGAACACGTTTACCATGTTTTTACCTTTTTGAGCTATGTATGCATTTTCCATCCATTTTCAACTTTACCAAAAGAGGCATTTTAAGCTATATAACTTATTACAATCTTAGCAATGCACCAACACAACAAAATAGGCACCAATGACTAGTTCAAATACTTTGCCACCGTCCTAGGAGTTTATAAGACAAAAACACATTACTTGGGGCTGGTAGTGACTTGTCTTGCTTGCCAATCCGATCTTCCGACACACAAACCTTCTTAACCTAAAAATGCATGAGATGAGACACGTTAGGCATACTTTTCCTAGTGAGGTAGTCACAAACAATGTAAGTAACAATAATGCCATGGTTATACTTATACATAATCTCATGCCAAAAATGCCGATGCTATGCAACAATACACAGTTTATAAACATGGTTCATCTTCATTTTTAGTCCTTGGATTGAATCAAGATCATGGATACGCGAATTCCTACGCCTCGCAAAATCAATAAATGGTCCAGTCCCTCTGCCTCGCCAATATGACCAATAGCAATACACATCCCTCCGCCTCACCAAATCAATATAGGTCGTAGCCTTAGGACCGTAGTCCAATCGTACACTGAGCTCATTAATTCTATGGCATGCCAATTGTATCTCAAGTCCATCCCAATCCAAGGTTGCGATATTCATATTTATTTCAATAATCAATGTCCGATGAATTCAATGTTGTCGATGACCAATATATGTATCTCATCATCAATAACTCATAGTTTGATATCAATATCAATGTCTGATGGTTTCAATGCAATAATCCAATGACAATGCCTATTTCAATGACAATACATAATGACAATATCAATGGCAATAACCAATGTTCAATGGCAACTTACCGACACTTACCAAAGTGTCTGATTAACCATCCAATGCAATTTCTTCAACAAAAATGTTAGCGATGTAATCTAAAATATCAAATAATGATCCGGGAGGGCCTTTTGCCTAAACCCGAGACTCCGACTACACTGACCTTAACAATCTGAAGCTTTCAACGCTCTCAGATAGCAATCCCTTTGTTCCTAGCTTTGGATGGAGATGATGGGTGCTCCTTATCAATGTCTTGAGCTAGGAAATCAATAGGGAGATTGTTAGGAACGATATTACGATATCAAAATCAATACAACGATATTAAAATTGATATTCGGTTTCAATATAAACAATTACGATGTAATATCTATGGATGCTCAAAACCCTAGCTTGAGATTAAACTCAATATATCCATAGAATCCAATAACCGATTGAGGATTATAGCTTACCCGATCGATATCAATGATTCGATATCAATAAAACAAAGAAAAAATAAGCTAAAGCTTGCTCTCCAATGGAGGTGCTAGCTTGGAGGAAAATGATGAAGATGAAAATAGGTGAGGTGCTTGCTTGAGACTTTCAGTAAGCTTTTATCTCATTTTCTTTTGTTTTTGCTATTATAAATTCTTTTGACTATTTAGCTTTCCTTCACATGAAGGAAAACTCTTAAACTATGCCACGTAGATAGAAATTTAATTGGGGAGGGGCTAATCACAAGATTAGTCCCTCAACTCTCATAATACTATAGTTTTGACCTCCAACTTGCATTTTTCCTCAATTTAGTCATTGTAATGTTTTCGGTACTATTCAATAGGGTCCGATGGCAATAATTAAATTCAATTAGAGTCCGATATCAATAATTAACTAGCCGATGCTATGCTCAAACTTCATCAATGTTAAATTTCTGATCACCGGAACCTAATTCCGACTAGACCGGATATTAGGGTGTTACAACTCCCCCCTTAAGAAAAATTCGTCCTCAAATTTTTACCTGAACTAAAGAGATGCAGATATTGTTGTCTCAAAGTCTCTTCAGGTTTCCAAGTGGCTTCTTTAACGGTGTGGCTCCTCCAGAGCACTTTAACTAATGGTACAGTTTTATTGCGAAGCCTCTTGACTTCTCTAGCAAGAATCTGAACCGGTTCTTCCTCGTAGGATAGATTTTGTCGAAGTTCTACATATTCGGGTTCCACAATGTGTGAGGAGTCAGACCGATACTTTCGAAGCATCGATACATGAAAGACATCGTGGATTTTACTCAATTCTGGGGGTAGCAATAGCCGATATGCCACTGGGCCATTCTTTTCAATGATTTCAAAGGGTCTAATGAACCGGGGACTCAATTTTCCCTTCTTGCCAAATCTCAAAACCTTCTTCCACGGTGACACTTTAAGAAAAGCTTTTCACCAACTTCATACTCAATGTCTCTTCTTTTAAGATCAGCGTAAGCCTTTTGTTGATCAAAGGTAGCCTTTAAACAATCATGAATAATGGTAACCCATTCCTCAGTTTCACGAAGCAAGTCAGGGCATAACATCTTGCCCTCACCAAGCTCTGACCAACGCAATGGAGTTCTGCATCGTCTACCATACAACGCTTTATACGGGGCCATTTAGATGGATGCTTGGTAACTGTTGTTGTAGGAAAACTCGACCAGAGGTAGAGATTTCTCTCAAGATCCATCAAAGTCGACAATACATGCCCGAAGCATGTCTTCCAATATATGTATAGGGAGATTCAATAACAATGCAAATTTCTAGGATTTCAATAGACAGATCGTTTGATGATTTACCTGAATTACCCTTTCTAATTGACCGTCAGATTGGGGGTGAAAAGCGGTGCTAAGATTAACTCTGGTACCCAGAGCTCCTTGTAAGGCTCTCCAAAACCGAGATACGAATCGAGGATCTCGATCGGAGATGATAGACTTAGGTACTCCGTGGAGTCGGATTACTTCCTTGATGTACAAGTCAGCTAGCTTAGGAAGACCGTGGTCCATTCTAACTAGTATAAAATGAGCTGACTTCGTGAAACGATCTACAATAACCCATATAGAATCATGCTTTGTAGGAGTTAACGGTAGACCACTAACAAAGTCCATAGTTATCTTTTCCCATTTCCATTTTGGTGGATCAATAGGTTGAAATAATCCAGTAGGGACACTATGTTCTTCTTTAACACGTTGACACATGAGACACTTGGAAATGTAATCAACTATGGTCTGCTTCATGCCTGGCCACCAGTAGAGCTCACGTAGGTCGTTATACATTTTCACAGACCCAGGGTGAATAGAAAAAGAACTTATATGAGCTTCAGAAAGGATGTCGATACGAAGAGTTTCATCATTAGATACACAAATCAGAATTAATTTTGAAGTTAGGGTTATCCGATAGCTTAGAGACAATGATTTGAAGCTCGGGATCTTGCTCTTGCAAATCCTTAATTCACGTAACGATGGTAGACTAAATTTGAAGTTCAGCTACGAGACAACGATGCTTCCGAAGTCGGAAGTGAGCGTTACTTGCTCGAGGGGCTACAATATAGCAATATTACAATGAGTTAATGTACTTCACAATACATATAACTTCAAGTCTATTATCAATGCTTACCAGACAATGGTTTGCGGCTGAGCGCATCATCTACAACATTGGCCTTGCCCGAATGGTAATCAATGACCAGATCATAATCTTTAAGGAGTTCTATCCACCTCCGTTGCCGAAGATTCTACTCCTTCTGAGTCAATATATATTTGAGGCTTTTATGGTCGGTGAAAAGATAGCATTTCTCCCCGTAGAGATAATGCCTCCAGATTTTCAATGCAAAGACAACTGCAGCCAATTCAAGGTCGTGGGTGGGATAATTCATCTCGTGTGGCTTAAGTTGCCTCGAAGCATAAGCAATAACCTATCCTTCTTGCATCAATACGCATCCTAACCCAAAATGCGATGCATCACTGTAAACTGTATAGTCTTTTCCAGACTCAGGCTGGGTCAAGACAGGTGCATGGGTCAGAACTTGTTTTAACTGATCAAAGCTTCGTTGTTGAGCCTCGATCCAAACAAAATAGGCTTGCTTCCTCAATAATTTGGTTAAAGGAGCATCTAACATAGAAAATCCTTTCACGGATCTACGGTAATAGCCAGCAAGCCTAAGGAAGCTTTTGACTTCACCAATGTTCTTCGGTGGATGCCAATCTACAATAGCTTGGGTTTTCTTCGGGTCCACTTGAACGCCCGAAGCCGATACGATATGCCCCAGAAAGGCAACTTTGGTGAGCCAGGACTCACACTTGGAAAACTTCGCATACAACTGTTTCTCTCTTAGAGTTTGAAGTACAATACGAAGATGATCTCGATGATCCGTTTCATCCTCGGAATAGACCAAGATGTCATCTATAAAAACTACTACGAATTTATTAATATAGGGTCTAAATACCCGATTCATTAAGTCCATAAAAGTTGTCGGTGCATTAGTTAGCCCAGAAGGGATCACCAAGAATTCATAATATCCATATCTTGTACAGAAGGCAGTCTTAGGCACATCACACTCCTTGACTCTCATTTGATAATAGCTCGACCTTAAATCGATCTTGGAGAACACAGTGGCATCTTTTAATTGATCAAATTGATCGTCTATTCTAGGGAATGGATACTTATTCTTGATGGTTACTTTTTTCTCTTGTCTATAGTCAATTCACAATCACATCGATCCATCCTTCTTCTTGACAAAGAGAACTGGTGCTCCCCAAGGTGAATTGCTCGGTTGAATGAAACCCTTGTTCATAAGGTCCTGAAATTGAGGTTTTAATTCTTTCAACTCCACAGTCGCCATCCAATGTGGTGCAATGGAAACTGGAGCAGTCCCAGGTTGCACCTTAATGCAAAATTCCACTTCACGGGTTAGGGGCAATCCTGGAAGTTCGTCAGGAAAAACATCTGGGAATTCACTTACTATGTCAATATCATGGATCTGGGGTTCATTCCTTGATTCTATGGACAATGCACACAACATGGAGTTCCAAGATTCCATCAGCATTATTCTTTCCTTGCGAAGGCCTCGAAGATACAATTTTCGCTTGCTACAGTCTACCCACGCTTGATGTTTACTAAGCCAATTCATGCCTAGAATCACATCAAACACGCGGATTGGTAAAACTAGGAAATCCGCGGGGAACGGAATTCCTTGGTTCATGATCGGACAATTCTTGCCTATAAGGCTTAGAGTAACACAATCACGTAACAGATTTGTCACGGAGATTTTTGTTGCCATAGTTTTGCTATACATCCTATGTATTTTAACCAATTCTAGGCTTATAAAAGAAAGTGTAGATCCAGGATCAATCAATACACACAATGAGTGTGCTTATAACATAACGGCATCTACTATAACATCAGGCTAGTCATCCTCCTCGCGGCCTCTCACATGATACATCTGGGCAGAGGCCTTCGATTCCTACTTGTTACCTTGCTTCCCGGATCCAACTGGTCTGCCTGAGGTTCCCGATGGTGCTTGTATTGGCCCTTTTCCTCGGAAGGATTGGGCGGGTGAGGTGGTGTCTCAGTGCACCACCACTGACTTAGAGAGACTCTAAGGACAGTCTCTGATAAAATGTCCTTGTTCCCAACAAAAGAAACATGCTCCCGTCTGCTTACGACACTGGCCCACGGGGTGCCGTTTCTGACAAAAATTACAAACTGGATGCTGAACACTATGGTTTGAACATCTAATACTCTCAACTGAAGCCACCTTAGACCAAGATTGGGTGATAGTCTGTGGTCTCTCAATGTTCGCGGTACGGGAAGGCTGTGAATATGAAGCTTCCCTCGAGCCTTGATACTTACCCTTCTTGTTCCATTTGGGAGGTCGAGAATCGCCCCATGCCCTTTTCTCAGATCTACTGGACATATTTCCTCGTTGAGCTCTCTGTACAGCCTCAGTTTCTTTAACTCGGTTCACCAAATCTTGGAATTTGGTGATTCCAAGGGCTATAAACATAGGTCACAGTTCATCGCTGAGGCCAGCAATGAACATTCTACACTTGTCTTCTTCCTTCTTTATAAACTCTGCTCCATATCGATAATATTTACAGAAATCATGAATATACTGCTCGATAGGTCGTCCTCCTTGCCTCAGATGGAGGAAGGTGTTTCATCTTTATGCGAGATAGTATTGACTGATATATTTATTTAGGAATTCTCGAAGAAAGAACTCCCAGGTGACCGATTCTTCAGGAGCTATGAGAATTGTAGTTTCCCACCACATGAGGGCTTCATTGGTCAACAATGCAATAGTACATTCCAACTTGTGTTCATCGGAACACTACAACTATTTATTCAAGATACGAAGTGTGTTGTCCTGCTAATATTCAGCAATTTCTGGAATATCATCATCCTGTCCGTTGAAAGAATAAGCTCAGAGTGAAGCCAGCTTTTCCATAGAGGCTCGGACATACTGGACAACAGGAGGGATAGGCTGAACTAATGTTGTTGTTTGTATCGCAGTCATAAACTGTTTGAACATGTTAGCCATGTTCTGATAGCATTTATCCTGAGTGGTAGGTGTTGTAGGCTCAGTACCCTGCACATGAGGGTCCTGCGGTTGCGGTGGATTCAGAGGAGTTCCTCCTCTAATCACCTCACCATGAGTCGAGGAGCCGGTAGCAAGCTCGTCAGTATGAGCTTCATTTGTCTCAGACATATCTATATGAAAGATCATATTAGTCAACAAGTCACAATACACAATATAAAACTTCTAGGTGGTATAGTAACACAATAACAATGTAATAGACTTCGATTTAGTCCTAGAATCGACTAAACTTTAGCTCAGATACCATAAATCAAATGTAACACCCCATTCTCGGCCTGGTAGAGAACCGTATCAAAGCGTATTACCAGAGGAAAATACGATGATCGGTGCTATAAAAATTCATCTTAATCACATTCTTAATCAATATTAGTCATACAGAACGTTACCAATATGTTTATTAGTCCAATTCAATCATAAGAAATCCACAAATAAGCATTTAGGATCATTTTATAACTTTTATAAGTTAAGGGACTAATATGTAAAAAGTGACAATAACAGGTCTTTTAAAGCAACAGACAGTAAAACAATGTAAATCAATGCATGAATAACTAGCCTATAAACCTTCAAACAATTTGGAGCTCATTAACATAATCAATTTATCTTGAAGAAATTCAGTGGCTAAATTGTAACATTAGCAATCTGTCCAATAAGCCTTTAACCAATTTACCTAACCCCGTATCAAAACACCCTAGGTTGTTTCGAAACAGGTGCACGAGAGTCAACTCCTGTTGACCTTTCCCTTTGGATCATTTCGATACAGGCTTGACCAGTATCGGAATGGATTGACCACCTTTGACTTTGACTCGTTTTGGTACGCGATGAACCCGTACCGAAACATTGGTCTCCAGTGACAAAATGTTTCGAAACGTCACTATTCTGTTTCGGTACACCCATTCTCTTAGGTTCAATATTGTGCACCTGTACCGAAACGTCATCACCCATTTCGATACGACATGGCCTGTAATGACAGATTTTTACTGGTTTTTATTCGATTTACCCTGTCGAACGATGTCCAAATGCAATGAAACTTTACACGCAATATTTCAATGGTATAAACTTCTAGCATGCCAAATTTCATGACCATATGAATACGTTTACCATGTTTTTACCTTTTTAAGCTATGTATGCATTTTCCATCCATTTTCAACCTTACCAAAAGAGGCATTTTAAGCTATATAACTTATTACAATCTTAGCAATGCAGCAACACAACAAAATAGGCACCAATGACTAGTTCAACTACTTTTCCACCTTCCTAGGAGTTTATAAGACAAAAACACATTACTTGGGGCTGGTAGTGACTTGTCTTGCTTGCCGATCCGATCATCCGACACACAAACCTTCTTAACCTGAAAATGCATGAGATGAGAAACTTTAGGCTTACTTTTCCTAGTGAAGTAGTCACAGACAATGTAAGTAACAATAATGCCATAGTTATACTTATACATATTCTCATGCCAACAATGTCGATGCTATGCAACAATACACAATGTATAAACATGTTTCATCTTCATTCTTAGTCCTTGGATTGAATCAAGATCATGGATACGAGAATTCCTACGCCTCGCCAAATCAATAAATGGTCCAGTCCATCCACCTCGCCAATATGACCAATAACAATACACATCCCTCCGCCTCACCAAATCAATATGGAACGTAGCCTTAGGACCGTAGTCCACCCGTACACTGAGCTCATGAATTCTATGGCATGCCAATTGTATCCCAAGTCCATCCCAATCCAAGGTTGCGATATTCATATTTATTTCAATAATCAATGTCTGGTGAATTCAATGTTTTCGATGACCAATATATGTATCTCATCATCAATAACTCATAGTTTGATATCAATATCAATGCCCGATGGTTTCAATGCAATAATCCAATGACAATGCATATTTCAATGATAATACATAATGACGATATCAATGACAATAATCAATGTTCAATGGCAACTTACCGACACTTACCAAAGTGTCCGATTAACCATCCAATTCAATTTCTTCAACAAAAATGTTAGCGATGTAATCTGAAATATCAAATAATGATCTGGGAGGGCCTTTCGCCTAAACCCGAGACTCCGACTACACTCACCTTAACAATACGAAGCTTTCAAGGCTCTCGGATGGCAATCCCCTTGTTCCTAGCTTTGGATGGAGATGATGGGTGCTCTTTATCAATGTCTTGAGCTAGGAAATCAATAGAGATATTGTTAGGATCGTCATTACGATATCAAAATCAATACAACGATATCAAATTTGATATCCGACTTCAATATAAACAATAACGATGTAATATACATGGATGGTCAAAACCCTAGCTTGAGATTAAACTCAATATATCAATAGAATCCAATAACCGATTGAGGATTATAGCTTACCCGATCGATAGCAATGATTCGATATCAATAGAACAAAGAAAAACTAAGCTAAAGCTTGCTCACCAATGGAGGTGCTAGCTTGGAGGAAGATGATGAAGATGACAAGAGGTGGATAAGCTTGTTCTCCGTCTTCTTCTTCTTCTACTACTACTACTACTACTACTACTACAAGTCGAACCGCCAGCTGGGAGTACGAATGGTCGCTACTGCCAGGAGGTTCGCCGGTCATCGAAAGCCCATCGGTCATCGAGAAAACCGCCAGAGTCACGATTTCAACCGTCAGGAAGGTGCCATTTTGAACAACTAAAAAATAAATACAAAAAAATTAGATTGAAAAAAAAATAAAGAGTATAAATAAAAATAAATAGTAAATCAGAAAATGATTTTTGGTGCTTATTTTTGTTAATGGTGGCCGAAGAGAGTTGCGCATCGTCGGAGGAGTAATTCGGAGTCAAAATTGAGGGATTTAGGGCTCGAGTAGCATAGGATTTGGGTAAGAATGGGAAACTGTGTTGAGTTTAGGGTTTAGATTTAGGTTTAGGTGTGAAAATTAGAAATTTTTAGTTCAAAAATGGTGACCGACGGTTGATGTGACGACCGGAGCAGCGACCGGCGTTCGCCTGCGACGGCCGGCGCCGGCTCACTGTGGTCGAGAAACACCGAAACTCATCTGGTGGAAGGTGGATTTGGATCAAAAGTGAGAAAAATGAAGAGTAGTGATGTTTTTGAGTAAGAACGCAAGGTTTGATCCATTTTCGGGTTCAATTTCTGGGCTTTACTTATTTGTGTTCAGAGAGAATTGGGAGAGAGAGTGGGTAGAGAGAGTGGGCAACTCAGCAAATTACCGAGTCTGAGCCGGTTCAAGCTTTTTATAGGCTAAGGGAAACAACACCGTTTTGGTGCCGGGTCACCCTGGGTCACCCCGGTTCAAGCATATAGTTTACTTGTTTAGGAGATTTAATCACATAGTTAAAATAATTAGAGCCTTTAGGATTAAGCTCTTTAATTAAATTCAATTAATTTGTTAAGAGAGAACATTATAGAAAATAAAAGGATATTGGATGAAAACTTAAATGTCCTAAGTTGATTAGTATCACATTGCAATGTGATGTTAATTAAGGGGATATTTAGGTAATATATTCAATACTTCATTTAATCACATTGTATGTTGATGGGTGTTGAATCCGTCAAAAATAAATACCTACTTGATCTTTAGATTTTGTAGTAGCGGCAATTTGTGTCGATCCCACATAGCGGTAAGAAATTAAATTCACAAGAAAATGCGATTAAAGTAAGATGGGGTTTTGGATTTTGATTGAAAGAAGCAATTTAAAATAAAGAGAAGTTCAATTATGGAAAGATATCTAGTCAAGATAGGTCTTGGAATATTAATTCAAGATTTTAGATCATTAATCTTCACAAAAGATATTTCTATATTAATTCAAGTAGCTTAGTTTAGAATTGCAAGGAAAGCTTATGCAACCAAATAACTCTTTATTAGATAATCACCAAGGAAGCTTAGAATGATTATCACTTATTATCAAGATTAAATTCTTAAGGATAGCTTATAAGAATTAAACCTATCAAATAGCATTAAGTTGAGACCTAAGCACATGCACTATCAAAACTATGATTGTTTACCAAGAACATGAATCATACCTTCAAAACTCCACAGTTGAGTTCAATTTTACCAAGTATTAATTGGATTGGTTGTGCATACTAGGCAATAATCCGAGGAAAGCTTACGAACTATTGAATATGCGTATAAAACAAGCATGGATGATGTAATTGATACTTGAAATTAAGAAGAGTAAAAGCAAGAAGATCTCACTAAAATACTTGAAACAATATCCTTGATCCTAAACTTGACTATAAAAGAAGGGGTTTAGCCACTCATGGTGTCTGCGGCAACAAGAGGAAGAAGAAGAGGGTTTCGGCTACTTGGGGATTCCCCTTCCCTTCTCCTTATGATCTCTATTTATAGGGAAAAATAAGAAAAATATATTATATTAAACTCAATAACCCTAGACTACTTTAATTTCATTAAATGTAAAAGTCCACTTGTAGTAGGATTACTTTTCCTCCGCATAAATCTGTGTTGTGCCATACCCACGCCTTATTCCACTTGTACTAGGAATTTTCCCAAAACGCCAAAAAGGTGCTAAAACTCGTATTTTATGTATGAAACTTCTTTAAGGCCCAAAAACACATGCAAAACTATATAGGAACCGAATTAAGGGCTTTAAGATAGATCATTGTGCTAAAACATAGGATTTAATACATGAATAACATGCAAATTAATGACTTATCGCATACCCCCACACTTAGATCATGCTTGTCCTCAAGCATATTGAAATTCAAGATCTATGGTCCCTTTGGTAACGAAGAGAGGATAAGGGAAGTAATAAATCATGATTGCAAATTAGGACAAGCAAATAATATCCCAACTAATTATCATAAAGTCAAAGATGGAATAAAATCAAAGACCCTTGCAAAGGATTCACTCAATATCGCTCAAAGTATTTAGGGGACAACAACACTCGAGTCAAAGCATGAAAAGATACTTACCATAAGCTTGAAATTATATTAAATCTCCACCACTTAGCTAGAATGAATCGCAAGATCAAAAGGTCTTTGATTTGGTTGGAACGTGGCTTAGGACGAGGAATGATGAGGAATTTTGGCTTATTTATTTGAATAGCTACACACTTACAGGAAAACTTTTGTATTTATTTTTGGTCAAGCTTTTCTCATATGCTTTGGGAATAAGAAACAAGATTTTCAACTTTTTCACACTTTTTGTCTTTTGTCTTTTTGATTTTCTCTTTGAACAGGTAAGATTTTTTTTTCTTTTCTCTTGTTTTTCTTCCTTTTTTTATTTTTCTTGATTTTCTCTATTGTGTTTTCAAGTAAAAATTATGTGTAGCTATCAAAAATAGGGTTCAAATCATGGAAATCAACAAAAAGGTTTATATGCTTATAATGAGGTTAATTTCCAAGAAATAGACTAAGGCTCAAAAGTGGTTTTCTAATGGTCATAATTACCAAGGTAGGCTATTTGGCTCATGGTTCATACCTAAATGCCTTAATCATCTCAAGCAATTCAATCCTACAATGTGGTATCGACATGCATAACATCGCAAGTTCTAGAAGTAATCTAATCATGCTTGACAATCACTCAATGAAGAAAATTATAAAGCACAAAAGATATATGCTTGTTAAGGTTCAAGTCTCATAAAGTGGTTTGTTGTGTCCAATTTTATCCATCCAACTATCAAATCAATTAATATGAGAAACGATTTGCAAGTCTAACAAGATCTTATCAATCCTATTTTACTTTCCATATCAATGTCATCTTTACCTAGGGATTCAATTTTCTTAAAAATCTCAACATGACAAGTTGAAGAAAAAAATTTCATGTGAAAGTAATACTCAAATTCATCAAGAGGCATGTAATTTTACACAACTATATCCCATGGTTTTGGCACAAATTAAGCACATCAAAATTAACACCCCACACTTAAACCGAACATTGTCCCTAATGTTCTCTAACCTACATGCGAAAAATTAAAGAAAGCAAATAAAAGTTAAGGGAGAAGAATGCTCCCTTTTGCGGCGTGAGGAGGATCAAGGGGTGTAAGGGTTTGGAGGGTCGAACTCCGCGTGCTCGAAGAATGCCCTTTGATTGGCCTACATTCTTCTTGTTTGGATCTTGGTGCTCAGCATCTTGTAGTCTTAGGGAGAAAGTTTCGGTGGCCAAATTTGCCTCCAAAACTTTTTCATGAAAATTTTCAGAGCGCGGGCACGCCTTCTATCGTGAGTGCTATTGTTTTCTAGAAATTCCTAAGGCGGGGGCATGCCTTATTCCGCGAATGCTACCCCTGTACCTAAAAATAAAGAAAAATATAAAAACTCATAAAAAATTTATTGATGCAATAAAATAAGACTTAATAAACTAAGAATAAAATCATGGGTTGCCTCACATAAAGTCTTTTGTTTAACATCTTTAGCTAGACATGACTCCCTTTATTTTTCATAATGTGGCTAGAAGATGTTCGTTGCTAGAAGATGTTTGTCGGGAGGTTTTCCTTTGATTGACTTGGATACATCTTCTTTGTATAGTTGTTTCCATGGAGGTTTGTTGGAATGAATGACGAGTATAGGTTTGTCAAGAGGTTCATCATCGATTAGATTGATTCCCGGATCAAGATTGACATTTTGATAAGATGGATGAGAATTGTCCTGCATCATAGGTTTAGTAATATCTAAAGCAAATAAAGAACATGCAACATTATGATATTTCATGGCGTCATAGATATTAAACTTTATGAGTTCTCCATCGAATTCCATGGTAAGTGTACCATCATGCACCTTGATTATTGTCTTGGATGTTTTCATGAACAACCTCCCTAGCAAGATCAAATTAGGGTTGGTAGGATTGTTTTCTTCCATGTCTAGGACATAGAAATTAGCAGGACATACAAGTCCTTTGACTTGTACTAAAACGTCATCCAAAACTCCAATGTGGTAGACATTTGATCGGTCGGAAAGCTATATAGTAACACCTTTTCACTTAAGAGGATCCATTTTGTTATAGATTAAATAGAATAAGGCATAACATTAATGGATGCTTCTAAATCTAACATGACCTTTTTCATTTTTACTTTACCGATTTGACATGGGATAGTGAACATACCTAGATCTTCGCATTTTTTGGGGTAATTTCTTTTGAAGCACTACAAATATATTCTCATCCATTCTTACCTTTTCATTGCCTTTCAACTTTCTTTTGTTCGTGCACAATTCCTTGAGAAAATTTTGCATAGTGAGGGATTTGCTTGATTGCATCAATCAAAGGAATATTTACCTCGACTTTGCAAAACGTCTCATGAATCTCTTTGTCTTGCTCTTCCTTCTTGGTCTTCGTTAACTGTTGAGGGAAAGGAGGTTGAATTACAATAGGGCGGATGTCCTTCTGTTCGTCGGTTTGTCCTTTCATAGACTCGGCCTTATGCGTTTTACCATCTTTTTTGGGAAAGGAGTTCGCAAAGATTTGGACGGACTGCTCGTGCTTTCTTCCCTCGTTGCATCCGCAATAGGTGTAAGAGATGGTTCGCTTGCACTCTTCTCTCCCTTTGATGCATCTGCAATGTGCTTGGTAGGTTCCTGCAAGTTCTTGCCATTTTTCAAAGTAATATCATTTACATTTTGAATCAGATTGACAATTGTTTGAGAAGGCAACTTACCTCACGACTCGGATTGATGAGTGCAAGTACATTATGCAACCTAATATGCACTATAGTACATTATGCAATCTAATATGCACTAAAGTAACAAATAAAAATATGCACTAAAGTACATTATGCAATCTAATATGCACTAAAGTATGCCAATTCTTTTCAATTAATTTTTCAATTCTTTTGAATCGTTTACATTTTCAAAGTAATATTATTTACATTTTGAATCAGGTTGACAATTCTTTTCAATTAATTTTTCTAAGGCAAGTACATTATGCAATCTAATATGCACTAAAGTATGCCTAAACATGATGAGTGCTAACCCCCCCAAACTCGAGATGGGCATTACCCTCAATGCACAAAATAAAAATAACAAATAAAAATAGAGAAAAATACAATTGATATAAAAACAGAAAAATAAAAGAAAGAAAAAAAAACTAGAAGTTGGCTGATGGTTGGGAGGAGGCTTGGGTCTTTGCTGGTGAGGTGGAGGAGGAGGATTGGATGATCTGGCCGACAGATGCCCAGGCGACAGACTTAGTAGGTGAGACTTTTGCTGTCCGCGATGGCTGGACTCTTTTGAGAGTGTGGCGAGGCCCTTCTTGATGTTCTACAGGAGGAGTGGCAGGAGGGGCTTCACTCTCTTCTGATTATGTTTCCTCGTCCTCTAGCTCAGAGGCTATGATGTGTCGCTTCCTCTTCCTTGTTCCTTCCTCCGTTGGTACTGCAAGAGGGTCAATCGCCATTGGGGCTGCTACTTCTGCTGATGCTTCCGTTGCTGGCGTCTGCTGCTCAACCTCTTCTGATGAGGAGATGTTGGCCACCGTTGCTACTGTGCAAATGGGGGGATGATGTTGATGATGCCACTTTGGGGAGTCTACCACCATGTTGGAAGCGGAGGTGGTAGAGTACGATGGGTAGTGCGTCGGAGACAACATCTATCTACGGAAGGCGGCATGGCGGGCAGCTGCGGCTGAGGGTGTTCATTGTGATGGGGTAGCTGCAGCGGCGAGATCAGCGGGGTAGGTTGACTGGGTGGGGTCGTCGTCTGGAAATTTCTAAAGGAGATATGCCACAAAGGCTTCTTGGACCTCTCCCACATACTTCATGAAGCTCAGCTGCTGCTGTTTGATCCTTTTGTTGCTGTCGATGAGAATGTGCAGCAACATGAGGACTTCATTTGTTGGGGCAGCTTTAGTACTGTCGGGGGCGGCTAGAGTGGTTGGTTGGGCGGCAGAGGGTTGGCTGTGGGTGATGGGCTTTGTCTCCTAGGCCTGCATCATTTGCAGGCGGACTTTCCTGGTCCACCCCTCCTTGGCGGTTTTCATCTCATCCTTTGGGTCGGTTGGGACGTTGAAATTGGCACAAAGGCCGGTGATGAGTGACGGGAAGTATAGCATGTCCTTCATCTTTCAAAAGCGGGTTTGGATCTCCTTACATATAATCTCCCTAACGTTGATGGGCCGGTTCATCATAATGATGTGAATTAGTGCGAGGCGCGACCGCTCGACAGTGGAATTGTGGGAGGTGGGCAGCAGACGCCTTTTGATGAATGTATTCCACAATATTGCCTAAGGTAGCATGTGGCAGCGTTGAACAAAGCCGCCATGCTTTCCTGCCAACCACGACGTGTTGGACTTGCACAGCTTTGCCTTGAGTCTGTCGTAGTCGGCAGCCGTCAGTGACTGCCTCCACTCATCGTGAGGGTTGTTGTCCATCTCTAGGCCGTAAAAGTTGTTGATTATGTTGGTGTTTAGCTTGACAAACCCCCTCGATCATAGACAATCGACAACTCTGGCCAGGGATGATGGGTATAAAACTCTCTAACCAAAGTGATGTTGGCCATCTTCGACTGCCGTGCAAATATTTCCCATCCCTTGCTGTAGATGGTCTCGAAAAATCGTTGTCGAAGCCATGTGTGAGACGGTTGAAATTTAACTGAAACTTGAAAAAGAAGGTAATTAGCTAGAGAGCAATGGATGCAAGAATAAGATAGCAAGGAGGTGAAAGTAAAGTGAATGAATGAGGTGAGAAAGGTTTAAATAGAGGCTACCAAGAGATGCTAGGGCGACATTAAATGTCCAACGGTCAAGTTGTCGCGCGCACGTTACGGAATTTCTGCCCCTATTTCTGTAGGGTTTGTAGCTAGTCGTTAGTGGGCAACTAGCCGTTATGCAATGTCTGCGCTGAGCCGCCCTAGGCTGTCTTGGCGGGATGGTGGGCAGGCTCCTTGTTGGGCCTTATTCTTGATCCAGCTCTTTTATTCCTAAAGCCTAAAATAAAAATAAAGATAATTAAATACTAAAAATAAATTTTGAAAAATAACAATGTGAAAAATAAATTTGACTAGTTTAACATCTAATTCTAATAAATTGCAATAGATTAAATTCTATTCAAAAAACATAAAAATAAAAGTAAAAATAACGAAAATAAAGATAAAATAATTAAGTAATGTTGGGAGTGCATTTGGGTTCATCTTCCAGATATAACAACATCATGAGGTGGTGTTTCTTGTCCTTCCCTCCTGGGGGGTCCTCCTTTTCTTTATGGTGGTGTGCTACTGGGTCCTTCAGCCGGCCTTTTGGTCTGCCGTGACAGCTACTGCCTTGACTTGTCTCTATGCTGATTTTGGCTACCTGAGCATCAGGGCATCCTTCCTTTTCCTTTTCTGAGGCTTGTAACACATTTAACTTGATGCACTGATTGTCTACCCTCATGATCAGCTCCCAATGTTCCATATCTATTAAAGTTGTGCATGTGGCCAAAAATGATCGCCCAAGGATGATGGGGGCGTTTTCATCGGCCTCACAGTCTAGGATGAGGAAATCAGCTGGAAGAATAAGGTCACCCACTCGGACTAGGATGTCTTCGATCTTGCCCTCCGGTTGTACAAAAGGAATGATCACCAAGTTTCAACATAATGGAGATAGGTTTGGCTTTCCCAATTCCTAGTTTGTCGAAGCCTGCATTGGGCATCAAGTTTATGCTGGCTCTTAAGTCGCACAATGCTTTTGTTTCGTGCTTGTTGCCTATTCTGCATGGTATAACAACGTTGTCTGGATATGTTTGCTTGGGCGGCAACTTGTTATGTAGCATGGCTATGCACTCATATGTTACAAAAACTGTTTCAAACTTCCCAATTCTCTTCGTCTTAGAAACCATATCCTTGAGTTATTTGGCATAGCTGGGCATGTTCTAAATGGCTTCTATGAGAGGTATGTTTATGTGCACCTGTTTCAGAATATCCAAGAATTTCCTGAACTAGTGCTCATTTTCTGTTGCTTTAGCCTTTGGGGGAAAGTTGTCGGGGCAGCTGGTGTGGATGCTGCCGTGGCAGGTAGTTCCTTATGTGCTGGCTGTTTCTCTTCTTGCTTTTCCACTATGGGCTCATTCAACTATTTCCCACTCCTGGTCGATATGGCTTTGCATTACTCATATGTGGGCTTAGCTGCTGCCTTTGAACTACTGGATGCAGCACCCATTGTCCTGCTGCAATAGATAGCATTGAACTGCCCAAACAAGGTCTCCAGGTTCTTTATCGCAGCCTCCTGGTTGTTCATCCACATCTCCGTCCTGTCCATGAATGACTCAATTTTATCAATGAATTTATTAGTACGAATAATAAATTTACTAGTATTAAACATAAAAGTTTGAAGAATTGCTTCTAGTGAATTATTGTTTTGTGGTTGTTGAGCTTGCTATCTGGACTGGTTTTGCTGGTAGCCTCCTTGTTGCTGTTGTGGATTGGCAGCAGTTTCAGGATTGCTCCAGGAAAAGTTTGGATGACTCTTCCATCCAAGGTTGTGTGTATTCGTGACGGGCTTGTTGTTCTTCTCGTATCCTCCCATGAAATTGGCAGATGCAGTGCATTCAGAGGAATCGTGGTTTCCCCCACACTCATCACATAATGGTTCTACAGCATTGGCCCCATAGACTTTCCCAGTGGGTTTCACCATGTTCATGACCAGCTCTGTCAGCTTGTCGAGGCGGGCATTGACAGATTCTGAGGCTTCCGCTTCGTTCACAACTGCTGGCCGCCTAATGCCGCCTCGATGGGCTGTTGGGTACTTATAGTCGTTCTTGGCGGATTGGTTCAGGATTCACAGTGCCTCCTTTGGTGATCTGTCGAGGATGATTCGGTTGGCTGAGGCATCAATCATCATTCAAGTTGTGTAGTTCACCCTGTTGTAGAACATTGACAGTTGTGTCCAAGCCAGAAAACCTTGGAGTGGGCAGTTGTTAAGCATCTGTTGGTACCGCTCCCATGCTTCATACATTGACTCATCATCCCTTTGTTAGAAAGTTGTGATCTCGTTTCTTAATCTGTCTATGACATTGGATAGGCTGAAACGATCCAGGAAATCCTTACACAACTTTGTCCATGTGTTGAATGACCCTGCTGGCTGGTTGTTCAACCATTGCTTTGCCCTCTCACTTAGTGAATAGGGGAATAATCTCAGCCTTAGCACATCTTGGTGGACTCCGTGTATTTTGAATGCTCTGCATATGTCCAGGAATCCTATTAAGTGCTGCCGAGCATCTTCTGTTGTAGTCCCATCAAATTGCCCTAATGTGTTGGTCATGTTGAACATTACGGACTTCAGTTCAAAGTGATCTGCCTCAATCTCAGGTTCTGTCACTATCGGATCGAACCCTCTGAAGCATGTTCCAAGTAATCCCTGGTGGTTCGAACGTACTGCAGCTGCCTGGGTGAATTTTGAGGGTGCTGCCTAGGTGGAACTTGATGTTGTTCTCTGGGCGGCGGGTCTTGCTGCCCATCCCTGCTGTTCTGAGCGTTGTTTGCAGGGTTATCGTTTATTACTTCCATTCTTTCCTCTGCTTTTCTCACTTCTTTAGTTTTCCCAAGGGTTGTTCTGATCTCCTTTTTGAGTTCTCTTTCTCTTCGTTCGATATCGTCAACGTAAATGATTTCGCCTTTTGGGTTTGCCTGGTCAGGCACTTAACAAAGGAACTGTAAAATTATCTTTTTTGATTAAAAATAAAAACTAAAAAATTAAATGCAAATAAATAAAGGTGCATAAATTTAAGAAACGAATTTCGCGGTTACCAATCCCTGGTAACGACGCCAAAAACTTGTAGAGCGTTTTAGTGTTCTCTAAATATGAGCGCAAGTGCACACTCTTGTCAAGTAATAGTATAAAAGATATCGTCTCCCACATGGATTGGACAGCTTAACTCGATTCGTTGTTCCTGCACAAGAAAAGTAAATGCACAAATAAGTTGGTTTGTTTAAGAAGAAAATAAAATAGAACACAAGTAAATAAAAGGGAAGAAATCATATTTATAGAATGGGCAGGGTTATGTTGTTTCTTAGTGTGAAACTGCGTTGAATAGGACAAGTTGCTTTGCGCTGCCAGACTATGTTGGCTTGGTGGGGGATTGCAGTTAGGCTGCTAAGACGCTCTCCCTGACTCGGTAGGGGAATGGACTTGTGTCTCGGCGGCAAACTCGGCAGAACTACAAGGCTAAGCAGAACGCTTTGAAAGTGATCATGCTTATGTCTAAATTAATTGAAAGTGATCGCGGCGTGAATCGTGCAAAGAAAACAATGTTAATTCGTCCTCTTTTAGCCACTTTAAACCCTAACCTATGTCTAGGTTGGATTGATCAACACCGTCTATAGATGAGATTGTACTTACTCCTTTCGTGAGTTCGACTCTCTCGATACCGAACAAATGGATAGTAATCAACTAATCTTTTCCCTTAATAGAAAACTATGAAGCACATGGAATAAGCAAACCTTGAAGCTTTATTGAAAAAACAAACTTAAAATCCTAAACAACCATTCTCACACTAATTACAACATAACCCAGACCCAACGAGAGTTTTAGAACATAATGGCGGCAAGAAAACCTAAACTATGCCTAAGGGAAAACCTTAAGTTGTTTTGAAGTACAATTACAATGTGTATATATAGGAATTAGCTAGGTCTAGTCCTTCTTGGAGTATAAATCCTCAAAGTAACTTTTTGCATTAAATGCAACTCTAAATGCTGACTTCTTTGAGTTGAATGTGGACTTAATCACGTTGCCTTGCTCCGCAAGTATGCTCGAGTTCCTCCTTCGACGGCTCTGCCTGCTGCTACAGTCATCAGAAAATTGAGTGGACATCATCATTAAGAACAACATTTTCTGCTCTACAGATCGCACTCTAGTTCTCCAATTTCTCATATTGCTGTCTTGGGCGGCAGGTAGGGCGGCGGCAGCTACTCGGTAGCTGTTGTCTCTGTCTAGAACTGCATCAGTACAACTCCTTAGTATGTTGCCTCAGCATCATGTCCTCAGTTCCTCTCTCCTTCTATCAGCCTCTAGTACCTAAAACTAAAACTAACTAAAATAGTACATTTTCTTTACCAAATAATAGAAAATCAATACAAAGCATGGCATAGTAAAGAATACTGTAAAATACAATGCATGAACATAATTATGCCTAAAATGTACTCAAAATAGCAATAATATGAGATGGAATGTGCATGAAATATTGAACTTATGGACACGTTACAACATGCCAAGTGGTTGGAGTTGCTGATGCTTTGTCGAGGAGGTATTTACTTTTCAACACCTTGGATTCTAAGTTACTTGGTTTTGCTTGCATAAAAGAACTTTATGAAAATGACCCTACCTTTGGTGACATCTATAAAGCTTGTGCAAATGGAATTTTTAATAGGTTCTACCAACATGATAGATACCTCTTTCGTGAAGGGAAGTTTTGCATTTCTCAAGGATCTACTCGAAACATTTTAGTTGATGAAACACATTGTGGACGACTCATGAGTCACTTTGGCGTGACCAAGACGTTAGAAGCACTTCGAGAACATTTCTTTTGGCCTAAAATGAGACGAGATGTCAAGAGGATGTACGGTAGATGCATTACATGTAAGAACCCTGAGGAGACAGTCCTTTCCAATTCTTTGAAAGGATCAATAACAATGCCTACAAGTTAGATCTACCTTGTGAGTATAACATTAGTGCGAGTTTTAATGTTTTTAATTTGTCTCCTTTTGATGTAGGTGACGATTTGGGGACAAATCGCATAAAAGAAGGGGGGATGATGTAGACAGCAGTACTACACCTAAGAATAACCCTATAGAACTTACTCAAGGTCCAATCACTCGGGAAAGGGCTAAACAATTCAAGGATGCTCCCACAATGTTAATCAAACGAGTTTGGGACGTTGGGTTTCAAAAGGGCGTTGGACCTGAAGGAAATAGGCGTGAAGAGCCATGCAAGTCATGTACTTTGTTGCATTTAGTTTAATTTTACACATCGTTGTTTGTTTAATTTTTTGACAGATTGTTATTAGTTTTGTTCCTTGTTTTCTCTTTAAATTTCCAACATTTTATTTAGTGTACAAGTGGCACGCCAACTTGGAGCTTGGAGAGGAAGCATTGTGTAACACCCCAATTTTGGGCTTGGAAGTTTAGGGTCTGAACCGGACTGGTCTGATTTTCGGTTCGAATATAAAAGGTGGTTTTAGGGAAAGCCTAGTTCGGGATGCATTAAAAATATGGAAAAATATCTAAAAATCCTCTATTAATATATATATAAGAGAGTGGTGAAATCAATTTTACAAAATAAGGTTTGGAAGTGTGACATTTCGAAATAGTGACTAAAATGTAATTTTTGAAAAGTTCAATGGTGACTGTTTTGTAAGGATTGAAACTTTGAATCTTTAAGGAGCTAATTTACCCAAGGAAGGATTTCTCTAGATTTTTCTTAATTTTAATGATTTTGTTAATGTTTAATTAATTAAAAGAAGTGAGGGAAACCATATTTAGCTTTTCATAACTAACTTTCTTAAAAACTTTATCATCTTATTTTCTCTCAAAATTCCCTCAGCCAAACACATTTCCACAGCAACATTTCTTTTGATTTTCACACTAAATGATGAGGTTTCAATCATCAATTGATTCCTAATCCTTTCTACATCAAATCCTCTTCATTTGCTTATTGGATTTTCAAGGATTTTGGCTCTAAACAAGGAGAAGTCTACATTTAGAGGTAAGGATGTCCTTCTCCTCTAAATACTCAGTTCTTTACTGAAATTCTCAAGTTCTCAGTCCTTAAATTAAGTTTTATAAAAGGTTTTGATGTTGGGATCTTGATTTTGGCTTAAAAAGTTAAGATTTAGATTAAATCTTGAAGAATTTTGTGATGAATGTTTGGGCTCTGTTTTGAGATGTCTTTTTAATGTATTTTGGATGTTTAATGATGTGTAATTGAGGTTTAATCAATGCATTCCCGAATAGGTTGATTTTCCTAAGTTTTTACTTGTGAAAATGGTGGTTTTTGGGGTGATCTTGGTGTTCTGTTATAGCTGGAGGTATAAGGACGAGTTTAGGATCTTTTTGGATGTTAATTGATGTTTAAGAATGTTTAGAAGTGATGGATCTTGGCTGGGTAATGTTGTGGAAGAGTTTTGATGTGATTTCGGTTGTGTTTGGTAGCCGAAATGTTAGATTTGATGAGAGCAGCGAGTATAGGTGTAATGGTTGAAGATTTTAATGCATGATGATGCATTAATCCTCTGCTTTGATGTGTTTAAAACAGGGGAGACATCTTCGGATCCTTGTGGTGTTGATCCGGAGGCTTGAACGACGTTTCGGCAAGCTTGCGAAATGGAATTGGTGAGTGAAGTTGGGTTTTCAGCTTTGAAACCAATGTTTACAGGTTTTGGGAGCTTAGTTTAAGTCTAAGCAACTTAACTAAGCTCAAGAGTAAGTTTTTGGAGAAACTCTCTCTTTGTTGAACCATGAGATGGTTGGATGCAATGTATGTAATTTGCATGTTTAAATTCTGTTTTTGAAAGCATGTTTGAGCATGATTAATGCTGGTTTTGAAAGCCATGTGTTGAAGGATGTTCAAGGTAAGAGATCCTTGGATTGATATTGATAAATGTGGTTTTGATGCATAATGATGCATGATGGTTTGATGGCTTTGATTAATGCTTTAAAACAGTGGATTGTTGATGATAAATGATGTATATTGGCAAGTGATGTTTTGGTTTTAAAGTACTTGAATCGGATATAGTTAGCCGGCTATAGGATTGGGTGCACCGTGAATAAAGTCGCCTTGGATGTTGAGGGGTTGTAATGGTACCGTAAACTCCATCCAAGTACACTAACGAGATGTCTAAGATCATAATGGTGGTTCAAAGGCCATGAGAGGATCTTGTGTTGTGTGTCTCGTGTTCTCGTTAGTGATGTTATACAACTACCGATGAGTGATGTGGAGGGGTTGTAATTGTACCGTTAAACTCCATCACGGGTGTTGAGGGGTTGTGATTGTACCGCTAAACTCCACCTTGTGTGTTCGGTAGTGTGTATGAAGCGTATGGGACAACGCTTGTAATCCGCGAATCCTATTGTGTTTTATGTTGAAAATGGTTATGGATTATCACTTGGAAGCCAATATGACATGTTGATGTTAATGAAGCATGAGATGCTTGTTGTGTATGCGTTGTTGCATGAGAAATGATGTTTATGAATGAAAAGGCCTTTTGAAAGGTGTTTTATAAAATGCATTATTGTGTTGTTTCTTTAGAGCATGCCTCACTAAGCATATATGCTTACGCTATCTTTCTTGAACCAATAATGTAGAGAATTGAAGTGCTTAAAGGGCAGCAAGGAGGCTAAGAATCCAAGGGAAAGCTAAGCTCATGTATGGTGACTATTTCACACATTATTAGTTTTTGGTAATTGGCAATGGGGACATAGGTTGTGTTTTTGGGAGATGTTTTGGACTCCCTAAGTGTGGCATGATGCCTATGATGTTTTGGACTTGTAAATGGCAATTTGGTGTTTGCTTTGATGATTTGATGATTGGTTGGTTTTGATTATTAGGATGCATGCCTATAGATTTGTGGATTTTCCTAATTGATGCCATGAATGTGTTTTGATGATGTAAACATGTACCTTGTATGTATGTTGACTTGTGGGCATGATTAGGAGGTCATTAGAATGTGTTTGAGTGGTTAATTGAGTGTTAAACCAGCAAATTCTGCACTTTCTGGGCAGTTCGTATCGGAACGGGTACTAACGTTTCGAAACGGGGGCCTATAATGGCCTTAGTGTTTCAAAATGGGTAGAGCCCGTTTCGAAACGAATTGGCCACTGCCAAGCCCTGTTTCGATACAGGTCTCGAAACGAACCCGCATTTCGGAACGGTCAACCCCCGTTCCGAAACAGATGACCGTTGGACACTGATTTGAATGGTTTAAGGTTTGCAAGCTTTACGTTTTAGTCCTGAATTTTGTATATGCAATTGCTTGAGTTTGAGATGTTCGTTTGAGGTGGAATTTGATAGAGAAGCATGTAATTTGACTAATTTCATAATGGTAACTTAAAAATCAGTTAAGTCCTCTTAATTTCAAGAATTTACATTTTTGTCCCTAATAGTTGTAAATTGTGCAATTGAGTCCCTTAACGTTTTACGATCGCTGTGCTTTTCAAGTATGTTTTTCTCAAGGCTACGCTTAGGATTAATATGCATCTAGACAAGATTAAAAAGAAAAAAAGGGTCGTTAATCAAGGTTGACTTTCGGGTTGACTTTGGTTTTCCCCGTGTAATCTTCATATTTCGGGTCAACCGTCTAGGCCGGGCTAAGGGGGTTACACATTGTCCAAGTCATTAGGAGAGGATTGGGACACCAAGAGATGGAAGAAGGAAAGCTAAGAGACACCTCTATTTGATTCTTCAATGGATGGCAATAACAAGAAGCATGATCCAAAAATGTTTTTTTCATATTATGTCCATTCATATTCAATGAAAGAGGATGCATTGGGGCAGATTCATCAACAAAAACGTCACTTAGATAATTTGCCATTTTCCAACAGGATCCAAGCATAATTGGGCTATGAAGTCTTCATGAAACCTGATCTCCTATCTCTTATCTTTCCAATGCATTTTTAATCGCATCAATATGATATCGAGTGCTCAAGATATGTCCAGATTACTGAAGGTATTGTATGCTGGAAAGTCATACGAGATTTGCAACCATTCACTTTCAAAAGGCATGTCCATTCATATTTCAGCACTAATTAAAAGGCTTTATGCATCATCTTGAATGAAGGAAGGACTTTTTGCCTTTCATATCCTTTGTAAGCCAATAAATAGAAGGCTTTTAGTCATTTGAAAACACATCTTAGAATTTGTATATACTTGTGAGCCAAGTTTAAATCAAGGTACTCGGATCTTCATTCTTTTAGTGTGTCAAACAAATCAAAATAAAAAGAAAAGAATAAAAAAATAAAAAAATAAAAGGAGAAGAGAAGAAATAAAAAATATAAATATTCGAGTACAAGCTCTCAATTATATTTTTTTTCTTCCCGATATTAGTTTTTAGCCACCGTAGCCTTTGTTTCTCCTATTTGTTCTTCATTGAACTTCTTGATTTCCAAGCTTTGTTCTTGTGATTGTCAACCTTTATGTTAAATCATCTTATAATGTTGGTTCCTAGTTGCATATAACTAGTTGGTCGCATTCCACCATCTACCTTTCCATCTAATTATAATGTTGGTTCCTAGATCTCAATATCTAGTGGGTCACGTTCCATCCAAACTATACTTTAATCTACAGAAACGTCCACTCCCTTCCTCCCAATCATCCATATCATCCATACTCTTTACTATCTTCATCTTCTTTTTTTCATCTGACCGAAACCTTTTGCTAGCCTTCAACAACGATATCAAATACACATTGATTTATGATGGGGAACAAATACGTCTCAACTTCAACCTACAGTGGCGAGCATGTATCAAGCTCTTTGGTTCAGTTTCGTATCTCTACAACCATTTGCATAAAAGAGCTGAAATTTTTTTATTTGAAATCAATAACACCTATGCCCCCATATTCTTTAGGCAAGCAGAGGGATTCCCGTCTTAACTAGTGAATAGCTCGATGGTCCAGCAATCCCTATAAGAATTTTGCAATGAGCTTTGACAATTAAGAACTGACTGCAACATGCATCGAGAATAAGGAAATATAATAAATATGAAGATTAGACAAAACAAACTTAATGAACAATAAGCGACCCCAGAATGATAATAATTTCATCTTCCAACCAGCAAGCTTCGCCTTAACTTTATCCACAATAGGTTGCCATATCTGAAGAGAGTTTTTTGATCTACCCAATGAAAATCCAAGGTAAAGGGAAGGAAGTTGGTTGGTTTTACAATGAAAAAGAGAGGCCCAATGAACAATCAACTTGTTGTGGACGTTAATACCAAACAATTTGGACTTACTGAGGTTGACTTTAAGTACAGAATCGAGTTCAAAACCTCTCAACAGCTGAAATACATTTCTAATACGAGATTCACTAGCTCCACAAAACACTATTAACTTGACGAAAAATTATAAGTGAGAAATCTCTGTTGAACTATTGTCAATTCGAAACATGGAGAAGAAGCCATTGGAAACTACTTGGAAGAGAAAAGAACTTAGAGCCTCTATTGCGAGATTAAATAATAAAGGAGATATCGAGCAGCCTTGGTGTAAACCACGAGCATTAGAGAAATTTTTTATCGGATATCCAATATTTCCTTACTGTTAATTTCTCAAAAGAATTGTTTTTATGCTTATTTTACAATACCTTTGCTTGCCCTTTAAGTATATTTAATAACATTTAGATGTTAAAATCATGCATTTATATAAGGAGTTAAAGCGCAATTCCATTGCCAGTGTGAAGGGTAATTTTGCTGGTTTTCATGCAGGACACAGGCAGACATACATGGCAGAGAAACACTAACAGAGAACGCAGGAAAAGAAGCAGAGAATTGTCGAGTAGTAGTTGGTAGAGATGGACCAAACAATGCCAAGCTCGGCTGGCAAAGGATTGACGTCTGATGACCGGTCAAAGTTTCTGTTGGACCTTGTACACGTCATCCCTAAGATTCAAAATCAGGATAAAATGATTACGTGTCTTATCCCTTGCGCATTCAAATTTCAAACTCAAAGGCTTATCCTAGGGTTTCCACGCAAGCCTATTTAAAGGATATCAAGCAACCACTTGGGAGAGATCAAATTAAAGAGAGGTTGCACCATGGTGAACCGAGAGACGACGTGGTTCGAACAACTAAGACCGAGAGATCTGGAGCATTCGAAGGGTTGTATCGACAGATCTCCTTCCTCCTCATTCTCTTAGTTTTATTCGTTTTTATTTCAAAATGGTGATGTTAAACGATGATGTTTTTTGGTTGGATCCCCCAACTATGAACTGTCTTTTTTTAGTTGGTTGGGGTGTTTGCTATGAACGCATATTTTATATTTGGTTTTTAATAATTAGAATGCCTTTACATTATTTTCTATATGCTAGTAATTAATTTTGCTAAATCCATTTCCATACGATAGTTGGCATTATGTGCTTATTGCACCTTAATATCTTAACATACTTAAGGGGCAACGATCAGTTGCCAGATACTAAGACGAGAAGCTTTGACAGAAGATGTTCAAGTAGATGAACTTACTTCGGAAGTGAGTTTACCCCTTAGGAGTAAAGATTAACATTTATCAAGTTAATTAATGAAAAACTTCATTATAGACATATATGTGTTTTATCGCGGTTAACTTAGGGAATTGCCATCGATAGAGGCAATACTATCTTAAATCTGCTCAGAAATAAACCAAGGCAGCACATTATCTGAAAGACCCCCTGACTCGGCCTAGGAGTAGACCGAATCTAAGGTGTCATGATTAGACAACAATTAACTTGTGATACAAGTTAGAAAATATTCACACAAGAACAAATGCATTTGGTTCCTAAGACATTCAAAACATACAATTGAGAAAGCAATATAATGAATGTTCATTACATTCCAGATAGGCAACTGACATTTTAAACTCGAATGTTTCTTAAATCATTCAATACAAATTATTCAACAACAACCAAGTATGAAGCTCACAACTAATTGAAAAGAAAATGTTATAGTTTGGAAATCACACGAATCAAGCATTCAGTTCTTCTTCTGTATTGATTATAATTATTTGAATCCATTCTAGTTATATGTTCAAAGTACCTATATTTGTTAACCTTATTATTATTACCTAAAAGTTACTCAAATTCTAACATAAGAGATCCCATCATTAGACTAAGAATCAATGGAGAGAAAACACTAGGATTGTCTTCTTAAGACTTCTCGAAGAGTCAAGAGGTTCATTGCTAAAGTAATTTGGTCATTTAAGATTAAGAGATTCAAATAGCTAAGCAACCAACATCGTATTCAAGCAATAGAACATAAAAATTTGAACCCTCAACACTAACACGCTATTAGGATGTACTTGATTAATCTACTCATGATCACAATCCTCATGCATTCATCATACAATCATCACACTTAATCATATGAATATTGAACTCAAGTAAGCAAGCCATCAAGTGCAAACGCTAGTGAATCTTCATACAAACAACTCATATGAGCTTAAAATTTACATGTTATAGAATTATATGAAAAGAGTTTGCACACCTAACATTCTAACCACAGTTTTAAAAACAAGCGTGTGCCACCTTACTATGAGTTTAAAGTTGGATAAACAAAACATACACTTAGATTCCCTTGTGATCTTGCTAGGCTCCTTTAGATTCCCTTGTGATCTTGCTAGGCTCCTCAAACCGTTCTACAAGCACTGAAAGTCACCCTGCCACACAATAAGGAGAGAATATAAGTCTCAAGATAAGATATCACAAAGCAACACGTTCATAATTAACATGGAATCAAGTCTCCCTATTGTTGTTAATAAGAGCTTACATCCTGATTAACAAAAGAACATGTATTCTAGTTGTGGACTTATAGCATGAGTTCTAATATTTAACTCTAAAAATTTCAAGCAAGCAAATATTCTAATATGAATCAATCTTATTTGATCTTTATCAAGCTCATTTAATGACAATTTGGTTAATCATCAAGCTACTCTATAAGCTACTACACTTTATTACACCAGTATAGAGTAAATCGAACACCTTATAAGGACTCTTAGTCTTGTAATAAGTAAAGGGATCCAAGATCCAATTCATGCATCAAGGAAACTAATCCAATTTACAAAATCTAAGATACCATGATTCATTATTAAGAACATTTCTTTTTAACTTGAGCCTTGATTTAAACGTTAATATACACACGAATCCATATAAGTGTAACAATAACAAGAGTACATATAGTACTAAACAAGAGTAAACAAGGTACTAAATCTATATCATCATTGAACAAGGGTACCGATCGTACCAATAGGCCACTTGACCTAAACAACAAGGGACCGTGGTCCAACTAGCGAGCTCGACGGACTCTATGGCATGCCAATTATGTCTAACTAACTTGAATCAAGGATTATTTATATAAGTTTTAATTTCATTTTAAAACGAGAGGCTTTAAGTGCCTTGCATCACATTCGAAACTCATGAGATTTTCATTTCAAGATTATCTTCAATCTATCTATTAAAGTTTAACAAGAACAAGCAATTGAGCTAGAATGGCTTACCCCAAGATGCTTACCTCGATCAGCGTAAAACCATACATATTTAAGTCAAGAAGCAATATATTTTCTTCAATGAAATTTGCATAAACTAATAAGAATTAAGCAACCACATTCATATGTTCAGTCTATGTTACACTTATAGTAGATTATGAGCTAGTTATGCTCCCGAATTGCGATTCCATTATTCCTATCCTTGATTGGATCCACAACAACCCTCTTGTCTCCCGAATCCTCTTGGTCCTCTAACAAGTAGCATTGCAAGGTTCTTATTAATTCTCAAGAATTCAATTCATTCATTCGTATCTCTAATGTAGTTCGAATGAGGACCAATACCCCTTTTAAAGACAACCTTCTAATTACTTAAACATTTTCATTCAAGGAAAGCATATATAGAGTTGATCTTCACATAGCATTCTCATACCTTTTTAGCATAATTAAGTTAGCTAATCTAATAAACATTCAATTCATAACAGGGCAGTTCCAAAACAACATTGAAGGATAGTTTTAATTGATTCATTAGAGTCCAATTTTCACCTAGCCAATTTCCTTGTCTTTTGAACATGCTTAGAAACCCATTAATGATTTAATACATCTCAATTTCAGCTTACATTCTCATGCGCTTAACATAGAACAGGGCAGTCTCATGGTGACTTAAAATCTGCTCCAAAACAATCTCGGTGGTGCTCAAATTTAACAATGCAGCTAAGTGATTTCTAATCTAGTTTAGCAAGATCAAACACATTGTTCTAACAAGCCTTATATCAATATTGTGCCTGAATTTTGATATAGATATTCAAGGACTCTTTCTACCATTAGTATCTAAAAGCATAGCAACTTTCAATATAATCGATGTAATCCACTCTCACCTCCTAACACTGATTGCCGAATCATGACTAATTAACAAGGAAATTTTTATGTTTCTATTCATTCAAATCCTTTCTCTAGAATCAAGGTTCACATATACGGTTCATGTACAACAATCGATCCTTACTCATGAATTCAATTTACCATTAAGCAATTCAAGAAACAAGGCACAAGATGAACGCTACCTTGCTTGGCATTCAATAAGGATTATACTAGCATCAAAATTCCTCCCACCAAAGCATTCTTATATGGATTTCTTTCCAAGATTTTTATGAACTCTCTCTCCCTCTCTCTTATTAATATGCAATTGGGTAGAATGGAATGAGGAAGGAGATGATCCAAGTGTCTTGGCCGAACCTTCCTTAAGGAGACACCTATGTGTGGTCCATTGTTTCTCTAAGTTTTACATGCAAGAATTCAATAAATTTAATTTCATATTTTTGTCCTTACACAAGTGGTCACTCGATTAAGCCATGTTTCAAAATAGTCCTAAATTTTCTATTATAACAATTAGGGATGTTCTTTCTTATTCAAACAATAACATTATAAAATCACTGCAAGACCCCATTTTAGGGTGCTTCATTATCAAAGACTGGCATAAGTAGCGTGAAATCCAGGCATCCCTTGCCAACACTCATCATTATTGAACACTTCGTTGCCAGACTGCTTTCATTTTCACTACACTATTTTTGCTATATTTTTAATTGAAAATCCAAAACATTTCAAACACTTTAAATTCTTTCAAACAAGTAAACATTGAGTAAATATGTTCTTGTTCAATCCCTGTGGTTTTGATACTCAGCTTATTGTTGTATTACTTACTCACCGTGTATACTTGAACGCATGAGACTCACCTTTGGCAATATTCTCTTGCAATTTCCACTAAATATTTTATCTTTTACCAAACTTTAGCAAAGTCGACAAGTTATTGGCGCCGTTGCTGGGGATTGTGACGGAATTTATTGTTTTAATTTTTACTTGTTTCTTTTTTTTATTTTCTTTTTTTTATTTTGACTGGTGTATGACCAGAAACTGACCACTGGTGGAAGATTGGCCATACGATTCGGAAATCGAAAGAACCCTACAAAGGTTGAAGAAAAAAGTTCGAAGATGGCTCAACAAGGAAATAGAGGTGGTGACCAAAACAATGGGGTACCACCAGCTCCTGTTTCCCCAGCCGTTTGTGTAACACCCCTCGCCCGGCTTAGGAGCGAGGAGTGTTACCAGAACACTGGACAGATTCGGATAACAAGTAAACATATAACATATGACATTGCATATATATATATATAAAGTTCATACAAGGCTAAACAAATCATACATGTCATATATGTTTCATAACAAACCAAAGAAACATAAACCTAAATCATATAATATGGTGGGCTAACAAAAACTTTTAACCTAACAAGAATCATACAATATTAACACAATAATCAAACTCATATATTCAACCACATTATATGATCAATCGAGCCTAAACAACATATAATACATTCCATCTAACTTAACATGTAACCTATTCGAACTTAACAACTTGTATACACTTTACATATCTCATAATCAATCATACATCCAACATCACCCAAACAACATGTGCACAATTACGCATATCATGTATCATTCGAATTATACATTAAATCCCCTAGAGTCATTCGAATCAAACCATATACATTAGGAGCATTTCTATCACCATTTGAAACAACACCTAGATGCACAATGACAACCTATTTTTGCATAATCCATTCGAAAAAACAATATATATATATGGACCATTCAAACTTCATCCAAATAAATCAATTAGATCTACAATACCAACCTATAAACTCATCATTCAATTCTAATAAGAAAATTTGAAGCAATCTAGATGCATTTACACTTAACAAACCAAGTATACATATCATGTTAAACAAATAATTGTAACACGTATATCATTCCAAAACATAGTCAAGATCCACATCAAGCTTAACCAAACATTAACAACTTCATATATACATCTTAAACATAGACATTATCAAATCAAATATTATTAGCTCAAGCATTACAAACCATTATCCATATGTCTTTAGATAATCCAACTACATATATACACAAAGTACAAATTCACGTGACACACTAGATACACATATCTATGCCACCTCCTAGGAGTCTAAACAAAAGGTTATATACCATACTATGGTTTGGCTTGTGATCAGCTCCCATATCAAATTAGGCTAGCTTCGGAATCAGAACGACCTGTAGTTTTAGGAAGAAGGAAACAAAGAGTGATAAGTACAAATAATGTACTTAGTGAGGTAGTACTTAAATCTACTACTTGTGAAAGATAAAGCCTAGCTTTCACAAATATCACTTAGCTAGTTAAACATTGTTAAGTCTCACTTAGCTAGTTTAGAATCATGTATACAACGAGTAGACATATTGGCATAATGGAAATAATGAAACAATCCAGCATTTAATCACCCAAATCATAATCTTATGACATATCATAGGATCACAATCACATATAACATATTTCACTTGTTATGTCTTATTTCAAGTACTTATCATGTTTTGCCTTGGTAGATTAGTAGAACTAGGTAATCAAGTCTCTTTGGGTACAAAGTACCAAAACAATGGATGCACAATTCATCAAAATCAGATGATGCTCATTGCATCAAGGTGTGTTACACAAATTCAAAGTAATCACATGTTCAACAGAGGATGCTCAAAGCATCAATAATACAAGGTGCTAACAACACCAACAGAGAGTACACTAGGTACTAATTTCAGAGGAGCTCTAGACTCTAAGGCATGCCCTTCTACCTAAGGACCACTGGTCAACCAAAGACTTATTATGTCATTTAATTTCCAGCAAGCACAACCAAGTGATTATAAACCAATTACAAGATCATACAACATGTTCATTTCACCAATACACTAGACCTATTCAAGGTCACTACTCAAGCAATTTCCTGCAAGGATATCATGCCATTTTACTCATGAATTCATCCAAAAACAGTAGCCTAAAATCACATATAAATTCATATCATGAATCTCATTTAACTCATCAATTATGGGCATGAATCATATATCACACAAAAGCACTAAACTAGAGCAAACATAGCAATTATCTTTCCATTTAACCTTCTTCCCTTAGATCATTACCCAATATTATTTAAGTTTTTTTCATGCTTATAAGTCATTATATAACAAAATAAATACATTGGTTAGGACATTAGTCCTAACCCTAAAGTTAAAACTACACTCACAATACTGCAAGCTAGGTTGTTTCCTTGATCATTATGCCTTTGTCCTTTTTATTTTGTTGCCCAACTCTTGAATATTCCAATATTTCCTCAAAATCATGGTCTTAAACATTCAAACAAAACATATACAATTCACATTATAACTCATTTCAATCATATAAACTCATTTATACAATCTCAAACACATAAACATGTAAAATTGTCCCTATTCCGACAGTTTGAGCACTAGTCAATATTTTGGCCATAACTTTTTACTCACATGTCCAAATTTCAATTACTTTATCATTCCAGAAAGCTTATTCACTCAGCTTTAAAAACATGTTTGATACATATTTTTCTCATTTTTCAATCAATACAGTTTATTATTTAAACATAGGACATTTTGCAGTTTTGGACAGTTTGTAGCACCTCCACAATTTCAGTTCCAGATTTTTCTATAGATATCAAATTTTAGAACCGTTTGTTTCTAGTTAAACTAGACATAACCAAGTACTTTCTATCAAAATTTAAAGGCTAAATTCAATGTATTTTATTTTTGGTGAATTTTTAAAGGTTAATGTTCAGAATAGGGTAGTGCTGAGCTGATTACACTAATTTCTCTCTTAAGCTCCTTATAACTTATTTTCTTGGCTTCCACCACCTAATCTTATTTTACCATCTACTTCTACATTTTCTCATAACCATTTTTAACACCTTAAACTATAAATTTCAAGAATTAAAAACCCTAACAACAACAACAAAAAATAGAGTGGAAAACGGTTAAGCACAAAAACACTTACTTGGGTTTCTTCTTATAAACATGCATGCATCCCTCTAGAATCCTTGTTCAAGCTTTCTAAATTCTCCAGATTTCTTCTTTTCTCTCAACTCTCTCTCTCTCTCTATTTGGTTTCTTCGGTTTCGGTGGAGATATGAAAGAAGGATGATAATTCTTTTTTTTTTGTGTTATACACTTGTTAGCCATGTGTTTCAAAGGAAGGACACATGGAATTATTTTATCCATGTATTATTCCACTAATAACCCACTTTCTTGGTCCTTTAACTTTCTCAAAGTCGTTTCACATTTTAGGTTACAACCTCTTTTTGCACCATATTTCAGGTTACACTATACTCGCACCATATTTTAGGTTACAGCCCGTTTTTGCACTACATTTCAGGTTACAACCTATTTTTACCTTATTTATTAACTAACTTAGGGATTTTCAACTAGGGTATTTTTAGGGTGTCACAGTTTGTGTGGAGGAAGAAAGACCTATTAGAGAACACTCAGCACAAAACATAGACAACTTAATGCTTGGAGTAATTGGTCCCGAGGTAAATACACCGAATTTTGAACTCAAAGCGGTGATGATACAAACTCTTTTGAATGTAAGACAATTTGATGGAGCGCCTATTGGAGATCCAAGGCAACACTTGAAGCAATTCATGGAGGTTTGCCAACTATTTCAACAGCCTGGAGTATCGGACGATACAGTAAAGCTGAAATTATTCACCTTTTCCCTGAGAGATAGAGGAAAAATGTGGCAAAGTTCTTTGCCACCTCATGGGGAGATCTATGCCATAAATTTTTACTGCATTTCCAGCCACCTAAACTCACTGCCAAGCTGAGAAGTGAGATCATTACATTTAGGCAGGCTGATGATGAGACCCTATATGATGCCTGGGAGATATTTAAGGACATTTTCAATAGGTGTCCCGTGCATGGATTACAAAATTTGACCCTGATGGAGACCTTCTACAATGGACTCAATGCACAGGCCAAAACTGTTGTTGATCCTTCTTTCTCATTTTTTCATTTATTTTTCTTTCCTTTAATTTTGATTTTTCCTTTTGCGACATTGAAAGGTTTTTCTTTGAGTAATTACAGGTTTCGTGTGCCAGGAAGAATGCCAAGGCAAGGGCTTGGCATGGGGCGATTGAAAATTTGGAGAAAACAATTTACCCTAGCAACCCAAGGCTTGATAGAGTTCAGCCTAAGAAAGTGAAAATTTCTGCTTTAAAACTTACCCTAGCCACCCAAAGAGATAAGTTGATATTCAAATTTCAATCAATCACCTTATCACTTCATCTTTTCTCGCTCCATCTTATCACTTAAACCCTTATCACATCATCCCTTTCCTTTTCCCTAAACACGCAAAAGCCCATAATTATCCCAACCGACCACGTTAAACACCCAATTAAAAACACAACTTTTCACCCTTCCATCTACTTAAAAATCCTAACCGATCCAAGGATTGGGACTTTTCAATTTTCCCTCTAGTTTCATTATGACGCAAAAAAAAAATAAGAATCACTCCTCTTCTCTCGGACATCCCTTCCAATTCCTCAACTTATTCCCGTGGCTTCCTTATCCACGTCCTTAAAGATCTTTTTCAACGAGGAGATTCGCAAGAAACACGAAGAGAACTTCGCCGCAAAAACCTTATGCTACAAGAAGGTTTTGAGTTCAAAAACGAAGCCAACTTGGGATATTCCCCAAAATTTGTCTCGGTGGTGAACACACATAAATGGAAAAATTTCTGCCAACCACCAAGGGATGTCTATGCCAATATCGTTCAAGAATTCTATGCCCGCTTGACAACCAAAGACTCGCCCTTTTTGGTGGTATGATGTAAGTGTGTATGTTTTGATGAAGTTTATATAAATGATATGTTTTCTTTGGATAGTACAGAGGAAAAACACACCAAGTTTACAGAAACCTTGGACGATGACAAGAGGAGGATGATGTTGAAGGACCTTTGCAAGGCCAACACCACATGGAACATAACACCAAAACGCCACCGAATGGTGAAAAGATTGGCATTAAAATCTCAGCCGCGGGGTGGAATCACTTCTTGAAGGAAAATCTTATGTCGACCACCCACATCGAGACAATTTCGGAGGAGTGAATGGCACTATTGCATTCGATCATAATTGGCCGCAAAATCAATATCGGACGACTCATCATCGACGAGACCTTCAATTGTGCTAGTAAGACCAATGGAAGTTTACTTTTTCCATCTCTAATCTCTGCAACTTGCATGCAGCACGACCTGCCATAGTTAGATTCAGATAGCGTGCAAAAGAGTAAGGGGACCAACATAACTCTTACCCTGTGGAGGCAATTGACTGCCACAGAGTCAAATGAGAAGGGCAAGCAAAAGGCTATTGAGTCTGTGCCAAAGGCCAATGTGCCAAAAATGGAACTTGTGACGTTGATGATAGTGAGTTCAATGGCACTGCTTCCTTAGATATATCAACGCTAGGAGATCATCCTTCAAAAGTTGAAGAAAGCAGAGGAGCAGAACTCGATGCTTTGGTAGTATGTTCATGCCAGGGACAATGTCATGATGAAAATACTCAGGGACATATTTGCCCATACATTGCCATCATTCCCTAAGTTCCCTGTCGACCTCCTTGTAAGAGATGATATATCAGCCAGTCCCCACTTTGTTCATACCCCAAACAAATCTGATGCCACTATTCCAGTCTCGCCAATTCAAGTTGAATATGCAATAACAGATACGCCACCAGAATCTAAAGAAGAAGGAATCCAAAGCCAAGCCAAAGCTATTGCAGCAACGCCCACCGCAACTGCCTCATCTGCTGTCACTGACGCTCCTGCCACCTTGGAGCCAGTTAAGATTGTCAAGGAAGTTCTCCTTGACATTGGAGCTTCTACAACAACATCAAAGCCTAGCCTGAAGAGAAAGAAGCATATGGCTCATGGGAGCTTTGTTATGAGAAAGACTCGCGTCACAGGCCAAGAAACCTCTGAAGGGGAGTCTGCTTCCCCTTAAAACTCCTTTGCATTTTCATTTTATTGTATTCACATGTCCATGCATTTTAGTGTTTTCATTTGTATATATGTGTTGTTTTCATGTATTGAGGACAATACACACCTTTGGTTTGGGGGTGTGCATTATCACATTTGTATGCTATGACGTTCATGTTTAAATTTTAGTTTGCCATATAGAATAGTTTGCCATATAGGTTTAAAATTTCCATACCAAACCATTAATATTAAGTTAGATGGCGGCACAAGGGAAGAGAGTCGACGGCGAGGGGGAAACCACTTCACAGAGGGACAAGGGTAGAGGACGGGCTTGGTCCCTGTTTGTCTATAACCTCCCGGATCAACTACATTGGAAGGGTATTTGGCAGGTTTTCGACCACCATGGCGTGGTGGTGGATGTCTTCGTCCCCGCAAAACGATCAAAAGATGGAGCCCGATTTGGTTTTATACAGATGGAATCGCGACAGGATGCGGAGAGAGTTATAGAGCGATTCAATGGGTTTCGACTCTATGGATCGAGAATCCGGGTATCGATGGCTAGGGATGGAGGATGTGAGCAGTGGTATAAAAAGGGGGCAAAAGGAAATTCGACCAACTTTAGTGACGGCGACAAAGGATTTCGGCCAAAGGATTATAAGCAGCAATCTAGGCGGATGGAAGGTTTGGGGCAGTCCTCCACGACGAAACACCAAAGCACCAATAAACAAGCTACGAGAATTGTCGATATGGATAAATGGCGAATATTACAATCATGTGCAATAGGATTCTGCCGTAAACCTTGCTCAATTGAGGAATTGGCCAGGGAATTCCAACGGGAGGAACTTAAGGGGTTATCCGTGATGCGAGTTGCGGGATCGTTAGTCCTGTTGATGTTTGACAATTGCATGTTACGCGAGTCGATGATTAAATCAGGGAAACTACAGCATTTGCTGGAAAATGTTATGGAATGGACGCCTTCGATGGCGATCCCAAATCGACGAGCATGGATTTCTTTGTGTGGACTGCCCATTCACTTATGGTCGGAGGATACATTCCGGAATATCGCGAATTTATGGGGAGATTTAGTGCATGTGGATTCGGAAACGATTGCTCCATCGTCGTTCGAGCGAGCTAGAATCCTAATTGAAACGGACTGGGTATTCCGGATTGAGGAAATGGTGGAAATTAAAGAGGGGGAATCGTCTTTCTTAATCTGTGTTACTGAATTTGAGGAGGGCTTCGGCATGAAGCGGGAGTGTAATTGTGACTCGGGGTTGTGTTCGGAAAAAGGGGAGATTTTTAGGGAGGAGGAAGTGGAGTGGAAATCCAATTCGGTGTTCGCACATGATGATGATTTCGATGCAACAATTATGTCGAACTCAATCGATAGGGAGGCGTATCAAGTTGAGACGGCAAACGGCACTAGTCGGGACAAGAGTTTTATCGATCGCATTTGGGAGGATAATTCTAGGGAGGATGATAGGGTGCGATCGATGGAGAGTGTGAGTGAAGAGGAACAGTTGGTTATGATGAATAGGGAACTAGAGGTGTCGTTGCCTTGCGAAGCAAGCTTACGTATGGATGAGATGGAGAGGGAGAGAGTAACTAGGATGGCATTGCATCCACATTCGCTCCTACATGATAGCGGATGTGAGGAGGAGTCGCTAGGATTGATTAATCGTGAGGTAGGGGAGCAGCCGGCCGAAGAGGAACGTTGTATCTTGGATGATATAACGCTAGGGGGAGTGAGGGATGATGTGCCGGCATTTGTCACGGCTGCAGATGGTTTGCACGATATCGCAGACCGGGTGAATGCTGGGCCCCAGGGTGGGAACAGTAGGACTTCTAAGGCTAGCGTGATTGAGGTAAATGGGGAGTTGAGAAGAGTTCGACTCCTATCGGAACTCAACCCAGCTCCTACAGTGGTTGAATCACCGTCAAAGACCAAAATTGTGAAAAGAGGACGTGGCCGCCCGAGGAAAAACAAAGAGGAAGGGAAACAACATCCGATAGAGATAGCGAACGGATCACTGTCTGATTCAGATTTTATTTGTCGCAAGCAGGTGATTATTCGCGAGGCCGCGGAAACAGCGAGAGTGGGTAATTTGATTGGGGCAGTGACAGCGGGTAGGGAAGACAAAGTGCTACAAGATATCGCGCGCTTATTAGAGGCGCGAGAGGTTTCGATATAGCGGCGTATGAGGTTGTTGTCGTGGAATGTGCGGGGCCTTGGGGCAGCGGCGAAGCGACGTTCTATCAGACATGTTCTACGGCAACAACGATGTGGAATGGCTCTCTTCTAGGAGACAAAGATGGAGAGCATTTCAGAGAGGTTAGTTAGTCAATTATGGTTTTCCGATTCTTTTAAATTCTTGTTTGCTCCATCGGAGGGAAGGTCGGGAGGGGTCCTAATGGTGTGGGATCCGGCTAGTTTTCATGTTTCGGAATCGGAAGTTCGTCGGAATTTAATTATGGTCGTCGGTACTTGGATAAGGGAAGAGTGGGATTGTGGTATTATTGGGGCTTATGCGCCTTGTGGGGTAACGGAACAGGTGATTTTTTGGGAGGGAATTAAAGAGATTGTTCAACCTAGGCCAATTGAATGGTGTGTGGGAGGTGATTTTAACGTTGTGAAGTGTCATGAGGAACGGAGAGGGTGTGGGAATGGCTATCCGGGTCTGGACACTTTTTGTGCGTTTATTGAGCAGCTTGCGTTGATTGATGTTCCGATCAAAGGAAATTTGTTCACGTGGTTCGGTCCAGGGGGAAGGTGCAGTCGCCTTGACAGATATTTGGTCTCGGATGGATGGCTACAGAGATTTGAGTCTTTAGTGGTTTTACATCTTCTTAAGGAGTTGTCGGATCACTCGCCTATTGTTTTGGTGAGTGAAGTGGAGGATAGTGGTCCAAAACCTTTCCGCTTTGTGAATGCATGGTTGAATTATCTTCCACTTTTAGAGAAGGAATGGAAGCGGTTATCTACGGGGGTTGAGAGTGTATCGATTCGCTTGAAATTGAAGGGTTTAAAACAGGTTTTAAAGGGATGGAACCGTTCACAATTTGGCGACTTGGATAGGGAGTATGAGGAATTATCGAAGCAAATTGAGTGTTGTGATGCTCGGCTAGGTGATAATGCTAGGACGAGGGTCGAGGAAGTGGAATACCGGAGATTACACTCTAGATTATGGAAGGTGGCTAGTTTGCGTGAATCTTTTTGGCGCCAGAAATCGAGGGCTTTATGGCAAGCTGAAGGTGACCGAAATACTTCGTTTTTTCAAAAGCGGCAAAAATTCGACAAGCTCAGAACACAATTAGAGGCATTCAATTTGGTGAAGAGTGGGTGACGGAAACTAGGCGACTGAAACATTTGGTGAGAACGACTTTCACTCAGCATTTTGGGCTGCAGCCGGGTGGTGGAATTTTAGTGCCGGAGGTCTCTTTTGCACGCATTTCGATACAGCAACGTGATGTTTTGGAAAGGTCGTTTACTGAGGATGAAGTTAAAAAAGCGTTATGGTGTAGCGAGGGTGCTAAAGCACCAGGACCGGACGGCTTTCGTTTTGAATTTTTTCGGAAGGGGTGGGAGTTTGTGCGTGGTGATATAATGGCTTTTATGGAGGAATTCCATGGTACAGGTCGGCTGCCGAGGGGTTACAATTCGACGTTTGTTGTGTTGATAGCGAACAAGGAGCACCCTCGTATGTTGGGGGATTTTCGTCCGATTTGCTTGCTAAACTCGGTTTACAAAATTCTGGCCAAGTGCTTAGCTCGTCGTCTACAAGATGTGTTGCCTCATCTTATTAGTGATGTTCAGTCAGCTTTTATTAACGGGCGACAGATCTTAGATGGTATCCTGTTAGCTAACGAAGTAATTCATTCAATGAAGACTTCGGGTAATCGGATTGGTAGTTATGTGCTGAAGGTCGACTTCGCTAAGGCCTACGATTGCATTGATTGGGGCTGTTTGAAGCTTGTTCTGGTAAGAATGGGTTTTGGGGAGGCATGGTGTCGATGGATGTCTGAGTGTGTGGAAATGGCGAGGCTATCGGTTTTGATTAACGGTAGTCCGACGGAGGAATTTCCTATGATGAGGGGGCTGCGACAAGGTGATCCAATTTCACCTCTTCTGTTTGTTATTGTGGCCGAGGTGCATCACATTTATTTGGTTAATGCAGAGCGAAGGGGTTTAATAGCTGGTGTTCGGGCGGTAGGGGATGTATCGGTGTCTCACTTACAGTTTGCGGATGATACAATGCTATTCATCCGGGGTGATGTAGAGATGGCTCGCAACTTGAAACGGGTGCTTACATGCTTCGAACTTACAACGGGATTAAAAATAAATTATGATAAGTCTTGTATAATTGGTGTTGGATTAGAGGATTCGGTTCTTGATAGTGTGGGAAGTGTTTTGTTTTGTCCGAGGGGGGTATTGCCGTTGAAATATTTGGGTATTCCCATCGGTGTAAGTCCCAGAGGCATGGAAATATGGGACCCGTTGATTCAAAGATTTCGTCGGCGTTTGGCGGGGTGGAAACGAGACTCGCTTTCTTTTGCGGGGCGCCTTGTGTTGGTTAACTCGGTGTTATTGGCTCTTCCGGTGTATTACATGGGTGAATTTATGGTACCGAAGCGTATCATTCTGAAAATTGATCGAATACGACGAAATTTCTTATGAGGAGGAAAAAAGGAGCGAGCTAAATTAAGCCGGGTTGGTTGGGAAGTTGCTTGTCGTACGAGACATTTGGGAGGGTTAGGAGTGATAAACTTACATGTTCGTAACTTAACCTTATTGGCAATGTGGGCATGGAAATATGCCGTTGCGAAAGGGTCTCTTTGGAGGGAGATTGTGGACGCCAAGTATGGGTCCGAGGTGCTAAATTGGCGGATTCACAATCAAAGTAAGAGGTCTATGTCATCCATGTGGAAACAAATTGTCGATGTTCAGCAAAATGAAGTGGTGGAACGGTTCATGAATACTTCACAATTCTTTTGGGTTGTAGGGAATGGTGAGAGCGTGCTGTTCTGGCATGATTGTTGGTGTGTGTCCGAACCGCTGAAGTTTGCTTTCCCGCGATTATATGGGTTAGTAGTGGATAAATTAGAGCGCGTTGGCGAGGTGCTGGGACAGTCATTGGTAGAATGGGGCAGTTGTTTTCGTAGGGAATTAAGGGCATTCGAGGGGGTATGCTGCGTGATTTGCTTTCTTGTGTACAGGGTTTTGTGTTGCGTCATGGGGTGGCTGATCGCTTCATTTGGATTCATGAGCCGTCGGGTGAGTTTTTGGTAAAGGCATTAAACAAATTGATGTCGTCTTTTGGAATGACGAATATGTCTGAAGTGAGCTGGCTGTGGCGACTACCAGTGTTGCCGAAATTGCAATGCTTTATTTGGTTTATTCTACTCGATCGACTGCCAACGTTGTCGATGCTGGTAGCCCGTGGTTTACCTTTGGGGGAGATGTCCTTGTTGTGCCGTTCTTGTGGGGCAGGCGAGGACGCGATCGATCACATCCTGTGGCACTGTTCGACGGCATGGAATGTTTGGGACTGTTTTTTCGCTTGGTGGGGAGTGACAGTGACGCGTCTGAGACAGGTGAGGGACTTTATTTTTACGTGCTTCCACAGCTTCTTTACTAGAGACATGAGGGTATGGTGGCTTATCGGATGTACTAGTGTGCTGTGGTCTATTTGGCTAGCACGTAATGAACTAATGTTTCATGACAAGCTGCTGTCGATTGGGGGAATTTTCTTCTTAGTTCAATTACGATCGTTCCACTAGACTCGGATTTGATTCGATAAGGTGGACATACGGGAAGCAGCATGGTGGGAATGCCCCTTGCTTTGTGTAAATGACGCAACTGGGGGGCTGTCGGTTAGACGTGATGTAGTGTGGTCGCCTCCTTGGAAAGGGGTGTGGAAATTTAATGTGGATGGGGCAGCTCGGGGTAAACCGGGTTTGGCGGGGTGTGGGGGTGTGCTTCGGGATTGGGAGAGTCGAATTAGAGGTTTGTTCTCCGGGGCGATTGGAGTGGCGGATTCGAATGAGGCCGAGGTCCAGGCGATAGCGTTCGCTCTGAAGATGTTGAGGGAGTTTTCGTGGGAGGGGATGCATTCGGTAATCATTGAATCTGATTCGAGGGTGGCACTTGCGTGGATTCAGGGGATTGAGCGCAGACCTTGTCGTTTGTGGAGATGGTTTTTTCAGATTGACGACGCTTGTGAGTCTTTGCCGAGTGTGTATTTCTCGCATGTGTTTCGGGAGGGAAACCAATTGGCGGATGCCCTTGCTAAGGGGGGTGTCGATAGGGTGTCTTGGCTATGGGTACAAACTTGATTTGGCTTCGTGTTTGTTCTTTTGTTTCGACACAACTAATGGCACTCTTTTCCCCCACTTAGGATTAAGGAGGTTTTTAATGAGGCTATTAGTTGTGCATTGTATGATTTTGCATTAATAAAATCATCTTGCTGTTAAAAAAAAACCATTAAAAAAATTTCCCTCGGTTTAAAAACTTATTCTAATTATTTTTACACCACTACTACTTAGTTAAATTTATTCTAGATTATCTCTTCGATGAAGAAATTGGAATTTTAGAACTTGTATGCTAGCAGTTTAGCATTGCGAAGTCGTTTGGCAATTGGACTCTAGTTTAGGGGACTTTAGTTTCACTCTACACGAGGTATGTATCTTGTCTACAAAACAAACTTAGGTTCTCTTGAAACTAAATTCGAAAAAAACAAAAAAAACTAACAATGTTAGGGTAAAAAGAATGAATAAGGCAACAATGTTTTGCGAAGGCAAGAAAAAAATATGTAGAACTCTCCTTTTCCTTAGAGATAGTAAGTAACTTGGGGCTTCGTGGTTTACTCCCTCTTAGTTCTCAAGTCAAAAATTTTAGGGTATAAGTTGAAGAGTAAAGCCTAGTAATGTTTAGATTAACGTGGGGGTTGGGTTTGTGGTATGCTCCCTCTTGTTTCTCACACCAAATAGTGTTACAAAGCAAGCCTGAAAATATTACCAAAATAAAAAAAACCCTTGGCGAGAAAAAATAAAATTATATTAATTCTAAGTTTGGGTAGTAAAGCTGACTAAGGGAGTTGAGTAAATTTGATACATATTGCCCGCATTTCATGCACACTTGATGACCTTAGACTAAAGCTATATTGTTTCACTTGAATTTGCTTATCTGCTTGCATATGATACACTGATTATCCGAGGACAGACCTAGGGTCATACTTGCTAGCTGGCAAACGTTGGAAATCTTGACAAGTTTCCTGAGGTACTTTCTTGTTTTTATAGATTATTAGTTGCATTACTTGAGGACAAGCAATGAGCTAGGTTTGAGGGTGTGTTAACACCTCAAAAGTACTATTTTTATTCTTATTTTACAATGCCTTTGGTTGCCCTTTAAGTACATTTAGTTAAATTTAGATGTTAAAATCATGCATTTACATAAGGAGTTAACGAGCTATTCCATTGCTATTGTGAAGGGTTATTTTCTTGGTTTTGATACAGGACACAGGCAGGCAGACATGGCAGAGAAGCGCCGACAAAGAAGGCATGAAAAGAAGTGGAGAATTGTCGGGTACAAGTTGGCATAGATGGACCAAATAATGCCAAGCCCGGCTGGGAAAGGATTGTCGTCCAATGACTGATCAAAGTTACCGTTGGACCTTGTACACATCAACCCTAGTATTCAAAATTTGGATAAGATGTTCACGCGTCTTATCCCTTGCGCATTCAAATTTCAAACTCAAAGGCTTTTCCTAGGGTTTCCACGCAAGACTATTTAAAAGGAAATCAAGCAACCACTTGAGAGAGATCAGATTAAAGATAGGGTGCACCGTGGTGAACCGAGAGGTGATGTTTTTCAACCATCTATGACCGAGAGCTCTGGAGCATTCGAAGGGCTGCATCGATCGATCTCCTTCCTCCTCCATTCTCTTAGTTTTATTCGTTTTTATTTCAAAATGATGATGTTAAACGATTATGTTTTTTGGTTGGATCCCCCAACTATGAACTAAGTATTTTTTTAGTTGGTTGGGGGTGTTTGCGATGAACGCATATTTTATATTCGGTTTTTAATAATTAGAATTCCTTGGCATTATTTTCTATCTGCTAGTACTTAATTGTAACACCCTAAAAATTGGTCTACTCGAAATTGGGTTCCAGCGATCGAAAATGTTACAGGTTCAAATATTGCATTGAATTCGATCGTGAGGTCAATTGTATTGATATTGGACTCTAATTGAGCCAATGTATAGTTTAAGAACCTTATTGAACTTAATGAGAGTTTTTTAGTGACTAAACTAGAAAAAATGCAAGTTGGAGATACAAGGATAAAGTATAGAAAGTAGAGGGACTAATCTTGCGATTAGCCCCTTCCCAAGAATTATCACCCATTATGTGGAGTGAGCATATGGCTTTCCATCACTTGAAGGAAAGCTTTTGGTCATTGGAAGTTAAAAAGGAAAATGAGATTGAATTAGAGGCTTACCCGATTTGAAAAGAATCAATCACCTCCCTCTTCGTCTTCAACCTCCAAGCAAGCACCTCCATTGTTGAACGCTATAAAAGCTTAAAAGTTTCTTTGATATTTTGATTTCTTTGAAAAGCTATTGTATTACTAAGCTTAAGCCCTCAATAAAATGGTTGAATCCATAGATATTGAATGCTTAATTTCAATTGAAGCTATAGAATACCGAAGCTACACCCAACTTTTTCGAAGCCTCAATCCATGGAGATATCTTATAGTTAATAGCTATTCTAAAATTAGATAATGAATTTGATATATTATCTTGATTTCGATATCATAACATTAATTCTAATAATCTCCTATTGTTATTACCTAGCTCAAGAATTGGAGAAAGGTAATCCATCGTCTCCAACAAAATCTAGGAACAAAGGGATAGTCATCCAAGAGCTGTTGGAGCCTCGAAAATCAAGGTGAGTGTAGCCGGAGTCTCGGGACTAGGCTAGGTACTGTTAGTGCCCTTTTGTTAGTCATTTGCATTACATCAGTAGGCAGAAATAGAAATTATGATATGGCATTTTGTTTAGCTCTATGATAGTTTTATGAATAAATTAATGATGTCAGATGATGAACAATTTTTTTATGGCTATGGATTGACATGTGTGACTATTAAGATTGGTAGAAGTAACTCTAGGGTTTGATGCTTGATCTTTGTATTGTTACACGATTGTATGCTCCTTATGATTAAGATTGTTAGAGAATTTTTTTAGAACTTATGCTTAACCTTGTGAAATTGAATTTAATGATCTCATATAAAGAAAAATGAAGCAGTAAAGGATTAGTTAATCTCCCTTGTGCTTATTGAATATATCAAACTGTGAATAAATGTTATGTCATATTTGTAGAGAGACACTCCATTTTGTGTTGCATTGCCTGGAAATCAAGCTTAAATAAATGGCAGCAACATCAAAAGAGTGAATGAAAGTTGTCACGGGATTACTCTACCTACTAGCTCGGGGATGAAAGGTATGCTCCCTGCTCATCTAGAGTGAGGGATGGTAGATGTGATGAGCTGACTGTAACATTCACCTTTCCATCCTAGAATTTAACTTATTAAATTAGAGTTTATTATTTCTTTAAAAGCAAATAAGTTTACGATTAATCAATTTATTCAATTTGGTCCATGAATTCCTTCAGTTAGTACTTATTTAATTAAATCAAATTTAAAGAGAAATTGGGTGGTTGAATTCGAAAGGTTGAACCGAATGAGCCAAGAAGATAAATTAGCTGAACCATAATTTAATTATAACATGATCAAAGTAAGTGATTTAGTAAGTTAAAATAACTAGAATAAACGTGAACAACTTAGAGAAATCGGACCAAACTAGAAGAGATTGAAATTAGATATATCTATGCTTAATGACTAAATTAAAGTTAAAGCAAAATAAAAATGTTCCATCCTAAAAATTGTATTTCTTTGGGCTGCCCTTAGTAAAAAATAAGATTAAAAGGATAATGGAGGGCAATTGGGTAAAAAGATGATCCCAACATAGTCCCCAATTTAGGGGTTATGCCTACCTTCTCCCATTTCCCTTGTATGTGTCGTCTATTTGGAGAGAAAAAATGATAGGAAAGCTTGAGACAAATCTGAAAATTTTAGCATAAATCAAGAAAAAAATTTGATAATGCTTGCATGTTGGATTAAATAATTTGTTAGAGTTAAGTAACCAATATGTAATTAAAAGTATGAAAGGAATTGGTTTACATAGGTAATTATATGCATAAACTCAACTTGACTAGTATGCTGCCGAAATCTGGAAATTTGAAGGTGTTTTGGTTCGAATTGGAAAATGTTCTGTAACATCCCGGTTTAGGGTCTGGAAGATCCGATGAGGTTTCGAGGTCCGAAAGACCAGTGTTGAGTGTTTTGAGTAAGTTCAGGGAAAGAGGTCCTCGGGTGTTGGGAAAAAATATGAAATAAATCCTTAAAATCCTTTTTAAATATGTTAAAGGTTTTGGTAAAAGCAATTTTGGAAAAACGATTTCTGAATAGTGACATTTTGGTTCAGTGATCAAATTGTAAAGTTTGCAAAATCTGTTTTTAGTTACCATTTTGTAAAAGAGTCAAAACATCGAATCTTTAAGGAGCTATTTTGGCTGGACCAATTTGGTTATTATCCCCTTTTATTTTGACTATTCAAATATTTTAAAATAGCTTTTATGACTTAATTAAAATAATGTTTTATCTAAAATCTCATTTTACGTCAAAAACCATTTTCAAGCTTTCTTACCTCCTCTCTTCAGCAAAACAACATTTGAGCTTGATTTCCTCAAGGTAAAAGTGTTTTCTTATTAATCTATTATTGCTAAATGGTTCTTCTACCTTGATTTCCTAAAACCTAAGTCTTTTTCATTGTTTTCCTCAAGGATTTTTGCCAAACAAGGGGTAATATCTAGCATTGGGGGTGAGCAACGTGATTCTCCTCTAATGTAAGGTTCTTTAATGAAATTCCCATGCTTTGATTCTTTTAAATGCTAAGGTTTTATTATCTTGTCTCAATCTTAATGAAATTTGGCTAAAATTGATGAAAATGAGCTTTTGGTAAGATTTTTGGGGTAAGATCTGTTAATGTTGGGTTTGTTGATGTTGTTACTTTTGTTTTGATGTGATTCTTGTGTTGAGATGATGGATGAATGGTAGGAATCCTGAAATGGGGTTGGGTGTTGAATTTTGAAGTATGAAAAAACGGGTTTTTGGGTGGATTTTGAGGTGAATCAATAGCTGGTGTTGATTTGATGTCGGGATGATGTTTTTAGATGTTTATCTATGTGTTTTTATGTTATCTAATGCTGGGTTTTGCTGGAGATTATCCGAATTGGGTCTTTTTGATGTTTACAGCTTGTATCAAATTTATTCGATAGGTGTTTTGGTTGGGTATTTGAATCTCTGCTTTCCAGCAAATTTGTGTAACCCCCTTAGCCCGGCCTAGACGGTTGACCCGAACTACGAAGATTACACGGGGAAAACCAAAGTCAACCCGAAAGTCAACCTTGATTAACGACCCTTTTTTTGTTTTTAAACTTGTCTAGATGCACATTAATCCTAGGCATACTCCTGAGATAAGCATACTAAAACATCACAGCAATCGGAAAACAATAAGGGACTCAATTGCACAACATACGAATTTAGGGACCATTTTGTAAATTCTGGAAATTAAGAGGACTTTACCAATTTTTAAGTTACCATTATGAAATTAGTCATGTTTCATGCCTCTCTGCCAAATTTCACCTTAAACGGACATCTCAAACTCAAGCAATTGCACATACAAAAATCAGGACTAAAACGTAAAACTTGCAAACTTCAAAGCCATTCAAATCAGTGCCCAACGGTCAAGTGTTTCGAAACGGGAATAGACCGTTCAGAAACGGGGCTTGGCAGTAGCCAAAGTGTTTCGAAACACCTCTACCCGTTTCGAAACACCCAGGCCAAATCCAGCACCTGTTTCGAAACAGGCAAGGGTGTTTCGAAACACCCTGCCCAGAAACAGCAGAAAAGCCTGTTTTAACTCGTCTAAACACCATCGAACATACTCTAAATCAACCCTCAACAAATCAACAACATGCCAAGCATCATAACTACCAAATTGCATTAAAATCTAGATACAAAACAACCCCTAGGTGCACCAACTCTTTCAACACATCAAACACTTAATCATGCTTTTAAAACAATAAGCATAGCATAACGACTTATGAATAAGAAGATTCAAACGTTGCAAGCGTTAAACCACATAGTTCAAATCATAAACCAAACTTGTCCAACATACACAATCTCATTACACATCAATATAAAAGACTCTCCCCCTATTGCCTTTATTATCTATAGCTATTAACCGAGACATACTTCTCAAGTGGAGCTCTCCTTGAATCCCTTGCTTCTTGTTGTCCCAACTTCAATTATCTGCATTGATGGACAAAAAGGAGCGTAAGCACATAATGCTTAGTGAGGAATGCTCAAAACCAAAACACCATCAATGCAGCGAATCACAAAACCTTCTTAAAAAGTAGATACAATTCGATAAACCAAATCATTGTTTGAAAACTCCTTTTTAAACAACAGGCTTTAAATCATGCATTGCTCAATCATGAAAACCAACCCTTAGCTTAGAAAAGCTAAAAACTCACTTCAAAGCACATTCTCGCAAAACCATCAATTAAAACCTTTCCAAGCATGAACACCTTATGCAAAGTTAAACTCAAATACCTTGAAAAACATTTCCTCTTCATAACATGCTTTTCTCATGCTTAATGATCCATTCAAGCAAAATCTTTGGAAAACCATTTGTTCCCTCTAACTATCTCATGTGTTCAACAAATGCACAACACATGATCTACCAAAGCAACATTTACATTTCATGCCTTTTTAAACAAGTCTTCACAAGACTTCAATGCATTTAAGAGATTCCTTGCACATAAACACCATTCATAAAAGAAGATAAACACTTGTTCAAGCTTAACAAGTAATACATGCATTCTTAGAACATCACACACTTCCCATGCAACCTTGCATCATTTCAAGCATCTCATGCTTCATTACATCCAAGAACATTATATTGGCTTCCAAGTGATAATTCCCAAACCATCACAACACAAGACACAATCGGATACGCGGATTACAAGCGTTGTCCCACACGCTTCATACACACAACCGAACAACACAAGGTGGAGTTTACCGGTACAATCACAACCCCCTCAACACCCGTGATGGAGTTTAACGGTACAATCACAACCCCTCAACATCACTCATCGGAAGTTGTATAACACACTAGCGAGAGCCGGGACACAATACAAGGCTTACACATGGAAGCTACCACAACCATTGTAATCACCTTAACCAAGCTCACACACGGGAGCAACCTTCCACCGTTGTGACACTTAACAAAGTCCACCCATGAGAGCCATCCTCCATCGTGGTGACGTTTAACAAGGTTCACCCACGAGAGCCATCCTCTATCGTGGTGGCACTTAACCAAGCCCACCCACGAGAGCCATCCTCCATCGTGGTGGCACTCAACAAAGCCCACCCACGAGAGCCATCCTCCATCGTGGTGACACCATCTATCTCAATCGCTAGGATTCTTGGATGGAGTTTACGGTACCATTACAACCCCTCGACATCCAAGGCGACTCAATTCACGGTGCACCCAATCCTATATCCGGCTAACTATATCCGATTAAAGTAACCAACAACCACTTACATCACTTGCCAATATCATCAATTACCATCATCAATTCACTGTTTTAAAGAATTAAACAAAGCCATTAAACAACATACAACACTATGCATCAATTCCACAATTCCAATGTACAAAACCAAGGATCTCTTACCTTGAGCATCCTTCAACACATGACTATCAAAACCAACATTAAATCATGCTAAAACATGCTTTCAAAACAGAATTTAAACATGCAAATCACATACATTGCTTCCAACCATCTCAAGTGCATTAAAAACCAATTCATAACACATGTAACGCCCCGGTTTTGGGCTTAGAAGTTTTGGGCGTTGACCGGTTTGGTCTAAGTGCTGTTCGAATCTAAAAGTGTGAATTTAGGAAAGCCTAGTTCGGGTTGCATTAAAATTATGGAAAATGTTCTAAAATCATCTTTTAATATAATTAAGTGAACTGTGAAATCAATTTTGGAAAATGAGTTTTGGAAGGGTGACATTTTGGCTAGTGACCAAAATGTAATTTTTGAAAGTTTTGTGACTGTTTTAGAAAGGGTTGAAACTTTGAATCTTTAAGGAGCTATTATTCCAAAAGTAGTTTCTCCAGATTTTTCTAAGATATTTTAAGCTATATTCTGATTTTAAAACATATCAAAAGAGGAGGGAAAGCCATTTTGATAACTAACTTCCTATTTTCTTTTCTCTCATTTTCTCTCAACCCAAACACTTTCTTTCCAGAGAATTGTTTCTGATTTTCTCACCTAAATCTCTCCTTTCAACTCTCTTTTGATTCCTAATCATCATATCTACAAAACCTCATCATTTGCTACTTGATTCATCAAGGTTTTTGATCCCAAAAAGAGGAGAAACTCAAGTTTGGAGGTAAGAACGTCATTCTCCTCTAAACTATCAGTTCTTTACTGAAATTCCTAAGTTTTCAATCCTTAATTGATGTTTTATTAAAGGCTTTTTAGTTGTGAAATGGATCTTGGCTTATAATGCAAGAATTGGTGATTTTTGATGATTTTCGTTTGATCTGTTAAATCTGTGATTGGAGATGTGTTTTTGATGTTGTTTGAACTCTAAATTGATAAGGAATTGAGTTTTGATTGATGCAATCCCGGATAGGTTGGGTTTCCTAAGTTTAGCTTGTGATTGTTGATTGTTTTTGAGGTGATCTTGTGGATCTGGTGTTGCTGGAGGTATAAGGATGTTATTAGGTTCTTTTTAGATGTTAAATGATGTTAAAGGATGTTAGGTTTTGATGGTTAATGGCTAGGCTTTGTTGAGAAGTGGTTTGGATGCATTTTCGGTTGTGTTTGGTGGCCGAAAATGGAATGGGGATGAGAGCAGCGAGTTTAGGTGCTTTCATTGAGGATATTAATGCATGATGATGCATTAATCTTCTGTTTTGATGTGTTAAAACAGGGGAGTCATCTTTGGATCCAAGTGGTGGTGATCCGGAGGCTTGATTTGGTGCTTCGGCAAGAGGCGAAGTGGAATCGGTGAGTGAAATTGGGTTTTCGGCTTTGAAACCAATGTCTTGGGAGCTTAGTTTAAGTCTAAACAACTTTGCTAAGCTCAAGTGTAAGTTTTCGGAAATACTCTCTAGTGGTGGCCATGGTTTGATGGTTATGCAATGAGGTTTAATTGCATGTTTTAAATTCTGTTTTGGAAGCATGATTTAGCATGGTAATTACTGTTTTTGTAAGCCATATGTTGAAGGAAGCTCAAGGTTAAAGTTCCTTGTTTTTGAACATTGTATAAATGTTGTTTGATGCTTAAAGATGCATGATGTTTATGGCTTGGTTTAATGCTTTAAAACAGTGGATAAATTGATTATAATGTTGTATATTGGCAAGTGGTGTTTTGCAAAGGTTAAGGTCACTAAGGTGGTTAAAAGTCCTTGAGTGAGCCTTGTTTACTTAAGAACATCAAGGTGGTTAAAAGTCCTTGGATGATTCTTGATACGGACACAAAGGTGGATAAAAGTCCTTGTGTGGTCTTTTCCATGGTGTTTAAAAGCCCATGGGGCCATGGTGTTTAAAAGTCCATGGGGCCAAGGTGTTTAAAAGTCCTTGGGGCCAAGGTGTTTAAAAGTCCTTGGGGTGAAACTTGATACGGACACAAAGGTGGTTAAAAGTCCTTGTGTGGTCCTTTCCATGGTGGTTAAAAGTCCATGGGCCAAGGTGTTTAAAAGTCCTTGGGGCCAAGGTGTTTAAAAGTCCTTGGGGTGAAAGTTGATGAACTTGTTTTTAAAGAAATGGAACTTATCACTTGTGGCCAATATGACATGTTATGATATGAAGCATGAGATGCATGTTTAAGTATGCTTTTGAGCATGTGTAAATGATGATTTGAAGCATGATTTATAAAGTGTTTTATAAATGCATTATTGAATGGTTTTATTGAGCATTCCTCACTAAGCTTTTGCTTACGCTCTCTCTTTGTTTTCTCAAATCAATAATGCAGAACATTAAAGTACTTTGAGGGCAGCAAGGAAGGCAAGCATTCAAGTGGAAGTAAAGCTCAAAGTATGGAAGGTTTTCTTAAGTACATTTAGCTTTTGGTAATTTGGCAATGGGGGACCTATGTGTATGTTTTGGGAGATGTTTTGTACTCCCTAAGTATATTGAATGTTGTTGAGAATGCTGGTTTTTGTGGTTGGCCATTATATGCTTGAATTGGAAGTTTATGCTTGAATGGTTGCTTGTGTAGGAAGCGTGCCTATAGATTTGGGGTTTTTCACATATGTTGATGTTTTGATGAATTGTTGATGCAAGTATGTCTCATATATGTTGAATTGCATGTTGGTAAAGTTTGGTGGCATTTGGAGCATGATTGGATGGTTAATTGCATGTTTAAGTACGCATTTTGGGGTAATCTGTGCAGGGTGTTCCGGAACAGTACCTACTGTTTCGGAACGGGTGCCTTAAACAAGCCCAGGCGTCTGAAATGGGAGGGACCGTTCCGAAACGGTTGGCTACTGTCAGCCCGTGTTGCGGTACGCGTTGCGGAACGGCCCCGCGTTTCGAAACGGGCTCTGCCTGTTTCGGAACGGGTGACCGTTAGGGGCTGACATTGGCAGTTAAATGTTTTGAATTGTTTGCATTTTGGTCCTGAATCTTGTTTATGCAATTGTATGAGTTTGGGAAGTCCTTTTGAGCTGAAATTTCACAGAGAAGCATGAAACCTGATTAATTTCAAGTTGGTAACTTTAATTTGGGTTAAGTCCTTATATATATCAGAAATTACAATTTGGTCCCTAAAGTTGTAATTTGTTCAATTGGATCCCTGTTTGATCTCTGATGTTTATGATCTTTGAGTATGCTGTTGTATGATCATATCTATGGATTTATATGCATCTAGACAAGTTTAAAAAGAAAAAAAGGGTCGTTAATCAAGGTTGACTTTCGGGTTGACTTTGGTTTTCCCCGTGTGACTCTCTTAATTCGGGTCAACCGTATAGGCCGGGTTAAGGGGGTTACAACACAAACCAAGAGAGAAATTTCATTTACTTACTCTTGAGCTTAGCTAAGTTGCTTAGACTTAAACTAAGCTCCCAAAACCTTCAAACATTGGTTTTAAAGCTGAAAACCCCAACTTCACTCACCGATACACAAAACTACGCTAACAGTTAAGCCTTCCAAGCAGTCGAAACCCTCCAACGCTACCTCTATTGCTTCCGGATCATTCTCCCCTATTTTAAACACATAACAACATATGATTAATGCATCATCATGCATTAAAAACACCAGCAACACAACTCAACTCGCTGCTCTACATAAATCCAACATTTCGGCTACCAAACGCAATCGAAAACACCTCCAAACTCTTCCAAAACTTAACCCAACCAATATCCATCACTTCTAACCATTTTTAAACATCAATTAACATCCAAAATGAACCCAAACTCGTCCTTATACCTCCAACATTAACAAAACACCAAGATCACCCCAAAAACTACCATTTTCACAAGTAAAAACTTAGGAAAATCAACCTATTCGGGATTGCATTGATTAAACCTCCATTTCACATCATTTAGACATCCAAAATACATCAAAAAGACATCTCAAAACAGAGCCCAATTATCTATTACGAATTTCTTCAAAATTAAATCCAAATCTTGCATTTTAAGCCAAAATCAAGATCACAACATTAAAACCTTTAACAAAACTCAATTTAAGGATTGAGAACTTCGGAATTTCAGTAAAGAACTAAGTATTTAGAGGAGAAGGACATTCATACCTCTAAATGTGGATTTCTCCTTGTTTAGAGCCAAAATCCTTGAAAATTCATTAAGCAAATGGTGAGGATTTGATGTAGAAATGATTAGGAATCATTTAGGAATTGAAATCTCAACTTTAGGTGTGAAAATCAAAGGAAAAGTTGCTGTGGAAATGTGTTTGGCTGAGGGAATTTTGAGAGAAAATGAAATGGGAAAATTTTGGTAAAAGTTAGTTATGAAACTAAAAATATCTTTTCCCTCTTTTCTTTTTATTAATTAAACATTAAATGAGTCTTAAAAATCAAGAAAAATCTGGAGAAATCCTACCTTGGGTAAATTAGCTCCTTAAAGATTCAAAGTTTCAATCCTTTTAAAACAGTCACGAACTTTTCAAAAATTACATTTTAGTCACTAACTCAAAATGTCATATTTCCAAACATCATTTTGTAAAATTGATTTCACCACCCTCTTATATATATTAAAAGAGCATTTTTAGATATTTTTCCATATTTTTAATGCATCCCGAACTAGGCTTTCCTTAAAACCACCTTTTGTATTCGAACCGAAAATCCGACCGGTCCGGTTCAAAACCAAAACTTCTAAGCCCAAAATTGGGGTGTTACAACTCTCCCCCCTCTTACAAAATTTCGTCCTCGAAATTTCAACCGGCGAAAAGAGCACAACCAAACTTCTCAAAGCAACCCACAAAGCAACACAGGAGACTTAACCACCACTGAACACTCTCCACACAAAACTCCACCAAACCAACTTCTCCACAAATCAACTTACACTATAACCAAACCCAACACCACCGCATACTGTTCACAATTTCCAGAACACTCAGATGTTAACCACAGCTTAACCTTTCACACTTCCGAACTGCGCATAGCCCCAACAACCCGAAGAACCTCCAAACTTTTACAGCATACACCACCTTAACTCATAACTTTCAAAACTCACACACACAGTGACACTAACCCATCCAGTTCAGCCACCATGTGACCCACAACCTTCACTGCTTCTAAAACTCCTTGCAAAACTACTCAACCTCTTTCAAAGATTACCACAACAAGTAAAAATTCTTAAGCAACAATGCTTACTCAAACTTCTCAACGTATTGATGACGTTCCTTCACATCCGCCACTATCATTACCATAACGACTCACCAGGACTACTCACCCAACATCCGAAATTCACTTCACAAAACCCCAACCTTGGCTCCGCCAGCCGTTCCACATACCACTAGCTGACTATAGAAGGGATTTACTTATACGCGACTAGCCAAACTGTAACGCCCCGGTTTTGGGCTTAGAAGTTTTGGGCGTTGACCGGTTTGGTCAAAGTGCTGTTCGAATCTAAAAGGGTGAATTTAGGAAAGCCTAGTTCGGGTTGCATTAAAATTATGGAAAAATGTTCTAAAATCATCTTTTAATATATATAAGTGAACTGTGAAATCAATTTTGGAAAATGAGTTTTGGAAAGGTGACATTTTGGCTAGTGACCAAAATGTAATTTTTGAAAGTTTTGTGACTGTTTTAGAAAGGGTTGAAACTTTGAATCTTTAAGGAGCTATTATTCCAAAAGTAGTTTCTCCAGATTTTTCTAAGATATTTTAAGCTATATTCTGATTTTAAAACATATCAAAAGAGGAGAGAAAGCCATTTTGGCCATTTTGATAACTAACTTCCTATTTTCTTTTCTTTCATTTTCTCTCAACCCAAACACTTTCTTTCCAGAGAATTGTTTCTGATTTTCTCACCTAAATCTCTCCTTTCAACTCTCTTTTGATTCCTAATCATCATATCTACAAAACCTCATCATTTGCTACTTGATTCATCAAGGTTTTTGATTCCAAAAAGAGGAGAAACTCAAGTTTGGAGGTAAGAACGTCCTTCTCCTCTAAACTATCAGTTCTTTACTGAAATTCCTAAGTTTTCAATCCTTAATTGATGTTTTATTAAAGGCTTTTTAGTTGTGAAATGGATCTTGGCTTATAATGCAAGATTTGGTGATTTTTGATGATTTTCGTTTGATCTGTTAAATCTGTGATTGGAGATGTGTTTTTGATGTTATTTGAACTCTAAATTGATAAGGAATTGAGTTTTGATTGATGCAATCCCGGATAGGTTGGGTTTCCTAAGTTTAGCTTGTGATTCTTGATTGTTTTTGAGGTGATCTTGTGGATCTGGTGTTGCTGGAGGTATAAGGATGTTATTAGGTTCTTTTTAGATGTTAAATGATGTTAAAGGATGTTAGGTTTTGATGGTTAATGGCTGGGCTTTGTTGAAAAGTGGTTTGGATGCATTTTCGGTTGTGTTTGGTGGCCGAAAATGGAGTGGGGATGAGAGTAGCGAGTTTAGGTGCTTTCATTGAGGATATTAATGCATGATGATGCATTAATCTACTGTTTTGATGTGTTAAAACAGGGGAGACATCTTTGGATCCAAGTGGTGGTGATCCGGAGGCTTGATTGGTGCTTCGACAAGAGGCGAAGTGGAATCGGTGAGTGAAATTGGGTTTTCAGCTTTGAAACCAATGTCTTGGGAGCTTAGTTTAAGTCTAAACAACTTTGCTAAGCTCGAGTGTAAGTTTTCGGAAATACTCTCTAGTGGTAGCCATGGTTTGGTTGTTGTGCAATGTGGTTTATTGCATGTTTTAAATTCTATTTTGAAAGCATGATTTAGCATGGTTATTGCTGATTTTGTAAGCCATATGTTGAAGGAAGCTCAAGGTAAGAGTTCCTTGTTTTTGAACATTGATTAAATGTAGTTTGATGCTTTGAAATGCATGATGAATATGGCTTGGTTTAATGCTTTAAAACAGTGGATTTAATGATGAAATGATGTATATTGGCAAGTGATGTTTTGAAAAAGGTTAAGGTCACTAAGGTGGTTAAAAGTCCTTGAGTGAGCCATGTTACTTAAGAACATCAAGGTGGTTAAAAGTCCTTGGATGATTCTTGCTAAGGTCACTAAGGTGGTTAAAAGTCCTTGAGTGAGCCTTGTTACTTAAGAACATCAAGGTGGTTAAAAGTCATTGGATGGTTCTTGTTAAGGACACAAAGGTGGTTAAAAGTCCTTGTGTGGTCCTTGCCATGGTGTTTAAAAGTCCATGGGCCAAGGTGTTTAAAAGTCCTTGGGGCCAAGGTGTTTAAAAGTCCTTGGGAAGAACACAAAGGTGGTTAAAAGTCCTTGTGTGGTTCTTGGAAATTATAAGATCACAATGGTGTTTAAAAGTCCATGTGTGAGTCTTATGTTGATCTTGTTTTTTTTAAAAGATGAAATGTATCACTTGTGGCCAATATGACATGTAATGATATGAAGCATGAGATGCTTGTTTAAAGTTTGCTTGTGAGCATGTTAAAGTGTATCTTGAAGCATGATTTATGAATGAGTTTTATAAATGCATTATTGTGTGGTTTTAAGGAGCTTTCCTCACTAAGCTTTTGCTTACGCTCTCTTTCGTTTTCTTAAACCAATAATGCAGAACATTAAGGTGATTTGAGGGCAGCAAGGAAGGCAAGCAACCAAGGGAAAACTAAGCTCAAGTATGGAAAGGTTTTATCGAACACATTTAGCTTTTGGTGTATGGCAATGGGGGACCTTTGTGAATGTTGTTTGGAGATGTTTTGAACTCCTTGAGTATGTTTAATGTCGCTGATAATGCTGGTTTTGTAATTGGCCTTTACATGTATGGATTGGAGGTTTTATGCTTGAATAGTTGCTTGTGTAGGAAGCATGCCATTAGATTTGGGGCTTTTCATATGTGATGCTAATATGTTGATTGGTTGATGCAAACATGTCTCTTGTATGATAAATTGCATGCTGGTAAAGTTTGGTGGCATTTGGAGCATGATTGGTTGGTCAATTGCATGTTAAAGTAGGTAAAATTCTGCATTTTGTGCAGGCCGTTTCGGAACAGTGCCTGCCGTTTCGGAATGGGTGCCTCGAAGCAGCCCAGGCGTTCGAAACGGGCAACACCGTTCCGGAACGGATATGCTACTGCCCGACCCCGTTCCGGTACGCGTTGCAGAACGGCCCCGAGTTTCGAAACGGGCTGTCCCCTATTTTCGGAACGGCTGACCGTTGGGGGCTGACAGTGGCAGTTATATGTTTCGGATTGTTTACATTTTGGTCCTGAATCTTGTATATGCAATTGTATGAGTTTGGAATGTCCTTTTGAGCTGAAATTTGGCTGAGATGCATGAGACACGATTAATTTCAAGATGGTAACTTTAATTTGGGCTAAGTCCTCATATTTATCAGAATTTGCAATTTGGTCCCTAAAGTTGTAAATTGTTCAATTGGGTCCTTGTTTGATCTCTGATGTTTATGATCTTTTAGTATGTCGTTTGTATGATCATTTTTAGGGTTAATGTGCATCTAGATAAATTTTTAAAAGAAAAAAAAGGGTCGTTAATCAAGGTTGACTTTCGGGTTGACTTTGGTTTTCCCCGTGTGACTTTCTTAATTCGGGTCAACCGTCTAGGCCGGGTTAAGGGGGTTACATTTGGTGGTATCAGAGCTGAGTTCTCGAGTAATTGGGAATGTGTATGTGAATGTTTGATGTATGTCTGCTATATATGCTTGTTGAGTGAAAGCATGTTGAGTAGTATGTGAGTTTGATGCAATTGAGTTGTATGTTGTGATGAAGCATGTTGTGGGTACCCATTGCCATATCAAAGCTAAGAAATGATGTTGCTTTTAAATGAAATTGAGCTTGAGTACTTGGATTGTTTACCTTGCTGGGCCTGACTTTGTTTATTTGCATTGTGATTGCATGGTTAAAGTATGGCACCACGTAGAGAGTTGAGAAGTAATGTGTGAGCTACGGCTCCGAATGAGAATGAAAATGAAGAGAATGCGGGTAGTGCGGTGTTACCTCCTCCTCCACCTAGTGGTGGTGGTGCTGGGGCTGAGGAAGCTGGGGCTGCAGCTGGTGCTGGAGCTGCTGGACCTGAGGTTGGTCAGGGGCAAGCTATGCCTGACATGACGATGTTGGTACAAGCTATTGCGGGTGCTTTCCGAGCAGCAGTAGCCGGAGCTCAAGGAGCTTGGCATCAGGGAGATGCTGGTGTTAGACTACCTTTGGAGCGCTTACGCAGTCTTGGTGGGACTGAGTTTAGGGGTATGTCTGCGGAAGGTTCTGAAGCTTGGTTAGAGAGTACCAAGAGGATTTTGGGCCAGATGAGTTGCACTGATGTGCAGAAGCTGGGATGTGTTGTATCCTTGCTGCAGGATGATGCGTATACGTGGTGGACGACCACTATAGCTGGGATGGCTGAAGCTGACATAACTTGGACATTCTTTCTGAATGTGTTCAAGAGGAGGTATCTTGGTGTGAGGTACCTGGATGAAAAGAAGTGAGAGTTCATGTCTCTTACCCAGGGGAGCATGAATGTGGCTGAGTATGAAGTACAGTTTGTGCGACTCAGTCAGTATGCGCCTGAGCTGGTACCTGATGAGCGGGCAAGGTGCGAAAGATGTCGTTATGGTTTAGTGACGGATGTGAAGATGTATGTGTTGGCCACCGAATATGATGATTTTGATGTGTTGGTGGGTTGAGCCAAGGACATTGAGATGAACTTGGGTTTATCTGCGAAAGGTGCTGGAGAAAGTTCGGGTAAGAGAGCTGCTGAGTATAGTTCCAGAGGTGGACGGAACAAGAGGGGACGTGACCTGAAGTATCAGTCCTCAGCTAAGAGGGGTGGTGGTGCACCTGCTCGGGGAGGCAATGCTAGAGCTGATCCGAGTGCTTGTTGGATTTGTGGTTCACGGGGTCACATGAAGCGTGACTGTCCTCGTGCTGTGAGGGAGGTGCAAGCTCCTGTTGCAACAGCTGGTAATGGTTGCTGGAATTGTGGATCTGCAGACCATTTGAGGTGAGATTGTCCTAGGTTGGCTGGTGATCAAGTGCGTGCTCCTATTGTTGCTGCACCGTAGAGAGGTCGTGGGCGCGGCCGTGGTAATTTCCAGAGGAGAGAGGAAGGTGGTCGTGCAGTGGCCCATGTTGTGGCTAGTCAGCCTGAAGGTGGAGGCCAAGCGAGGGTGTATGCTCAGCGTGAGGGAAGGAATGATGCGGATGTGATTGCAGGTACCTTTACTTTGCAATCATTGTCATTGCTTTCTTTGATAGATTCTGGATCTACGCATTCATACATTTTGCGTGAGCATGCTGAATTGCTTGGTTTGCCTGTTGAGTCTTTGGATGTTGGTGTTCGTGTCACTAGTTCTTTTGGTGAGACTGTTGTGACTCGAAAGCTTTATAGAAGGTGTCCCTTGGTTGTTCAAGAACATGTTTTTCATGTTGATCTTATGGAGTTGCCCTTTTATGGTTTTGATGTAATCCTTGGTATGGATTGGCTTGCTGAGCATCGTGCTGTTGTGGATTGTGAAAACAAGCGAGTTTCGCTTAAGCTTGCGGATGATTATGAAGTTGTTGTGGTTGGTGAGAATGTGAAGTTTCTTGCCAATGTGGTGTCTACCTTGGAGGTGAGCAGGATGCTGAGGCAAGGTTGCGAAGCCTATCTAGCTTTTGTGATGAATCCTAGCTCTAAAGAGTTGAGGGTGCAAGATATCAGAGTTGTGAAGGAGTTTCCTGGTGTTTTTCCTGAGGAGTTGCCTGGTTTACCTCCTAACCGCGAGGTGGAGTTTGGAATTGAGCTGTATGAGAATACAACTCCTGTGTCCATTACTCCTTATAGAATGGCACCTAAGGAGCTGAAGGAGCTGAAGACGCAGTTGCAAGAGTTGCTTGATCGTGGTTTCATCCGGCCGAGTGTGTCACCTTGGGGAGCACCGGTCTTGTTTGTGAAGAAGAAGGATGGCACTATGAGAATGTGCATTGATTACCGTCAGCTGAACAAGTTGACTATCAAGAATCGGTATCCTTTGCCGAGAATTGATGATCTCTTTGATCAATTTCGGGGAGCTGCTGTGTTCTCTAAGATTGACTTGAGGTCAGGGTATTATCAGTTGAAGGTGAAGGATGTGGATGTGCCTAAGACAACTTTCAGGACAAGGTATGGGCATTATGAGTTCCTTGTGATGCCGTTTGGTTTGACAAATGCTCCTGCTGCTTTCATGGACATGATGAATCGTGTGTTTCATGAATACCTGGACAAGTTTGTTGTGGTGTTCATCGATGATATCCTCGTGTACTCGCGTACTGAGGAGGAGCATGAAGAGCATTTGAGGATTGTGCTGCAGGCTTTGTTGGAGAATCAGCTCTATGCTAAGCTAAGCAAGTGTGAGTTCTGGCTTAAGGAGGTGGTGTTTCTTGGGCATGTGGTTTCTGCTGAGGGGATTCGTGTCGATCCTCAGAAGATTGAGGCTGTGATGAACTGGAAGGTTCCTAAGTCTGTTCACGAGGTCCGTAGTTTCCTTGGTTTGGCGGGATACTACCGAAGGTTTGTGGATGGTTTTTCCAAGATTGCTGCTCCTTTGACGAAGCTGTTGCAAAACGATGTTAAGTATGAGTGGACGGAAGTGAGACAGCAGGCTTTTGAGAAGCTTAAGGCCGCTTTGACGCAAGCTCCTATCTTGATTCAGCCTGAATCAGGGAAAGAGTTTGTGGTTTACAGTGATGCATCCTATGTTGGTTTGGGGTGTGTGCTGATGCAGGAGGGTAAGGTGGTGGCTTATGCATCGCGACAGTTGAAAGTGCATGAGCGCAATTACCCTACGCATGATATTGAGCTGGCTGCAGTGGTTTTTGCTTTGAAGATCTGGAGGCATTACCTGTATGGTGAGAAGTGTACTGTGTACACGGATCACAAGAGTTTGAAGTATCTGATGTCTCAGAAGGAGTTGAATCTCAGGCAGCGACGTTGGGTGGAGTTTCTCAAGGATTATGATTTGACGATTGAGTATCACCTTGGGAAGGCTAATGTTGTAGCGGATGCCTTGAGTAGGAAGGTAGCGGTTGAGCTGAGGGCTATGTTTGCCAGTTTGAGTATATCGCGTGATGGTGGTCTTGTAGCTGAGTTGCAAGTGAAACCATCTTTGGTTCAGTTGATCAAGGATAAGCAGTTGCTAGATGATTCCTTGGTGTCTCATGTTCAGGATATCGCGGAGGGTAGACCTTCGGATTTCTGCTTTAATGATGATGGTGTGTTGTGTTTTGGGAGTCGGATAGTAGTGCCTGCTGATGCTGAGCTGAGGCGTGCTATTCTGACTGAAGGTCATAGTAGTCCTTTTCCTATGCACCCAGGTAGTACTAAGATGTATCGAGATCTTCATGATGAGTACTATTGGGTGGGTTTGAAGAAGGATGTTGCGGAGTTTGTGAGCAAGTGTTTGGTGTGTCAGCGAGTTAAGGCTGAGCATCAGGTTCCTTCAGGGTTGTTGCAACCGTTGAAAATCCCTGAATGGAAGTGGAAAAGGGTTACCATGGATTTTGTATCTGGTTTACCTTTGTCTCCCTCGAAGAAGAATTCTGTTTGGGTGATTGTGGATCGCCTAACGAAGTGTGCGCATTTCTTGCCTGTGCATACCACGTTTTCTTTGGATAAGTTGGCAGAGCTGTACATTGCTGAGATTGTGCGGCTGCATGGTGTGCCTAAGTCGATTGTGTCGGATAGGGATCCGAGGTTCACATCGCGTTTCTGGCAGTGTTTGCATCAAGCTCTGGGTACAAGGTTGCATTTCAGTACATCCTATCATCCTCAGTCGGATGGTCAGTCTGAGCGTGTTATCCAGATTTTGGAGGATATGTTGAGGTGCTGCGTGATTGAGTTTCAGGGTTCTTGGGAGAAGCATCTGCCTTTGGTTGAGTTTGCTTATAACAACAGTTATCAGGCAAGTATACAGATGGCACCTTATGAGGCTTTGTACGGGAGGAAGTGTAGGACTCCTCTTTGTTGGGCTGAAACTGGTCAAAAGTTGGTTTCGATGCCGGCTTTGTTGAAAGGGACCACAGAGAAGGTAAAGCTCATTTGTGAGCGGTTGAAGGCTGCCTCTGATCGGCAAAAGTCTTACGCGGATTTGAAGCGTAAGGAGATTGAGTATGCGGTGGGTGACCGTGTGTTCTTGAAGGTTTCGCCTTGGAAGAAGGTGATGAGGTTTGGCCGGAAGGGTAAGTTGAGCCCTAGGTACATTGGACCATACGAGGTGGTTGAGCGTGTGGGTCCTGTTGCGTACAAGCTGAGGTTACCTCAGGAGTTGGAGAAGATTCATGATGTGTTTCATGTTTCTATACTCCGGAAGTATAGATCTGATCCTTCGCACGTGATGCCTGTGGAGAAAGTGGAATTGAATCCGGATTTGACCTATGATGAGGAACCGGTGAAGGTTCTGGATTCGGATAGCAAGGTTCTTCGTGGCAAGACCATTGAGTTGGTGAAGGTGCTGTGGAAGTATCGAGGTGTTGAGGAAGCCACATGGGAGCGGAAGGAAGACATGCTGAAGCAGTTTCCTTATCTCTTTCCTTCAGGTAAATTTCGGGGATGAAATTTCTTAAGGGGGGGAGAGTTGTAACGCCCCGGTTTTGGGCTTAGAAGTTTTGGGCGTTGACCGGTTTGGTCAAAGTGTTGTTCGAATCTAAAAGGGTGAATTTAGGAAAGCCTAGTTCGGGTTGCATTAAAATTATGGAAAAATGTTCTAAAATCATCTTTTAATATATATAAGTGAACTGTGAAATCAATTTTGGAAAATGAGTTTTGGAAAGGTGACATTTTGGCTAGTGACCAAAATGTAATTTTTGAAAGTTTTGTGACTGTTTTAGAAAGGGTTGAAACTTTGAATCTTTAAGGAGCTATTATTCCAAAAGTAGTTTCTCTAGATTTTTCTAAGATATTTTAAGCTATATTCTGATTTTAAAACATATCAAAAGAGGAGGGAAAGCCATTTTGGCCATTTTGATAACTAACTTCCTATTTTCTTTTCTCTCATTTTCTCTCAACCCAAACACTTTATTTCCAGAGAATTGTTTCTGATTTTCTCACCTAAATCTCTCCTTTCAACTCTCTTTTGATTCCTAATCATCATATCTACAAAACCTCATCATTTGCTACTTGATTCATCAAGGTTTTTGATTCCAAAAAGAGGAGAAACTCAAGTTTCGAGGTAAGAACATCCTTCTCCTCTAAACTATCAGTTCTTTACTGAAATTCCTAAGTTTTCAATCCTTAATTGATGTTTTGTTAAAGGCTTTTAAGTTGTGAAATGGATCTTGGCTTATAATGCAAGATTTGGTGATTTTTGATGATTTTCGTTTGATCTGTTAAATCTGTGATTGGAGATGTGTTTTTGATGTCATTTGAACTCTAAATTGATAAGGAATTGAGTTTTGATTGATGCAATCCCGGATAGGTTGGGTTTCCTAAGTTTAGCTTGTGATTCTTGGTTGTTTTTAAGGTGATCTTGTGGATCTGGTGTTGCTGGAGGTATAAGGATGTTATTAGGTTCTTTTTAGATGTTAAATGATGTTAAAGGATGTTAGGTTTTGATGGTTAATGGCTGGGCTTTGTTGAGAAGTGGTTTGGATGCATTTTCGGTTGTGTTTGGTGGCCGAAAATGGAGTGGGGATGAGAGCAGCGAGTTTAGGTGCTTTCATTGAGGATATTAATGCATGATGATGCATTAATCTACTATTTTGATGTGTTAAAACAGGGGAGACATCTTTGGATCCAAGTGGTGGTGATCCGGAGGCTTGATTGGTGCTTCGATAAGAGGCGAAGTGGAATCGGTGAGTGAAATTGGGTTTTCGGCTTTGAAACCAATGTCTTGGGAGCTTAGTTTAAGTCTAAACAACTTTGCTAAGCTCGAGTGTAAGTTTTCGGAAATACTCTCTAGTGGTGGCCATGGTTTGGTTGTTGTGCAATGTGGTTTATTGCATGTTTTAAATTCTGTTTTGAAAGCATGATTTAGCATGGTTATTGCTGATTTTGTAAGCCATATGTTGAAGGAAGCTCAAGGTAAGAGTTCCTTGTTTTTGAACATTGATTAAATGTAGTTTGATGCTTTGAAATGCATGATGAATATGGCTTGGTTTAATGCTTTAAAACAGTGGATTTAATGATGAAATGATGTATATTGGCAAGTGATGTTTTGAAAAAGGTTAAGGTCACCAAGATGGTTAAAAGTCCTTGAGTGAGCCATGTTACTTAAGAACATCAAGGTGGTTAAAAGTCCTTGGATGATTCTTGCTAAGGTCACTAAGGTGGTTAAAAGTCCTTGAGTGAGCCTTGTTACTTAAGAACATCAAGGTGGTTAAAAGTCCTTGGATGGTTCTTGTTAAGGACACAAAGGTGGTTAAAAGTCCTTGTGTGGTCCTTGCCATGGTGTTTAAAAGTCCATGGGCCAAGGTGTTTAAAAGTCCTTGGGGCCAAGGTGTTTAAAAGTCCTTGGGAAGAACACAAAGGTGGTTAAAAGTCCTTGTGTGGTTCTTGGAAATTATAAGATCACAATGGTGTTTAAAAGTCCATGTGTGAGTCTTATGTTGATCTTGTTTTTTTTAAAAGATGAAATGTATCACTTGTGGCCAATATGACATGTAATGATATGAAGCATGAGATGCTTGTTTAAAGTTTGCTTGTGAGCATGTTAAAGTGTATCTTGAAGCATGATTTATGAATGAGTTTTATAAATGCATTATTGTGTGGTTTTAAGGAGCTTTCCTCACTAAGCTTTTGCTTACGCTCTCTTTCGTTTTCTTAAACCAATAATGCAGAACATTAAGGTGATTTGAGGGCAGCAAGGAAGGCAAGCAACCAAGGGAAAACTAAGCTCAAGTATGGAAAGGTTTTATCGAACACATTTAGCTTTTGGTGTATGGCAATGGGGGACCTTTGTGAATGTTGTTTGGAGATGTTTTGAACTCCTTGAGTATGTTTAATGTCGCTGATAATGCTGGTTTTGTAATTGGCCTTTACATGTATGGATTGGAGGTTTTATGCTTGAATAGTTGCTTGTGTAGGAAGCATGCCATTAGATTTGGGGCTTTTCATATGTGATGCTAATATGTTGATTGGTTGATGCAAACATGTCTCTTGTATGATGAATTGCATGCTGGTAAAGTTTGGTGGCATTTGGAGCATGATTGGTTGGTCAATTGCATGTTAAAGTAGGTAAAATTCTGCATTTTGTGCAGGCCGTTTCGGAATAGTGCCTGCCGTTTCGGAACGGATGCCTCGAAGCAGCCCAGGCGTTCGAAACGGGCAACACTGTTCCGGAACGGATATGCTACTGCCCGACCCCGTTCCGGTACGCGTTGCGGAACGGCCCCGAGTTTCGAAACGGGCTGTCCCCCGTTTCGGAACGGCTGACCGTTGGGGGCTGACAGTGGCAGTTATATGTTTCGGATTGTTTACATTTTGGTCCTGAATCTTGTATATGCAATTGTATGAGTTTGGAATGTCCTTTTGAGCTGAAATTTGGCTGAGATGCATGAGACATGATTAATTTCAAGATGGTAACTTTAATTTGGGCTAAGTCCTCATATTTATCAGAATTTGCAATTTGGTCCCTAAAGTTGTAAATTGTTCAATTGGGTCCTTGTTTGATCTCTGATGTTTATGATCTTTTAGTATGTCGTTTGTATGATCATTTTTAGGGTTAATGTGCATCTAGATAAGTTTTTAAAAGAAAAAAAGGGTCGTTAATCAAGGTTGACTTTCGGGTTGACTTTGGTTTTCCCCGTGTGACTTTCTTAATTCGGGTCAACCATCTAGGCCGGGTTAAGGGGGTTACACAAACACTTCTCACAAGAACCCGTCCAACCAACAATGGCCCTTAAACATACATTGCCTTTCCACCTCAAGCTTTTACTACAACAATAGCCTTACCAGGACACCGCCCATTCTATACATACATATTAAGATTACGAAACTTCTATTCACCTCAGGCTAACCCTTTTCTACAACCCACAACACAACCTCTTCTCAACTCTTCGAAGGTTGCTACGAACCATCACCTACAAAAACAACCCTTCTATTACAACATCAATGCCAAGTTACCTCAGCACTCTGGAACACATCCACTAACTTACTACATCACTTAACACCAAGAAACTACCACTTCTACCAGCTATTCACAACAACTCAGACCGATTCTAACTTCAACCGGTAATCTCCTCACCACCACACCGCTAAACCCTTTAAGCACCAAAACACTTTCCTTCTGCCAACATGCTATATCGCACTCACTATTACTGACAGCTCGCTTAATACCCTCCATTACTTCTAACATTCTCCCAGCACCAAAACAACTTTTAAACTCATCATCCAACCTAACCATATCCCAACACTAACGGACCCAACTAGCTATTAGCAAGTGTGAACGTTCGTATGCATGGTCACCAATATGCCCTATCAATGCCTGTGTACATGTATGCAAAACCTCTAATGTCATGTCACATGTATGCATGTACCAACACATATATATAATATAGTATATAACAAATGGTTTTAACTGTGCATGTATGTCAATTCACACCCACCAATAACATCCTCAGGATCCGCCTAAGAACAACCTCCTATCTCACTTCCAACTTGTCCAACCCTACCATTCTAACAACCCATTAACCATAAAATACCCACTAATGCCCTCTTCACACTAAAGTTGTTTTCAAAACAATACCAACTACTACCCCAAACTTGCTAGCTATAAGACCATACCACTACGCAAGGGAAAACCAAACCGAAACCAAACTAAGATAACTAGGGTAAAGGTTACTTAACAAGGTTACATGTAAACATCTCACTGCCTTGGGGCTTCAACAGACAAACTCTCTTCTTTGCAGAACCATCATTCTCTAGCCGCACCACCGCAGCATCAGCCAACACCTTAAGATCATCACCATCTCCCTGCGGTAAAGAACCCTGACTACCCCGAGCCAACTTCAAACAATTACGTCTCAAATGTCCAACAGACCCACAATTCCAACAAGATTCATTCCCCAAGATCCTCACACCTTTCTGCCCTTCCTGCCACCTTCGAACCTTGTCTTGGTCGTGCCCACGACCCTTCTGAGACCCTTTTGCTACCACTGAAGCTGATCTCACCACTTGAGGACAATTTCGCTTCACATGCTCCTTAGAACCACAGTTCCAACAAACTCTCGCGCCCCGACAACCTCCAACATGACACCTTCCACAACGGTCACACTTCGGCAACCGAGCTACCACTCCTTGATCATACCGCACTTGACCTACGTCTGCACCACCACCCAGACTTCGATTCAAGCAAAACCTTCTATCACGTAGCCTCTTACGCTGACCGCTCCCGAGGTTAGTATCCACAGCTCTCTTGCTTAAACTTTTCTCACCTTCATAATCCGAAACCACACCCCCACGCTGCTAAACCCTTGGAAATTTCTTTCCAAGGTACCTTTCATAAAAGGCAGACACAAAGAAGTCCCAATCTATATCGTGGATATGTGATGCCACCGCCACAGATGTCCACCAAGCACAAGCGTCCTCCAACATCAATGAGACAACACTTCCTAGCTTACAGGCGTAGTCACAACCTTCCTGATCCAAAATCAGAATTACACTGGCCAACCAGGCCTCGAACGTCTCAGGTGTCGAACCATGATACTCCACAACTCCCAAATCATGTAAACGCTGTTTCGACAAACTCGCACGTCCCACAGTCAGCACGTCTACAGGCCTCACTTTCGTCACAGCCTGAGATGTTCCCGACACCTCTTGAACTATAGGTGATGAACCCTTCATTACAAAACCAGCTTCTTCCTTCTGCTTCACTACCTCAACTCCAGGCACTGAAGACTGAGACGAAACACCTCCACTAAAAGGTGAATTCCACGCCCTAACAACCTGCTCTAAAGCAGCAACCATCTCACCCAACTTCCATTCTCTCATCGATTTCACCATGCTATTAACAACAAACAATCATAACAAAACAAGAAAAAACGATCAGGCCAGCTTCAAGCAAGGATTCAAAACTCCAACTCCAACATAACACAATATCTATAATAATAAGGCAATGGGTATCCCGAATTCTCCCCTTTTACAAAACATAACAATCAATAAAAACATGATTATCACAACATCGAGCATATCAATCTACATACTTCGATCATGCTCTCATCCAACAACATTCACCCACAACAGCATAACATCAACATACCATACCCATCACACTTTCATCATTCATAAAATCAGCTCACATCACCAGCATATCATCAGCACAAATCTACATTAGCTCAATGAAGATTCACAACCAAAAAGCATGATAAAAACATCAACAATTCGCTTAAAGACACACATTTCAACCGACTTTCAACCACACATCAGAATAAACATCAAACACTTATTACAACAATTTACCATTTCCCCAAGCATTCGCAACTCAGCTCTGATACCACCAAATGTAACCCCCTTAGCCCGGCCTAGACGGTTGACCCGAACTACGAAGATTACACGGGGAAAACCAAAGTCAACCCGAAAGTCAACCTTGATTAACGACCCCTTTTTTTCTTTTTAAACTTTTATAGATGCACATTAATCCTAGGCATACTCCTGAGATAAGCATACTCAAAAATCACAGCAATCGGAAAACAATAAGGGACTCAATTGCACAACATACGAATTTAGGGACCATTTTGTAAATTCTGGAAATTAAGAGGACTTTACCAATTTTTAAGTTACCATTATGAAATTAGTCATGTTTCATACCTCTCTGCCAAATTTCACCTTAAACAGACATCTCGAACTAAAGCAATTGCACATACAAAAATCAGGACTAAAACATAAAGCTTGCAAACTTCAAAACCATTCAAATCAGTGCCCAACGGTCAAGTGTTTCGAAACGGGAATAGACCGTTCAGAAACGGGCCTTGGCAGTAGCCAAAGTGTTTCGAAACACCTCTACCCGTTTCGAAACACCCAGGCCAAATCCAGCACCTGTTTCGAAACAGGCAAGGGTGTTTCGAAACACCCTGCCCAGAAACAGCAGAAAAGCCTGTTTTAACTCGTCTAAACACCATCGAACATACTCTAAATCAACCCTCAACAAATCAACAACATGCCAAGCATCATATCTACCAAATTGCATTAAAATCTAGATACAAAACAACCCCTAGGTGCACCAACTCTTTCAACACATCCAACACTTAATCATGCTTTTAAAACAAGAAGCATAGCATAACGACTTATGAATAAGAAGATTCAAACGTTGCAAGCGTTAAACCACATAGTTCAAATCATAAACCAAACTTGTCCAACATACACAATCTCATTACACATCAATATAAAAGACTCTCCCCCCATTGCCTTTATTATCTATAGCTATTAACCGAGACATACTTCTCAAGTGGAGCTCTCCTTGAATCCCTTGCTTCTTGCTGTCCCAACTTCAATTATCTGCATTGATGGACAAAAAGGAGCGTAAGCACATAATGCTTAGTGAGGAATGCTCAAAACCAAAACACCATCAATGCAGCGAATCACAAAACCTTCTTAAAAAGTATATACAAATCGATAAACCAAAGCATTGTTTGAAAACTCATTTTTAAACAACATGCTTTAAATCATGCATTGCTCAATCATGAAAACCAACCCTTAGCTTAGAAAAGCTAAAAACTCACTTCAAAACACATTCTCGCAAAACCATCAATTAAAACCTTTCCAAGCATGAACACCTTATGCAAAGTTAAACTCAAATACCTTGAAAAACATTTCCTCTTCATAACATGCTTTTCTCATGCTTAATGATCCATTCAAGCAAAATCTTTGGAAAACCATTTGTTCCCTCTAACTATCTCATGTATTCAACAAATGCACAACACATGATCTACCAAAGCAACATTTACATTTCATGCCTTTCTAAACAAGTCTTCACAAGACTTCAATGCATTTAAGAGATTCCTTGCACATAAACACCATTCATAAAAGAAGATAAACACTTGTTCAAGCTTAACAAGTAATACATGCATTCTTAGAACATCACACACTTCCCATGCAACCTTGCATCATTTCAAGCATCTCATGCTTCATTACATCCAAGAACATTATATTGGCTTCCAAGTGATAATTCACAAACCATCACAACGCAAGACACAATCGGATACGCGGATTACAAGCGTTGTCCCACACGCTTCATACACACAACCGAACAACACAAGGTGGAGTTTACCGGTACAATCAAAACCCCCTCAACACCCGTGATGGAGTTTAACGGTACAATCACAACCCCTCAACATCACTCATCGTAAGTTGTATAACACACTAGCGAGAGCCGGGACACAACACAAGGCTTACACATGGAAGCTACCACAACCATTGTAATCACCTTAACCAAGCTCACACACGGGAGCAACCCTCCACCGTTGTGACACTTAACAAAGTCCACCCATGAGAGCCATCCTCCATCGTGGTGACGTTTAACAAGGTTCACCCACGAGAGCCATCCTCTATCGTGGTGGCACTTAACCAAGCCCACCCACGAGAGCCATCCTCCATCGTGGTGGCACTCAAAAAAGCCCACCCACGAGAGCCATCCTCCATCGTGGTGACACCATCTATCTCAATCGATAGGATTCTTGGATGGAGTTTACGGTACCATTACAACCCCTCGACATCCAAGGCGACTCAATTCACGGTGCACCCAATCCTATAGCCGGCTAACTATATCCGATTAAAGTAACCAACAACCACTTACATCACTTGCCAATACCATCAATTACCATCATCAATTCACTGTTTTAAAGCATTAAACAACATACAACACTATGCATCAATTCCACAATTCCAATGTACAAAACCAATGATCTCTTACCTTGAGCATCCTTCAACACATGACTTTCAAAACCAGCATTAAACCATGCTAAAACATGCTTTCAAAACAGAATTTAAACATGCAAATCACATACATTGCATCCAACCATCTCAAGTGCATTAAAAACCAATTCATAACACAAACCAAGAGAGAAATTCCATTTACTTACTCTTGAGCTTAGCTAAGTTGCTTAGACTTAAACTAAGCTCCCAAAACCTTTAAACATTGGTTTTAAAGCTGAAAACCCCAACTTCACTCACCGATACACAAAACCACGCTAAACGTTAAGCCTTCCAAGCATTCAAAACCCTCCAAAGCTACCTCTATTGCTTCTGGATCATTCTCCCCTGTTTTAAACACATAACAACAGAGGATTAATGCATCATCATGCATTAAAAATACCAGCAACACAACTCAACTCGCTGCTCTACATAAATCCAACATTTCGGCTACCAAACACAACCGAAAACACCTCCAAACTCTTCCAAAACTTAACCCAGCCAAGATCCATCACTTCTAACCATTTTTAAACATCAATTAACATCCAAAATGAACCCAAACTCGTCCTTATACCTCCAACATTAACAGAACACCAAGATCACCCCAAAAACTACCATTTTCACAAGTAAAAACTTAGGAAAATCAACCTATTCGGGATTGCATTGATTAAACCTCCATTTCACATCATTTAGACATCCAAAATACATCAAAAAGACATCTCAAAATAGAGCCCAATCATCTATTACGAATTTCTTCAAAATTAAATCCAAATCTTGCATTTTAAGCCAAAATCAAGATCACAATATTAAAACCTTTAATAAAACTCAATTTAAGGATTGAGAACTTGGGAATTTCAGTAAAGAACTGAGTATTTAGAGGAGAAGGACGTCCATACCTCTAAATGTGGATTTCTCCTTGTTTAGAGCCAAAATCCTTTAAAATTCATTAAGCAAATGGTGAGGATTTGATGTAGAAATGATTAGGAATCATTTAGGAATTGAAATCTCAACTTTAGGTTGAAAATCAAAGGAAAAGTTGCTGTGGAAATGTGTTTGGCTGAGGGAATTTTGAGAGAAAATGAAATGGGAAAATTTTGGTAAAAGTTAGTTATGAAACTAAAAATATCTTTTTCCCTCTTTTCTTTTTATTAATTAAACATTAAATGAGTCTTAAAAATCAAGAAAAATCTGGAGAAATCCTACATTGGGTAAATTAGCTCCTTAAAGATTCAAAGTTTCAATCCTTTTAAAACAGTCACGAACTTTTCAAAAATTACATTTTAGTCACTAACTCAAAATGTCAAATTTCCAAACCTCATTTTGTAAAATTGATTTCACCACCCTCTTATATATATTAAAAGAGGATTTTTAGATATTTTTCCATATTTTTAATGCATCCCGAACTAGGATTTCCTTAAAACCACCTTTTATATTCGAACCGAAAATCCGACCGGTCCGGTTCAAACCCAAAACTTCTAAGCCTAAAATTGGGGTGTTACAATTTGTGTGTTGAAAATATATCTAAATCCTCTTTTTTGGGTTGGTTAGAGGCATGGATTGAAGATCCGAATTTGTTGAACTCAATTGTGGGCGAACCGGAAAGCTAGAAAAGGGGTTTCAGCTTGTTTTTGTAATCGCTGGTGAGTGGAAATGGTTTTTACTATTTTATCAAGGTTGAGGAAGTGTTTTAAGGGTTTTGGTTGAGCCATTTGGCCAATCCAAGCTCAAGGGTAAGATTTGGTGTTGTTCGACTTTTCGCCTTCTTATTTTTTATCATATTTTGGATCACATGCATGTCATTTTAAATGATGCTTTCTCTGCTGTTGTTATGCATTAAATGCATGTTGTTATTGTCCCATATGAATGCCATGTTATATTTTGAATGTTGGTTGAGTTCATGCTATGCTTGAGCTTGTGATTATGGCTTTTGGGATGTGCTTTGGGGAGGTGGTTATCTCGGTGAAAATCAGTAGTTTATGATGTTGCGATGAGTATATTGACACATGATTTATATCGGATAGATTTATCGATCAATAGGATTAGAAATGCACTATACTTACGAAATTCGCGTGTGAGAAATTCTTCGGTTTCACAATAGGGGCTGTGCTATTGTGATGCGAGTGGTAGGGGTTGTGCTATCACCAACGGGCAATGCGGGTAGTGGCATTCCGGCCGAAGTGTGTTTATGGTGAAGGTTGTTTCACCATGTGACTTGATGGGGGTTGTGCCATCAAGGTGTCCACCTATCCGAGCAATGTATCAATGATGCCGATATACTCAATCGCTTATGGTTTCAATACAAGCTTGGTAAACTCATATGGTTATGCTTATGTTTGAAGCTTGTGTATGGTAAAGGGGCTGGTAGGCTTGGTTTGCATATATGGTTCATATATGTCTTATGCATGGTTGATGCATGTTCATTGCCTATGGCATGTATGGTTGCATTGCATAATCTTGTTTCAAGATAGCATGTTGAAAAGGAAATGGTTTTGGAAACGATTTGTGAAAGAGATTTTAAGAAATGGTTTTGATTTCTAAATGAGGATTGTTTTCAAAACTGTATTGTTGTAGTTGGTTTTTGAGCTCCGCTCACTAAGCTTTATAACTTCCGCTATCTTTTTCCAACAATGCAGATCCGTAGACCCTTTGGAAGGCAACGGTGCAAGGGAAGTGATCCAAGTGTCCGCTCTTAGCTCAAGTATGACCTTGCTTAGATAATAGTGTGTGTGGCAATGAGGGTGAACCTTGTTTATGTCTTTGGGAGTGTTTGTAAACTCCTTGTGTTGAGAACATGTTGATGTTTATCTTGATGGCTTGTTCTTACCTTATGTCTTGTGGTTATGGTTTTGGACCTTGTTCTTCTTATGTTGGATCTTGAAGCTTTCTTTTAAATTGTATGTAAAGCATGCTTATGTTTCTCTTGATCTTGGACATGTTTGATGGCTGGTTTTTAGTGTATATATGTTGATCTAGTTGTTTCTCTATTGTATGTGGTGATTAGAACCAAGTTAAATACCCAAAGAGATGCTTAAATTGCAGATTTGCTGTTTCTGCAGCAGTGTGTTTCGAAACGGGCTCGAACGTTTCAGAACAACCCTTGTTTTTGCCTTGGCATTTCAGAATGAGTATCAAAACGGGATAAGCAGGGCCGGAACGGTCTCAAGACGTTTCAGAACGTTTCGCTACTGTGAAGCACCGTTGCGATACGGGTATCGAAACAGGGGTCGTTGAAGTTAGTTAATGGCATCTTTAAAGTTATTTTTCTTGCGTTTTAGTCCTAGTTTATGTTGTTTTCAATTGTGGATGATTTTGTGCATGTTTTATGTTTCATTTCATCATGAACGCATGATATGGGTTTAATTAAACAATGATCACCTTAATTACATCATAGGTCCCTATAATATGCTAGTTTTGCATTTTTGTCCCCGGTTGCTCTTTTTGTTCGAATCGATGCTCGTTTTTGTTGTTCTTTCTTCCGCTGCGTGTTCTTAAACATAATATTAACTTGAGCATCCTGAAAAGATATTAATCAACGCGTTTAGGGTTGCTAGTTGGAGGGAAATCTCTGGATTTTTCTTCGATTAGTCTCGTGTAGTCCATTCGATACGGTCTGGTGGCTAGGCAGGGTCGAGGGGTTACATGTTCTATAGGTGAAAATGGTAGATAATAGAAGTAAATATATGGTAGAAGTGTTGAGTTGCATGAAAAATGATTTTTGAATAGAATAATTTCACTTTGGAACAAGCTGGTCGTGTAATGAAGCAAAACTGAAAATATGGACTGTTTTGATAGAATTCGAAATGTCTAAGGGCTTTAAACGTATTGAATTTAGCTTTGAGAGATAATTTAGAATCATGGGAAAAGGAAATAATATTGGTACTTAACTTGAATTGATCATACAAGGCTTAATTTAGTTGTTAAGTGAAGCATTTAGTGAAATGACACAAATTGGACTAAATGGTGAAATTGTAAACTTTAGGGGAGTAAATGGTTCTATTAAAAATGATTAAATTGCTTAATTAATTCTTAATTGGGACTTATAAACATTAAGGATCAGTAGAAAGTTTGTTTAAGATATTGGTTGGAAATTTTGGATAAAGAATTCAAAAGCTTGAAGTGAAACCTTAGTAAGCTATCCAGGAAATCTAAGCTCTAAACAGTCACTTTGAAATATCACCAAAAATAGAGTATAATTTATTTTGTGCTTAAAATTTAATGGAAGAAATTTGGGAATGTCTATTTTCATTGGGAGAAAACGGAATTGAATTTCGGTATGTGATTTAAGAGTTATGAATTAAAGTAGTTAAACAGTACAAATTGTCCAGGACTGTTAAAATGACTTATGTTTAAGTATTAAACTGTATTAACTCAGAAGAGATAAAAATATGGGGTTTATATGGTTAGAAAACTGAGTGCATTACCTTTCTAAGGGTGTATGATAATTGAAATTTGAATTAGTGGATAAAAAGTTATGGTCAAAATGGTAAATGGTCCTCAAACTATTTAAATGGAAAACAATTTTAAAAGTTAAAGTTTGTGCTTGTGTCAAAGAGTTAATATGATCGAATTGATCTCTAATATGATTGTATATTCTTGTGTTTGAGTGTTAAGATCATGTGTGTGAAGAGATCTTGGAGGAAGAAAGGGTTGGACAACCAAGTGGAATGAATATAGGGCATTGTAATCAAGGAACAATCTTAGTGCAGTATTGTGAGTGTAATTGCTTTAGGGTTAGGACTAGTTTCCTAACCAACCTATTTCATTTATGTGATTTAATTTATATGTTATGCATGAATTGGACTTAATTCAAAGCTGGTAATTTGTTTAGTAAGGGAAGGAGGCTAAAATAGAAAATGAAGCATGAAATGAATCATTGTATATATCTTGCCAATGTGTATTTGTGGACTGCCCTTGTGAAACTTACTTGCAATGTTTGATATGAGCTTGAATATGATTGAGATGCTATTGTTTTTCTAATGTATGGAAGATGCTTGAATGTGATATGAGATCATTTGTATTGCTTGTATGAATTGTGCAATTACATGACATGATAAGTTTGTATCTTGGAGTATGCAATATGAATTTAGTAAACCAATTGGTAAATGATATAAATGAAGTGTTTGATAATTTGAAAGACTTAGAAAGCCCTTGGTCGATTAGACGTCTTAGGTATAAGGGCATGCCTAGAGTCTGAGCTCCCCTATTTAGTACCTAGTGTACTCTCTGAAATGGTATTTGGCACCTAAAATGCTTAGTGCATTTCTTGTTGATTACATGATAACTTGGATGGTGTACAAGACACATTGATGCTGTTGAGCATCCCCTGATTTGTTGCTTAGTGCAACCATTGTTTGGTACTTGGTACCCCTGTTGACTTGCTTACCTAGTACTTCTACTCCACCAAGGCAAACAAATAAATTATATATACATGTTTGTAATAAGCTTATGAAGTGGATAAATGAAAAGATAAATACATGATATGCTAGGATTTATGCTTGTTATGTGTTTTATTGGACAATGGTCCTTTTCGAATGATATGGGAAATATGGTAAGCTTGGATTGCTTGATTCATGTCAATGTGGACAATGGTCCTATTCGAATAACCTGCCACAATATGATCTATGTTTTGCTTATGAATTATGGTTGGTTCAATGATATGCTTGTTTGATGCTTGCTTTGTTCGAATGTGATGCATGATGATAAGCATGATGTAAGTTGAAATTGTGTATGGCCTTATACTATGAATGATAGTACATGAGATGTATGAAGTCAATTGAGACTTGAGCATGATAAGCTTAGTTAGTAGATGCTTTATGTGCTGATAATGCCTAGCTAAGTAACCTTAAAAGTGACCATAAGATATTTAAAAGAATGAATTAGTTTTAGAAATTACCTTGCTAAGTACAATTTGTACTTAACGCTCTTTGTTTCCTTCTTCCCAAATAACAGGGTATCTTGGGCATAAAGCTAGCAAATTCTGATCGGAAGCAAATCACAAGACAACAATATGTATGACCTAAGTCTTGTATTTAGACTCCTAGATGGTGGCTTGGAAATTTGTCTAGATATCCATTTCGTTTTGTTTGACTTTAGCCTTAATCAACGTCGGTGTTTGAATTTGATATATACCCCTTGAATGCTAGTATGGAGTATAGTAAAAATGTTTTGTAATTAGTAAGTACGCCTCATTTTGTTTGTAAATATGTGAGTCAAGCTTGGTGGTTTTTTGTAATGGTTTATTTTGTTGTAAATATTAGAAATATAGCTTGACATGGCTTAGGGCATATCATTATAGAATGATCTTTTGTAATTAAAGTACGCTTAATGGAATAATTTATGTTAATAAGTGAGGTTACATGTTCGATTCATATTGTGTTTGTGAATTTAGTAATTAATGATAAAATTTAATTTGGTTGTATGATTCGAATAAAAAGCTTGAAAATTTGAGTAGGCATTTTCGAATGGCCTTGTAATTAAAGGTCCTAGGTTGTTCGAACAAGCTTGGAATAGATCTTCCAATTGGAAACAATTTGTAACAATGAGAATATGCTTATTAAAATTTGATAACATGAATTGCTTATGATGCTTCGATTGAAAATAAAAAATAGATCATTTAAATTGGCAAATTTTTAGTAACCGAATCGATTCTTAATAATATAGTATGAAAATAATAAGTTGCATGTAAGATAATAATAATGTTTAGTGTGGTAATGTGAATGCTTGAACTATGATGTGTTAGAAAATTTTTGTTAGCCCACTTTCCGAATGCGTTTTAATATGGTTTGCTAATAAGAAACCATTCTTGTTTTGGATTTCTGTTTGATAATTTGTTATGTTATGTTCCTATAACACTCCTCGCTCCTAACCTGAGCGACGGGTGTTACATTTTGTGGCATCAGAGCTTTTTATCTTACAGGTCCTAAAAACCTCGAATAAGTCTGGTGTGCATCATTTAGGTTAAACCAAGCCACCTAGGACTCATACATTGGATTGCTTGTGATTATGCCTCTAACTTTGATTTTGTTTAAACTGAAATAGAATGTCTTAGACACGGTTAGCTCGAGATGATGAGAGTCCTCGAGAATCCTCAAGTAAAAGGGTATAGTGTCCATATGAGAGTGAATCCTCCTGTACAAGATAATACCCGACAACAACCTCTTGTACAACCTCAACCGAATGCTGCTAATCCAACTGTTCAGAATGCTCAACGAGACTTTCTCTCGAGTATGAAAGAAATGTTCGACTAGCTCTTGACGAACATGCGACAAAAACCACCTACTCCGGTAGCTGCTGCACCTAGCAGAGCCCCTATTGAAAAGCTTGCACAGCATCGAGCTTACACGTTCACTAGTGCTAGTGAAGAGAAACCTGAAGAGGCTGAGTATTGGTTAGAAATAACTACTAAGATATTGACTAAACAACTTCAGTGCTCGGATGAGCACAAGCTTGAATGTGTTGTTGCTTTGCTTACTGGTGAAGCTTTAAGCTGGTGGGAGACTACGACCCTAACCGCTCCAGTGGATTCAGTAAACTGGAAGTTCTTCGTAGAAGAATTTAAGAAGAAGTATATCAGGGAACAATATTTGGCTGATCGAAGAAAATGTTTCTTATATCTGAAGCAAGCAGGTCGACCGATAGAGCAGTACGTTGCAGATTTCTAAAAGTATTGCAAGTACATTTCTGAGTAAATCAAGATAGAGAAGGAAAAGTGACGTATGTTCATTGATGGCCTGAATGATGAGCCGAGTCTGATGTTTACCGCTCTAGATATCACGGGCTTCCGATCTCTGGTGAACCGAGCTATTGGTACGCAAGCCAAGATGTGGGCCGCAGAAAAGAGAAAAAGCGGTTACCGAAGCGATAAGAAATGTAAGGGTGATGACAAGTTGCACTGGAAGTCGAAGAAGTCTAAAAGTCAGAAATAAGGGTCTTCTTCATATAATCCAGCTCCTCGTAGTAACTTCACACCGAAACGTCAATCAGTGAATAAACTTGATGTCCCGGTTGTATCTGTTAACAACACAAGAAACTCGAAAAGAGCTCCGATTTGTAAACATGGCCAGAAACTGCATTCTGGTCAATGCCGAAAGCAGTCCAACTTATGTTTCACATGTTGCGGAAATGACTACTACATTCGAGACTGTCCGAAGAGATCGGATCAACCTTCTGCTCAAAATTCTACTAATCCGAGTCATGTGCAATCCAATCGAAACAAGAACCCTAGACAAGCACATTCTCAGAATCAGGGTAGAGGCAGAAGCAATCAATCATCAGGAATCACGAGCTCGAGCTCGAGCTTATCATATCAGTGGCAAGGATGAGGAAGAATCTCCGGATGTTATTGCGGGTACAGTCGAACTAAACCTTACTCTTATTTACGCATTAATTGATTCGGGATCAACTCATTCTTTTGTGTGTTCTTACTTGATAAACAAGCTTTAATTAAAGCCTGAAACTATTAAAACTGGTTTAATTGTCTCAAACCTTATAGGAGGTGATTTACCTATCAATTTATTCTTTAAGAATTGCAATGTATCTATTCAGAATGTACGCTTTCCATGTGACCTGTATGTTCTAACCAAATGTGAGTTTGACCTAGTATTAGGTTTAGACTGGTTAGGTAGACACGAAGTTTTGATAGATTTCCAGAATAAAAGATTGTACTTAAGAGGTTTAGGGAAAGAATCGATTATGTTGATTGACAAGAAACCGACATCTATATATTTTTATATGACTTTACAAGATGAATTAGATTTTGGCTTAACTGAAATGCCAATCATATCTGAATTTATTGATGTGTTTCCTGAGGAACTCCCTGGACTCACTCCTATTCGGGAAGTTGAGTTCAAGATTGAAGTTCAGCCCGGAACAAACCCGGTGTCCATTACGCCTTATCGCATGGCACCCATTGAATTGCAAGAACTCAAGAAGCAGATTCAAGAGTTAGAAGATAAGGGTTTTATTCGACCAAGCACATCTCTCTGGGGTGCTCCGGTTTTGTTTATGAAAAAGAAAGACAAGACGATGCGACTTTGCTTCGATTACCGGCAATTGATCAGAGTAACTATCAAGAACAAGTATCCTCTACCCCGAATTGAAGATCTGTTTGATCAGCTGAAGGATGCTGGAGTATTTTCTAAAATTGACATTTGTTCCGGTTATTATCAAATGAGGGTGAAGGATGAAGATATACCCAAAAATGCTTTCAGAACTCACTATGGTCATTACGAGAATTTCTAGTAATGCCATTCGGGTTAACGAATGCCCCTGCTGCATTCATGGATCTGATAAATCGAGTATTCAAGCCTCATCTTCACTAGTTTGTTGTCGTTTTCATCAACGATATCCTTGTATACTCTCGTAACAAGGAAGAACATGCTCGACATCTTTGGATTGTACTCCAGACACTCCGAGAATATTAGTTATTCTCTAAGTTCACTAAGTGTGAATTTTGGCTGTCAGAAGTGTCATTCCTTGGACATTTATTTCGGCCGAAGGAATCAAGGTTGATTCTAAGAAAATTCAGACTATTCTTGAATGACGTCCTCCGAGCAATGTAAGCGAGGTCTGAAGTTTCCTTGGTTTAGCTCGGTATTACCGAAGATTTATGAAAGGATTTTCGGTAATTTTTGCACCACTAACAAAATTACATAGAAAGAATGAATCGTTTAACTGGGCCGAAGGGCAGCAAAGAAGTTTTGATCAGCTTAAACAAGCCTTGACTTGTTCCCTTATTCTTGTTCAGCCAGAGTCGGGAAAAAAATTTGTTGTTTACGGTGATGCATCACATTGTGGCCTTGGATGCGTTCTGATGCAAGAAGGTAATGTGGTTGCATACGTCTCTCGACAACTTAAGCCTCACGAGGTGAATTATCCAACGCATGATCTTGAGTTAGCGGCCATTGTATTTGCGCTTAAAAATCTAGCGGCATTATCTGTACGGTGAGAAGTGTAAGCTATTCACCGATCATAAAAGTCTGAAGTACTTGCTCACTCAGATAGAATTGAATCTTAGACAAAGAAGGTGGTTGGAATTACTCAAAGATTATGATCTGACCATCGATTATCATCTGGGAAAGGCTAACGTGGTTGCCGAAGCTCTGAGTTGGAAACCGAACCTCGCTTCTCTAGCCATCAATGCTCACTTCCGACTATATAAAGCTCAATGTTATCTGAACAAATTACAAGTTCATTATTCTCTAATTTCTAGAATCAAAGAACTCCAACAAGTTGATCCGGAACTTCAGAAAATTTTATCTAAGCTTGAGTCTAATCCTGACTTCTCTGTCAAGTCAAACGGTCTTCTATACTTCAGAGATCGGATTTGTGTACCGAATAACAAGGAATTACAAGATGAAATTTTGCAAGAAGCACATCAAAGTTCTTTCTCAATCCTCCTTGGATCGGTTAAGATGTACAAGGATCTCAAGCCCCTGTATTGGTGGTTTGGAATGAAATCGGCTATCAACGACTTTGTAGCGAAGTGTCTGAACTATCAACGGGTCAAAGCCGAATACCGTGCTCCTACTGGATTTCTTCAACCTCTTGAATTTCCGCAATGGAAATGGGATCGGATTATGATGGATTTCGTGACCGGTCTTCCTTGCACTCTAAGAATGTGTGATGCTATTTGGGTGATCGTTGTTCATTTCACCAAATCGGAACATTTCATTCCGATGCGGATGAAATTTAGTCTTGAGGCCTTGGCAGAACTATATATTAGGGGAATTATCCATTTACACTGAGTTCTGACTTCAATAGTCTCAGATCGAGATCCCTGGTTTACAGCTCGATTCTGGAAAATGTTACACAAGGCTCTTGGAACCAAACTGAATGTTAGCACAGCTTTTCATACTCAAAGCGATGGACATTCCAAACGAATAATTCAAGTTCCTGAAGACATGCTCAGAGCTTGCATCATAGATTTCGGAAAGAACTGGGAAAGTCGCTACTACTAATAGAGTTTGCATATAAAAACAGCTACCAATCTTTGGCTCCTTTTGAAGCACTGTATGGAAGAAAATGCCGAACGCCTTTGTGCTAGTATGAACTCGGAGATAATAATGTGTTAGGACCTCAATTACTTCAAGAAACTGAAGAACAAGTTCAAATTATTCATTCTCGATTGAAACAAGCTTTTGATAGGCAAAAGTCGTACGCTGATCTGAAGCTTAGGGACATTCAATATGAAATCGGAGATAAAGTATTTCTCAAAGTTTCTCCATGGAAGAAAGTTTTCCTATTTGGCAAAAGAGGAAAGCTTAGTCCTCGTTTCATTGGACCGTTTGAAGTAACTAAGAGAATTGGTCTTGTAGCTTATAGACCCGTACTTCCTCCGGAGTTCAATAAGATTCATAATGTCTTTCATGTTTCTAGGTTAAGACATTACCGTCTCACATCCTTGAACCAGAAGAAGTTGAACTCAATCACGATCTTTCTTATGAAGAGGAACCTATTAAGATTCTTGATCTGGAAATCAAAAGACTTCGTAATAAAAACGTCCTTCTTGTTAAAGTTCTTTGGAAGAATCATCATGTTAAAGAAGCAACATGGGAACCCGAGGATACGATGCGGAAGCATTATCCTCATTTGTTTAGTTCAGGTAAGAATTCAAGGATTAATTCTTTCTTTAAGGAGGGGGAATTCTAACATCCACCTTCCCGTACTAGAATTTAACTTATTGAATTAAAGTATTTATTATTTCTTTAAAAGCAAATAAGTTCACGATTAATCAATTTATTCAATTTGGTCCCTAAATTACTTCAATTAGTACTTATTGAATTAAATCGAATTTAAAGAGAAATTGGGTGGTTGAATTCGAAGGGTTGAACCAAATGAGTCAAGAAGATAAATTAGTTGATCCCTAATTTAATAATAACATGATCAATGTAAGTGATTTAGTAAGTTAAAATAATTAGAATAAATGTGAGCAACTTAGAGAAATCGGGCCAAATTAGAAGACATTAAAATTAGATATATCTATGCTTAATGACTAAATTAAAGTTAAAGCAAAATAAAAATGTTGCATGCTATAAATTGTATTTCTTTGGGCTGCCCTTAGTCAAAAATAATATTAAAAGGATAATGGAGAGCAATTGGGTAAAAAGATAATCCCAACATAGTCCCCAACTTAGGGGTTATGTCTACCTTCTCCCATTTCCCTTGTGTGTGCCGTGTATTTGGAGAGAAAAAGAGATAGGAAAGCTTGAGAGAAATCTGAAAATTTTAGCATAAATCAAGAAAAAAATGGAGTTTGTAGAGGAGATTAAAAGGGGATGATAGCTTAAATGCATGTTTAAATTCAAGTAAGTGTTGGAAACAATTCTTATTTCTCTTCTTGAAATCCTTGTTAATTCAAGTGTTAATTAAAGATTTCAGTTCTGGAATAATTTGATAATGCTTGCATGTTAGATTAAATAATTTGTTAGAGTTAAGTTAAAACCAAGATGTAATTAAAAGTATGAAAGGAATTGGTTTACATAGGCAATTTTATGCATAAACTCAACTTGACTAGTATGCTGCCGAAATCTGGAAATTTGAAGGTGTTTTGGTTCGAATTGGAAAATGTTCTACATGTGAAAGTGGTAGATAATCGAAGTAAATATATGGTAGAAGTGTTGAGTTGCATGAAAAATGATTTTTGAATAGGATAATTTCAGTTTAGAACAAGTTGGTCGTGTAATTAAGCAAAACTGGAAATAGGGACTTTTTTGATAGAATTCGAAAAGTTTAAAGGATTTAAACGTATTGAATTTAGCTTTGAGAGATAAGTTAGAATCATGGGAAAAGGAAATAATATTGGTACTTAACTTGAATTGACCATACAAGGCTTAATTTAGTTGTTAAGTGAAGCATTTAGTGAAATGACACAAATTGGACTAAATGGTGAAATTGTAAACTTTAGGGGAGTAAATGGTTCTATTAGAAATGATTAAATTGCTTAATTAATTCTTAATTGGGACTTATAAACATTAAGGATCAGTAGAAAGTTTGTTTAAGATATTGGTTGGAAATTTTGGATAAAGAATTCAAAAGCTTGAAGTGAAACCTTAGTAAGTTGTCCAGGAAATCTAAGCTCTAAACAGTCACTTTGAAAATCCACCAAAAATAGAGTATAATTTATTTTGAGCTGAAAATTTAATGGATGAAATTTGGGAATGGCTATTTTTATTGGGAGAAAACGGAATTGAATTTCGGTATGTGAGTTAAGAGTTATAAATTAAAGTAGTTAAACAGTACAAACTGTCCAGGACTGTTAAAATGACTTATGTTTAAGTATTAAACTGTATTAACTCAGAAGAGATAAAAATATGGGGTTTATATGGTTAGAAAACTGAGTGCATTAAATTTTTAACGGTGTATGATAATTGAAATATGAATTAGTGGGTAAAAAGTTATGGTAAAAATGGTAACTGGTCCTCAAACTCTTTAAATGGAAAACAGTTTTGAATGTTAAAGTTTGTACTTGTGTCAAAGAGTTAATATGATCGAATTGATCTCTAATATTATTTGTATTTTCTTGTGTTTGAGTGTTAAGATCAAGTGTGTAAAGAGATCTTGGAGGAAGCAAGGGTTGGACAACCAAGTGGAATGAATAAGGGCATTGTAATCGAGGAACAAGCTTGGTGGAGTATTGTGAGTGTAATTGCTTTAGGGTTAGGACTAGTGCCCTAACCAACATATTTCTTTTATGTGATTTAATTTATATGTTATGCCTGAATTGGACTTAATTCAAAGCTGGTAATTTATTTAGTAAGGGAATGAGGCTAAAATAAAAAATGAATCATGAAATGAATCATTGTAAATATCTTGTCATTGTGTATTTGTGGACTGCCGTTGTGAAACTTACTTCCATTTTAGGTGTAATAGGACATTTCCCTGAGTTCTTTGCATCAACAATGGGGTCTTCAAATACTCCTTTTTAGAGACATAGAGCTGTGATGAGGTTTGGAAAGATTAGCGGACTAGATTTCCTCTTCAAGCATGCGTATACATCATCCACAATAATTATCCCCACATCAATGGATCTGCCATTTAGAATCGAATGAAGGAGGGGGAGCCTTGGAATGTTCACAGTTGTCGCATGAGAAGTTGGCATGAGTCTATTCTTGACAAAATGAATCCAAAGCTTTGCCTCTGGCTTGAGACGTGCACGTCCACTGCCTTGTTGGATGCATCCAGGTTGGTGCCTTCAAAGCATAAGTCTTCCAACACTTCCTTGATAGTTTGCGGGTCAGCATTTTCGGCGAAAGGTGTGCGGTGGTCTTCTGAGTTCTTAAGGCCAAAGAACTTGTTGAGCTTGGCCGCAGTGAATTTGATATGGTCTTCATGCACATACACGCCGGATTGTGTAGGGCTGGTGAGATGCGCATAGAATTCCTGGACAATCGGGATGCAAAAGTTATCGAACCCTGGTTCCCCTTTAGTGGGAAACGTGAACCCTTGTTCCGGTAGCAACTTCCAGTCTTGAAGATTTTGGAAGCGCTCATTTGATTTGTCGTCTAAAAACTTCTTTATAAGCACGAGCTTGGATTGGCTATTTCCAGACGCGCCTTCGGCTCATTTGCATCGCACCATTGTTAAACAAAAAGAGGGTGAATATGGGTGAGATGGGAGAAAAGGTTTGGTTAGGGTTTTTCAGTTTTTTGCTGGTTGGAGAATATGAAAATGAGGGGTCTTTTTGTTTTCCTTGTGTCGATGTGATGAGGAGAGAGTTAGTGGGAGTTGATGATGAGGGTAATGGCAGTTAAGGGGATGTAACTGACACGATGTGAAAGAGAGAGAGTGTTGGGGTGTTTGGGCGGCATGCATGTAAGATAAGGATAAAGGGTTATTAATTGAAAAGGTGAAAAGGAAGAAAGAGAAAATAACTAGGTAATAATTGATAGGATTTTCTTTAAATGAAAAGGTGGAAGGGTTAATTAATTCCCCCTCTTTTTGCTCTTTTGAGCCGGCTTTCTCTCATGTTGGAAAACCTTAATTTTCCATTCCTTATATTCTTATAAAAACAAAAGCCTGATACGTCGTTGCACCCTGACCTGCCACTTGCGTCCCTGGGGGTGCTCAGATGAAAACAAACAAACCTGACCTTAAAGCAAAAGGAAAAAAGGGATTAAAACCTAGAGTACGAAATAAAGATAAAGATTAAACTACATTATTTATGACCAAAAAACATAAAAATGTTGTAGCAAAATAGAAAAGAAAAGGAAGGGGTTCAAACTCTTAAGCATCATGGAGAATGAAGGAAGACTTATCTCACAAGACTGGGGCTCCATTGTAAAGCTTCAGACGCTGTCCATTGACCTTGAATATTGTATTATCATCAAGCTTCTTAATGTCCACCGCACCATGGGCATAGACCTTGTGGACTAGGAAAGGACCTGACCATCGTGACTTCAGCTTGCCTTGAAAGAGTTTAAGTCTAGAGTTATAAAGGACCACTTGTTGCCCTTCTAAGAAATGTCGCGGCAAAAGATGTTTGTCATGCCACTTCTTTATTTTCTCCTTGAATAAGCGTGCATTCTCATAGGCTTGCGATCTGAATTCTTCCATTTCATTCAGCTCTAAAAGCCTTCTTTCTCCAGCCAGTTGTGCATCCATGTTAAGCTTCTTAATGGCCCAATAGGACTTGTGCTTGAGTTCCACGGGTAGATGACAAGCTTTTCCATAGACTAGCTTGAATGGTGAAATTCCCAAAGGTGTCTTGTAAGTTGTATGGTAAGCCCAAAGAGCTTCATCAAGATTAGGAGACCAATCCTTTCTTTTTGGGTTGACCACTTTCTCCAGTATTTGCTTGATTTCTCTATTTGAAACTTCAGCTTGACTGTTAGTCTGAGGATGATATGATGTAGCAATCATATGCCTCACACTATACCTCTGTAATGCTTTAGCAATCAGCTTGTTGTCAAAGTGGGTTCCTTCATCATTGATAATTGCTCTTGGTGCCCCAAATCTTGTGAAGATATTCTTGTGAAGGAATTTTATGACGGTCTTGGAGTTGCAACCGCTTCAACCCATTTAGATATGTAGTCCATAGCCAAAAGAATGTATAAATCTCCATAGGATGAGGGAAATGGTCCCATGAAGTCTATTCCCCATACATCAAAAAGTTCGAACTCCAAGATACCTTGCAATGGCATTTCATGCTTCCTTGAAATGTTACCCCTCCTTTGGAAATGATCACATGATTGACAAAATGCGTGTGCATCCTTGAAGAGAGTGGGCCAATAGAATCTCGAATGTAGGACCATTGCAGCCGTTCTAGTTCCTCCAAAATGTCCTCCACAAGGAGATGAATGACAATGGAAAAGTATCTCCTTGTGCTATTCTTCGAAGACACACCGTCTAATGATCTGGTCAGCGCCTTGCTTGAACAAATATGGTTCATCCCAAAAATAGGATCTAGCGTCATGCTTGAATTTCCTTTGTCCCTGTCTATTCAAATCAGTAGGCAAAATACCACAAACGAGAAAGTTAACAATATCAGCATACCAAGGAATTGTTGCAGCATATAATATTTTCTCATCAGGGAATTCCTCCTTAATTTCCATTTCGTCTTGTTTTTCTTTATTATTTTCTAGCCTAGAAAGATGGTCGGCTACTTGGTTTTTACACCCTTTTCTATCCCTAACTTCCAGATCGAATTCTTGCAAGAGTAGTATCCACCTAATAAGTCTAGGTTTAGCATCCTTTTTGGTCACTAAGTATTTAATAGCTGAGTGATCGGTGTGAACAATAACTTTAGTGCTTATTAGATATGACCTAAACTTATCAAAGGCAAATACAACAGCCAACAATTCCTTTTCAGTTGTGGTGTAGTTAATTTGTGCACCATTCAATATGCGGCTAGCATAATAAATAACATGAATGAGTTTACCTCGGCGTTGTCCAAGAGCTGCTCCTATTGCGTAGTCACTTGCGTCACACATCAACTAAAAAGGTGAGCTCCGATCAGGTGGAACAACAATAGGTGCTGAGGTAAGTTTCTCCTTCAGTTCTTCGAAAGTGCTGAGGCATTTTTCATCGAATATGAAGGGTTGATTTTGCTGTAGCAAATTACAAAGTGGATTAGAGATCTTGGAGAAGTCCTTGATGAACCTTCTATAGAAGCCAGCATTGCCCAAGAAACTCCTGATGCTCTTCACATTGGTGGGAGGAGGCAGCTTCTCAATTAGCTCAATCATGGCTCTATCCACCTCAATGTCATTCTTCGATATCTTGTGACCCAAAATCGTTCCTTCGGTCACCATAAATGACATTTTTCCCAATTGAGCACCAAATCAGCTTCTTCACATCGCTTTAGCACTTTTGCCAAATTTCCCAAGCATGAATCAAAATCTTCCCCGGAGACTGAAAAATCGTCCATGAAGACTTCCAAAAATTCCTCAACCATATCTAAGAAAATAGCCAGCATACACCTCTGAAAAGTTTCTAGGGCATTGCAGAGTCCAAAGGACATTATTCTGAAAGCATAGGTACCATACGGACATGTTAATGTCGTCTTTTCTTGGTCATTAGGTGCTATAGCAATCTGATTGTACCCTGAGTATCCGTCAAGGAAACTATAGAATGTTTTGCCCGCAAATCTATCTAGCATCTGATCAATGAATGGGAGAGGGAAATGGTCATTCTTGGTCGCTTTGTTGAGCTTCCTATAGTACATGCAAATCCTCCATCCTGTTACAGTCCTTGTTGACAATAATTCATTCTCATCGTTACTCAATACGGTGATGCCTCCTTTCTTAGGCTCACATTGAACTGGACTAACACACGAGTTGTTTGATATAGGATAGACTACACCAGCATCAAGCCATTTGATTATCTCTTTCATCACCATCTTCTTCATGATGGGGTTGAGCCTTCTTTGGGGTTCAATAGAATTGTTGTGACAATCATCAAGCAAAATTTTGTGCATGCAAATAGTAGGGTTTTCCCCCTTTAAGTCAGCCATAGTCCAGCCTAAAGCTCTTTTATTTTGCGACAGCATATTTATTAAACTAGACACTTGTTTAGGTGTAAGACTAGATGAGATTATCACAAACAAAGTTTCATTTCTACCCAAATAAGCATATTTAAGATGAGATGGCAATGGCTTTAACTCTAATGTTGGATCATGCTCAAGTGAAGGCTTAGGAGGAATACATTACGAAAAATCAAGAGGTTCAAAGTGCGTATCTGGTTTGGCTTCAAGCAAGCTCGATTGCTCCACCTCTTATGAAAATTCCTCAAATTAGTCATACTCGATCTCGTAGTCCACCTTGTTGTCTTCCTCTTGAATCTGCTCATATTCATCCATTTCTAAGAAATTGTTGCAGCAAAAGTCTACAGTCTCCCTTTCTGTTGTAGCATCCATGTACTGACACTCTTCACATTCATCCACATATTTGAGAGTGTTGAAGACATTGATGGTCACCTCTTGATCAGCCACCCTCATAGTAAACTCACCCTTTTCACAGTCTATTAGGATTCAACATGTTGCCCCAAAATAATGGGTGCATTATCATCTGCCTCGCAATCAAGAATAAGGAAGTCGACTGGGAAGATGAACATATCCACCTTCACCACTACATCTTCTACACATCCTTCTGGGTGTACATGAAATCGGTGGGCCAATTGCAAGATAACCATAGTTGGCCTTACATCTCCTATGCCGAGCTTCATGAAGACTGACTTTGGCATGAGATTTACACTAGATCCAAGGTCACACAAGGCTTGTCCCACATAGTTATCGCCTATTGAACACGGTATAATGAAGCTGCCTGGATCCTGTCTCTTAAAAGGCAATTTGCTCCACACAGAATATCATTCTCTTGCTGTAGCAACTATCACATACCGCTCAACCCTTCTTTTCTTGGTGACAATGTCCTTGAGAAACTTAGCATAAATGGGCATCCGATCAATGAATTCTAAGAACGGGACCTTAATATGCAGCTGGTCCAGAACATCCACAAATTTCCTAAATTGGAGATTCTCATTTTGTTTCTTCAATCGTTAAGGGAATGGAGGTGGGGGTCTAACTTCTTCCTCTATCGATGCAGGTTTCTCTTTTCTTGTAGCATTTTCCCTATCTTCGATAGTTTCATTCACTAAACCCCATCTTTCTCATTCTCACATGATGTTTTAGCTTGCAGTTTTGGTTCCTCGTGCACTTCCTTAGGTACAGATTCTTCTTTCTTGTTCCCCCGAAACTTAGCTTCAGTGTTACGTTGGGTACCACTCCTCAATGTGAGAGCACTGCATTGCTCTTTGCCATACTTCTTAATGACTTCAGTATCACTGGGCAGATTTCCTTGGGGTCACACATATAATGCTTGAGTAATTTGACCCACTTGGGTTTCCAAAGATCGCAAGGATGAACTGTGACTTTATAGCAAAGCTCATTGATTCTTAATGGCCATGGGGTGATCTTGGAGCAACGTATTAGTAGGTGCCATAAATTCCTTAGTAGATGTCATGAAATCCTTGAGTGTAGCTTCCAACGAATTGATATTGGATGAAGATGCAAAACCCTGGTTGTTTTGCCACGACATATTTTGTTGTGGTCCGTGTGATTCTGCCAGATTCTGTTGCTGATTTGAATTGACATAGTTGGTGTTCCCTTGATTCCCCCAAGAGAGGTTAGCATGCTGACGCCATCCAGCATTATAGGTGTTTGAATAGGGATTGCTATTCTGATTGGAATTCTTTAAATATTTGACAGTTTCTTGATTTTTCAGGCACTCGCTCAAGTGGTGGTTTCCATTGCAACGATGGCAAGTTGATGCCACTCTTACTTCCTTCACCTCATTAGGCTTTTGGATATTCTTTTGCATGGTCGTGATGGCGGTTAATTGGGCTACTACTGAGGCATCCATATCTGTGTCACGTGATACTTGAGTTTTCCTCCCAATACCAAGTCTTGATGAGGGAAATTGATAATCGTTGTCGGCTATTCTATCAAGGATGTCAAAAGCATCCTCGGGTGACTTGTCTAGCAATGTCCCATTTGTTAAGGCATCGAGCATCATTCTGGTGGGAGCGTTAACACCATTGTAGAACATAACCACTTGTGTCCAATCATGAAAACCGTGATTAGTGCACTTGCGCAATAATCCCTTAAATTTGTCCCAACACTCATACATGATTCGTCATCAGACTGGTGAAAGGATGCAATATCATTCGTCAACTGAGTGTTCCTATTTGGTGGATTATACTGTAGCAAAAAGCTCTTGCACAAATATGTCCATGTTTCCCATGATCCGACTGACACACCACTCAACCATTCTCGTGTTCGGTCACGCAAAGAATAAGGAAAGAGTTTGAGTTTCAACACATCTTCGTGCACCCATTGTTGACGAAAAGAGTCATACACTTCTAAGAAAGCACGTATGTGTTGTCTAGCATCTTCATGAGGCGAGCCTCCAAATTGACTGATTGAGTTCAACATGTTGAACATTATAGGTTCAAGATCAAAGTGGGTTGCCTGAATTTCGGGAGTTACAATCCCTGGATTAAGATCATCCAAGACATGATTTAGGTGATCTCTAATAGCTTTGGGTCTTGATAGAGCATTTTCTCCTTGGTCTCTAATTGCCGCAGCAGGATCCCCTTGATGCTGAGCTCCGTTCATAATTCTAAGTGCTTCTTGTATACATATCCATTGACGAAATAGATGTTCGATTTCAGGAATGTATGGTAGTATAGGCTCCAATTGCCAATCCCCGACAACTACGCTAAAAACTTGTTTGCGCGTGTAGTGTACTATAAATGATATGCAAATATGGTGCAAGTATACACGTCAAACAAGTAATACAGTGATAAGTGAGTATCGTCTCCACAGGGATTGGATGTGTTTCGAGTTGAGTTTAAGCACACAAGTCACGAATTGTAAATAGAGAATGTTGTAGCAAATCAGAACAGAGGGATAAATATTGTAGCAACAAAGATAAAATAGCGTGTTGAAAACAGTGGACTTAACGAGTCCTCTTACATATGCGAAACTCACTTGGGAATGACTGGCTGGGTTGTCTGGTTAACCTATGCTTTAGCTCTCAACTAGGGCTTACCTCTCTAGCTTACTCTTTGCTCAGCGGGATTTACTAGGGTTGCTCCTCAACTATCTCTAACAAGGAAACTAGGAGTAGGAAATACTACAACAATACCTCTCAGTGTAAACTTTAACATTCCCCCTACCCATAAAGTTCTATCCTTTTTAGCTGTTAAAACCTATCACTTATCTCTAAGAAGGATTAGAGCTTTGCCTCTCAGTAGCCAACTCCATTGTCTATGAAGGTTAAAGATAGCTCTCTCGACCACTAACTTCAACTCACACCTAAGGAAAGGCCAACTCTCGAAGGCTCTTACAACCCTAAGCATTTAACAAACATAGACAAAGCATAGAAAGAAACAAGAGATAAATAAACATGCATTGAAGAAACCAAAACATAAACCATCCAAACAGCCCAAGCCACATAAAATCAACTCATTGTTGGGCAATAAACATCCAAAGTATCTTCGTTTGTACAACCCATTTCCGAGATATAAAAGAAAATGCTAAAGCAACAGAAAGGGAAGAAGAAACTCTCGATCCGCGATGGACTGCAGTGCCACGAACCGCCCTAGGCTTGCTGCCTCTCTCAAGGTCAGCAAGGTCAAACCCTTGGAGCATCAACGATGGAGGAAACCAAGTGGAGGAAAAAGAAGAAAGGAAAAGAGTCGCCTTTGCTCTATCTCCCAAGCCTTTTGTCACTTTTTTCGTGTTCACGTTAAATGAGGGTCTCATGTCCTTTATATAGTGGGGGCTCCTAAGGTTTTGTGCCCTAATATTCTTTAACGTCCTGGGAATATTCCCTATTCATGTGGGGCACAATCAGACAAAAAGGGGCTCGCACATGTGGGCTCTTAGAATGTGCGCGTTACTTTGTCCTTTTTTGTACCCAGATTTGCTGTCCAAATTGTTGTAGCATTTTTCTTCCTTGTCCAACTTCACATCTGCTTCAACCTGCACATCACAACACTAGTACATACCCTTCAAGCAACATCTAATCTTGTGAAATTACGCCAAACCACCAACAAGCAAAGATGTATGCAACTATATGCTCTAAATGCACATATATGCTATGAAATGACCTTGAGAACAAATAAATATCTAAGTAAGAAGGTGTAAAATATAAGTATTTTGGCAAGTTATCAGGTACTTTCCCGATTTCATTAGTATTGATTTATGTCGAGCTTACATTGTAACTAAGGATATCGCATTGAATCTCATATGATGCTATATTGGTAAGTTTTGGCAAGCTATTGCATTGAATTATTGATCATACAATCACAGCTATTGTCATCGACCATATTGAAATATTGAAATTAGAATATCGACCATTGAACATCGACATTGTATTTGCTATAGTCATGGATAAAGATATTGTCATTTGATATTGAAATTAGTATTGATATTGTTACCGAAATATTGGCATTAAAATATTGATCATTAATATTGCTATTGAAAACATTGGATATCGATATTGCTATTTAACCTTGGAATCGAAGGGACATTGGATACAATTGGCGTGTAATAGAATTCATCAGCTTAGTGGTACGGGTGGACTACGGTCCTTGGCTATGACCTTTGTTGTGGTGAGGCGGAGGGATGTTTGGGATATTGGTCATTTGGCAAGGTGGAGGGACTAGACCATTTATTGACTTGGCGAGGCGTAGGAATTCATGTATCCACTAGCTTGATTCGATCCAACGAATAATATTGTAATATGCATAGTTGTCATTAAACTTGAATCATTGCATTGTTATTGTTAAAACATGATTTGGAATGCATCTCAATTATTTTTCTATTATTTATGACTACCTCACTAGGCAAAGTATGCCTAATGCATTTCATCTCATACATTTCAGGTAAAAGGAACTGACTTTGAGAGATAGGGAAGTTGAAGATTTTTGGGAAGTCACTACAAGCCTACAAGTAATATATATTGTCCCTATGAACTCCTAGTATGGTGGCAAAGTAGTTGAACTAGTCATTTATATCCCTTTTAGTATGTTTGTATTGCATGTGGTATGTATAAGAGCTAAAGGCCCTAAATGTTGTTCTAAAGTAGGCTAAAAGTGGTAAAACTTGTAGGTTTGGCTTAAATAGGTGGAAACTTAGTAAACGGATTTGTATTGCTATGAAAATCGGCATGCTAGTAGACTATAGTGTTGTAAACTTGACTGTAAAATTTCATTTCATTTGGACATTGTTCGATAGGTCAAACTGAATAAAAACCAGAAAAAATCTGCCATTATAGTGCAGGGCGTATCGATATGGGTGATGGTGTATCGATACGGGTATGCATATTAGGACCTGGTCAATGCGGGTCAACATGGCGTATCGAAACAGACTTTAACATTTTGATACGAAAAGCCAACACTAGAATTGGATTTTGTAAATTGCATAAGTACGGTTTCAGGGCGTACCGAAACAATGGGGCTCGTACCGATACGGCCTAAGTTTTATCGATACGGGTTTTGGTCACGGGAATCTGGAAATTTTTAATTATACATTGTGTACTGATACATCCTTTTGAGTATTGGTACGGATACATGTAAATTAGTTATATACTAATGAAATATGTCTGAAATTTATATATTAGTCACTAATTGTTCATTGGCCTATTAGAAGGGGGTAAATGAACTTAGATTAATATGAAAATTTATGTGCTTGTTAATTATTGGATAAATTTCATCGTGGTTAGATTAATTTTGATAAAGGACCCTTAATTTATTGAACTTATAGTTTAGTCCCTAAAACTTGTAAAAGTTTAAAATTGGCCATGATTTTATAATCATAGCTTCTTAATAAGTTATCGTCCACTCTATATGGTTATTGTATCGCATTGTATTAACGTTTATTAGTTAAATGTTTTGCATCGATCATAGTATCGTTCATCGGTAACATACTCCGACTCGATTCTCTACCAGGTAGGGAAGGGGTGCTACATTTGTGGTATCATAGCTAGAGTTTAGTCGATTTTAGGACTAAACTGGAGTCTGTAGCATTACTATTGTATTACTTTGCCATCAGGGAGTTATTTATTGTGTATATAGTGACTTGCTGACTAACCTGATCTCTTTACATTATATATATGTCTGACTCTAACGAAGCTCATATAGATGAGCCAGCAACTGGCTCCTCAACTCATGGCGAGAAAGTAAGGCGGAGATCCTCCGAAACGGCAAAATCCTCCAGCACCGGGCACCGAACCTGAGGCGCCGACTGCCCAACCTAAATGTTATCGGAATATGGGTGATATGTTCAAACACTTTATGACTGTTATGAGAACTGAGCAGGCGGTGCAACCTACCCCAGTTGTTGTCCAATATGCTCGGGCCCTTATTGATAAGTTATCCCAGTACCGAGCTTACACTTTTACGGGTTAGGATGATGACAATCCTAAGATTGTGAAATACTGGTTGGATAACACGCTGAGAATCTTGAACAAGCAGTTGCATTGTTCGGATGAACACAAATTGGAGTGTGCCCTCGCATTGCTTGCTGATGAGACACTTCACTGGTGGGAGACTACTACTCTTAAGGTTTCTGAAGACACTATAACTTGGGAGTTCTTCTTTCGAGAATTCTGAAAGAAATACATAAGCAAGTTTTATCTCGTATAGAGGTGTAGTATCTTCCTCCATCTCAAGCAAGGTGGACGGCTCAGTGACATCCCTGACTTTTGCAAATACTGCAGGTATGGTGTTGAGTACATCAAGAAAGAGGAAGAGAAAGGCAGAATGTTCATTGTTGGGCTCAGTGACGAGCTATGCCGTATGTTCACCGCATTGGACATTACTGATTTCCAAGATCTTGTAAACCGATTTAAAGCCACTGAAGTAGCACAGAAAGCCCAAAGGACTGGTGGGTTGGGAAAATTAGAAAAGAGATTTAAGGATGATTCTCGACCTCCTAAGTGGAACAAGAAGGGAATGTACCAAGGTTCTAAACATAATGTGAACCCACAACCTTCCTGTTAAGGGAATATCGAGAGGTCACAGATTGTGGCTCAGTCCTTTGACAAACCAGCCTCAGTTGATAGTACTGGAGGCTTGAATCAAAGCTCTCAACATCATGTTTGTAATATTCCATTTGTCCCACTAAATTTGTTTAGTGTTGACTTGTTAAAAGTCGAGATATTTAAACTGACTGTAACTATTTTAAATATTTTAATTAATTAAATTACATAATATATATTTAAAACAATTGATTGGAGGTTTTTAAAATATATTTCTTCACATTTTTATCAATATTAAAATTAACGTAATAAAGAGTCAAAATTAAAAAATTTGACAAAGTAAAATCAATAATTGACAAATTTAATGGGACGAAGGGAGTATGTCTATATAAGAACCTTCTCTTCAAACTACGTCGTAGTCTCCTTATTCAACCGCCGACCATGGGCTTCCTTCCCTCTTTATTTTTGATCAAATAGAGAATTGTTACATTCCCATTTTGGGATTCAAACTCATACAAGATGAGGCAATATGAACATCCTTAGCCACTAGGCCAATTACTTGTTCTTGGATTCCTTCCATCTTTACATACATCAATTTAGTTTCCCCAAGCAAAGCCCCAAATAAAATTTTTATTTTTTATTGAATCTTATAATTATAATTTTAAAAATTTTATCAAAGTGAAAGAATTTATAAATGTAGAGGGCTAAATAGTGGCTAAGTCAGAAAATTTAAGCTGTAGTGTCAAAATTTCGAGCATTAACTCAAATTTTATAAAAATGAGTGAAGTTAAATTATATGTGTCAATTTCCTTTAAAAGATGAGCTTCCATACTTATTGCATGTTTTCATGCGTCATTATTTGATATGACATGTTTATACAAGCATGAAAGTGCCCTTCAACACAGATATTTGATAAGAAATGATTTGCTTAGGCTGCCTTGTTCACTGTTATAAGTTTTCGAAATGAAATGCGTTAGTTGCCAAGAAAACGTTATTTGAGTATGTTGCCGATTTGTTAAATGCATAAGGAAAACAATAAGTAAAAGTGATTAAATTGATTATGTTGGCTTGTGACAAAGAAAAGTTATAGTCGGATATAGTTGGCATGTCATAGGATAAGAGTATACTCGATAATGAATTGATAAGCTCAGAACAAGAATGGCTTGGCCCTCGTTCACTGAGGGTATAAAGTTGTATCGTAGGCTTCTCTCATTTGTTGGGTGTTAGTCAAAGGCTTCATTCATTTGTTGGATGTTAATCAAAGGCTTCATTCATTTGTTAGATGTTAGTCGAAGGCTCCACTCATTTGTAGAGTGCTATTCGAAGGCTTCACACATTTTTAGGTGTTAGTCGAAGGCCTTAGGGTCGATGGTTATGAAATATAACTATGTTTTGATAGGGCTAAAATTTAAGCCCGCAATTTGAAATACTGATCTGTGTAACGCCCCGGTTTTGGGCCTAGGTGTTTTAGGCGTCGGGTTAGGCTAGTGGAACCGGTAATTAGTTGTCCGAGACGTTAAAAGGTTGTTCGGGGAAATCAAGGTTCGAGGTGGAATAAAAATGTGGTAAAATTTTCTAAAATCCTCTAAAATGATATTTAAGAGGTTGGTTATATCAATTTTGCAAAACATGTTTTTGGAAGTGTACATTTTGGGTAGTGACCAAAATGTAAGGTTTTAAAATTCTGGGGAAAAGGGTGTTTTTCAAAAAGAGTAAAAATCATAGAATCTTTAGGGAGCTTAATGGCAATTAAGCATTTTCTCTAATTTTGCATGTGTTTTAAATGGTTTATTAAATATTAAAAGTGGATTTTCATGATTTAATTAAAAGGTAGTTATTTGGTTATGTAACGCTCCATGTTTAGGGTCTGGGAGTTCGAACCGGGACCTGAGAAAGGCTTGTAAATCGAGTTTTGGGGTTCGAGTTGTCTTTAAATGAAAATGGTTTCATAAAAGAGTTTTAAAATGTTAAATTGAGTTTTTAGGGATAAATAAAAATAAGTTAAGGCAAGATGGGATTTTTTGTTAAAAGAGAGTTTTTAAGATAATAGAGGAGTAAAATAGAATATTTCAAAAAGAAAAAAAAGGATACCCACTTTCTATCTTCTTCCCTTCTCATTTTTTATTTCACGTCAAAAACTCCCAAAGAGGTAAACAACTTGGTTTTCACTCTTCTCTTCATTTAAATCTTCCTTGTAACATTTTCTTTCCAAAACCTTGGTGATGTCTCAAGTTGTCTCATTTTGGGTAAAATGGGTTTTTGAAGGGTTTAAGCAATTTAGTGAAAACAATGATTTGGGTGAGTTTAAAATCATGTTTTGAGTATAAAATAAGGTTAAGATAATGGGGTTATCAAGAAATCCTGAAATGGAATAAATGGGTATATTTTGAGTTGGGGAAATATGGGTTTTTGGGTTGTTTATAGTTGGAAATGGTTCCTAAGGGGTTTGTGGATGTGTGTTGAAGGTTTTGAAGCTTTTGGGTGTGTTTTGGATGTTAAATTGATGAAGTTATGGCGTATTTTTGGTTAGAGGGGAAATGTGATTGGTTTTGATTAGTTTCGGGTAGGAATCAGAAATGGTTGTTATTGAATTGAGATAAAGTTGATTTAAGTGGGTTTGATTGCTGAAAAGTTTGTTAACTCTTTGTTTTGATTTGGGTAGAACCAGCGGATAGATATTTGGGTACTTCAGACACGACATCCGGTGTTACGGAGGCTTGAAATTGGTGTTTCGGCTATCGTTGGGTTCTACCGATGAGTGGAAATGTTTTTGAGAGTTTAGGTTGAGCTTGAAAAGCCAACCTAAGCTCGAGAGTAAGTATCAAATGTTTACGCTTTACTTTTCAAGAATTCTATATATTTCAATCTTGTTATGCATTGTTGATATGAGATGAATGTGTGTATTTCAAGAATTCTATGACGTTTGAGTATTGGCAAATATGAGAGTCTTACCGGGTATAATTGGTCGACCATAGGGTTAGAGTGCACTTGTAAAATTAGCGTGTAGCCCTAGTGATGTAAGATGCCATTAGGGAGGAGTACAATGATGTAAGATGCCATTGGAAGCTTTATTGTTAGACCTCGGTGATGTAAGATGCCATCGTGAGTCTTGTTGTTCTTATAGATTCGGTGATGTGAGATGCCATCGAATCCAATCCGCGTATCCGAGTAATGTAACCATAATTGCCATAATACTCTTGTGTTGAAAGGTTAAATGTTATCTTGGTAGATGTTGAGAGTCATGCTTTGTTGTTATATGTTGTTGCATTGCTTGATGTAAGATGCCAAGAACATGTAAGATTCTTGATAATCATGTTGATGGAATACATGATTGTGGTTTTGTTTTCAATAGATAAATGGTTTTATTAAAACTGCATTGTTGTTGTTGTGGTTTTGAGCACCAATCACTAAGCTTTATGCTTACGCTCTCCTTTCCAACAATGTAGATCGTTAGCGATCCGAGAAGCAAAGGAAGGCGAGGGAAAGGCTCCGGTGATCGTAGCTTAAGCTCAAGTATGGATTTTAAGTTGTAATAATAATTTAGCAATGGGAATACTTGCTTTTGTGGTTAGGGAGGTGGTTGTAAACTCCCATGCATTTGATCATATTGCTACATGCTTTAAATGTGGAAACCATGCTATGTTGAGGCTTGCTTTGGCTTTTTGTTAAATGCCTTGTGTTTTGGCTTGTTGGTGTTTTGAGTTAAAGTGTTCCTTATGAGCTTTTAAGTTTGAGATCCATGCTTGTGTGTGTGCATGTTTGAAACTTGTTCTTATGGTGTCTTGCCTCTAGAATGTTTGCTCAATATGTTGCTTCGTGGTTTGTGCTCTTTTGGGGGCAAGTTTGGGAATGTTTGGGGATGCCAAATTGCATTTTCGGGCCAATCTGTGCCCAGGCGTTTCGAAACACCTGGTATGGTTTCAGAATGGCCAGGCCTTTTGGGCACCCGTATCGGAACGGGTGTGGTGTCGTATCGGTACGTTTTTCCTCTAGAGACTCCCATTTCAAAACCTAGAGGAGCCGTTTTGGAACATCCTAGTTTTGCTTTTTGCTAAGAGCCCGCATTTCGAAACGGGCAACCCCTGTTTCGAAACACATATAGTTAAAGTGGTTAAAAGGCATCTTTGAAGGTTTCCAAATGTTATGTTTTAGTCCATAATGCTTGTATGCTTCTTAAATGAGTTTATATGTCTCATTTGTGTTGGCTTTGCCTCGTGTGCTTGAAACTTGACTAATAAACTAATTGGTAAGGTTAAAATTACCTTTTTGCCCCTGTTTTGGTGTGGTTTTGCAAAATGGTCCTTCGTAACTGTTTGGCTCCAATCGGACATCTGATTGATGTCCGATTGAGACGTTGTTCTCCCGCTATGACCCTTAACACCATAGGACCATTAAATTGCATTTAGACAAGATAATTTTTAATCTAGGGTTGTTAATCGAAGGGAAATTCTCAGATTTTTCTCTGGTTATCCCCGTGTAACTCTCCCGATTCAGTCTTGCAACTAGACCGGGTCGAGGGGGTTACAGCTTAAACAAAATTGACGATCATTTTGATTATCTCCATTTCACATCAGCCAAACACTCTCTATTTTCTCGCATTTTCCAGATTTCCTTCCCTTTCATTTTCTCTCTTGATTTTTGTATAACTAAGTGTTTCGATATAATATTTGAAAAATGTTTTGGACTAAATTGAAAAGAATTTAAAATATGTTTTTTTAGTCAAAAACAACTTGAAAATATTTTTAAGGGTTTTACAAGGCTTTGGAATGATTTAAAGTGCATTTAAAGTAGTCAAAACCAAGGTTTTCAAGTGCCCGTACCGATACGGTCTGGTACCATACCGATACGCCTTATGGTTTCAACTACAAGAATTTTCCAGTAGCCAAAACCCGTATCGATACGCTTAGCCGTATCGGTACTGTGTGTTTTGAAACAGCCCAACGACTAGTTGCAAACCGATACGGTTGTATCGCGTACCGATACGCCTAACTACCCCAAAGATCATATTTTCCAACAATCTTTTAATTTGTAGGACAGTACTGATACGCTAGGTAAGCGTATCGATACGCATCAGCTGAAGTGTACACCGGTTATTTCCTTATCGGGACTGTATCGATACGGTTTGAAGGGTATCGATACGCCAAGCTGCAGAACTACATTTATGGTGGGAAATAAAGGCTCCAATGACTCCAATCCAACCCCAACGGCTAGTAACAGCTACAAACTCAAAGCGGAGTATAAAAGGGACCTTCAAGCATCAAGAGTTGGCTAATGCTTCAATTGTTACAACATTATGATGAAAAATTGTGTCTAGAGCTTTAATTGTACATTCCTTGCTTAGACAACACTAGTGAGCTAAATATTGTTAAATTTTCTCAAGTGTTTAGGTTTTGGGTGAGAGCTTTATAGTGCAAACATATACCTTCTAGAGGGATTTCTAGTTTGCTAAGTCTTTCTTGTGTAAGAGAGTGTTTATTCAAGCTTTGGGTAGAAAGTTTGATCGTTGTAACGGTTTCCTTCTAATCCGAGAAAAGGGGACGAAATTCTTAGTGAATTTGTTTGGAAATCCTTAGTGGGAAGCTAAGGTAATGGATGTAGACCTTGGTTAGAAGGTTGAACCACTATAAATCCTTGTGTAAATTGTCTATCTTTCCATTCCCACGAAAACACCCAAATATCCCACTTCTCCACAACAGGTGAGCAAGAACGATTGAGAGAATCGAGCACCGTAAAACTCAACAATTGGTATCAGAGCTTGGCTCAATTGAAGAGGATTAACATCATATTAAGTAGATCCGGCAAGCTCGATCATTATTTCAATCAACCGGCTCAATGGCGCAATTCATCAATAAATCGCCCTTCTTTGACGGAACTCACTATGCCCATTGGAAGACAAAGATGAAGTTCTTTATGAAGTCAAGGGACTACAAGCTATGGGACATAGTAGAAGATGGTTCGTTCGTGCCTCAACGAAGTAAAGTGGAATGGAGTGCCGAAGATCGCAAGAAGATGGAGCCTAATTGCAAAGCCTTGCACATCCTATTTTGTGCTTTTGGCCTCAACATCTATGAGAAGATGTCTTCTTGTGAAAGTGCCAAGAAAGTATGGGACAAGCTTGAAGTCACATACGAAGGAACCAACGATGTAAAGGAGACCAAGATCGGACTCTTAAACCTCGAGTATGAGAACTTCAAGATAGATCCGGAAGAAGACATCGAGAAGATGTTCGATAGGTTCTCCACCATCACTAATGGACTCAAAGGCTATGGAGAAGCCATTCCGGAAGAGAAGCTTGTCCGAAAGCTCATCTACTCCCTTCCCGAGTCATGGGACTCAAAAAGGACCGCCATCATTGAAGCCAAAAATCTCAAGACTTTGAAGCTTGATGAGCTCATGGGGTCACTTCTCACTCTTCAAATAATGGAGAAAAACAAAGAGGAGGAGAAGAAGAAGGAGGAGATTAGAGCTATGTGGAAGAAGAAGATCATGGAGCTAGGCATCAACGCTAGTGTCCTTGCTCTCAAATCCTCCACATGACATCATGTAGATTCAAGTGAGAAGGAAAGTGGAGATGAAGAGATGGCCTATCTCTTCAACATATTTGCCCGATTCATGAAGATCAAAATGGAAAAATCCAAGCATGAATCGAGGAAGAAGATGAAGGAATCCCACAAGTCCAACAAGAAGGGATCATCTTCAAAGCAAGCATATGTGGCCACATGGAGTGATGAAGACTCCACCGATGATGAGGTAGCCCACCTATGCTTGATGGCCCTCAATGAGGGGGAGGTAACTTCTAACTAATCTAGTTCAAATTGACATTCTTTTGATGAGTTACAAGAAGCCTATGATGAATTGGTTTTTGAGTTCAAGGCTTCATTTTCAAAAAATAAGAAATTGATTTCAAAGTTAAAAACCGAAAATGATTTGCTTTCTAAAACCAATTTAGAGTTTGAAGCAAAAATTAAAGACTTTGAGCTTAAAGTTTTGGATTTACAAAAATTGCTTCTAACAATGGAAAAAGATCATCAAAAAGAGGTTGATGATCTAAAGAAAGAAAAAGATTTGATTTTCAATGAACTTCAACAGAAAAATAAATTAGGAAAATCATTTTTTTATGTAAGACAATCTAGTGCCCCTAGATTTGTAAATGGTAAATGTTTTAGAAGTTTTTGGATCCCAAAAGGACTAAGTACTTCAACTAAAAAGGATGAAATTGAAAAATGGATTCCTAAGGGGACTAAACTTTGTGCTACTAACGTCTATGGATCCAAAGCAATTTGGATACCAAAAATTACTTGATTGTCTTATGATAGGTGTGATGGATATTGATCAACAAGTCAAACTTTGAGGGGGAGCTCCATGCACACAAAGAAAGACACTTGAAGAAGGAAGGCTTCACATCCTCCCTTGGATTCAAGTGTGGTAAATATCTAGTTGTTTTTGCTTCTATTTTTTTATATATAAATTTCAACTAGATGATCATATATGTTGGACTAACGTTGTTTGATGCTTTGAGTAAGGGGGAGCCAATTTTAAAACCAATTTTTTTATGATGTCAATTTTCTTTTACCTCCTAAGTTATTTTGAGTCTAATGTCATTTTAAATTCTTTTTGATATAACAAAAAGGGGGAGAAATGGTTTAAAATTTTGATTTTTCAAGTTTTTCAGGAGAATAAGGGGGAGCTTTAATCTAATTCAAATTTTAAGTCTCTTATTCAAATTTTAAAATACAAAGTGGGAGAGAATCCCAAACAATTTTTCAAGTTGGTTTTATTATATCAAAAAGGGGGAGATTGTAGAACTAAGTGTTTTGATATAATATTTAAAAAATGTTTTGGACTAAATTGAAAAGAATTTAAAATATTTTTTTAGTCAAAAACAACTTGAAAATATGTTTAAGGATTTTACAAGGCTTTGGAATGATTTAAAGTGCATTTAAAGTAGTCAATAACAAGCTTTTCAAGTGCCCGTACCGATACGGTCTGGTACCGTACCGATACGCCTTAGGGTTTCAACTACAGGAATTTTCCAATAGCCAAAACTCGTACCGATACGCTTAACCGTATCGATACGGTGTGTTTTGAAATAGACCAACGGCTAGTCGCGTACTGATATGATTGTATCGCGTACCGATACGCCTAACTACCCCAACGGTCATATTTCCCAACGGTCTATTAATTTGCAGGACAGTACCGATACGCTAGGTAAGCGTATCGATACGCATCAGCTGAAGTGCACAATGACTATTTCCTTATCGGGACCGTATCGATACGGTTTGAAGGGTATCGATACGCCAAGCTGTAGGACTGCATTTATGATGGGAAATTAAGGCTCCAATGACTCCAATCCAACCCCAACGGCTAGTAACGGCTACAAACTCAAAGAGGAGTATAAAAGAGACCTCCAAGCATCAAGAGTTGGCTAATGCTTCAATTGTTACAACATTATGATGAAAAATTGTGTCTAGAGCTTTAATTGCACATTCCTTGCTTAGACAACACTGGTGAGCTAAATATTGTTAAATTTGCTCAAGTGTTTAGGTTTTGGGTGAGAGATTTATAGTGCAAACATATACCTTCTAGAGGGATTTCTAGTTTGCTCAGTCTTTCTTGTGTAAGAGAGTGTTTGATCAAGCTTTGGGTAGAAAGCTTGATCGTTGTAACAGTTTCCTCCTAATCCGAGAAAAGGGGACGAAATTCTTAGTGAATTTGTTTGGAAATCCTTAGTGGGAAGCTAAGGTAGCGGATGTAGACCTTGGTTAGAAGGTTGAACCACTATAAATCCTTGTGTAAATTGTCTATCTTTCCATTCCCACAAAAACACCCAAATATCCAACTTCTCCACAATTGGCGAGCAAGAACGGTTGAGAGAATCGAGCACCATAGAACTCAACAATTTTAACATCTTTCTTGTGATTTCTCTCAAATCTCTTCAAGATTCTTGAAAGCAAACTTTCCAAATTAGAAGAGAAGCAAGGATTGGAGGTAAATTTCGTGCTAACCCTCTAACCAAGGTTCTTTAATGAAATTCCAAAGATATTTGACTCTTTATTTATGTTTTTTTATTGAGGTTTCATTGTGGTTTTGATAAAATGAAGAAATCTTGTTGAAAAAGATGATTTAATGTGATTTTCGAAGTTGTTTTTCTTTGATTGGTTTGAGATGGTTTCTAATCGAGTTTTGAAAGGTTTTATGATGTTGAAATAGAGTCTTAATCATATTAATCCCGAATTCCTTGAGATCTTTGGTTTTAAGGTGTTTTTGGTTGGGTTTTTTGGGGTGTTATGAGAGATCTGAATTTCTGGAGGTATAAGGATGGTTTTAGGTTGTTTTTCGATGTTGACTTATCGTTAAAATGAGTTGGATGTGTTGGTTGATTGCTGGGCTAAGTTTAGAGATCAATCGATTGAGATTTCGGTTGTTTTGGATGGGTAATTTGATGCTTTAGAGCAGGGCAACGGGTTTCCTTTTGAGTGCTAGTGTTTGGATGCATTATGATGCATTGAATCTCTATTTTTAATGTGTTGAAAACAGGCGATAATATTCCGGAATCGATCGAGGTGGTTTTGGAGGCTTCGGACGGTTGATTGTTGCGTCGGTGAGTGAGGTTTTGCAAGTCAGTGAGTGGAAACTGATTTTCTGGCATGGAAACGTTTTTAGAAAAGGTTTTGGGAACTTAGTAAGAGCTTGAAACGCTTTACTAAGTTCGAAAGTAAGTAAAGTGGATTTCTCCCACAAATTGTGCTATTATAAGCCTTGTTTGCACTTGTTTTTATTGCATTTACCTACTATTTTAAAGCATGTTTTGAGTTTATGAAATGTGGTTGATGATGCAATATGGTTTAAGTATGCACTAGGTAAGTGATCCTTGTATGCATATGTTGATGCATGAGTTTTTTAAGCATGGTTTAATGCTTGAGATGTTGCTTATTGTGAATGCTTTGGAAAACAATGAGTATGCATGAAGTGTGGATTATATTGCCAAGTGATGTTGTATAAAGTGATTTTTTAAATGAAATCAGATATAGTTAGTCGGCTATAGGATTGAGTGCACTATAAACAAGTCGCCTTGGATGTTGAGGGGTTGTTATTGTACAAAAAACTCCATCCAAGTACCCTAACGATTGAGGAATGCTTAAGGTTGCAACGGTAGAGAGTAGCTCCCGGGTGCAAACCTTGTATGTGTCCCGTCTCTCGTTAGTGGGCTATACATCTACCGATGAATGGTGTTGAGGGGTTGTAATTGTACCGAATACTCCACCATGGGTGTCACAAGGGTGGAGGGTTACTCCCGTGTGTGACCCTTGAGATGTCAGTAGAGTGTATTAAGTGTTTGGGACAACACTTGGTAATGCATGTATCCGATATGCTTTTTTAGAAATGAGAATGCTATTAATCACTTGCAAGCCAATATAATGGATGTAAATGTTATGGAAATGTTGATGATGCATAATATGGGAAATGCATGTTTTATCTTAAGCTTTGCATATTGGTGAGTATGCTTCAAAGGCTTAATTTTTTTTAGCAATGGTTTAATTGCTGAGAAGTACGTGATACTTGTTGCATGATGTTTAGCATGCTGATTTTAAATGATGAAGTGCACGGATTTTCAAAGAAGGGCATGATGGTTTTCAAAAGAGTGAAATCAGTTTTGAGAATTGATGGTGTTTTTGGTTTTGAGCACTCCTCACTAAGCTTGTATGCTTATGCTCTCTTTTGCTCATCAATGCAGATAATTAAGTGTTTGGAGGCAGCAACTTTCCAAGAATTTCCAAGAGACTTCATTGAATGTATGTCTTGGTTTTAGACTAGTGTAATAAAGGCAATGGGGGTGTCCAATGCTATGAATGTTGGTTGTTTTGGTATTTTCTGGTTTGGTACAAGTTTTGTATGTATATTTTGGTATGTAATTGACCTTTAAATGTTGGTTTATGCTTGGATTTGATAATTGACCCTTTTGATGCTTGATTTTCATAGGAAGCATGCATTTAGAACTCTATGTTGTTGAAAGTGTTGCTTTGATGATGTTACTGCCAAGTGTTCTTGATGGTTGAGATGTATTTGAGTCGTATACATGTTTAAATTCATGCTGGAAGGATTTGGGATGGCTTATAGTGAGTTAAACCAACATTTTGGGAAATTAAATGAGAGGAGTGTACCGATACACGGGGGTGTATCGATACCCCTTTTAGCCACTGGTCTAGGGTGTATCGATACGATGCCCTAGCGTACCGACACGATCCTTGTAATGATGAGCTTGGGAAGCTTGATCGTTGAGGGCGTATCAATACCCTCCTTAAGGGTACCGATACGCTGTTAGTTAAATTAGTAGGATGGCTTCTTTGAATGTTCTGAATCTTTGCGTTTTACTCTCTATTTCTTATGGATGCAATTAAATGAGTTTTAATGGTTAATCTGAGCTAAGTTTTTACAGAGATGCATGAAATGAGTTTAGTTAAAGGTTGGTAAACAGAATTTGGTTTAAACCCTTTCAAATTGTTATGTTTACAAAATGGTCTCTAAAACTGAAATTTGATAATAGTGGATGAGTTGTTGTTTGATCCGCTGCTTGTTGAACACATAGCAACCTAACTTGCATCTAGACAAAATAAAAAAATAGGGTCGTTTATTGAGGTAAACCTTTCTGGTTTACTTCAATATTCCCCGTGTGACCCGTTCGGTTCGATCTATCGACTAGGACGAGTCGAGGGGGTTACAATCTGTGTATCTAATGGTTTTGAATAGTGAGTACTCATGCTCACTAATTGCCCATATAATCACATTTGATAAAATTTAAACATTGGAATATGATTTGCATTTGATATGAACAAGTATATGAATTTAAAAAGTGGCTTGATTTTAAAAGCTGCGTATATTGGATGCTTGAATAAATTAGATTCGGGCAAATAATTATTACACTAGGTTTTGGATGATGAATAAATTTTAAAATTTTGAAATGTTCTAAAACGGGTTTTAAAAATGCATTGGCGTTCTACTTTTTTAGCGCACTCACTAGGTATTATATGCTTACACTCTCTTTTCTTTCGGTAATGCAGTGAATTAAGCAAATGCGGGGTCTTGGTTCGTGGCAAGGAATGATCTCAAGACAAGCATATAAAATAGTATGTGTGTGGTATTTCTACTATTTGTAATAAGGCAACATGGGTTAAATATTTGGGAAATTTTTCTTGTAAAAGGCTTGATAAATTTGTTAAATTTATACTTTGGATGATGACCATATATAATGTTTATTATGATGGTTGTATTTTAATGCTAAATATATTTGGCGGATATGATCTAATATTCTCAAATGGTTTAAATAATGATCAAATAGATTGCTTAGTTCACTACTGTTTAAATGATCACATGCCTCTAGTTTTATTGATTTATAGTCTCTATTTAAGGTATTGACCTCTTGGTGCATATTGGAAATTACTTTATATTATTAGGAAGGATGCCTCTAGATTCCTTGGTTGAATATGAATTTGTGTTGGTTTATGGCATGTAATTAATTGAGCACATATGTTTAATGTTGGTATAATTTTATAAGCATGACTAAGTTGTTTGTATGTAATTTAGTCAAGTTTGGGTTGGGATTTGAGTACCCAAAAATATATTTTAGAGTTTCCCGTATCGGTACACCTAGAGTTCTGTACCATTACGTGGGGTCATTCATGTAACCAATTTATCTGTGGGTATTGGTACACGTGACCGAGTACCGGTACGATGTGTTGCGTACCGATTTTAAGTTTTGCTTCGATGTTTGCATGTACCAATATGGTATCCTGTGTACCGGTACGGTCGATAATTAATTGTGGTTATGGTATCTTCTAGGTTTTATAACTTTGCATTTTGGTCACCTTATGTTCATGCATCAATTGAATGAGTAAATGTTGTATGTTTGACCTAAGATTTTGCAAGCATTCTTATAATGTATCTAGTTGCAGTATGATGCCTTTAGAAATGTGTTAGTCCCTGTGATTTTATAGATTTATATTTTAGTCCTTAAATTTAAGTTATGCTTAATGGAATGGGTAATTGTAATCCATTTTGGATGAAACTTGAACTATAACCTAATTAAATCACATAGGATTGTATGATGCAACTAGAATGCGAAAAAATTGAAAATACCTATATTTTCTAATGTTTGGATCAGATTCACTTTGGTGAATCAATGTGACATATATCACCCGAGTTTGATTCTTTCGGACCAGGTCGCAGGTGTTATAGTATATGAGTTTCCTAAGGCACTTGCAGCATGGAGTATATCTTCCTAGAGTTTGCTTTAACTTCTTAGAATATACGAGCTATCAATGAAGCTTCCGATTGAATATGTCAAATTTCTAGAGAGTATGCCAGTGTTTTAGGGCTCTTTAAATTATAGGGGTTTTCCCAATACATGGAGGTTTTCTGGAGAAAGAACTTGCGGAAAAAGTTTTACGAAGACTCCGAGTAGCAGCTATGTCTCTGCTTGGGCATCAGAGAGTCTCACTACCTCCTTCATAACCTGTGGACAGTAGTAGCTGAGCGGAGGAATTTACCCTTTATTGTATAAATTACATATTCTAACCTATGCTCTAGAGATGTCTAAGCTCTAAACCACTTATCATGGAAGGCACTAACAATGCATGTAGAATTATATGTCGAAAAGAAAAAAACAACTATAGATGGCGGTGCTTTTTACGCATGCTAGGCTCGCACATTATAAAGGTTCTTGGCTATTCGTGGGGTCGATCTTCATGGCTCCTTCGCCCGACAGCATGCTTCCTTTAAATAAGAAGCTGCTTCGTGGACTAACTAGAGATGATAACTTCAAGTGTCATTTGTGAGTGCTTATATAGTTGTTACCCCGGTTCTGCCTTTGCAAAGTGGTCTGAAGAATTTTTTCATTAAGAATTCAGGGTTTGGAGCATTTTTAGAAATCTATAACCCTTTAGACCCACCTATGTGTTACAACGGATCCTAGGAAGTCACATTAGGGTCACAAGAGCGACCCACAATAAAAATACACATAAAAACATTTTTCCTCAAAACACTTATTAAACTGTAAAATCAACTTCTTTTTAAAATACCATTACAGGAAGTCATTTAAACATATAACAAAAATTTCAAACAGTGTTTTACACACACTATCATAAAACAATACATGACATACATGCCCACAAAATGTACAGTACCGTACTCCAAAAGCGACGCCAAGAGAACTCCGAACACTGATGTCAAACAATATACCATGATATATTCTTTTAACATGTGATGGTAAAAACAACGTGAGCTTGGAAAATCTCAGTAATACAGAACTACCAAAAGATGCTATAAGCTCATACAAATATATGGCAGACATAACATTTTCATGATGTTCCATGAATAACAGTCTTTATTTTCGTTCCGCTATTTCAGGGTAGCGTAAAACTTGAGAATAACGGTACATGTTCTTTATTCAATCATCGAGTAACAAACATGAATAATACAAACTGATAAATTACGGAGGTGGAATCAAAGAGTGCAATGTTTATTGTGTTCCAACAGTGGAACGTTAATGCAGGAAATAACAATGCAGTAACCTTTTTATTTCAAATACATTTGTTTCAAGTAGTAGTAGTAAAGTTCAATTTAATTCTTTATTCACCCTTCAATCATACTCTGGTATACAATTCCTCGAATTGCAACTATATAGGGGCATTAACCCATGCCCATTGGGCGTGGGTACCATCCTAAGTGGATTACCTTAGGTCATGGGCATAATTACCCTAACTGAAGCGTAGGAACCTTATACGTCCATTAACCTAGGCCTAGTGGGCGTAAGTACTGATCTAAGGGATTACCTTAGGTCACGAGAGGAATTACCCTAGCTAAATCTAGGAACCTAATACAGACGGAATTACCCTAGCCTAAGCTAGGAACCTAATACGTGCAGAATTATCAGCCTGATCAGGGCTGAACCTTAAAACACTTTATACCATATCCCAAATACCCTCAGTGAATCATATCATTAATAGTTCATTAATCAATAACATTATGTTCAATAATACATTATCCATATATCATGTTTGTCATATCGGGTACATGGGCATATATCAGAAATACAATACGGTCATGCTTAATTTATAAAACATGTCATGTTCATGTGAAATCAAGCATGTTAGTCATGTGCACGTGATCGGTATTATAACATGTAAATCAGTATGCAAAAACAGTCGTGTAGCACACATGGAACACACTAGGTGGAACAGTTTATTTGTTGGAGATACTTGGCATTTACGGAAGGGAACACATTGAACTTTTGACAATTTGAACGGATTTTAGAAACGAGATCTCTATTAAAAGGGGTTCATACTAATGGTTCAAACCAGATATTCAGGAATCGATACATTAAAATCCTTAAGAGTTCAGATATATCATGAGTGATTCAGTCATTTAAGCCTACAAGGACATTATGGTTATTTTGACATACATGGGCATTTTGGTATTTTATACCAAAAAGGTATAAACAATGACTCATGAATTCTAATTGCTCATCAGTTTTCCAACCAGGCTCTCAGGTATTTCTGTATCAAGATCTTTCACGACATCAGATACATTTAGAGATGTTTCGATCATTTTAGTCTATGAAGCATTTTGGTCATTTGACTATTAGGGATAGATCTATAATTCCCTCATATAAGGGCAATTTGGTGGTCTACATACGTGAATATCTCTACTATTAATCAGGTTTCCAAATACAGTCGAACTTACGTATACATGTACCTCACATGTATACATTTTCCAATACTAACTGCATTGTGTAGTTAAACAAGTCACTTTTGTGAGATATCACTGGACCTACCTCGAGCAGTCAAACAATATTAATAATGACTGCTTTACGTAGGAGTATTACAGTCATTTACGGTTTCTCAAACATTTCAGAATTTCCAAGCTTTTACATATCTCATGTCACATTGAATTTCAATCATTTAATTCATTTCAATCAATTCAACTTATATGCCTCTTAGATTAATCTAGACATGCGAATAGTTTTTCTTAGTCTTATCTTCGGAGATTTATTCAGAACTCGGGAAGATCTTAGCACTTTGCAATTTTGAAGGTTTAGGATTCGTTAACATAACTTTCGGAGCAAAACTGAGGTTTTTAGATGAATCGATTGTGTTACCAGATCTAGCGAAGATTTCTAGATCGCTTCCATTAACAGAGGTAATTTTTAGTCTTTCATACACATCAAGGCATCTTTTTTCATTTCACAACCAAACATTCTGAGCATTAGATCTTTAATCAAGAAATAATCTGAATTGGATGTTTGGAGGTGAACTACTTTACCGCTTAACCATTGAACTCGGATCACTCATCGATCATCAATTCCTTATTCACATCAATCAAATCGTATTCAAAAATAATTATAGAACTCTAGATCTTTTCGATTTATTCATTTTTTTAATCGAATATTTCATACTTGTCTAAATTTTCATACTTATTTTTCGTATCTTATTTGACTTGGGTAGATTAACAATATACTTCATCATAAGTATGCATGTTACAACCTAATACCAACATGTTCATAAAGCATATAATTGGTAGAGAAGTATTACCTTGGCTCCAAGCTACATCGGTCAATCCGTGAACAACATTTGAACACTCTTGAACCCGGATTAGATGTCCATGAACAATTCATATTCAAGGAAATGTGAGTACCTTCAATTACACAAATTCTCATTTTTAGTCCTTATTCACAGTACCCTTAACTACATAACTAAATACATATACATGTTCGGGTTCAAGGTCAAATTCGGAGGCTTTTGGGTTCGAATTTCACGAAAACGACTTCAAAAACAGGCTCACGACTTCGAAAAAAATAAAATATGGGTTTTCAGAAAATTTGACTTTTTGGTCAACAGTCAACGCTGACGTCATGTTGACGTCAACAGTCAAAGTCAACACCGACGTCAGAATTGACCACTGACATCAGTAGTTAACTGGTCAAAGGTCAACCGAGTTTACTCAGTTGAGCTGACTCACTAGGTTAACTCGATTAACGGGTTGACTCACTGAGTTGACTTAGTCAACGGGTCAGACTCAAGTTGAGTTGTTTCAACAAAAGCGGGTCGGGTCGGACTCAGGTTCGGGTCGAATCAGACTTGGGCTTAGGTTACCATTGGGCCTGGTCGGTTTAGTCTAAGGTAGTTCGGTTTGGATGCGTTCACACCGGTTTAACTGGTTCAGGCCGATTCACTTACCTAGTGAAATCAAACCACCGGACAGTCATCAGAACGGTCGTCGGAGGCCTTATTTGTATCGATTCTGCCAGAAAACAAGACCTTATCAACACGACAGTCCAACCCACTCATCAGAAACACGAAACAAGCCAGAATCGAGCCAGAAATTACCTGAAATGCCAAAATTGTGCCGGAAATATACGCTACTACGATAAGGCCCACAACGGTGGTGGATTGACGATCGGTCGATCAGGTTATGATTTCCCTCTCACATTGAACACACTCGAACCGTCAACGTGCCCCAATGCTGACAGAGGTGGCTGGAATCAACAATGAATGGACTGGTTATAAAACCTAGGTTCGTCGAACCTAATACCTCTGATTCTCGACGATCGAGATAGCAGTGGCGCGAGTGGCGACCAGGGTTGGTTTTGGGGTGTGGTGTGATGGCTAGCATGACATGGGTGGAGGTTACGGTCACGGCGCAGAAGTGGGGGAGATCGGGACGTTGGCCGGAGGGATTGGTAGGAGAAGATGGATGGTTTCTAGGATTTGGGTAAAATCATTTAATTGGGTAGATGGGGAGTCAGACTTTTATTTTTTATTGGCTCAGGTCTACCAGACAAACTTAAAATTAAAGGGGGATAGACTAAAGCCAAGAGTAACCTTGGCTCAAACGGTTAAGGCTTTAACTCACCAAACTTGAGGTCAAGGGTTCAAATCCCATTTACAGCACTTATTTATTTTTGCTTTTCCCTTCTTATGTCTCTTTTTTTAGACCATTAAAATCAGGGTGTTACAACTCTCCCTCTAAAGAAAAATTTTATCCTTGAAATTTACCAGAGCCGGAGATATGCAGAAACTGCTCTTTCATTCTTCGTGTTACTGAAACTTATCCATTAGAGTATCAGTGTTTCTCGGGATTCTCAGACGACCACAAATCAATTTGGTAATGTCTTCAGTCACTCAAACTAACTTTGGTCCTAAAGTCACCCCATCATATATCTTAGACCAACTGATCGGAATACAGTTTTGAATCCACACCGAACTTCATACGGTGCCAAACAAATACTTGTCTCATAACTTTTATTATAAACAGTTTTAGCCAGGGTTAACAAACCTTTCCCACAACCACATAAGTCAAACAAACGACTAAAAAAATAGTCCTTTTACAATTTGTATTACTCTTCTTGGTTGACCATCAGTTTACAGATGAAAACTGCACCTTAAATTCATACGAGTACTCAAGGTTTCCGACATGGACTTCCAGAATCATGATGTAAACATCATTTTTCAATTTGTAGGATACATATGACAGTTCGTTGCGTCATTTTTCCCCAAAATGTCTTTCTTCAAACCGATCAAGCATAACCAAGGTTTTAAACGGATATCAATTACCTTCAGTGTAATATTTAAGCAATTATTTTCTTCGTATATAACGGAGCCACCACAGAATTTACACTTTAATTGCGCTCATGGATACCTTTCTTTTAAAATCATATTACTTTGATCAAATTTCCATATGAATATTCTCAAATATAATCATCATCATTGAATAGTCTTACATGTAATGTTACATCAGTTACCTCACATAATCAAACATTTACTCTCAATTTGAATCAAATCTTCAATTTTACATGCACTAACCATCTCAAGTTCTTTATCTAAATTCAAATTCATCACGGTAATCCAATTCGTAGACAAACATTACCAACATTCCTTGCCAGTACAGATTAAGCTATTATGGACAGAACAGTTAGTTGCACTAATTAAAGGAAATGATTCGACATCGGAGTTTCGGTTTGGTGTGCAGTTATGATCTAGGGGCATGCACAGACCAGAAACCCTACGATAGACGATTGGTCGATCTACCCAGAAAGATACAACTCTAAGCTCTGATACCACTAAATGTAACCCCCCAGACCCGCCTATGTGTTACAACAGATCCTAGGAAGTCACATTAGGGTTACAAGAGCGACCCACAATAAAAATACACATAAAAACATTTTTCCTCATAACACTTATTAAACTATAAAATCAACTTCTATTTAAAATACCATTTCAGGATCTCATTTAAACATATAATAGAAATTTCAAAAAGTGTTTTACAAACACTATCATAAAACAATACATGACATACATGCCTACTAACTGTACAATACCGTACTCCAAAAGCGACACCGAAAGAACTTCGAACACTAATGTCAAACATTATATCAAGATATATTCTTTTAACCTGCGATGGTGAAAACAATGTGATCTTGGAAAAGCTCAGTAATACAGAACTACCAAAAGATGTTATAAGCTCATGTAGATATATGGTAGGCATAACATTTTCATGATGTTCCATGAATAACAGTCTTTATTTCCGTTATGCTATTTCAGGGTAGCGTTAAACTTGAGAATAACGGTGCATGTTCTTTATTCAATCATCGAGTAAAAAACATGAATAATATAAGCTGATAAATTACGGAGGTGGAATCAAAGTGTTTAGTGTCTAGTGTGTTCCAACAGTGCAGCGTTAATGCAGGAAATATAACAATGTAATAACATTTTTATTTCAAATACATTTGTTTCAAGTAGTAGTATTAAAGTTCATCTTTAATTCTTTATTCACCCTCCAACCATAGTCCAGTATACAATTCCCTGAATTGCAACTATATAGGGGCATTAACCAAGGCCCATTGGGCGTGTGTACAATCCTAAAGGATTACCTTAGGTCACGGGCGGAATTACCCTAGCCGAAACGTAGGAACCTTATACGGGTGTTAACCTAGGCCTAGTGGGCGTAGGTACCGACCAAAAGGGTTAGCTTAGGTCATAGGCAGAATTACCCTAGCCGAAGCTAGAAACCTAGTACGGGTGGAATTACCCTAGCCTAAGCTAGGAACCTAGTACGAGCGAAATTACCAGCCTTATCTGGGCTGAACCTTAAAACACTTCATACCATATCCCAAATATCCCAGTGAATCATATCATTAATAATTCATTAATCAATAACAGTATTTTCAGTAATACATTATCCATATAGCATGTTTGTCATATCGGGTACATGTGCATAAATCTGAAATACAATACGGTCATGCTTAATTTATAAAACATGTCATGTTCGTGTAAAATCAAGCATGTCAGTCATGTGCACGTGATATGATTATAACATGTAAATCAGTATGCAAAAACAGTCGTGTAGCACACATGGAACACACTAGGTGGAACAATTTATTTCTTGGAGATACTTGGCATTTACGGAAGGGAACACATTGAACTTTTGACAATTTGAACGGATTTTAGAAATGAGGTCCCTATTCAAAGGGGTTCATACTAACGGTTCAAACCATATATTCAGGAATCAATACATCAGAATCCTTAAGAGTTTAGACATATCATGAATTATTCAGTCATTTAAGCCTACAAGGACATTATGGTCATTTTAACATACATGAGCATTTTGGTAGTTTATACCAACAAGGTATAAACAATGACTAAGGAATTCTATTTGCTCATCAGTTTTCCAACCAGGCTCTCAAGAATTTCTATATCAAGATCTTTCACGATATCAGATACATTCAGAGATTTTTCGATCATTTTAGCCTACGAAGCATTTTGGTCATTTGACTATTAGGGGTAAATCTATAATTCCCACCTATATGGGCAATTTGGTAGTCTGCATACGTGAATATCTCTACGATTAATAATATTTTAAAATCCAATCGAATTTACAAATCTCAATATAGCGGTATTTATCAAGTATTCGAACATGTACCTCACACGTATACATTTTCCAATACTAACTGCATTGTGTATTTAAACAAGTCACTTTCGTGAGATATCACTGGACCTACCCTTAGATGTCAAACATGTATTCAAGCGGTGTCCAATCATTATCGAACAATATTAATAATGATTGCTTTACGTATGAGTATTACTGTCATTTACGGTTTCTCAAACATTTCAGAATTTCAAAGCTTTTACATATCTCAAGTCACATTAAATTTCAATCCTTTAAGTAATTTCAATTAATTCAACTTTTATGCCTCTTAGATTATTCTAGACATACGAATAGTTTTCCGTAGTCTTATCTTCGGAGATTTATTCAAAACTCGGGAAGATCTTAGCACTTTGCATTTTTTAAGGTTTAGGCTTCTTTAACATAACTTTCGGAGCAAAACCGAGGTTTTTAGATGAATCGATTGTGTTACCAGATCTAGTGAAGATTTCTAGATTGCTTCCATTAACAGAGGTAATTTTTAGTCTTTCATACACATCAAGGCGTCTTTGTCATTTCACGGCCAGTACAACAGACTTGTTCTATAGCGGTGCTTTTTGTGGCGTTTTAGTAACAATTGCCGCTAATAGTTCACTTATACCGGCGTTTAATATACAATCTCCACAAAGTGCAACATTTTGTGGCGTTTTGCGATAAACGCCATTGTAGGAGAACAATCAGTGGCGTTTTTTTTGAGTAAAACACCGTAATGAGTATGGTTGTAGCAGCGTTTTTTGTCACAAACGCCGCCATAGATATAGTGTTGGTGGCGCTTTGCAGAAAACTCCGCTGTATAAAAATAATTAGTGGTGTTTGTTCACGTAAACGCCGCAATAGGTGTCAGTTTCGTGGCGGTTAATTGAAAACGCCGCAATAAGTAAAGCAATAGGTATTGCTTTAGTGGCGTTTGATATCATAAACGCCGCTATAGGTATTGCTTTAGTGGCGTTTGATATCATAAACGTCGTAATAGGAAAAAAGGTGAAACTCACCATTTTTTCCATTATATCGTCCAAATCTATCAGACAATTTCCCCCTAAATCCAATCTCAGACATTTCCCTCCAAATCTATTGTCCCTAACTTTTGCTCCCTCTTCGTCGTGCGGTGACCGTCGATCTTGGGCGTTTTCGTCGGCTCGCCATCGTCGTCTCACCTCTAGGAAGCACGGGTACGGCAGTTACATGCCGTTTCAAGTACCCGAAACGTTTCTGGGACGAGTACGGCTTAGGTACGTACCGGGGACGCTCCACGTGACCAGAGTACGACTGAAAACAATCGGGGACGGTTGTGATATTTCAGGGGACATTTCGGGGACAACATACAACCTTCATGCGCGTCCCCGAGGTTGTTTTCCAGTTGAGAGACTCGCGCACTTCGACAATGATTCCAACGGCAGTCTCACCAGCGGACATGGAGCGGCCAACTTAAATGAAAAAATGCAGAAGAAAAGCTGAAGAAGAAGAAGACGTGGGAAAATGATGAACATGGGGAAAATATTGTATTAAATGGTGTTGTTTTATGAGTTCTGTGGGCCCCAATAAAATAAATATATATAGATATATATAAAGTATAAAATACTTTGTGGGGACCAGTAAAATGGTACTCGATATTTGTTTTTTTTTTAATAATATCAGTATTTGTTGCTTATTTATTTAGGAGAAATTTTGTTATGAACAATTTATTAATATATATATATAAAGTAGAAAATACTTTTTATTAGTATTTTATTTTTATTGGTTATTTTAGTAATAATTATATATATATAATTTTATCTTATATTTGTCATACCTTTGCCGTACCCGTACTCTATGTTTTTTAAAATTACCGTTTTTCGTCCCCGTTTCCGTCCCCGTATCCGTGTCAGTGCAACATTGTCTCACCTGATCCCCAATTATAACCCAAAATCCCTAATTTTCCCTCCATCGGCTCTCAGTCTCGTAGTGATTGCTGAACTGCTGGTTTGAAGGTGAGAATTAGTTGGTTTGTTGAGATAACCATGGTTTTATTAAGTAGTGATTGCTGAACTGCTGGTTTAAAATGGAGATTAATGATATTGTTCTAATTGTCCTTTTGGGTAAGAAATTAAATGATTGAATGTTATTCTAGAGAAGCAGAATCTCAAGTACTTCTTAGTTCTTACTGCTTATACAATTACAATATTCGATTCTTCTCATGTAAGTTTGTTTTCTTCTAAAGTTTAAGGGTTTGATGCAAATAGAATCTGTGCTAGAATATATCTATCGAATGAAAACCTTTTGTTCAGCTATAGAGATGTAATTTCTTTTTTGTATATCATTTCTAGATTTGAGAATTGAGACAATGTATGTTTGAAATTCCTTTTCTCCAGAATATAGATGAACGCGCTTTTTTACATTCTTTAGTTCAAATTAGCATTTAGCATATGCTTTATATCCTGCGAAAGATTGCATTTGCCATTTAATCAATCAGTATCTGTTTCGTCCAACCAAAATTCCTTTGACATCAGTGAGGCCTTTGGTATATACAGAGGTAAAGCAGAACTATTTTCAATTATTTTTAAAACTATTTGAAAAGTGAGTAATTAAGACGAATTGATAGTATGTTTTGTCAAATATATATAGTATAAAACTTTAAAATAAAAGTTGATTCATTTTACAAGGAAGCTATGTTTGTCGGAGTGGTGTTGCATAGGATAAAACTTTATAATAAAGTTAATATTTAGTTTTCATATTTATCTAATCATATATAAAAACACCATGTAGGTGCCATTGTTAGTTAGTGTTGTTTGTTATTTTTTATTTTGGTTTGTGAAGTTTGAGTTTATAATTTATATTTGTGGTCTAAATGGGACACCATGTAGTGAGAGGAAGAGAGTTGTTTTGTATAGGAGGATATTTGTTTCCTGTTGATTATTACAAGGGTTTTTACTATTTAAATTGCTTTGTTTCTACTTTGTAAAACAAGCAAATGAGTTATTTTTGTTTATATATTATCAGATTGCATGTATTGTTGTTTTCCCCTCTACTTGAATCTATTGATATTAAATGACATTTGATCAGACTGCCTCAAAACCCGCTACAAATAAATTCAAAAAAGGCAAATTCAGAAATGAAAACAAACACATCATCGGTAAAATATTGTTGTCTCTAATTACTAAAATTGTTTTTTGTTTATTGCAGATATTATGCTTAGGAGGAAACTAAGTGATCTGTGGGTTGTTCAAGTTCCTCGAGCGGAGGAAGTAACAAATAATGAAGATTTGTCTGATGTTGGATCTTCACAAGTTCCATAAACAGTTGAGAATGTAGAAATTAAAGGTATTGTTCAACAATTTATTTGAAAGCCAACCGTTTATTACTATCCACTTCATTTTAAAAATATTATTGAATTATTTCTTATATAGCTGGAATGGTGGAAGGCGCAAGACTAGACGATGCACGACATTAAATGAATTATACAATCTTCCTGCTGGGGATCGCGTGAAAGTTTCAAGAAATGATGTCGGCCAACCCATTAGGGCAGAAGCAGGTGTTCTGGTAGTTACTTAGGCATTGTTGCACACGATGCTTCAATTTTGCCGATTAATTATGATTCATGGCGTCAGATGCCGAATAGTAACAAAAACCAGGCTCTGGATCTTGTTAAGGTAATAATAACATTTTAATAAACAATCCTTTACACAATAGTAATATTGATACTTACTTTGATTTTGTTGTAGGATAAATTTTCTTTGGAGGTCTCAGACGATTATGTGAAGCATGCAATGAGGAAAATGGAGAGACAATAAGAGCTTTTTGAAAAATACATATTTTAAGAATAATCTCAGCCTTCAAGAGAAGCTGCAAAATGTCCCACTAGGAATTCTCTGATATCAATGGGAAGATGCACTCAGGTTTTGGAATTCAAGAAAAGGAGAGGTATGATCGATGCATTTAAAAAATAATACTATGTTAATATAATATTGGCTTTATACGTACATAATTCAAAATTTAAATTGTATGACTTTTTCGTAAGTATTATTTCTATTATACGTTGTAGCAACTTGCAACTGGCACTAGCGTTGGACGGATAAAGCTCTTCGACATCACACACACAAAAAAAAGAATGGCTCTCCTATGACTTCCGAAGCTGCAGAAATTATGGTATATTCATTGGACAAAAAATTTAGATTATATTATATTATATTTATATCAATAGTATAACGTTTGAATTCATTATATAATTTTAATTGATTACCAGACGAAGTTGAGGGAAAAAAGAACGGAGTATGAAGCTACAACTTCAACTCATGGTTCTGTTAATATGTATGAGATTGAAAATCAAGTTATTTCTGATGTTTTGGGTCCTGACAGATATGGTCGGGTTCGCTATCAAGGATCATTCGTTACCCCGACAAAATATTTTGGATCTAACTCGTCGCAGTACATGCCATCACAGAGCCAGTCTTCTCAGGCAGAAATTAATCGTTTGAAACAATAGTTAACTCAATTTTAAACCGAGGTAGAAGCGAGAGAAGCTGAGAGAGAAAGGAGAGAATGAAAGAGAAGCTAAGGGAGAAAGGAGTGAAGCAGCGAGAGAAGCTGAGAGAGAAGCATCATATCATAATCTTCAAAGAGAATTTCAAGAAATGATGGCGATGTTAAAACAGAACCAACCAAAGAATCCGCCGTCTTAGTTGACTTTAAGTTCGTTTATGTGTGGATTCAAGTGAACAATGTTAAACTACATTTTAATTTATCGTTGAACTATATATTTCACTTTAATGTTAAATTTGAATTTGTTTTTGTTGCTTTTACTTAATGCTTGTAATTTATTTTTAGGATTTGTTGATACAGATTTAGGTATTTTACAATTTATAAAATGTAGTATGGAGAAACAGCTAGCGGCGTTTGTTCAAACATTGCCACTATTACAAGATCATTAACAATTTTTTAGAAATAAAACACCACAATAAATTGCAACCTTTTGCGGCGTTCAGAAAATAAAACGTCACTAGAGAGTATGTAGAACTAATGTTTTGATATAATAATTGAAAAATGTTTTGGACTGTTTAAAAAGTATTGAAAACATTTCCCAAGTCCAAATATATGTTTAGGGAATTTTTCAAAAGGGTTTTTCAAGTTTTCAAAGGCCAATTTTCACAAAACTGACCAAGTGTTTCGAAACACCTTAGGGCGTTTCGAAACAGGGTGCCTCTAGTGGCCAAAACATTTCGATACTCGTATCGAAACGGGGCCTGCGTTTCGAAACAGGCTAGGCCGTTTCGATACGCCCACGTGGCACTGACCACAACGGTCATAAACCCCAACGGCTCTTTCCCAACTAACTTTTAAATGCAGGTCGTTTCGAAACGGGCTTATAGCGTTCCGATACGCGTTCCGAAACGGCAAGGGGGTGTTCCGAAACGGGTACCCTGACAGACTGCAACGGCTCTTTCTATATTGAGGGTGTTTCGAAACGGCTTCGAGCGTTTCGAAACGGGGAGCTGCAGACTGCATTTATGGAGGGAATTAAAGGCTCCAAACGACTCTATTTCAACCCCAACGGTCCTAAACGGCTATAAACTCAATTGGGAGTATAAAAGGGACCTCCAAGCATCAAGAGAAGGCTAATGCTTCAATAGTCAATCAACAAATGATCAAAAATTGTCTTTGCACTTAAATTGTCATTTATTGTATAGACAAACACTAGTGAGCCAAAATTGTCAAATTTGCTCAAGTGTTTTAGGATTTGGGTGAGAGCTTCATTGTGCAAACAAACACCTATTAGAGGGTTTAAGTTTGCTTTATTTATCTCTTTGTAAAAGAGGGTTTTGATCAAGGCTTTGGGTAGAAGCTTGATCGGTTGTAAGGGTTTCCTCCTAATCCTAGAAAAGGGGACGAATCAATTAGTGGATTGATTGTGAAATCCTTAGTGGGAAGCTAAGGTAGTGGATGTAGGTTCTTGTTAGAAGGCCGAACCACTATAAATCATTGTGTCTTTAATCTTTCTAGCTTCCACAACCCTTCCACCCAAATATCCACCTCTCCACCACTTGGTGAGCTAAATTGGTTGATCGAATCGAGCACCACACAACCCAACATAGTAGTCTCTCCCAGCGTTTGGAATTGCAAACGCCGCCAAAGATCAAAATCTATCGCGGCGTTTGGCAAATTAAATGCTGCTAGAGAAGAGTCATTCCCGACGTTTGAAATCTCAAACGCCGTGAAAGATAAAAATCTATCGCGACGTCTACTATAGGCCTAAAAAACGCCGTGAAAACCATGTTCTGTTGTAGTAAACCAAACATTCTGAGCATTAGATGTTTAATCAAGAAATAATCTGAATTGGATGTTTCGACGTGAACTGTTTTACCGATTAACCATTGAACTTGGATCACTCATCGATCATCAATTCCTTATTCGCATCATTCAAATCTTATTCAAAAATAATTATAGAACTCCAGATCTTTTCAATTTATTCATTTTTTTAATTAAATATGTCATACTTATCTGATTTTTCATACTTATTTTTTGTATCTGATTTGACTTAGGTAGATTAATAATATACTTCGTCATAAGTATGCATGCTACAACCGAATACCAACATGTTCATAAAGCATACAATTGGTAGAAAAGTATTACATTGGCTCCGAGCTACATCGATCAATCCGTGAACGAAATTTGAACACTCTTGAACCCGGATTTGATGTCCCTCAACAGTTCGTATTCAAGAAACTGTGAGTACCTTCAATTACACAAATTCCCATTTTAGTCCTTATTCATAGTACCCTTAACTGCATAACTAAATACATATACAAGTTCATGTTCAAGGTCAGATTCAGAGGCTATTGGGTTCGAATTTCACGAAACAGACTGCAAAAATGGGCTCAGGACGTCGAAAAACATAACATATGCGTTTTCGGAAAATTTGACATTTTGGTCAACGATCAAAGTCAATGATGACGTCATGTTGATGTCAGCAGTCAACGGATCAAAGTCAACACTGGCGTCAGCATTTACCCGAGTTGACTCGGGCGAGCTGACTCACTGGGTTAACTCGGTCAACAGGTTGTCTCAGTGACCTAACTCGGTCAACGAGTCAGACTCAGGTCGGGTCGGATCAAGAAAAGCGGGTTGGGTCGGACTCGGGTTCGGGTCGGATCAGACTTGGGCTTGGGTTACCAATGGGCCAGGCAGGTTTAGTCTAGGGCAGTTCGGTTTGGTTGGATTCATACCGGTTTAACCGGTTCAGGCCAATTCACTTACCCAGTGACATCAAACCACCAGACGGTAGTCAGAATGGTCGCCAGAGGCCTTATTTGTATCGATTCTGCCAGAAAACAAGAGCTTATCAACACGACAGTCCAACCCACTCATTAAAAACATGGAACACGCTGGAATCGGGCCGAAAATTAACTGTAATGCCAAAATTGCACCGGAAGTATACGCTACTCCGATGAGGCTAACAACGGTGGTGGATTGACGATCGGCCAGTATGGTTATGATCGCCCTCTCACGCTGAACACACTCGGACCGTCGACGTGCCGCAATGGTGACATAGTTGGCTTGAATCAACGATGAACGGACTGGTTATAAAACATAGGTTCGTCGAACCTAATACCTCCGATTCCCGACGATTGGGATAGTAGTGGCGCGAGTGGCGACCAGAGTTGGGTTCGGCGTGCAGTGGCGAGCACGACAATGGTGGAGGTGACAGTCACGGTGCGACGGTGGGGGAGATCGAGACGTTGGCCGGAGGGGTTGGTAGGAGAAGATGGATAGTTTTTGGGATTTGGGTCAAAAGCATTTAATTGGGTAGATGAGGAGTCAGACTTTTATTTAATATTGGCTCAGGTTTACCAGACAAACTTAAAATTAAAAGGGGATAGACTAAAGCTAAGAGTAGCCTTGGCTCAAACGGTTAAGTCTCTAACTCACCAAACTTGAGATAAAAGGTTCAAATCCAATTGACAGCATTTGTTTATTTTTTCTTTTCTTTTTATGTCTCTCTTTTATTATACCATTTAAATCTGGGTGTTACAACTCCATCTTGCAGGTGACCGAGGTATGCAAGGTATTCCCATTACGACCATCATAATAGTGTCTTGTGGTGGTGGGATGGACTTGCGGGCTCTTTAAGTGAGGCCTAGTTTCTATCGGAAATTTGTGAAGCCTTATTAGGCGGTAAACCTTCGTCAATGGATATGGCAAAAAGAATTGTGGATGAAAAATTAGATCATTTAGGACAATAGTGCCTCCCGGATGAAGCAATTACAACGAGAATAAAAGAGTTCGACCTCAAAATGTTGGATATAGATATACCGATTTTTCATATAATTTTTAGTGATATATTTAAAAGATAATATTTTATATTGTGTTGCACAAAAAAAATATCTTAATTGAAAATAATGAAGAATTCAAATAATATGCCTGATGACAAAAACAAATTGTACGTATTTATGAGATCCACGGATTGGTCTAGTAGGAAAGTATGCTCATATTGCTCCATCTTGTATGGGTTTAAATCCCGATATAAGAAAATAATCTTTGTTTAATCAAAAAACTTGTACGTATTTATCATAAACGCAGGGCAAAATCGAATGGGTGGCCAAACACATATGTATTTACAAAGGCAACGGGAGAGATGCTTTTAGGGAACTTCAAAACGGATTTTCCTCTTGTTATCATACGCCCCCACCATGATTTCGAGTACTTGTACACAACCTTGTCCTGGTTTGGATTGAAGGTCTTAGGTATTAACTCAAATTCAAATTCAGAATAGGTCAAACTACATTATATACCATTAAACTATCAACACTGACTTGTTTTTACCATTGAACTTCTAATTGGTTCAATTTTAACACTAAACATTAATTTTAGGCATCCCAACAGTCTTAGGTGACACTTTTTCATTGGAAATCCAATACTTAAAATCCTCAGTTTTTCCTAAACTTATCTTCCTATTTTACGATGAACGGTCAAAATTGAGCTTAAAATTAAAGTTTAGTGTCAAAATTGAACAAATTAGAAATTCAATGGTAAAAACGAGTCAACGGAAATAATTTTGTGGTATCTTATGTAGTTTATCCTTTAGAATATTATGATTATTATTATTTATAAAATTTATTATTGGTTACTTCTAATATTTTTATGCTACATATAGAACCATCGACAGTGTTATTATGAGTTATGGCAAGGGGATATTGACATCCTTTCCTGGCAACCTCAACTCTGACCTTGATGTGGTGAGTGCGATATTATTATTATTGTTGTTTTAGAATTTTGTTAGTGTTATGGATTTCTTCCTTTAATTAGCACAGCTAATTAAAATTGGAAATGAAAACAGCTAACTTAAATGCCAATGATGAAAAGAGAATTGCCGAGGAAAAATTAGATCAATTACGATATTAATGTCTCCCGAATGGAGCAATAACACTATCAATGAAGGAGCTGGGGGGCCTCGAAAGGTTGGATATAGGCCATGTTTGGTAAATAGAGATTTGGGCAATAATTAGAGGTTTGACCAGTCAAATCTGCTAATATTGTTGTTTGGTGAACAACAGATTGAAAGAGCGGATTGAGGTGAAACCGCTAATTTTGAAAAAGCTCATAATAAGAGCTTTTTGAGATTAGAGGTTTGATATTAGAGTTGTAAAGACTCTTTTACCCTTACCAGTTGCCAAAAATCTCAAAATAACCTAAACTAAATATTTTTCTAACCCTATTTATAAATTATAAGCTAATCCTATTTATTTTTTTCTTTTTAATATCACATATTTATACGTGTATTTAAATTTATTTATTAATTAAATTATATTAAAATAATTATATAAATAATAAATTAATATATAAATCATTCGAATATATTTAGAAAAGTTATATTAAAAATAATTTTATAGATCTAATTAATATTAATTAGATACAAAATATTGATAACTAATAAACTATTCAAACAAGTATTGAATATAATCATGTCATTATATGTCATTTTGCTTGTTTAAATAATCTAACAGCTATAAGCTATCAGTTAATTTTACCAAACACTTTTATACAATCAGCTAATACAATCCGCTAGTTAAATCAGGTAATGCAATCAGCTATCAGCTAATGTAATTCGCTATCCGCTATCGGCTATCCGCTAATTGCCAAACAAGGCCATAGATATACTAGATTTTTTATATAAAACGTAGTCTTATATTTAAAAGATGATATATTATACTTTGTTGCACACAAGAATATCTTAATTCAAAATAATGAAAATTGAAAATAATATATCAGATGACATAACAAATTGTACGTATTTATATTAAATACACAGGGCAAAATTGAATGGGTGCCCCACCATAATTACAAGTAGTTATAAACAACCTTTCCCCGGTTGGATCGAAGGTCTGAGGTATTAACTCAAATATTATGATTATTACTATTATTCAATATAATTTCTTCTAATATTTTCATGCTTTCTATAGAACCATCGATAGTGTTATTATGTGTTATGGCAAGGGGGCATTGACAAGCTTTCTGAGGGGAGAGGCATTGATGTGGCTGAATTTGATTTCAATTCTAAAAATATTTGTGGCCATTCACATGCATTAAAATAAGTTGTCTGACTTGATCATACCAAGGATCTGACTCCGAGGCTTTCAAAGCTGATGTGTTATTATATTACTGAATATTAAATTTGTGTGCTAATCGCTTGTGTTGTTTTGAATGATATACCAATGGAAGGGCCTTAATTGTTATTTGTTTGTTTTTAAAATTGTGAGATAGATATGAATTAACAAGCCTATTTTCAAGTTAGTAGTTCATATCTTGGATCCATGTTTTTTATATTTGAATTGAGTACTAAATAGAAAGAATTCAGAACTTTGGAGCTCAATTTATGGAAATTAGGTATCACTTTGTAAAATGGCTAAAGTTTTAAGCCGAATGATTGAACTTTCATAAAGTTCAATTGCCATGTGTGTGATTTGCTCTTTTTTGTTTGGAAGGCAATGTATTTGAAAGTAAATTGGCGTGTGTTTGTAGAGAAAATCGGATCTCTCTTTTTATTTTCTATTTTCACTTTCTTTGTCCTTTTCTTTCTCCAATCGATTTATCCATCGTCCGACCATCCATGGCCGACCCCATAATATATAGCCAGGTTTGATAATATAGCCAAGTTTCGTCAAGGCAAGACCATATTAATCATCGAGAGATTTTTTTTGATCAAATAGAAATTTCCATTTCACATCATATCACAAGTACATCCGCAAAAAGTGGGGCACAACAGGTCCCCAGAAGGTTTGGCATTGGATGTTCCTAGCGATTTTGGCTAGGCAATCCGCAGCCTGATTACAGAAACGTGGGATAAAGGAAAAGGAACAATACGCAAAAGATTTAGATTGAGATCTAATGTCCTCTTCCACTGCCGAGGAAGTCCATTTCGAAAGGTATCCCGAACGAAGCATTCCGATAATGGCTTGACAGTCCGCCTCAATTATAATATTAGAGAATCCATTAATGAGAGCCAGAGAAATACCAAGTCTGATGGCATAGGCTTCTGCTACCGCAACGGATGGAGCAACTGCTGGTGCAGTTAAACCTTGGATAAAAGATCAAGAGTTGTCGCGTGCAATAGCCGCCATCGTAGTCTTTCCTGTTTATCCATCGAAAGCGGCATCACAATTGATCTTGATCACATTGGGAGGAGGGGGGACCAGGATTTCGGTTCCCTAGGAATTTGAAGCTTTTCCGTAGAGCAAACTTGTGTAGCTAGGGAAAATTCCTTGAAATTTCTATCAGCTCGTAACCACACCTTGTTGGGTTATCCAATAATAATGGGCACATATGTATAATGTATGTTGCTATTATAAAGTTTAACACGAAAATTAAGTGACCAATTATGTTACATGTGTTATAGGTATTAAATTGTCATGGAATTAAAAGTGTAGATACCGTAAGTTATATTTATAACTCAATGAGGGGCAGAGTTGTAAATATTAATAAACTGATTTTAATTCAGTTTATATAAAGGGTAGTGGTCCCCGAGATCTAGGTTAACTTGCATATCTCTCCTTCCCCGTCAGAGAGTTGTGTGGCAAGAGGTAACATATCATCTTGGAAGATCAAACCCTCTCTGGAAAATCTCCGTCAATGGATTCAGGTACGCTTCCGCAAATCTAATATTTATTCTTAATGATTTGACATGTATGGATTTTGGGTTTAATATTCGTATGAATATATTTTTTTTGGTTCTAACAACTGGTATCAGAGCCAGGTTTTGTCAAATCATTAAGATTATAATTTTTTTTGGGTTATTAATCTTCCATTTTTTTTCTCGATTCGAAATCCACTGCGCATGATATTTGGTGATTTGGATTCAGTTGTTAATAACTGGAATTTGTTTTTGAATTAAGGTTATATGCGTTGATTTTTCAATCGGCAATTTTTGTTTTTAATTGAATTGATTCTGGATTCATCTTGATTTCATGTTTTTTGTTTCTTTGCGGCAATTTTTGTTTTCCCAGAACCCTATTTTTACATCTTTAATTTCAATTGAATTTATGGGTTGTGTGTTGCTTTCTTATTCGGCAATTGGGGTTTGGAATTTGCGTTTGAATGAAATTAATTCACCAGGAATTATTTGTTTTGGATTTCTTAATTGATTAATTTTTGGATTCAGCAGTAGAATTAATTATGGAATTCATGCTCCTATATATATTTTTTTTACCTTACTGCTATTATAGTAAATGCGTAATGTAATTAAAGTTATGAAATATATATTTGATTTAAAATATATATTTAATTCGGTTGGATCAAAATTTTAATTTTTATCATTGGGTATTAAGATAAATCTTTAGAAACGAATAAAATTCATGTTTTGGCTATGTCTAATATTTTAGTGGGTTAATTGAAACACAATGTCACCAAAGTGACCGCTTCTGCGTAGATTAACTTATTTAAAATATCAAGATGTTTGTGTTTTTGTAATTCATGCGTTTATTAATTGGCCCAAAGGAAAATTAATATTTGGCCGAATTTCAACGACACCTGTGGTAATAAACGTGTGACAATTATAAGGTATTTCTTTTTATGTGTGCAATACATTAGTCCAAAGATTAATCTGTTGTTCGACATAATTTATTGTCAATGTTTGATTACTACAACAAGAGTACCGCTTACTGTTAATATTACTGTCCAAAGACTTGATATTAATGTTGTGTTTGGTATCTTGAGGGGAATTAGTCACTTCTTTGAATTTATTTGTTTACTTATGGAATATTGATGTGAGTCTGTTTATTTTTTATTTTGTTCTATATTCAGCTAGTTCTTCTGCTGCCACAATATCTGCTAATATCAGTTCTATACCCATGCTTAATGGGACAAATTTCAAGGAATGGAAAAGACATGTACTTATAGTACTTGGCTGTATGGACATAGACCTTGCATTAAGGCAAGAACAACCTGCACCTCTCACTGCGGATAGCACCCCTGATGCCAAAAGGGATTTTGAGAGGTGGGATCGTTCTAATCGCATGAGTCTGATGATCATGAAACACAGCATTCTGGAAGCCTTTAGGGGCACTGAATCTGAAGAGATTACTCAGGCTAAGTCTTTCCTTGACGATCTTGAGCAACGTTTTGCTAAAAACGATAAGGTTGAAATGACATCACTTCTGAATTCTTTGATGTCTATGAAGTATAAGGGTCAAGGAAATATAAGGGAGTACATTATGGAGATGTTCCATATCGCTTCAAAACTTAAGGCACTTAAGATCGAGCTTTCTGAAGACTTGCTCGTTCTTATGGTTTTGGTATCGCTTCCTGCACAGTTTAGCCAATTTAAAATTAGTTATAACTGTCAAAAGGAGAAATGGACTCTAAATGAGCTCATTTCTCATTGTGTTCAAGAGGAAGATAGGTTGAAGCGTGATAAAACTGAAAGTGCTCATTTGGCCAGTGCCTCTAAGGATAAGGGCAAGAAAAGAATATATCAGAATGAAGCTGCTAAGGGTCCAGCTCAAAAGAAACAAGAGCGAGTTCCAATTAATTGTTACTTTTGTGAGAAGCCTGGACACTTGAAGAAAGATTGTACCAAATATCACGCATGGCGTGCTAAGAAAGGTATGAATCTTACTTTGGTCTGTTCTGAGGTTAATTTAGCTTCAGTACCTAGAAACACTTGGTGGTTAGATTCTGGTGCTACTACTCACATAAGTGTTTCTATGCAGGGTTGCCTGAGCTACCGAAAGCCAAGTGATGGTGAAAGAAACATCTTTGTGGGCGATGGAAAATCGGTAGAAGTTGAAGCAATTGGGCATTTTAGGTTGTTATTAGGAACTGGTTTTTATTTGGATTTGAAAGACACTTTTGTTGTTCCGTCTTTTAGGCGGAATTTAGTTTCAGTTTCTTTATTGGACAAATTTGGATATTCTTGTTCATTTGGAAACAATCAGTTTACTTTGTCTTTAAATTCAAGTATTGTCGGAACTGGTTATTTAAATGCTTATGACAACCTTTATTTGCTAGATACAGTTGCATCATATAATGAAACCTTGCACGTGGAATCACGTGGTACTAAACGCAAATTAAATAAGGAAAATTCGGCATCATTATGGCATAAGCGCTTAGGTCATATCTCAAAAGGTAGGATTGAGCGACTTATATCTAATGGTATTTTGGAGTCCCTTGATTTTTCAGACTTTAATGTTTGTGTTGACTGTATCAAGGGAAAACAGACCAAAACTAAGAGATTAGGTGCCAACAAATCTACAGACGTCTTAGAATTAATTCACACTGATATTTGTGGGCCATTCCCTACGGCATCTTGGAATGGTCAACAATATTTCATAACATTCATAGACGATTACTCACGTTATGGGTACTTATATCTCATTCATGAGAAATCTCAGTCTTTGGACGTGTTCAAATCTTATAAGGCTGAAGTTGAGAATCAACTCAACAAAAGAATTAAGAAAGTTAGATCTGATCGTGGTGGTGAGTACTACGGTAGATATGATGGCTCAGGTGAACAACGTCCAGGACCATTTGCGAAATTCCTAGAGGAATGTGGTATTGTCCCACAGTACACCATGTCAGGATCACCTAGTATGAATGGTGTAGCTGAGAGACGTAATAGGACTCTTAAGGATATGGTAAGGAGTATGATTGCTCATTCTACCTTACCCGAGTCCCTCTGGGGAGAAACATTAAAGACAGCAGCGTACATTCTGAATAGAGTACCAACTAAAGGAGCTGAAAAGACACCTTATGAGCTTTGGATGGGTCAAAAACCTAGTCTAAAGCACTTTCACATTTGGGGATGTCCAGCTGAGGCAAGGCCTTATAGGCCACATGAAAAGAAATTGGACTCCAAAACGGTGAGCAGCTACTTTATTGGATATTCTGAGCGATCTAGGGGCTATAAATTTTATGATCCCACAATTAAGAATATTTTTGAGACGGGAACTGCAACATTTTTTGAGGATGTTGAATTTGGAGGGAGAAATAAGGTTAGAGACATTACTTTTGAGGAGGAATTGAGTTCCAACTCAATTCCTACTATCACTTTTGATAATGTTCAGGTTTCCATACCTGTCATTAATCAAGAAGTGAACCCGGAACCTCAACAAGATAATGTTGAACAACTTCCTCCTATTCAGGATGAGGTAATTGTTCCAGAAGAACAAATTCAACAACCTCAACAACAAGTGCCATTAAGGAGATCCACGAGAGAAAGGAGAAATGCTATTCCGGATGATTATATTGTATTTCTCCTTGAAAATGAGGATGATAATGGAATGATGGAAGATGACCCAATCAACTTTCATCATGCCATGCAAAATGTTAACTCTCAAAAGTGGATTGATGTCATGCAGGAAGAGTATAAATCCATGCAAGACAATAAAGTTTGGGAACTTGTCCCATTGCCTGAAGGTGCAAAACCAATTGGTTGTAAATGGATATTTAAAACCAAGAGGGATGCAAATGGTAATGTGGAGAGGTATAAGGCACGTCTTGTAGCTAAAGGATATACTCAAAAAGAAGGCATTGACTTTACAGAGACTTTCTCTCCGGTTTCATCGAAAGACTCTTTTAGGATAATCATGGCACTTGTAGCTCATTTTGATCTTGAGTTACATCAGATGGATGTTAAGACTGCGTTTCTCAATGGAGACATTGAAGAAACAATTTATATGGTGCAACCAGAAAACTTTGAGTCGGGAGACCCAAAGCGTATAGTTTGCAAATTAACAAAATCCATCTATGGACTCAAGCAAGCTTCTCGTCAATGGTACCATAAGTTTCATCAAGTAATTGTCTCATTCGGTTTTGAGATGAATATCGTTGATGATTGTGTGTATCACAAGTTCAGTGGGAGTAAGCATATATTTTTGGTTTTATATGTCGATGACATTTTTCTTGCCACGAATGATATAGGCTTATTGCACGAAACCAAGAGATTTCTATCTAAGCATTTTGAAATGAAAGATCTTGGGGACGCTTCTTTTGTCTTAGGAATTCAGATACATCGAGATCGATCTCGAGGTATTCTTGGATTATCACAAAAGAACTATATCGATAAAGTACTTAAAAGGTTTGGCATGCAAAATAGTAAACCAATGGACACCCCTGTCGCTAAAGGAGACAAGTTTTGTCTTGCCCAATGCCCTAAAAGTAACCTTGAAATTCAAGAAATGCAGAAAATTCCCTATAGATCAGCTATTGGGAGTTTAATGTATTCTCAGGTTTGTACACGTCCGGATATTGCGTACATTGTTGGGATGTTAGGCAGATATTCAAGCAACCCTGGTATGGACCATTGGATAGCAGCCAAGAGGGTTATGAGGTATCTTCAGAGAACAAAAGATTACATGCTCACTTATAGGAAATCAGATCATTTGGAGGTCAAAGGGTATTCGGATTCTGATTTTGCTGGGTGCCAAGATAGCAGAAAGTCTACATCAGGCTATATTTATCTATTAGCTGGAGGAGCTATATCCTGGAAAAGTGCTAAACAAACACTTGTAGCTTCTTCCACTATGGCAGCAGAGTTTGTAGCATGCTATGAGGCATCTAATCATGGAATATGGTTGCGGAATTTTGTCACTGGGCTGCATATTTTGGAGAACATAGAAAGACCACTTAAATTATTTTGTGACAATAAGTCAGCAGTACTATATTCCAACAACAATAGGAGCTCGTCTAAGTCAAAGCACATAGACATAAAGTTCCTAGTTGTAAAAGAAAGAGTGCAAAGTGGAAAAATATCCATAGAACACATTGGGACAAACTCTATGATAGCGGATCCGCTCACAAAAGGTTTACCACCCAAGGTCTTTCATGAGCACACTGCTCATATGGGTGTTGTATCATTTGAGGACATTATTGTTTGAGTGGGAGTTTGTTATTTGTTTGCTTTATATTTGATTTTGGACATTTATGTATTCGGTTATTTTTCTGATCAGAAATTAAGTATTCAGTTTATTCACTCTTTTCTTATTTTCATAAGGACCTCACTTAAGTTTAAAGAGGACCAGTTGGAAATAGGCATGTTCGGTTCACATTTACATGTAATTTCCATGCTACGCATCCATGATTGATCTATGTCATTTGATTGTGTTTGTATACGTGACCACTGATGGGTCCAGTCATGATTGATATGGCGAAGACCGCTTTGATCCTATATAGATATAATTGATGGACGAGATTGTTAAAGAATACCTATTGTATGATAGTAAATTTTGAGCTCATAAGGTTATACATTTGTCAAGAAACATATGTTGCCCAAGTGGGAGATTATTGGGTTATCCAATAATAATGGGCACATATGTATAATGTATGTTGCTATTATAAAGTTTAACACGAAAATTAAGTGACCAATTATGTTACATGTGTTATAGGTATTAAATTGTCATGGAATTAAAAGTGTAGATACCGTAAGTTATATTTATAACTCAATGAGGGGCAGAGTTGTAAATATTAATAAACTGATTTTAATTCAGTTTATATAAAGGGTAGTGGTCCCCGAGATCTAGGTTAACTTGCATATCTCTCCTTCCCCGTCAGAGAGTTGTGTGGCAAGAGGTAACATATCATCTTGGAAGATCAAACCCTCTCTGGAAAATCTCCGTCAATGGATTCAGGTACGCTTCCGCAAATCTAATCTTTATTCTTAAAGATTTGACATGTATGGATTTTGGGTTTAATATTCGTATGAATATATTTTTTTTGGTTCTAACACACCTCCCAAAGAAGGTCTTTCCTCCATTAAAAAACCCAAGCATTCCTCGACTTCCAGATAGCCCAAAGAAGAAAATCAATAAGAGCACAACCTTATTCGAATTCTCCCAATTTGCGAAAATCATTTACCTTACACCACCATTTTGGAAACCAGGAAAACCAAGAAATGAAGGCGAGTAGTTAAAGCCTGAAGCCCTGCAGACGGCTTGTGCAAACGGGCAGAAAAAGAGAAGATGCTCGGTGGATTCCTTCTGGTCTCCACATCTAGGACAACAATTAGAGTCCTGGAAATTTTCGTGAAAACAAGCCGCGGGGGTACTCTTGGTAGGCACAATATTATGGCAGAGCCTCCAGAGAAAGGAACAGATTTTTGACGGAACCTTCAGGTTCCAAATGGACTTCCATAGGGCTCTATTCTCACCCGGGGAGTTACTATAGGATGGTTCCGAGGAAGATCTAGAGTTCGCATCGATGAAGTGATATCCCGACTTAGCCGAGTACTCCTCATTCTTCGTTCCCGCCCATATGAGGGTATCTCTAACTTCAGGACCTCCTATCGGGACAGTCAGAATCGCGTTGGTTTCAGCCAAAGAGAAAATGCCCTCAATTCTAGATTTGTCCCAATATCTTTGATCCGAATTCATGAGACTGCGAACGGAGGGGTAAGAACAGTTGGGCGGTGGCTGAGTGAAAACCATGAACTTGTGCAGATTTGGTACCCAATTGTCGTGCCAGGTTGAGATACTTCTGCCATTCCCAACTCGCCAGAGAGAACCCTCCCTAATAACATCATTCCACTCTCTTATACCTGACCAGACCCATGAGGGGTTTGAGGTCTTGGGGGCATCAAAGATGTTTCTGTTTGGATAGTAGATACCACAGAGAGTCCGAGTAAGAAGAGAATCCGGGTGCTTGACCAATCTCCATGCGACTTTCGCGATTAAGGATTTGTTGAAGGTTCTAAGGTTTCGGAAACCAAGCCCCCCTTGGTCCTTCGATCGACAAAGGTCTTTCTAGTTTATCCAATGAATGCTTTTCTCCTTGTTGGCACAATTGTTCCACCAGAACTTTGCCACAAGCGAGCTTATCTCATCACAGAAAGTACCGGGGAGGAGAAAACATTGCATGATATAAGTTGGAATTGCTTGAGAAACAACCTTGATGAGGATTTCCTTCCGGGCCTGATTTAAAAATTTAGATCTCCATCCCTTGAGTCGATTCAGAAGCCTTTCCTTTATGAAAGCCAAGGCCTATTTTTTGTTTCTCCCCCAAAAGGAAGGTAGGCCTAGATATTTGTTGTCTTCTTCCATTGGTCGAAAACCCAACACATTCGAGAGATGGAGCCTCTCCTTATTACTAACGTTTGGGGAAAAACCAACCGAGGATTTCTGAACATTAACCGTCTGACCTGTAGATTGTTGGAAAAGATTAAGAACTCGAAGGACGGCTTCGCAATTCTTAATATTTGCCTCGGAAAATAGAATATAATCATTCGAAAACAACCTATGACTAAGAACCGGGCACCTTCTTTTAATTCGGAGGCCGTCAAATCTATCCATATGTACTTTCTTTTCCAAAATCCACGACAGAATGCTTGAAATAAATGTAAACAAGAAAGGGGACATAGGATCACCTTGTCTCAGGCCCCGTCCAGCAGAAAAGTTTCCAACTTTCTCCCCATTTAAGACTAGAGAGAAAGAGGTGGATGAGACGTATTCCATAACTCTTGCAACCCACCACTCACAGAAACCCAAACGAATCACAACGAATCGGAAGAAACCCAATCCACTTTATCGTATGCTTTCTCAAGGTCAATTTTCAGAGACATAATCCATGTCTTACTCTTTTTTGCCCGTTTCATAGCTTGGAACACCTCATTTGCAAGGATGATGTTATCATGGATAGATCTCCCTTGGACAAAAGCTAACTGAGAGTGAGGGATGATATCCGGTAGAAATTTTTTCAGCCTCGTTGCCAGAATCTTGGTAATCACTTTCATCGAGAAATTAAAAAGGCTGATCGGTCTGAAGTGGGAGACTTCCGAAGGATTTGGTTTCTTAGGGATAAGGACAATATTTGTTTTATTTAGCCCGTAATCCAGCACTCCCTCCCTAAAGAAAGCAGATACCATCCCAATGATATCATCTTTAATAGTTTCCCAGAAGGTATGGTAAAAACTTCCAGGAAAACCGTCAGGCCCAGGTGCCTTAGTTTCTCCCATATCGAAGACTGCCTTTTTTTATCTCCTCATCAGAAACTTATTTGGTCAACTCAGAGTTCATCTCCTCGGTTACCAGAAGAGGAATATACTCCATGGGCCTTGGAAGTCAATAGAGTGGTCCTTGGAGAATAAGTTTTTAAAGTGCTGCTATAAGTGACTTGCAATATCCGCAGGTTCCTCCATCAAAACTTCATCCTCTCTCTTCAGTTTAACTATGGAGTTAGTTCTATGGTGTTGGATAGTTGTAGCATGAAAGAATTTTGTATTCCTGTCTCCCCATTTTAACCAATTGACCATTGAGCGCTGATGCCAATATCTCTCCTCTTTCTCCCATTCAGAATCAAGCTCTGCCTTCATTCTTTTATACTCTTCCAACTCCGAGCAACTTAGCTTCCTTCCCTGAAGTTGTTTGATCTTGGTTATTAACACCTTCTTCTTTTCATTTTTCATCTTTGTCTTCACTTTGCTCGACTTTATGAGAGCCCTTCTAGTATCTCGTATTTTCCTCCCAAAAATTAAAGACTATTCTCTCCGAGGAAGATGCTTGCCAACCACCCGAGACTATTTGGGAACAATCCTCTTCCAAAAGCAATTTATTCTCGAATTTGAAGTCTTTTTTGTATTTTCTGGAGTACCCCTCCGTGAGCAGGATAATGGGAACGTGGTCGGAGGCAATGGCGATATCCATTAAACCCAAGGCTTTTGGGAAAACCAGAATCCATTCAGCTGAGCATAAAACGCGGTCCAATTTCTCAAGGATAGAGCTTTCTCCGCTTCTTTGGTTGAACCACATGAAATTTCCTCCCTTGATTGGTAGTTCAACAAGACCTGTAAGGTCAATAAAGTCGAGAAAACATTTACCCTCATCGGGATTAACAGGTTTCCCCCTTCCTTTTCCTCTTGTCTAATCACCACATTTGAGTCACCCATAATGAGCCATCTATCATTCGGTGACCTCCGCAGCCAATTTAATTCTTCCCAAAATGCTTGTCTTTCATCTCTATACGGGGGACCATATATGAAAGTTCCAAACCATTCATCTCCTTCCTGAAAGACCACTTTTGTGTCAATGACGTTTCGGGTGTGTTTGAGAATGGTGATGTTGGCGTCTTCCGTTCACCAAAGGGCAAGTCCACCCGCTAGTCCGCTTGGCTCAACATAGAATGATGATTTCATTTTCATCTTCATTTTAATTTTCTCTAGATATCTCTTTTTCTGTTTTGTTTCACTAAGAAAAATAATAGAAGGTCGGTACTTTAAAACAGAGTTATAAAGGGCTCTAATAGTTTCTCTGTTTTCCAAACCACGGATGTTCCAAGTCATAATCGACATGCTTTGGATTACAGAGCTCCCTAGACACATAAACCCTTGCTTGCAAGAAATAGAAAAGCTGAAGAGAAACACATGTTAAAAGCCAGTGAACAGTAAAATCAACATAAGGCGGTCAGAAGAAGGGCGAAAAGAGAATCTGATCATAGCAGCATTCATGGCACGATCAGTCCCCACATAACTAGAAACATGGGTGAAAAGCCAAAAAATAGAAGCAAGTACCAGACAGATGAACGACAGTGAAGAGAACATCAACAGATCAAACTCACATCAAAGAATAGCGCAAAAGATAAGAAAACACAAGCACAACCACCAGTAACCATACGAAGCTTCAAAAAACCAAAACACCCATACAACTAAACAGTCTCCAAAGAAAGCCACCAACAAACCTAGAAAAACAGAGATGCGACTGTTACATTAAGCACGGACCAAGAAGATGATTGCACACAAGGAATCGGGGTGCGGTGGGGGAAAGGGGGAGAGAACCAGATAACGGGGAAATCACCGAGAGGGGAAGAGAAAGTTTGAAACCATAACCGTCCAAAGGAAGCCCAAACGATCTTCGGCAGTTCAAAATTGTCCCTTGAGAGCTTCTGTTCCCAGATTTGCGGGGTAACCGTGGATGCAGTAGAGGTCAGGTGAAGACCAGAGACGAAGAAGCAAAACCACAGCCTCCTCCCAACAGCTTCCTTTCTGCCACCACTCTGTTGAGCTAAACCACCAAGCGTCTCCGTTCGCTGCTGTCTGCCGGCATGGGGGAGGCCTACTGACGGGGACGACGCCACACGTACGTGAGGACACCACAAACAGTGCAGGGGCAATGAATCAAACCAAACGTCTGAGAGCTCGTGGGATTTAGACGAAGGAGAGATTGGGGGAGATTGTGGGCGCGTGTAGGCGCGTGTCGATTTGATATTCCTTTATTAATCACCGAGAGATTGGGTTAATCATTTAAGGTTTATTAAATAGTTATCTACTAAGTAAAGAGAGATGGGTTATACATATGAGTTTAACTATTATCCTATAATCAAACTATTTGATATTGATGCAGGTTTATCCTATGCGATGATCGATGAACTAAATCTTGAATTAATACATCGAGATCTATATTAACTGGAATTCATCTCCCTATTATTAGGCTAGCTTTTAGGAAAATATCTTAATTTGCTTTATAACGATATATATATATATATATATATTATGAAAAAAATATTGAGTTTGAGAGATGATATGGCTAATGTTAGGGTTGCATAGCAAGTACAATGCTTATGAGATTTGGGAAACTTTAATACACAAGCAGGAGTGTGTGCTATGGTGAAAGTTGTTTGGGGAGGTGTTTCCATCCCTCGTCATGCTTTCATTTCTTGGCTTGTGATACTGGACAGACCGTCAACAAAGTCTAGAATGATATCGTGGGGGCACCATATTTATTAGCATACTTGTTGTGTGGAGATAGTATGGAGACATGAGATCAAATTTTTTGAGAGTGTCCTTTTACCAAGCAGATATAGAAGTTAGTTCTGGGTGCTTGCCAATTTATTGTTTTCATTGGTTGTTGGCATGAGGTTCTAGATTGGGTACAAGTGCATGAAAATGAAAGTCTTTGTTTGCCATCAGTATTCGATTGGCATAGAATGGGTTTAACTATTATGGGTGGCAGGAACGAAATGGAAGAATGCATGGTAGGAGTGCATGGCTTTCTGGCGATATTTTTTTTATGATTAATTGTAAATACCAAGTTTGGCATAATTCGTGTTGCCAAAAATACCCAAGTAGAAATGATGATGAGCGATGAAGAACAAGCAATTTAGTAGAACAAAATGACTAAATTAATGAATAAATGATCAACAATTATTTCGATTAAATCTAAGTGGTGTATCATGTGTCAATACATTATCTACATTAACAAAAATTAATGAATAAATGATCAACAATTATTTCGATTAGGGGTGGAGTTAAACCGATTAAATTATTTCTGATAAAAACTCAATTAGATACAAATTAGAACGATGAGTTCAATTAATTAAGTTTTTTAACTAATTACTTTCGGACTATTCAAAATAATTAAGACATTTTACCTTAACTTAATAAAATAAACAAGCGAACTAAAAGATGAAACACCAATAATAATGCATGAAATATATATTAATCTTCCATCATGGTTGTCGATACCAATGGTCGGAGTATTGTTTTAAATTTTTTTTGATGTTTTAGATTTTTTTGAAAAGGGAATTTTATTAATAAGAAAAAGAACATCGGCCTCATTAAAAAACCTCCCTAAAACCTATGGAAGAAAAAGAGTGCACGATGTTAATGCTTGATACACACAAATAACCATTTCTGAGACACAACTAAAAAACAATCCAACCATGAAAACGAAACTAAAGAGACCAAAAACATAATTGAAACCCATTACTACTACCCTTAACCTGGCCAAGTGAGTACACAACCATTCTCAACAAACTATCTCTCACCTTCTTGTGATCTAAACTACTCTAACCACACACGTCACCAAAAGAAATAAAAACCACGGATGCACAGCTGAAGGGCAACTACCCAAGGCTCGTACAACGAGCTTGAAAACAGGGACTCGGAAGAAGCATACTTACACCTTCAAACTTTTGCAGCATATCAGGGATTACATTATTAACAAAATTCCAGTAGATCGATTTGACAATTGATGCCCTGTTTCGCCAGCGAATGAGCTTCGCAATTAGCCTCCCTATACACAAATTGAATTTGCCACCCATTTGAGCTGATACTAGAGTTACATTCCTTGACGATCGAAGTGAAAAGACCAAGGGCTGTGTTTGGTTTGAGAATCCAATTTACAGATAACTGGCTGTCTGATTCTATGATTAGTTTGTGAGAACTAACTCATTTCGATTTAAGGAAAACTGGCATACCTCGTATATGCCAATCAGTTCTGCCTGAGTTGGGATCAGCTAAACCAATTGCTTTCGAGAATCGGCTGCGGCATCTTCCCATCTCATCACGCAATACACCACTTATACCCACTTCCCCATTGTTTCCCTTTACGGCTGCATCGACATTGAATTTCAGATAACCCGATTGAGGGGCTACCCAACGGCTCAAACAATGCCGGTTAGGCTGCTATCTACTGATGACAGCTTCTTGGGGCATACGAACAAAGTCTAAAAGGGATGGTATAGACTGCGGCCAAATACTTTTTGCCCAATGTCTAGTCCTTAGCAATGCAAGTTCGTAAATATGTGACTCAGACACTATTTTGTTGTTAAAGACACGCTCGTTTCGATGAGACCATATGGTCCAAACCAAACTGAAAAATGCTAATTGCCAGATCAGTAGCCTACCAAATTGAAACTTCTGCGAGTTCCATAGTTCGAAGAACAACTTGACATCCCCGAGAATAACTAAATTAAGATTAAAACAACCCCACCATTTATGTCATATACTCCAAGAGAATTTGCAGTGGCAGATTCGATGATTTGTTGATTCAATCGCCTCAAAACAAAGCACACATAAACAATCATTTGACACTAGTACTCCTCTTTTGCGAAGCTCCTCCAAAGTTGGTATTATGCCATACATAGCTTTCTACACAAAAGTCGACACTTTTAATGGTACATATTTCAACCACACGTGACTCTATAGTTTGTCTCTATACGATCCGTCAGCCACTACCTTTGTACAATACTCCTTAGGTTTGTAAAACCCCGATGAAGATCTCGTCCAAACAATCTTGTCTTACTGAAAATGGTTGTTGTTTACTTTTTTTAAAGTTGCCATGAAATTATCCCAAGCCTAAATTTTCCACTCAAACAAAGGCCTCCTGACAGTTAAATTCCATCTCCATGACCCATTCACCACGGCTCCAAAATCGCATGCTTTGCCACTCTTTTTAGTAGAGAGAGCGTAGATTCTAGGGAACGATCTACGAAGGCCTGAGACTTCCGTCCATGGATCCTCCCAAAAATCTATAAATTTACCATCTCCCAAAGCAAATTTGATATGCTGCGTGAAAGAATTTTCAGGTTCATGCAAAGGTTGTGTAATGTTTCGCCACATCCATGACTCTTTTCTGCCTTTAATCTTCTTAGGCAATAGGAGCTTAGAATCATACCCATATTTTGGGTCAATGACCTTTCTCCAGAGACAATTGGACTCTATACCATACCTCCACAATCACATGTCCAGCAAGGATCTGTTCTTTACTGTCAAATCGACAATACCCACCCCCACCATACTAAATTGGTTTGCATAATTGAGACCATTTGATCCAATGTATAGGTACAAGTGTGTAAACTTAACTCTGGCCTTCATATGGTGAGTGCGATATTATTATTGTTGTTTTAGAATTTTGTTAGTGTTATGGATTTCTTCCTTTAATTACCATAGCCAATTAAAAATGATCTAAATCTATAACCAGTGGGGGATCCACATGGTACGTTGGGTGGGCCGAAACCCACCCTAAACTTTTCAAAGCTCACACATTTGGCTTTAAATTTCATGTTTTTTTTATAAGTTAGTCCTTTAATTTTATGACTTGTGCCCACCCTAGAATTTTGAGATTTTTATGATTTGTACCAATCCTAAAAAATATTTTTCTTTGTAACCACCTTCAAACAATACTGTACTCCAAAAGTGACGCCAAGAGAACTCCGAACACCTATGTTAAACATTATACCATGATATATTCTTTTAACCTGCGATGGTAAAAACAACGTGATCTTGGAAAAGCTTAGTAATACAGAACAACCAAAAGATGCTATAAGCTCACGCAGATATATGACAGACATAACATTTTCATGATGTTCTATGAATAACAGTCTTTATTTCCGTTCCGCTATTTCAGGGTAGCGTTAAACTTGAGAATAACGTTACATGTTCTTTATTCAATAATTGAGTAACAAACATGAATAATATAAGCTGATAAATTACGGAGGTGGAATCAAAAAGTCTAGTGTCTAGTGTGTTCCAACTGTGCAAAGTTAATGCAGGAAATATAACAATGCAGTAAGCTTTCTATTTCAAATACACTTGTTTCAAGTAGTAGTAGTAAAGTTCATTTTAATTCTTTATTTACCCTCCAACCATACTTCATTATACAATTGTAACACCCGGGTTTAGGGGTCGGGAGTTGAGTGTGTGAATCAGGTTCGAGTCGTTGGGTTCGTTTTAATTAAAATGGGCTTTGTTTTAAACTTAAAAGGAGATTGTGGTTCATTAAGGGCAATAGGTAATTTTTAAATTAAAGGAAAAAGATGAGTAAAAATGGGTTTTGAAATGTCTCATCTTCTTCTTCCTTCATCCAATTTCCACGACAAAAACCTCCCCAAACCCCAAGCTACTATCCATTCATTTCTTCACCGATTTCAAGTGTTTTCATCAAGGTAAGAGCATTTTTGACTTCTCCTCATCATATATAACGCTTCTATGGTTTTAGTTTTTAGAAAACTCCATTTTTAAAGTTTTCAAGTTTTCAAGTTTTAAAGAAAAAGAAGAAGCTTCAATGGTTTTTCGTTTAGCTTTTGATTTTTAAAGTTTATTTATGTTTTAATCTTGCCCTAAAGAGTATTATAAGTGAAAATGGTGGGGTTTTGATGAAAATCGCGAAATGGGTTTTTGTAGGTATTTTAAAGGGTTAAAAACTTGGGTTTTTGAGGTAGTTTGATGTATGAGAGTAGGGCTGATGATATAGTGATGCTTTAGGGTTGTTTTGAAGGTCTTTAATGATGATTTGGGTGTTGAATTCGATAGATTTCTGTTGGGTTGTGTGTGAGTCCGAAAATGAGGATTTTTGGTTAGTTCATGGTTTGGAAATGTAGAGAAATGGCCTTGTATTGTAACCTAATTTGTGACAGAGGTTTTGTGGATGATTTGTGTAGTAATATTTTGTTTTTGATTGATTAGAAACAAGGGATTTTGTTGGATAAGCTTCGGGCTCGATTCCGGGAAGTTTGGAGGCTTGATTCGACTTTCTCGGTTTGCTTAAGGGTGTTCGGTGAGTTGTTTGCTTAAAATAGTTTTAAATTGGTTCAATCGTGTAGATGAGGTGTTGGGTTGTGCCTGGTAGGCCAATCCAATGTGGGGTTTAAGTTGGTAGCTTAATCTAATGTTGACATTATGAGTTATTGCTTAAAGTGCATTATTGTAGACTTGTGTAGTATGTATTCGTTATGCATGTTGGCCTATTGGTGTTGTTTATTGGTGATGATATGTTGTGTGCATGATTGTTAAATCATGGCGAGACTTGCTTAGTATAATTGGCACTAGTTATAATTATCAGATATAAATGATCAATAATTAGGATGAGTGTGCACTCGGTAAGAGTCAAATTCGCGCGTGGCCTTGGTGACGTGTAGTCATCAAGGAGGAGTACGGTGAGGTAATATTCCACCGGAAAATGTTAGCATGTGATGATGAGTGTAATCCCATCCATGAGTGAAAACGGTGATGAGTGTAATCCCACCGGAAGGTAATACTATTGTTGAGTACGTTGGGGCGAAAATCCCAATGGAAGTTATCCGCATATCCGAGTAACCTATATAATTGCCAATATACTTGTCTATGTGTGGTGGTTGTGATAAGATGTCATATTACATCCTTGTTTAGCATAACATGAGGTAAGATGCCATGTTCATACATTCTTGTAACGTTTAGCTATGTTGCTATGTTGGTGTATATGTATGCCTTGTGAATGTCTTGAGGATATCATGCTTTGAACCCTGCATTGTCGTTGTTTTGTTGTAGAGCTCCCTCACTAAGCTTCTAGCTTACGCTCTCGTTTCCGACAATGCAGATCACTAGTGTGGAGTTAGCAAGGAGCAAGGAAAGGGCATCCAAGCGCGTTTGTGGTTGCTCAAGTATGGTTTTAGTAAATAATGTAGTAGTTTAGCAATGGGGATGCTACGTGTTGTAGGAGTGTGTATCTAGACTCCTATGTGTTGGCTTTATTGATGTTAATGCTTTTATGTTGTGGACTTGTAAACCATGTTTATGTTGATACCTTAGTGATTGCATTGAAGGCTTATAAGCATGTTTTATGAATGTTTATGTATTGCTTGAAGGAATGAAACCTTGCTTATTCTGTGTGATGTGGATGTACGATATTTGATTGAAATTAACATGTTATTAATGTTTGTAAGTTTGAACATGCTTGTATGCTTTAACCATGCTCTTTTAGGATGTGTTTGCCTCTAGTTCTTGGTTGTATGATTTGTTGTCTTGACGAATGTCTAAATCTCTCTGTATGCTTATCTATGGTTGCCTAGTGATGTATGCGATTTGGTATGTTGCTAGTCGAGTCGTTAAATGCATCTAGAGTTGAATCCTTGTGTTTTTGTAGAAATAATGTTTTGATATAATAATTGAAAAATATTTTGGACTAATTTGAAAAGAATTCAAAACTTGTCTTTAAGTCCAAACAACTTGAATTTATGTTTGAGGGATATTAAAAGGTTTTTTGCAAAGTTTTTCATGATTTAAAACAACCAAACTTATGTTTTCAAGTTGCCTGTACCGATACGGTCAAAACCGTATCGATACCTTTTTTCCCAGTTTGGTCACTGCCAAAACCCGTATCGAAACAGGCTTGGCCATATCGATACGGTAAGGGACCGTTTCGATACGCCTAGTAAGCGTACCGATCCCATTTTAACAACCCCAACGGTCTTTTAAATGTCAAATCGTACCGATACGCCCTCAAGCGTATTGATACGCCAAGAGCCTAACAGCTAGTTTTTGATAAAGGTCGTACCGATATGAGTCCACGCGTATCGATATGGGAGGCTGCAGAACAACATTAATGGTGGGAAATAAAGTCCTCAACGGCTCCAATTCATCCCCAACGGCTAGTAACGGCTACAAACTCAAAGAGAAGTATAAAAAGGACCTCCAAGCATCAAGTAACGGTTAATGCTTCAACTGTCAATCAACAAATGATCAAGAATTGTCTTTGTACTTAAATTGTTATTTTTTTGTATAGACAAACACTAGTGAGCCAAAATTGTTAAATTTGCTCAAGTGTTTTAGGTTTTGCGTGAGAGCTAAATTGTGCAAACAAACACCTATTAGAGGGATTTGTGTTTGCTAATCTTTTCTCTTGTAAAGAGGGTTTGATCAAGGCTTTGGGTAGAAAGCTTGATCGGTGTATAAGGGTTTCCTCCTAAGCCTAGAAAAAGGGACGAATCAATAGTGGATTGATTGAAAATCCTTAGTGGGAAGCTAAGGTAGTGGATGTATTCCTTGGTTAGAAGGTTGAACCACTATAAATCATTATGTCAATTATCTTTTAAGCTTCCACACCACATCCACCCAAAATTCCACTTCTCCATCACTTGGCGAGCAAGAACGATTGAAGGAATCGAGCACTCTAAATCCCAACAATGGGTATCAGAGCTTGGTTCAATCGAAGAGGATTAACATCCTATTGAGAAGATCTGGCAAGTTCGATCATCATTTCACACAACCGGCTCAATGGCGCAATCCATCGACAAACCGCCCTTCTTTGACGGAACTCACTATGTCCATTGGAAGACAAAGATGAAGTTCTTCATTAAGTCAAGAGACAATAAGCTATGAGACATAGTTGAAGATGGTCTGTTCGTGCCTCAACGAAGCAAAGCATAATGGAGTGCCGAAGATCGCAAGAAGATGGAGCTTAATTGCAAAGCCTTGCACATCCTCTTTTTTGCATTTGGCCCAACCATCTATGAGAAGATGTCTTCTTGTGAGAGTGCCAAAGAGGTATGGGACAAGCTTGAAGTCACATACGAGGGGACAAATGAAGTAAAGGAGACCAAGATCGGGCTCCTCAACCTAGAGTATGAGAACTTCAAGATGGATCCGGAATAGAATATCGAGAAGATGTTTCATAGGTTTTCCACAATCACCAATGGTCTCTAGGGCTATGGAGAAGCCATTCCGGAGGAGAAACTTGTCCGAAAGCTCATCTACTCACTTCCCGAGTAATGGGACTCAAAGAGGACTGCCATCATCGAAGCCAAGAATTTGAAGACATTGAAGCTTGTTGAACTCATAGGGTCACTCCTTACTCATCAAATAATGAAGAAAAACAAAGAAGATGAGAAGAAGAGGGAAGAAATTAAAGCTATGGGGGAGAAGAAGCTCAAAGGGCTTGACATCAACACAAATGCCATTGCTCTCAAATCCTTCACATGCCATCATGTAGATTCAAGTGAGGAGGAAAGTGAAGATGAAGAGATGGCCTATCTCTTCAACAAATTTACCCGGTTCATGAAGAGCGAAATGGAAAAATCCAAGCATGAATCGAGGAAGAAGATGAAGGAATCCCACAAGTCCAACAAGAGGGGATCATCTTCAAAGCAAGCATATGTGGCCACATGGAGCGATGAAGACTCCACCGATGATGAAGTAGCCCACCTATGCTTGATGACCCTCAATGAGGGGGAGGTAACTTCTAACTCATCTATTTCAAATTCATATACATTTGATGAGTTGCAAGATGCCTATGATGATTTGCTTTTGGAATTCAAGGCATCATTTTCCAAGAACAAAAAGTTGATTTCAAAAATAAAGAATGAAAATGGTTTGCTTTCCAATACAAATCTTGAACTTGAAGCAAGATTTAAGGATTTTGAACAAAAATGTTTTGATTTACAAAATTTGCTTCTTAAAGTTCAAAAAGAAAAAGATTTAATTTCCAATGAACTTCAAAAGAAAAATAATTTTGGAAAATGAAACTTTTATATAAGACAATCTAGTGCCCCTAGATTTGTAAACGGTAAATGTTTGAGAAGTGTTTGGGTCCCAAAAGGACTAACCACTTCAACTAAAAAAGATGAAATTGAAAAATAGATTCCTAAGGGGACTAAATTTTGTGCTACTAACGTCTATGGATCCAAAGCAATTCGGATACCAAAAATTACTTGATTGTCTTTTGCTAGGTGTGATGGAGAGTGATCAACAAATCAAACCTTGAGGGGGAGCTCCATGCACACAAAGGAAGAACACTTGAAGAAAGGCTTCACATCCTCCCTTGGGTTCAAGTGTGGTAAAATCTAGTTGTTTTTTGTTTTTATTTGTCTTATCTTTCATTTAATTCAACTAGATGATCATATATGTTGGACTAACATTCTTATGATGCTTTGAGTAAGGGGGGGCCATTTTTTAAAAACCAAAATTGAAATTTTGTCACATTTTCAAACCTCCTAAGTTATTTTGAACTACATGTCTTTTGAATTCTTTTTGATATAACAAAAAGGGGGAGAAATGGTTTGAAAATTTGAATTTTCAAATGAATAAGGGAGAGCTCAAATTGGTTTCAAATTTTACATCTCTTATTCACATTTTTAAACTTAAAGGGGGAGAATCCCAAACAATTTTTCAAGTTGGTTTTATTATATCAAAAAGGGGGAGATTGTAGAAATAATGTTTTGATATAGTAATTGAAAAATGTTTTGGACTAATTTGAAAAGAATTCAAAACTTGTCTTTAAGTCCAAACATCTTGAATTTAAGTTTGAGGGATCTTAAAAGGTTTTTGGCAAAGTTTTTCATGATTTAAAACAGCCAAACTTATGTTTTCAAGTTGCTCGTACCGATACGGTCAAAACCGTATCGATACCTTTTTGCCCAGTTTGGTCACTGCCAAAACCCGTATCGAAACAGGCTTGGCCGTTTCGATATGGTAAGGGGTCGTTTCGATACGCCTAGTAAGCGTACCGATCCCATTTTAACAACCCCAACGGTCATATTTCACAACGATCTTTTAAATGTCTTACCGTACCGATACGCCCTCTAGCGTATCGATATGCCTAGGCTGGCAAGAGCCCAACGACTAGTTTCTGATAAAGGTTGTACTGATACGGCCCACGCGTATCGATACGGGAGGCTGTAAAACAACATTAATGGTGGGAAATAAAGTCCTCAACGGCTCCAATTCATCCCCAACAGCTAGTAACGGCTACAAACTCAAAGAGGAGTATAGAAGGGACCTCCAAGCATCAAGTAATGGTTAATGCTTCAACTGTCAATCAACAATTGATCAAGAATTGTCTTTGTACTTAAATTGTCATTTCTTTGTATAGACAAACACTAGTGAGCCAAAATTGTTAAATTTGCTCAAGTGTTTTAGGTTTTGGGTGAGAGCTAAATTGTGCAAATAAACACCTATTAAAGGGATTTGTGTTTGCTAATTTTTTCTCTTATAAAGAGGGTTTGATCAAGGCTTTGGGTAGAAAGCTTGATCGGTGTATAAGGGTTTCCTCCTAAGCCTAGAAAAGGGGACGAATCAATAGTGGATTGATTGGAAATCCTTAGTGGGAAGCTAAGGTAGTGGATGTAGACCTTGGTTAGAAGGTTGAACCACTATAAATCATTGTGTCAATTATATTTTAAGCTTCCACACCACATCCACCCAAAATTCCACTTCTTCACCACTTGGCGAGCAAGAACGGTAAAAGGAATCGAGCACCCTAAATCCCAACAGTTTTAACAGTCAATATAAGGTTTGCAGTGCAGGACGTATCGATACGCGTAAGGGTCGTATCGATACGGTCCTATGTTGTGAACATTGTTTTAGGCTTTGTGTATCGGTACACGGGGGTGTATCGATACGCCAAAAGCTCTCTAGAAATCTGAGAAATTGACGAGATTTTAGCGTATCGGTACGAGTCCTAGGTTTATCGGTACGATCTTCGTAGTTTGACCGTGAGAAGTTAACCGTTGAGGGCGTATCGATACGGTCTATTAGTGTATCGATACGGTCTCCCTGGATTGACTTTGGGTTGTTGACCAAGTCTAGGCGTATCGATACATTCTTCTAACGTATCGATACAGCCTATTGTAAAGGCTAAAATGGGCTGCTTAATTGCTTGTTTTGTATGTTTTGTATCTGCGTGTCTTTTCCGCTGCGTGTCCTTTCACATAGGATATACTAAAGCATCTAGACAAGATAACATTAAAAGAAAATTTTCTAGGGTTGCTAATCGAAGTGGAGCCTTAACAGGTTTTGCTTCGGTTTTCCTAGTGTAACCTGTTCAGACCGGTCTGTCGTCTAGCCCGGGACGAGGGGGTTACATTTGTTGGTATTAGAGCTTGAGGTTTCTGCGACCTTAGGAAGGTAAGTGAGGTAAGTTTGAAGTGTCATGTTTAAATGTCTCGGTGTATGTTGTACGGTGAGTGTTTTGCTATGTTTGCTTGCTTGCTTGCATGGTGTTTGAAAGCATGTGCTAGTATGATCGTGGTGTTGAGGCGTAGTGTCGAGTTCCCATTGCTACTATTACTTATTTGAAAGGATTTTAAGTAAAGGAATACTTGAGCACGTTGGACCCTTGCCTTTGCTAACTTAATCCTTGTATGTTTGTTTGTTTGTAGTTGTTATCTTGCTAGCCGTATGATGAGACCTGGAGGTAAGCCTAGGATGGTTCATCCGGAACCACGTGCAGCAACTCCGGAAGTTGAGCCGATTGTTGAGGCGCAGGATCCTCTACCTCCTCATTCTCCTCCTTGTCAAGCGGGAGGTGAGGCGAGAGCCGAGGGTGTAGGACCCCAGGTTGGCCAAGGTCCGGCCGATATAGATTTGGCTCCATTAGTTCAGGCGATAGCCGGGGCTTTCCAAGCAGCTGTGGCTGGGGGACAGGCAGTGGCACAATCTTAGGGTGAGGGCACCGGTTTGCCACTTGAGAGGCTTCGAAGTTTGGGCGGTGAAGAGTTCCGAGGGTGGGCATCCGAGTGATTCTAGGCTTGGCTCGATAAGACCGTTCATATTTTGTCTCAGATGGGTTGTAGTTGAGCACGCGGACTTGGGTGTGTTGTTTCTCTGCTTCAGAGTGATGCCTACACTTGGGGGTCACCATTACTACGGGCATGCCAGATGCTGAGATCACTTAGGAGTTCTTTGAGTCATCTTTCCGAAAGAAGTATCTGGGTCCCCTTTATCTTGATGAGAAGAAGAGAGAGTTCATGCCTTTGCTTCAGGGGAACATGGTAGTGACCGAGTATGAGATATGGTTTGTCAGGTTGAGTCAGTATGCGTCCGAGCTAGTTCCTACTGAGAGGGAACGATGCGACTGTTTCCATTACGGGTTGAGAGAGGAGATAAAGAGGTCCACTTTTGCTACGGACTACACAGACTTTGATGTCTTGGTCGCTAGGGCCAAGGACATAGAGCACAGTTTGGGTCTGACCAAACGTTCTGGTGGTTCTAGTTCCAGGAAGAAGTCTGGCGACTTTGATAGAGGTGATGCCAAGAGGCACCAGGACAATAGGCATCGTTTTGATCATAGACGTGGTGGTGGTAATCACGGTAGAGGCCATTAGGGCCAGAGAGCCGGTGGACGTTTGCCCGAGTGTACTAGATGCGGGGGGCATCACACTAGAGAGTGTTGGGGAAATTTTCATTCGTGTTGGAACTGTGGGGCTAGAGATCACCTTAGGCGTGATTGTCCACATCAGGCTGGGTATGCACCAGTTCAGGTTCAGGCTCCTACTTGAGCTATTGATATTCCGAGAGGCCGTGGGTGCGGTCGAGGTAACTTCTAGCCAAGAAATGATGGCCAGAGGAATATAGAACATGTAGTTGTGGTTCAGCTAGAGGGCAGAGGTCAGGCTAGAGTTTATGCTCAGCGTGTAACCCCCTTAGCCCGGCCTAGACGGTTGACCCGAACTATGAAGATTACACGGGGAAAACCAAAGTCAACCCGAAAGTCAACCTTGATTAATGACCCTTTTTTTCTTTTTAATCTTGTCTAGATGCACATTAATCCTAAGCGAACACTTGAGAAACATATACGAGTAAAGCACAACAATCGGTTTGCAAAAAGGGACTCAATTGCGCAATATACAAAGACTAGGGACCAAAATGTAAATTCTGGAAATTTGAAGGTCTTAACTGATTTTTAAGTCACCAATATTAAATTAGTCACATTACATGCATCTCTGTCAAATTTCACCTTAATCAGACATATCAAACTCATACAATTGCAATTACCAATTTCGGGACTAAAACGTAAAGCTTGCAAACCATAAAACCATTCAAATCAGTGCCCAACGGTCACCTGTTTCGAAACGGAGTTGACCGTTCCGAAATACGGGTTCATTTTGAGACTTGTTCCGAAACAGGGCTTGACAGTGGCCAAATCGTTCCGGAACGACTTCCACTCGTTTCGAAACACTAAGGCCATTACAGGCCCCCGTTTCGAAACGCTAGTGCCCGTTCCGATACGGTTTGCCCAGAAACTGCAGATTTTGTTGGTTTTTCATACACAAATCCACTCAATCACATCCTATTGACTTCCTAATCATGCCAACAAGTCATCATACATATAAGGTACATGTTTGCAACCTCAAAACACATTCATAGCATCAAACATTGAATTTTAGAAGTCTATAGGCATGCTTCCTATTTTTCCAAAACCAAGGATCCAACCAAACACCAAAACAATCATTAAATGGCCATTTACAATCCAAAACACCAAAAGCAACATGCCACAAACTAGGGAGTCCAAAACATCTCCCAAAACACAACCTTAGGTTCCCATTGTAAAAATACCAAAACGAATAGTGTATGAAAACATCACCATACATGAGCTTAGTTTCCCCTTGGATTCTTAGCTTCCTTGCTGCCCTCAAACACTTCAATTGTCTGCATTATTGGTACAAAAGAGAGAGCGTAAGCACAATATCTTAGTGAGGCGTGCTCTAAAGAAAACAACACAATAATGCCTTTTTGAAAACACTTTCAACAAGCTTTAAAACACAAGCTTAACTCTGTTAATGCAACCATGCATACTTACAAGCATCTCATGCTTCATTACATCAAATGAACATATTGGCTTTCAAGTGATAATTCATAAACTTTTACAACACAAAACACAATCGGATACGCGGATTACAAGCGTTGTCCCACACGCTTCATACACACTACCGTACACAAAAGGTGGAGTTTACGGTACAATCACAACCCCTCAACACCCCTCATCGGTAGTTGTATAACTTCCTAACGAGAGCACGGGACACATAACACAAGGTCTACACACACAGACTTTTAACCACCGTTGTGACCTTAACAAGATCCACACATGGACTTTTAACCACCGTTGTGATCTTAACCCTCTCGTTAGGATACTTGGATGGAGTTTTCGGTACAATCACAACCCTTCAACATCCAAGGCGACTTTATTCACAGTGCACCCAATCCTATAGCCGGCTAACAATATCCGATTCAAGTATTTTAAAACCAATTCATCACTTGCCAATATACATTATACAACACCAACAATCCACTGTTTTAAAGCATTAAACAAAGCCATTTAACATCATGCATCACTATGCATCAAATCCACATTCTCAATATGTAAAACCAAGGATCTCTTACCTTGAGCATCCTTCGACTTATGGCTTTCAAAACCAGCATTAACAATGCATAAACATGCTTTCAAAATAGAATTTAAACATGCAAATTATATTCAATGCATCGAACCACTTCATGGCTCATCCAAGAGAGTTTCTCCGAAAACTTACTCTTGAGCTTAGTTAAGTTGCTTAGACATAAACTAAGCTCCCAAAACCTTCAAACATTTGTTCCAAAGCTGGAAACCAAACTCCACTCACCAATTTCGTTTCGCAAGCTTGCCGAAACGTCGATCAAGCCTCCGGATCAACTCCATAGGTTTCCGAAGATGCCTCCCATGTTTTAAACACATCAAAGCAGAGGATTAATGCATCATCATGCATTGAAATCTTCAGGCAACACACTTAAACCCGCAGCTCTACCTAAAGCCAACATTTCGACTACCAAACACAACCGAAATCACCTCCAAACACTTCCAAAACTTAACCCAGCCAAGATCCATCACTTCTAACCAATTCTAAACATCAATCAACAACCAAAAAGAACCTAAACTCGTCCTTATACCTCCAGCTATAACAGAACACCAAGATCACCTCAAAAACCACAATTTTCATAAGCAAAAACTTAGGAAATTCAACCTATTCGGGATTGCATTGATAAAACCTCATTTACACATCATTAGACATCCAAAATACATTCAAGAATCATCTCAAAACAGAGCCCAAACAATCACAACGAAATTCTTCAAGATTTCTTCCAAATCTTGAGTTTTAAACCAAAATCAAGTTCATATCATTAAAACCTTTAATAAAACTTCAATTAAGGATTGAGAACTTGGGAATTTCAGTAAAGAACTGAGTATTTAGAGGAGAAGAACATTCTTACCTCTAAATGGTGATTTCTTCTTGATTTGAGCCAATTTTCTTGAAAATCCAATGAGGAAATCAAAAGGATTTGATGTAAGATGGATTAGAAACTAATTGATGATTGAAATCTCATCAATTGAAGTGGAAATCAATGATAAAGTTGCTGGAAAAAAGTGTTTGGATGATGAAATTTTGAGAGAAAAATAAATGTGAAAATTTTAGGAAAAGTTAGTTACGAAATTCTAAAAAGTGGTTTCTCTTTTTCATTTAATTAATTAAACATTAATTAAATCATCTAAATTAAGGAAAAATCTGGAGAAATCATTTTTGTTTAAATTAGCTCCTTAAAGATTCAAAGTTTCAATCCTTACAAAACAGTCACCACTGAACTTTTCAAAAATCGCATTTTAGTCACTATTTCAAAATGTTGCATTTCCAAACCTAATTTTGTAAAATTGATTTCACCACTCTCTTATATATATTAAAAGAGGATTTTTAGATATTTTTCCATATTTTTAAAGCATCCCGAACTAGGTTTTCCCTAAAGCGTCCTTTTATATTCGAACCGAAAATTAGATCGGCCCGGTTCAGACCTTAAACTTCCAAGCCCAAAATTGGGGTGTTACAACTCTCCCCCCCTTAAGAAATTTCATCCTCGAAATTTACCTGGAGGAAAAAGGTACAGAAACTGCTTCTTCATATCATCCTTTCTTTCCCACGTGGCTTCCTCAACACCACGATGCTTCCACAACACCTTAACCAATTCAATGGTCTTGCCTCGAAGAACTTTACTGTCCGAATCCAGAATTTCAACCGGCTCCTCATCATAGGTCAAGTCTGGATTCAACTCCACTTCCTCCACAGGCATAACATGCGAAGGATCAGATCTATACCTCCGTAGCATAAAGACATAAAACACATCATGTATCTTTTCCAACTCCTGCGGCAACCTCAGCTTGTAGGCAACAGGACCCACACGTTCAATCACCTCATATGGTCCAATGTACGTAGGGCTCAACTTACCCTTACGACCAAACCTCATCACCTTCTTCCAAGGCGAAACCTTCAAGAACACACGGTCACCTACCGCAAACTCAATCTCCTTACGCTTCGAATCCGCGTAAGACTTATGTCTATCAGAAGCTGCCTTCAACCGCTCACAAATGAGCTTCACCTTCTCGGTGGTTCCTTACAACAAAGCTGGCATTGAAACCAACTTCTGACCTGTTTCAGCCCAACAAAGAGAAGTTCTGCACTTCTTCCGATACAAGGCTTCATAAGGTGCCATTTGAATACTTGCCTAGTAGCTATTATTATAAGAAAACTCCACCAAAGGCAAATGCTTCTCCCAAGAGCCTTGAAACTCAATCACACAGCACCTCAACATATCTTCCAACACTTGGATAACACGCACAGACTGTCCATCCGACTGTGGATGATAAGAAGTACTGAAATTCAACCGTGTACCCAAAGCTTGATGCAAACATTCCCAGAAACGCGATGTAAACCTCGGATCCCTATCCGACACTATAGACTTTGGCACACCATGCAGTCGCACAATCTCAGCAATGTACAACTCTGCAAGCTTGTCCAAAGTATACGTAGTATGCACAGGTAAGAAATGGGCACACTTCGTAAGGCGATCCACAATCACTCACACCGAATTCTTCTTCGATGGCGACAAAGGCAAACCAGACACAAAGTCCATGGTAATCCTTTCCCACTTACACTCAGGAATCCTCAACGGTTGCAACAACCCAGAAGGAAATTGATGTTCAGCCTTAACCCACTGACAAACCATGCACTTACTCACGTACTCCGCAACATCCTTCTTCAAACCCACCCAATAGTACTCATCCTTAAGATCACGATACATCTTAGTACTACCAGGGTGCATAGCAAAAGGACTGCTATGATCCTCAGTCAGAACAGTACGCCTCAACTCAACATCATTCGGCACTACCATCCGACTCCCAAAACATAGAACCCCATCATCGTTAAAACAGAAATCCGATGGTCTATCCTCAGCAATATCCTGAACATGTGGCACCAAGGAATCATCCAACAACTGCTTATCCTTTATCAACTGAACCAAAGATGGTTTCACTTGCAATTCAGCCACAAGACCCCCATCTCGCGAAATACTCAAGTTGGCAAACATAGCCCTCAACTCCACTTCCACTTCCCTACTCAAAGCATCTGCTACAACATTAGCTTTTCCCGGATGGTACTCGATCGTCAGATCGTAATCTTTAAGCAACTCCACCCAACATCGTTGCCTAAGATTCAACTCTTTCTGAGACATCAGATACTTCAAACTCTTGTGATCCGTGTACACAGTACACTTCTCACCATACAGGTAATGTCTCCAAATCTTCAAAGCAAAGACCACCGCAGCTAACTCAATATCATGCGTAGGATAATTGCGCTCATGCACCTTCAACTGACGCGATGCATAAGCCGCCACCTTACCCCCTTGCATCAAAACACACCCCAAACCAACATAGGATGCGTCACTGTACACTACAAACTCTTTCCCTGATTCAGGTTGAACTAAGATATGAGCTTGCGTCAAAGCTGCCTTAAGCTTCTCAAAAGCCTGTTGTCTTGCCTCTGTCCACTCATACTTGACATCCTTCTGCAACAACTTCGTTAAAGGTGCAGCAATCTTTGAAAATCCATCCACAAACCTCCGGTAGTATCCTGTCAACCCAAGGAAACTACGGACTTCATGAACAGACTTAGGAGGCTTCCAATTCATCACCGCCTCAATCTTCTGAGGATCAACTCGGATCTCCTCAGCAGAAACCACATGACCAAGGAACACAACTTCCCTAAGCCAGAATTCGCACTTGCTCAGCTTAGCGTAAAGCTGATTCTCCAACAAAGCCTGCAACACAGTCCTCAAATGCCCTTCATGCTCCTCCTCAGTACGAGAGTACACAAGGATATCATCAATGAACACCACAACAAACTTGTCCAAGTATTCATGAAACACTCTATTCATCATGTCCATAAAAGCTGCAGGAGCATTCGTCAAACCAAACGGCATCACAAGGAACTCATAATGCCCATACCTCGTTCTGAAAGCTGTTTTTTTGGCACATCCACATCCTTCACCTTAAGCTGATAATAACCTGATCTTAAGTCAATCTTAGAGAACACAGCCGCTCCCCGAAATTGATCAAAAAGATCATCAATCCTTGGCAAAGGATATCGATTCTTGATAGTCAACTTGTTCAGCTGACGATAATCGATGCACATTCTCATAGTGCCATCCTTCTTCTTCACAAACAAGACCGGTGCACCCCAGGGTGACATACTCGGCCGAATGAAACCACGATCAAGCAACTTCTGAAGTTGCGTCTTCAGCTCCTTCAACTCCTTAGGTGCCATTCGGTAAGGAGTAATGGACACTGGAGTTGTGTTTTCATACAACTCAATTCCAAACTCCACCTCTCGACTAGGAGGCAATCCAGGTAACTCCTCCGGAAACACTCCAGGAAACTCTCGCACTGTCCTGATATCTTGAATCCGCAACTCCTTAGAGCTAGGATTCATCACAAAGGCCAGATAAGCCTCACAACCTTGCCTCAGCATTCGGCTTGCTTCCAAAGAAGACACCACATTGGCAAGAAACTTCACATTCTCACCAACCACCACTACCTCGTAGTCATCCGCAAGCTTCAACGAAACTTGCTTGTTCTCAAAATCAACTACAGCTCGATGTTCAACAAGCCAATCCATACCAAGGATTACATCAAACCCATAGAATGGCAATTCCATGAGATCAACAAGAAAAAATGGTTTTGCACTTCCAAAGGACATCTTCTATACAACTTCCGTGTCACAACGGTCTCACCAAAGGAACTAGTTACACGCATACCAACATCCAAAGACTCAACAGGTAAACCAAGAAATTGAGCATGTTCACGCAATATGTATGAGCGTGTAGATCCAGAATCAATCAAGGAAAGTAATGATAAGGATTGCAAAGTAAAAGTACCTGCGATCACATCCGTATCATTTCTCCCCTCACGCTGAGCATACACTCGAGCCTGGCCACCACCCTCAGGTTGAACAGCCACTACATGAGCCACATTCCTCCCACCATCATCTCTGCGCTAGAAATTACCACGGCCGCGCCCACGACCTCTCTGTGGTGCAAGTACCCCAGTAGCACGTCCCTGACCACCATCGGCCAACAAAGGACACTCTCTCCTCATGTGGTATGCCGAACCACAATTCCAGCACGAATTATTGGTCACTGCTACCGGAGCCTGCACCTCCCTCGCTGCTCGAGGACGATCTCGCCTCATATGGCCACGAGATCCACACGTCCAGCACATGTTCTAATCAGCTTTCAACTTGTCTCCCTAAACAGGCGCACCATGTCCTCCACCACGCCTAGCAGAAGACTGATACCTCTTATCACGTCCTCTCTTGTTCCGTCCACCACCGGAACTATAATCAGTAACTCTTTTGCCTGAGCTAGAACCAACGCCTCTGGTAGATAAACCCAAGTTATGCTCAATGTCCTTCGCTCTACTCACCAGCACATCAAAATCCGTATACTCAGCAGCAAGCATGTAAGTCTTCACATCCGTCACCAAACCGTAACGGAAACATTCCACCTCTCCCGCTCATCAGGGATTAGCTCAGGTGCGTACTGGCTAAGGCGGATAAACTGAACCTCATACTCCGCCACCGACATTCTTCCTTGCACAAGAGACATGAATTCTCTTTTCTTTCTATCTAGGTATCGCACACCTAGATACTTTCGTTTGAACGCGTTCATAAAGAACGTCCAAGTCAGATCATTATCCTCCATTCCGGAGACAGTGGTCGTCCACCACGTATACGCATCATCGTGCAACAACGATACCACACAACCCAACTTCTGTACATTGTTGCAATTCATTTGCCCCAAAAATCCTCTTGGTGCTTTCCAACCAAGATTCAGAACCTTCAGGAGATAAACCTCTGAACTCAGTCCCTCCCAGACTGCGAAGACGTTCCAAAGGCAATCTCAAAATAGCATCACCCTGATGCGCAGCTCCCTGAGCTCCAGCTACTGCTGCCTGAAAGGCTCCAGCAATAGCTTGAATTAAAACAGTCATGTCAGGAGCAGCTTGCCCCTGAACACCTTCAGGTCCAGCGACCCCAGCACCAGCACCAACACCAGTATTTTCACCTCCAGCACCATCACCGCCAGGTGGTTTACCACCAAGGGGAGGAGGTAAATCCACTACATTATCAGCGTTTTCCTCGTTCTCATTCTGAGCCATAGCTCTCGTATTCATCCTCATCTCTCTACGAGGCCCCATTTACAAAAACAATGCACTAACACAAATGCAATAAACATAATTAGGCACAACAAGGTAAGTAATCCAAGAACTCAAGCTCATTTTCCAAAAATAATTCCTTTCATTAGTTTTGATTTGGGAATGGGTACCCCTAACATGCTTCAACATAGCATAGCATCACAATTGCAACCATACATCACAATTCAAACAACATTCCTTCATCCAAAAGGCATATCATGCAAATACCCATACATCACCCACATAACCATTCCCATTACATGAGAACTCAGCTCTGATACCACCAAATGTAACCCCCTTAGCCTGACCTAGACGGTTGACCCGAACTACGAATATTACACGGGGAAAACCAAAGTCAACCCGAAAGTCAACCTTGATTAACGACCTTTTTTTCTTTTTAATCTTGTCTAGATGCACATTAATCCTAAGCGAACACTTGAGAAACATATACGAGTAAAGCAGAACAATCGGTTTGCAAAAAGGGACTCAATTGCGCAATATACAAAGACTAGGGACCAAAATGTAAATTCTGGAAATTTGAAGGTCTTAACTGCTTTTTAAGTCACCAATATTAAATTAGTCACATTACATGCATCTCTGTCAAATTTCACCTTAATCGGACATATCAAACTCATACAATTGCAATTACCAATTTCGGGACTAAAACGTAAAGCTTGCAAACCTTAAAACCATTCAAATCAGTGCCCAACGGTCACATGTTTCGAAACGGTGTTGACCGTTCCGAAACACGGGTTCGTTTCGAGACTTGTTCCGAAACAGGGCTTGACAGTGGCCAAATTGTTCCGGAACGACCTCCACCCGTTTCAAAACACCAAGGCCATTACAGGCCCCCGTTTCGAAACGCTAGTGCCTGTTCCGATACGGTTTGCCCAGAAACTGCAGATTTTGCTGGTTTTTGATACACAAATCCACTCAATCACATCCTATTGACTTCCTAATCATGCCAACAAGTCATCATACATATAAGGTACATGTTTGCAACCTCAAAACACATTCATAGCATCAAACATGGAATTTCACAAGTCTATAGGCATGCTTCCTATTTTTCCAAAACCAAGGAACCAACCAAACACCAAAACAATCATTAAATGGCCATTTACAATCCAAAACACCAAAAGCAACATGCCACAAACTAGGGAGTCCAAAACATCTCCCAAAACACAACCTTAGGTTCCTATTGCCAAAATACCAAAATGAATAGTGTATGAAAACATCACCATACATGAGCTTAGTTTCCCCTTGGATTCTTAGCTTCCTTGCTGCCCTCAAACACTTCAATTGTCTGCAATATTGGTACAAAAGAGAGAGCGTAAGCACAATAGCTTAGTGAGGCGTGCTCTAAAGAAAACAACACAATAATGCCTTTTTGAAAACACTTTCAACAAGCTTTAAAACACAAGCTTAACTCTTTTCATGCAACCATGCATACTTACAAGCATCTCATGCTTAATTACATCAAATCAACATATTGGCTTTCAAGTGATAATTCATAAACTTTTACAACACAAAACACAATCGGATACACGGATTACAAGCGCTGTCCCACACGCTTCATACACACTACCGTACACAAAAGGTGGAGTTTACGGTACAATCACAACCCCTCAACACCCCTCATCGGTAGTTGTATAACTTCCTAACGAGAGCACGGGACACATAACACAAGGTCTACACACGCGGACTTTTAACCACCGTTGTGACCTTAACAAGATCCACACACGAACTTTTAACCACCGCTGTGATCTTAACCCTCTCGTTAGGATACTTGGATGGAGTTTTCGGTACAATCAAAACCCCTCAACATCCAAGGCGACTTTATTCACGGTGCACCCAATCCTATAGCCGGCTAACTATATCCGATTCAAGTACTTTAAAACCAATTCATAACTTGCCAATATACATTATACAACACCAACAATCCACTGTTTTAAAGCATTAAACAAAGCCATTTAACATCATGCATCACTATGCATCAAATCCACATTCTCAATATGTAAAACCAAGGATCTCTTACCTTGAGCATTCTTCGACTTATGGCTTTCAAAACCAGCATTAACAATTCATAAACATGCTTTCAAAACAGAATTTAAACATGCAAATTATATTCAATGCATCGAACCACTTAATGGCTCATCCAAGAGAGTTTCTCCGAAAACTTACTCTTGAGCTTAGTTAAGTTGCTTAGACTTAAACTAAGCTCCCAAAACCTTCAAACATTTGTTCCAAAGCTGGAAACCAAACTCCACTAACCAATTTCGTTTCGTAAGCTTGCCGAAACGTCGATCAAGCCTCCGGATCAACTCCATAGGTGTCCGAATATGCCTCCCCTGTTTTAAACACATCAAAGTAGAGGATTAATGCATCATCATGCATTGAAATCTTCAGCCAACACACTTAAACCCGCTGCTCTACCTAAAGCCAACATTTCGGCTACCAAACACAACCGAAATCACCTCCAAACACTTCCAAAACTTAACCCAGCCAAGATCCATCACTTCTAACCAATTCTAAACATCAATCAACAACCAAAAAGAACCTAAACTCGTCCTTATACCTCCAGCTATAACAGAATACCAAGATCACCTCAAAAACCACCATTTTCATAAGCATAAACTAAGGAAATTCATCCTATTGGGGATTGCATTGATAAAACCTCATTTACACATCATTAGACATCCAAAATACATTCAAGAATCATATCAAAATAGAGCCTAAACAATCACAACGGAATTCTTCAAGATTTCTTCCAAATCTTGAGTTTTAAACCAAAATCAAGTTCATATCATTAAAACCTTTAATAAAACTTCAATTAAGGATTGACAACTTGGGAATTTCAGTAAAGAACTGAGTATTTAGAGGAGAAGAACATTATTACCTCTAAATGGTGATTTCTCCTTGATTTGAGCCAATTTTCTTGAAAATCCAATGAGGAAATCAAAAGGATTTGATGTAAGATGGATTAGAAACTAATTGATGATTAAAATCTCATCAATTGAAGTGGAAATCAATGAAAAAGTTTTTGGAGAATAGTGTTTGGATGATGGAATTTTGAGAGAAAAAGAAATGAGAAAATTTTAGGAAAAGTTAGTTATGAAATTCTAAAAAGTGGTTTCTCTTTTTCATTTAATTAATTAAACATTAATTAAATCATCTAAATTAAGGAAAAATCTGGAGAAATCATTTTTGGGTAAATTAGGTCCTTAATGATTCAAAGTTTCAATCCTTACAAAACAGTCACCACTGAACTTTTCAAAAATCGCATTTTAGTCACTATTTCAAAATGTTGCATTTCCAAACCTAATTTTGTAAAATTGATTTCACCACTCTCTTATATATATATTAAAAGAAGATTTTTATATATTTTTCCAAATTTTTAAAGCATCCCGAACTAGGTTTTCCATAAAGCGTCCTTTTATATTCGAACCGAAAATCAGACCGGCCCGGTTCAGACCCTAAACTTCCAAGCCCAAAATTGGGGTGTTAAACAGCGAGAGGGACAAAACGACACATATGTTATTGCATGTAATTTCTCGATACAGACTCTGAGTTTGCTTTCCTTGATTGACTCCGGGTCTACGCATTCATATATTCTGAGTGAGCATGCAAATATGTTGAATTTACATTGTGAGGTACTAGAGGTAGGTGTTAGTGTTACTAGTTCCTTTGGGGACACAATAGTGGTTAGGAAGATGTACAGAAGGTGTCTGTTAATGGTTCATGGGTATATATTTCCAGTGGATATAATGGAGTTACCGTTTTATGGCTTTGATGTAATTTTGGGTATGGACTGGCTTACAGAACATAGAGCTAGGATAGATTTCGAAACTAAGAGAGTCTTCTTGAAGCTTGCGAATGACTATGAGATTGTGGTAGTAGGTGAGAATGTGAAGTTCTTATCGAATGTTGTTTCAGCCTTAGAGGCCCAGAGATAGTTGAGTTGGGTTGTGAGGCGTACTTGGCCTATGTGATGAATCCGAACATGAATGAAGTTAGGCCTCAAGACATCAGGACAATGTGTGACTTTTCGAGTGTGTTTCCGGAAGAATTGTCGGGTTTACCGCCTGATAGAGAGGTAGAGTTTTCTATAGAGACATATTCAGATTCTGCTCCTGTTTCGATTGCTCCGTACCGTATGGCACCAAAAGAAATGAAAGAGTTGAAGAATCAGTTACAAGAGTTGTCAGATATAGGTTTTATCCGTCCAAGTTCTTCACCTTGGGGCCCTCCGGTATTGTTTGTGAAGAAGAAAGACGGTAGTATGAGAATGTGCATTGATTATAGACAGTTGAATCGATTAATAGTGAAAAACAAGTATCCCTTGCCACGTATAGATGATTTGTTTGATCAGTTGAGAGGGGCATCAGTCTTTTCAAAGATTGACCTGAGATCCAGTTATTACCAGTTGATGTACCAAAGACAGCTTTTAGGACTAGATATGGTCACTACGAGTTCTTAGTTATGTCGTTTGGGTTGACAAACGCACCGGCTGTTTTCATGGATATGATGAACAGAATATTCCATCAGTATTTAGATTAGTTTGTGGTTGTTTTCATAGATGACATTTTGGTGTATTCGCGTACCGAGGATGATCATGACTGGCATTTGAGGTTAGTTTTGTAGACCTTGCTAGACAACCAGTTGTACGCTAAGTTGAGTAAGTGTGAGTTCTGGATTAGAGAAGTAGTCTTCCTAGGGCATGTAATGTCAGCCGAGAGGATTAGAGTTGATCCGAAGAAGATAGAAGCCATTGTTGAGTGGAAGCAACCAAGGCCTGTGACAGAGATTCGTAGTTTCCTAGGCTTAGCGGGTTACTATAGGAGGTTTGTGGATGTATTTTCGAAGATAGCCGCTTCTTTGACGAAGTTGCTTCAGAAGAATGTTCGGTTTGAGTGGTCAGATGCGAGACATCAAGCCTTTGAGAAATTGAAAGAAGCTTTGACCCATGCACCGATTTTGATTCAGCCAGAGTCGAGGAAAGACATGTAAGGTTAGGTTGTGTGCTCATGCAAGACAGAAGAGTGGTGGCTTATGCCTCGAGACAGTTGAAGTCTCATGAGCGTAATTATTCGACACACAACATTGAGCTAGCCGTGGTTGTGTTTCCCTTGAAGATCTGCAGACATTATTTGTACGATGAGAAATGCACAATGTATACGGATCACAAGAGTCTGAAGTATATAATGACACAACGAAAGTTGAACCTTAGACAATATAGGTGGCTAGAGTTGCTCAAGGACTATGATCTCACGATTGAGTACCTTCCGGGTAAGGCCAATGTAGTGGCAGATGCTTTGAGTAGGAAGGTAGTTGTCGAGTTGAGAGCTATGTTTACTAGTTTGAGCTTCTCCGGTGATGGTGGTCTAGTGGCCGAGCTTCAGGTTAGACCTACGTTAGGCCAGTTGATTAGAGAGAAACAACTGTTAGGTAGATCTTTGGTACCTCACGTGCAAGATATAGCCGAGGGTAGACCATCGAACTACAGTTTCAGTGATGATGGGGTCTTGTGTTTCAGAGATAGAATAGTTGTGCCGTATGAAAGTAAATTGAGACGCTCTATCTAGACCGAAGCATACAGTAGCCCGTTTTCTATGCATCCCGGTAGTACGAAGATGTATCGTGATTTGAAGAATGAATACTATTGGGTTGGTTTGAAGAAAGATGTAACCGATTTTGTGAGTAAGTGTATGGTATGTCAGAGAGTGAAGGCAGAACATCAGATACCATCAGGTTTGTTGCAACCGTTGAGAATTTCAGAATGGAAGTGGGAAAATATCACCATGGACTTCGTTTCGGGTTTGCCTTTGACTCCTTCGAAGAAGAACTCGGTTTGGGTTATAGTTGACCGTTTCACAAAGTGTGATCACTTTTTAGCTATTAATACGACTTACTCCTTAGATAGGTTGGCCAATTTGTACATTGGTGAGATTGTGAGACTACATGGTGTGTCGAAGTCGATTGTGTCTGATAGAGATCCAAGATTTACAGCCAGATTTTGGGAGTGTTTTCATACTGCTTTGGGCACCCGATTGAACTTCAGCACGTCGTATCATCCTCAGTCAGATGGTCAGTCAGAGAGGGTTTTACAGATTTTAGAGGATATGTTACGTTGTTGCATCATTGATTTTTAGGGTACTTGGGAGAAACACTTGCAGTTGGCCGAGTTCGCATACAATAACCGTTTTCAATCGAGCATTCAGATGGCTCCGTATGAGGCATTGTATGGTAGAAAATGTAGAACTCTGATTTGTTGGGCCGAAGCAGGTTAGAAGTTGTTTTCGATGCCATATTTGCTTAAGGGGACTACCGATAAGGTGAAGTTAATCTGTGATCGTTTGAAAGCAGTTTGGATAGGCAGAAGTCCTATGCCGATTTGAAGAGGAAAGAAGTTGAGTATGTCGTGGGAGATAGAGTGTTCTTGAAAGTCTCTCTATGGAAGAAGGTTATGAGGTTTGGCAAAAAAGGGAAATTGAGTCCGAGGTACATTGGGCCGTATGAGATTGTGAAGCGAATCGGTCCGGTTCCTTATCAGTTACGTTTTCCATCCGAGTTAGAGAGGATTCACAATGTGTTCCATGTTTCGATGCTTTGTAAGTATAGATCAGACTCGTCTCATGTTATGCCGGTGAAAGAGATTGAGTTGAATCTGGATTTGACGTAAGATGAGGAACCAGTCGAGATCCTAGCCTCGTACAACAAAGTGAGGTGGCAACGCCGAGGTGTGGACGAGGCCACTTGGGAAATAAAGGAGGATAAGGAGAGGCAGTTTTCGTATCTCTTTTAGTCAGGTAATTTCGAGGATGAAATTTCTTAAGTGGGGGAGAGTTGTAACACTCGGGTTTAGGGTCGGGAGTTGAGTGTGTGAATCGGGTTCGAGTCGTTGGGCTCGTTTTAATTAAAATGGGCTTTGTTTTAAACTTGAAAGGGGCTTGTGGTTCATTAAGGGTGAAAAGGTAATTTTTAAAATAAAGGAAAAAAGATGAGTAAAAAGGGGCTTTTGAAATGTCTTCATCATCTTCTTCCTTCATCCAATTTCCACGACAAAAATCTCCCCAAACCCCAAGTTACTATTCCATTCATTTTTTCACTGATTTCAAGTGTTTTCATCAAGGTAAGAGCATTTTGACTTCTCCTCATCATTCCTAACACTTCTATGGTTTTAGTTTTTAGAAAACTCCATTTTTGAAGTTTTCAAGTTTTCATGTTTTTAAGAAAAAGGAAGAAGCTTTAATGGTTTTTCGTTTAGCTTTTGATTTGTAATGTTTATTTATGTTTTAATCTTGCCCTAAAGAGTATTATAAGTGAAAATGGTGGGGTTTTGATGAAAATCCTGAAATGGGGTTTTGTGGGTATTTTAAAGGGTTAAATACTTGGGTTTTTGAGGTAGTTTGGTGTAGGAGAGTGGGGCTGATGATATAGTGATGCTTGAGGGTTGTTTTGAAGGTGTTTAATGATGATTTGGGCGTTGGATTCGATATATTTTTGTTGGGTTGTGTGTGAGTCTGAAAATGAGGTTTTTTGGTTAGTTCATGGTTTGGAAATGTAGAGAAATGACCTTGTATTGTAACCTGATTTGTGACAAAGGTTTTGTGGATGATTTGTGTAATAATATGTTATTTTTTATTGATTAGAAACAAGGGAAATCGTTGGAGATGCTTCGGGCTCAATTCTGGGAAGTTTGGAGGCTTGATTCGGCTTTCTCGTTTTGCTTAAGGGTGTTCGGTGAGTGGTTTGCTAAAAGGGTTTTAAATTGGTCCAAGCATGTAGATGAGGTGTTGGGTTGTGCTTGGTAGGCCAATCCAAGGTGGGGATTAAGTTGGTAGCTTAATCTCATGTTGACTTTATGAGTTCTTGCTTAAAGTGCATTATTGTAGACTTGTGTAGTATGTATTCGTTATGCATGTTGGCCTATTGGTGATGATATGTTGTGTGCATGATTGTTAAATCATGGTGAGACTTGCTTAGTATAATTGGCACTAGTTATAATTACTGGATATATACGATCAATCATTAGGATGAGTGTGCACTCGGTAAGAGTCAAATTCGCGTGTGGCCTTTGTGACGTGTAGTCATCAAGGAGGAGTACAGTGAGGTAATATTCGACCGGAAAATGTTAGCATGTGATGATGAGTGTAATCCATCCATGAGTGAAAACAGTGATGAGTGTAATCCCACCGAAGGTAATACTGTTGTTGAGGACGTTGGGGTGAAAATCCCAACGGAAGTTATCTGCATATCCGAGTAACCTATATAGTTGCCAATATACTTGACTCTGTGTGGTGGTTGTCATAAGATGTCATATTACATCCTTGTTTAGCATAACATGAGGTAAGATGCCAAGGTCATACATTCTTGTAACGGTTAGCTATGTTGCTATGTTGGTGTATGTGTATGCCTTGCGAATGTCTTAAGGATATCATGCTTTGAACCCTGCATTGTTGTTGTTTTGTTGTAGAGCTCCCTCACTAAGCTTCTAGCTTACGCTCTCGTTTCCGACAATACAGATCACTAGTGTGGAATTAGCAAGGTGCAAGGAAAGGGCATCCAAGCGCGTTTGTGGTTGCTCAATTATGGTTTTAGTAAATAATGTAGTAGTTTAGCAATGGGGATGCTACGTGTTGTAGGATCGTGTATCTAGACTCCTATGTGTTGGCTTTATTGATGTTAATGCTTTTATGTTGTGGACTTGTAAACCATGTTTATGTTGATGCCTAAGTGTTTGCATTGAAGGCTTATAACCATGTTTTATGAATGCTTATGTATTGCTTGAAGACATGTAACCTTGCTTATGCTTTGTGATGTGGATGTATGATCCTTGAATGAAATTGACCTATTGTGAATGTTTGTAAGTTTGAACATGCTTGTATGATTTAAACATGCTCTTTTAGGGTGTGTTTTCCTCTAGTTCTTGGTTATATGATTTATTGTCTTGACGAATGTCTAAATCGCTCTGTATGGTTGCCTAGTGATGTTTGAGAGTTGGTATGTTGCTGGTCGAGTCGTTAAATGCATCTAGAATTGAGTCCTTGTGTTTTATCAGCCAAGATAAGGTTTGCACTACAGGGCGTATCGATACGCGTAAGGGCCGTATCGATACGGTCCTATGCTGTGAACCTTGTTTTAGGCTTTGCGTATCGGTACACGGGGGTGTATCGATACGCCAAAAGCTCTCTGGAAATCTGAGAAATTGACGAGATTTTGGTGTATCGGTACGGTCCTAGGTGTATCGGTACGGTCTTCGTAGTTTGACCGTGAGAAGTTAACCGTTGAGGGCGTATCGATACGGTCTACCTGGGTTGACTTTGGGTTGTTGACCAAGTCCAGGCGTATCGATATTGTCTTCTAGCGTATCGATACGGCCTGTTGTAAAGGCTAAAATGGGCTGCTTAATTGCTTGTTTTGTATCCGCGTGTCTTTGCCGCTGCGTGTCCTTTTACATAGTGTATACTAAAGCATCTAGACAAGATAACATTAAAAGAAATTTTCTAGGGTTCCTAATCGATGTGGAGCCTTAACGGGTTTCGCTTCGGTTTTCCCTCGTGTAACCTGTTCGGACCGGTCTGTCGTCTAGCCCGGGACGAGGGGGTTACAACAATTCCCCGAATTGCAACTATATAGGGCATTAACCCAGGCCCATTGGGCGTGGGTACCATCCTAAGGGGTTACCTTAGGTCACGGGCGGAATTACCCTAGCCGAAGTGTAAAAACCTTATACGGGCGTTAACTTAGGCCTAGTGGGCGTAGGTACCGACCTAAAGGGTCGCCTTAGGTCACGGGCGGAGTTACCCTAGTCGAAGCTAGGAACCTAGTACGAGAAGAATTACCCTAGCCTAAGCTAGGAACCTAATATCAAAACCACGTCAACCTGACGCGCACTTTCGTAACGAAGTAATCGTGATGCCTAAAGGAAAGGTCGATTGGCGATCCAATTTAACTGGAAACCAAGAAAGAAATCAAAGGTTTTGAAGAAATTTTCCTATTTTCACGAGGTAAATCAGGTTTAGCTAAGCATAGCTTGCAAATAAACCATACTTTTCTTTTTAAACAAATGGAAAGTGAAGAAAACTAAAAAAAGAGAAAGGAAAATTATAAAACTCCAAAGTGAAAATGAGAAGAAGAGCAAGTGATGATTTGAGTCTCACCATAAAGGGGGTATTTATAGCATCCTAAAACCCTAATATAACTCTAAAATAATAAGAGATAATCCTTAAAATATTTAAAATACAAGAGATAATTCCTAAGTCATAATAAATAAATCCTAAAATATTCATATTTTAAAATAAAAGATAATCCTCAAGCTTTGATCCTAATCTCGACTGATAAGCGATCCAGAACGCGCACTTATCCGATACTTGTCCTCAGGTATCTCAAAAATTTAAACAAATTTAAGCTCAAGTTCTCATCCCTTATTTCACGAACTCCCTAAGTTTCCGGTATGATTTAGTATCTAAGCAAGTATGAAGCCTAAGAAGTAATCGGAGAATGGCAAGACTAGAAACAATTTTATCATAATGTAGACATTCTAATAACATGTTAATATCAATGATGCAAACCCTAATACCCTCACAAGCATTAATTAATCAAGCATTACCATAGGTTTGTAACTAAATCCTATTTCCACTACTAAGTATGAATATGATGCAAAAATCAAGATGTCTTTTAAAAGGGTTGTGTTGTCACTAAATTTTCACCTCAGTTTTAAAAAATTCAGAAAAAATAAAAAATTCATTTTTCCTTAAAATAATAAAAGTTCCACCCTTTTCTGAGTAAAATAAAAAAAAGCAACAAAAACCCATCTTTAAAACTCATTCTTGAAGCCCATTTCAAAAGAAAAGAAAATAAACAAAGCCCATTTTGAAAAAAAAGGAAAAAAGCCCGTCTTTTAAAAAGGAAAAAAAAGAAAATGTGATAAAATTTTAAAAAATAAAATAAATAGTAATGATAGTAATAAATGTAGGAAAAGGGAAATAAAATGAAGACAAAAAATAGATGTGATAAAAAAAATAGAAAAAACAACAGCCAAAACTCAACAAAAAGAAAGAAAACAAAAAAATAAAAAAGGGGAACCAGCGCGCGCCACGCGCCGGCGCGTGGGCTGCACGCGTGCGGGCTGGTTCCCCAAACCAAACACCTACCGCGATTTCACAGTGGCCGGCCGGTGCCTACAGGCCACGGTCACCGACGCCGTTGGTACCGACCGGTCTGCCTCACAGCCTCTGACCCAATGCCACAAACCTCGCTCGCCGTCGCCGCCTGTGCTCGCCATAATCTACAAAAAACCGAGACAAGATGTCAAACCCTAGGCTCAAATCAAGGGGAAAATTCAGCTCGAATATTGGATCAAATCGGATGAGGATTGAGGGCTTTTACCGAGAATCAAGCCATTGGTCGGATTTAGGCTTCAATTTGGGGATTAAATCCCGATTTGGCTTGAATTTGAAGCTCAAATTCAAGTATAAATACTCCCCCTTTTACTTGCTCAACACACACAATTGAGAGAAAAGTCACTTGAAAAGGTTTAAGAAAAATCCGAAAAATTCTTTGAATTTTTCAAGAGTTTGCTGGAAATTTTTTGGAGAAAAAGTTCGAGTTTGGAGCAATTTTCCGAAGGTGGTTTGGAGTATTCCGAGAAGCTTGAATTCTAGTTCATCGTTCGTCGTTTTCTCGGTAAATTTTTTATCTTTTCTTTGTTTATTTTTATATTGATTTTATGTTTGTTCTTGGTTGAATTTTTGGTGTTTTTGTTTGTGTTGTTTGTGAATTTTTAGGTTTCTCTCTCGAAGTCGGAAAATCGTTCGCAATTCCGGTATTTTTTTGGTTTAAAATTCCGTTTTAATTTTAGTTTGATCTTAAGAAATTTTTGCATGCTTAAAAATGTTGTTAGTGGTATTTTGATATTTAGGAATGAATAAATTAATTTAAAAGGTGTTTAGATTTTAAATGCATGAATAAATTAAATAAATATGGTTAAATTGAAAAACTTGAAATTAGGAATTTAATTAGAAGAAATAATAATGTGAAGTGTGAAATAATAAAATGGCTTGATTAAAAAAATTAAAAAGATTTTTATGATTTAGTTTTAATAAATGGGCGAAATGAATTTAAATGAAAAAAATAATAAAGATGTTTTTAAAAAAAAAAATTCTTTTTCAAGAAAAAGAAAATAAAACGTTTTTTTAAGTTTAGGGTCTAGGATTTAAATAAATTTTTGAAAAAAAGAAAAAAAAACTTAAAAAGAAGTTTCTTTAGTAAAAATAAAGTTTATTTTAAAAATAGGTTGCTTTAAAAGAAAAAACTTAAAAAACGAAAAATTGAAAATGAGTTAAAAAAAAGAATTTTTTTAAAAAAGAATAAAACATGAAAAAGTAAAAAAAAAAAACAAAAAGGTAAAAAACGTAAAAATGATTTTTTTTTAAAAAAAAGGAATAATAAAAAAGGTAAAACTCAAAAGAATAAAGGTTTGCTTGCTTGTTTTAGAAATAAGTGAAAACTTAGGATTAGGGACTAAAGCTTAGATAGAGACTTGTTTGTTGAAAAATGTTCTTCCCAAAAATAAAATACACTTAAGCATACTTAAACCTTAACTTAGGAAAAAAAGACTTAGACATTTTTAGGGCTTTTAAATAATCGAACTTAGAATGAAAAAATAAAAAGCTCTACACACTAAATTTCTTTGTTGTTTGAAAAAGTGAAATTAATTTAATGCGGTGTTTTATCAAACAGGAATGACGGGTTAGCGCCAGAAATGTTGGCGGTGATTAAAGTTCATCTCCCGGGCGATAAGGCCAATAAAATAGGCTGATATTCATTAAACGGACAAGTAAAGTCGAACCTTTTTGAACTTGCAAATTCCAATTTTGAAAACGATTTTAAAACCAAATTTGGGCGTCGTGGGGGTGCTAACCCTTCCCCAGTGGAGTCGCCAAGCTGTCGCAACCGCCTTTTTGGAGGAGGAGGCTTCGACTATTTTGAAAAACACTTTAAAAACCAACAGAGTCGCCACCAATCTTTTTTTGAAAAAAAGTGTGATGCTGTCGCAACCGTCTTTTTGAGGAGGAGGCTTCGGCGTTTTTGGAAAACTGCTTTTTAAAATCAACAGAGTCGCCACCAATCTTTTTGAAAAAAAGTGTGATTGGATCACTTTTAAAAATAGGGTTATTTTAATAAAATTTTTTGTTTTAATAAATCAACGGTTTTGGTCTGCAAAAATTAGAAAATAGGTTCGGGGGTCAGTTACGTTTGGGGAAGGGTTAGCACCCCCACGACGCCCAAAATTGGTACCTAATTGGTTTAAAATCGTTTTCAAAACTGGAATTTGCAAGTTCAAAAAGGTTCGACTTTATTTGTTCGTTTGATGAATATTAGTCTATTTTAACGGCTTTATCGCTCGGGAGATGAACTTTAATCACCGTAAACATTTCTGGCGCTAACCCGTCATTCCCGTTTGATAAGACACCGCATTGATTAGGTTTTAACTTTTCAAACAACAAAGAGATTTAGGTGTGTTGAGCATTTTTATTTAATTATAGGTTCGACTATTTAAAATCCCTAAAAAATCGTCTAAGTCTTTTATTCCTAATTTAAAGTTTATGTATGCTTAAGTGTATTTTATTTTTTTGTGAAGTATATTTTCAACAAAACAAGTCTCTATCTAAGCTTTACTCCATAATCATAAGTTTTCACCTATTTCTAAAACAAGCAAGCAAACTTTTATTCTTTTGAATTTTACCCTTTTTATTATTCCTTTTAAAAGCCTTTATTTCTTTTACTTCTTTTATTTTCTAAACCAAAAACCTTTTTTACTTTTTTTACCTTTTGTGTTAATCTTACTTTTTCATGTTTTATTCTTATAAAAAAGAATTTCTTTTTTTTTAAAAAAAACTCATTTTCATTTGTTCGTTTTTTAAGTTTTTTCTTTTAAAATAACATATTTTTAAAATAAACTTTATTTTTACTAAATAAACTTCTTTTTAAGTTTCTTTTTTCTTTTAAAATTTTATTTTTATGCTAGACCCTAAACTTTTATTTAGAATCTTTTTATTTTCTTTTTCTTGAAAAACTTATCTCTTTTTCCTTTTTTTTCCTAAAAAAACATCTTTATTATTTTTTGTTTTGAAATCATTTTGCCCATTTATTATTTAAAACTAAATTTCATAAAAATCTTTCTATATTTTTTAAAATCAAGCCCCTTTATTATTTCTACCCACACATTATTATTTTTCCTAATTAAATCCCTAATTTCAAGTTTTTCAATTTAATCACGTTTATTCAATTTATTCATGCATTTTAAACTAAAACACCTTTTAAATCAATTTATTCATTCCTAAAGATCAAAATAATCCTAACAACATTTTTTAAGCATGCAAATTTTTTTAAGATCAAACTAAAATTAAAACTGAAATTTAAAACAAAAAAGTTACCAAAATCGTGAACGATTTTCCGACTTCAAGAAAGCAACCGAGAAAACAACGAACGAAGAACTTGAATTTGGGCTTCTCAAAATGCTCCAAACCACGTCCGGAAAATTGCTCCAAACTCGAACTTCTACTCCAAAAATTTCCAGCAAACTCTTGAAAAATTCAGAGAATTTTTTCGGATTTTTCTAAAACCTTTTTCAAGTGTTTTTTTTCTTCCAATTGTGTGTGTTGAACAAGTATGAGGGGGGCATTTGTACTTAAAATTGAGCTTCAAATTCAAGACAAATCGGGAATTAATCCCCAAATTGAAGCCTATATCCGACCAATGGCTTGATTCTTGGCAAAAGCCCTCTATCCCCATCCGATTTGGTAGAATATTCGAGCTGAATTTCCCCTTAATTCGAGCCTAGGGTTTTACTACTTATCTCAGTTTTTTTGCAGATTCCAGCGAGCATAGGCGTCGGCGGCGAGCGGGGTTGGTGGCCACGTGACGGCGACGGCGAGGAGGACTGGCCGGTACCAACACGCGTGGGCCTCTCTTTTTTTTCTTTACCTTTTTCTTTTTTTTGCTGTTTTTTCATTACATTTAATATTTTTATTTCCTTTTGAATCATAATTATTAAAATTATTTTCTCTTTTTTTCCTTTTTTTTGCTCTAAAAGTGGGCTTGAAAATAAAAATGAACATTGTTCCTTTTTCTTTGAAAGTGGACTTCAAAATGGGCTCTGTTTTTTTCTTTTGAAATGTGCTTTAAAAATGGGTTTTTATTGTTTTTTTAATTTAATTTAAAAAGGGTGGGCCTTTTATTATTTAAAGGGAAAAGGGATTTTTTATATTTTTCAGATTATTTAAAACTGAGGTGAAAAATTAGTGACAAAACTGCCCCTCTTTGCTTATATTTGTGCAACAGAGATAAAGCAACGGCCAAAAGGCACTAATTTTCACTAACTTTCCGAATTGGCTCCATTCTCCAAATGCCCGAACAGATAGACTTGTTCTATTCTCCTTTTGCCCGAATAGATGAGCGGATTCCATTCTCCAAACGCCCGAACGGATAGGCTGGTTCTATTCTCCTTATGCTCGAATAGTTGAGATGGGTTCTATTCTCCCAAATGCTTGAATAACTGAGCTGGGTTCCACGCTCAAACAAATAGACCGATTCTATTCTCCTTACGCTCGAATAGAAGAGTTGGGTTCTATTCTCCCAAATGCCTGAATTGTTGAGTTGAGTTGGGTTCTATTCTCCCAGATACTCAAACATGCAAATAAGCAAACATACTTCAAACAATTTCATCCTCCTTATGCTTGGATGAATAAGCAAACATACTTCAAACAATTTCATCCTCCTTATGCTTGGATGAATAAGCAAACATACTTCAAACAATTTCATCCTCCTTATGCTTGGATGAATAAGCAAAACCACAAAAGGTTTCATCCTCTTTATACTCGGATGAATAAGTAAACAGACTTCAAAAGATTTCATCCTCCTTATGCTTGGATGAATAAGCAAACTCCATTCCCGTTACGCCTGAATGGATAAGCGAATCTTCTAAAAAATTTCATCATCCTTATGATTTGATGAATAAGCGAAATCCAATCTCCTTACGCCTGAACGGATAGGCGAATCTTCTAAAAAAATTCATCCTCGTTATGCTTGGATGAATAAGCGAACTTCTAAAAAAAACTTCATCCTTCTTATGATTGGATGAATAAGTGGGTACAAAAAGTGTTTCATACACCTTACACTTGGATGAATAAGCCAGCTTTTAAAAAAAGGGTTCCATCCTCCTCATGCTCGGATGAATAAGCAGATTCCAAAAAGTGGTTCCATCCTCCTCATGCTTGGATGAATAAGCAGGTTCCAAAAAGTGTTTCATCCACTTTATGCTTGGATGAATAAGCGGGTTTTAAAAAAAGGGTTCCATCCTCCTCATGCTCGGATGAATAAGCAGGTTCCAAAAAGTGGTTCCATCCTCCTCATAAAGGCGGTTGCGACAGCTTGGTGACTCTGCTGGGGATTCCATCATTTGTAACTTAATGGGTATTATCTCCGAACCCTCACTTGCTTTAAACGTGGAAACCATATTGGCTCCATTCTCCAAATGCCCGAACGAGTAGGCTTATTCTATTCTCCTTTTGCCCGAATAGATGGGCGGATTCCAATCTCCAAACGCCTGAACGGATAAGCTGGTTCTATTCTCCTTATGCTAGAATAGCTGAGCTGGGTTCCACGCTCAAACAGTTAGGCTGGTTCTATTCTCCTTACGCTCGAATAGATGAGTTGGGTTCTACTCTCCCAAGTGCCCGAATTGTTGAGTTGGGTTCTATTCTCCAGGATACTCAAACAAGCAAATTCTTCTGAAAAACTTCATCCTCCTTATGCTTGGATGAATAAGCAGACTCCATTCTCCTTACGCCTGAACGGATAAGCGAATCTTCTAAAAAAATTCATTCTCCTTAAGCTTGGATGAATAAGCAAACTCCATTCTCCTTACGCATGAACGTATAAGTGAATCTTCTAAAAAAATTCATCCTCATTATGCTTGGATGAATAAGCGAACTCCATTCTCCTTACGCCTGAACGGATAAGCAAATCTTTTGAAAAAATTTCATCCTCCTTATACTTGGATGAATAAGCAAACTACATTCTCCTTAAACTTGAACGAATAAGCGAATTTTCTAAAAAAAATTCATCCTTCTTATGCTTGGATGAATAAGCGAACTTTATTCTCCTTACGCCTGAACGGATAAGCGAATCTTCTGAAAAAATTTCATCCTCCTTATGCTTGGATGAATAAGCGAACTCCATTCTCCTTACGCCTAAACGGATAAGCAAATCTTCAAAAGAATTTTCATCCTCCTTATGCTTGGATGAATGAGCGAGTTCTACTCTCCTTGTGCTCGAATAGATAAGTAGATCTTCTGGAAAACTTCATCCTCCTTATGCTTGGAGTAATAAGCAGGTTCCACAAAAGTGTTTCATCCACCTTACACTTGGATGAATAAGCGGGTTCTAAAAAGGGGTTCGATCCTCCTCATGCTCGAATGAATAAGTAGGTTCCAAAAAGTGTTTCATCCACCTTACGCTTGAATGAATAAGCGGGTTGCAAAAAAGGTTTCATCCTCTTTATGCTCGGATGAATACGCAGGTTCCAAAAAGTGTTTCATCCACCTTATGCTTGGATGAATAAGTGGGTTCCATTCTCCAAATGCCCGAACGGATAGGCGGGTTCTTTTGCTTAAAGGTCTTTCATGTACTTGAAAAATGCAATATTTGAAGCAATTATGATGTGCATGCCCCTAAGGATGCCTAAAACATGAATGCATGTCTCATTTCTTTTGCTTTTTTTGAATTCTTTTTCGCATAATTGATTTTTCCACATGTTTTACTCGCTTAAATCCAATAAGCATATGTACTTTTTCTCTATTTTTTTCCTCTGACAAGTGGGAAAACATCTAATCTTTGCTCACTTAACCTAGTGATCATGTACTCTTGATTGGAAGGACGAACTCCTTCAATTGTCATTGCCTCGTCATTCTCTTTCTTCATATATCTTTGCTTTATCGAAAATGTTCAATCTTCGTAGGTGAACATCTCAAGATATACCATCATTGTAGTTGATACATCAATGTTGAGTGAAAGGCTCCCTTGTGTGGTTTTGAATGCTTCAAGCCTTCATATGCCCCTTATCAAGCATCTTCAATGCTTTTTGTGAATTCTCAAATTCTTGCCCCTGCAGGACATCTTAAATTACTTGCATGTGAAAGCTTATTTCCACCTTGAATATCTTCGAATGGTGTTGGCGCTTCACTTTATTCTTCTAACGCCTATTAATACTGAAAGCCTGTAGACTGCCCCAATCTGATGGCATCATTTATCAAGTGCAATTCTATCTCTTTTCATGCTTCTGAGCTTTTTCATCTTTTGTGTGGATATTTCTTGACGACCCGGCCCACTTCAAACTCTTTAACACATGTGCTTCTTCTTTTCCCTCTCATGCAAGGTGTTGCCCCCATTCAAACTGAGGTTCAATTGTTTTCTAAAGTGATGAAAACATTCATTCATGGTCTCCTATAGTCGAGATCAATACCAAGAAATCTTTTGCTTTTCATTAATCTATGTCAGCCTACTTGTAAGATGCAAGAAAAGGCTTGAAAAGATAGTTCAAGAAAAAAGTCATAGCAAATGCAAGAAAAGGCTAAAAATAGGGATCTCAAGAAAATAGCCATGTCAAACACAATAAAAGGGCAAAGTCAAATGCCCCAAAATTCAAAGCATGAATGATTCAAGAATACATTGACCAGATAGTGTCCCACTTTTTGGCGGCTCTCTTTTACTCACACACTCCCCAAATTTAAATATTCCCACTTTTCTAATCTCAATCAAACATTAGAAGCTCGAGGTCTCTGAGGAAAGGTTAACTCAATTAGACGGAATGTGTTCTGAAGCAAAACTCCTTTTCTCAAATATTCATGTGTGATCCAAATGGTCTTTTAAGGCTTGTAATGTAGGCTAGGCTCGGTTTGCCAAAGAAAGGATATATAGGCTCAAATTCATATTTTAAGGGTGATTGAACCAAGGATCAACTTTTCCTGATAAAATCTTTGTTCTTCTTTTTTATTCTTTGGATCACTCTAGACCGCCCATTTTGGGTTTTCACCCTAGAATTCATTTCCTTTTCTGGTACACGTCTAATTTGAACGATTTATTTCAATATTTCATTCGCATTTCTTCTTCTCTTTTCTTTTTCTATCTTTTTTTCTTTTTTTCTTTCTTCTCTTCTCTTCTCTTCTCTTTTCTTTTTCTTCTTTTTTCATTTTTTCTCTTTTTCTTGTTTTTCCTTTTTGTGTCCTTTTCCCCTAGAGTTTAGGACATTCAACTTAATCTAACATGTTTTTTTCAAAAAAAAATTCATTTTCTTTGCCCCCCCAGTGTGGGGAGTGATCCTTGGTTAGGGTTAAATTACAAGAAAAATAATATCAAGCTCAAAGGGGGACAACAAATGGATATTTCTTATTCGTGAAGGGAAATGAAGGAATGCAAAATGTCATTTCACACAAAAATATCGTCGAAGAAAAGCAGTCTTCAGTTGGTAGATGTTTTAGAGTTATCACTTCAATCAAGTATCCTAACAACAACGTCTAAGAGCAAAATACACTCATAATATGTATATGTGATTTCCCATTAATCATGAACACACATTTTACCCCTCTATCTCGGGATTATATTCAAGAATCATTCATGCAATCTATAATAGGGACTCTGCAAATATGTATGCTTGAAAAGAAATGGATGAAAAGTGCCAAGAAGGGAAATTATGAAAAAAATGAGAAACGTTTGCCACTTGAAAAAAATGTGTCTTTAAACAAGTAAACTGACATAGAAGCCCTTATAAAAGATCCCTAATGCTCGCGGACAAAAGCAAAATGGTTGGTTCTAAGCATGATCCCAATTGTTTAGAGAAAATTAAGTATTATTCCATGAAAGCACGAATCTCAGCCAATCTTTCCTCCAACGACTTTGTGACAAAACTTTAAACGCTCTCGTCTTCTTCATCTTCTTCTCTCTCAAGTCTTCCATTTCTAATGGCTGTCAATATCAACTCTCCATTCATGACCATGTCGGAAAAACCTTCGGTGGCGTGATTTAGCATGTAGTCATAGAAAGGTCCATTTAGACTCTCCAAAAACATTAGGGTAACCTCATTTTCTGACAGTGGAGGTTGAACTTGGGCTACCACATCTCGCCATCTCTGAGCATACTGGCGGAAGCTCTTATTGGGCTTTTGTTCCATACTTTGTAGCACAATCCTACTTTGGGCCATGTCTCTTACATACTCGTACTGTTTCAGGAAGGCTTTCGACATATCTCTCCAAGTGCGTATGTTGGCCCGACTCAATTGAGCATACCACCGGATAGCAGACCTAGATAAACTATCTTGGAAGCAGTGGATTAGTAATTTCTTGTTTTCCAGGTGTGGTGACATTTTCCTACAGTATATGGTCAAATGCGCCAATGGGCATGTAGTTCCATTATACTTCTCGAAGTAAGGGCCTTTAAAATTTGGCGGTGCCACTAAGTCTGAAACCAGACTCAAGTCTCTAGCATCCTTGCCACCATAAATGCTTCCTTCATGATAAACTTTAAACATTTCTGCCAGCTTCTTGTAGCGGTCTTCCCATTTCTTCTCGACCTTTTCCATGTCAGTTTCTTCATTGAGGTCAGGCATCTCGGGGCTACGAACCTTGTCGGTGTTGTCTTCAGTATGGGTAGAAGATTCTGAGTTCTTGACTTTAGGTGAAGCCACTTCCTTTTATGAGAAAGTCATCCCCGGGAAAGGTTTGGTGTCTTCTCTCGCTTCTGGGTCCTTGAACCCAAGCATGGCTGGGATTTGGCTGACTGTTTTCTGGTGTGACATCTCAATCTCTTTCTCCAGATTATTTACCATCTCCTCAAGCTTGTCACAAATGCTCTTATAATTCGCTTCCAGAGTTGTCAATCTTTCCTCAGTGCTCATGGCTCGAGTCGTTATTTTGCGGGATCTTTACTACTTAGATAGAATGATCCAAAATTAATCATTTTATTTTACACGAGTGAATGCAATGATTGAAATATTATTTAATGCAAACAAAAAACAAATGCACAGAAGCAAATATTTGTGTGCATAAAACAACGAAGCAATCAAAATAGTGCAAATGCATGAATGCAGTCGAAGGGCCATCAATTCCATTGAAAATATGCTCATGAAAGGAAACTCTTTATTAAATTTGAAAGCTTTTATTACATCTTTTGTGAATTACAAATATCTTTATGCTTGAACACCTAACTCCTTGATTTCTTCAACTAGCCACATGAGCCTTGGTCCAACTTCTCCAACAGGCTTGATGTACCGACAAAGAGTTACAGATTCAGTCGCCACTATTGTCACGTGCTTGGTTCTCCTCTCTTTTTAAAGAGCTTTCCATTCATAATTTGAACAATTTTCCAAAATCAACCCCTTCTAAATATGGGATGCATGCAATAAATAAATATACTATTCACACACAAAAGATAAACGTGCTAGAAAAACAACAAAAAAAAGGTTAGTAACAAATAAATATGCTACAAAACAAAACTCACACACACAAAGGTTGGTCTCAAAAACAAAACTCACAAAAAGAGGTTAGTAAACTTAAAAAAAAACAGAAACAAAACCTAAAAGTTCCAAAACAATTTAATTGTATGATAATTCTGGGCAGCCATTCAAACATTCCAGGACATGTCTCCACGGATTATTCCTGCGACTCAACACCCTAGGCTTTTCGCATGGCTCTATTAGGGGTAGGCTCTAAATTCTCAAACTTGGTTTGGCTCTAAAAGGGTACCCGAGTTGTCCTTGCTGTCCTCTACTAAGAGTAGCAAGGCCCTCGATTTTCACCCATTATAGGCTACAAACGAATCGAGTTCAACTCAGGAGGACTCACCACCGAAGCCTTCTCGAAGAATCAATATCCTTACGAAGGAAAAGGGATTGAGTTTGGAAGGTACTTGCTATGGTCGTACGAAGAATCAATATTCTTACATGAGCAAAGCGTGTTCCCCCACTTAAACAAACGGGATAAAGCTCGGGAATAGAGCTTGGAATTAAGTCTTAAATGCGTAAAATAGAATTATATTCATTTAAACGGACAAATAAATAGAACCTATTGTGAACTTGCAAATTCCATATTTAAAAAAACATGTTTTTGAAAATCATTTAAAACCAATTTGTGGCCTGGCCCTCTTTGTTTTTATTTAAAAAAACAAAAAAAGGTCCCCAGTGGAGTCGCCAAGTTGTAAAGGAAAAGAGAAGAAAAATAAAAAAGAGAAAAAAAGAAAAGAAAAGAGAAGCGAAGCGAAGAGAAGAAGAAAAGGAAAAAGAATGAGGAAAAGATAGAAAAAAGAAATGAATAAATGAAAAGGAAAATTTGAAATTCTTCAAATGAGACATGTAAAGGAAATGAACTCTAGGGTAAAAACCCAAAATGGGCAGTCTAGAGTGATCCAAAGAATAAAAGAAGAATAACAAAGATTTCATCAAGAAAGTTGATCATTGGTTTAATCACCCTTAAAATATGAATTTGAGCCTATATATCCTTTCTTTGGCAACCTGAGCCTAGCCTACATTACAAGCCTTAAAAGACCATTTGGATCACACATGAATATTTGAGAAAATGAGTTCGTCTTGAGAACACATTCCGCCTAATTGAGTTAACCTTTCTTCAGGGACCTCGAGCTTTTAATGTCTGATTGAGATCAGAAAAGTGGAAAATTTAAATTTGGGGAGTGTGTGAGGAAAAGAGAGCCACTAAAAAGTGGGGCACTATCCGGTTGATGGACACTTGAATCATTCATGCTTTGAATTTTGGGGCACATGACTTAGCCCTATTCTTGTGTTTCCCATGAGTATTTTCTTAAGATCTTTTTTAGACTTTTCTTGCGTTTGCTTTGACTTTTTCCTTTGAATTATCATTTCCAGCCTTTTCTTACATCTTACAAGTAGGCTGACATAGATTAATGAACAACAAAAGATTTCTTGGTATTGATCTCGACTGTAGGAGACCATGAATGAATGTTTTCATCACTTCAGAAAACAACTGAACCTCGGTTTGAATGGGGGCATCTCCTTGTATGAGAAGGTATAAAGAAAAAGAAGAAGCACATGCGTTGAAGAGTTTGAAGTTGGCCGTGTTGTCAAGAAAGATCCACATATAAAATAAAAGCTCAGAAGCATGAAAAGAGAATGAATTGCACTTGATAAGCAAATGAAGCCATCAGATTGGGGCAGTCTACAGGCCCTCAGTATTAATAGGCGTGAGAAGAAGAGATTGAAGCTCCAACATCATTAGAAGATATTCAAGGTAGAAATAAGGTTTGCTACAAGGATTTAGACGCAAGAAAGTCAAGATGTCCCGCAGGGGCAAGAATTTGAGAATTCACAAGAAAGCATTGAAGATGCTTAATACTTTGAGGGGCATATGCAGACTTGAAGCTTTTCACTCAGCATTGATGTATCAACTACAATGATTGTAGACCTTGAGACATTTGCCTACAAAGATCGAATGTTTTCGACGAAGCAAAGAGGTATAAAGAATGAGAATGAGAGTTGAAGCAATCCGTCTATCCAGCTAGGAATGCAAGATCACTGGGTTAAGTGATCAAGCTTGCAAAGATTGAATGTTTTCGACGAAGCAAAGAGGTATAAAGAATGAGAATGACAATTGAAGCAATCTGTCTATCCAGCTAGGAATACAAGATCAATGGGTTAAGTGAGCAAGCTTGCAAAGATTGAATGTTTTCCGTAAGTCAGAAAAAAACAGTGAAAAAGTATAGCTGCTTATCTGGAGTAAGCGAGTAAACGTGTGGAAAAATTAATTTTGAGAAAAAAAAGAATTTAAAAAGAAAATGAAATGAGACATGCATTCATGTTTTAGGCATCCCTAAGGGCATGCACATCATAATTGCATTGAATATTGCATTTTACAGGTACATGAAGGACCTTTCAGCAAAAGAACCCGTCTATCCGTTCGGGCATTTGGAGAATGGAACCTGCTTATTCATCCAAGCGTAAGGTGGATGAAACACTTTTTTTGGATCCTGCTTATTCCTCCGAGCATGAGAAGGATGGAACCCTTTTTTAAAATTGCTTATTCATCCAAGCATAAGGATGATGAAGTTTTTTCCAGAAGATTTGCCTAGCCAATCGTAAGGAAAATGGAGGTTGCTTATTGATCCAAGCATAAGGAGGATGAAGTTTTTAGAAGATTCGCTTATCTGTTTGGACGCAAGGAAAATAAAGTTCGCTTATTCATCCAAGCATAAGAAGGATGAAGTTTTTTAGAAGATTCGCCTATCCGTTTGGGCGCAATGAAAATAGAGTTCACTTATTCATCCAAGCATAGGGAGGATGAAGTTTTCCAGAAGATCTGCTTATATATTCGAGCACAATTAGAATAGAACTCGCTTATTCATCCAAGCATAAGGAGGATGAAATTTTTTAGAGGTTTGCTTATTCATCCAAGCATAAGGAGCATGAAAATTCTTTAGAAGATCCGCTTATCCGTTCAGGCGTAAGGAGAACGGAGTTCGCTTATTCATCCAAACATAAGGAGGATGAAATTTTTCAGTAGATTCACCTATCCGTTCAGGAGAAAAGAGAGTTTCCTTAATCATCCAAGCATGAGGAGGATGAAATCTTTTAAGGTTTTGCTCATTCATCCAAGCATAAGGAGGATGAAATCTTTTGAAGTCTATTTGCTTATTCATCCAAGCATAAGGAGGATGAAATTTTTTGAAGTTTGTTTGCTTATTCGTCCAAGCATAAGGAGGATGAAGTTTTTCAGAAGAATTTGCCTATTTGATTATCTGGGAGAATAGAACTCAACACAACAATTCGAGCACTTGGGAGAATAGAATCCAGCTCAGCTATTCGAGCATAAGGAGAATAGAATCAGCCTATCTGTTTGAGCGTGGAACCCAACTCATCTATTCATGCATTTGGAAGGATAGAATACAGCTCAGCTATTCGAGCATAAGGAGAATAGAACCAGCCTATCCGTTCGGGCGTTTGGAGAATGGAATTCGCTCATCTATTCGGGCGTCTGGTGAATAGAACAAGCCCATTCGTTCAGACATTTGGAGAAGGGAGCCAATATGGAAAGTCGGTGAAAATTAGTGCCTTTTGGTCTTTGCTTTATCTCTGTTGCACAGAGATAAGCAAAGAGGGGCAGCTGTTGTCATTAAATTTTCACCTCAGTTTTAAAAAATTCGGAAAAAAATAAAAAATCCTTTTTCCTTAAAATAATAAAAGGCCCACCCTTTTCTAATTTAAATAAAAAAGCAACAAAAATCCATCTTTAAAACCCATTCTTGAAGCCCATTTCAAAACAAAAGAAAATAAACAAAGCCCATTTTGAAAAAAAGGAAAAAGCCCATCTTTTAAAAAGGAAAAAAAGAAAATGTGATAAATTTTTAAAAAATAAAATAAATAGTAATGATAGTAATAAATGTAGGAAAAAGGGAAACAAAATGAAGAGCAAAAAAAATAGATGTGATAAAAAACAGCAAAAACAACAGCCAAAACTCAGCAAAAAGAAAGAAAGAAAGAAATAAAGCAAACAAAAAACAAAAAATAAAAAAATAGGAAAAAGGGGGAACTAGCGCGCGCCAGCGCGCGGGCTAGTTCCCCAAACCAAATCCCTACCGCGATTTCACGGTGGCCGGCCGGTGCCTACAGGCCACGTCACCGACGCTGTTCGTACCGGCCAGTCTGCCTCGCTGCCGTCGACCCAATGCCACCAACCCCGCTCGTCGCTGCCGCCTATGCTCGCCGAAATCTGCAAAAAACCGAGACAAGAGGTCAAACCCTAGGCTCAAATCAATGGGAAAATTCAGCGCAAATATTAGATCAAATCAGATGAGGATTGAGGGCTTTTACTGAGAATCAAGCCATTGGTCGTATTTAGGCTTCAATTTGGGGATTAAATCCCGATTTGGCTTGAATTTGAAGTTCAAATTCAAGTATAAATACCCCCTTTTACTTGTTCAACACACACAATTGAGAGAAAAAATCACTTGAAAAGGTTTAAGAAAAATTCGAAAAATTCTCTGAATTTTTCCAGAGTTGGCTGGAAATTTTTTGGAGAAAAAGTTCGAGTTTGGATAAATTTTCCGGAGGTGGTTTGGAGCATTTCGAGATGCTTGAATTCGAGTTCATCGTTCGTCGTTTTCTCGATAAAATTTCTATCTTTTCTTTATTTATTTTTATGTTGATTTTATGTTTGTTCTTGGTTGAATTTTTGGTGTTTTTGTTTGTGTTAATTGTGAATTTTTAGGTTGCTCTCTCGAAGTCAAAAAATCGTTCGCGATTCCGGTAATTTTTTTGTTTTAAAATTCCGTTTTAATTTTAGTTTGATCTTAAGAAAATTTTGCATGCTTAAAAATGTTGTTAGAGGTATTTTGATATTTAGGAATGAATAAATTAATTTATAAAGTGTTTAGATTTTAAATGCATGAATAAATTAAATAAATGTGGTTAAATTGAAAAACTTGAAATTAGGGATTTAATTAGAAGAAATAATAATGTGAAGTGTGAAATAATAAAAGGGCTTTATTTTAAAAAATTTAAAAAGATTTTTATGATTTAGTTTTAATAAATGGGCGAAATGAATTTAAATGAAAAAATAATAAAGATGTTTTCTTTAAAAAGGATTTTTTTAAGAAAAAGAAAATAAAAATGTTTTTTTAATTTTAGGGTCTAGGATTTAAATAAATTTTTGAAAAAAGAAAAAAACTTAAAAAGAAGTTTCTTTAGTAAAAATAAAGTTTATTTTAAAAATATGTTGTTTTAAAAGAAAAAACGAAAAAATGAAAATGAGTTTAAAAAAAGAATTTTTTTGAAAAGAATAAAACATGAAAAGGTAAAAAAAAAACACAAAAAACACAAAAAGGGTTTTTTAAAGAGAACAGTAAAAAAGGGTAAAACTCAAAAGAATAAATGTTTGCTTGCTTGTTTTAGAAATAAGTGAAAACTTAGGATTATGGACTAAAGCTTAGATATAGAATTGTTTGTTGAAAAATGTTCTTCACAAAAATAAAATACACTTAAGCATACTTAAACCTTAACATAGGAAAAAAACTTAGACGTTTTTAGGGCTTTTAAATAATCGAACTTAGAATGAAAAAAATAAAAAATTCAACACACTAAATTTCTTTGTTGTTTGAAAATGTGATATTAATTTAATGCGGTGTCTTATCAAACGAGAATGACGAGTTAGCGCCAGAAATATTGGCGGTGATTAAAGTTCATCTCCCGGGCGATTAGGCTGTTAAAATAGGCTGATATTCATTAAACGAACAAGTAAAGTCGAACATTTTTGAACTTGCAAATTCCAATTTTGAAAACAATTTTAAAACCAATTAGGTACCAATTTTGACGTCGTGGGGGTGCTAACCCTTCCCCACGCGTAACCGACCCCCGAACCTGTTTTTTTATTTTCGCAGACCAAAACCATTGTTTTATTAGAGCAAAACGTTTTATTAAAATAACCCAATTTTTTAAAAGTGATCCAATCACATTTCTTTTTCAAAAAAAGATTGGTGGCGACTCCGTTGATTTTAAAAGTGTTTTTCATAATAGTCGAAGCCTCCTCCTCCAAAAAGGCAGCTGCGGTAGGTTGTAATGGGGATAAGGTTCGGGTAGGATAAAAGGCTAAATAAGAGGTGAAAAATTAAAGATGAAGAAGGAGTATTCCAAAAGAGAGTAAAAGGAAAAGTGAAAACAAGAAAGAAAACCAACACTTATTTCCATTTTTTTTCTTCTTCCTTGTTTTTCTGTTCGAACTGTTTCTGCTTTTATGCAGTTTTTTTACTATTTCTGCAGTTAGAACCAAACTAATTTTTATTGTTCGAACAGTTCGATTCTGCACTGTATTTTACTGCACTGTTCGAACGAAACTGCACTAGTTTTTTTTTTTGCACTGCATTGTGTTGATTCGAATATGTTTTTTTACAGGCATTTTTTTTCGAACTTCCCGCTTTGGAATAACCAACTTGCCCTAAAAAAGGTGACAAAAAGAGTAGGGGATAAAATAAAACGGGTTTAGGCTAAAAATGTGGTAAATTTAAAGAAAAGGTGAAGGCTCAAACTTGGCTATCTAAGGGATAAATAATCAAAGGGTAGACAATTTTTAGAAGAGAAAAGGGTAAAACCTAGTGCCTCTATCACATTGAACCATCAACTCAAAGAATGTAGTATCGACAAGTATTTAAACCACAAATTCTAGAATGCAAAGAATTAATTTGGCACACTGAATGAACAAAGAGCAAAAATAAAGATGAATGCTCATTAGGCTCAAAGCTCGCATGAAGGTTAATTGCACTAGGATAAGCATCATGTCAACTAACAAGCCAAGGAATGTCATAAGAAAATTTATAGAAAATCACTAGTCAAGCCATTGCCTATCATGTATCCTAAAGTTCAAAGCAAGAAAGATACCAAATCATATGGAAAGCAGAGAGACAAGGCGAACTTAAGGATAACAACAAGTAACTTAAATTAAGTAAAATCAAGAGAACAAGAGAACAATCAATCGGACAAGCAATTATGAGAATTTGACATGGATTCCCACTCCCCCTCACTTTAAGCATGATGTCCCATTATGAAAATAGAAATAAAAGAGAGGGAAGGAGAAAACTCCCTGAACTAGTTGCGGTCTGAATGGCATACGACTCGGGTTTAACTTACAGAGCCGATTCGTGCGGCGGCGAGACCGATGGCTGGCGGCGTACATGGTGACTGCGTAGGGTGTATGTCCAACGGTTGTCTGTTTGGGTGTGGGAATCGTGGGAAATTTGATGGTGGTCGAAAGTTTGAAGGAGATATGGGGGATAAAGGTTGAAAACGATGGTGAAGGTGGGGTATGCGGTTGAGGGAAAAAAACAAAAGGGGGAAAAGGTGGGTTTAGGTTTACTCACGTGGGGATGAAGTTTTTAGAATTTTTTATTTAATAAGATATTGTTAAAAGAATGTGGGCTCAATGGGTTTAATATTTAAAAGATAAAAAATAAATTAAAAAGGAAAATATAGGGATAAGGGGATAACGTAAAAAAAATTAAAATATTTATGTTGGGAAAGAGAATTTATCTTAATGATAAGAAAGTGGGCCATGAGGTTTAGCTTAAAATTTAGGTAAAGATAAAAACTTGGCATAGCTGAGATTTTAATGGTGGGGGTTTAAAAATAAAAAACAATGAGATAAGGAGTTCAAGGTAATATCCGATTAAAGAGGGTATAGGAGGTGGGACCGCGCGTAGGAGAAATGAAAAGAAGGATTTTTTTAAAAAAAATTGGTAACTGCGCTAACATGCGCCACTATGAGGGGGTTTGCTAACTGCGCTAGAGTTCTTTTTAATTCTTTTACCCGTACGTGCAACATTATTTGAGTTCATCGGTTTCGCTGGGATTTATTTGATAAAAAATCTTTACGTACCGTCGTTTGCTCGACGACCTTATTCAGACGACAGATATTGCGAAAAATATTTTCTCCAGTTCATGTGCTTTGTCCAACTTAGAATTTCCCTACGAGAAATTCTACAACCGTGGCATTCCTTCATTTTTTCTGAAAAAATATCTTATTTACTCTTTAATTTATTCGACGGTAATTTTAGCTCCAAATTTGGTGTCTGTAAAATGGAAGGAAGCTTTTTAGATTTCAAGGAAATTAATTTTGAATCAGAAATTAGTAGTTTATCGAAAAAATAGAAAACTTTTTCTCAAACTCTTTAATTTCCTCTTCATCATTCTCCAAATTCCTACATAAATCATCAATAAAATTAGATTCCATAAAATCATCGGTAGAAGGATCAATAACATCAACAAAATTTAAACTTGCAACATTATCATGATGTCGCATAGCCTTGTATACATCAAATTTCACGACTTCCCCATCAAATTCCATTGTGAGGATTCCGCTTCTCACATCGATTTTCATATGTGCTGTACTAAGGAAAGGGTACGAAAGAAGAATTTCAGAAGTAGTACTTGTTAGGTCATTTTCCATATCAATGACATAGAAATCTGCCGGAAATATTAGTTCATTTACCTTTACTAGAACATTCTCCAAGAGTCCTTCGGGATAAATTACTGAGCATCCGCTAATTTTATTGTAACTCGTGTATCCTTCAATGGCTCATTAGAGATTAGATTATAAACAGATAACGACATAACGTTAATATATGTGCCCAAGTCACACATTGCAGGCTTAATTCCAACCTTACCGATTTTACAAGGAATGGCAAACATACCTTGGTCTTTCAATTTTGGTGGAAGTTTTCGTGTGATTACAGCTGAAACATGCTCTTCCAAATTCACTTTCTCGTTCCCCGTGAGCTTCCTTTTTGTTGTGCAAAGTTCTTTAAGGAATCAAGCATACCTCAAAACCTTCCAGATTACTTCAAGAAGTGGTATATTGATCTCTATTTTTCGGAATACATCCAAGATTTCTTTCTCCTCAGCTTGTTTGTCGCGCTTCACCAACCTCGAAGGAAATAGAGGTGGAGTAGCATGGAGAGATGGCGCAGGAGGAATTTGTGAATCAACTTTCTTCTTCTTCTAGGTTTCTGCGTCAACAACCCCTTTCCCTTTCTAGGATTTCCGATTCATCTTTCTTCTGGGTTTTGCGTCAACATCTTTAGGGACTAGCGGTGTGACAACAGTGCCACGTCGAAGGGTGATTCCGCTAACATTTTCTCGTGAGTTTGCCTTGGTTTTCTATGGCAGCTTCTCTCTGGATTCTAAAAGACTCGCGGCTAATGTCAGTTAGCTCATCTGTTTGTCAATCGCTTCAAAGTGTGATTCAGTCTTTAGTTGAAACTTTTCTTGGGCTAGCACTAACCTTTCAACAATTGACTCCAACGACGGCTTCTGCGGTTGATATTGTTGGGGTGCAGTTGGTTGATAAGCTTGATTTAGTCTTTGGTTTTGCGCATAATTGAAATTCGGATGATATTTCCATCCCGTGTTATACGTATTACTGATGGCATTTGCTTGTGTAGTATCTTCTTCTTGTATCATCGGACAACAGTCTGTCAGATGTTCTGGACTAGTGCATATCTTGCAAATTCTAGATTCTTTTCTTTTGTCTGCAACAAGGGGTTGAACTATTTCAGCTAGTTTGTCAATTTTATTCTCTAGGGAAACTATACTTACCTCGTGAATCTGTCGAGATGGTTCACTTGAAGGGTGAAACCGTTGCGAATTGGCGGCCATAGTAGATATCAAGGCTCTTGCTGCAGTCGGAGTCATGTTAACAAGTGCTCCTCCACTCGTTGCGTCAATTACCTTGATGTCCATAGGCGTTAACCACTCGTAGAAATATTGGATAAGTGTTTGCTTAGAAAAACCGTGTTGAGGATAGTTAGCGCACAACTTTTTGAAACGCTCCCAGTATTCATATAAGTATTCAGTATCCTTCTGTCAGATACTCAAAATGCTTCGCCTTAGCTCGCTTGCCTTGGCCGCTGGAAATAACCTGTCAAGAAAAAGGTGAGCCATGTCAGTCCAAGTTGTAACCGAATTAGAAGGTAGATCAAATAGCCAATCTTTGGCAATATCAAACCCGTTTTCAGTACGAATGGCGTTGTACCATTCAGGAATGTTATGCACATCGGTTGTTGATCATCTGGTTCCCTAGTTAGTTGTTGGATTGTTTGGTAATTATCTCCTATTGGATCCTGTTCTTCGTTGGTGAACTCGAAATGCGAATCTGCCTCAGCCGCTGATTCTAGATCACGTTCCAGAAGTTATAGTCGTTCTTTTTGTTTCGTTTCCTGAAGAGTCTGGCCATGTAGTCTTGGGCGTATGCTTCGATCTCGAGTATATAGTCTGCTTGTTCTCTCGGACTCTTACTGGTCATAAATCAAAACAAAACAAATATTAGTAACTTTGTCGAAGTCCCCGGCAACGGCGCTAATTTGACAAGCGTTGTGAACTGTCAAATAAAATTTCTTAAACTTAATTAAAGAAATAATTTAAGTAGAATAGTGAGAGTAAGGGTCGATCCGCAGGGACTAAGGAGTTCCCAATATCTATTTGATTTTGATGATTATCAAGCAATCTGCAAGTAACAAAAGGGGGGGGGGGGGTTTAAGTGAAATAATTCGAGAAGATTAAAAAATAAAGTGAAAGAAATAATTGAAATAGATTATGATAAGAGTTAGCCTCCAGCTTTGCTTCGCCTCGACTTCTCTCGATCACTGAAAGGGATATTGCTTCGAGTTCTTGCTGATTACAGTCTATAAGGCCCAACCCTTGTAACTTGCCTCTCTACGGTAAACTAAATCCCAAGGCCAATCCTTGAAATCCAGTTTTTGTTTTATTAGCTTCGTCAATTGATGCTAATGCAAATTCTCCGTTTAGTGCTGGAAAAGCCCGTGCTCGGATGTATTATCTCGACAAGAATTGTATCCGATCTTGATTCCCCTTAGTGGACCGCCACAATGTTTTTTCTTAGGGAGTTGATTCTGCTACAAGCCTAATCTTGTCCCCAACAGTGGATCAAAACCACATCAACCCGAAGCGCGCTTTTGGAATGAAGTAATCGTGATGCCTAAAGGAAAGGTCAATTGTCATTCCAATTTAACCGAAAATTAAGAAAGAAATCAAAGGTTTTCAAGAACTTTGTCTATTCTCAGGAGGTAAATCGGGTTTAGCTTAGCTTTTGGCTAAAGGGGGTTTAGCTAAGCATAGCTTGCAAAGAAACCATACTTAGCTTTTTAAACAAATGGAAAGTGAAGAAAACTTTAAAAAAAGAGAATAGAAATTTATAAAATTCCAAAGCGAAAATAAGAACAAGAGCAAGTGATGATTTGAGTCTCACCCCAAAGGGGTATTTATAGCATCATAAAACCCTAAAATAACTCTAAAATGATATGAGACAATCCTTAAAATATTTAAAATACAAGAGATAATTCCTAAGTGATAATAAATAATTCCTAAAATAATTAAATTTTAAAATAAAAGATAATCCTCAAGCTTTGATCCAAATCTCGGCTGATAAGTGATCCGGAACACGGTTGATAAGCTATCACACGCTGCTGACGTCGTCTTCTACAAGCCTGCTGACATGTTGTCGAGTCAGCACATTCATGCCCCAATTCATGCTATAACCCCCTTAACCCGGCCTAGACGGTTGACCCGAATTAAGAAAGTCACACGGGGAAAACCAAAGTCAACCCGAAAGTCAACCTTGATTAACGACCCCTTTTTTTTTCTTTAAAAACTTGTCTAGATGCATATTAATCCTTAGATATGATCATACAACAGCATACTCAAACATCATAAACATCAGAGATCAAACAGGGACCCAATTGAACAATTTACAACTTTAGGGACCAAATTGTAAATTCTGATAAATGTAAGGACTTAACCCAAATTAAAGTTACCAACTTGAAATTAATCAGGTTTCATACTTCTCTGTGAAATTTCAGCTCAAAAGGACTTCCCAAACTCATACAATTGCACAAACAAGATTCAGGACCAAAATGCAAACATTTCAAAACATTTAACTGCCAATGTCAGCCCCTAACGGTCACCCGTTCCGAAACGAGAGACAGCCCGTTTCAAAACGCGGGGCCGTTCCGCAACGCGTACCGAAACGAGGGCAGACAGTAGCCTATCCGTTTCGGAACGGTCCCTCCCGTTTCGGACGCCTGGGCTTGTTTAAGGCACCCGTTCCGAAACGGTAGGTGCTGTTCCGAAACACCCTGCACAGATTGCCCCAAAATGCATACATGAACATGCAATTAAACATCCAATCATGCTCCAAATGCCACCAAACTTTACCAGCATGCTATTCAACATATTTGAGACATACTTGCATCAACAATTCATCAAAACATCAACGTATATGGAAAGCCCCAAATCTATTGGCATGCTTCCTACACAAGCAACCATTCAAGCATAAACTTCCAATTCAAGCATATAAAGGTCAACCACAAAAATCAGCATTCTCAACAACATTCAACATACTTAGGGTGTTCAAAACATCTCCCAAAACATACACATAGGTCCCCCATTGCCAAATTACCAAAAGCTAAATGTACTTAAGAAAACCTTCCATACTTTGAGCTTTACCACCACTTGAATGCTTGCCTTCCTTGCTGCCCTCAAAGTACTTTAATGCTCTGCAATATTGATTTGAGAAAACAAAGAGAGCGTAAGCAAAAGCTTAGTGAGGAATGCTCAATAAAACCATCCAATAATGCATTTATAAAACACTTTATAAATCATGCTTCAAATCATCATTTACACATGCTCAAAAGCATACTTTAACAAGCATCTCATGCTTCATTTCATTACATGTCATATTGGCCACAAGTGATACATTTCATTTCTTTGAAAACAAGTTCATCAACTTTCACCCCAAGGACTTTTAAACACCTTGGACCCCAAGGACTTTTAAACACCTTGGCCATGGACTTTTAAACACCATGATATAAATTACCTCAAGGACTTTTAAACACCTTGACCCCAAGGACTTTTAAACACCTTGGCCTATGGACTTTTAAACACCATAGAAAGGACCACACAAGGACTTTTAAACACCTTTGTGTCCGTAACAAGAATCATCCAAGGACTTTTAACCACCTTGATGTTCTTAAGTAACAAGGCTCACTCAAGGACTTTTAACCACCTTAGTGACCTCAACCTTTTCAAAACACCACTTGCCAATATACATCATTATCATCAATTTATCCACTGTTCTAAAGCATTAAACCAAGCCATATTCATCATGCATTTAAAAGCATCAAACCACATTTAATCAATGTTCAAAAACAAGGAGCTCTTACCTTGAGCTTCCTTCAACATATGGCTTACAAAAACAGCATTAACCATGCTAAATCATGCTTTCAAAACAGAATTTAAAACATGCAATAAACCACATTGCACAACAATCAAATCATGGCCACCACTAGAGAGTATTTCCGAAAACTTACACTTGAGCTTAGCAAAGTTGTTTAGACTTAAACTAAGCTCCCAAGACATTGGTTTCAAGCCGAAAACCCAATTTCACTCACCGATTCCACTTCGCCTCTTGCCGAAGCACCGAATCAAGCTTCCGGATCACCACAACTTGAATCCAAAGATGACTCCCCTGTTTTAACACATCAAAACAGTAGATTAATGCATCATCATGCATTAATAGCTTCAATGAAAGCACCTAAACTCGCTGCTCTCATCCACACTCCATTTTCGGCCACCAAACACAACCGAAAATGCATCCAAACCACTTCTCAACATAGCCCAGCCATTAACCAACAAAACCTAACATCCTTTAACATCATTTAACATCTAAAAAGAACCTAACAACATCCTTATACCTCCAGCAACACCAGATCCACAAGATCACCTCAAAAACAACCAAGAATCATAAGCTAAACTTAGGAAATTCAACCTATCCGGGATTGCATTAATCAAAAATCAATTCCTTATCAAATTAACATTCATTAATCATCATTTTAACACCTTAAAACACTGCTTAAACAGATCCAACGAAATTTCATCAAAAACACACCAAATCTTGCATTTTAAGCCAAGATCCATTAAACAATCTTAAAAGCCATTTATAAAACATCAATTAAGGATTGAGAACTTAGGAATTTCATTAAAGAACTTGAAGTTCAGAGGAGAAGGACGTTCTTACCTCCAAACTTGAGTTTCTCCTCTTTTGGAACCAAAAAGCTTGATGAATCAAGTAGCAAATTGAGAGGTTTTGTAGATATGATGATTAGGAATCAAAAGAGAGTTGAAAGGAGAGAAATGAGTGACAAAATCAGAAGGAAATCTCTGGAGAGAAAGTGTTTGGGTTGAGAGAAAATGAGAAAAAAGAGAAATTGGAAAATATGAGAAATTAGTTACAAAATAACCAAAATGATTTTCCCTCCACTTTTCTTTTGCTTGAAAATCAGAATTAATCATTAAAATATCTTAGAAAAATCTGGAGAAACTCCCTTTGGGTAAATAGCTCCTTAAAGATTCAAAGTTTCAATCCTTTCTAAAACAATCACGCAACTTCCAAAAATTACATTTTGGTCACTAGCCAAAATGTCACCCTTCCGAAACTCATTTTCCAAAATTGATTTCACAGTTCACTTAAATACATTAAAAGATGATTTTAGAACATTTTTCCATATTTTTAATGCAACCCGAACTAAGCTTTCCTAAATTCACTCTCTTAGATTCGAACAGCACTTTGACCAAACCGGTCAACGCCCAAAACTTCTAAGCCCAAAACCGGGGCGTTACAACTCTCCCCCCTTAAGAAATTTCGTCCCCGAAATTTACCTGAAGGAAAGAGATAAGGAAACTGCTTCAGCATGTCTTCCTTTCGCTCCCACGTGGCTTCCTCGACACCTCGATGCTTCCACAGCACCTTCACCAACTCAATGGTCTTGCCACGAAGAACCTTGCTATCCGAATCCAGAACCTTCACCGGTTCCTCATCATAGGTCAAATCCGGATTCAAAACCACTTCCTCCACAGGCATCACATGCGAAGGATCAGATCTATACCTCCGGAGCATAGAGACATGGAACACATCATGAATCTTCTCCAACTCCTGAGGTAACCTCAACCGATACGCAACAGGACCCACACGCTCAACCACCTCATATGGTCCAATGTACCTAGGGCTCAACTTACCCTTTCGGCCAAACCTCATCACCTTTTTCCAAGGCGAAACCTTCAAGAACACACGGTCACCCACCGCATACTCTATCTCCTTACGCTTCAAATCCGCGTAAGACTTTTGCCGATCAGAAGCTGCCTTCAAACGCTCACAAATGAGCTTTACCTTCTCTGTGGTCCCTTTCAACAAAGCCGGCATCGAAACCAACTTTTGACCAGTTTCAGCCCAACAAAGAGGAGTCCTACACTTCCTCCCGTACAAAGCCTCATAAGGTGCCATCTGTATACTTGCCTGATAACTATTGTTATAAGCAAACTCAACCAAAGGCAGATGCTTCTCCCAAGAACCTTGGAACTCAATCACGCAGCATCTCAACATATCCTCCAAAATCTGGATAACTCGCTCAGACTGACCATCCTACTGAGGATGATAGGATGTACTGAAATGCAACCTTGTACCCAGAGCTTGATGCAAACACTGCCAGAACCGCGATGTGAACCTCGGATCTCTATCCGACACAATCGACTTAGGCACACCATGCAGCCGCACAATCTCAGCAATGTACAGCTCTGCCAACTTATCCAAAGAAAACGTGGTATGCACGGGCAAGAAATGCGAACACTTCATTAGGCGATCCACAATCACCCACACCGAATTCTTCTTCGAGGGAGACAAAGGTAAACCAGATACAAAATCCATGGTAACCCGTTCCCACTTCCACTCAGGGATTTTCAACGGTTGCAACAACCCTGAAGGAAACTGATGCTCAACCTTAACTCGCTGACATACCATACACTTTCTAACAAACTCCGCAACATCTTTCTTCAAACCCACCCAATAGTACTCATCACGAAGATCACGGTACATCTTAGTACTACCAGGGTGCATAGCAAAAGGACTACTATGACCTTCAGTCAGAATAGCACGCCTCAACTCAGCATCAGCAGGCACTACTATCCGACTCCCAAAACACAACACACCATCCTCATTAAAACAGAAATCCGAAGGTCTACCCTCCGCGATATCCTGAACATGCAGCACCAAGGAATCATCCAGCAACTGCTTATCCTTGATCAACTGAACCAAAGAGGGTTTCACTTGCAACTCAGCAACAAGACCACCATCTTGCGATATGCTCAAGCTAGCAAACATAGCCCTCAGCTCAACAGCTACTTTCCTACTCAAGGCATCCGCTACAACATTAGCTTTTCCAGGATGATACTCAATCGTCAGATCATAATCCTTGAGCAACTCCAACCAACGTCGCTGCCTAAGATTCAACTCCTTCTAAGACATCAGATACCTCAAACTCTTGTGATCTGTGTACACAGTACACTTCTCACCATACAGATAATGTCTCCAGATCTTCAGAGCAAAAACCACTGCAGCCAACTCAATATCATGCGTAGGGTAATTGCGCTCATGCACTTTCAACTGTCGCGATGCATAAGCCACCACCTTACCCTCCTGCATCAGCACACACCCCAAACCAACATAGGATGCATCACTGTAAACCACAAACTCTTTCCCTGATTCAGGCTGAATCAAGATAGGAGCTTGCGTCAAAGCCGCCTTAAGCTTCTCAAAAGCCTGCTGTCTCGCTTCCGTCCACTCATACTTAACATCCTTTTGCAACAGCTTCGTCAAAGGAGCAGCAATCTTGGAAAAACCATCCACAAACCTTTGGTAGTATCCCGCCAAACCAAGGAAACTACGAACTTCATGAACAGAGTTAGGAACCTTCCAATTCATCACCGCCTCAATCTTCTGAGGATCAACACGAATCCCCTCAGCTGAGACCACATGCCCAAGAAACACCACCTCCCTTAACCAGAACTCACACTTGCTCAGCTTAGCATAAAGCTGATTCTCCAACAAAGCTTGCAAAACAATCCTCAAATGCTCTTCATGCTCCTCCTCAGTACGCGAGTACACGAGGATATCATCAATGAACACCACAACAAACTTGTCCAGGTATTCATGAAACACACGATTCATCATGTCCATGAAAGCAGCAGGAGCATTTGTCAACCCAAACGGCATCACAAGGAACTCATAATGCCCATATCTTGTCCTGAAAGCTGTCTTAGGCACATCCCCATCCTTCACCTTCAACTGATAATACCCTGATCTCAAGTCAATCTTAGAGAACACAACAGCTCCCCGAAATTGATCAAAGAGATCATCAATCCTCGGCAAAGGATACCGATTCTTGATAGTCAACTTGTTCAGCTGACGGTAATCAATGCACATTCTCATAGTGCCATCCTTCTTCTTCACAAACAAGACCGGTGCTCCCCAAGGTGACACACTCGGCCGGATGAAACCACGATCAAGCAACTCTTGCAACTACGTCTTCAGCTCCTTCAGCTCCTTAGGTGCCATTCTATAGGGAGTAATTGACACAGGAGTTGTATTCTCATACAGCTCAATTCCAAACTCCACCTCGCGGTTAGGAGGTAAACCAGGCAACTTCTCAGGAAAAACACCAGGAAACTCCTTCACAACTCTGATATCTTGCACCCTCAACTCTTTAGAGCTAGGATTCATCACAAAAGCTAGATAGGCTTCGCAACCTTGCCTCAGCATCCTGCTCGCCTCCAAGGTAGACACCACATTGGCAAGAAACTTCACATTCTCACCAACCACAACAACTTCATAATCATCCGCAAGCTTAAGCGAAACTCGCTTGTTTTCACAATCCATAACAGCGCGATGCTCAGCAAGCCAATCCATACCAAGGATTACGTCAAAACCATAAAAGGGCAACTCCATAAGATCAACATGAAAAACATGTTCTTGAACAACCAAGGGACACCTTCTATAAAGCTTACGAGTCACAACAGTCTCACCAAAAGAACTAGTGACACGAACACCAACATCCAAAGACTCAACAGGCAAACCAAGCAATTCAGCATGCTCACGCAAAATGTATGAATGCGTAGATCCAGAATCTATCAAAGAAAGCAATGACAAGGATTGCAAAGTAAAGGTACCTGCAATCACATTCGCATCATTCCTTCCCTCACGCTGAGCATACACCCTCGCTTGGCCTCCACCTTCAGGCTAAATAGCCACAACATGGGCCACTCCACGACCACCTTCCTCTCTCCTCTGGAAATTACCACGGCCGCGCCCACGACCTCTCTGCGGTGCAGCAACAACAGGAGCACGCACCTGATCGCCAGCCAACCTAGGAGAATCACGCCTCAAATGGTCTGCGGATCCACAATTCCAGCACCCATTACCAGCTGCCGCAACAGGAGCTTACACCTCTCTCACAGCACGAGGACAGTCACGTTTCATGTGACCACGTGAACCATAGATCCAACAAGCACTCGGATCAGCTCTAGCATTGCCTCCTCTAGCAGGTGCACCACCACCTCTCTTAGCTGAAGACTGATACTTCTGATCACGTCCCCTCTTGTTCCGTCCACCTCCGGAACTATACTCAGCAGCTCGCTTGCCAGCACCCTTAGCAGATAAACTCAAGTTCATCTCAACGTCCTTGGCTCGGCCCACCAACACATCAAAATCATCATACTCGGCAGCCAGCAAATACATTTTTACATCCGTCTCTAAGCCATAACGGAACCTCTCGCACATTGCCCGCTCATCAGGTACCAGCTCAGGTGCATACTGACTGAGTCGCACAAACTGCACTTCATACTCAGCCACACTCATGCTCCCTTGGGTAAGAGACATGAATTCACGCTTCTTCTCATCAAGATATCTCACACCAAGATATCTCCGCTTGAACACATTATGAAAGAATGTCCAAGTCACATCAGCTTCTGCCATCCCAGCAATAGTGGTTATCCACCACGTATACGCATCCTTCTGCAGCAAGGACACAACACAACCCAGCTTCTGCACATTAGTGCAACTCATCTGGCCCAAGATTCGCTTGGTACTCTCTAGCCAAGCTTCAGAACTCTCAGCAGACATACCCCTGAACTCAGTCCCACCAAGACTGCGCAGACGCTCCAAAGGTAGTCTAACTCCAGCATCTTCCTGATGCCCCGCTCCACGAGCCCCAGCTACTGCTGCTTGAAAAGCACCAGCAATAGCTTGCACTAACATCGTCATATCAGGCATAGCTTGCCCCTGACCAGCCCCAGGTCCAGCAGCTCCAGCACCAGCTGCAGCTCCAGCTTCCTCAGCCCCAGCACCACCACCACCAGGTGGAGGAGGAGGTAACACCGCACTACCCGTGTTTTCCTCATTCTCGTTCTCATTAGGAGCCGTAGCTCGCACATTACCTCGTAACTATCTACGTGGTGCCATACTTTTACCATGCAATCACAATACAAATAAAACGAAGTCAGGCCCAGCAAGGTAAGCAATCCAAGTATTCAAGCTCAATTTCATTCAAAATCAACACCATTTCATTAGCTTTTATTTGGCAATGGGTACCCACAACATGCTACATCACCGCATACATCTCAATTGCAACATACATGCAATTCACTCAACATGCTTCCACTCAACAAGCATACAAAGCATACACACTTCAATCATGCACACATTCATTCCCAATTACTCGAGAACTCAGCTCTGATACCACCAAATGTAACCCCCTTAACCCGGCCTAGACGGTTGACCCGAATTAAGAAAGTCACACGGGGAAAACCAAAGTCAACCCGAAAGTCAACCTTGATTAACGACCCCTTTTTTTCTTTAAAAACTTGTCTAGATGCATATTAATCCTTAGATATGATCATACAACAGCATACTCAAAGATGATAAACATCAGAGATCAAACAGGGACCCAATTGAACAATTTACAACTTTAGGGACCAAATTGTAAATTCTGATAAATGTAAGGACTTAACCCAAATTAAAGTTACCAACTTGAAATTAATCAGGTTTCATACTTCTCTGTGAAATTTCAGCTCAAAAGGACTTCCCAAACTCATACAATTGCACAAACAAGATTCAGGACCAAAATGCAAACATTTCAAAACATTTAACTGCCAATGTCAGCCCCTAACGGTCACCCGTTCCGAAACGAGAGACAGCCCGTTTCAAAACGCGGGGCCGTTCCGCAACGCGTACCGAAACGAGGGCAGACAGTAGCCTATCCGTTTCGGAATAGTCCCTCCCGTTTCGGACGCCTGGGCTTGTTTAAGGCACCCGTTCCGAAACGGTAGGTGCTGTTCCGAAACACCCTGCACAGATTGCCCCAAAATGCATACATGAACATGCAATTAAACATCCAATCATGCTCCAAATGCCACCAAACTTTACCAGCATGCTATTCAACATATTTGAGACATACTTGCATCAACAATTCATCAAAACATCAACGTATATGGAAAGCCCCAAATCTATTGGCATGCTTCCTACACAAGCAACCATTCAAGCATAAACTTCCAATTCAAGCATATAAAGGTCAACCACAAAAACCAGCATTCTCAACAACATTCAACATACTTAGGGAGTTCAAAACATCTCCCAAAACATACACATAGGTCCCCCATTGCCAAATTACCAAAAGCTAAATGTACTTAAGAAAACCTTCCATACTTTGAGCTTTACCACCACTTGAATGCTTGCCTTCCTTGCTGCCCTCAAAGTACTTTAATGCTCTGCAATATTGATTTGAGAAAACAAAGAGAGCGTAAGCAAAAGCTTAGTGAGGAATGCTCAATAAAACCATCCAATAATGCATTTATAAAACACTTTATAAATCATGCTTCAAATCATCATTTACACATGCTCAAAAGCATACATTAACAAGCATCTCATGCTTCATTTCATTACATGTCATATTGGCCACAAGTGATACATTTCATTTCTTTGAAAACAAGTTCATCAACTTTCACCCCAAGGACTTTTAAACACCTTGGACCCCAAGGACTTTTAAACACCTTGGCCATGGACTTTTAAACACCATGATATAAATTACCTCAAGGACTTTTAAACACCTTGACCCCAAGGACTTTTAAACACCTTGGCCTATGGACTTTTAAACACCATAGAAAGGACCACACAAGGACTTTTAAACACCTTTGTGTCCGTAACAAGAATCATCCAAGGACTTTTAACCACCTTGATGTTCTTAAGTAACAAGGCTCACTCAAGGACTTTTAACCACCTTAGTGACCTCAACCTTTTCAAAACACCACTTGCCAATATACATCATTATCATCAATTTATCCACTGTTCTAAAGCATTAAACCAAGCCATATTCATCATGCATTTAAAAGCATCAAACCACATTTAATCAATGTTCAAAAACAAGGAGCTCTTACCTTGAGCTTCCTTCAACATATGGCTTACAAAAACAACATTAACCATGCTAAATCATGCTTTCAAAACAGAATTTAAAACATGCAATAAACCACATTGCACAACAATCAAATCATGGCCACCACTAGAGAGTATTTCCGAAAACTTACACTTGAGCTTAGCAAAGTTGTTTAGACTTAAACTAAGCTCCCAAGACATTGGTTTCAAGCCGAAAACCCAATTTCACTCACCGATTCCACTTCGCCTCTTGCCGAAGCACCGAATCAAGCTTCCGGATCACCACAACTTGAATCCAAAGATGACTCCCCTGTTTTAACACATCAAAACAGTAGATTAATGCATCATCATGCATTAATAGCTTCAATGAAAGCACCTAAACTCGCTGCTCTCATCCACACTCCATTTTCGGCCACCAAACACAACCGAAAATGCATCCAAACCACTTCTCAACATAGCCCAGCCATTAACCAACAAAACCTAACATCCTTTAACATCATTTAACATCTAAAAAGAACCTAACAACATCCTTATACCTCCAGCAACACCAGATCCACAAGATCACCTCAAAAACAACCAAGAATCATAAGCTAAACTTAGGAAATTCAACCTATCCGGGATTGCATTAATCAAAACTCAATTCCTTATCAAATTAACATTCATTAATCATCATTTTAACACCTTAAAACACTGCTTAAACAGATCCAACGAAATTTCATCAAAAACACACCAAATCTTGCATTTTAAGCCAAGATCCATTAAACAATCTTAAAAGCCATTTATAAAACATCAATTAAGGATTGAGAACTTAGGAATTTCATTAAAGAACTTGAAGTTCAGAGGAGAAGGACGTTCTTACCTCCAAACTTGAGTTTCTCCTCTTTTGGAACCAAAAAGCTTGATGAATCAAGTAGCAAATTGAGAGGTTTTGTAGATATGATGATTAGGAATCAAAAGAGAGTTGAAAGGAGAGAAATGAGTGAAAAAATCAGAAGTAAATCTCTGGAGAGAAAGTGTTTGGGTTGAGAGAAAATGAGAGAAAAGAGAAATTGGAAAATATGAGAAATTAGTTACAAAATAACCAAAATGATTTTCCCTCCACTTTTCTTTTGCTTGAAAATCAGAATTAATCATTAAAATATCTTAGAAAAATCTGGAGAAACTCCCTTTGGGTAAATAGCTCCTTAAAGATTCAAAGTTTCAATCCTTTCTAAAACAATCACGCAACTTCCAAAAATTACATTTTGGTCACTAGCCAAAATGTCACCCTTCCGAAACTCATTTTCCAAAATTGATTTCACAGTTCACTTAAATACATTAAAAGATGATTTTAGAACATTTTTACATATTTTTAATGCAACCCGAACTAGGCTTTCCTAAATTCACTCTCTTAGATTCGAACAGCACTTTGACCAAACCGGTCAACGCCCAAAACTTCTAAGCCCAAAACCGGGGCGTTACACATGCCCACTAATCCAGCCATGAATCCAGAAAACTTGCAGAATCCATCCTTTTCTAATCTATTTTCCAGCCTTGAAGTCCTGCAGAGAAAAGCACACAATAGACCACAATTCAACACCACAAATCAATCACTTAAGCGTAATTAGAGCTAAAATAGTCACCAAACTAGCTACTCATCACTCCTTATTTAAAACCACCTATATAAGCTACATGCTTACATTGTCATTTCGTTGGTCCCTGGAAAGTCATTCGTAAATGTAAACATATGTATGCATGATCACTTATATGCCCTCATAGATGTCTATATGTATGTAGCAAACCTTTAATGTTTTTCCAAATGTATGCATGTATTGGCATATTTATATATACATATAAGTGTTTTTGTATTGTGCATGATTAACAGTTCACACTTACTAATAACATTCCCGGAACCAGAACTCCTTCCAACACGCCAAACCTCGTACTTACTCTAAAGAAATAAGCATTTGCTCCTCCATAAAATCTTGCCAAAACATTTATACTCGTCGATCAAGATCCTCCTCGGTACCTTCATACAAAAGAATATCGTCTATAAACAACAACAAATTGATCCAACAACCCATGGAACACCGGATCCATAATATCACAAAAACTCGTAACACTCATACCTTGTTCAATAGCAGATTTAGGCACGTCCACTTCCCTTACCCCAATTGGTAATACCCAGACCTCAAATCAATTTTAGAAAACACCAAAACACCCTTAAACTGATCAAACAGATCATCAATCCATGACAAAGGATACTTATTCTCAATCGTCAACTTACTCAGTTGTTGATAATCAATGCACATTCGCATGGTGCCATCATTCCTCTTCACAAACATTACCGACGTATCCCACGTCGAAACACTAAGCCTAATAAACCCTCGATCAATAAACTCTTGTAGTTGTGTCTTTAACTCCTTAGGTGCCATGCGATAGGGCGCAATGGATATAGATGTTGTATTTGCATATAACTCAATGCCAATTCTACTTCCCTATCTGGTGGCAAATCTGACCATTCATCCGGCAAAACACCTAAAAACTCACATACTGTGTTATCAACCTTTTCCCTTGTTTTAGTATTTTTAAAAGATTTAATAAATTGATTTATTAAATGGGTTTTAATAAAAAGGATTTTAAAAGGCTAAAATATTTTCTTACGTAACTACTTTTCTCCTAACTTTTTCTCTAAACTTTCCCATCAGCCAAACTATTTTCTCATCACTAAAATCTCAAGAGATTTATTTCTTTTCACCCATTCTTGATTTCTAAATGGTTCTCATGGATTTGTACTTCAACTAGCTATGGATTTCTTGAAGGTTTTCCTCTAAATCATTGTCAATTAAGGGAAAAAGCTTGAGTTAGAGGTGTTCTTTCTTTTCTCTCCTCTAATCAACGTTCTTTAATGAAATTTCCAAGTCTATGGCTCTCTAATTTTTTTTATTAATAAGGTTCTATAATCTTTTTGAAGAAAATGGTTAGATCAAGCTTTGAAATATGATTTCTTAAGATTTTTGTAATGGTACTATTTTGGTTAATTTGAGATTGATTCTAATCATGTTTTGGATGTTAAATGATGTTGAAATAAATGTTTTATCATAGTAATCCCGAAATGAGTTGGATCTCTAGTTGTTAGGTTGCTAGATTTGGGTTTTTGTGATGATAATGTGGTTTTGGTGTTGATGGAGATATAAGGATGCGATTAGGTTGTTTTTTGGTGTTATTTGTTGATTAAAAATGGATGGAAGTGTTAGGTTTTTGCTGGGTTGAGTTTGTAAATTAATCCAAGGTGTTTTTGGTTGTTTCAGATAGGTGTTTTGGTGTTTTGGGTAGAGTAGCGTGGTGGCTTTGGTTGCTAGTGATTTGAATGCATTGTGATGCATTAATCCTCTTTTCTTGTATGTTATAAATAGGGAAGAACGAATCTGAAGCAACCAGTGAAGTTACGGGAACTTCAGAAGCTTGATTACTCTTCGGCAAAGTAAGCGAGGCGTTGTGGGTGAGTGGAATTGGTTTTAAAGCTTTTCAAAGGTTTGGGGGTTTAGATTAAGATTGAGACACTAATCTGAGCTCAGAAGTAAGTATGAGATGTTTCGCTCTCGTTTCTCGGTTTTTATCCCATTGATTTATATAATCATGCTCATGTTTTGAAGATAGAGTTAAACCTACTGTTTTATGCATGCTTTGAGAAATGATTTGATGATTTAAGTGATCCTATGAGATATATTTATGATTTCAAACAGATAGAATTTGTTGAGAAAATGATATGCATTATTTATATTTTTGAAATGAAATGAGAAATGGTTTTTGTTTATGCATTGAAAAAATAGTAGGTAAATGATGTTAAAAGTGTATATTGGCATGAGTTGAGATTACTTTTACCGAATATAATTGGTCAACCAATAGGATGAGAAGTGCACTATAATATACAAAATTCATATGTGCTCTTTGGTTCGGGCAATGGGGGTAGTGTCATCCTGTTCCAAAGTGAGAGTGTGGTGATGAGCGATTCCACCACGATAGGTCTTGATGATGTGAGATTCCAGCAATCTTTGTGGCGATGAGATATACCGCCATAAGAGTTCGGTGATGTGAGGTTCCACCGAGGTAGGACTTGAAGATGTGAGATTCCGTCAAGCTATCCACATATCCGAGTAATGTTGCTAAAATGCCAATATATGAGTTTCACATGTACCTTGTTTATAAATGATTTAATGAATTGAGTTTTGTATATGAGATTATGCTATGAGAACTTCTTTTGAGAAACAAGCATGAGTGGTTTTGCTTTGAGATTTTGCATTTGGGTTAATGCATGAGATAGATGGTACATGTGGTTTTAATGAAGTGGTTTTTTCTTTGAAAAATGATTTCAAGCATGTGATAGATTAGGCACGATGAGATTGAGTTTTCTAATAGAGAATTGGTTTTAAAATGCATTGTTGTTGTTGGTTTGTTTTGGACATCCCTCACTAGGCATTATTGCTTACGCTCTCTTTTCCCAACAATGCAAAGAAATAGCATCTTTTGGGCAGCAAAGGAGCAAGAAGGAACCCAAGGAGTGAGACTTAGCTCAAGTATGGTTTTATGTTTACCTATTAGTAATAATTGGCAATGGGAGAATGCCTTTATGTTTTGGGAGAGTGTGTATTGAAACTCCCTTTTGTGGAAAGTTTGTGATGCCCTTGTTGACTTGTAAATGACCTTGTTGATATTTGCTTTAGGTTGTGTTTTGGCTCCTGGGTGGTCATTTGGCATATGTAGCATGCCTATAGATTTCCTTAATGCATATTGCCATGCTATGATGTTGAAATTGCGATGTATGTTAGAGGTTTGATGCTTAGATAAGTTGTATGCATGTTGGTATGATTCTGATTGGATTAAAGTATGAAAAATCAGCAAAAGTGTCATTAAATGCCCATGTGTTTTGTTACGCCTAAGGCTGTACCGAAACAGTGAGCCTGAATTGGAGTTAGGGTTTCGAAATAGAGGCAAGTGTTTCGATACGGGCTCCTTCAAGTTGGCTACTGGAATCTTGTGTTTCAAAACACCATTCGGGGTGTTCCGATACGAACCCGAGCTTCAAGATGGTTGAACCTGTTTCAAAACGGGGTGTTCCAATATAGAGCAACCTGTACCGAAACACCCAGCTGTTAAGTTGGTTAGTAAAATCTTTTGAAGTTTTGTTTCTTTATGTTTTGCTCCTAGAATCTTATGGATGCACTTTTATGAGCTTGGATGATTGTTTTGAGCTGAGATTTCATAGAGAGACATGTAATGTGACTAGTTAAAGGTTGGTAATTTAGAAATTGAATAAGTTCCTATAATTTGTTAAAATAAAAAATGGTCCCTAAATTGTGATTGTATGCAATTGAGTCCCTAAGCGTTGTCTAATTGAGTTGCAAATTGTTCCGCTGTGAAGTTTATCATATAGGGTAATAATGAGCATCTGGTCAAGATAAAATAAAAAGGGGTCGTTTATTGAGGTAAACTTCTCGGTTTACTTAAATATTCCCCTTATGACCCATTTGGTTTAGTCTTTCGTCCAGGTCGGGTCAATAGGGTTACATTTTGTGATATCAGATCCAGGTTTTGAAAGAATTGGGATGTATGGTTGGTTTGATATTGTTGTTTGGATGATTCCTTAATGATTGTTATGCTCGGTGGTTGATTATGCTATGTTATGACCATTGTTTTGCTATACGTGTGATGCACGGTGTTTGATAACATGATGTAACACCCCGAAATCCGGTCTGGTCGGAATTCATTCTGATGATCGGAAATTCTACATTGATGAAGCTCTAAAGATCTCACCGATTAGTTAATTATTTTTATCGAATCTTAATTAGGCTTTAAACGTCGGATTTGAATCTTATTAAGTAATATTAATTTCTAGTGGCTAAAATGGAAGAATTATAAATTTAGAGGGCAAAGCTATAAAGTTAAGAAATGTGAGGGGCTAGCCATGTTATTAACCCCTTGAATTAAACTCACCACTTACGTGGAGTTACCTGATGAAATTCCTTCAAATGAAGGAAAGCCTTCGATTAAAATTAGAAAAGCAAAGAAGAAAGAAAGCTTACCCGAAAAACATAGGAAGCAAGCACCACTCTCTTATCATCTTCTTCACCTAAGCACACACCTCCATTGGTAGAGAATTTAAGCTTGTTATTTCTTCGTTGTGTCGATGTCGAAACGTTGTTATCGATCGGGTAAGCTAGATTCCTCATTCAATTAATGGATTCCATGGATATCTTGGGAGTAATCTAAGCTAGGGTTTTGATTATCCATAGATATTTACTTGTTGCCATCTTTATTGAAGTTGGATATTGATTTCAATATCCCTATGTTAATTTTGATGTTGAAACCTCAATTCTAATAAGTTCTTATTAATCTTTCTAGCTCAAGAAAGGGAGAAAGAGGTATCACCATCTCCGTCACAAGCTAGGATAAAGGAATCGCTATTCGAGAGCCTTGAAGCTTCATATTGTTAAGGTGAGTGTAGTCGGAGTCTCGAGTTTAGGCGAAAGGCCTTCCCGAATCATTATTTGTTGTGTTAGATCATTTCGCTAACATTGTTAATTAAGCGAATACATTGGATGTTAAATCGGACACTTTGGTAAATGTCGGTAAGTTACCTTTGACATGGATTATGTTCATTGTGCATTGTCATTGATATAAGCATTGTTATAAGATCATTGCATTGAATCATCGGATATGGATATTGGCAACAACTTTTAAGACATTGATGTTGAAATATATGTATATCAACATTGACTATATTGAGTTTAAGGAACATTGATAAGTTATTGATCATCGAAATGAATAAGTATAATGTGCCCTTGGATTGGAATGGACTCGGGATACAATTGGCATGCCATAGAATTCATGAGCTCAGTGTACGGGTGTACTACGGTCCTAATGCTACGACCTATATTGATTTGGCGAGGCGGAGGGATGTGTATTGATATTGGTCATTTGGCGAGGTGGAGGGATTGGACCATTCATGGATTTGGTGAGGCATAGGAATTTGCGTATCCATGATCTTAATTCAATCCAAGGAATTTTGAATGAAAGAGTAACATGATTATTGATTATTGCATTATTATATGGCATTGATTATGTTATCATGTAATTTATGCATCATCGTAGCTATGTCATTTCATTATTATGTTAATAGTGACTACCTCACTAGACAAAGAGTTCCTAATGTGTCTTTCCTCATGCAATTTTAGGTTAAGGGTTGCTCGTTGGAAGATCGGATCGGCCACAAAGACAAGTCACTACTAAGTTACAAGTAAAGTACTTATGTTTTCGAACTACTAGGGAGGTGGCAAAGTAGATAGACTAGACAAATATGCTTGTTTTGTTGTGTTAGTGGCTTGCCCATTTTGTATTAAGGTCTAAGTCCCTAAATGCCTATTTTGGTTTTACTAATATTGCCTTAAAAATGCATGTTTTGCTAAAAAGGTAAAAATGAAGTAAACGTACTCATATATCTTGGAAAATTTGTATGCTAGTAGTTGATATGAATGAAATGTTGTGTATAAAGTTTCATTGAATTTGGACATGGTTTGGTAGGGTAATTCTAATAAAAACCAGATAAAATCTGTCATTACAGGCCTCACTGTATCGAAACGGGTGATGACGTTTCGATACGGGTACCCTAACCTTGAACCTGAGAGTAAGGGTGTTCCGGAACGAAGTAATGCCATTTTGGAACATTTTTGCCACTGATAGCTCCTGTTTCGATACAGGTTTCGAAACGGTTTGCCACTGGTGACCCTTGTTTCGATACAAGTTTCGAAACGGTCAAGTCACGGTCAACGTCAGTCAATCCGTTCCGATATAGGTCAAGACTGTATCGAAACGGCCTAAAGAGTCGGGTCAACAGGGTTGACTCTCGAGTACCCGTTCCTAAACAGTCCAAGGCGTTTCGAAACGGAGCTAGGTAAGTTTGTTATGGTACATTGGTCAGCTTTATTTATTTACATTTGAGTCATCGATTCTTATAGAGTTAAATTTAAAGTGTTAATGGTTTCATAATTGAAAGAAATTTGGTAAGTATAACCTTTTAGTAATGAATTTCAATTTGGCAAGGTCTATTCGATAAGGGTTCTCAAGTTTGTCAAAATTAACAAATTAGTCTTAAATGTTAATAATAGTTGAATAATGATCTTTGATTGATAATTATGTAAGCTTTCTGATAATATGGGATGAAGGATGCTTTAGCTATATGATAGACATAATTACTGTACTTTTTGAGTTAAAAATAAAAAGTTATATCATTGATTGTTGCCTTGTCTTCCGATAACACACTCCGACTCGGTTCTCTTCCAGACCGGGAATGGGGTGTTACGATTGTGGTATCAGAGCTAGAGTTTAGTCAATTCTAGGACTAAACCAAAGTCTATTGCATTGTTATTATGTTACTTTGCCACCCTGGAGTTTTAAATTTCATGTAAATTATGACTTGTCGACTAATCTAATCTTTCATATAGATATGTCTGCAACAAATGAAGGTCATGTAGATGAGCAAACTTCTGGCTCCTCAACACATGGCGAGGAGGTTAGGGGAGGAAATCCTCCAAATCCACCGCAACCACAGGACCCTCCTGTACAGGGTGCTGAGCCTGCGGCACCTACTGCTCAGGCTGAATGTTATCAAAATATGGCCAATATGTTTAAGCAGTTTATGACTGCAATGCAAGCGACACCACCAGTTCAGCCTACTCCTCCTATTACTCAGTATGTCCGAGCCCGTATGGACAAGCTAGCTTCACTCCGAGCTTATTCTTTCACGGGATAAGATGACGATAACCCTGAAATAGCTGAATACTGGTTGGATAACACTTTACGTATCCTGAATAAGCAGCTACAGTGTTCTGACGAACACAAGCTAGAATGTGTCATTGCTTTGTTGACCGATAAAGCTCTGATGTGGTGGGAGACTACCATTCTTACAGTTCCTGAAGAATCGGTTACATGGGAATTCTTTCTCAAGGAATTCTGGAACAAGTACATCAACGAGTACTATCTCGCGGAAAGGCGGAGCACTTTCCTTCACTTGAGACAAGGTGGGAGGCCAATCAAGCAGTACATCCATGATTTCTGTAAGTATTGCCGATATGGAGCCGAGTTTATAAATAAAGAAGAAGACAAGTGCCGAATGTTTATTGTTGGGTTGAGCGACGAGCTGCGACCTATGTTTACTGCACTGGGTATCACTAATTTCCAAGATTTGGTGAACCGAGTTAAGGCAACAAAAGCAACGCAGAGAGCCCAGAGGGGAAATATGTCTAATCGATCTGAGAAAAGAACGTGGAGTGACTCCCGATCTCTCAAATGGAACAGGAAAGGTAAGTATCATGGTTCGAAGCAAACTTCTTTCTCACAGCCTGCCCGCACAGGGAACATTGAAAGACCACAGACTATCACCCAGTCCTGGTTTAAGGCGGCCTCAGTGGAGAGTACTGGAGGATCGAATCGGAGTGTTCAGCATCCAGTCTGTAATTTCTGTCAGAAACGACATCCAACAGGGCAATGTCGCAAGCAGACGGGGGCATGTTTCTTCTCTGGCAAACAAAGACATTTCATCAGGGATTGTCCTCAGAATCCCTCTAAATTTGTGGATGTACACGGAGATACCTCTTCACCCGCTCAGTCCTTTCGAGGGAAAGGGTCAAGGCAAGTACCATCGGGAACTTCAGGTATATCAGGCGGATCCGGGAAGCAAGGCAATAAGAAAGAATCGAAGACCTTTGCCCAGTTGTATCATGTGAGAAGGCGCGAGGAAGATGACGAGCCTGATGTTATTGCAGGTACCGTAATGTTATACCCACATTCATTGTATGTATTGATTGATCCTAGATCTACACACTCTTTATTAAGCCTGGAATTGGTTAAAAGACACATGATGTTTAGTGAATCATTAGCAACGATGGTCTTTATAACAAATCCATTAGGTAATTGTGTCATTCTAAGTCTTGTATGTAAGAATTGCCCAATCATGATTCAAGGAATTTTGTTCCCTGCAGAGTTCCTAGTTTTGCCAATCCACGAGTTTGATATGATCCTAGGCATAGATTGACTTAGTAACCATCAAGCGCGGGTAGACTGCAGTAAGCGGAAATTGTATCTTCGAGGCCTTGGCAAGGAAAGGATAATGTTGATGTAATCTCATAACTTCATGTTGTGTGCATTGACCACTGAATCCAAGAATGAACCTCAGATCTATGACATTGATACGGTAAATGGATTCACAGATGTTTTCCCTAACGAGCTTCCGGGATTACCCCAACCCATGAAGTGGAATTCGGTATCGAGGTGTAACCTGGGACTGCTCCAGTCTCCATTGCACCATACAGGATGGCGGCTGTGGAATTGAAGGAATTAAAAGCTCAAATTCAAGACCTTATGAACAAGGGTTTTATCCGACCGAGCTCTTCACCCTGGGGAGCCCCGGTTCTCTTTGTCAAGAAGAAGGATGGTTCTATATGTTTGTGCATTGATTATAGACAATTGAACAAAGTTACCATCAAGAATAGGTATCCCTTGCCCAGGATAGACGGCACGTTCGATCAATTAAAAGATGCTTATGTATTCTCCAAGATTGATCTAAGGTCGGTTTACTATCAGATGAAAGTCAAGGAGTGTGATGTGCCCAATACTGCTTTTCGTACGAGATATGGACATTACGAATTCTTAGTAATGCCTTTCGGATTAACAAATGCACCTGCGGCCTTTATGGATTTAATGAATCTGGTATTCAGGCCCTATCTTGATAAGTTTGTTGTGGTGTTCATAGACGATATCTTGATTTATTCAAAGAATGAATCGAAACATCGAGACCACCTTTGTATTAGACTCCAGACTTAGAGAGAGAAGTAGTTGTACACAAAATTTTCTAAGTGTGATTTCTGGCTCACTGAAGTGGCCTTTCTCGGGCATGTTGTGTCAGCTTCGGGTATTCAGGTAGATCCGAAGAAAATTTGAGATATTGTGGATTGGCATCCGCCAAAGAATGTTGGTGAAGTTAGAAGTTTCCTTGGGCTTGCTGGACATTACCGTAGGTTCGTGAAAGGATTTTCAATGTTAGCCGCTCCTTTAACTAAACTGTTGCGAAAGGAGATGCCCTTTGTTTGGACCGAAGACCAACAACGAAGCTTTGATCAGCTGAAACAAGTCCTAACCCATGCACCTGTCTTGACCCAACCTGAGTCTAGGAAAGACTATACAGTTTACAGTGATGACTCGCATCTTGGGTTAGGATGCGTATTGATGCAAGAAGGTAAAGTTATTGCTTGCACTTCAAGGCAATTTAAGCCACATGAGGTGAACTATCCCACCCATGACCTAGAATTGGATGTAGTTGTCTTTGCATTGAAAATCTGGAGGCATTATCTCTACGGGGAGAAATGTTATCTTTTCACCAACCACAAAAGCCTTAAATACTTGTTGACACAAAAGGAGTTGAATTTACGACAACGGAGATGGATGTAACTTCTTAAGGATTATGATTTCGTCATTGATTACCATCCGGGCAAGGCCAATGTTGTAGCTGATGCACTTAGCCGCAAACCTTTGCCCGGTAAGCTTTGATTATGAAATTAAAGTTATAAGTACAGTGAAGCTGTTAACTCATCGTTACATCACTCTCTTGTAGCCCCTCAAGCAATTAACGCTCATTTCCAGCTTCGGAAGCACCAATGTCTTGTAGCTGAACTTCAAGTTCAGTCTACCATTATTTCCCGAATTAAGGATTTACAAGAACAAGATTCTGAGCTCCAAACCATTGTCTCTAAACTATCAGATAATCCAGATTTCAGAATTAATTCTGAAGGACTTCTATGTTTTCACGATCGAGTTTGCGTGCCTAATGACGAAACTCTCCGTATCGACATTCTTGCTGAAGCTCATTCGAGTTCTTTTTCCATTCACCCTAGGTCTGTGAAAATGTAAAAAACATTTATGTGAATTATACTGGTGGCCAGGCATGATGCAGGCTATTGTTGATTATATTTCCAAGTGCCTCACTTGTCATTGTGTTAAGGCAGAACATTGTCCTCCTACAAGACTTTGCAACCCATTGATCCACCGAAATGGAAATGGGAAAAGATAACCATGGACTTTGTCAGTGGTCTACCGTTAACCCCTGCGAAGCATGATGCTATTTGAGTTATTGTAGATCGATTTACGAAGTCAGCTCATTTCATACCTGTTAGAATATATTATGGTCTCCCTAAGCTAGCTGACTTATACATCAAAGAAGTGATCCGAATTCACGGAGTGCCTGAATCTATCATTTCTGATCGTGATCCTCAATTTACATCTCGGTTTTGGAGAACCTTACAAGGGGCTCTGGGCACAAGAGTCAATCTTAGCACATCCTTCCACCCGCAAACTAACGGTCAGTCAGAAAGAGTAATTCAGATTTTGGAAGATATGCTTCGGGCTTGTATTATTGACTTTGGAGGGACTTGGGAGAAATCTCTACCTCTTGTCGAATTTGCTTATAATAATAGTTATCAAGCATCCATTAAAATGGCCCCGTATGAAGCATTGTATGGTAGACGATGTAGAAATCTGTTATGCTGGTCGTAGCTGGGGGATGGCAAGGTGTTAGGCCCTGACTTGCCTCGTGAATCTGAAGAACGAGTTACCATCATTCATGATCGTCTCAAGGCTACCTTCGATCGGCAAATAGCTTATGCTGATCTTAAAAGGAGAGACATTCAATATGAAGTCGGTGAGAAAGCCTTTCTTAAGGTGTTACCGTGGAAGAAAGTCTTGAGGTTTGGCAAGAAGGGAAAGTTGACCCTCGGTTCATTGGACCCTTTGAAATTATTGAAAAGATTGGCCCAGTGGCATATCGACTTCTACTACCCCCAGAATTGAGCAAAATCCACGATGTCTTTTATGTATCGATGCTTTGGAAGTGTCAGTCTGATCCCTCACACATTGTGGAACCCGACTCTGTTGAACTACAGCCAAACTTATCCTATGAAGAAGAACCGGTTGAGATTGTTGCTAAGGAAGTCAAAAGGCTTCGTAACAAAAATGTACCCATAGTTAAAGTACTTTGGAGAAGTCACACTGTTGAAGAAGCTCTGGTTGAGATTGTTGCTAAGGAAGTCAAAAGGCTTCGCAACAATATTCGCATCTCTTTGGTTCAGGTAAAATTCGAGGAGGAATTTTTCTTAACGGGGGGAGAGTTGTAACACCCCGAAATCCGGTCTGGTCGGATATCATTTCCAATGATCGGAAATTCTACATTGATGAAGCTCTAAAGATCTCACCGATTAGTTAATTATTGTTATCGAATCTTAATTAGGATTTAAACGTCGGATTTGAATCTTATTAAGTAATATTAAGTTTCTAGTGGCTAAAATGGAAGAATTATAAATTTAGAGGGCAAAGCTATAAAGTTAAGAAATGTGAGGGGCTAACCATGTTATTAACCCCTTGAATTAAACTCTCCTCTTACGTGGAGTTACCTGATGAAATTCCTTCAAATGAAGGAAAGCCTTGCATTAAAATTAGAAAAGCAAAGAAGAAAGAAAGCTTACCCGAAAAACATAGGAAGCAAGCACCACTCTCTTATCATCATCTTCACCTAAGCACACACCTCCATTGGTGGAGAATTTAAGCTTGTTATTTCTTCGTTGTATCGATATCGAAACGTTGTTATCGATCGGGTAAGCTATATTCCTTATTCAATTAATGGATTCCATGGATATCTTGGGAGTAATCTAAGCTAGGGTTTTGATTATCCATGGATATTTACTTGTTGCCATCTTTATTGAAGTTGGATATTGATTTCGATATCCTTATGTTAATTTTGATGTTGAAGCCTCAATTCTAATAAGTTCCTATTAATATTTCTAGCTCAAGTAAGGGAGAAAGAGGTATCACCATCTCCGTCACAAGCTATGAATAAAGGAATCTCTATCCGAGAGCCTTGAAGCTTCAGATTGTTAAGGTGAGTGTAGTCGGAGTCTCGAGTTTAGGCGAAATGCCTTCCCGGATCATTATTTGTTGTGTTAGATCATTTCGCTAACATTGTTAATTAAATGAGCGCATTGGATGTTAAATCGGACACTTTGGTAAGTGTCGGTAAGTTACCGTTGACATGGATTATGTTCATTGTGCATTGTCATTAATATAAGCATTGTTATAAGATCATTGCATTGAATCATCGGATATGGATATTGGCAACAAATTTTAAGACATTGATGTTGAAATATATGTATTGTTCGGTTTTCCGCAATTTTTTCCATTCCTCTGTGTAAATAACCTAATATTGGTTCACAGTCAACAACATCTTCACCATCTAGAGTAACGATGAGACGAAGAACACCATGCATTGATGGGTGGTGAGGTCCCATATTGACTATCATAAGGTCTTTTTCTGTAGCTGATAGATTCATAAGTTTTTCATCGATTCATTCTTACATGAATTATTGAAAACGAAAACAAGTACATCAAAATGAAAATCTAATAAATCGACTAATTCAAAATTTGCAAATTAACGATTTTTTGATACATTGACTATATTGAGCTTAAGGAACATTGATATGTTATTGATCATAGAAATGAATAAGTATAATGTGCCCTTGGATTGGAATGGACTCGGGATCCAATTGGCATGATATAGAATTCATAAGCTCAGTGTACGGGTGGACTACGGTCCTAAGGCTACGACCTATATTGATTTGGCGAGGCGGAGGGATGTGTATTGATATTGGTCATTTGGCGAGGCGGAGGGATTGGACCATTCATGGATTTGGTGAGGCGCAGGAATTTACGTATCCACAATCTTAATTCAATCAAAGGAATTGTGAATGAAAGATTAACATGATTATTGATTATTGCATTATTATATGGCATTGATTATGTTATCATGTAATTTATGCATCATCAGAGCTATGTCATTTCATTATTATGTTAATAGTGACTACCTCAATAGACAAAGAGTGCCTAATGTGTCTTTCCTCATGCAATTTCAGGTTAAGGGTTGCTCGTTGGAAGATCGGATCGGCCACAAAGATAAGTCACCACTAAGTTACAAGTAAAGTACTTATGTTTTCAAACTCATAGGGAGGTCGAAAAGTAGATAGACTAGAAAAATATGCTTGTTTTGTTGTGTTAGTGGCTTGCCCATTTTGTATTAAGGTCTAAGGCCCTAAATGCCTAGTTTGGTTTTGCTAATATTGCCTTAAAAATGCATGTTTTGCTAAAAAGGTAAAAATGAAGTAAACGTACTCATATAGCTTGGAAAATCTGCATGCTAGTAGTTGATATGAATGAAATGTTGTGTATAAAGTTTAATTGAATTTGGACATGGTTTGGTAGGGTAATTCTAATAAAAACCAGATAAAATCTGTCATTACAGGCCTCACTGTATCGAAACAGGTGATGACGTTTCGATACGGGTACCCTAACCTTGAACCTGAGAGTAAGGGTGTTCCGGAACGAAGTAATGCCATTTCGGAACATTTTTGCCACTGATGGCTCCTGTTTCGATACAGGTTTCGAAACGGTTTGCCACTGCTGACCCCTGTTTCGATACATGTTTCGAAACGGTCAAGTCACGGTCAACGTCAGTCAATCCATTCCGATACAAGTCAAGCTTGTATCGAAACAGTCTAAAGAGTCTGGTCAATAGGGTTGACTCTCGAGTACCCGTTCCAAAACAGTCTAAGGCGTTTCAAAACAGAGCTAGGTAAGTTTGTTATGGTACATTGGTCAGCTTTATTTATTTACATTTGGGTCACCGTTTCTTATAGAGTTAAATTGAACGTGCTAATGGTTTCGAAATTGAAAGAAATTTGGTAAATATAACCTTTTAGTAATGAATTCCAATTTGGCAAAGTCTATTCGATAAGGGTCCTCAAGTTTGTTAAAATTAACAAATTAGTCCTAAATGTTAATAATAGTTGAATAATGATCCTTGATCGATAATTGTGTAAGCTTTCTAATAATATGGAATGAAGGATGCTTTAGCTATATGATAGATATAATTACTGTACTTTTTGAGTTAAAAATGAAAAGTTATATCATTGATTGTTGCCCTGTCTTCCGGTAACACACTCCGACTCGGTTCTCTTCCAGACCGGGAAAGGGGTGTTACACATGAATTATTATTATTATGTGCAATTGGGGGAGAGGTTAAGGGTACCCATTGCCATATTATTACTATTATAAAGTTAATTTTGGTTTTAAAAGTAAAACTCTAGCACCTTAGATTCTTGCTTCGGCTAGCCTGATTGTTTTTAGTGTTGCATTTTTAGCTCAAAGATTTATACAGTTTTGATAATGGGACCTAGACGAGAGCTTAGAGCCAATGTGCATAATGTGGTTGAGAATGAGGTTAATTATGTTGAGAATTTGCCACCCCCTTCTCCTTCTTCTGGTGGTGATGGAGCTAGTACGGGAGCAGGCGCTGGAGGTGTTGGACCTCAGGTAGTGCAAGGACAGGCTGCTGCTGATATGACACCGTTGATTCGGACTATAGCTGGGGCTTTTCAGGCAGCGATACCGGGTATGCATGTGGTTGTACCACAACCTGGTGCTAATGTTGTTTTACCTTTGGAACGTTTACGTAGCTTGGGTGGAACTGAATTTTGAGGTTTGTCTCCTGAAGGTTTTGAGGCTTGGTATGAGAGCACCCAAAGGATTCTTGGTCAGATGGGTTGTAATGATGTGTAAAAGTTGGGTTATGTTGTATCCTTATTGCATGGAGATGCTTATACGTGGTGAATGACCATCATTATGGGTATGGAACCTGCCGATATGACTTGGGAGTTCTTTGGAACTGCTTTTAAGAGGAAGTATCTGAGTGTTCGCTATCTTGATGAAAAGACTTTTGAAAGAGGACTGTTTCGAAAGAGGGCCAAAATTTAGAATCTTAGGGAGCTACTACACCAAGGGGTTATCAGCCTTTTCACTTGTTTTAGTATTTTTAAAAGATTTAATAAACTGATTTATTAAATGGGTTTTTAATAAAAAGGACTTTAAAAGGCTAAAAATTTTCTTACGTAACTACTTTTCTCCTAACTTTTTCTCTCAACTTTCCCATCAGCCAAACTATTTTCTCATCACTAAAAATCTCCAGAGATTTATTTCTTTTAACCCATTCTTGATTTCTAAATGGTTCTCATGGATTTCTACTTCAACTAGCTATGGATTTCTTGAAGGTTTTCATCTAAATCATTGCCAATCAAGGGAAAAATCTTGTGTTAGAGGTGATCTTTATTTTCTTTCCTCTAATCAAGGTTCTTTAATGAAATTCCCAAGTCTTTGGCTCTCTAATTGTGTTTATTAATTAGGTTCTATAATCTATTTGATGAAAAAAGGTTAGATCAAGCTTTGAAAGATTATTTCTAATGATTTTCATATTGGTATTGTTTTGGTTGATTTGAGATTGATTCTAATCATGTTTTTGATGTTAAATGATGTTGAAATAAAGGTTTTATCATAGTAATCCCGAAATGAGTTGAATCTCTAGTTGTTAGGTTGCTAGATTTGGGTTTTTGTGGTGATAATGTGGTCTTGGTGTTGCTGGAGATATAAGGATGCAACTAGGTTGCTATTTGTTGATTAAAAATGGACAAAAGTGTTAGGTTTTGGCTGGGATGAGTTTGTAGAGTAATCAAAGGTGTTTTTGGTAGTTTCGGATAGGCGTTTTGGTGTTTTAGGGCAGAGAAAGATGGTGGCTTTGGTTTCTGGTGATTTTAATGCATTGTGATGCATTAATCCTCTGTTCTTGTGTGGTGTAAATAGAGGAGAATGTATCGGAAGCAATCAGTGAAGTTCCGGGAGCTTCTGAAGCTTGATTACGCTTCGGCAAAGCAAGCGATGTGTTGTCGGTGAGTGGAATTGGTTTAAAAGCTTTTCAAAGGTTTGAAAGAACGGGTTAGATGTTTAGATTAAGCTTGAAACGCTAACATAAGCTCGGAAGTAAGTATGAGATGTTTCGCTCTCGTTTCTCAGTTTTTATCGCATTGATTTATATGATCATGCTCATGTTTTGAAGATAGAGTTAAAGCTACTGTTTTATGCATGCTTTGAGAAATTATTTGATGATTTATGTGATCCCATGAGATGGATTTATGATTTCAAAGAGATAGAATTTGTTGAGAAAATGTTATACATTGTTTATATTTTTGAAATGGGATGAGAAATGGTTTATGTTTATGCATTGAAAAATAGTAGGTAAATGATGTTAAAAGTTTATATTGTCATGAGAAGAGATTACTTTTACCAGATATAATTGGTCGAACAATGGGATGAGAAGTGCACTATAATATACAAAAATCGTATGTGCTCTTGGGTTTGGGCAATGGGGGTAGTGTAATCCTGTTCCAAAGTGAGAGTGTGGTGACGAGAGATTCCAACACGGTAGGTCTTTATGATATGAGATTCCATCAAGCTTTGTGGTGATGAGAGATACCGCCATGAGAGTTTGGTGATACAAGATTCCACCAAAGTAGGACTTGACGATATGAGATTCCGTCAAGCTATCCATATATCCGAGTAATGTTGCTAAAATGTCAATATATGAGTTTCACATGTACCTTGTTTATAAATGATGTAATGAATTGAGTTTTGCATATGATATAATGCTATGAGAAATGCCTTTGAGAAACAAGCATGTGTGGTTTTGCATTGAGATTATGCATTTGGATTAATGCGTGAGATAGATGGTACATCTGGTTTTAATTAAGTGGCTTTTGCTTTGAAAAATGATTTCAAGCATGAGATAGATTGGGCATGATGAGAAAGAGTTTTCTAATTAAGAATTGGTTTTAAAATGCAGTGTTGTTGTTGGTTTGTTTTGAGCATCCCTCACTAGGCATTATTGCTTACGCTCTCTTTTCCAAACAATGCAGAGAAATAGCATCTTTTGGGTAGAAAAGGTGCAAGAAGGAACCCAAGGAGTGAGTGTAACGCCCCGGTTTTGGGCTTAGGAGTTTTGGGCGTTGACCGGTTTGGTCAAAGTGTTGTTCGAATCTAAGAGGGTGAATTTAGGAAAGCCTAGTTCGGGTTGCATTAAAAATATGGAAAAATGTTCTAAAATCATCTTTTAATATATATAAGTGAACTGTGAAATCAATTTTGAAAAATGAGGTTTGGAAGGGTGACATTTTGGCTAGTGACCAAAATGTAATTTTTGAAAGTTGCGTGACTATTTTATAAAGGATTGAAACTTTGAATCTTTAAGGAGCTATTTACCCAAAGGGAGTTTCTCCAGATTTTTCTAAGATATTTTAATGATTAATTCTGATTTTCAAGCTAAAGAAAAGTGGAGGGAAAATCATTTTGGCTATTTTGTAACTAATTTCTCATATTTTCCAATTTTTCTTTTCTCTCATTTTCTCTCAACCCAAACACTTTCTCTCCAGAGATTTCCTTCTGATTTTGTCACTCATTTCTCTCTTTTCAATCTTCTTTTGATTTCTAATCATCACATCAACAAAACCTCTCAATTTGCAAGTTGATTCTTCAAGCTTTTTGGCTCTAAAAGAGGAGAAACTCAAGTTTGGAGGTAAGAACGTCCTTCTCCTCTGAACTTCAAGTTCTTTAATGAAATTCCTAAGTTCTAAATCCTTAATTGATGCTTTATAAATGGCTTTTAAGATTGTTTAATGGATCTTGGCTTAAAATGCAAGATTTGGTGTGTTTTTGATGAAATTTCGTTGGATCTGTTTAAGCAGTGTTTTAAGGTGTTAAAATGATGATTAATGAATGTTAATTTGATAAGGAATTGAGTTTTGATTAATGCAATCCCGGATAGGTTGAATTTCCTAAGTTTAGCTTATGATTCTTGGTTGTTTTTTAGGTGATCTTGTGGATCTGGTGTTGCTGGAGGTATAAGGATGTTGTTAGGTTCTTTTTAGATGTTAAATGGTGTTAAAGGATGTTAGGTTTTGATGGTTAATGGCTGGGCTTTGTTGAGAAGTGGTTTGGATGCATTTTCGGTTGTGTTTGGTGGCCGAAAATGGAGTGTGGATGAGAGCAGCGAGTTTAGGTGCTTTCATTGAAGCTATTAATGCATGATGATGCATTAATCTACTGTTTTAATGTGTTAAAACAGGGGAGTCATCTTTGGATCCAAGTGGTGGTGATTCGGAGGCTTGATTTGGTGCTTCAGCAAGAGGCGAAGTGGAACCGGTGAGTGAAATTGGGTTTTCGGCTTTGAAACCAATGTCTTGGGAGCTTAGTTTAAGTCTAAACCACTTTGCTAAGCTCAAGTGTAAGTTTTCGGAAATACTCTCTAGTGGTGGCCATGATTTGATTGTTGTGCAATGTGGTTTATTGCATGTTTTAAATTCTGTTTTGAAAGCATGATTTAGCATGGTTAATGCTGTATTTGTAAGCCATATGTTGAAGGAAGCTCAAGGTAAGAGTTCCTTGTTTTTGAACATTGATTAAATGTGGTTTGATGCTTTTAAATGCATGATGAATATGGCTTGGTTTAATGCTTTAAAACAGTGGATATATTGATGATAATGATGTATATTGGCAAGTGATGTTTTGAAAAGGTTAAGGTCACTAAGGTGGTTAAAAGTCCTTGAGTGAGCCTTGTTTACTTAAGAACATCAAGGTGGTTAAAAGTCCTTGGATGATTCTTGTTACGGACACAAAGGTGTTTAAAAGTCCTTGTGTGATCCTTTCCAAGGTGTTTAAAAGTCCTTGGGGTCAAGGTGTTTAAAAGTCCTTGAGGTGATTTATATCATGGTGTTTAAAAGTCCATGGCCAAGGTGTTTAAAAGTCCTTGGGGTCAAGGTGTTTAAAAGTCCTTTATGTGAAACTTGATACGGACACAAAGGTGGTTAAAAGTCCTTGTGTGGTCCTTTCTATGGTGTTTAAAAGTCCATAGGCCAAGGTGTTTAAAAGTCCTTGGGGCCAAGGTGTTTAAAAGTCCTTGAGATGAAAGTTGATGAACTTGTTTTTAAAGAAATGAAATGTATCACTTGTGGCCAATATGACATGTAATGATATGAAGCATGAGATGCTTGTTTAAAGATTGCTTTTGAGCATGTGTAAATGATGATTTGAAGCATGATTTATAAAGTGTTTTTATAAATGCATTATTGAATGGTTTATTGAGCATTCCTCACTAAGCTTTTGCTTACGCTCTCTCTTTGTTTTCTCAAATCAACAATGCAGAATATTAGAGTACTTTGAGGGCAGCAAGGAAGGCAAGCATTCAAGTGGAAGTAAAGCTCAAAGTATGGAAGGTTTTCTTAAGTAAACTTAGCTTTTGGTAATTTGGCAATGGGGGACCTATGTGTATGTTTTGGGAGATGTTTTGAACTCCCCAAGTATGTTTTAGGTTGTTGAGAATGCTGGTTTTTGTAATTGGCCTTTATATGCTTGAATTGGAAGTTTATGCTTGTAACGCCCCGGTTTTGGGCTTAGGAGTTTTGGGCGTTGACCGGTTTGGTCAAAGTGCTGTTCGAATCTAAGAGGGTGAATTTAGGAAAGCCTAGTTCGGGTTGCATTAAAAATATGGAAAAATGTTCTAAAATCATCTTTTAATATATATAAGTGAACTGTGAAATCAATTTTGAAAAATGAGGTTTGGAAGGGTGACATTTTGGCTAGTGACCAAAATGTAATTTTTGAAAGTTGCGTGACTGTTTTAGAAAGGATTGAAACTTTGAATCTTTAAGGAGCTATTTACCCAAAGGGAGTTTCTCCAGATTTTTCTAAGATATTTTAATGATTAATTCTGATTTTCAAGCTAAAGAAAAGTGGAGGGAAAATCATTTTGGCTATTTTGTAACTAATTTCTCATATTTTCCAATTTTTCTTTTCTCTCATTTTCTCTCAACCCAAACACTTTCTCTCCAGAGATTTCCTTCTGATTTTGTCACTCATTTCTCTCTTTTCAATCTTCTTTTGATTTCTAATCATCACATCAACAAAACCTCTCAATTTGCAAGTTGATTCTTCAAGCTTTTTGGCTCTAAAAGAGGAGAAACTCAAGTTTGGAGGTAAGAACGTCCTTCTCCTCTGAACTTCAAGTTCTTTAATGCAATTCCTAAGTTCTCAATCCTTAATTGATGTTTTATAAATGGTTTTTGAAGTTGTAAAATGGATCTTGGCTTAAAATGCAAGATTTGGTGATTTTTGATGAAATTTCGTTGGATCTGTTTAAGCAGTGTTTTAAGGTGTTAAAATGATGATTAATGAATGTTAATTTGATAAGGAATTGAGTTTTGATTAATGCAATCCCGGATAGGTTGAATTTCCTAAGTTTAGCTTATGATTCTTGGTTGTTTTTGGAGTGATCTTGTGGATCTGTTGTTACTGGAGGTATAAGGATGTTGTTAAGCTCTTTTTAGGTGTTAAATGATGTTAAAGAATGTTAGGTTTTGATGGTTAATGGCTGGGCTTTGTTGAGAAGTGGTTTGGATGCATTTTCGGTTGTGTTTGGTGGCCGAAAATGGAGTGTGGATGAGAGCAGCGAGTTTAGGTGCTTTCATTGAAGCTATTAATGCATGATGATGCATTAACCTACTGTTTTAATGCGTTAAAACAGGGGAGTCATCTTTGGATCCAAGTGGTGGTGATCCGGAGGCTTGATTTGGTGCTTCGGCAAGAGGCGAAGTGGAATCGGTGAGTGAAATTGGGTTTTCGGCTTTGAAACCGATGTCTTGGGAGCTTAGTTTAAGTCTAAACCACTTTGCTAAGCTCAAGTGTAAGTTTTCGGAAATACTCTCTAGTGGTGGCCATGATTTGATTGTTGTGCAATGTGGTTTATTGCATGTTTTAAATTCTGTTTTGAAAGCTTGATTTAGCATGGTTAATGTTGTTTTTGTAAGCCATATGTTGAAGGAAGCTCAAGGTAAGAGTTCCTTGTTTTTGAACATTGATTAAATGTGGTTTGATGCTTTTAAATGCATGATGAATATGGCTTGGTTTAATGCTTTAAAACAGTGGATAAATTGATGATAATGATGTATATTGGCAAGTGATGTTTTGTAAAGGTTAAGGTCACTAAGGTGGTTAAAAGTCCTTGAGTGAGCCTTGTTTACTTAAGAACATCAAGGTGGTTAAAAGTCCTTGGATGATTCTTGTTACGGACACAAAGGTGTTTAAAAGTCCTTGTGTGATCTTTTCCAAGGTGTTTAAAAGTCCTTGGGGTCAAGGTGTTTAAAAGTCATTGAGGTGATTTATATCATGGTGTTTAAAAGTCCATGGCCAAGGTGTTTAAAAGTCCTTGGGGTCAAGGTGTTTAAAAGTCCTTGAGGTGATTTATATCATGGTGTTTAAAAGTCCATGGCCAAGGTGTTTAAAAGTCCTTGGGGTCAAGGTGTTTAAAAGTCCTTGATGTGAAACTTGATACGGACACAAAGGTGGTTAAAAGTCCTTGTGTGGTCCTTTCTATGGTGTTTAAAAGTCCATAGGCCAAGGTGTTTAAAAGTCCTTGGGGCCAAGGTGTTTAAAAGTCCCTGGGGTGAAAGTTGATGAACTTGTTTTTAAAGAAATGAAATGTATCACTTGTGGCCAATATGACATGTAATGATATGAAGGATGAGATGCTTGTTTAAAGATTGCTTTTGAGCATGTGTAAATGATGATTTGAAGCATGATTTATAAAGTGTTTTTATAAATGCATTATTGAATGGTTTATTGAGCATTCCTCACTAAGCTTTTGCTTACGCTCTCTCTTTGTTTTCTCAAATCAATAATGCAGAACATTAAAGTACTTTGAGGGCAGCAAGGAAGGCAAGCATTCAAGTGGAAGTAAAGCTCAAAGTATGGAAGGTTTTCTTAAGTACATTTAGCTTTTGGTAATTTGGCAATGGGGGACTTATGTGTATGTTTTGGGAGATGTTTTGAACTCCCTAGGTATATTGAATGTTGTTGAGAATGCTGGTTTTTGTAATTGGCCTTTATATGCTTGAATTGGAAGTTTATGCTTGAGTGGTTACTTGTGTAGGAAGCATGCATATAGATTTGGGGCTTTTCTCATATGTTGATGTTTTGATGAATTGATGAAGCAAGTATGTCTCTTATATGTTGAATAGCATGCTGGTAAAGTTTGGTGGCATTTGGAGCATGATTGGATGTTTAATTGCATGTTTAAGTATGCATTTTGGGGCAATCTGTGCAGGGTGTTTCGGAACAGCACCTACCGTTTCGGAACGGGTGCCTTAAACAAGCCCAGGCGTTCGAAACGGGAGGGACCGTTCCGAAACGGATAGGCTACTGTCTGCCCTCGTTTCGGTACGCGTTGCGGAACGGCCCCGCGTTTCGAAACGGGCTGTCTCCCGTTTCGGAACGGGTGACCGTTAGGGGCTGACATTGGCAGTTAAATGTTTTGAAATGTTTGCATTTTGGTCCTGAATCTTGTTTGTGCAATTGTATGAGTTTGGGAAGTCCTTTTGAGCTGAATTTTCACAGAGAAGCATGAAACCTGATTAATTTCAAGTTGGTAACTTCAATTTGGGTTAAGTCCTTATAATTATCATAAATTATAATTTGGTCCCTAAAGTTGTAATTTGTTCAATTGGGTCCCTGTTTGATCTCTGATGCTTATGATCTTTGAGTATGCTGTTGTATGATCATATCTAAGGATTAATATGCATCTAGACAAGTTTAAAAAGAAAAAAGGGGTCGTTAATCAAGGTTGACTTTCGGGTTGACTTTGGTTTTCCCCGTGTGACTTTCTTAATTCGGGTCAACCGTCTAGGCCGGGTTAAGGGGGTTACATTTGGTGGTATCAGAGCTGAGTTCTCGAGTAATTGGGAATGAATGTGTGCATGATTGAAGTATGTATGCCTTGTATGCTTGTTGGTCGAAAGCATGTTTAGTGGCTTGTGATTTGGATGCAATTGAGATGTATGCTGTGATGTAGCATGTTGTGGGTACCCATTGCCAAATAAAAGCTAATGAAATGGTGTTGATTTTGAATGAAATTGAGCTTGAATACTTGGATTGCTTACCTTGCTGGGCCTGACTTCGTTTTATTTGTATTGTGATTGCATGGTAAAAGTATGGCACCACGTAGAGAGTTTCGAGGTAATGTGCGAGCTACGGCTCCTAATGAGAACGAGAATGAGGAAAACACGGGTAGTGCGGTGTTACCTCCTCCTCCACCTAGTGGTGGTGCTGAGGGTGGAAGAGCTGAAGCTGCATCTGGTGCTGGAGCTGCTGGACCAGAGGTTGGTCAGGGGCAAGCTATGCCTGATATGTCTATGTTGGTACAAGCTATTGCGGGTGCTTTCCGAGCAGCAGTAGCTGGAGCTCAAGGAGCTGGGCATCAGGGAGATGCTGGAGTTAGACTACCTTTGGAGCGTCTGCGCAGTCTTGGTGGGACTGAGTTCAGGGGTATGTCTGCTGAGAGTTCTGAAGCTTGGCTAGAGAGTACCAAGCGAATCTTGGGACAGATGAGCTGCACGGACGTGCAAAAGCTGGGTTGTGTTGTGTCCTTGCTGCAGGACGATGCGTATACGTGGTGGACGACCACCATAGCTGGGATGGCTGAAGCTGATGTGACTTGGACATTCTTCCAGAGTGTGTTCAAGCGGAGATATCTTGGTGTTAGATATCTTGATGAGAAGAAGCGTGAATTCATGTCTCTTACCCAAGGGAGCATGAGTGTGGCTGAGTATGAAGTGCAGTTTGTGCGACTCAGCCAGTATGCGCCTGAGCTGATACCTGATGAGCGGGCTAGGTGCGAGAGGTTCCGTTATGGCTTAATGACGGATGTGAAAATGTATGTGCTGGCCACCGAGTATGATGATTTTGATGTGTTGGTGGGCCGAGCCAAGGACATTGAGATGAACCTGGGTTTATCTGCGAAAGGTGCTGGAGCAAGTTCTGGTAAGAGAGCTGCTGAGTATAGTTCCGGAGGTGGACGGAACAAGAGGGGACGTGATCAGAAGTATCAGTCTTCAGCTAAGAGAGGTGGTGGTGCACCTGCTAGAGGAGGCAATGCTAGAGCTGATCCGAGTGCTTGTTGGATCTGTGGTTCACGTGGTCACATGAAGCGTGACTGTCCTCGTGCTGTGAGAGAGGTGCAAGCTCCTGTTGCGGCAGCTGGTAATGGGTGCTGGAATTGTGGATCCGCAGACCATTTGAGGCGAGATTGTCCTAGGTTGGCTGGTGATCAGGTGCGTGCTCCTGTTGTTGCTGCACCGCAGAGAGGTCGTGGGTGCGGCCGTGGTAATTTCCAGAGAAGGGAGGAAGGCGGCCGAGGAGTAGCTCATGTTGTGGCTATTCAGCCGGAGGGTGGAGGACAAGCAAGGGTGTATGCTCAGAGGGAAGGGAGGAATGATGCAGATGTGATTGCAGGTACATTTACTTTACAATCCTTGTCATTGCTTTCTTTGATAGATTCTGGATCTACGCATTCATACATTTTGCGTGAGCATGCTGAATTGCTTGGTTTGCCTGTTGAGTCTTTGGATGTTGGTGTTCGTGTCACTAGTTCTTTTGGTGAGACTGTTGTGACTCGGAAGCTTTATAGAAGGTGTCCCTTGGTTGTTCAAAAACATGTTTTTCATGTTGATCTTATGGAGTTACCTTTTTATGGCTTTGATGTAATCCTTGGTATGGATTGGCTTGCTGAGCATCGTGCTGCTGTGGATTGTGAAAACAAGCGAGTTTCGCTTAAGCTTGCGGATGATTATGAAGTTGTTGTGGTTGGTGAGAATGTGAAGTTTCTTGCCAATGTGGTGTCTACCTTGGAGGCGAGCAGGATGCTGAGGCAAGGTTGCGAAGCCTATCTAGCTTTTGTGATGAATCCTAGCTCTAAAGAGTTGAGGGTGCAAGATATCAGAGTTGTGAAGGAGTTTCCTGGTGTTTTTCCTGAGGAGTTGCCTGGTTTACCTCCTAACCGCGAGGTGGAGTTTGGAATTGAGCTGTATGAGAATACAACTCATGTGTCCATTACTCCCTATAGAATGGCACCTAAGGAGCTGAAAGAGTTGAAGACGCAGTTGCAAGAGTTGCTTGATCGTGGTTTCATCCGGCCGAGTGTGTCACCTTGGGGAGCACCGGTCTTGTTTGTGAAGAAGAAGGATGGCACTTTGAGGATGTGCATTGATTACCGTCAGCTGAACAAGTTGACTATCAAGAATCGGTATCCTTTGCCGAGGATTGATGATCTCTTTGATCAATTTCGGGGAGATGCTGTGTTCTCTAAGATTGACTTGAGATCAGGGTATTATCAGTTGAAGGTGAAGGATGGGGATGTGCCTAAGACAGCTTTCAGGACAAGGTATGGGCATTATGAGTTCCTTGTGATGCCGTTTGGGTTGACAAATGCTCCTGCTGCTTTCATGGACATGATGAATCGTGTGTTTCATGAATACCTGGACAAGTTTGTTGTTGTGTTCATTGATGATATCCTCGTGTACTCGCGTACTGAGGAGGAGCATGAAGAGCATTTGAGGATTGTTTTGCAGGCTTTGTTGGAGAATCAGCTTTATGCTAAGCTGAGCAAGTGTGAGTTCTGGCTTAAGGAGGTGGTGTTCCTTGGGCATGTGGTCTCAGCTGAGGGGATTCGTGTCGATCCTCAGAAGATTGAGGCAGTGATGAACTGGAAGGTTCCTAAGTCTGTTCATGAGGTCCGTAGTTTCCTTGGTTTGGCGGGATACTACCGTAGGTTTGTGGATGGTTTTTCCAAGATTGCTGCTCCTTTGACGAAGCTGTTGCAAAAGGATGTTAAGTATGAGTGGACGGAAGCGAGACAGCAGGCTTTTGAGAAGCTTAAGGCGGCTTTGACGCAAGCTCCTATCTTGGTTCAGCCTGAATCAGGGAAAGAGTTTGTGGTTTACAGTGATGCATCCTATGTTGGTTTGGGGTGTGTGCTGATGTAGGAGGGTAAGGTGGTGGCTTATGCATCGCGGCAGTTGAAAGTGCATGAGCGCAATTACCCTACGCATGATATTGAGCTGGCTGCAGTGGTTTTTGCTCTGAAGATCTGGAGACATTATCTGTATGGTGAGAAGTGTACGGTGTACACGGATCACAAGAGTTTGAGGTATCTGATGTCTCAGAAGGAGTTGAATCTTAGGCAGCGGCGTTGGTTGGAGTTGCTCAAGGATTATGATCTGACGATTGAGTATCATCCTGGAAAAGCTAATGTTGTTGCGGATGCCTTGAGTAGGAAAGTAGCTGTTGAGCTGAGGGCTATGTTTGCTAGCTTGAGCATTTCGCAAGATGGTGGTCTTGTTGCTGAGTTGCAGGTGAAACCATCTTTGGTTCAGTTGATCAAGGATAAGCAGTTGCTGGATGATTCCTTGGTGTCTCATGTTCAGGATATCGCGGAGGGTAGACCTTCGGATTTCTGCTTTAATGATGATGGTGTGTTGTGTTTTGGGAGTCGGATAGTAGTGCCTGCTGATGCTGAGTTGAGGCGTGCTATTCTGACCGAAGGTCATAGTGGTCCTTTTGCTATGCACCCTGGTAGTACCAAGATGTATCGTGATCTTCGTGATGAGTACTATTGGGTGGGTTTGAAGAAAGATGTTGCGGAGTTTGTTAGCAAGTGTATGGTATGTCAGCGAGTTAAGGCTGAGCATCAGTTTCCTTCGGGGTTGTTGCAACCGTTGAAAATCCCTGAGTGGAAGTGGGAAAGGGTTACCATGGATTTTGTATCTGGTTTACCTTTGTCTCCCTCGAAGAAGAATTCGGTGTGGGTGATTGTGGATCGCCTAACAAAGTGTGCGCATTTCTTGCCTGTGCATACCACGTTTTCTTTGGATAAGTTGGCAGAGCTGTACATTGCTGAGATTGTGCGGCTGCATGGTGTGCCTAAGTCGATTGTGTCGGATAGGGATCCGAGGTTCACATCGCGTTTTTGGCAGTGTTTGCATCAAGCCTTGGGTACAAGGTTGCATTTCAGTACATCCTATCATCCTCAGTCGGATGGTCAGTCTGAGCGAGTTATCCAGATTTTGGAGGATATGTTGAGGTGCTGCGTGATTGAGTTCCAAGGTTCTTGGGAGAAGCATCTGCCTTTGGTTGAGTTTGCTTATAACAACAGTTATCAGGCAAGTATACAGATGGCACCCTATGAGGCTTTGTACGAGAGGAAGTGTAGGACTCCTCTTTGTTGGGCTGAAACTGGTCAAAAGTTGGTTTCGATGCCGGCTTTGTTGAAAGGGACCACAGAGAAGGTAAAGCTCATTTGTGAGCGGTTGAAGGCTGCCTCTGATCGGTAAAAGTCTTACGCGGATTTGAAGCGTAAGGAGATAGAGTATGCGGTGGGTGACCGTGTGTTCTTGAAGGTTTCGCCTTGGAAGAAGGTGATGCGGTTTGGCCGGAAGGGCAAGTTGAGCCTTAGGTACATTGGACCATATGAGGTGGTTGAGCGTGTGGGTCCTGTTGCGTATCGGTTGAGGTTACCTCAGCAGTTGGAGAAGATTCATGATGTGTTCCATGTCTCTATGCTCCGGAGGTATAGATCTGATCCTTCGCATGTGATGCCTGTGGAGGAAGTGGTTTTGAATCCGGATTTGACCTATGATGAGGAACCGGTGAAGGTTCTGGATTTGGATAGCAAGGTTCTTCGTGGCAAGACCATTGAGTTGGTGAAGGTGTTGTGGAAGCATCGAGGTGTTGAGGAAGCCACGTGGGAGCGGAAGGAAGACATGCTGAAGCAGTTTCCTTATCTCTTTCCTTCAGGTAAATTTCGGGGACGAAATTTCTTAAGGGGGGGGGGGAGAGTTGTAACGCCCCGGTTTTGGGCTTAGGAGTTTTGGGCGTTGACCGGTTTGGTCAAAGTGCTGTTCGAATCTAAGAGGGTGAATTTAGGAAAGCCTAGTTCGGGTTGCATTAAAAATATGGAAAAATGTTCTAAAATCATCTTTTAATATATATAAGTGAACTGTGAAATCAATTTTGAAAAATGAGGTTTGGAAGGGTGACATTTTGGCTAGTGACCAAAATGTAATTTTTGAAAGTTGCGTGACTGTTTTATAAAGGATTGAAACTTTGAATCTTTAAGGAGCTATTTACCCAAAGGGAGTTTCTCCAGATTTTTCTAAGATATTTTAATGATTAATTCCGATTTTCAAGCTAAAGAAAAGTGGAGGGAAAATCATTTTGGCTATTTTGTAACTAATTTCTCATATTTTCCAATTTTTCTTTTCTCTCATTTTCTCTCAACCCAAACACTTTCTCTCCAGAGATTTCCTTCTGATTTTGTCACTCATTTCTCTCTTTTCAATCTTCTTTTGATTTCTAATCATCACATCAACAAAACCTCTCAATTTGCAAGTTGATTCTTCAAGCTTTTTGGCTCTAAAAGAGGAGAAACTCAAGTTTGGAGGTAAGAACGTCCTTCTCCTCTGAACTTCAAGTTCTTTAATGAAATTCCTAAGTTCTCAATCCTTAATTGATGTTTTATAAATGGCTTTTAAGATTGTTTAATGGATCTTGGCTTAAAATGCAAGATTTGGTGTGTTTTTGATGAAATTTCGTTGGATCTGTTTAAGCAGTGTTTTAAGGTGTTAAAATGATGATTAATGAATGTTAATTTGATAAGGAATTGAGTTTTGATTAATGCAATCCCGGATAGGTTGAATTTCCTAAGTTTAGCTTATGATTCTTGGTTGTTTTTGAGGTGATCTTGTGGATCTGGTGTTGCTGGAGGTATAAGGATGTTGTTAGGTTCTTTTTAGATGTTAAATGGTGTTAAAGGATGTTAGGTTTTGATGGTTAATGGCTGGGCTTTGTTGAGAAGTGGTTTGGATGCATTTTCGGTTGTGTTTGGTGGCCGAAAATGGAGTGTGGATGAGAGCAGCGAGTTTAGATGCTTTCATTGAAGCTATTAATGTATGATGATGCATTAATCTACTGTTTTAATGTGTTAAAACAGGGGAGTCATCTTTGGATCCAAGTGGTGGTGATTCGGAGGCTTGATTTGGTGCTTCGGCAAGAGGCGAAGTGGAATCGGTGAGTGAAATTGGGTTTTCGGCTTTGAAACCAATGTCTTGGGAGCTTAGTTTAAGTCTAAAACACTTTGCTAAGCTCAAGTGTAAGTTTTCGGAAATACTCTCTAGTGGTGGCCATGATTTGATTGTTGTGCAATGTGGTTTATTGCATGTTTTAAATTCTGTTTTGAAAGCATGATTTAGCATGGTTAATGCTGTATTTGTAAGCCATATGTTGAAGGAAGCTCAAGGTAAGAGTTCCTTGTTTTTGACCATTGATTAAATGTGGTTTGATGCTTTTAAATGCATGATGAATATGGCTTGGTTTAATGCTTTAAAACAGTGGATAAATTGATGATAATGATGTATATTGGCAAGTGATGTTTTGAAAAGGTTAAGGTCACTAAGGTGGTTAAAAGTCCTTGAGTGAGCCTTGTTTACTTAAGAACATCAAGGTGGTTAAAAGTCCTTGGATGATTCTTGTTACGGACACAAAGGTGTTTAAAAGTCCTTGTGTGATCCTTTCCAAGGTGTTTAAAAGTCCTTGGGGTCAAGGTGTTTAAAAGTCCTTGAGGTGATTTATATCATGGTGTTTAAAAGTCCATGGCCAAGGTGTTTAAAAGTCCTTGGGGTCAAGGTGTTTAAAAGTCCTTGATGTGAAACTTGATACGGACACAAAGGTGGTTAAAAGTCCTTGTGTGGTCCTTTCTATGGTGTTTAAAAGTCCATAGGCCAAGGTGTTTAAAAGTCCTTGGGGTGAAAGTTGATGAACTTGTTTTTAAAGAAATGAAATGTATCACTTGTGGCCAATATGACATGTAATGATATGAAGCATGAGATGCTTGTTTAAAGATTGCTTTTGAGCATGTGTAAATGATGATTTGAAGCATGATTTATAAAGTGTTTTTATAAATGCATTATTGAATGGTTTATTGAGCATTCCTCACTAAGCTTTTTCTTACGCTCTCTCTTTGTTTTCTCAAATCAACAATGCAGAACATTAGAGTACTTTGAGGGCAGCAAGGAAGGCAAGCATTCAAGTGGAAGTAAAGCTCAAAGTATGGAAGGTTTTCTTAAGTACACTTAGCTTTTGGTAATTTGGCAATGGGGGACCTATGTGTATGTTTTGGGAGATGTTTTGAACTCCCCAAGTATGTTTTAGGTTGTTGAGAATGCTAGTTTTTGTAATTGGCCTTTATATGCTTGAATTGGAAGTTTATGCTTGAGTGGTTGCTTGTGTAGGAAGCATGCCTATAGATTTGGGGCTTTCCATATATGTTGATGTTCTGATGAATTGTTGATGCAAGTATGTCTCATATATGTTGAATAGCATGCTGGTAAAGTTTGGTGGCATTTGGAGCATGATTGGATGTTTAATTGCATGTTTATGTATGCATTTTGGGGCAATCTGTGCAGGGTGTTTCGGAACAGCACCTACCGTTTCGGAACGGGTGCCTTAAACAAGCCCAGGCGTCCGAAACGGGAGGGACCGTTCCAAAACGGATAGGCTACTGTCTGCCCTCGTTTCGGTACGCGTTGCGGAACGGCCCCGCGTTTCGAAATGGGCTGTCTCCCGTTTCGGAACGGGTGACCGTTAGGGGCTGACATTGGCAGTTAAATGTTTTGAAATGTTTGCATTTTGGTCCTGAATCTTGTTTGTGCAATTGTATGAGTTTGGGAAGTCCTTTTGAGTTGAAATTTCACAGAGAAGCATGAAACCTGATTAATTTCAAGTTGGTAACTTTATTTTGGGCTAAGTCCTTATAATTATCAGAAATTACAATTTGGTCCCTAAAGTTGTAATTTGTTCAATTGGGTCCCTGTTTGATCTCTGATGTTTATGATCTTTGAGAATGCTGTTGTATGATCATACCTAAGGATTAATATGCATCTAGACAAGTTTAAAAAGAAAAAAAAGGGTCGTTAATCAAGGTTGACTTTCGGGTTGACTTTGGTTTTCCCCGTGTGACCTTCTTAATACGGGTCAACCGTCTAGGCCGGGTTAAGGGGGTTACAGTGAGACTTAGCTCAAGTATGGTTTTATGTTTACCTATTAGTAATAATTGGCAATGGGATGATGCCTTTATGTTTTGGGAGACTGTGTTTTGAAACTCCCTGTTTTGTGGCAAGTTTGCGATGCCCTTGTTGACATGTAAATGGCCTTTACTTGTTGATATTTGCTTTGGTTTGTGTTTTGGATCTTGGGTGGTTATTTGGCATAGGTAGCATGCCTATTGATTTCCTTAATGCAAATTTCATGCTATGATGTTGAAATTGCCATGTATGTTTGAGGATTGATACTTAGATAAGTTGTATTCATGTTGGATGCATGTTGGTATGATTTTGATTTGATTAAAGTGCGAAAAATCAGCAAAAAATGTCATTATAGGCCCAGGTGTTTCGGTACGCCTAAGGTTGTACCGAAACAGTGAGCCTGAATTGGCCTTGGGGTTTCGAAACAAAGGCAAGCGTTTCCATACGGGCTCTTCTAGGTTGGCTACTAGAATCCTAAGTTCTGAAACACCATTGAGGGTGTTCCAATACAAGCCCGAGGTTCGAGATGGTTGAACCTATTCCAAAACGGGGTGTTCTGATACAAAGCAACGTGTACCAAAACACCCAGTTGTCAAGTTAGTTAGCAGAATCTTTTGAAGTTTTGCTTCTTTACATTTTTGGTCCCCAAATGTTGTGGATGCAATCTTATGAGCTTGGATGATTTTTTTGAGGTGAGATTTGATAAAGAGGCATGTAATGTGACTAGTTAATGGTTGGTAACTTAATAATTAAAGTAGTCACTATAATTTGTTAAAATTACAAAATGGTCCCCAAAATGTAATTGTATTTCCGCTGCGAAGTTTATCACATACGGTAATAATGAGCATCTGGATAAGATAAAGTGTTGAGTTGTGTGGTGCTCGATTCGTTCAACCGATTATGCTCACCAAGTGGTGGAGAGGTGGATTTTTGGGTGGAAGGGTAAAGGAAGCTAAAAAAAATGTGACACAAAGATTTATAGTTGTTCGGTCTTCTAACAAGCACCTACATCCACTACCTTAGCTCCCCACTAAGGATTTCACAATCAATCCACTAATTGATTCGTCCCCTTTTCTAGGATTAGGAGGAAACCCTTACAACCGATCAAGCTTCTACCCAAAGCCTTGATCAAAACCCTCTTTTACAAAGAGATAAATAAAGCAAACTTAAACCCTCTAATAGGTGTTTGTTTGCACAATGAAGCACTCACCCAAAGCCTAAAACACTTGAGCAAATTTGACAATTTTGGCTCACTTGTGTTTGTCTATACAATAAATGACAATTTAAGCTCTAAGACAATCTTTGATCATTTGTTGATTGACAATTGAAGCATTAGCCTTCTCTTGATGCTTGGTGGTCCCTTTTATACTCCCAATTGAGTTTATAGCCGTTTAGGACCGTTGGGATCAAATTGGAGCCGTTGAGGACTTTATTCCCACCATAAATGCAGTTCTGCTGCTCCCCATTTCGAAACGCTCGAAACCGTTTCGAAACGCTCTAAATGTAGAAAGAGCCGTTGCAGTCTGTCAGGGTACCCGTTTCGGAACACCCCTTGCCGTTTCGGAACGCGTATCGAAACGCTATAAGCCCGTATCGAAACGACCTGCATTTAAAAGTTAGTTGGGAAAGAGCCGTTGGGGTTTATGACCGTTGTGGTCAGTGCCACGTGGGCGTATCGAAACGGCCTAGCCCGTTTCGAAACGCTGGGCAAAAATCCTGTCCCATGAAGGCCCGTTTCGATACTCGTATCGAAACGATTTTGCCACTGGAAGCACCTGTTTCGAAACGCCCTAAGGTGTTTCGAAACACTAGGACAGTTTTGTGAAAATTGGCCTTTGAAAACATATAAAACCCTTTTAAAACATCCCTAAACATAGTTTCAAGTTATTTGGACTTTTGGAAATTGTTTTAAATACTTTTTAAATCAGTCCAAAATATTTTTCAATTATTATATCAAAACATTAGTTCTACAATCTCCCCCTTTTTGATATAATAAAACTCTTGAAAAATTGTTTGGGATTCTCCCACTAAGGATTTCACAATCAATCCACTAATTGATTCGTCCACTTTTCTAGGATTAGGAAGAAACCCTTACAACCGATCAAGCTTCTACCCAAAGTCTTGATCAAAACCCTCTTTTACAAAGAGATAAATAAAGCAAACTTAAACCCTCTAATAGGTGTTTGTTTGCACAATGAAGCACTCACCCAAAGCCTAAAACACTTGAGCAAATTTGACAATTTTGGCTCACTAGTGTTTGTCTATACAATAAATGACAATTTAAGCTCTAAGACAATCTTTGATCATTTGTTGATTGACAATTGAAGCATTAGCCTTCTCTTGATGCTTGGAGGTCCCTTTTATACTCCCAATTGAGTTTATAGCCGTTTAGGACCGTTGGGATCAAATTGGAGTCGTTGAGGACTTTATTCCCACCATAAATGCAGTTCTGCTGCTCCCCGTTTCGAAACGCTCGAAACCGTTTCGAAACGCTCTCAATGTAGAAAGAGCCGTTGCAGTCTGTCAGGGTACCCGTTTCGGAACACCCCTTGCCGTTTCGGAACACGTATCGAAACGCTATAATCCCGTATCGAAATGACCTGCATTTAAAAGTTAGTTGGGAAAGAGCCGTTGGGGTTTATGACCGTTGTGGTCAGTGCCACGTGGGCGTATTGAAACGGCCTAGCCCGTTTCGAAACGCTGGGCAAAAATCCTGTCCCATGAAGGCCCGTTTCGATACTCGTATCGAAACGATTTTGCCACTGGAAGCACCTATTTCGAAACGCCCTAAGGTGTTTCGAAACACTAGGACAGTTTTGTGAAAATTGGCCTTTGAAAACATATAAAACCCTTTTAAAACATCCCTAAACATAGTTTCAAGTTATTTGGACTTTTGGAAATTGTTTTAAATACTTTTTAAATCAGTCCAAAATATTTTTCAATTATTATATCAAAACATTAGTTCTACATAAAGTTAAAAAGGGGGTCGTTTATTGAGGTAAACTTCCCGATTTACTTCAATATTCCCCGTGTGACCCGTTCAGTTCGGTCTTTCATCCAGACCGGGTCGAGGGGGTTACGGAGCTTACCTTCACCAAGCTATGGAGAGTGATTAAGATCAATATTTTTAAGAAAAAGATAACTTCTCTTGTCCAACAATGGCGGTGCTTGCTTACTATGAACAATGATGGAGGTAGGAGATGAAGATGATAGATAATCGGGTAAGACTAAAACCTTTCTTTAATCCTTTTTTACTATTTTATTAACTGAGACATTCCTTCCTAAGAAGGAACCCTTTAGGATACACCCACGTATCAGATGATAAGGATTAAGAGGGGTTAATTACAAAGTTAATCTCACATCTTTTCCTCTTTTACACCTTTACTTCCTCAACTTATAATTCTCACAATATATTCATGAATAGACTTTCAATAATTTCGATAAGGTCCTTAAACTACAAATTGACTCGATTAGAGTCCAATTCCAATATAATTAACCACACGGTCAATCCTAATGAAATATTTGGACCATTCCGGTGTAGGGTTTTGATCAGTGCATAAAAGTTCTATATTTTACCCCTTATTTATCCTTATTTTTGCTGCACACAGGCATGTGTAACTGCATTTTAGGTTAAGTTTTGCATCAACATCACATTTAGATAAAACTGCGCAGATACTGCTAAATTTGGTTACTTTTGCAGGTATCTGCCGTGGCAGCATTGGAGGCAGTTGAGGAGCAGAGGTAAGTTGCGGAGTAGGAGGTGAGGAGACGAGGTTCGTGGTCTATCGTGACCGCTGCTGTGGCAGAAGGGGCGACAGTGAAGACACCTGAGGTAGAAAACGCGAAGTGGAGATCGACAGATAGAGGATTTCAAGCCGGACTATCGTGGGCCACTCAGATATTTTTGGATACTAGAAGCAGAAGGAGCTGTACTGAAGCAGTTCCAATTGCCACCAAGGACGAAGCCGCCGCAGAATGCCGCCCGGACGGCAATACGCCGACATAGTCAAGATAGGTCTCGTTTGATAGAGGACAGTTTTTTTAGTCCATTGAGCCCAATCTTGCATTTTTCTGAGGCCGGGAGCGGAGCATAGAGTTGATCAAGGATCGATAAGTAAAGTAACTTATCTTTACTTGTTGAACAAGGATTTCTACTCCAAGAAGGATTTCTACTCCAATAAGAACTTCTAATCCAAGAAGGACTTAGACTAGATCTTTGCCTATATATACCCATGTATATAAGGGTATAGAGATATCTAGAGAGGAAGAGAGAGAAGAAAAGAGTTTGGGAGTCGGCTAGATCTAATGTTCTAGTTCTCCATAGGGTTTGGGGTTGATATTGTAAAGTAGTTGTAAGGGTTGTCTGTTCTTAGGATTTTTCTATCCAATGAAATAAAACTTCAAGTTTGCTTATTCTGGTTTCAACATCTTGCAAGAGCATAGGGAGAGCATTGTAAGATTATATATTTACTTAATATCAGGAGAGTTAAGTATACGAAAGGAGTAAGTACTGGTTCTCCAGTTTATGGTTGAACTATCTCGGACCTAGGGATAGGATGATGTTAAGCGGCTAAAGAAGAATTCATCAACATCGGTGTTCATACTTCGATTCACGCCATGAGGTATCATCCAAGACGTGTTAATCGACAGAACTTGGACCTAGGGATAGGACAAGTCAATCCAGGGATTCTTGCCGAACTTGAAGAAACTGAGTTGCTTATCGTTGCCGCGACATCAACGGACCGCTGCCACGACAGGTGTTGTCGTGACAGGAGCCAGACACAGAATAGAAGTCCTTGAATAGTGCAATACCTGCACTACGGAGCAATTCAATTCCTGTCTGTTTTATAATTCTGATTTTTCACTTTTACTTGATTTATTTGTGACACTCTTCAATCAAATTATTAAAACTCTTTCTTTCTTCTGTGCAGATAGTTAAAGGATAAAAGTATTCCAGTCCATGTGGAGACGATATCCGATACTCTAGTATCACTTTACTACTTGCGTCGTGTACACTTACACTATTTGCGATAGTTCTATTTACACGCAACAAGTTTTTGGCGACGTTGCCGGAGACTGGCAACATACTCTTACCTTTAACTTCTGCACTTTTCTTTTCTCTTTATTGTTATTTTTACTTTTACTTTTTTATTATTAAAAACTCAGGTGAAATACAGGTTTAAGAAGCATCAACATGTTAGAAAAAACCATTCGAGAGCTGATGTGGGAAAGTTCTTGCAATTACCGTAAAGGTAATCATGCACTCGAAAGTTGTCCCCATCTTTTCGGTGAATATATGGACAACCAACGATGGAACCAACAAGAACAAGATATGCTACCACAGCAGCAACAAGGACAACAGATGTTGCTGCCGCAGCAGAAATTTTTTTTATGGTATGATCAAAACCCGCAAAATTTTTGGTACCATCACAGTTTTGCTGCAGAACCCGACATGCCCTGGCAATGTCATCATCCTCAAGAGCAGTCAAAATCCTTAGAAGACACACTACAAGCCTTCATGGCACTCACTCAAGAATTGTCGGCTTCTATGGACAAAAGAATCGCCAAGGTGGATGCAATCTTGAGCACACCGGTCTTCATTCATGCCACGGATGAACCTGAAATCCCAAGGCAAGATGACAAGGATGCCAATGAAAGAGACTGCCCAACACATGATGATCCTGAGCAGCAACTTGCCATGGTAATGATCGAGGAACCTAAACGGAACAACGCCGCAACAACATCTAGTGAAGTTGAGAAGAATGTCACGGCAGAAACCTCAGTCAAAGCAGAAATTGTCGCCTCGGCAGCGACTGATGCTGAAGTAGCAACCACTGCCGAAGCAAAACGTCAACCCACTGCCTCGGCTATGCCCGACAAAGATTGCATGCATCAACCTTCGCCATGGCACTCGCACAACCACATGCAAGAGCAACCCGATGACAGTGCCTCGCCAATGGAATATGAGCAGGTAATAAACGAACCTTTTAAATTCTTTGAAAACTCACCAATACCATTGCAGGTATTTGAGGAACTAACGCCAGTGGACCCAGAATCATCGAAGTCTCTACTGATGGAGACCTACGAGTGGCACACAGAATTTGATATGAATAGTTATGGTCCTTTCCAATGTCCCCTTGACCTGCAAAGTAACCTGACAAAGGACTGTCAAAATAACTGGCTGCCACAGCAGCAGACACGACAGCAAGGGCTACATTCAACCACAACGACATTCAACAAAAACAAGGTAGGCTTGTGGTCGAATGTCAATACAATTTTTACTAATCATATATTCATGCCCTCAGAAACTTTACCAAGAATGGAGGACTTCATGGACTACAAAGGGAAGAGAAAGAAAGGAGCCTCCACCATGAGAATAATCACTAGATGGAGGGTACGGATGGACTTCAAGAAGTACCGGAAACAACCCCTCAAGCATCAATAGAACAGGGAGTAGTTACTTTAGGAGATGCCCCTCAAGGCACTCCTAATTTAACTTATTTTATTTTATTGTATTTTATTTTTATCTTATTTTATCTTTATTGTTTTAGAAATTAGAAATTAGAAATTAGTTTTTAGTTTGTTTGTGTTATTAGGTAAACAGAGAGAACCCTTGCAATGACGATACAAGCAACCCGAGGAAGCTCTGCCTCTACCCCTGCTGCGGCAGCACTCATACTCCCTGAGATGAATTCAAAAGTGACTGCCGCCAACGGCAGTGAAGATAGTGACGCAAGGAAGAAGGCATCCTCCGCGTCTCCAACTCCTAGGGCAGCACCCACAGCTCCTCCGACAAAGTTCAAGGAGACTGCCCGCCGACAGCTCCTCATCCAAAGCTCCAGCAGAAGCGACGACAGCCGCACAACTTAAGTTTTCTTTTTTTCTCTGTCGCCTGCTGTATATATTATATTTTTGTGATGTTTCAATTTTCTGTTAGTTTTATTTTCTGTTTTTCATTTTTATGTCTTGTGTCATGCATTGAGGACAATGAAATCCTTGAGCTTGGGGGTAGACAGTCCTCCTGATTATTAATATAATATTGCATTTAGTTTTAATTGTGTCGCGTTTATTTTTTATGCTAAAAAAATTGGCTTAATTTATTGAACTTTTATTATCTACTGCTGCCATCTTTGTCGTGACAGCCCCTTAAAAATATTTTAGGAAGTAAGTAGAGCCTTAGTATAGTTCTGAAAAACTGAAACACTTTGTGACTTACTTGATAAAAGACTTTCTCTAGCATACTTAGAATAGAAAATTTAGCCACTAGAGGAGAAAAGACTTGAACTCAGGTTAGTCCTAGAGGTGCCTATCACTGGCTCTAGGAAAATAACTAGAGAAACTTCTAGAGGTGCCTATCACCGGCTCTAGTAAAAGTAGAAAAAGAAAAAATTCTAGATGTGCCTATATCTTTCTCTAGAAATTAACTAGAGGTGCCCGAAACTGGCTCTAGTAAGATTAAAACTCTAAATAAGCTAAGTATAATATTCTAGTTGCTAGGGAAGTCTATATTCATGTATGCTCACAATAAATGCACACACTTACACGAGAATTATACTTTTTCTCTAAGTAGATCCTTAAATATTTGAACAGGTGCTAAACATGATAGGGATGGTGCTGTGGGTAAGGATTGTTCATTGACTTAAGCCAACAAAAAAATATATGTATGTATGCATGCATGTTAGTTAGGTTGCACTTGCTTGAGGACAAGCAAAGATTCGAGTTTGGGGGTGTGATCAGTGCATAAAAGTTCTATATTTTACCCCTCATTTATCCTTATTTTTGCTGCACTCAAGCATGTTACTTTTGCAGGTATCTGCCGTGGAAGCATTGGAGGCAGTTGAGGAGCAGAGGCAAGTTGCGGAGCAGGAGGTGAGGAGACGAGGTTCGTGGTCTGTCATGACCGCTGCTGTGGCAGATGGGGCGACAATGAAGACACCTGAGGTAGAAAACGCGAAGTGGAGATCGACAGATAGAGGATTTCAAGCTGGACTATCGTGGGCCACTCGCATATTTTTGGAGACTAGAAGCAGAAGGAGCTGTACTGAAGCTGTTCCAATTGCCACCAAGGACGCTGCCGCCGCAGAATGCCGCCCAGACAGCAATACGCCGATATAGTCAAGATGGGTCTCGTTTGATAGAGGACATTTTTCTGAGTCCATTTAGCCGAATCTTGCATTTTTCTGAGGCCGGGAGCGGAGCATATAGCTAATCAAGGATCGATAAGTAAAGTAACTTATCTTTACTTGTTGAACAAGGATTTATACTCCAAGAAGGATTTCTACTCCAAGAAGAACTCCTACTCCAAGAAGGACTTAGACTAGATCTTTGCCTATATATACCTATGTATATAAGGGTATAGAGATATCTAGAGAGGAAGAGAGAGAAGAAAAGAGTTTGGGAGTCGGCTAGATCTAATGTTCTAGTTCTCCATAGGGTTTGGGTTTGATATTGTAAAGTAGTTGTAAGGGTTGTATGTTCTTAGGATTTTTCTATCCAATGAAATAAAACTTCAAGTTTACTTATTCTGGTTTAAACATCTTGCAAGAGCATCGGGAGAGCATTGTAAGATTATATATTTACTTATTATCGAGAGAGTTAAGTATACGATAGGAGTAAGTACTGGTTCTCCAGTTTATGGTTGAACTATCTCGGACCTAGGGATAGGACAAGGTTAAGCGGTTAAAGAAGAATTCATAAACATTGGTGTTCATACTTTGATTCACGCTGGGAGGTATCATCCAAGATGTGTTCATCGACAGAACTTGGACCTAGGGATAGGACAAGTCAATCCAGGGATTCTTGCCGAACTTGAAGAAACTGAGTTGCTTATCACTGCCGCGACAGCAACGGACCGATGCCACAACAGGTGCTGCCGTGACAAGAGCCAGACAAAGAATAGAAGTCCTTGAATGGTGCAATACCTGCACTACAGAGCAATTCAATTCCTGCATGTTTTATAATTCTGATTTTTCTCTTTTACTTGATTTATTCGTGACACTCTTCAATCAAATTATTAAAACTATTTCTTTCTTCTGTGCAGATAGTTAAAGGATAGAAGTATTCCAGTCCCTATGGAGACGATATCCGATACTCTGGTATCACTTTACTACTTGCGTCGTGTACACTTGCACTATTTGCGATAGTTCTATTTACATGCAACATGTTTCTTTTTTCCGGAACTCAATTCCGACTAGACCGGTTTTCGGGGTGTTACAATAATAATTAAAAAATGTCAGTTTATCAGGCAAAGGATAGAAAATGGCCAAGCGTTCTCACTGATCTCTTCCAAGCTTTCTAACTGTTGTTGCATGTCCTGCACTCCTTCAACCACTCTCAATGGCTTCCTCCGTGTGGAGACTCCTCTAGAACTTCGACTCCGGTGGTTCTCTAAAAGATGAAGACTAAGGGCTATCGCCTGTGATCGAGCTCGTTGTGTGTTTTTGGCCCAAGTCTCATTTATATAGGCGAGAAAGGTAGAGTTTTATAACCTCTAAGTGTGAAGCCTCTTTAAGAGGATCTCACTTCCTTTAATGAGTTCCGTATCTGGTAAGAATCAACATAAGCCAAAGTTAGATTCATCTCCAAATCTTCTTGCCTCGTCAACTCCTACGAGAGGTGTGCTATCCTTTCTGCTCCAACGCTCCTTCAACTCCAATAGTTCCTGCGCAAGCACCAAGAAACACTACATTTCCCTTTAATAGTACCAAAGTATATAATGATTAAGCATAGGCATTGTAACTCCTTAACTATATGCAAATTATATGCAAATTGCTCCTAAATACAACTAAATGGGCTTAAACACATGCAAAAGCTAAGCTAAAAAGGGTATGGAAAATATCATATATTTTTGTGCTTTTAATAGGAAAATTAGTGTTTTCGTCTTGCATCTGTAGGATCTATTGGACCTGGAGGAATGCTGGAGTAGATGGATAACAGATCTCTCAGTTGGAGCTGATGAGGCAAAGAAGAGTTGGAGATAAATCTAACTTTGACCCACGTGGACTCTCCTAGATACGTAACATCAAAGATAGCAGGAAACCAAAGATCCTCTTAAAAGAGGCTGAGCGTGCTTTAGGGTTATGAAACCCTAGCTTCCCTGCCTATATAAAGGAGACTTGGACAACAATTCAAGAAAGTGCAATTACGAATGATCGTCCTTAGTCTTCAGCTATCGAAGAACTATTGGAATCGAAGTTATAGAGGAGTCTCTATACGACAGAAGCCATTAAGAGAGGCTGACGGAGTGCGGGACCTGCAGCAACAGTTGGAAATCTTGGAGGAGATCGTCAAGAACACTTAACCCTTTTATATCCCTTGCTTGATTACTGCTATGTTTTTAAATTTTTTTGATGTTTTACGCTCAGACATGAGCTAAATACTTCTAGTTGGGTTTATTGCTCTTTAGGATTTTATGTTCTGAATACTTTATTTTTAATGGTATAGTTCTTTTCCTTTATCTATTATGTTCATCGTTCTTCATGCGTACTTATTGTAAAAGCTATCGAGAGAGGCCTTTATCTATTAATTTGTGGCTTAATATCGAGAGAGTTAGGTTAAACAAATGTGAACAGTGGGGCCAAGCTGTTAACTTAGTCTTAATCTAGATTAGACATAAGTTTAGGGTTTCAACGAATAATAAGGAGAACTTAAATAAATAATAGATTTGTTAAGGTTCACGCAGACATGTATTGCCTTAGCATCTTTGTTATTAGCTTCTAGGCATCGAGATAGTCAGAAGTTCATTGGAAAATCTTGTTGACTAGATAAAGATCTTAATGGTTTATGCGGAAATGTTTCGACAGGTGCTATAGCATTGAAATAAGTTATCATGAATAATTCCTAGACAATAAACCCAACTTCCATAATTATCTTTTATTTGTCGCAGCAGTTGTTTGTCTTGATCATAGCTAGTTTATTTTCTTTTCATTTAGTTTTGATAAATCCCCATCAAACCATTACTTCCTCAAACATTCTTAAGTACGATAACTACGTATTTATTTATCCAATCCTCGTGGGTTCGACACTCTACTCCATCAATTTATTACTTGATCGACGAGTATACTTGCTCTAAAGTGCACCATTATTCGACAAACATCATGATTTTGGCGCCATTTTCGGGTATTGATTGTAACACCCTAATTTTGGGCTTAGAAGTTTAGGGTTTGGTCGGACCGGTCTGAGAAACGGTTCGAATATAAAAGGAGGTTTTAGGGAAAACCTAGTTCGGGATGCTTTAAAAATATAGAAAAATATCTAAAAATCCTATTTTAATATATATAAGAGAGTGGTGAAGACAATTTTACAAAATAAGATTTGGAAATACTACATTTCGGTGTAGTGACCAAAATGCGATTTTTGAAAAGTTTAGTGGTGACTGTTTTGTAAGGATTGAAACTTTGAATCTTTAAGGAGCTAATTTACCCAAAAATGTTTTCTCCAGATTTTTCCTTAATTTAGGTGATATATTAAATGTTTAATTAAATAAAACAAAGATGGGAAACTACTTTTTGGATTTTCATAGCTACTTTTTCCTAATTTTCTTTCATTCCATTTTCTCTCAAAATCCCATCATCCAAACACTTTTCTCCAGCCACTTTTGCATTGATCTTCACTTCAATTGATGAGATTTCTATCATCCATTAGTTCCTAATCAATCTTTCATCAAATCCTTTTGATTTCCTCATTGAATTTTCAAGGAATTTGGCCCAAATCAAGGAGAAATCACCATTTAGAAGTAACATTGTTCTTCTCCTCTAAATACCCAGTTCTTTACTGAAATTCCCAAGTTGTCAATCCTTAATTTAAGTTTTATAAATGGTTTTGATGTTGGAGACATGATTTTGGCTTAAAACTCAAGATTTTGGAAGAAATCTTGAAGAATTTCGTTGTGATTGCTTGGACTCTGTTTTGAGATGATTCTTTAATGTATTTTGGATGTCTAATGATGTTTTAAATGAGGTTTTATCAATCTAATCCCGAATAGGTTGTATTTCCTAAGTTTTTGCTTGTGAAAATGGTGGTTTTTGAGGTGTTTTTGGTGTTTTGTTATAGCTGGAGGTATAAGGACGAGTTTAGGTTCATTTTGGATGTTAATTGATGTTTAGAAATGGTTAGAAGTGATGGATCTTGGCTGGGTTAAGTTTTGGAAGAGTTTGGAGGTGATTTCAGTTGTGTTTGGTAGTCGAAATGTTGGGTATAAGTAGAGCAGCGAGTTTTGGTGTGTTGGCTGAAGATTTCAATGCATGATGATGCATTAATCCTCTACTTTTATGTGTCTAAAACAGGGGAGACGTCTTCGGACACTTTTGGAGTTGATCTGGAGGCTTGATTGACGTTTCGGCAAGCAAGCGAAACGAAATCGGTGAGTGCGTTTGGGTTTGAAGTCTATGAGGACAAAAATACAAGGTTTGGGGATTTAGGAGAGGTTTAAAACACCTTCCTAAATCCAGAAGTAAGTATGGCTTGTTTTGATCTCTCTAAAGTGGTGTTCGGCCCCAAAATGCTTTTACATGCTCATGGTTAGAGATTGTTAAATTCCTATTGTTTTTATGCATGTTTTGAAGCATGAGTTTATGCTTGTAAAGATGTCATGAGATGGCATGTTGCATTGAATAGATTTGAGCTTTTGGTTTGAAGAAAAGTATGATTTATGATTTGAAATGTGAAAAGAAAACTCTTGAGTTTTATTGCATGAAAAACAGTAGGTGAGATGATATATTAACACATTATGTTGGCATAGATGTTGAGAAACTTACTAGATATAATTGATCGATCAATAGGATGAGAGTGCACTATAAACTAAAAATTCGTACGTGCTCTTTGGTTAAGCCAAAGGGAGATATTTCGATGATGGGCATTCCATCGGGTAGGACTTGGTGAAATACTCAAGCTTTGTGGCAATGAGAGATTCCGCCATGTGAGTACGGTGATGAGAGATTCCACCGGAAGCTTTGTTGCTAGACAAGTGAGTACGGTGATGCGAGATTCCACCGGAAGAGTCCAGTGTAGAAATTTTTCTGCATATCCGAGTATTAATGAGATGGTAAATGCCAATATTAATGATGAAATGGTTTTTGTTACACATGTACCTTGATGAAATGATTTATGCTATGAGATATGCATATGTGTTATGTTTAAAAATGCTTAGTCAATACAAGCATGTGAATGGCTTTGCCATGAGATTTGCATTGGTTTTAATGCATGGGATAGAATAGAGGTACATGTGGTTTCAATGAGTTTTGCTTTGAATGTTTTCCAAGCATGAGAAAGAGATGAGCATGTGGTTTAAAAGCTTTGATGAAAGTGTTTTCTAAATGTGCATTATTGTGTGGTTTTCCTTAGAGCATGCCTCACTAAGCAATTATTCTTACGCTCTCTTTTACCAATAATGCAGATAATTGAGGTGTTTGAGGGCATCAAGGAATCTAAGTTTGTCCAAGGGAATCCAAGCTCATGTATGGTGAAGTTTTCGTACGCTATTAGTTTTGATAAGTTGGCAATGGGAACCTAAGATGTGTTTTGGGAGGTGTGTTAAACTCCCTAAGGTTGTGGCATGTTTGCCTTGGTTGGTTTGAATTGTAAATGGCATTGATTACTTGATTTGAAGTTTGATTGCTTATTTGGTTTTGTTAATAAGAAGCATGCCTTTAGATTTGTGAGTTTACATGTTTGATGCTATGAATGTGTTTGAGTGTCCTAAATATGTGCCATATATGCATGTTGACTTGTTGGCATGATTAGAGAGTTGTTAGCATGTGTTTGAATGTGTTTTTGGATGAAAAACCAGCAAATTCTGCACTTTCTGGGCAAACCGTATCGAAACACTCTTTGGCGTTTCGAAACGGGGGCCTGTAACGGCCTTCGTGTTTCGAAACGACTGGAGGATGTTTCGAAACGTTTTGGCTACTGGAGAGCCGTGTTTCGGAACAAGTACCGAAACGGGGAAGTGTTTTTCCGTACCGTTTTGATACGGCTAGTAGGTGTTTCGAAACAGGTGACCGTTGGTCACAAATTTGAATTGTTATGAAGTTTGCATGTTCTACATTTTAGTCCTAAATGTTGAGATTGCAATTGCATGAGCTTGGGATGTCCAATTAAGTTGAAATTTGACAGAGAAGCATGTAACATGACTACTTTCACATTGGTAACTTTAAAATCAGTAAGGACCTTCTAATTTTCAGAAATTACATTTTGGTCCCCAAATTTGCATATTGTGCAATTGAGTCCCTTTTTGAAATCCGTTCGCTGTGCCTTTTTCTATCGTATCTCGTGAGTACTCCGTTAGGATTAACAAGCATCTAGACAAGATTAAAAGAAAGAAAAAAAGGTCGTGAATCAAGGTTGACTTTCGGGTTGACTTTGGTTTTCCCCGTGTAATCTTCGTAGTTCGGATCAACCGTCTAGGCCGGGCTAAGGGGATTACATTTAGTGGTATCAGAGCTTAGTTATCGTATGATTGGGGTTTGTTATGTGGGTGATGTATGTGTAATTGCATGATATGCCTTTTGGGTAAAGGAATGTTGTATGAATCGTGATGCATGATTTCAATTGTGATGTTATGCTATGTTGGAGTGTGTTAGGGGATCCCATTGCCATATCAAAACTAATGAAAAGAATTGTTTTAGAAAATGAGCTTGAGTACTTGGATTACTTACTTTATTGAGCCTAATTGTGTTTATTGCATATTTTGTCAGTGCATTGTTTTCTTTCTAAATGGGGCCACGTAGAGAGATGAGAGTGAATACAAGAGCTATGGCTTAGGATGAGAATGATGGGAATGCAGAGAATGTTGTGGATTTACCTCATTCTCTTGGTGGTGATGGTGGTGCTGGAGCTGGTGCTGGGGTCGCTGGACCTGAAGGTGTGCAGGGGCAAGCTGCTCCTGACATGACGGTGTTGATTCAGGCTATTGCTGGAGCTTTCCAGGCAGCAGTAGCTGTGGCTCATGGAGCTGCGCATCAGGACGATGCTAATGGGAGGTTGCCTTTGGAACGTCTTCGCAGTCTGGGAGGGACTGAGTTCAGAGGTCTATCTCCGAAAAGATCTGAGTCTTGGTTGGAGAGCACCAAGAGGATTTTGGGACAGATGAACTGAAATAATATGCAGAAGCTGGGTTGTGTGGTATCGTTGCTGCATGGTGATGCCTATACGTGGTGGACGACCACTATCTCTGGTATGGATGATGATGAGGTGACTTGGACGTTCTTTGTGAATGCGTTCAAGCGAAAGTATCTGGGTGTGCGATACCTAGATGAGAAGAAAAGAGAATTTATGTCTCTTATGCAAGGTAGCATGACGGTAGCTGAGTATGAGATCTAGTTTGTCCGCCTTAGTCAGTATGCACCTGAGCTCATTCCTAACGAGTGGGAGAGATGTGAATGATTCCGTTATGGGCTGGTAACGGATGTGAAGACTTTCATGCTTGCGGCTGACTACACAGATTTCGATGTCTTGGTCACTAGAGCCAAGGACATTGAGGCGAACCTTGGTTTGACTAGTCGAGCGGGAGGATCTAGCTCTGGGAAGCGAGCGGCTGAACGCGATTATAGTAGAGATCGCAACAAGAGGCATAAGGATCGGAGGCCACAGTATGATGCTAGGCGTGGGGGATGGTAACCCTGGGAGAGGTCAGCATAGACCTAATGCTGTTCAGAGGACTCCTAGGTGTAACCGTTGTGGTAGGCGGCACGGTGGTGAATGTTGGGGTAACCTTGGGACGTGCTGGAATTGTGGAAACCGTGGACATATGAAGAAGGATTGTCCTCAGCCTCTGAGAGAGGGACAGGCTCTGGTGAGAGCAGCTGGTCCACAGAGAGGTCGTGGGCGCGACCGTGGTAATTTTCAGCGTAGAGATGATGGTGGCAGGAATGTAGCGCATGTTGTGGCCATTCAACCTGAGGGTAGAGGTCAGGCCCGAGTGTATGCCCAGCGTGAGGGAAGGAATGATACGGATGTGATCGCAGGTACCTTCACTTTCCAATCCTTATCATTACTTTCTTTGATTGATTCTGGATCTATACACTCATATATATTGCATGAACATGCTCAAATGCTTGGTTTACCTGTTGAGTCTTTGGATGTTGGTATGCGTGTGACTAGTTCCTTTGGTGAAACGGTTGTGACACGAAGGTTGTATAGGAGATGTCCCTTGAAAGTGCAAAACCATGTTTTTCTTGTTGATCTCATGGAATTGCCATTCTATGGTTTTGATGTAATCCTTGGAATGGATTAGCTTGTTGAGCATCGGGCTGTAGTGGATTTTGAAAGCAAGCGAGTTTCGTTGAAACTTGCTGATGATTATGAAGTGGTGGTAGTAGGTGAGAATGTGAAGTTTCTTGCCAATGTAGTGTCTACGTTAGAAGCAAGTCGAATGCTGAGGTAAGGTTGCGAGGCTTACCTAGCCTTTGTGATGAATCCTAGTTCAAAGGAGTTGCGAGTTCAGGATATCAAAACTGTACGTGAGTTCCCTGGAGTGTTTCCGGAGGAGTTACCTGGATTGCCGCCTAGTCGCGAGGTGGAGTTTGGAATTGAGCTATATGAAAACACAACTCCAGTGTCCATTGCTCCTTATCGCATGGCTTCTAAGGAGCTAAAGGAGTTAAAGACGCAACTTCAGGAGTTGCTTGATCGTGGGTTCATTCGGCCAAGTGTGCCACCTTGGGGTGCACCGGTTTTGTTTGTGAAAAAGAAGGATGGCACTATGAGAATGTGCATCGATTATCGTCAACTGAACAAGTTGACTATCAAGAATCGGTATCCTTTGCCGAGGATTGATTATCTTTTTGATCAATTTCGGGGAGCGGTTGTGTTCTCCAAGATTGACTTAAGGTCAGGGTACTATCAGCTTAAGGTGAAAGATGTGGATGTGACAAAAACAACCTTTAGAACGAGGAATGGGCATTATGAGTTCCTTGTAATAACGTTTGGCTTGATGAATGCTCCTGCAGCTTTCATGGACATGATGAATAGAGTGTTCCATGAATACTTGGATAAGTTTGTTGTGGTGTTCATTGACGATATCCTTGTGTACTCTCGTACTGAGGAGGAGCATGAAGGTCATTTGAGGGTTGTCTTGCAGGCGCTTTTGGAAAATCAGCTTTATGCTAAGTTGAGCAAGTGCGAGTTTTGGTTGAGGGAAGTTGTGTTCCTTGGTCATGTGGTTTCGGCTGAGGGGATTCGTGTTGATCCTCAAAAGATTGAGGTGGTGATGAATTGGAAGCCTCCTAAGTCTGTTCATGAAGTCTGTAGTTTCCTTGGGTTGGCAGGATACTACCGGAGGTTCGTGGATGGATTTTCAAAGATTGCTGCCCCTTTAACGAAGTTGTTGCAAAAAGATGATAAGTATGAGTGGACAGAAGCAAGACAACAAGCTTTTGAGAAGCTTAAGGCAGCTTTGACGCAAGCTCCTATTTTGGTTCAACCTAATCAGGAAAAGAGTTTGTGGTGTACAGCGATGCATCCTATGTTGGGTTGGGGTGTGTGCTCATGCAAGAGGGTAAGGTGGTGGCTTATGCATCGCGTCAGTTGAAGGTGCATGAGCTCAATTATCATACGCATGATATTGAGTTGGTTGCGGTGGTTTTTGCTTTGAAGATTTGGAGACATTATCTGTATGGTGAGAAGTGTATTGTATACACGGATCACAAGAGTTTGAAGTATCTGATGTCGCAGAAAGAGATGAATCTTAGGCAACGACATTGGGTGGAGTTGCTTAAGGATTACGATCTGACGATTGAGTACCATCCGTGAAAGGCTAATGTTGTAGCGGATGCCTTGAGCAGAAAGGTGGCAGTTGAGTTAAGGGCTATGTTTGCCAACTTGAGTATTTCTCGAGATAGAGGTCTTGTGGCTGAGTTGCAAGTGAAACCATCTTTAGTTCAGTTGATAAAGGATAAGCAGTTTTTGGATGATTCTTTGGTGCCACATGTTCAGGATATTGCTGAGGATAGCCATCAAAATTCTGTTTTAATGATGATGGAGTTTTATTAATAAGGGGCAGTCTGCCGAAACGGACTATCCTCGTTTATTACGGATCTAGGAGTGTTGTAGGCACGTTCCTATAATAAAAACAACAAGGAAACAACAAAAATTAAACGACATATTTATGTTAAATAGGGACTTAAAGAGGAACAAAATAAAAATAATAATAATATAGAGTAATATGATAATTTTGGTGTTTTGGAAAGAACTTCAACGATGGTGAAGAAGGCTTCAAAAACGACCGATGTTGGAAACGCTAAACTAGAAAGAGCCTGCACAATCTACTGAGCAAACCCGAATCAAATCTGTTTAACATCGAAGGACTTGGACCCGCTAAATAGCAATTTAGGAACCCGAAGTATCAATGACAAACAAACAAGTTTGAGTGTCGAATAGTTCTAAAAATAACCGAAAATAGAAAATTCTCTCAAATGTAAGTTTATTTCAAAGTTGGTAACCTTTTTACAAGTACAACTCGGCCAAATTTATAATACATAATGTTGTAGTCGGTTATACAAACTTGTGGCTGTCATTCAAGAATTTGAATATTAAAATTCAATCCTATCTTCAAAGCTTGGCGGCATATGGATTATAAGCACATGCAAAATGTGCATGTATTTTTGAAGTTTGAATTTCAAATGGCAGAAATCAATTTGTCTTATCTTCACTCAGCCTTGCTTTAATGCATGTGAAAACCCCACGTGTTGTGCTTCAAATGAAATCCCACACTCCCATTATGCGTCATCTTTGAATGGCAAAGAAAATCTGCACAAGGTCATCTTTAGGTCGGTTCGTGCATGGCCCATGCAAAATAAAGTTGGTCACACTTGGCTCCTATCAAACAAATATATAATAATAATAAGTCACCATATAATAATCCAAAACTAAACCAATATAAAAACATTACAAATCATATCAAACACACATAATAATTAATATAATATAAATATGTCACATATCAACATGCATAACATTAAAAGTCATATCGTCTAAGGCACAAGTATTATCAAATGATTCAGAAATATTAGCACAAGTAAGGAACAGAGCTTCCCTGAAACATTGCGCCCTAGATCACGTAATTGGTCTTAACGGTAAGACCTCCGGATCAGCAACATGTGCTGGTGAAGACGTGCTCACATCATTTATGTTTTGGAAGTCGGATAGTAGTGCCTAATGATGCGGAGTTGAGGCGTACTATTCTGACTGAAGCTCATAGCAGTCCTTTTGCTATGCACCCTGGTAGTACAAAGATGTATCGTGATCTGAAGGATTAGTACTACTGGGTGGGATTGAAGAAGGATGTTGCGGAGTACGTGAGTATGTGCATAGTTTGTCAGCACAAGTATTATCAAATGATTCAGAAATATTAGCACAAGTAAGGAACAGAGCTTCCCTGAAACGTTGCGCCCTAGATCGCGTAATTGGTCCTAACGGTAAGACCTCCGGATCAGCAACATGTGCTGGTAAAGACGTGCTCACATCATCCCCCCTTCTTGAAAAGGATTGGTCCTCAAATCTGTACAATCACCATAAGGGGTTAAGTCAGAAACATTAAATGTGGCACTTACATTGTATTCTCCAAGTAGATCTAACTTGTAGGCGTTGTCATTCACTTTCTCCAACACCTGAAAAGGACCATCTCCTCGCGGTAACAGCTTGGACCGCCTTTGGGCCAGAAATCGTTCCTTTTGGAAATGAAACCAAACTCAATCACCAAAATAGAAGGTGACTCGCTTCCTTCCTTTGTTTGCATGCCTTTCGTACTGCTGAATCCTTCGTTCAAGGTTCTCCTTAACCTGTTGATGCAACTTTTTCACATAATCAACTTTGCTTTGACCATCCCTGTTCGTCACCTGCTCCTGTGGCAAAGGCAACAAATCTAGAGGCGTAATAGGATTAAAACCATAAACAACCTCAAATGGTGACATTTTAGTAGCAGAATGTACAACATGATTATAAGCAAACTCAACATGTGGCAAACAATCTTCCCAAGTCCTAATATTCTTTTTAATGATGGAACGAAGTAAAGTAGATAAAACCCTGTTAACAACCTCAGTTTGTCCATCAGTCTGGGGATGGCAAGTAGTAGAAAACATGAGTTTCGTACCTAATGTACTCCAAAGAGTCCTCCAGAAGTGACTCAAAAACTTCACATCCCTGTCAGAAACAATCGACCTAGGAATACCATGTAAACGTACAATATCCCTAAAGAATAAGTTAGCCACATTAACAGCATCATCAGTCTTATGGCAAGCAATAAAATGTGCCATTTTCGAGAACCTGTCAACCACAACAAATATACTATCTCTACCTGTCCTAGTTCGAGGCAAGCCCAAAACAAAATCCATCGATATATCAGTCCAAGGGGAATCAGGAATAGGTAAAGGTAAGTACATACCATGTGGTGAAACCTTCGATTTCTCTTTTCTACAAGTCACACAACGTTCACAATACGTTTCAACATCTATACGCATCTTCGGCCAAAACAAATGTTCTTTCAAGGTATGTAACATCTTGGTGACTCCAAAATGACCCATCAATCCACCTTCGTGCGCCTCACGGATCAGAATATCACGCATCGAACCCTGGGGAATGCAAATCCTGTTTTCCTTGAAAAGATAGCCATGATGCCTGTAAAACTTTCCATCTGCACCTTTCGAACAAGCATTAAACTTATCTCTAAAATCAGGATCATCAGGGTATAAATCACGAATATATGCAAAACCAATCAGATGTGAATCAAGATAACTCAAAAGTGCATACCTACGTGACAATGCATCAGCAACAACATTTTCTTTCCCTTTCTTGTAACGAATGACATAAGGAAAAGATTCTAAGAATTCAACCCACTTAGCATGTCGTTTATTCAATTTACGCTGACCTGTGATGTAACGTAAAGCCTCGTGGTCGGGATGGATCACAAATTCCTTAGGCAACAAATAATGTTGCCATGTCTCCAATGCCCGAATCAGTGCATACATCTCTTTATCATAAACCGGATAGTTCAATGTAGCACCACTCAATTTCTCGCTAAAGTAAGCAACGAGCCTCTTTTCCTGCATCAAAACAGCATCTATACCAATTCCAGAAGCATCACACTCAATTTCAAACGTTTTATCAAAATCAGGTAATGCTAACACATGTGCTCTAGTCAAACAATCTTTAATTTTCAAAAAGGCATCTTCTTGTTCCTTACCCCAAGAGAAGCTAGAATTCTTCTTAATAATACAAGTTAAGGGGGCGGTAATGGAACTGAAATTAGGAACAAACCGTCGATAAAAACTCGCTAAACCATGAAACGATCTCACCTGAGTAATCGATGTCGGTCGTGGTCATTCCTGAATTGCCTTTATCTTCTCGGGATCAACTTCAACTCCCTGAGAACTAACAATGTAACCAAGAAATCTGAGTTTGTCAGTACAAAATACACACTTCTCCATGTTACCAAACAATCTTTCTTCTCGCAAAACCTGCAGAACAGCTCGCAAATGTTCTACGTGATCCTGTAAAGACTTGCTATAGATCAAGATATCATCAAAGTATACAACACAGAATTTACCAATGAAAGATCGCAGAACATGATTCATCAAACGCATAAAAGTACTAGGTGCATTAGTTAAACAAAAAGGCATTACTAACCATTCGTACAAACCTAGCTTTGTCTTGAAGGCTGTTTTCCACTCATCACCTTCTCGCATGCGAATATGATGATAGCCGCTCCTTAAGTCAATTTTGGAGAAGATGACGGATCCGCAAAGCTCGTCCAACATGTCATCAAGTCTTGGAATGGGATGACGATACTTAATTGTGATCTGGTTCACAGCTCGACAGTCTACGTACATCCTCCAAGAACTATCTTTTTTGGCACTAACAGCAGCGGAACAGCACACGGACTCAAGCTCTCTCGAATGTAACCCTTGTCCATCAACTCAGTAATATGTCTTTGAAGCTCGTTCGTCTCTTCATGGTTGGTTTGATAAGCTGGCCGTTCAGAATAGTAGCACCTGGAATGAAATCAATCTGGTGCTCAATGCCATGAAGAGGTGGCAATCCCTTCGGTGTTTCAGCTGGAAACACGTCCTCAAACTCCTGCAAAAGTGTCAAAATCGGTGAAGGTAGAACAGTAGGAAAATCTGTCAATAAACAATAATCTTTAAACATCAAAATAAGAACAGATTGTTGAGAGGAAAGACATTTCCTGATTTCGATACTGCTCGCTTACACGGACATCTTCTTCTTCTCTTTTGCAGTATCTTTACTCTTTTTCAAGCTTGCCTAATCTTCAAACACTTGACTCGGTGTCAAAGGAGCCAAAGTGATCTTCTTACCTGCATGCATAAAAGAGTAACGGTTTGTATAACCATCATGCATTGCCCTTTTGTCATACTGCCAAGGGCGTCCCAATAGTAGGTGAGTAGCATCCATGGAAACAACATCACAAAGGACCTCGTCCTTGTAGTTTCCCATCGAAAATGGTACAACAACTTGTCTCGTCACTTTAAGCTCTCCACCATCATTCAACCACTGCAATTTGTACGGATGTGGATGCTTTGTCGTTTTTAGACCTAACCTGTCAACCATCACTGAACTGGCAACATTAGTACAACTACCGCTATCAATAATCACAACACATACCTTGTCTTGCACCTTGCATCGTGTGTGAAAGATATTCTAACGTTGTAGATCATCCGGTACCTGTTGCACATTCAGACTTCTTTTAATAACCAAAAGTTCCATTACCTTACCAGATTTAGGAACCTCTAGGTCGGTCTCGTCTTCCTCTTCAGTAGGGACATCATGCACTTCCTCCTCGGAATCTGACTCAATCTCACCATCATCTTGCATCAACATAACCCTCCGGTTAGGACATTGACTAGAAACATGTCCTCTCCCAAGGCACTTGAAACACTAGATATCTCGTGCTCGCTCTTCCGCCACCACTTGCTGCTTACCACGCCCATTATCAGCAACGAGGGCCTTTGGTTTGCTGGTTTCGCCTTGCTCACGAATCCGAAGTAGTTGTTGTGGTGCTTGCTTCCTTGAATTGTTAGGAGTATATAATGGATTTGAAAAAGATTTAAAAGAAGGGTTACCTCGATTTGAAGACTTTCTGCACTATTGTCGTTCAATCTTTATTGCTATCTGCACCATGTCATCAACCTCGACATAATGATGTAACTCAACAACATTGGCAATCTCAGTGTTCAACCCTGCTAGAAATCGTGCCATGGTAGCTTCTCGATCTTTCTCGATATTCGCACGCATCATAGCCATTTCCATATCCTTGAAATAATCTTCAACACTCCTACTTCCCTGTTTCAAGTTTTGCAATTTTTGAAACAAATCACGATGATAGTGAATAGGAACAAACCTTTTACGCATTAGTCGCTTCATCTCGTTCCATGTTGCAACTGGGTCGTCACCAGTACGTCTACGGCTAAGCAGTAACTGGTCCCACCATATCAAGGCATAATCAACAAACTTTGTTGCTACTAATTGAACCTTCTTCTGTTCCGAGTAATTATAACACACGAAAATGTGCTCCACTTTGCTTTCCCAAGCCAAGTATGCATCAGGATCTGAACGTCCCTGAAAAGAAGGAATAGCAACCTTAATGTTATTCAAATTATCGTCTACCTGTTGCACACGTCCTTGTCTAGGAGTATGCTGCCTCGGTGACCGTTCGACTTCATTTTCGTTCAGTACATCATTAACAGAGTTGGATCCTCCGTCAAAGCTATCCATCCGCGACTGTAATGGCTCTAAGGCGGTAGCCACTACTCGTTGCATCATTCTCTCTAAGGCTTGCATTTGAGGAATCGGTGGATCTTGGTCAACCCTGTGATCATCGGAAACTGCCATAATCAACAACAAAAACAAACAAAAGAAAACAATATTATAGGTTAGTAAAAAAACAAACAAAAAGGACCTCAAAGCACACACAATCAAAGTCTCGCAGATGTCACTCCAAAGAACAGTGCACTCAAAAATTAACACTCAGCGCTCGTGTTTCACTCGGGAGAATACTTGAATGGCTCTTTTTGTCTCCCCTTCTGTTCTCACAACGCTCAATGCCTTTTTCCCTTACACTTTCTCGTAATCAGCTCTTTAACGAACTAATCCAACGTCTCAAAACTTGTTACAACGGTGTTGGCTACAAGGAAACAACGGTTAAGGAAACAAAGAAGAAAAAAAGGTGACACAAAAAGAAAGGAAATAAGAGTGAAAATTAAAGAAAAGATGGAAAGGATAATGACACGAAAAAAAAACGGAATCAAAAGATGAAAAATGAAGTGTTTAGAGAACCTTACTGCGAAGACGTGCTTACAACCTTCCTATTACCGAACAAACAAGCATAGTTCACTTCAGTTGATTTCCGAGCACATCAAAGTTACATAACAAACTCGTACAAATTTCATCATTTACAATAGGAACACACCAATAATTATACATATATATATAAACACTTTCGAATCTAAAATGTTTTTTTTATATTCGAATCTGTTTTTTTATTTGAATCTGTTTTTTTTTGTTCGAATCTATTTTTTTTAATCTGTTTTTTTGTTCGAATCTGTTTTTTGTTCGAATCTATTTTTTTCGAATCTGTTTTTTTTACTCGAATTTGCAGAAACTTACAACGAATCCAACAACCTAGGCTCTGATTACCACATAATAAGGGGCAGTCTGCCGAAACGGACTATCCTCGTTTGTTACGGATCTAGGAGTGTTGTAGGCACGTTCCTGCAATAAAAACAACAAGGAAACAACAAAAATTATACGAAATATTTATGTTAAATAGGGACTTAAAGAGGAAAAAAATAAAAATAATAATAATATAGAGTAATATGATAATTTTGGCATTTTGGAAAGAACTTCAACGATGGTGAAGAAGGCTTCAAAAATGACCGATGTTGGAAACGCTAAACTCGAAAGAACCTGCACAATCTACTGAGCAAACCCGAATCGAATCTGTTTAACGTCAAAGGACTTGGACCTGCTAAATAGAAATTTAGGAACCCGAAGTATCAATGATAAACAAACAAGTTTGAGTGTCGAATAGTTCTAAAAAGAACTGAAAAGAGAAAATTCTCTCAAATGTAATTTTATTTCAAAGTTGGTAACCTTTTTACAAGTACAACTCGGCCAAATTTATAATACATAATGTTGTAGCCGGTTATACAAACTTGTGGCTGTCATTCAAGGATTTGAATATTAAAATTCAATCCTATCTTCAAAGCTTGGCGGCATATGGATTATAAGCACATGCAAAATGTGCATGTATTTTTGAAGTTTGAATTTCAAATGGCAGAAATCAATTTGTCTTATCTTCACTCAGCCTTGCTTTAATGCATGTGAAAACCCCACATGTTGTGCTTCAAATGAAATCCCACACTCCCATTATGCGTCATCTTTGAATGGCAAAGCAAATCTGCACATGGTCATCTTTAGGTCGGTTCGTGCATGGCCCATGCAAAATAAAGTTGGTCACACTTGGCTCCTATCAAACAAATATATAATAATAATAATAAGTAACCATATAATAATCCAAAACTAAACCAATATAAAAACATTACAAATCATATGAAACACACATAATAATTAATATAATATAAATATGTCACATATCAACATGCATAACATTAAAAGTCATATCGTCTAAGGCACAAGTATTATCAAATGATTCAGAAATATTAGCACAAGTAAGGAACAGAGCTTCCCTGAAACGTTGCGCCCTAGATCGCGTAATTGGTCTTAACGGTAAGACCTCCGGATCAGCAACATGTGCTGGTGAAGATGTGCTCACATCATTTATGTTTTGGAAGTCGGATAGTAGTACCTAATGATGCAGAGTTGAGGCGTACTATTCTGACTGAAGCTCATAGCAGTCCTTTTGCTATGCACCCTGGTAGTACAAAGATGTATCGTGATCTGAAGGATTAGTACTACTGGGTGGGATTGAAGAAGGATGTTGTGGAGTACGTGAGTATGTGCATAGTTTGTCAGCGGGTTAAGGCTGAGCATCAGTTTCCTTCTAGGTTGTTGCAACCGTTGAGGATTCCTGAATGGAAGTGGGAGAGGATCACCATGTACTTTGTGTCTGGTTTGCCTATGTCGCCATCGAAGAAGAATTCAATGTGGGTGATTGTGGATCGCCTTACGAAGTGTGCGTATTTCTTGCCTATGCATACTACGTATACTTTGGATAAGCTTGCAGAGCTGTACATTGCTGAGATTGTACGTTTGCATGGTGTACCAAAGTCCATAGTGTCAGATAGAGATCCGAGGTTCACATCGCGTTTTTGGGAGTGTTTGCATCAAGCTTTGGGTACGCGGTTGAATTTCAGTACTTCTTATCATCAACAATTGGATGGGCAATCTGAGCGTGTTATTCAAGTGCTCGAGGATATGTTGAGGTGTTGCGTGATTGAGTTTCAAGGCTCTTGGGAGAAGCATTTGCCTTTGGTGGAGTTTGCTTATAATAATAGCTACAAGGCAAGTATTCAAATGGCACCTTATGAAGCCTTGTATGGGAGGAAGTGCAGAACTCCTCTTTGCTGGGCTGAAACAGGACAGAAGTTGGTTTCAATGCCGACTTTGTTGAAAGGAACCACCGAGAAGGTGAAACTCATTTGTGAGCGGTTGAAGGCAGCTTCTGATCGACAGAAGTCTTACGCAGATTTGAAGCTTAAGGAGATTGAGTTTGCGGTGGGTGACCGTGTGTTCTTGAAGGTTTCGCCTTGGAAGAAGGTGATGAGGTTTGGCCGGAAGGGTAAGTTGAGCCCTAGATATATTGGACCATACGAGGTGATTGAACGTGTGGGTCCTGTTGCGTATAAGTTGAGATTGCCACAAGAGTTGGAAAAGATTCATAATGTGTTTCATGTCTCTATGCTTCGAAGGTATAGATCGGATCCTTCGCATGTTATGCCTGTAGAGGAAGTTGAGTTGAATCCAGATTTGACCTATGATGAGGATCCAGTTGAGATTCTAGATTCGGACAGTAAAGTTCTTCGAGGTAAGACCATTGAGTTGGTTAAGGTGTTGTGGAGGCATCGTGGTGTTGAGGAAGCCACGTGGGAAAGGAAAGATGACATGAAGAAGCAGTTTCCTTATCTTTTTCCTCCAGGTAAATTTCAAGGACGAAATTTCTTTAGAGGGGGAGAGTTGTAACACTCCAATTTTGGGCTTAGAAGTTTAGGGTTTGGTCGGACTGATCTGAGAAACGGTTCGAATATAAAAGGAGGTTTTAGGGAAATTCTAGTTCGGGATGCTTTAAAAATATAGAAAAATATCTAAAAATCCTCTTTTAATATATATATATATATATATATATAAGAGTGGTGAAGACAATTTTACAAAATAAGATTTGGAAATACTACATTTCGGTGTAATGACCAAAATGCGATTTTTGAAAAGTTTAGTGGTCACTGTTTTGTCAGGATTGAAACTTTGAATCTTTAAGGAGCTAATTTACCCAAAAATGTTTTCTCCAGATTTTTCCTTAATTTGGGTGATTTATTAAATGTTTAATTAAATAAAACAAAGATGGGAAACTACTTTTTGGATTTTCATAACTATTTTTTCCTAATTTTCTTTCATTCCATTTTCTCTCAAAATCCCATCATCCAAACACTTTTCTCCAGCAACTTTTGCATTGATCTTCACTTCAATTGATGAGATTTCTATCATCCATTAGTTCCTAATCAATCTTGCATCAAATCCTTTTGATTTCCTCATTGAATTTTCAAGGAATTTGGCCCAAATCAAGGAGAAAGCATCATTTAGAGGTAAGATTGTTCTTCTCCCCTAAATACTCAGTTCTTTACTGAAATTCCCAAGTTGTTAATCCTTAATTTAAGTTTTATAAATGGTTTTGATGTTGGAGACATGATTTTGGCTTAAAACTCAAGATTTTGGAAGAAATCTTGAAGAATTTCGTTGTGATTGCTTGGGCTCTGTTTTGAGATGATTCTTTAATGTATTTTGGATGTCTAATGATGTTTGAAATGAGGTTTTATCAATCTAATCCCGAATATGTTGTATTTCCTAAGTTTTTTCTTGTGAAAATGGTGGTTTCTGAGGTGTTTTTGGTGTTCTGTTTTAGCTGGAGGTATAAGGACGAGTTTAGGTTCATTTTGGATGTTAATTGATGTTTAGAAATGGTTAGAAGTGATGGATCTTGGCTGGGTTAAGTTTTGGAAGAGTTTGGAGGTGATTTCGGTTGTGTTTGGTAGCTGAAATGTTGGGTATAAGTAGAGCAGTGAGTTTTGGTGTGTTGGGTGAAGATTTCAATGCATGATGATGCATTAATCCTCTGCTTTTATGTGTCTAAAACAGGGGAGACGTCTTCAGACACTTTTGGAGTTGATCCGGAGGCTTGATTGACGTTTCGGCAAGCAAGCGAAATGAAATCGGTGAGTGCGTTTGGGTTTGAAGTCCATGAGGACAAAAATACAAGGTTTGGGGATTTAGGATAGGTTTGAAACACCTTCATAAATCCGGAAGTAAGTATGGCTTGTTTTGATCACTCTAAAGTGGTGTTCAGCCCCAAAATGCTTTTACATGCTCATGGTTATAGATTGTTAAATTCCTACAGTTTTTATGCTTGTTTTGAAGCATGAGTTTATGCTTGAAAGATGTCATGAGATGGCATGTTGCATTGAATAGATTTGAGCTTTTGGTTTGAAGCAAAGTATGTTTATGATTTGAAATGTGAAAAGAAAACTCTTGAGTTTTATTGTATGAAAAACAGTAGGTGAGATGATATATTAACACATTATATTGGCATAGATGTTGAGAAACTTACCGGATATAATTGATCGATCAATAGGATGAGAGTGCACTATAAACTAAAAATTCGTACGTGCTCTTTGGTTAAGCCAAAGGGAGATATTTTGATGATGGGCATTCCATCGGGTAGGACTTGGTGAAATACCCAAGCTTTGTGGCGATGAGAGATTCCGCCATGTGAGTACGGTGATGAGAGATTCCACCAGAAGCTATGTTGCTAGACAAGTGAGTACGGTGATGCGAGATTCCACCGGAAGAGTCTAGTGTAGAAATGTGTCCGCATATCCCAGTATTAATGAAATGCTAAATGCAAATATTAATGATGAAATGGTTTTTGTTACACATGTACCTTGATGAAATGATTTATGCTATGAGATATGCATATGTGTTATGTTTAAAAATGCTTAGCCAATACAAGCATGTGAATGGCTTTGCCATGAGATTTTCATTGGTTTTAATGCATGGGATAGAATAGAGGTACATGTGGTTTCAATGAGTTTTTCTTTGAATGTTTTCCAAGCATGAGAAAGAGATGAGCATGTGGTTTAAAAGCTTTGATGAAAGTGTTTTCTAAATGTGCATTATTGTGTGGTTTTCCTTAGAGCATGCCTCACTAAGCAATTATGATTACGCTCTCTTTTACCAATAATGCAGATAATTGAGGTGTTTGAGGGCATCAAGGAAGCTAAGTTTGTCCAAGGGAATCCAAGCTCATGTATGGTGAAGTTTTCGTACGCTATTAGTTTTGATAAGTTGGCAATGGGAACCTAAGATGTGTTTTGGGAGGTGTGTTGAACTCCCTAAGGTTGTGGCATGTTTGCCTTGGTTGGTTTGAATTGTAAATGGCCTTGATTACTTGATTTGAAGTTTGATTGCTTATTTGGTTTTGTTAATAGGAAGCATGCCTCTAGATTTGTGAGTTTACATGTTTGATGCTATGAATATGTTAGAGTGTCCTAAATATGTGCCATATATGCATGTTGACTTGTTGGCATGATTAGAGAGTTGTTAGGATGTGTTTGAATGTGTTTTTGGATGAAAAACCAGAAAATTATGCACTTTTTGGCAAACCGTATCGAAACACTTTCTGGCATTTTGAAACGGGGGCCTGTAATGGCCTTCGTGTTTCGAAACGGCTGGATGATGTTTCGAAACGTTTTGGCTACTGGAGAGCCGTGTTTCAGAACAAGTACCGAAACGGGGAAGTGTTTTGCCCTACCGTTTCGATACGGCTAGTAGGTGTTTCGAAACAGGTGACCGTTGGTCACAGATTTGAATTGTTCTGAAGTTTGGATGTTCTACATTTTAGTCCTAAATGTTGAGATTGCAATTTGCTTGAGTTTGGGATGTCCAATTAAGTTGGAATTTGACAGAGAAGCATGTAACATGACTAATTTCACATTGGTAACTTTAAAATCAGTAAGGACCTTCTAATTTTTAGAAATTACATTTTGGTCCCCAAATTTGCATATTGTGCAATTGAGTCCCTTTTTGAAATCCGTTCGCGGTGCCTTTCTCTATCGTATCTCATGCGTACTCACTTAGGATTAACAAGCATCTAGACAAGATTAAAAGGAAAAAAGGTTCGTGAATCAAGGTTGACTTTCGGGTTGACTTTGGTTTTCCCCGTGTAATCTTCGTAGTTCAGGTCAACCGTCTAGGCGGGCTAAGGGGGTTACATTGATAATTGATAATTACGTTGTAATTCGGTTTAAGATTTTATTTTATTGACATTTAAGTTTTTTTGTTTTTTTAAGTACGTTCTAGTGCATGATCAGATGCACAAACTTGAAACCTATTCTTCCATATAATCTAGAGATCGAAAATACTTTGCGAAATTTACGCAAAGAACGAAGGATATTGGTGAATGACGATGGAGACAACAACTTGAACTACCAAAGAGTTTGTAATGAAGAGGTACCACCGCGAGATGCACGAGTAACTGTTGATAATGCAGCCAATAATGGAGATCAGGAGAGACAGGAGGTTCCTCCACCTATCAAACCTAAACGACCCATTCACGACAACATGGAGCTTGTTTTCAACAACCTCAACCCATCAATCGTTGTGCCAGACCTAGGGACAACTCACTTTGAGTTGAAGCTCGTTATGTCCAACATGCTCAACTCCATTGCACTATTTGGAGGATCGAAAATAGAGGATGCTAGAGAACAAATTTAGGCTTTCCTGGAAGTTTTTGATTGCTTTAAACAACTGGGAGTTCTTGATGATGTGTTGAGACTTAAATTGTTCCCCTACTCTTTGCGTGATCGAGCTAGAGCATGGTTGAAAACTATTTCCTTAAGATCTATTACATCCTAGTATGACTTGTACAAGAACATTTTGCATAGATATGATCCACCGAACTTGCAAAATCAAAAGCTAACTGAGAGATCATTGCATTCACGCAACAGGAAGATGAATCCATGTATGAATGATGGGAAAGATGCAAATACATGCTACGCATGTGCTCGATTATTGGATTCCATGATTGGCTACAAATAATTACGTTCTATAATGGTGGCAATGCACCAACAAAAATGATGATTGCCTCTTCAGCCAATGATATTTTGCTCGACAAAGATCCTGAATAGGCTTTCCAACTACTTGATCAAATAACAAATAACGACTACTAGCTTCCTAGAGGGAGATTAAAGCCATTACCTAAATCTTCTGGAACTCTCCAATTAGAAGATTCCCAGAGTGTAGCGACTCAACTCTCCACCATTGCAAGCCTGCTGAAGAACATGCAGCCGAAATCTAATACACGGGAGGCTAAGGTAATTCAATATACATGTGAGCATTGCGATGAGGAACACATGTCGCATAAATGCCCCTAGCAACAAGAATATGGATGATACATAAAGAATGCCAACCGCAACAACAATCCATACTCAAACACCTACAACCTAGGGTGGTCGCAATAACCAAACTTTGGTTGGGGAGGTAACTGTAACACCCCTAACATGGCTTAAGAGTAAACCTAATTAGGAAGTATTAAGGAACAAACATTCAAGCTAAAGTACAACATTGAAACACTTCTTAGCCAAGATTGACCAAAAAAACGCAGGGGAAATAAAACTTTTTAGACCTTTAACAAGTTTCAACTCAACTTTAAAATTTTAAAGCATGAACATACATATAAATACATATCATAGATAATTCACACTTTTCACTAATTATTAGCATACTTTTAACTACTATGTCTTTCGAAACACAAGGTCATTATAACAATCCTGTTAACACAAAAGATTCCCTTCATTCATACATGTTGAGTGGATCGAATGATCGAAATAAACCAAGAGGGGGTGAATTGGATTTTTAAAGTTCTTGGTGGTGGAAATTGCAAATAAAAATGGTAGACAATGAATTTTAGAGTGCTTCAAGTTCCAAATGAACTCTACATCCACTACCTTAGCTTCACTAAGGATTTACAACAATTCCACTAATTGCTCTTCCCCTTTTCTAGGCTAAGGAGGTAACCCTTACAATTTTCGGTCAAATTTTCTACCCAAAATTTGACCCAATCCTCACACAATAGAAACAAAGAAGTTGTTGGCTAAAACAAGTATCTCTCAATACACAATATAGCCCAATTACAAGCACTCAACCCAATTGAAATGATAAGAATGAAAAATACAATTGGGGTTAGAAGACAATAATGGGATTTAGCCACAAATGCTTGGATTTGATGCTTGGATGTTTGCTTTAGGATCAATAGTTGTTGCTGAAGCTTTTAGAGGTCCCTTTTATACCTTCACATTGAATTCTAGCCGTTGTGGTTGTTACATACATCAATAGAGCCATTGGAGATGTTATCTTGCCTCCATAAATGCAGTCTGCAACCAACCGTTTCGAAACGCCCGACCCTGTTTCGAAACAGACCAAAATAGAAAGAGGCGTTGGGTGCATTAAAGGGCACGTATCGAAATAGTTAGACTTGTTTCGATACGCTAAGAGACGTTTCGAAACTCGTTTCGAAACATTTTGCCACTTTCAAGTACCGTGTCGAAACAGGATGAGATCGTTTCGATATGCCTTAATGACTTGTTTAAAATCAGTTAAAAAACATTCAACGGTCATATTTTTCAGATCAGATTGAATATTGTTTCGAAACACTGTATGTCGTTTCAATACGGTGTCTCAAGGTTCTTAAGCTGTTTCGAAACTTGTTTCGAAACACGGGTTGGCAGTGTTGAAATCGTTTCGATACTCATTCCGAAACATGAACTCACAGTTTCAAAACTATTTCGAAACGCCTAAGGCCGTTTCGAAATGGTGACTCGAAAATCACTGTTTCGGCTTTAAGAACACTTAGAAAACATTTGATAAATTTAGTTTTTAACTTAGGCATATTGTTTAAAACATGTAGAGAGGTTTGAGGACTTAAAAATTCGTTTTCACATTTTCAATTTAGTCCTTAGGTTCTTTAGTTATATCAAAATTAAAATATCGGTTTCACAATCTCCCCTTTTTGATATAACAAAATCAAAGTTAGAATTTTTAAGAGTTTTGAAAATTTTGAATACATTCTAACTCCCCCTCAATTTAAGATAGGTTTTTAGAGTTTTAAAAAGGATTTAAGGATTTAAATTCAAGGTTTAAAACTTAAAAACACTTAAAACATTTAAAACGAATTTTGGCTCTTAGATTACTTCTCCCCCTTTTGTTAGATCAAAAACAATAAACAAGGCTAAAAGAGAAGAGATAGGGTTAAGCAATAATCAATAAGCAATAAGCAACATAATATCAAATTCATAAAATTCAAATATCCAAAACATAAATCTTAAACAATAAGTTCAAAGCATAATCCCAAATAAAATCAAAGCATAGGTTCATAAAACATAATGGAAATAAAGATGCAAACTTAATCCTAATATGCATAACTAATATGAGATGACATGAGAATCATAAGCCTCGTCGTCGTCGTCATCAGCCACGGAATCATCATCATCCTTAGCTTGAGCGCGACGAAAATTCATCCATTGGCCATAAAAGGTGGAGAAGGACATGTCCATAGATGCATGTTGATTCTCAAGGGATGTGAGGCGATTCTGTTTTGCAAGGAGACGATCCTCCGCGGATTGCAAGCGGGTATTGATAGCACCAAACCTTCTAGACATGTTAGTGTCCAAAGTGTTGAACCGCTCAGTAAGGAAAGCCGTGAGAGCTTCATTGTTTGCGACTGGAGCTTGTGGTTGAGGTTCAACTTGAGGTGGAGGTGCTTCCCTATCAACACGTTCCCATTGCCCATTGATGTAATGAAAACCGGACCTTCAGAGAGAAGATTCACCAAGTTTTGGCTTGCGGGGTTCCGGCGAGTCATAGGTGCAATCAAGATTAAGCTTTCCAAAGATGTAACTTAAAACAGTCCCATAAGTTAAAGATTTGAGTGCATCGGTATCACGGAGCTTAACATTATTTACTATCTCGGCAAACATGATCTTAACAAGATTAGGGCGCTCACCACGACGAAAACATTCAAGCCAAAAATAGTCTACTTGACGAACGTGAGAAAATTTACCTCCGGAGGGGCGAAGAAACCACGAGACTATCAAGTGGAGGAACCTATCGTGAGCATCCAAGGTAAGCACCGAACCGGTGTGAGAACCAAAGTGACTCTAATTCTCGATTCCTTCGTTCTTAAGACCAAAAGTAGTCTCTAAATAAGGGATGTCAATGGGAATCCTCTTTCCCAAGATTGAAGACTCAAAGCCAGCAACTTCGGAGTTGTCTTCACTATTAATAAATTGGGCATTTGAGTAAAAGAGAAGAGCCATGTGCTTGTAGAAAATATCCGGGATACTCAAGAGACCAAGGAATCCTCATTCTCTTAAACGAGGGAGGTAACAAAAGAGAAAGCGCTCAGAGTCAAGAAACGAGATGTCAACAACACGCTCACGTCGAACTTCAAACAACTTGACATAATTGAAACGCTCCCTCATCTCTAGAATCCGAAGAGTTTTGAGGAATAGCTGGGTGAGATTAGGACAGATACTCGAATCACTTGTTTGACCCGTCTTACACTTTTTGTTAACGTTCTCCATAGACATCCTAAAAATATAAAGCAAGCAATTTAAAACAAATTTGAAGTGTATGCATGAAGATTTTAATTCAATCCAATGGTAAATCCCACTTAGGTTTAAAAACAAGTTTTAAAAACAAAGAAACAAACCAAAAACTTTTAAAAGAAAAACAATTAAAAAACAGTAAAGAAAATACGAATGAAAACTTATATATTCGAATCAAAAAATTGAAGATTTTGAAAAAAATTTACAAGTTTTGAAAAACCCAAGTATCAAAATACATAAACTATACAAAATTAAAATTTTCTAACCTAAGATTCGAATACAAATTTAAGGAAAAAGAAAAAGATGAAAATATACCTTAAATTGGGATTTTGGATGAATAAATGAAAATCCTTGCACAAGATTGTTGATGCTTGCTTAGACTTGTGTTTAAGAGAAAAAACCCTTAAGATTTGGTGAAAAACAATGAGGTTTAGAGGGTTTTTATAGGAAAAAATCGTTTTAGAGTTTTTAGGGTTTTGGGAGAGTTTTGATTAAAGTTAAACTTTAACATTAAAAGCCCCTTTAAAGCAGTCCGCTAACCCGTTTCAGAACGGTGTCGACCGTTTCGAAACGCGGGCACGAAAGGTTGACCGAGTTTTCAACTCCAGCTGACCATTTCGATACGGGTTTGACCGTATCGAATCCCTGTTGACTCGTATCGAAACTCGTTTCGATACACCCCTTGGCAGTAGCAAAAACGTTTTGAAACCCTTAGAAGGCGTTTCGAAACACCCTTCTCTCAGATAGAAATTTAAAGCATCCGTATCGAAACAGGTGGACCCGTTTCGATACACCTGGGCCTGGAAGTGCAGATGAGGCTCTAAAAGTGCAGAAAAATGAAATTTTCTAAGGCCTAACTTGCATGAATGACATGAATGAGCAGGAAAAATATATACAAACATAAACATACTCCCCCCAGCTATAGGCATGGATGAAATTAGGAGTAAAAACACATAAACATGGCATTTCACAAGATCAAGCAATTTTAAGCACAAAATATGTCCTAAAAGGTCAAGATAGACTAGTTAGACCTAACTCTCTCCTAAGGGACCAAAAATGCTCTTTGTCTAAAGGTTTTGTAAATATGTCCGCTAATTGATTTAAGGTGTCAACATACTCTATAACAACATCTTCTTTAAGGATATGATCTCCAATGAAATGATGCATTATTTCTATATGTTTGGTTCTAGAGTGTTGGATGGGATTTTTTGTCAAACATATGGCACTAGTGTTATCACACTTAAGGGGTATGGTTTCAACTTTAATACCATAATCTAAGAGTTGTTGCTTCATCCAAAGGACTTGAGCACAACAACTCCCTAAGGATATGTACTCGGCTTCGGTGGTAGATAAGGCTACACTATTTTGTTTCTTAGAGAACCAAGATATGAGCATACTACCTAGGAATTGACATGTTCCCGAAGTACTCTTCCTATCGATTTTACATCCCCCATAATCCGCATCCGAATAAGCATGAAGGTTTAAGGTGGAGTCTCTAGGGTACCAAAGACCTAAACAAGGAGTATCTCTAAGGTACCTAAAGATTCTCTTAACGGCTATAAGGTGAGACTCTCTAGGACTAGCTTGAAACCTAGCACACAAGCAAACACTAAACAAGATATCCGGTCTACTTGCGGTAAGGTAAAGCAATGATCCAATCATAGAACGGTAAAGCTTAGAGTCAACACATTTACCTCCTTCATCTTTGTCAAGCTTTGTAGATGAGCTCATAGGTGTGGCTTGAAGCTTTGTTTTCTCCAAGCCAAACTTCTTGAGCATATCCTTTATGTACTTTACTTGATTGATGAAGGTGCCATCCTTCTTTTGCTTGATTTGGAGTCCCAAAAAGAATGAGAGCTCCCCCATCATGCTCATCTCGAATTCACCTTGCATTAGCTTAGCAAACTCTTTGCAAAGACATTCGTTAGTAGAACCAAAAATAATATCATCAACATAAATTTGTACTACTAAGATATCATTTTTATACCTTTTTATAAAAAGTGTAGTGTCCACCTTGCCTTTTTCAAAACCTTTTTCAATTAAAAAGTTTGAAAGTCTTTCATACCAAGCTCTAGGAGCTTGTTTTAAACCATAAAGAGCTTTAGTGAGTTTGAAAACATGATTTGGAAATTTTGAGTCTTTAAAACCCGGTGGTTGTTCCACATACACTTTCTCATTTATAAAGCCATTTAAAAACGTGCTTTTAACATCCATTTGAAAAATCTTGAAATCATGATAACATGCATATGCAAGCAACATCCTAATGACTTCCATTTTAGCCACTGGTGCATAGGTTTCATCAAAATCTATTCCCTCTTCTTGAGTGTAACCTTGTGCTACTAGTCTAGCTTTATTTCTCACAATGTTACCACTCTCATCTAGTTTGTTCCTAAAGACCCATTTAGTTCCTATAGTAGATTGATTACTAGGCCTATCAACTAATGTCCACACATTACTTCTCTCAAATTGATTTAACTCTTCTTGCATAGCCATAATCCAAAAATCATCTTTCAATGCTTCTTTTATATTCTTAGGCTCTATGCATGAGATAAATGCAACATGATTCATTAATCTAAGAGAAGATCGAGTGGTTACCCCTTGGATGGATCACCCAAGATTTCACCATCTTTGACATAGTTGTACTCCCTTGGGTAGCTCACTTCCTTTTCCTCAAGAGCCAAGTCCTTCAAGGCTTCAAGAGGTGGATCTTGTGTGTCCTCTTCTTTTGTTGGAATCTCATCCTCCTTTGAAGTTTGTCCTCCATCAAAGGCATTTATGATTCCTACATCATCATCATCACAAGAATCCTTCCTTGGAAGGAGGTTATCATCGAATACAACATGTATAGATTCTTCTACTACTAAAGTTCTCTTGTTAAATACACGATAGGCTTTAGAGGTTAAAGAGTATCCTATGAAAATAGATTCATCACTTTTTGCATCAAATTTACCTAAGTTGTCTTTTCCATTATTTAAAACAAAACACTTGCAACCAAATGGATGAAAATAGCTAATGTTAGGCTTTTTAGATTTTAAAATCTCATAAGGTGTTTTCTTTAAAATTGGCCTAATCATTACTCAGTTTACAATGTAGCAAGCGGTATTTGTGGCTTCCGCCCAAAAATATTTAGGTAAATTGTTTTCACAAAGCATGGTTCTAGCCATTTCTTGTAAAGTTCTATTTTTCCTCTCAACTACCCCATTTTGTTGAGGAGTTCGAGGAGCCGAAAAATTGTGGCTAATACCATTTTCATTCAAAAACTCTTCAAACCCTAAATTTTGAAACTCGGTTCCATGATCACTTCTAATATGAGAAAGTCTAAGTTCAAGATCATTTTGGGTTAGTTTTGAAAATGTGATGAATTTTTCTAAAGCCTCATCTTTAGTACTTAAAAATAGAACCCAAGTAAATCTAGAAAAATCATCAACAAGAACAAATGCATAATATTTACCACCCAGGCTCATAGTCCTAATTGGCCCAAATAAATTCATATGGATAAGTTGTAAACACCTACTTGTAGAAACATCATTAATGGATTTAAAGGAAGACTTATGCTGTTTACCCTTAGAGCATGCATCACAAATTTTATCGTTTGAGAACTTAATCTTGGGTAAACCTCTAACTAGATCAAGGGAAACTATTTTTTCTAAAACACTAATGCTAGCATGTCCTAGTTTCCTATGCCACAACCATGCATCATTTTCATTTTGAGTTACTAAACATGCATGGGATGTATGTATGTCATCTAGATGTACCATGTAAATGTTACCTATGCGATGACCTATGAGCATAATATTATTAGATTTAATGTCAACAATTTTGCACCCATTTTTATCAAATAAAACATTAAATCCTTTATCACACAATTGACTTATACTCAACAAGTTATGTTTAAGACCATCGACATACAAGACATTTTCAATAAGAATGGTAGAGTGATTACCTATGGAGTCAATACATTTACTGTGGCCTTTGGAGTTGTCACCAAATGTCACCACTCCTCCACTTTTTGGCTTTAAATCCATGAATCTACTCTTGTCTCCGGTCATATGCCTCGAGCATCCACTATCAAGGTACCATGAGTTTTGACTTTGTGCTTGGGCCTTGTAGCAATGCTCCCCCTACAAACAAAGATATTAAGCTTTTGTTTTTGGTACCCAAATCATTTTGGGTCCACGAGTGTTAGCTCCCATTAACTTGGTTCCCTTCGGAATCCAAGGTGACATAGCAACAATATTATTAGATTTTTCAAGTTCCTGAGGAACCCATACACTTCTAATCCTTTTAGTTCTACTATGTCTAGGAAGGCTACCTTGTTTGTAGTTATTGGTCCTTTATTTAGGTTGGTTTGTTTTAGAAGATTCACCTATTTCATGCTTCACACTACCAACATTTTTAAAGGACTCTTTGAGCTTGTTAAGCTCATCTAACACCTTTTGGTTTTCACTATTACATTGAGAGAGAAGATTATTAAGGTCAACATTTTCATCTTGAAAGAATTTTAGTTCATCTTTCAACCCTAAAATCTTTTTCTCAAACTTTAAATTAGCTTGAGAAAGTGAGTCATTTTTATCATTTAATTCCGAAATGATTTTCTTATTCCTAATGACTGACTCCTTGTATTTCTCAACTAATTCATCATAGACCTCTTGCAACTCATCATATGCATCATTTAATTCATCATATGTAAAATCTAAAGATGATGAGTTAGAGGTTACCATGGAGGAATCTTCCTCAAGTGCCATGAGGCAAAGGTTGGCCACTTCTTGTTCGTCATCCTCAGATGACTCCTCATCACTCCATGTAGCAAGCTTGGCTTTGAGCTTCTTCTTCTTCTCAAAGCCCTTCTTCTTGAGTTGAGGGCACTCCGAACGAATGTGGCCGGGCTTATTGCACTCAAAGAAAATGATTTGATCCCTCACTTCTTCTGTGTTTTTACCTTTGAAGTCCATCTTTCTTTGAATTTTCCTTCCTCGGTTGGACCTCATGAAGCGTGAGAATCTTTTGGCTATCATAGCCAATTCTTCTAGTTCATCCTCCTCACTAGAAGAGCTCTCCTCAAGTAATGAAGCTTTGAGAGCTATTCTCATCTTCTTCTTCTTTTTCGCCTCTAGCTTCTCTACTCTTTTCTCTTCCTTCTTCTTTTCTTCTTCCCTTCCTTGCTTCATAATCTCATGAGTAAGGAGAGAACCCACTAGCTCATCAAGCTTTATAGTCTTCAATTTTTTTCCCTCTATGATGGCGGTTCTCTTCCCATCCCAAGATTCGGGAAGTGAGTAAAGTAGCTTCCGGACAAGCTTGTCTTCCGGTATAGTCTCTCCAAATTCTTTAAGCCCATTGACTATGGTTGAGAAGCGATCAAACATCTTGGACACTGTCTCATCGGGCTCCATCTTGAAATTCTCATAACTAAGATTGAGAATTCCAATCTTGGTTTCCTTGACATCGTTGGTTCCCTCATAGGTGGTCTCAAGAGTATCCCACACTTCTTTGGCACTCTCAATGGATGAGACTTTGGAGTAGATGTCCGGACCGAAAGAACAAAAGAGCATGTGAAGAGCTTTGTCATTTATTTGGATCTTCTTCCTCTCTTCTTCACTCATCTCCATCTTCTTCTTCAAAACCATCTTCCCTTCACTATCTTGCTTCAATGGAATGTAGGGGCCATCTTCAACGACATCCCAAAGCAAGTAATCGTTGGACTTGATGAAGAGGCGCATCCAATTCTTCCAAAACGGATAGTTGTCACCATTGAAGAAAGGTGGTTTTGTAGTAGATTAAGACTCATACATGCTCGAACCGGAGGTAGATGCCATATCTTGATTTTTGGATGATCACACTCTTCCTAGGAACTCCTCTTGTGGTTGTTAATCCTCAAAGAGGTAGGCTCTGATACCAATTGTTGAGTGGATCGAATGATCGAAATAAACCAAGAGGGGGTGAATTGGATTTTTAAAGTTCTTGGTGGTGGAAATTGCAAATAAAAATGGTAGACAAGGAATTTTAGAGTGGTTCAAGTTCCAAATGAACTCTACATCCACTACCTTAGCTTCACTAAGGATTTGCAACAATTCCACTAATTGTTCTTCCCCTTTTCTAAGCTAAGGAGGTAACCCTTACAATTTTCGGTCAAATTTTCTACCCAAAATGTGACCCAATCCTCACACAATAGAAACAAAGAAGTTGTTGGCTAAAACAAGTATATCTCAATACACAATATAGCCCAATTACAAGCACTCAACCCAATTGAAATGATAAGAATGAAAAATACAATTGGGGTTACAAGACAATAATGGGATTTAGGCATAAATGCTTGTATTTGATGTTTGGATGTTTGCTTTAGGATCAATAGTTGTTGCTGAAGCTTTTAGAAGTCCCTTTTATACCTTCTCATTGAATTCTAGCCGTTGTGGTTGTTGCATACATCAATAGAGCCGTTGGAGATGTTATCTTGCCTCCATAAATGCAGTCTGCAACCAACCGTTTCGAAACGCCCGACCCTGTTTCGAAACAGACCAAAATAGAAAGAGTTATTGGGGTGCATTAAAGAGCTCGTATCGAAACGGTTAGACTTGTTTCGATACGCTAAGAGTCGTTTCGAAACCCGTTTCAAAACATTTTGCCACTATCAAGTACCGTATCGAAACGGGATGAGATCGTTTCGATACGCCTTAATGACTTGTTTAAAATCAGTTAAAAACAATCAACGATCATATTTTTCAAATCAGATTGAATACCGTTTCGAAACACTGGATGTCGTTTCGATACGGTGTCTCAAGGTTCTTAAGCCGTTTGGAAACTTGTTTCGAAACATGGGTTGGCAGTGTTGGAATTGTTTCGATACCCGTTCCGAAACATGAACCCACAGTTTCAAAACTGTTTCGAAATGCCTAAGGCCGTTTCGAAACGGTGACTCGAAAATCACTCTTTCGGCTTTAAGAACACTTAGAAAACATTTGATAAATTTAGTTTTTAACTTAGGCATATTGTTTAAAACATATAGAGAGGTTTGAGGACTTAAAAACTCGTTTTCACATTTTCAATTTAGTCCTTAGGTTCTTTAGTTATATCAAAATTAAAATATCGGTTTCACAATACCCAATTTGAAACTCTTATTTTGGTTACAAGTTTGTATACCTCGAATCATTTTATACATCTATTTATGACTAAGATCATTCAAGATAATGAAGACTATTGAATAATGATCTTTAGACTTACAAGTTTGTAGAACTAATGTTTTGATATAATAATTGAAAAATGCTTTAGACTAGTTTGAAAAGAATTCAAAATTATTTCTAAAGTCCAAACAACTTGAAACTATGTTTAAGGGATGTTTTCAAAGGGTTTTACATGTTTTCAAAAGCCAAACTACACAAAACCATCCAGGTGTTTCGAAACACCCTTAGGTGTTTCGATACGGTGTCTTCTAGTGTCAAAAACGTTTCGATACGGGTCTTTTCTGGATTAGATTTTTGCCCAGCGTTTCGATACGGGCTATGCCGTTTTGATACGCCTACGTGGCATCAACCACAACGGTCATAAACCCCAACGGCTATTTTCTAACTAACATTTAAATGCAGAGCGTTTCGATACGGTGCCTAGCATTTCGATACGGGCGTTTTGATACGGCCCATGACGCTTTGATACGAATGCTCATCAGAGTGCAACGGCTCTTTCTACTTGTAGAGCGTATCGAAACGGGTTCGAGCGTTTCGTTACGGGTAGCAGAAGAACTGCATTTATAGTGGTAAATAAAGTCCTGAACGGCACCAATTCAACCCCAACGGCTAGTAACGGATACAAACCCATCAAGGAGTATAAAAGGGACCTCCAAGCATCAAGATATGGTTAATGCTTCAATTGTCAATCAACAAATGATCAAATATTCTCTTTGTACTTAAATTGTCATTTCTTGTATAGACAAACACTAGTGAGCCAAATTTGTCAAATTTGCTCTAGTGTTTTAGGTTTTGGGTGAGTGCAAAATTGTGCAAACAAATACATATTAGAGGGATTTAAGTTTTCTTATCTTTTCTCTTTTGTAAAGAGGGTTTGATCAAGGCTTTGGGTAGAAAGCTTGATCGGTGTATAAGGGTTTCCTCCTAAGCCTAGAAAAGGGGACGAATCAATAGTGGATTGATTGGAAATCCTTAGTGGGAAGCTAAGGTAGTGGATGTAGACCTTGGTTAGAAGGTTGAACCACTCTAAAATCATTGTGTCATTTACATTTTAGCTTCCACACCTCATCCACCCAAAATTCCACCTCTCCACCACTTGGTGAGCAAGATCGGTTGAAGGAACCGAGCACCCTACAACTCAACAATTGGTATCAGAGCTTGGCTCAGTCAAAGAGGATTAACATCCTATTGAGAAAATCCGGCAAGCTCGATGATCATTTCACCAACCGGCTCAAATGGCGCATTCCATCGACAAACCGCCTTTCTTCGACGGAACTCACTATGCCCATTGGAAGACCAAGATGAAGTTTTTCATAAAGTCAAGAGACTACAAACTATGGGACATAGTTGAAGATGGTCCGTTCGTGCCTCAACGAAGCAAAGCGGAGTGGAGTGTCGACGATCGCAATAAGATAGAGCTAAATTGCAAAGCCTTGCACATCCTCTTTTGTGCATTTGGCCCAACCATCTATGAGAAGATGTCTTCTTGTGAGAGTGCCAAGGAGGTATGGGACAAGCTTGAAGTCACATACGAGGGAACCGATGAAGTTAAGGAGACAAAGATTGGGCTCCTCACCTTAGAGTATGAGAACTTCAAAATGGATCCGGAAGAGAACATCGAGAAGATGTTTGATAGGTTGTCCACTATCACCAATGGTCTCGAAGGCTATGGAGAAGCCATCCCGGAAGAAAAGCTTGTCCGAAAGCTCATCCACTCACTTCCCGAGTCTTGGGACTCAAAGAGGACCGCCATCATCGAAGCCAAGAATTTGAAGACCTTAAAGCTTGATGAACTCATGGGGTCACTTCTTACTCATCAAATCATGAAGAAGAATAAAGAAGATGAGAAAAAGATGGAAGAAATTAGAGCTATGGGGGAGAAGAAGATCAAAGGGCTTGGCATCAACAAAAATGCCATTGCTCTAAAGTCCTCCACTTGTCATCATGAAGATTCTAGTGAGGAGGAAAGTGAAGATGAAGAGATGGCATATATCTTCAACAAGTTTGCCCGGTTCATGAAGAGCGAAATGGAAAATTCCAAGCATGAATCGAGGAAGAAGATGAAGAATTCCCACAAGTCCAACAAGAGGGGATCATCTTCAAAACAAGAATATGTGGCCACCTGGAGCGATGAAGACTCCACCGATGACGAAGTAGCCCACCTATGATTGATGGCCCTCAATGAGGGGGAGGTAACTTCTAACTCATCTATTTCAAATTCATATACATTTGATGAGTTGCAAGATGCCTATGATGATTTTCTTTTGGAATTCAAGGCATCATTTTCCAAAAACAAAAAGTTGATTTCAAAAATAAAAATTGAAAATGATTTGCTTTCCAAAACAAATCTTGAACTTGAAGCAAAATTGAAAAAATTTGAACAAAAATGTTTTGATTTACAAAATTTGTTTCTTCAAGTTCAAAAAGAAAAAGATTTGATTTCCAAAGAGCTAGAAAAGAAAAACAATTTTGGAAAATCAAATTTTTATGTAAGACAATCTAGTGCCCCTAGATTTGTAAAAGGAAAATATTTTAGAAGTATTTGGGTCCCAAAAGGACTTAGTACTTCAATTAAAAAGGATGAAATTGAAAAATGGATTACTAAGGGGACTAAAGTTTGTGCTACTAACGTTTATGGATCCAAAGCAATTTGGATACCAAAAATCACTTGATTGTATTTTGCTAGGTGTGATGGAGAGTGATCAAAAAGTCCAATTAATGAGAGGGGCTCCATGCACACAAAGGAAGAACACTTGAAGAATGAAGGCTTCACATCCTCCCTTGGGTTCAACTGTGGTAAAATCTAGTTGCTTTTTCTTTTATTTGATTTATTTTCATTTTTGTCAACTAGATGATCATATATGTTGGACTAACATTTTTATGATGCTTTGAGTAAGGGGAAGCCACTTTTAAAACCAATTTCTTATTTTTGTCAAATTTTTTTCTCTATTGTTAGTTTGAACTTAAAAGTATTTTGAATTCTTTTTGATATAACAAAAAGGAGGGGAAATGGTTTGAAAAATTGAATTTTCAAATGAATAAGGGGAGCTTTATTTGATTTCATATATTTAAACTCTTATTCACATTTTTAAGTTAAAGGGGGAGAATCCCAAACAATTTTTCAAGTTGGTTTTATTATATCAAAAAGGGGGAGGTTGTAGAACTAATGTTATGATATAATAATTGAAAAATGTTTTGGACTAGTTTGAAAAGAATTCAAAATTATTTCTAAAGTCCAAATAACTTGAAACTATGTTTAAGGGATGTTTTCAAAGGGTTTTACATGTTTTCAAAAGCCAAACTACACAAAACCATCCAGGTGTTTCGATACGGTGTCTTCCAGTGTCAAAAACGTTTCGATACGGGTTTTTTCTGGATGAGATTTTTCCCAGCGTTTCGATACGGGCTATGACGTTTCGGTACGCCTACGTGGCATCGACCACAACGGTCATAAACCCCAACGGCTATTTTCCAACTATCATTTAAATTCAAAGCGTTTCGATACGGTGCGTAGCATTTCGATACGGGCGTTTCGATAGGGCCCATGACGTTTCGATACGGATGCTCATCAGACTGCAACGACTCTTTCTACTTGAAGAGCATATCGAAACGGGTTCGAGCATTTCGATACGGGTAGCAGCAGAACTGCATTTATGGTGAGAAATAAAGTCCTCAACGGCTCCAATTCAACCCCCAACGGCTAGTAACGGCTACAAACTCATCAAGGAGTATAAAAGGGACCTAAAAGCATCAAGATATGGTTAATGCTTCAATTGTCAATCAACAAATGATCAAATATTGTCTTTGTACTTAAATTGTCATTTCTTGTATAGACAAACACTAGTGAGCCAAAATTGTCAAATTTGCTCAAGTGTTTTAGGTTTTGGGTGAGTGCAAAATTGTGCAAACAAATACCTATTAGAGGGATTTAAGTTTTCTTATCTTTTCTCTTTTGTAAAGAGGGTTTGATCAAGGCTTTGGGTAGAAAGCTTGATCGGTGTATAAGGGTTTCCTCCTAAGCCTAGAAAAGGAGACAAATCAATAGTGGATTGATTGGAAATCCTTAGTGGGAAGCTAAGGTAGTGGATGTAGACCTTGTTTAGAAGGTTGAACCACTCTAAAATCATTGTGTCATTTACATTTTAGCTTCCACACCTCATCCACCAAAAATTCCACCTCTCCACCACTTGGTGAGCAAGATCGGTTGAAGGAATCGAGCTCCCTACAACTCAACAAAGTTTTATTAAAAAATTTAACTTCATTTACTTGATTACTATTTAAGCTTTTCGTAACATATCCAAACTTATAACCAAGGTAACAAGCACTCGGACAACATATCTATCCAAGCTTTGCTTACAAGCAACAATCGATTATCATATCCCACCTAACTAAACAAACAAGTAAACATGAGGCATTAGAGACTATTTAAGAGAGAGTAGCATGCATTATATACAATCAAAATACAAGATCAAAGTCATTTCAAAGCTTCCACCGATCATATCTTTTTTCAATTATATCTGACACATCATTACCTTGCACGAGATCATTATCTTACTAACCAAATGTTTGATTTAACTATCGACTTAACCATCATGTCATCAAGGTGGTCTAGTAACTTAGATCAAAAGCAATATTTAATCAACCATATAATCATGCTAACCATACGAATCATAACGAATAATTATAGGCCCATTAAAAAACTCTGAACACTTATAAGTCTTATAAACATATGAGATCAACAGGGATTGTAATGCACAATGCATTCCTAACATCGTAAGTGCCCCCATCTAGGAGTTCTTAAAAAGTACATGCGAACAACATGATACTCGTGATCTAATCTAAGCTCGGAAGTTCGCACAACAAGTTCATCATGAAATACATTGAAAGGATAGACTAAGCATGGGCTTAGTGAGGTAGTTTAAAGGAATTAACATAATGAGACTTGAACTATCCTTTCATACTAGACTTGAACAAGATGTTAACCAATTGGAACATGATGCAACAAGAAAGAATTTATTTTCTTTATACATAGTATACGGATCAAGTATGTACTTATACACACCTAGATTTCACACAAGCACACACACGTATACTTAATTATCCACACAAAGCATATCGAAATAAAAGTGTCCTATCACAAACCTATTCATCATATCATATCAGAGAAGGTGATACATATCACACAAGTTACCCAATCTAGTATTTTGCTAACATTGTTACTTAACTTATAGGCTACCATTCTATCATATGAAAAATCAAGATACTCGGCACATAAGACTTTAAGCATATTAAGTCATTTTCATGAAGTACTTAATAGTTTCAAACACTCCAAGTCACGTTCGTTTTTATCAAAACTGTCCACTTAACTTGTATACACAATCATACGATGCAAGACAGTCCATAGCATGATTTATTCTAGTCAAACTCGTCCATTTAGCATGTATACACAATCTTACAATGCAAAACAATTCATAACATGATTTATTCTAGTCAAATCCGTCCATTTAGCATGTATACACAATCTTACAATGCAAAATAGTCTATAGCATGATTTATTCTAGTCAAATCCGTCCATTTAGCATGTATAGACAATCTTACAACGCAAAACAATCCGTAGCATGATTTATTCTAGTCAAATCCATCCATTTAGCATGTATACATAATCTTACAATGCAAACAGTCCATAACGTGATTTATTCTAGTCAAATTTGTCGATTTAGCATGTATGTACATTTAACATACTCAAAACAATCCAACATAATCGTATATAAGCTAATCAGGGCAGCATTACATGTATGTACATTTAACATACTCAAAACAGTCCAGCATAATCGTATACAAGCTAATCAGGGCAGCATTACATGTATGTACATTTAACATACTCAAAACAGTCCAACATGATCATATTCAAGCTAATTAGGCAGCATTACATGTATGTACATTTAACATACTCAAAACAGCCAAACATAATCATATACAAGCTAATCAGGGCAACATTACATGTATGTACATTTAACATACTCAAAATAGTTCAACATGATAATATATAAGCTAATCATGGCAGCATTACATGTATAAACATATTACCCTTCTCAAGTGTCATTACAATCCACTAGGTTACATTACAAGCAAGAGGAAGTATGATCACCTTGTCCCAATTCAATCCCCAACAAGTACATACAATATATATTGCCAATCTATAGTTTACATAATCAAATTATTCGAATAGGTGAATAGGCAAGAATTGAACATGCATCTTACGTGCAAAACAAGCCATTTAGGTCGTGAGACTTATCAAGAAAGCAATCCATTCAGCTTCATGAATTACCAATTCAATCTTATTAATGGTAATTTCAGGATATATGAGTTAGTAGTACCAAGGGTACTCAAAGTACCAAACAAGGGATCGTAGTTCATTCCATCCAGGAACACAAGGGTACTCAAAGTACCAAATAAGGGACCATAGTCCATACTATCAAGGAAGACAAGGGTACTCAAAGTACCAAACAAGGGACTGTAGTCCAATCTAACACGTGAGCTCGACGGACTCTATGACATGCCAATTGTACCTAAGACTAACTTGTAACCAAGGCTTTCCTTTTTAATTTTTTCATCTCAAATTACAAGTTGAGTTTGACTAATACTCAAGTATTCAATCGAATATTTATGCTTCATTCAAATAAGTTTGAACAAGGATCCAAGGTAGTGGGATCATATAACAATGCTGAATTTTCTCATCGCAATTCAGTAGAATTCAAGCATACATATGTCATTCACAATATGTCATCTTCTAAGTCAAGCAAACGAATCTAGCCCAGAGTACTTACCTCGAAGCACTTACCTCTAGCTCAAGTTTGCATTTCACTACAACAAATTTGTTTATTAATGACATCTAAATAATTTTCATTGAAAATTACATTTATGTCACTATTTGCATTTTGTGACGTAAAAGTTGATGTCACGCCCTTCGTCACTCTAGGTGTGTCACTAAATGTCAAGCATGACGATGTACTTGTTTTTGTCATGTATTCTTGAGGATATGGTGACGCTTATGTATAACGTCACCATATAGTTTTTATTCATTGACAACTAAATACGTCACTAAATGATACAAAATTTCGTCATTGATCATTAGTTTCATCGTCAATAATGAAATTGCTTCATTGTATAGATGACGAAAGAAATAGCGTCACATCTTTAATGACGTAGTATATCGTCATTTAATAGTACTATAAATGACGATAATACACAATGTCACCTTATACATTGTATTAGGTGACGATTAATTATGTCACAAAATCATATAAGATTTTGTTATTGATAATTAGTTTCGTCACCAATTATACAATAACTTCAATGGATAGATGAAAAAACAGATATCGTCATATTATTATTTTTGTCACAATTGCCAATATGCTCCCATCAATTTGGCGATAAACGAAATTTTCGATCAAACTAAATTTATATTTAGATTGAGTTTTGATTTTGGACTTTATATTTATTTAAACAAATTTTAAATTTTATTAAAATAAAATATTTTTCTAAAAATTTGAATTGTTTATAAATTACAATGAATTCTTAAACTTGTACAATCTTTACAATTTGATCTTTTCCCTTTAAAAACTCAAAAACCAAAACACCTACAGGTATAGTGGAGGCATAAAAAAGATCCAGAGATAATAAAACATATTTTTTTGGTCACATTAGAGAACTAAATGTACTAGTAAATGTCTTTGGTAATGTCTTCTTTCTTTTTAGCTTTAGTTTTTTTTTTGGGAGCTCTTTCCTTCCAGCTCTCTTATTTAACTCAACTCGAGTCACCCTCTTAGTCTTAAGAGGCCTACAACATGATAGATGCATAATCAATATATAGATCAAGAGTTCATGATAAAATGGAAAATAAATATGAATTCCTTAAGCTCTTGGGAAATCCCACAAGGTAGCCATCCATATACAAAAGTTTTTTTTTGCTCATCAAAAGTCGTATATTATAAAGAAAGATATACAACGAAGCGTCATACGGTCACCTCGTTAAAAACCTCCCTAAGCCTAACGGAGGAAAAGAGTACGACCCGTTGACGACAAAGAAAGGAAGGACAAACTAAAATAGCAATTAAAACCCCTCGTCACAAAAAGACCAACGCTCGTGTAAGGTCATAAATTAGCAAGGAATAAAGAAGCACGTGAGACCCCCTCCTTAGCCAGTGCATCAGCTAGACCATTCGCTTCACGGAAAATATGCAAGAAACAAACGGAAGATAAACTGAGGCAAGCACGATCAATCTCAAGAAAAACATCCCAAAGACGCCACAGACGCTTTTCCACATGTAGTATCCAACTAACACCGACCATGGAATCCGACTCAACCACCAAAGGGAAAGACGACCAAGCCGGTTGCCGAAAAAATGATAAGGCAAACACAATTGCCCGCAACTCAGCTTCGTTGGACTCAAGGCAACCAAGCAGGCCGGAGAACAGAGCCATTATCCTACTTTGATCATCTCGCAAAACACCCCTAAAACCTGCCGGACCAGGTTTACCACGTGCAGACCCATCAACCGAAAACTTCAAAGTCCCCGCAACCGATGGTTCCCAACAAATTCCCTTGCGTACCGTTCGAACGACGGAAGGCTCGGAAAACATGCTTGGGCATTCCCACCCCAACGCCTTACTAATGAGAAGATCATCTCACAACGTTTTCATCCAATTGAACGAGCGCAATTTGATTATGAAGCAAATCTCCGATGCCGGTAACAACTTCTTATTAAAACCATCTCATTGCGCCCGAGCCAAATTGACCAAAACAAAGCTGTCACACTCGAGATCCGCAAGCAACGAAGCACACAAGAAAATGAACAATGAAAATTCGGTATTGTTGCATGTAAAGGCGTCTATCGCAATGTAATGCAAGTGTACACGACGCAAGTAGTAAAGTGATACGTAAGTATCGGATATCGTCTCTACAGGGACTGGGCTAATAGCTTCACCTTGAATTACTGCACGAGAGGAAAAAGAATAGTTTAATATGTTTGTCACGAAATAATAAAGAGTGCTGGAAATTAAGAGTAAAGAAATCAAGATAGAGAGAATGGGCCGGTATTGAAATGCTCAGTAGTGTAGGTGTTGCAAAGTCTAGGAAAATATGTTCTGTCGTCGTGCCTGCTGCAACAGCACCTGTCGCGGCAGCGGTCTGTTGGTTATCGCTGCAGCGATTACTCAACTATGTACTTCAAGCTTGGCAAGAATCCCTGCTATGCCTTGGCCTATCCCTAGGTCCAAGTCTGTTGATGAACACGTCTTTGATGATACCTCCCAGCGTGAATCGAATGATGAATACCGATGTTGTTGAATTCTTTCTTAGCCACTTAACCTCATCCTATCCCTAGGTTCGAGATTGTTCAACTATAAACTATAGAACCCGCACTTATTCCTTTCGTATACTTAACTCTCCCGATATTAAGTAAATATATAATCTCACAATCCTCTCCCGATACTCTTGCAAGATGTTGAAAACCAGAATAAGCGAACTTGAAGTAATTTTATTGAACAAAGAAAATCCTAAAACAATGCAATCCTTGCAACTACTTTACAAATCAACCCTTAGCCCTAGGGGAAGTTTAGAACATGTTGAGGAATGGAAAACGACTAGGGTTTTGGGAAGAAGGCTAGAGAATGGTGATGTTCTCTCCTAGGTCGAATTACATGCCTTTATATAGGCCTTGGGTTCAAGTTTTCTAATATGGCAAGAATACAACTTTAAATTAAAGTACAACTCTATTAAAGACTAAATCTTCAGAGCATAAGTCTTTAATTCGTCCTTCCTTCTTGCTTGGAGTTTCTTCCTTGAACCTTGGGCTTGGCCTTCATTCTGTTATAGGGCTTGGAAAAATATAAGGATGATCCACGACAGATGGGCTTAATTTTCTCTTTCTGTCGAGGTCCACTTCACTTTCTTCCCTTCACTATCGATGTCGTCCTTGGCTGCCATGGCAGCATCGTCCTTCACGTCTGCACATCCAGTTCCAGCTCTGCTTCTCTACTGCCCTCCCTCTGCTACAACAGCTACCTACAAAAAGCAACCAATTTTAGTAGAAACTGTGCCAATTGATATATTTGTGATGTATAACTGAAATCTAATCTAAATGCAATGAATTATGCTTGAATGCGGCAGAAATATGGGTTAAATAGGGGTAAAATACAGAACTTTTACACACTCAACACACCCCCAAACTCAAGTTTTTGCTTGCCCTCAAGCAATTCAGACCTAACAAAGAAAAATAAAAAAATTTGTTTGGCTTAAAACAATGAACTTTCCCTTACCTACCATTTCATTCCCTATTGCAAACAGCACCTTGTCGGATAATTCAAGATTCATTCGGAACCATGCTATAATTCTCGTGTAGTGTGTGCATGCTTTGTGAACAATTATATGCCTAGACTCACTTAGCTTAGTAGAATAGTTGAAACTTCTAACTTGAATTTTTATGCCAATTTTTCATCTTTTTGGAGGCAATTTTTAGACTCCTTTAGTTTTTATGCAGACTCAATTCTATTTCTGAAGCTTAAGTTTGACTAGAGCCGGTTTCGGGCACCTCTAGCTAACTTCCTAGAGCCGGTTTTGGGCACCTCTAGGTGTGAGAGTCTATTTTTCTTAACTTCTTTTCCTAGAGCTAGTGTTAGGCACCTCTAGGGGCTATTCAAGTATTAAGCTTTTCCCTATTCTAGTTTACCAGTAAGTTTTAGACAGTATAAGAGTCACAAACGGTGTCTAAGTTTTAGAACTATAACAAGGCTCTAAACTGCTCCTAAAACTATCCTAAAGGCACTGCCACGACAGAGGCTGTCACGGCAGGTAAGTTCAGTTCAAAGACTTAAGCCAATTTTTTTTAGGAAAAATAAACTAAGTAAAAGACACAACTTTTAAACCTAAAAGACTCCATTAATGGAGGGATGCCACCCCCAAACTCGAGGGTTGCATTGCCCTCAATGCAAATGACAGATAAAAGAAAAAGTAGATCACAAAATATAAAAAGAAAGGCAGACAGCAATAAAAGATAAGAAACTTAAAATTTTTAGGCGTTGTTGTCGCCGTTGCTGCTGAGCTGGATCTACCGACGGGCAGGGGCCTTCTTGGCTGGTGCTGGCTGGAGGATGGGAGAGGCAGAGGTATTCTTCGTTTTGGCCTCCCTTGGTGGTTGGATACGGATAGGAGAGATATGAGGTGGTTTCTCCACTACCTGGACCTCAGAGCTGCTGCTGCTCTCACCGATGCTGCTGCTGCCGCTGCCGCTATCTACCTTGTTCTTGTCTGCCACTATTTTCTGCCGCTTTAGTGGTGTGAACTCTTTGGACAAATTCCTCTTTACGGAGGGTTCGCCATCAGATTCCGCCCAGATTGAGGATGAGGAGAAACCTGCTATATATGCGTCGAGTTCATCGGACGACATCCTTCTCTTGGTTCCCCTGGTAGAAGTGTCGGTTGTGCAGCTGCCGCCTACAGCTGTTGGGGCAGAGGTTGGTGTGGACGCCGCAGTTGGCGTTGTGGGCGTGGCAGCAGGTGTAGGGGTATGCGAAGGGGTGGGGGCAGCAAAGTATTGATTGGGGAAAGTAGGGAACACAACATCAGGGAAATTTAAAGAGGTTTGGATAAAGTGTACCGTAGCTGTGGTGAAGTCGTGGATGAAGCTCATGAGTCCTAGCTGTCTTTCCTCCAACTTTTGTATTGCAGCAAGGATCTGGGAGGAGGTGTCAGCTGGAGGGACTGTTGCTGTAGGCTGCCTGGGTTCTATGGCAGTAGGCTCGGTGTCGATGGGTGTTGTCAGCTCTGCTGCTGTGGCAGTAGGGTCAAAAGATGACAGCGGGGTGGCAGCAGTGAGTTCCGTTAGGCTGAGTAGATTTCTTTTTGTCCAGCCCTTCCCTTGGACTCTTAGATCTGTGGCAGCTTCTGGTACATGATGCCCGCGGCAGAGGGCGGTGATGAGATAGGGGAAGAAGAGTGGTCCTGTCAGCCGGTGCGCACATTCCAATATACTCTCCCGGATGTATCTTCCAACATTAATTGGCCTCTCATTTAATATAGAATGAATGAGGGCTAACCTGTGTTGGTCTACGGTTGTGTTGTGCGAGGAGGGCATAATGCACTTTTTGATGAAGGCATTCCACAGTTTGGCATCCGAGGTGAGTTGGACTCTCTTCACCGTCCTTTGGTTTTTCGAATCCATGTTCCACTGTGTTCCTTCTTCCGTGAGTTCTGCCATCACAGCGTCGTATGCAGCAGGATATAGGCTCTCGAGAAATTGCTGGTGGCCATCTTCGTTTATGCCCACATAGAAGCCGTAGAGAGTGTTGATATATTCTGGCTCGAAGGGCACCTCTCTTCCTCTTACTGTGACTGATGTCGCGTTCTTGCTGCCGATGGCAGCATAAAAGTCTCGGACAAGTGACACATTCATCTCCTCTGGTTGTTCTGCGAATAGCTGCCACTGCAGGGCTCTGATTTTCTTAGCTATGAATGGCTGCAGTCCCAGGTTCCCCTCCTTGGAAGTGTAAATAAAGCCCTTCTCCTCCCACATGTCACGGATCTGGAAGGATCGTGGGGTTGATGTTGCCGGGGCGGAGCCTGAAGCAGCACTTCTGCGGGTGTTTCTAGAAGACATTCTTGAAAGGATTGTGTAAGAAAAAAAATGAAAGCAAGTAAAAACTCTAGAGAAAACAAGTAGGAGTAGAAGTGAGTGAAAATGAATATTAAAATGGGGTTTATATAGGGAAGAGTTTGCTGCCCGTTGGAGCTGTAACGGCAAGCGCGAATAACGGGACCAGCTGTTACGCGGTTTCTGATGCGTCTGTCACGCGTTTCCTTGTCTGCTGCGCGTCTGTTACGCGTTTGCGTGTCTGCCGCGACAGCGTGTCGACAGGCTGGATTTTTCGCGTCTGTCGCGGCAGCTGTAACGGTAGGCTCCAAAAGTTGGGCTTTTTGGGCTGATGGAAAATGGTGGGCTGGATTCACTTCTTCTCTTCTCCTTGTCTCCTTTATTTCCTGAAAATAAAAAATAAAAACTTTAATTCCTAATAAAATAACTCTAATTACCTAATAAATATATAAATAATAATAATAATAGTAATAATAATAATAATAAAATTAGGTTAAATTAGGGATGCCAGGAGGGGCATCTCCTAAAGTAACCACTTCCTGCATTCTTGGGGCTTCAGTCCCCTGATAGTTCTTCAGTCTTTGTCCATTGACTTTAAATTGGTGCCCGTCTTTGAGAGATCTGATCGTGATGGCACCATGGGGAAAAACCTATACCACTTGGAATGGGCCAGACCATCTAGATTTCAGCTTCCCTGTGAAAAGTTTCAACCTAGAGTTAAATAACAACACAAGCTGCCCTGGGCAGAACTGTCGTGGTAGCAACTTCTTGTCATGCCACTTCTTGGTCTTGTCCTTGTATATTCTTGCGTTGTCATAGGCCATTGTTCGAATTTCTTCAATTTCGTTCAAATCAAGTAGCCTTTTCTGCCCTGCTTTTTCCAAGTCCATATTAACTGCTTTGATGGCCCAGTATGCTCTGTGCTCAATCTCGATAGGTAAATGGCACGTTTTCCCATAAATCAGCCGATAGGGGGACATTCCCAATGGAGTTTTGAATGATGTTCTATAGGCCCATAATGCATCATTGAGGTGTAGAGACCACTCCTTCCTATTTGGCTTAACCATCTTTTCCAGAATGTTCTTAACCTCTCTGTTGGATATTTCAGCCTGTCCATTAGTCTGAGGGTGATATGTTGTTGCGATCCGATGTTTGACACCATACTTTTTCAAGGCAGCAGCTATAACCCTATTGTCAAAATGTCTCCCTTCATCACTGATGATTGCCTTAGGGATGCCGAATCTGGAAAAAATGTTTTTATGCAAAAACCTTTGAACCGTCTTGGCATCGTTAATCTGAGTAGCGACCGCTTCAACCCATTTGGACACATAATCCACTGCCAGGAGGATATATAAGTTCCCACATGAAGTTGGGAATGGTCCCATAAAATCTATCCCCCACACGTCGAAAATCTCAACTTCAAGAATATTTTGCAGCGGCATCTCGTGTCTCCTTGAGATGTTTCCAGTCATTTGACACTTGTCACAGTTTTTGTAGAATGTTTTGGCATCCTTAAACAGTGACAGCCAGTAAAATCCCTACTGCAAAACCTTGGCAGCAGTTTTGTTGCCTCCTAAGTGTCCTCCATACTGTGAAGCATGACAGTGATGTAGTATAGCTTCATGTTCATCCTGTGGTACACATCTCCTAATAACCTGATCTGCACAATATTTGAAAAGAAGAGGTTTGTCCCAATAATAATGCTTAACATCATTTTGGAACCTCTTCCTAGCTTGGTAATTAAGGTCATGAGTAGTTATTCCGCTAACTAAAAAATTAACGAAATCAGCATACCAGGGGAGTTCAGAAAACTTACCTGCCGCCATGGCTATCGCGGTAGTGATTGTGGCAGCGAACAGCTGCTCGTCAGGGAAAGTCTCCAGTATGTGTGTCACGTCTGCTGGGAGACTCTTTCCCTTCTCTAACCTTGACAAGTGATCTGCGACTTGATTTTCTGTCCCCTTTTTATCCTTGATTTCCAGGTCGAACTCTTGCAGTAGCAGAATCCAACGTATCAGTCTAGGCTTTTAATCCTTTTTGGTTAACAGATACTTCAATGCAGAGTGGTCTGTGTGTACTATGACCTTCGTTCCAAGTATATAAGAATGAAACTTGTCAATAGAGAATACCACAGCTAATAGTTCCTTCTCTGTGGTGGTGTAATTCACTTGGGCATCATTCAGTGTTTTGCTGGCATAGTATATGACATGAAAGATCTTGTCTTTTCTCTGCCCATGTGCTGCCCCGACAGCATAGTCACTAGCATCACACATAATCTCAAACGGTAGTTTCCAGTCTGGTGGCTGTACTATTGGGGTTGTTGCCAGCTTTTCTTTCAGAACCTTGAATGCTTCAGTACATTCAGCGTTGAAGTCAAAGGGACGGTTCTGCTCCAGAAGATGGCATAAGGGCTTCGTGATCTTCAAAAAGTTCGCGATGAATCTCCGATAAAAACCGGCATGCCCTAGGAAACTTCTGATTCCCTTGACGGTGGTGGGTGGTAGCAGCTTTTCGATTACTTCTATCTTAGCTCTGTCGACTTCTATGCCACGGTAGCTAATTTTATGGCCAAGGACTATCCCTTCATCCACCATGAAGTGACACTTTTCCCAGTTTAATACCAAGTTTGACTTTTCGCATCTCTCGAGTACTTTCTGTAGGTTGCCTAGGCAGCTTTCAAAGTTGTCTCCAAAGACTAAAAAATCATCCATAAATATTTCTAGGAAATCCTCCACCATGTCGGAGAATATTGCCATCATGCACCTTTGAAAAGTTACCAGTACATTGCATAATCCAAATGGCATCCTCCGAAAAGCATAAGTACCGTACGGGCATGTGAACGTCGTCTTTTCTTGATCTTCCGGTGCGATGGCTATTTGATTATAACCTGAGTAACCATCAAGAAAACAATAATAAGGCTTACCCGCTAATATATCAAGCATTTGATCAATAAAGGGTAAGGGGAAATGGTCCTTTCGGGTAGCTTTGTTAAGCTTCCGATAGTCCATACAAGCCCTCCAACCAGTCACAGTCTTGGTTGGGATTAGCTCGTTTTCTTCGTTGGTTACCACGGTTATTCCTCCTTTCTTGGGAAAGCACTGCACCAGGCTCATCCACTTGCTATCCGAGATGGCATAGATTATTCCAGCATCTAGCCATTTTATGATCTCCTTACGCACCACCTCTCACATAGCATCGTTCAGACGTCTCTGTGCATCAGTGGTCGGCTTCTGATCATCCTCTAAGAGGATTTTATGCATGCATAGTGCCAAACTGATGCCTTGGATATCAGCTATCGTCCATCCAATAGCCTTTTTGTGCTACTGCAGCATCACTATCAGCTGTTGTTCCTGTTCCTGCATCAACTTGGAAAAGATGATTACGGGCAACGTATCATTTAAACCAAGGAAAACATATTTTAACTGCCCTGGAAGGGGCTTAAGATCAAGAACAGGGGGCTCAACAGTTGATGGCTTTTGAATTATATGGTTATCCGAGGTATAATTTAAGGGCTCGAACAACTTACCTGGACGATCGCCTATCCAGTTTACCTCCTATTGATCTTCAGTATCAGATGTATCAGATTCTGAGGAGCTGCTGTCGTCGGTGCTGTCGTGACAGTCTTCTAAATGGCTGCTGAGGCAGTGGCCAATTGTGATGTCATGGCAGCCCGACCTGATGCAGGGTTGGTCAAAGGTAATTGCAGTGACGGCCTTGCACTCTTCTTCTGCATCAGCATGTTTCATTGCTTGGAGAACGTCCAACTTGATCTCTTGATCGTTCACTCTCATAGTGAGTTCTCCTTTTTCCACATCAATCAGTGATCTTCCTGTGGCTAAGAAGGGTCGCCCCATGAAGATTGGTGCGTTTTCATCTGCTTCACAATCTTAGACAAGAAAGTCGGCAGTAAAAATAAACTTATCCACTCTTACCAGAATATCTTCAATTTTTCCTTCTAGATGAATGTAAGAGCGGTCTACCAGCTGCAGTACTACTGTTGTGGGCCGAGCTTTTCCAATACCTAATTTCTAAAAAACAGATTTGGGCTTTAAATGTATACTAGCACCAAGATCACAAAGTGCCTTACCCACAAATTTGTCTCCGATTATGCACGGTATGATGAAGCTCCCAGTATCCTTCTTCTTCTGGGGTGGATACTTGTGCAGAATACTCATACATCCATGTGTCATTTTAACCGTTTCAAATTCCCCAAGTCTGGATTTCTTCGACATGGCATCCTTGAGAAATTTGGCATAACCAGGTATTTCCCTCACAATATCTAACAATGGAATATTGATATGGACCTGCTTAAAAATATCATAAATCTTCTTAAGCTGAGATTCATGTTTCAATTTCTGTAACCGCTGAGAGAAAGGTGGTGGGGGACGATAATCAGCAATGCACCCTTCCCACTGCATTCGGATCTGAGGAGGTTTAGGTTCTTCATCTTTCTCCTCTGTCTCTTCTGCTGTCGTGACAGGTTCATCGGCAGCAGGCTGTTTGTCGTCTGCCGGGGCAGCTTTCTCGGCAGTTGACTCCATGGCTGGTGTCTTGACTGTTTCAGTTTCCTTCTCTGGCCCTGATAATTTCTTCCACTCCTAGTAGTGATGGCTTTACACTGCTCATGTGTGGGCTGTCTAGCATTTTTAGTATCGCTAGGAAATCCGCCATTCTGCCTTGGTTTAACATGCTAGGAAATCTGACCCATTTGTGTCTCCAGTGATTTCAGAGTAGCTTCATGGTTAGTCATCCGCATCTCTGTTGTATCCATGAATGTTTCAGTCTTTTTGACGAAGTGATTCATGTTCTCAATGTAGGTTCCTGTTTGAGACATAAACTTAGCCAGGGTCTGCTCCAATATACTAGTCGTGGCAGGTGGTGGCTGTTGCTGCTGCTACTGCGGTTGTTGCCGAGTCAGTAATCTATGTCCTCCCTAGTTCTGAGTATTCTGTGCTTGAGGATTCAGGGCATTATTAGGATTGCTCCAAGAGAACTTGGGATCCTTTCTCCAATTGGGATTGTAGTTGTTGGAGTTATAATTCTGCTTATTGTAGTTTCCAACATACATCCCTTCTTCTAACTGTAACGGGCACTCCTCTGAACTGTGATTTCCATCGCAAGTTTCGCATACCTCTTCATCAGAGTAGACAGGCTGTGAATCTTCTTTTAAGAGCTTTTTTATTGCCTTAGTGAGGTATGCCATCTGTGATTTTAATGAACTGTCGGCCTCATAATCCTTTACAGCTAGAACTCGTGTACCCCCTTCTTGCCGTAGGAAATTGTTTCTCATTCTTTGCCAGATTTTTCAATACTGCCATTGCCTCGTCTGGATCTTTGTCTAGCAGTAATCTATTTGCTGTTGAATCAATTCTGATACGAGTTTGTAAATTGGCAGCATTATAGAATTTAGTTACCTGGTTCCAAACGGGAAATCCATGCATCGGGCAGTTCCTTAGAAGAGTGGTAAATCTGTCCCAGGCCTCGTGCATTGGCTCGTCATCTTCCTGTTGAAAAGTAGCAATTTCGTTACGTAATCGCTCAGATAAGTGTGAAGGATTAAAACGAGATAAAAATTCACGAGTTAAATCTGCCCAAGTTCGTATTGAACCCGGTGTTAGTTTATTCCACCAAGTCTTTACTCTGTCCCTCAATGAATGAGGAAATAACCGAAGCCTCAGTATCTCCGGATTAACTCCTGGTAGTCTAAACTAACCACAGATTTCCTAGAACATTTTCAGATGATCCCTAGCATCCTCTGTAGTAGCACCACTAAATTGGCCAGCGTTATTGATCATGCTAAACATAACAGGTTTCAGCTCGAAGTTGTCAATGTCTACATCTGGCAGGGTTGTTTCCAATTCTACATGATCATTGAGCATGTAGTCTCGGCATGACCGGCGTGCGGCAGCGGCAGGAGGATCGGCAGGTTGGCCGTTCACTCCATTCCTGACAGGATTGTTATTATCCTAGGGATTGTCTTGGTCATTCCTTCTTTCTTCGTGCCTTCTGTTTACCATTGCGTCTAATTGTCCTTCTAAGTATTCGTTTCTCTCTACGAGGTACCAAACTTTTTTTCTAAGATTGTAAGTTCGTTCAATTTCAGGATCTAACTGGTGTTCAGGTTCTTTCCCTCGTTGAGATATGCACATAAGCAAATAAAAGACCTTGTGAAAGGTATAGGTTGAACAATCCAAGTAAAAACAGAAAGTAAAGGATTTGCAGTAAAAGATTGGGTAAAGATATGTTGCCAGTCCCCGGCAACGGCGCCAAAAACTTGTTGCGTGTAAAAGTGTCTATCGCAATGTAGTGCAAGTGTACACGACGCAAGTAGTAAAGTGATACGTAAGTATCGGATATCGTCTCCATGGGGACTGGGCTAATAGCTTCACCTTGAATTACTGCACGAGAGGAAAAAGAATAGTTTAATATGTTTTTCACGAAATAATAAAGAGTGCTGGAAATTAAGAGTAAAGAAATCAAGATAGAGAGAATGGGCCGGTATTGAATTGCTCAGTAGTGTAGGTGTTGCAAAGTCTAGGAAAATCTGTTCTGTCGTCGTGCCTGCTGCGGCAGCACCTGTCGCGACAACGGTCTGTTGGTTATCGCGGCAGCGATTACTCAACTCTTTACTTCAAGCTTGGCAAGAATTCCTGCTATGCCTTGGCCTATCCCTAGGTCCAAGTCTGTCGATGAACACGTCTTTGATGATACCTCCCGGCGTGAATCGAAGGATGAACACCGATGTTGTTGAATTCTTCCTTAGCCACTTAACCTCGTCCTATCCCTAGGTCCGAGATAGTTCAACTATAAACTAGAGAACCCGCACTTATTCCTTTCGTATACTTAACTCTCCCGATATTAAGTAAATATATAATCTTACAATGCTCTCCCGATACTCTTGCAAGATGTTGAAAACTAGAATAAGCGAACTTGAAGTAATTTTATTGAACAAAGAAAATCCTAAAACAATGCAATCCTTGCAACTACTTTACAAATTAACCCTTAGCCCTAGGGGAAGTTTAGAACATGTTGAGGAAGGGAAAACGGCTAGGGTTTTGGGAAGAAGGCTAGAGAATGGTGATGTTCTCTCCTAGGTCGAATTACATGCCTTTATATAGGCCTTGGGTTCAAGTTTTCTAATATGGCAAGAATACAACTTAAAATTAAAGTACAACTCTATTAAAAACTAAATCTTCAGAGCATAAGTCTTTAATTCGTCCTTCCTTCTTGCTTGGAGTTTCTTCCTTGAACCTTGGGCTTGGCCTTCATTCTATTCTAGGGCTTGAAAAAATATAAGGATGATCCACGACAGATGGGCTTAATTTTCTCTTTCTGTCGAGGTCCACTTCACTTTCTTCCCTTCACTATCGATGTCGTCCTTGGCTACCACGGCAGCGGCCATGGCAGCATCGTCCTTCAGGTCTGCACATCCAGTTCCAGCTCTGCTTCTCTACTGCCCTCCATCTGCTACAGCAGCTACCTACAAAAAGCAACCAATTTCAGTAGAAACTGTGCCAATTGATATATTTGTGATGTATAACTGAAATCTAATCTAAATGCAATGAATTATGCTTGAATGCAGCAGAAATATGGGTTAAATTGGGGGTAAAATATAGAACTTTTACACACTCAACAGGTATGAAAAAAGCTGACAAGGTGTTCGGTAAAGGCAACCACACGCCCCACCAACACCGAAACCAATCCCAAATGTTCTAAACAAAAGAGCATGAAAATAATAAGTGATCGACATCCTCCTCACCATCCTTACACCATATACACAACGCACTTTGACCATCAAAAACAATACCACGCTGTCGCAAAAAGTCAAAAGTAGGCAAACGGCGCAACCAAACAAACCATAAAAAAAGCTTGTACCTTAGGCAGCACGAGAATCTTTCACGTAAAACAAGCGCCAAAATCGCTTTCGCCCGCTCGATCTAACATCAACAACTGAGAAATAGATTTAACCGTGAAAAGCCCTTGAGCATCTGGAATCCACATACAAAAGTTGGTTTGAAATTATAGAATTTTGAGTCTCATCTTTAACCAAAAGAACATATCATAAGCTAAACCATGATCTTCAACTAATGTTTTCCAGAAAATTATCTTACAGCTAAATTGATTTTTGAATCACATGAAAAAAAAATAAAAAAAAAATGTTTGTGCGTGTAAAAAATATATGTAAAAAATTATATGTTGTGTAACTGCTATAAGATTTAACAACTTGCCAACAAGAAGATTAAAAACACCAAGATTCGTCAAGTGTTCAACCCAAATTAGCAAATTTACTAAAGGTGACTATGATGAAATTATATTTTGGCCTTTGTATGAGTTATAAGACAGGGCCACCCAAATAGGTCATTGCTGGTTGCTCCTAGGATGTGATAGTTGAGAAATGTTGCTAGAAAGGGAAACCTCATTTTTGTCGTAAAGCGTTGAGGATATCAGCCATATTAAGAGAATCATGAAAAGCTAAATGAGCTCAAGTAATGCAACCATCATTATAAATAGTTTGCAAAAGAGAAAGTGTTATAGAATGCAACCAAATTGAGCTATGTTTTTTTTACAAGAGCCCAACGATGAATATGATGTTACTCAACACTAACAACATTGTGCTCAAACATTTGCATATAAAATGACAAAATAAACAATAACGTATTAAATAAAATAGAAGATAAAACTAAGGCTGAAAGGTTTACTGCTATTACATAAAAGGTTCAGTACTATTAAATGCTTCGAAAGCTTTCTAAAACAATTAATAGCATCCATAATAAAAGCAATTAATAACATGGCATTTTATCAAGCAAGAAAAAATAAAGATCAAGCATCCTCGACGTGTCATCCAAGATCTCCAAATGTGCGGCAGGTACCGTACTCCTTAAGCCTCTCTCGATAGCTCTCGTCATGTCGAGACTCCTCTAGACCCTTAACTATGGTGGTTCTCCGATAGTGAAGACTAAGGACTATCATTTAAGATCTAGCTTGTAACCCCCTAAACCCGACCCTGAAGAATTGGATCAAATATAAAAAGTCAAGTTTTAAACTTGTCTCTCAAGTAAAGAAATCAAATGCAAAAGTATCACTTCCAAAATAAATAATAATAATATCCACAATACATACTTATAATATCATCTTGAAAATATTAAATATCCAAAAGTATACATACATACATACATATATATATATATATGCACGATAAAACGTAATATCTCAAATAAGATGTCCGAAATCTAAAATTAAGTACAATCTGATGAAACATATAAAATTCATAAATCCGAGTAATCATACTGATAATAGTAAATATTGTTGGAAAACGAGGTCCTCCAAGTACCGTAGCCTAGACCTGAGTAATTGAAATAGAAACTAAGGGGGAGTCAGCGAAAATGCTCAGTGTGTCTCTATAGTGCAAACAGAACTAACAGAATCATCATATAACCAGAGTCAACCATACATTATCAGAATACTATTTTCCACCAAGAATCAATTCAATCACATAAACAGGTATGAATGAATATGCAACACAGTATGACATGCACCCAACTACATCACCATCAGAAGAGTAAGGTTCCTCATAACCACTCTCAACCTCGTCACCATCCGAAGTGGAATCCAGCCCATAGGGCGAAACTAATGATCCGAAGAAGACATCAACCTGAAGGATGAAGCTACTAAACTTCCCCGCACAGAATCCCAACCATAATGAGATGACATAAAATTTGAGTTCTGAATCTGAATGTGTTGTTTATCAACAGAAATGCATAATCATATAATCCGATATACAATAATCTGAATAAGATAACGTATATATATATATATATATATATATATATATATATTGGATGATGTAACAACATACTGAACAAGTCAAATATCACAGATCATCAGAATGTTATTACCATACAACATCACACCATATCATATTTATAATTCAATCCATTAACACATATACATACAAGCACTGCAAACAGATAGCACATAAGAGAACATGCCTCAGGTAGCTAACACTCAACGTCGACGGTGACGTCTCCCACGCTCAGCTCTATCTCTAGGTCGGTCAGAGTCAGCTCATATAATAATTAAATACACCATCAAAGATACTACTACTATGCCAAGACACTAATAACATAAATATCGAATATATTATTAATTAAACTCAAGAGCAGATCCCAATGTCTAAGCAACAGGAGGTCGTCCAGGTGGAGGAGGAGGAAGGATCTCAGTATCCGAGTCAACGTCGTCTGAAAATAGGAATAAACACAATTAATTTCCCGATATTCAAATCTTTAAATACTAAGCATAATCGAATAAAAGTGGTCAAAACGGTCTTTCAGGTTCGAATTTGGGAAAACGAGCAGCGGAAACGGAATCAGGACGTCGAAAAACATGAAATAGGCCTTTTCTGAAAATGTCAACGGTCAATGGGTCAACAGTCAACGGTCAACGGGTCAACAGTCAATGGTTAACGAGTCAACAGGTTAATGGTCAACGGGTCAACGGGTGATGTCAATGCTGACATCATCGCACACGTCAGCCGGTTTGGTTCTTTAGAAGGGTCCGGTTCCTCTAACTCGGGTGACTCAGTTCAGTCTAGCTATATGGACCGGTTCGGTCCGGTTCAATAGCAATTTTCCCCTTTTTCAACCGAAATCAATTTAGGGCACAAAATCCCTAATCAGAGCGGCACCGAAATCTCTCACCAGTGACCCAAAAACATGATTTTCGGCCTAAACATACAAAAACTCATACCCAAAACTTGTATTAACCCTAAAATCCGAGTAATTCCTTACCCCAAACACCAAAACGGCGAGGAAAAATCCCGAAACGAAAACAAAAATGGTTTGAACGGATTACGAGCGAGGCCAGTGAGAAATACGACGATGAGGGCTGTGTTTTGATCGCGCGGCCACCGGGAGTGCAACGACGGATTTAGACGAAAGTTCGGCCGACAGCAAGGCCTTGGTCGCAGATTAACCGGAAAAACAAAGATTTTGCCCTATTTTTTGGGTAAATTACAAGGCGTAACATCGAATTCCCAAGGGTTTACGAAACGGCACCAAAACTTTTCTACCTTTGCAATTTTGTCACTAAAATTCCGAAAATTCCCAATTGAACCACTAAATCAGTTAGGATTTCAAATTAAAATTTCCCAAATTATTAGGGTTCTGAATTAGGGATTTTAACCAATTTAAGGTTTAAAATTAGCGCAAAAATTGGGGTGTTACAACTCTCCCCCCGTTAAAAAGAAATTTCGGCCTCGAAATTTACCTAGAGCAAAAAGGTGTGGATACTGAGCTCGGGTGACAGTCTTGGGCTCCCACGTAGCCTAATCATGGCTACGACCATGCCACGGGACTTTGACCATCTTAATGGTCTTCCTTCTGAGAACCTTTTTATCCTTAGCTAGAATCTCAATAGGCTCCTCCTCAAAACGCAAATCATGACGGACCTCAATATCCTCAACAGGAATAATATGTGACGGATCAGGATGATAACGTCTCAACACTGAAATATGAAAGACATCATGAATACACTGAAGCTCTGGTGGTAGCTCTAGCTGATAGGCAATTGGTCCGACTCGACGAATAATCCGATAAGGGCCAATGTAACGAGGACTCAGCTTGCCCTTTCGATCAAACCGATGTACCTTCCTCCAATGAGATACTTTCAAGAAAACCTAATCACCCACCTCAAACTCATAATCACGACGTCTCAAATCGGTATAAGACTTCTTTCTGTCAAAAGCAGCCTTAAGCCGATCCCGAATCAATCTGACAGTCTGCTCAGCCTCATGCACAATCTTAACTCCCAAAAATCTGTGCTCATTCAACTAAGTCCAACCAATAGGTGAACGACACCTACGCCCATACAGAGCCTCATCAGTGCCATCTTAATACTGGCCCGATAACTGTTATTATAAGCAAACTCTGCAAGCGGCAGGAAATCCTCCCAACTGCCTCTAAAATCAAGAATGCATTCCCTCAGCATATCCTCAAGAATATGGATCACACGCTCAGACTGACCATCTATCTGCGGATGATAAGATGTACTGAAGTTCAACCGAGTACCCAAAGCAGAATGAAGAAACCCCCAGAATTTTGAAGTGAACCTCGGATCTCTATCAGAAATAATAGATGACGATACCCCGTGAAGTCGAACAATCTCAGAAATATAAAGTTGAGCTAACTTACTCAAAGAATAGTCAACTCAGACAGGAATGAAATGCATGGACTTCGTCAGACGATCAGCAATAACCCAGATGGAATCCTTCTTCGATGGAGTCAAAGGAAGTCCACTAACAAAGTCCATAGTCAGACGCTCCTACTTCCACTGAGGAATCACAATGTGCTGAAGAAACCCAGACGGACGCTGATGCTCTGCTTTGACTTTCTGACAGGTCAAACATCTCGATACAAATCCGACGACGTCTCGCTTGAGAACTTTCCACAAGTACCTCTCACGAAGATTCTTATACATCTTGTCACCACCAGGATGCATAGAATAAGGACTGTCATGGGCCTCACGGAGAATAACCTATTTTAACCCGAATTTCTTCAAAAAACAATACCCGCCACATAAACATAATACCTCATCATGATCAATAGAGAAATCTCGAGATGTACCTTCATGCACTTCTCTGATACGATGCATAAAAAACGGATCACTAGGCTGCTCAGCTCGAATATCAGAAATCAATGTAGGAATAACCCGAAGTTTTGCCAACAGACTACCATCGTCGAACAAACTCATCCGAGCAAACAAAGCTCTCAAATCTGAAATGGCGTTACGACTCAATGCATCCGCAACGACATTAGCTTTACCCGGATGATACTCAATCTCACAATCATAATCCTTGAGAAGCTCTAACCAACAACGTTGTCTCAGATTAAGCTCTTTCTAAGTGAGGAGGTATTTCAGACTCTTATGGTCTGTATAGATATAACACTTCTCTCCGTAGAGATAGTGTCTCCAGATCTTAAGTGCAAAAATAACAGCAGCAAGCTCTAGATCGTGGGTAGGATAGTTACACTCATGCAGTTTCAACTGTCAAGACACATAAGCCACTACCTTTCCATCCTACATCAGAACACACCCCAATTCGGTGTACGAAGCATCACTATAAACTGTATAAGCCTTACTAGGCTCAGGCTGAATCAAAACTGGTTCTTTAGTCAACACAGACTTCAGCTTCTCGAAACTAGACTGCTGAGCCTTAGTCCAAACGAAGGGAACATCCTTCATCAGAAGCTTAGTCAACAGAGTTGAAATAGAAGAGAAACCCTCAATGAATCTCCGATAATAACTGACTAAACCCAAGAAGCTTCGAACCTCGGGAACATTCTAAGGCTGCTTCCAACTCATAATAGCCTTGACCTTCTTCGGATCAACCTGAATACCCTGAGCAGAAAGTATATGACCCAAAAACATAACTTTAGAAAGCCAGAATTCACACTTACTGAATTTTGCATATAATTGTTTCTCTCGCAGAGTCTGTAACACAATCCAAAGATGTTCCTCATGCTCTGCCTCAGATCTAGAATATACCAATATATCATCAATAAATACCACAACAAACTGGTCAAGATAGGGTTGAAACACCCTATTCATCATATCTAGAGGTGATAATGAGCCTGGCTGGCTCGCAACCTACTCGAACTCGTCTCGGTCAAAGCTCAGCTCGAGTGAGCTCGACTCGGGCTCGGGATCGGCTCGAAACCTTAACAAGACGAGTCGAGCTCGTGAACAGGCTCGGAATCTATATATGTACTAAAAGTAATATGTTTAGCAAAAGAAAAATAATAAAATAAATTGGGCATTTTCTTTAGTTGGTTGTTGTTTGATTTTGTATTTTCTTTAATTATGTGTTTGTATTATAAGAATATTTATTGGTTATTTGGATTAATCTAATTTTGGCACTTTTTTCCCTTATCGGTCATTGAATTTCATTTCAGTGTTGGTTATGAAAGGGACTTTTAACGAATCTTTTATACAAAAACTATAGCAAAATTTTTCATTTTTATCCGAGCCGAGCCTGACGAGCCCGAGCTTCGAGCCCGAGCCGAGCCCAATATTATTGTTTTCGAGCCGAGCTCGAGCCTTAAATTTCGAGCTCGGCAAGGCTCGGGCTCAGCTCGGCTCATTATTGCCCCTAATCATATCCATAAAAGCGACAAGGGCGTTAGTCAACCCAAAAGGCATCACAAGGAACTCATAATGACCATATCGTGTCCGAAAAGCTGTTTTGAACACATCAGAATCCCTAACCTTGAGTTGGTAATAACCAGATCTCATGTCTATCTTAGAAAATACCGTAGCTCCCCGAAACTAGTCAAACAGATCATCAATATGAGGAAGAGGATATTTGTTCTTGATCGTCAGCTTGTTCAGCTTCTGATAATCAATACAGAGTCGAAGTGTCCCATCCTTCTTCTTAACAAATAGAACATGAGCTCCCCAAGGAGAAACACTAGGTCGAATGAAACATCGATCCAACAGGTCTTGCAACTGAATCTTCAACTCTTTAAGTTCTTTCGGTGACATCCAATAAGGTGCCATAGACACAGGAGTTGTACCCGGAGAAACCTCGATGCCAAATGCAACCTCATCCTGTTTCGACGGTACCCCAGGTAATTCTTCCGGAAAAACGTCTAGAAAGTCTTCCACAACTCGAATCTTATCTAATCCAGAATCAGACTGTCTCAGATCAAGGATATGGGAAGATAAACAATAGACCCTTTCCTGATCATTTTCTCAGCTTTGAGAGCTAAAACGATATTAGATCGGAACCCTCTGCACTCACCAATCAGAATCACCTCACGATCATCAGAAGTTCTCAGTGTAGCCCTTTTCTTTTCACAATCTAAAGTAACACGATGAGCAGACAACCAATCCATACCTAGGATAAGATCGAACTACCCAAAGGGTAACTCCATCAAATCAGCTGGAAAGATCTCCCCTTGAATCTCAAGAGGACAATTCATGTATACTTTAGTATCCTCAACAGGATTACCCACTGGACTGTGTACAGTAACATCACTAACAGTATCTTCAACAAAAATCTCAAGACCCCCAGACAAAGAACTCGCAACATACGAATGAGTCGAACCATTATCAAGTAGAGCAATGTACGACATAGAATGGATAGAGAATGTACCGGAAATAACATCTGGCTCATCACGATCCTCGTGCCTCCTGGTAGAATAAACTAACCCCGGCTGTCTGTCCCCTGATCCTCTACTCGGAGCTGGTCTACCTCTACTAGCAGAACCTGAAGTAACAGATCTGACCTGACCTCTTCCCCTGGAGGGAGTCTGTACTAATGACTGGGACTGAGTAGTAGTAAAGGCTGAGGGAGGTGGAACCACACAATCTCTGAAATGGTGCTCGAATGAACCACATCTGAAACAAGCTCCAGTCTACCTCCTACACTCGCTCGAATGCCACTTCTTACAAAAAGGACACTATGGCCCCCCTCGAGTATCAGTCGAACAACCAGCACTAGCAGTCGGAACGGAAGAAATTACTAGTCTAGCTCTCGAATAACTCTAATAGTCTGACTCATCTCTGACTCTCTTCCTAGACTGATTCCCCTGACTATGCTGAACTGGCACTGACGCTGGTCTCTTTCCTCTATCAGATTCATGTGACTCAAGCTGTCTCAACTCTGCCTCATTACGCTCAACTGTCCTAGCTTGTCGAGTAATATATTTGTATTTCTTGTCCATATGTAGAGCAACACCGGCCTTTATCGTAGGACGAAATCCCTTCAGAAACCAATCACACTTGTCCTTCTCAGTGGTCACTAATCCAGGGACATACTGAATCAATCTCATAAACTCGATCACATAATCATTCATAGACATATCATTCTGCCTCATATTCATAAAATCATCTCTGCACTTAGATATATACTTAGCTCAGACATATCGATCACGAAAAGCCTGTCTGAAATAATCCCAAGTAACCTTACTAGCTGGAGTAACATGCTCCTCAGCCTCCCACCAATTCTGGGCTTCACCCTACAGCAGTGAAACGGCAGCCCTGAGTTTCCGGTCGGTAGGATAATCCATCTCAACAAACAGTCGCTCAAGATTCTTAAGTCAGTACTCTGCATCTGTCGGGTCTGTACCCGTCTTTCCATGGAACATAGTCATCCCGACAGCTAGAAACTTTATGGATATGGGTCTCCGAACACCCTCAGACTGACGAAGGTATCTCAATAGCCCTCTCTGAATAGTAATGACATTCGTGCCCACTGTCTCACTATCCCCTGAATCACGAGGACCACTACTCTGAGCAGGCTGAAAATGTGGGTCTCCTCCACCAGTCTGATGAGCTCCAGTCTGCTGAGCTCTAGTCTGCTGAGCTCCTGTCTGGTCAACATGTTGTTCCTCCACATTCGCACCCTGGACCTTACTCTGATTTTGTATCGAACCCTCAGGAGGTGGAACGTCACTATCTCCAGTCGCGGTACGACCTCGACCTCGACCACGGCCTCGGCCACGACCTCGACCGGTCGCTACTCTAGAACTTCTCCGAGGTGGCATAGTAGTATATCTATAAAAGACAGAATCCAAATATTAGAATCGGTACTTGGAGGCCTTATTCAGAATATGTATAATTATTATTCATAAAAGATCATAGGTTTTTTTCTGAAATTCCCGTTTTACCCGAAAACATTTGATAATGCATGCAAAAAATTATTTTCGATTAAAAATTGATTTAAATCACTTAGGTCGAGTGCTGAACCTGGCTTTGATACCACTAAATGTAACCCCCTAAACACGACCCAGAAGAATTGGATCGAATATAAGAAGTCAAGTTTGATACTTGTCCCTCAAGTAAAGAAATCAAATGCAAAAATACAACTTCCGAAATAAATAATAATAATATCCACAATACATAGTTATAGTATCATCTTGAAAATATTAAATATCCAAAAGTATGCATACATACATACATACATACATACATACATACATACATACATACATACATACATACATACATACATACATACATACATATATGCACGATAAAAAGTAATATCTCAAATAAGATGTCTGAAATCTGAAATTAAGTACAATTTGATAAAATATATAAAATCTATAAATCCGAGTAATCATACTGATAATAGTAAATATTGTTGGAAAACAAGGTCCTCCAAGTACCGTAGCCTAGACCTGAGTATCTGAAATAGAAACTAAGGGGGAGTCAACGAAAACGCTCAGTGTGTCTCTACAGTGCAAATAGAACTAACAGATTCATCATATAACCAGAGTCAACCATACATTATCAGAATACTATTTTCCACCAAGAATCAATTCAATCACATAAACAGGTATGAATGAATATGCAACACAGTATGACATGCACCCAACTACATCACCATCCGAAGAGTAAGGTTCCCCAGAACCACTCTCAACCTCGTCACCATCCGAAGTGAAATCCAGCCCATAGGGCGAAACCACTGATTCAAAGTAGACATCAACCCGAAGGATGATGCTACTAAACTTCCATCGTACAGAATCCCAACCATAATGAGATGACATAAAATCCAAGTTCTGAATCTGAATGCATTGTTTATCAACAGAAATGCATAATCATATAATCCGGTATACAATAATCCTAATCTTATAACATATATATATATATATATATATATATATATTGTATGATGTAACAGCATACTGAACAAGTCAAATATTACATATCGTCATAATGTTATTACCATACAAGATCAAACCACATCATATTTACAATTCAATCCATTAACACATATACATACAAGCACTGCAAACAGATAGCACAGAAGAGAACACACCTCAGGTAGCTAACACTCAACGCCGACGGTGACGTCTCCCACGCCCAACTCTATCTCTAGGTCGGTCAGAGTCAGCTCCTATAATAATTAAATACACCATCAAAGATACTACTACTATGCCAAGACATTGATAATATAAATATGGAATATATTATTAATTAAACTCACGAGCGGATCCCGATGTCTCAGCAACAGGAGGTCGTCTAGGTAGAGGAGGAGGAAGGATCTCAGTAACCGAGTCAACGTCGTTTGAAAATAGGAATAAACACAATTAATTTTCCGATATTCAAAATCTTTAAATACTAAGCATAATCGAATAAAACTGGTCAAAAAGGTCTTTCGATTTCGAATTTGGGAAAACGGGCAGCGGAAACGGAATCAAGACATCGAAAAACATGAAATAGGCCTTTTCTAAAAAAGTCAACGGTCAACGGCCAATGGGTCAACGGTTAACGGGTCAATGGTCAACGGTCAACTGGTGACGTCAACGTTGATATCATCACACACATCAGCCGGTTCGGTTCTAGAGAAGGGTTCGATTCGTCTGACTCGGTCGGCTCAGATCGGTCTAGCTATATTGACCGATTCGGTTCGGTTTAGTCTCATTTTCCCCTTTTTCAATCGAAATCAATTTAGGGTACAAAATCCCTTGTTGGGGCGGCACCAGAATCTCTCATCGGTGACCCAAAAACATGATTTTCGGCCAAAATATACAAAGACTCATACCCAAAACTTGGATAAACCCTAAAATCTGAGTAATCCCTTACCCTAAACACCAAAACGACGAAGAAAAATCCCGAAACAAAACCAAAAATGGTTCGAACGGATTCCGAGTGAGGTCGACGACAAAGACGACGATGAGGGTTGGGTTTTGATCGCGCGGCCACCGGGAGTGCAACGACGGCTTTAGACGGAAGATCGGACGACGACAAGGCCTTGGTCAGAGATTAACCGGCAAAACAAAGGTATGGAAACTTAATTCGCACGAGAGAGAGAAAATGAGACTGGAATTTGAAACGGCGCAAAATTGATTCTCAAAAGGTAAAGAATCAGATTTTGCCCTATTTTTGGGTAAATTACAAGGCGTACCATCGAATTCCCTAGGGTTTACGAAACGAAACCAAAACTTTGCTACCTTTGCAATTTGGACACTGAAATTCCGAAAATTCCCAATTTAACCACTAAATCAATTATGATTTCAAATTAAAATTTCCCAAATTATTAGGGTTCTTAATTATGGATTTTAACCAATTTAAGGTTTACAATTAGGACAAAAATTGGGGTGTTACACAACTCCTTTTTTTAGCCTAAGTCTTCTTTATATAGGCAGCAAAGCTAGGGTTGAGAAACCTTAAAGCACACGAATCCCCTTTAATAAGGATCTTGCTTTCCCGTTGTATTCAATGCGAGTCCATATCAGATGGAAGTCCACGTGTGCCAAAAGCCTGGGTTCATCTCCAACTTTTCTTGCTTAGTTGGCTCGTCACGAAAGGGGTGCTACTCCACTGCTTTATCACTTCTATGCCTTGATTGCTTCCTACACAAGCATCACTAAAAACAATTACCTTCCCCATTAAAAGCATCAAAATATATGCAATTAAGTGCAAACACCATAACTCTCTAACTGCATGCAAACTAAATGCAACTATAAGAGCCTAAACACATGCAAAAGTTAAGTAAAAAGGGTACACAAAATAGGTTATATGTACAGTCATCCCTCAGCCCAATAGAATACAACTTAAAAGCTTGACTAGCATCCGAGCTATTGGCACACGCCCACATATAGGCGACAACGCGTGCGGCAGCCTCCGACAATAGGAACAGACCGACAAGCTCTAGAATGACCCGAATTCGACCAAGGAGTCCGTTGGTGAGGTCAGTTCCTGGCGGAGAAAGGTGGAATGACACGATTAGACTTCTCAGAATTTTCCTTCTCCTCACCCTGGCGAACGATAACTCCAACAACAACAAGGCAATCATCGACCGCTTGTCTCGGTGAGAGGAATGCAACGACATACCATCTACCCAACAAAAGTCGGTAAACTACACCAAAAGTCATCGCATTATTTGAAATTTTCCACTTAATGCTCAAAGCTTTATTCCTTATTCATTTTAGTCTCTATTTTCCGTAAATTGAGCTTTTAGAATTTGATTTCTTTTAATTTAGTCCTTAATTTTAAATATCCAAAACCCAGATCTGAGACCCGAATTACTAACTCGAAAATTGGGTCGTTATAGTAAACTACATTAGATACCACTAAATTATTGGCGCTGACTCGTTTTTACTGTAAAACTTCTAATTGATCCAATTTTAACACTAAACTTTATTTCTCAACTCGTTTACGCAACTCCATCATTAAATCCTTAATTGCATAGTGTCGTGGCTAACAATGGTTGATGTGGACACCAAAGCAAAATGACGCCGTTTTGGTATATTTTGATGCTCATATCGCACAAAACGATGTCATTTTGCATAAGCAAAAAATATAAAGTTTTACATATGAAGGGATTTGTACTCAGGTCCTAAGGACAAAAAGGCAAAGGCTTAACAAATGAACCAACTTGAGATTTCATATTAGTTTAACCCAAATAATATATATTCAAATTGTAATTGAGATTAATATGATTTTCATATAGGTTTTTGTTCAGTTTAGTCCCTAAATCATTGTTTAATCTAAAATTAACACATATTTGTTTTAATTTTTATAATCTATTCCCATATTTTTAATATAATTTTATTTTTTTCAGATTAGTCTTTAAAGTTTCTATTTAATTCAAAATTGACCACTATTTGTTTTTAATTTTTATAATCTAGTATGAAGTTTTTAATATATTTTTATTTTTGTTCAGTTTAGTCCCTAAAGCATTTAGTTAATCCAAAATTGACCCCTATTTGTTTCTAATTTTTTAAATCTAGTCTAAAATTTTTAATATAGTTTTGTTTTTGTTCAATTTTTTCCCTAGAGTGTTTTATTTAATCCAAAATTGACCCCTATTTGTTTATACTTTTTATAATTTAGTCCAATATTAGGGACCAAGTTCTAGATTAAATAAAATCTTTAGGGACTAAATTGATCCATAATAAAACTATATTAAAAATATAAGACTAAATTATGAAAATTGAAACAAATAGTGTCAGTTTCGAAATAACTAAAAACATTAGGGACTAAACCGAACAAAAATAAAACTATATTAAAAAATCATGCTAGATTATAAAAATTAGAAATGAATAAGTGTCAATTTCAGATTAAATAAAAAATTTAGGGACTGAATGAAAAAATAAAACTATATTAAAAATATTGGACTAGATTATAAAAATATAGAAATAAAAGGGGTTGATTTTGAATTATATATAAAATTTAAGGACAAAACTTAATTAAAATAAAATTTAAGAAAACCATATTAATCTCAATTACAATTTGACATATATTATATATCTGTGTTAAAATATTACTAAATCGCAAGTTAGTTTAGTGGTTAAACCTTATGCTTTCATTCCCTAGAACTTTGGTTTATATCCCTTCAAATGTAAAACTTTATATTTTTTTATTCTTGCAAAACGACGCCGTTTTAGACGATATGGACATTAAAATAGCCTTAGCAAAACGATATCGTTTTAGTTCGGCGTCCACATTAACCACCATTAGTCACGTCATGGTTCAATTAAGGATTTAATGGCAGAGTAACATAAATGAGTCAAAAACTAAAATTTGATGTTAAAATTAGATAAATTAAAAGTTTAATAATAAAATGAGTCATCGTCAATAATTTGGTGGAATCAGGTGTAGTTTATAAAAAAATATATATATATCATTAAGTAACTTTTCTTTGTTTTCTCCATCAAAATAAATACAACATGAATAGGGAATAAATGACGAACTCGATATTAAAAGCTAACTACTTTTTTCCTGCTGATATGAAACAGCTTTGGCAATATGTGGGTGCTCCTTCTCAATTTTGAAGCGTTGGCAATAAATTCTATGTTAGATATCATTATGTGTACAGCTTCATCAACAATGGCTCACATAGATAGTAGCCGCCTAAGATAGTTTTCCATTGTGCCACCAGGGAGGGTGGGAGGGGCAATTCCCCAACCTTGAATGGTTTAATTATTTTTATGTCATTGATAATTTCAAAAGTTTTGCAATTAAGTTTTTGTCCTTCCAAAAAAATTTGGTTTATTATTTTTAAAACCCTTTAATTTAAAATTAATGAAATTAAGCCATGACCCTTCATTTTTTCCGGTTTAGTCAATTCTTAAGACCCTTCAATTTTAAAATTAGTGAAATTAAACCTTATTTTCCTTAATTTTTATGATTTAATTACTTTTAAAACCTATTTATTTCAAAGTTAGTTAACTTGCTCCATCATAGTTCAGTTCTGGCTCTGGCTCTGCGTATTACTATCCAAAGTGTTGGATTCATAAATATTTTTCAAGGATGACAAAAATATATTATATGTAGATTTAAAAATTTCAGGGTAGAAACAACCAATAAAATATATAATTTGCATAAAATAATTCAGATTTCAAGGTAGATACAATCAATCAAATAAATAATTAACCGAGAAATTTTTAGATTCTAGAGTGGGCAGACTACACATGGATATACCACCGACTATGCACCAAGTGCAGATTCTCCCCTATATATATACTCTTGAAAACTCATTGAGAAAACATCAAAGCTAGAAAACTAGCTCGATTTAGTGTCAACGAGAAGATGAAAGAAAGGACAAGGGGAAATAATGAGTTCCAGGATCAAGGTACGTGATTGTCAGTATTTCATACCATTTTTACGCCTTGTTACTATTTTATATGGCAAAACATCTTAATCCTACAGAAACGTGCTAATGCTCTACTTTTGTTGCTTTCAAACATAGACATGAAGATGGATCATGTAGCCAAGTTTCTTCGAGGCAAGACCATATTAATCACCGGTGCAACCGGATTTTTGGCCAAGGGTACTACTCTTTCTCACCCTTTGATAACCCAATGCCGATTTTATTGAAAGCTCAGTTAATGATTTGATGTTTCAACCATTGCTTTTTAGTCTTTTTGGAGAAGATATTAAGGCTACAACCAAATGTGAATAAGCTCTACCTTCTTTTAAGGGCTTCAGATGACAAATCTGCGACACAACGCTTACATGATGAGGTATATGGGAAATTATATATTTTCTTTATGTATTCAAAAAATCGAATTTAAGCCAAGAAAAAAACACTAACGTGTGTATATGATTTGTGCATAGATCATAAGCACAGGGTTGTTTAGGGTTCTTCGTGACAAATGGAGTTGGGAATTTGATAAGTTGATATCAAGTAAGGTGATAGCAGTGGCCGGTGATATCTCTTCTGAGAACTTGGAAATCACCGATTTAAAATTAAGAGAAAAGATGTTGAGAGAAATAGAAATTGTAGTAAATGTGGCTGGCACAACTGAATTCAACGAGAGGTTATTTCGAATTTTGTTTGTAACAATGGGTGCATATTTGATGGAGTAAAAAAATATTAAATATTTTATTTGATTTAAATTAAAAATTGTCGACTTTTTGACAAATTTGAAGGTACGACATTGCGTTGGGCATCAATACATTTGGAGCTCTCAATGTTTTGAACTATGCAAAGAAATGTGATAAAATAAAATTGTTTCTCCACATTTCAACAGGTAATCATTCGCGTTTTGTCGGACTATATAATTATAAAAGGAACTGCGACTTTATTATGTGTTTTCCTTTTAGCTTACGTATGTGGTGAGCAGCAAGGGACGATATTGGAGAAACGATTTTATATGGGCGAGAGTTTGAGTAAAACAGGAAACGTAAACATTTTTGAAGAGAAGAGAATGATGGAGGAAAAACTAGAGCAACTACAGTGTGATTGTGTCCCAAATAATGCAATAAAATCAGCAATGAAAGAGCTGGGCCTGCAAAGGTTGTTTTTCCTTTACTTACCACCAACATTTCTATTTTACCTTGTTCTGAATTATGATCGTTTGTATTAACACAGGGCAAAACTGAATGGGTGGCCAAACACATACGTTTTTACAAAGGCAATGGGAGAGATGCTTTTAGGGAACTTCAAAGGGGATTTGCCCCTTGTTATTATACGTCCCACCATGATTACAAGTACTTATAAACAACCTTTCCCTGGTTGGATTGAAGGTCTCAAGTATGAACTCAAATTCAAATGCAGAATATTATGATTGTTACTATTATTATTTATGAGAATTATTTATGGTTTCGTCTAATGTATAGAACTATCGATAGTATTATTATGAGTTATGGCAAGGGGACATTGACATGCTTTCCTGGCAACCCTAACTCCGCCCTTGATGTGGTGAGATGTTTTCTTTTTATTATTATTGTTTTTACAAAATTTTAATTGTGTTATGAATTCCGTCTTTAATTGGCATAGTTAATTGAAATTGGAAATGAATTTGTAAACTACACATGCAGATACCCGTAGATATGGTGGTAAGTGCCATGATTGTGGCTATGGAAGTTCATTATGCAAATCATCAATATTCTGGCGAAACTATTTACCATGTCAGCTCTTCGTTGGGAAATCCTATGAAATTGTCAGATCTTCGAAAGTTTTTGCACTCTTATTTCACTAAAAACCCGTGGGTTGATAAAAACGGACAGAGAGTAAAAGTTGGTACAGCAACGGTGATTAATAGTACTGATATGTTTTTTCTAAACATGCAAATCAAATACGTGCTCCCACTGAAGGTTTGTCATTCTTAATTTTCGTTTTTGCATCAACTTATTCCCTTGCTCACTGCAATGTTAAACTCCTCTAATCTCAAAATTTAGGTGCTCTATTTGATGAATATACTCAGTTGTCAACGTTTCAAGAAAGGTTATACAAAACTTGATCGTAAAATCAAGTTTGTAATGCGATTGGCAGAACTTTACAAACCCTATGTATTCTTTGTAGGAATGTAAGTTAAACATGACTGAAACGATGTCTTTTGTTGATATATACGGACTTGTCAATATAAAATTAACTTTTAAAATGTGTTTTCTCTCCCAAACAGCTTTGATGGCAGAAATTTAGAAAAGTTGGAAAAGGTGGCCAAAGAGAGAGGCATTGATGTGGCTGAATTTGATTTTAATTCTAAAAATATTGATTGGGAAGATTACATCATGGAGATTCACATTCCAGGTCTTTTAAAGCACGTAATTAGACCTTAGTTAGCATCTCTAAATAAAGCAATCTATATTACACATGCAATGTTGTCAGGTGTTATACTATAATATTTGTTATATTATAGAATAAATTTGTGTTGTGTTGAATAATACATGGGTGAAGCTTATAATTTACCGAAAGCTTATGACTTAATACGTAAATGAATCATATAATAAAATGAAAACTAGATATCAATGTAGTGTAAATATATTTGTCATCGCTTCTTGAATGCTTCTGTTTTATTTTCTAAGAACAACTTATTGTGTCATGTTTTAAACATGAATATTCTTTTTATAATAATAAAAAATGTTGAATAATTAGTAAATTTTTAAATAAGAACAAAAAATTTAAAATTATTAAATTATATAACTTTTTAATAAAAATACACAAACTTAGAGAATTTATGAACTTTCTTTAATAATAAAAATTTAGTAACTTAAAAAGTTTAATTGTTAGTTTATATTAAAATAAAAGTAAAATAATGAAGTCATTCTAAAATATGAAATTACTAAAAAAATGTAAAAAAAAATTACGTTGTAGCAGCAAGTAAAACATAATGTTTTTATAAATAAATTTAAATAGGTTTCAACAAGTTTAATTTTAATGTGAGGATGCTCATCCCCTTGTGTTCTGGTGGAAAAGGTTGATGTTTATCATCCCTTGGGACCCGGGTTCGAGCACCAGTAATGCATGTTGTGTGTGCCGTCATTGAAAAGACTAAAAAAGTTGAACAGATGCTACCCTTGCATCGCACCAGCATATTCAAAAAAAAATTAATGTGAGGATTTCACTCCAGCAATATCTAATTGAAACAATTCATCAACCACGTCCTCTTCATTACTAGTATTATTAAATCCTAACTTCTTGTTGAATTCCAACGCACTCCTAGCCTCGTTTACCAGAACTTTTTTTTTTTTTTGCAATTTTAAGATATAGCACCTGCTAGATTCTTTAATACATATTGATGCGCAAACTTAGTAGACACCGAACATCGATGGTGGAGGTGATGACCATTGTGGCAGTTTCAGGCAGTTCAGAGTTGTAAATTTGGGCAGAGAGTCGCGGCTAGTATGATTGTCGTAGTGAGGAAGGGAGAGTAAGGTGGGAGAGGGATATTTTCCCTTATTGGCTCTACCCCTGTTCTCTCTAACTCTATGGGTATTTATAACATATGGTACTGTTCGATGGGATGGAGTCAGACATAGGGACAACACAACTATTGACAGGTCAGCAGGGTTAGGTCCAACTCCCAATCAATAGGCTTTGCAGTCCGGTCATGTGGACGAGACAATTGTCCTTTAAGGAACTGTAGCTCCTGAAAAATATCTATTCCATAAGACTTTGCACGCCTCCGATATCCTTGTCTAAGATATTGCTCGCCTTCAGAAGTGTTGGTTTCATTGGGTCACTTTCGGAGTTTCTAAGCGCAGAGGCACCGAAGGCCATTTCAAGAGTTCTAGAGTGCAGAATTACCAAGTGTAACATTTTTCCTCCTTTGGTCGAAGGACATAAGATGGTATAAGTTTGAGATGCGTGAAAAAAACTTGCCTTGTGACAGTTGGTGTACCAAAAGACAAATGTATTAATTTTGCAGGCGGTTCACCCTTGTAGATTTGGAAAGAAAGCCACGACCAGTGAAGTGGAGTTCTAGAAGTCCAATGTTAAGGTTGAGGCATTTAATAAAGAAATAGTCGATCTTGAGAAAAATTAGCCGAAACTCAGAAGTCATCTAAAGCTCTAGAGGAAGCTCGAAGGTTCATTTGTGATTTAAGGATGGAGGTTGCGGAGGCCGATAAATAGGTTGAGGCGGGCAACAAAGAGGTGGAGGATGCTCGGGCTAAGGCACAAAGGGTAAAATATCTCTACCAAAAATGTCGCGGAGACTTGGAGAGTTGAAACAGAGTTGGATAATAAGGTTGAGACCTTGATTGTTATTGATGCAGAAGTTCAGTTACTACAATATGTGAAAAATAGGGCAGAGGAAATAGTTCTCCAAGATGACCAACTCTAGGCTCAATTCGATGGCTTCATAGATACGTTCGAACACAATATATAATACGTTGTTCATAGGCTTCTTGGTCTAGTTGATATGAGAAATTGATATTTGTGTTGTTGTTGATATACCTTTGAGAAGGGGGTGATATATCTCTAAAGAGCACGTATTATCCCTTGATTTATGGATTCTTTTGTCCCCACAATAGTGTTTCATGCATCAATTTTTGCATATTCTGTTTATTATCTACATTTTGTCTAACTCTTGTCATAGTTGCTCTTTTTATACAAATTTCTACCTTTTTGCTTTGTTTTCGTTGTATTATTAATCTCCCTACAGAGGAAGTTTCATCAGTGCAACTAATTCGACACTACTGCGACCAGCTGTCTAGACTGCCAAAAATAAGGACGAATCTGCCAGTTGGATTTTCTGTTACAAAAAATTGTGTACATTAGAAGGTCACGCAAATCACCTGAAGGACAAGTGTCCTTACCTCAACAACCTATAAAATGGTACTTTTGAAGGAGAGAGAAGATGATTCATGTGATTATCATTTTTCCTATCATCTTCAATCTTCCGAGCTCTCCTCTCATGGCGGCTTAAGCTTCCTTTCTGGAGAACCAAAGCGATGCGAGGCAGAAATATCTGAGGAAATGAGGATTCAAGTGCTGAAACAAGGAGGAATTTGTGCTATTCTTTAAATCTTTCTAGAGATAGATGTTTATTGAAGATTTATTATATATCTTGCGTTATCTGATAATGGTTTAACTTTTTAGCTTTGTATGAACTTTTTTAAACTTGGTTTTTAAGTTCAATATAATATTATTAGCTTTCTTCTTATTTTAATTGTTGGATCTGATCTTTGTTTACGTGGGAGTGTTTAACATCGTCACTGACATTGAGAGATGCAATGACAATTCAAATTTACAAGCCATTACAATGAGAGTTGAATGAGGATATAACGAGAGTTGATCACTTGTTTGAAAATTAACTAAAGCTTTATATGGTTTGACACAAGCTCCTAGAGCTTGATATGAAAGGCTTTCAAACTTTTTGGTTGAAAAAGGCAAGGTGGACACTATACTTTTCATTAAAAGAAATGGCAATTACATATTAGTAGTACAAATTTATATTGATGATATAATCTTTGGTTCTACTAATGCGTTTTATTGCCAAGAATTTTCTAAGTTAATGCAATGTGAGTTTGAGATGAGCATGATGGGGGAGCTCTCATTCTACTTGGGGCTCCAAATCAAGAAAAGGAAGGATGACATCTTCATCAATCAAGCTAAGTACATCAAGGATATGCTCAAGAAGTTTGGCTTGGAGAATGTGAAGACTTAAGCCACTCCAACGAGCTCATCAATTAAGCTTGACGAAGATGAAGGAGATAATGGTATTGATTCTAAGATTTATCGTTCAATGATTGGTTCTTTGCTTTACCTTCCCGCAAGTAGACCCGATATTATGTTTAATGTTTGCTTGTGTGCTAGGTTCCAAGCTAGTCCTAGAGAATCACACCTTATAGCCATTAAGAGAATATTTAGATACCTTTGAGACACACCTTGTTTAGGCCTTTGGTATCTTAGAGACTCTTCCTTTAACCTGTAATGCCCCGATTTTGGGCCTAGAAGTATTTGAGGTTGACTAGAGATCTGGGTTACTTTGGGAGTGGTTTAGGGAAAACAAGGTTCATGTTATGATAAAAATATGAGAAAATGCTTAAAAATCATTATTAATTATATAAATGATTTTGGTAAAATCAATTTTAAGAAAAAAAGGTTTTGGAAGTTGGACATTTTGAGTTAGTGACCAAAACACGATTTATATAAAGTTGTTTTAGTGACTGTTTTGTAAAGGGATTAGAACTTTGAATATTTAAGGAGCTATTTGACCTACTTGTTTTTATTAGATTTTTTTCTCAATTAGGATCATTTTAAAAGGGTTTTAATTAAGATTAAAAGGATTTAATAAAGAGGGAGTTGGTTATTTCATTAAAAGTCATTTTACGTCAATTTCTCTCATTCTATTTTCTCTCAAAGTTCTCCTTCAGCCAAACACTGTCCATTTTCAAGAAACTTGAGGTAAAGCTCTTGATTCACTAAGCTTTTGATTTGAGGTTTGTTTTAATCATGATTTGAATGTTAAATGATGTTGAAATAAAGGTTTTATCATAATAATTCTGAATTGGATTGGATCTCTAGTTGTTAGATGGTTAGATTTGGGGTTTTGTGAAGATATTGTGGTTCTGGTGTTGCTAGAGGTTCAAGTATGAAATAGATTTCTTTTGGATGTTATTTGATGATTAAAATTGGATGGAAGTGTTAGGTTTTGGTTGGGTTGAGTTTGTAGAGTAATCAGAGGTGTTTTCGGTTGTTTCAGATAGGTGTTTTTATGCATTTGGGCAGAGCAGCGAGGTAGCTTTGATTGCCGGTGGTTTTAATGCATTGAGATGCATTAATCCTCTGTTCTTCTGTGTTTTAAACAAGGGAGAACATATCAGAAAAGATTGGTCAAGTTCCGGGAGCTCCGGAAGCTTAGTTACGCTTTGGCAAAGCGAGCATGGCGTTGTCGGTGAGTGGAATTGGTTTTAAAAGCATTTGAAAGACTTGAAAGCAGGGTTTGGGGGTTTATGTTGAGTGTTAAACACTAACCTAAATCCGGAAGTAAGTTTGAGATGTTTCGCTCTCGTTTCTCGGTTTTTATTCTATTGGTTTTATGATCATGCTATTGTTTTGAAGATAGAATTACACCTACAATTTTATGCATGTTTTGAGAAATGGTATGGTGATTTACATAATCCCATGAGATAGAATTGTTATTTCAAAGAGATAGAACTATTTGAGAAAATGCTATGCATTGTTTATGTTTTTGAAGTGGGATGAGATAGATATATGTTTATGCATTGAAAAACAATAGGTAATGATGTTTAAAAACGAGTATATTGGCATGAGATGAGATTATTGTTACCAGATATAATTGGTCAACCAATAGGATGAGAAGTGCACTATAATATACAAAATTTGTACGTGCTCTTTGGTTCGGGGAATGGGGGTAGTGCCATCCCGTTCCAAAGTGAGAGTGTGGTGATGATAGATTCCACCACAATAGGTCTTGATGAATCCAACAAGCTTTGTTGCGATGAGAGATGCCGTAATGAGAGTCCGATGATGTGAGATTCCACCGGGGTAGGACTTGACGATGTGAGATTTCGTCAAGCTATCCGCATATCCGAGTAATGTTGCTAAAATGCCAATATATGAGATTCACATGTACCTAGTTTACAAATTATTTTATACATGGTGTTTTGCATATGAGAATATGATTTGAGAAATGATGTATGAGATTTAAGCATGTAAGGCCTTGCCTTGAGATTTTGCATTTGGATGAATGCATGAGATAGATGGTACATGTGGTTTAAATGATGTAGTTTTGCTTTGAAAAAGATTTCAAGCATGAGATAGAGATTTCTAAATGAGAAATGGTTTTAAAATGCATTGTTGTTGTTGGTTTGTTTTGAGCATCCCTCACTAAGCATTTGTGCTTACGCTCTCTTTTTCCAACAATGTAGAGAATTAACATATTTGGGAAGCAAAGAGGCAAGAAGGATTCCAATGAGTGGAAATAAGCTCAAGTATGGCTTTATATTTGCTTATTAGTAATAATGGTTGGCAATGAGAGGATGCCTTTATGTTTTGGGAGATGTGTTTTGAAACTCTCTTATTTGTGGCAAGTTTGTTATGCTCGTAATGATTTGTAAATGGCCTTTACTGGTTTTGATTTGCTTTGGTTTGTGTTTTGACTTTTGAGTGGCTATCTTGCATAGGTTGTGTAACACCCGTGTTTTGGTGTTAGGAGTTAGTCGGGTTAGTGGTCCGAGTCAGTAAAATTAAATTAAATCAATTCAACCTTAATTAGGATCTAATTGGGTTTTAAATAATAAAGGAGGGACCTTGTTGGTGATTTAGCCAATTAAAATGGAAGACAACTTTTCAAATCAAAAAGAAAGGAAAAAGCTCTCATCTTTCCCCACTCTCTTTCCCCCCAACGTTAGAAACCCCAAAGCTCTCTAAAACTACCAAGTTACTATTCCATTGAATCTCATCTTCATTCCAAGGCCATCTTGAGAGGTAAAAACATTTTCTAACTCTTCTCTTCATCCTCTATCTATTCATGGTCATAGATTTTAAAACTACCCACTTTTGAAAAGTTAGGGTTTAATGAAAGTTAAGGTTTTTATGGGGTTTTTCATCTTGTCTTGAAATGTTAGGTTGGGTTTTGATTTAACCACCTTAAAATGAACTTAATATATTAAAATGGTTAGGTTTGCGTGAAAACCCGAATTGGGTTGTTGAGGCAATCTTTAAGGTGTCAAAAACTTGATTTTGGGTGAGTTTAAAGGTGAAATTGAAGGGCTGATGGTTTATGTATGTTAGGAGGATGTTTTGGGATCATTTGAGTGTTGTTTGGATGTTTGAAAATAGAGTTTTCAGCTAGGTTTTGAAGGAGCACGAAAATGGGTATTTTTGGTGATCTTTTGGTTTAGGAATCATTGAAGTTAGGTTGTGTTTAAGAGCCGAGTTGATGCCTGAGTATTAGCATTGAATTGTGAAGTAATGGATGTGTTTTGTTTGGCTAGAAGCAAGAGGAAGCGTTGGAGAGGCATCGAGATCGAATCCGGGCTTGTAGGAGGCTTGCTTTGGTTGCTAAGGAAGGGTGGTGAGTGACTTTAAATGTGTTTTAAAGTTTGGTTCGAGTGTGTGTAGAGTATAAGTTGAAATGTGATTGGTAGGCCATTTCCTTGTAGATTTAAATTGTTAACTTGGCTCTTGATTTCTATTAAATGCTATTTGTGTTTGCCTATTTGTGCTCTTGTGATGTGTGGTTGATTTGCACATGTATACCATGATATGTGTATGTGATGAGCATGAGATATGGTTGATGGATATGTGATGTGGTAAATGAAAATTGGCACTAATTAACTTACCGGGTGTAAATGATCGATCATTAGGATTAGTGTGCACACAAATTGAGTCAAAACTTACGTGGCCTTGATGGCGTTGAGTCATCAAGGAGTAGTATTGTGATGTAATATTCCACCAGAAATTTATATATATTCTACGGGATGATGAGTGGAATCCCATCCGTAGGGTATGTGGTGATGAGTGGAATCCCGCCCATGCGAGGTCCGGTGATGAGTGTAATCCCACTGAGGTAATGTGATTGTTGAGATTAAATCCGCACATCCGGGTAAACTAATAGTGGCCAATTGAACTTGATCTTATACTTGTGATGTATGATATTGATATGTGATGTTTGAGCTTAGTATGATGTAAGATGTCATATTATGCCTCTTGAAAGACTAGCTAGGTCTACATGTCACTTTACCTATGCATGATAGAAATGAGAATTAGGGAATACATGCTTGAACCCTGCATTGTTGATGTTTTCGGTTTTAGAGCATCCTCACTAAGTTTATAGCTTACGCTCTCTTTTTCAACAATGCAGATCATTAGCGTGGTGTTAGCTCAGAGCAAGGCAAGAAGGGCTTCAAAGTTTTGTTGCTCAAGTACGGATATTAATTATGTAGTAGTTTAGCAATGTGGCAAGGGTGTGTTTGAACGAGCTTTGTAAGACTCATATATGATTTTGATGTCTATGGCTTGACTTGGTTTGTAAACATGTTATAACTTGCCAAATGCTTGTGTGACGTATGCTCTATGGATGTTTAAGTTACTTTGATGGCATGTAAACCATTTTGAGATGTATTGTGCCTTTGGCTTTTCAATGTTTACAAGCATGTTTTACACGATATGTTGCTAATGTGTAAATGCCATGATTGATTGTTTAAATCTATGCCTTGTGTGTATTTGAGCATGTTTGATATAGGATGTATGCCTCTAGACCTTATTTACTTGAGTTGTGTGCCTTTAGAGGTCCTATGGGACCTTTAGACTTGTTAAAATTCACTTAAGTTTGGTTTTCCAAAGCTGCAGACAGCCCGCGTTTCGAAACGAGCTGGGCCGTTTCGGAACGGGTAAGGCTTCAGGGACCCCGTGTCGGAACATGTTTCGATACGGTTTGGCCACTGTGAGCCCCTGTTCCGATACGGGTTTCAAAACGTTTTGGCTACTGGAATTTTGTGAAAATGACGAGATGAAAGCGTTTCGAAACGGGTCTAAGGGTTTCGAAACGGTCAAAATCTCGTTGACCACAAGAAGTTGACCGTTGAGGACGTTTCAGAACGGTTGACCTCCGTTTCGATGCGGCCCCTTCGTATGGGCTTTGGGGCAGTTGACCTGGTCAAGGCGTTTCGATACGCCTCAAGGGTGTTTCGAAATGGCCTGTTTAAAAGAGTAAAATTGGGCTGTTAAAATGTTGTCTTGGGTTCGAATGTTTATCCTCTGTATTTTGTTCCGCTGTTTGATCACATAGGACTTAAATGGGCTTTTAGAAAAGAATAAGTTAAAGAAAAAAATAGGGTTGTTAACCGAGGGGGAACCTTAACGGGTTTCACTTCGGTTTTCCCCGTGTGGCCCACTCGGACCGGTCATCCGGCCAGACCGGGACGAGGGGGTTACATTTGTTGGTATCAGAGCCTGAGGTTACCGAGACCTCGGGCAGGTAAGTGAGGTAAGCTTGATATGTTAAGTGATTGTAATGTTCGATGCATGCCTTGCCATGAAATCTTAATGTTTGACTAATCGTATGATGTTTTGAAGCATGAGTTGTTGCGTCTGGTGTAGAGTGAGTGCCCATTGCTACTATTACTTAATTTAAAAAGATTTTATAGTCGAGGGAGTACTTGAGCACTATTGGACCCTTTCTTTGGTTAACGTAATCCTTATTTGTTTGCTGTTGTAGTTATTACCTTGCCAGCTGTACCATGAGACCACGTGGGAGGCCTAGGATGGTTCGACCGGAACCACGGGCAGAGGCTCCGGGAGTCGAGCCAGTAGTTAGAGTGGAGGCTCAAGTGGGAGAGCCTGTGGCTGGAGTTGGAGTCCCTCCACCACCACCACCTCCTCCACCAGGAGCGGGAGGCGAGGCCGGGGCCGAAGGAGAGGGGCCTCAGGGAGGCCAAGGTGGCCAAGGACTGGCCGGGATAGACTTATCTCCGTTGGTTCAAGCGATAGCCGGGGCATTTCAGGCTGCAGTAGCGGGGGGTCAGGCAGCAGCACAACATCAGGGAGAGGGCACCGGTTTGCCTTTAGAGAGACTCCGGGGTTTAGGGGCTGAAGAATTCAGAGGTTCTACTCCAGAGAGATCAGAGTTATGGCTTGAGAAGACTGTCCGTATCCTCGCTCAAATGGGATATACTGGTGAGCGCAAGTTAGGATGTGTTGAGTCCTTGCTTCATGGTGATGCCTACACCTGGTGGGTCACCGTCACTTCGGGTATGGATGAGGCCGAGATTACTTAGGAGTTCTTTGAGTCAGCATTCCGTAAGAAGTATCTGGGTTCGCGATACCTCGATGAGAGGAAGAGGGAGTTCATGGCTTTGCTTCAGGGAAGTATGACCGTGACAGACTATGAGATTCGATTTGTCAGACTGAGTCAGTATGCACCTGAGCTTGTTCCTACTGAGGTGGAACGTTGTAACCGTTTTCGTTATGGGCTGAATGAAGAGATCAAGACCTATACTCTAGCTTCAGACTACACTGATTTTGATGTCTTGGTCTCGAGGGCCAAGGACTTGAAGCACAGTTTGAGCTTGACCAAGCGGTCTGGTGGTTCTAGTTCGGGTAAGAGGTCTAGTAACTTCGATAGAGGTGATGCCAAGAGGCATCGGGACAACAAGCATCATTTTGATCATAGGCGTGGTGGCGATAACCACGGTAGAGGCCAACAGGGCCCGAGGACTGGTGGGAAGTTGCCCACATGTGCTACTTGCGGGAGGAACCACACCGGTGAGTGTTGGGGAAATTTCCACTCGTGTTGGAGTTCCGGGGCTAAGGATCATATCAGACGTGCCTGTCCACATCAGGTGGGACAGGCACCAGCTCAGGCTCCTGCCAGAGCCAATGACTTTCAGAGAGGCCGCGGGCGCGGTAGAGGTAATTTCCAGCCGAGGAATGATGGCCAGAGAAATATAGCACATGTAGTTGCAGTCCAGCCAGAGGGCGGAGGACAGACCAGGGTTTACGCTCAGTGTTGAGATCAGCATGACACCGATGTGATCGCATGTAACTTCTCGATACAGTCTTTGGGTTTGCTTTCTTTGATTGACTCTGGGTCTACACATTCCTACATATTGAGTGAGCATGCACAGTCGTTGAATTTTCCTTGGGAAATGTTAGAGGTAGGAGTCAGTGTTACTAGTTCCTTTGGGGACACGGTAGTAGTTAGAAAAATGTACAAAAGGTGTTCGTTGATGGTTCAGGGACATGTGTTTCCAGTGGATATGATAGAGCTTCCTTTCTATGGTTTTGATGTGATTTTGGGTATGGATTGGCTTACGGAGCATAGAGCTAGGATAGACTTTGAAACTAAGAGGATTTCTTTGAGGCTCTCAGATGATTATGAGATCGTAGTGGTGGGTGAGAACGTGAAGTTCTTGTCCAATGTGATTTCAGTTTTAGAGGCTAGGAGGTTAGTTGAGTTGGGGTGTGAAGCATACTTGGTGTATGTGATGAACCCCAACATGAGTGAGGTTAAACCTCAGGACATCCGGACGGTATGTGACTTTCCTAGTGTTTTCCCGGAAGAGTTGCCAGGGTTACCACCGGATAGAGAGATAGAGTTCTCTATTGAGACTTATTCTGATTCAACTCCTATTTCGATTGCTCCGTATCGCATGACACCGAAAGAACTAAAAGAGTTGAAGACTCAGTTGCAAGAGTTGACAGATAGAGACTTCATTCGACCTAGTTCTTCACCTTGGGGTGCACCAGTGTTGTTTGTGAAGAAGAAAGATGGAAGCATGAAAATGTGTAGATTACAGACAGTTGAATCAGTTGACAGTGAAGAATAAATATTTGTTGCCCAGAATTGATGACTTGTTTGATCAGTTGAGAGGAGCATCAGTCTTTTCGAAGATTGACTTGAGATCTTGTTATTACCAGCTAAAGGTAAGAGAGGTTGATGTACCGAAGACGACCTTTAGGACTAGGTATGGTCACTATGAGTTTTTAGTCATGCCTTTTGGGTTGACTAATGCACCTGCTGCTTTCATGGATATGATGAATATGATTTTTCATCAGTACCTAGATCAGTTTTTGGTCGTGTTTATAGATGAAATCTTGGTGTATTCGCGAACTGAAGAAGACCATGACCGACACTTGAGACTAGTATTGAAGACTTTGCTAGATCATCAGTTGTATGCGAAGTTGAGCAAGTGTGAATTCTGGATCCGATAGGTAGTTTTCTTAGGACATGTAGTGTCAGCTGATGGGATTAGAGTTGATCCGAAGAAGATTGAGGCCATTTTTGAATGGAAGCAACCGAAGTCTGTAACAGAGGTACGTAGCTTCCTAGGCTTAGTCGGATACGATAGAAGGTTCGTAGAGGGATTCTCTAAGTTGGCCGCTCCATTGACACAGTTGCTTCATAAGAGTGTTCAGTTTGAGTGGACAGATGCGAGACAGAGGGCCTTTGAGAAATTGAAAGAAGCTTTGACCCAAGCACCGATCTTGATTCAGCCAGAGTCCGGGAAGGACTATGTAGTTTACAGTGATGCTTCCTATGTAGGCCTAGGATGTGTTCTTATGCAAGACAAGAGAGTAGTGGCTTATGCCTCGAGATAGTTGAAGACTCACGAACGCAACTATCCGACCCATGACATAGAGTTAGCTGCAGTTGTGTTTGCCTTGAAGATTTGGAGGCACTATTTTTACGGTGAGAAATGCACAGTGTACACCGATCACAAGAGTTTGAAATACATTATGACTCAGCGGGATTTGAATCTCAGACAGCGTAGATGGCTAGAGTTGCTAAAAGACTATGATCTTACCATTGAGTACCATCCGGGTAAGGCCAACGTAGTGGCCGATGCATTGAGTAGGAAGATAGTTGTAGACTTGAGAGCCATGTTTGCTAGATTGAGTTTGTCCGGAGATGGTGGCTTGGTAGCCGAACTTCAGGATAGACCTACTCTAGGTCAGTTGATTAGAGAGAAGCAGCTCTTAGATAGATCTTTGGCACCTCACGTGCAAGATATAGCCGAAGGTAGATCTTCAGACTACAGTTTCAGTACCGATGGGGTTTTGTGTTTCAAAGATAGGATAGTTGTGCCAGAGGACAGTGATTTGAGACGAACGATCTTGACTGAAGCCCACAGTAGTCCGTTTGCTATGCATCCAGGAAGTACGAAGATGTATCGTGATTTGAAGAATGAGTACTTTTGGGTTGGCTTGAAGAGAGATGTAGCCGACTTTGTGAGTAAGTGTTTAGTGTGTCAGAGGGTGAAGGCGGAACATCAGGTTCCCTCTGGTTTGTTACAGCCATTGAGAATTCCGGAATGGAAATGGGAAAACATCACCATTTTTTTTGTTTCAGGCTTGCCTTTGACTCCTACGAAGAAGAACTCAGTTTGGGTGATAGTGGATCGTTTTACGAAGTGTGCTCACTTCTTGGAAGTTAACACTACTTACACTTTAGATAGATTGGCCGATTTGTACATTGGTGAGATCGTTAGACTGCATAGTGTGCCGAAGTCTATTGTGTCCGATAGAGATTCGCGGTTTACATCTCGATTTTGGGAGTGTCTGCATACAACTTTGGGTACCCGTTTGAACTTTAGCACGTCTTATCATCCTCAGTCAGATGGCCAGTCAGAGAGAGTTATTCAGATCTTAGAGGATATGTTGCGTTGTTGCATCATTGACTTTCAGGGTACTTGGGAGAAGCACTTGCCTCTAGTTGAGTTTGCATACAATAATAGTTTTCAGTCGAGTATTCAGATGGCTCCGTATGAGGCCTTGTATGGCCGAAAGTGTAGAACTCCAGTTTGTTGGGCCGAAGTGGGACAGAAGTTGTTACATATGCCGAATTTACTCAAGGGGACAACCGACAAGGTAAAATTGATATGTGATCGTTTGAAGGCTGCTTCGGATAGGCAGAAGTCCTATGCCGACTTGAAGAGGAAGGAAGTTGAGTTCTCAATGGGTGAGAAGGTGTTCTTGAAGGTGTCTCCGTGGAAGAAAGTGATGAGATTTGGCCGAAAAGGGGAAGTTGAGTCCGAGGTATATAGGACCGTATGAGATTGTGAAGAGGGTTGGCCTGGTTGCTTATCAGTTGCGTTTGCCATCCGATCTAGAGAAGATACATGATGTATTCCATGTTTCAATGCTCCGTAAGTATAGGTCCGATCCATCACCTGTTATGCCCGTAGAGGAGATTGAATTGAATCCGGATTTGACCTATGAAGAAGAACCAGTTGAGATCCTAGCTTCTGACAGTAAGGTGTTGCGGGGTAGATCGATTGAGTTGGTAAAGGTGCGGTGGCAGCGTCGAGGGGTGGACGAGGCCACTTGGGAGAGGAGGGAGGATATGGAAAGACAGTTTCCGTATCTCTTTCAGTCAGGTAATTTCGAGGATGAAATTCCTTAAGTGGGAGAGAGTTGTAACACCCGTGTTTTGGGGTTAGGAGTTAGTCGGGTTAGTGGTCCGAGTTAGTAAAATTAAATTAAATCAATTCAACCTTAATTAGGATCTAATTGGGTTTTAAATAATAAAGGAGGGACCTTGTTGGTGATTTAGCCAATTAAAATGGAAGACAACTTTTCAAATCAAAAAGAAAGGAAAAAGCCCTCATCTTTCCCCACTCTCTTTCCCCCCAACGTTAGAAACCCCAAAGCTGTCTAAAACTACCAAGTTACTATTCCATTGAATCTCATCTTCATTCCAAGGCCATCTTGAGAGGTAAAAACATTTTCTAACTCTTCTCTTCATCATCTATCTATTCATGGTCATAGATTTTAAAACTACCCACTTTTGAAAAGTTAGGGTTTAATGAAAGTTAAGATTTTTATGGGGTTTTTCATCTTGTCTTGAAATGTTAGGTTGGGTTTTGTTTTAACCACCTTAAAATGAACTTAATATATTAAAATGGTTAGGTTTGGGTGAAAACCCGAAATGGGTTCTTGAGGCAATCTTTAAGGTGTCAAAAACTTGATTTTGGTGAGTTTAAAGGTGAAATTGAAGGGCTGATGGTTTATGTATGTTAGGAGGATGTTTTGGGATCATTTGAGAGTTGTTTGGATGTTTGAAAATAGAGTTTTCAGCTAGGTTTTGAAGGAGCACGAAAATGGGTATTTTTGGTGATCTTTTGGTTTGGGAATCATTGAAGTTAGGTTGTGTTTAAGAGCTGAGTTGATGGCTGAGTATTAGCATTAAATTGTGAAGTAATGGATGTGTTTTGTTTGGGTAGAAGCAAGAGTAAGCGTTGGAGAGGCATCAGGATCGAATCCGGGCTTGTAGGAGGCTTGCTTTGGTTGCTAAGGAAGGGTGGTGAGTGACTTTAAATGTGTTTTAAAGTTTGGTTCGAGTGTGTGTAGAGTATGAGTTGAAATGTGCTTGGTAAGCCATTTCCTTGTAGATTTAAATTGTTAACTTGGCTCTTGATTTCCATTAAAAGCTATTTGTGTTTGCCTATTTGTGCTCTTGTGATGTGTGGTTGATTTGCACATGTATACCATGATATGTGTATGTGATGAGCATGAGATATGGTTGATGGATATGTGATATGGTAAATGAAAATTGGCAGTAATTAACTTACCAGGTGTAAATGATCGATCATTAGGATTAGTGTGCACACAAATTGAGTCAAAACGTACGTGGCCTTGATGGCGTTGAGTCATCAAGGAGGAGTACGGTGATGTAATATTCCACCGGAAATTTATATATATTCTACGGGATGATGAGTGGAATCCCATCTGTAGGGCATGTGGTGATGAGTGGAATCCCGCCCATGCAAGGTCCGGTGATGAGTGTAATCCCACCGAGGTAATGTGATTGTTGAGATTAAATCCGCACATCCGGGTAAACTAATAGTGGCCAATTGAACTTGATCTTATACTTGTGATGTATGATATTGATATGTGATGTTTGAGCTTAGTATGATATAAGATGCCATATTATGCCTCTTGAAAGACTAGCTAGGTCTACTTGTCACTTTCCCTATGCATGATAGAAATGAGAATTAGGGAATACATGCTTGAACCCTGCATTGTTGATGTTTTCGGTTTTAGAGCATCCTCACTAAGCTTATAGCTTACGCTCTCTTTGTCAACAATGCAGATCATTAGCGTGGTGTTAGCTCGGAGCAAGGCAAGAAGGGCTTCCAAGTTTTGTTGCTCAAGTACGGATATTAATTATGTAGTAGTTTAGCAATGTGGCAAGGGTGTGTTTGAACGAGCTTTGTAAGACATATATGATTTTGATGTCTATGGCTTGACTTGGTTTGTAAACATGTTATAACTTGCCAAATGCTTGTGTGACGTATGCTCTATGGATGTTTAAGTTACTTTGATGGCATGTAAACCATTTTGAGATGTATTGTGCCTTTGGCTTTTCAATGTTTACAAGCATGTTTTACATGAGATGTTGCTAATGTGTAAATGCCATGATTGATTGTTTAAATCTATGCCTTGTGTGTATTTGAGCATGTTTGATATAGGATGTATGCCTCTAGACCTTATTTGCTTGAGTTGTGTGCCTTTAGAGGTCCTATGGGACCTTTAGACTTGTTAAAATTCGCTTAAGTCTAGTTTTCCAAAGCTGCAGACAGCCCGCGTTTCGAAACGAGCTGGGCCGTTTCAGAACGAGTAAGGCTTCAAGGACCCCGTGTCGGAACGTGTTTCGATACGGTTTGGCCACTGTGAGCCCCTGTTCCGATATGAGTTTCGGAACGTTTTGGCTACTGGAATTTTGAGAAAATGACGAGATGAAAGCGTTTCGAAATGGGTCTAAGGGTTTCGAAACGGTCAAAATCTCGTTGACCACGAGAAGTTGACCGTTGAGGACGTTTCGGAACGGTTGACCTCCGTTTCGATACGACCCCTTTGTATGGGCTTTGGGGCAGTTGACCTGGTCAAGGCGTTTCGATACGCCTCAAGGGTGTTTCGAAACGGCCTGTTTAAAAGAGTAAAATTGGGCTGTTAAAATGCTGTCTTGGGTTCGAATGTTTATCCTCTGTATTTTGTTCCGCTATTTGATCGCATAAGACTTAAATGGGCTTTTAGAAAAGAATAAGTTAAAGAAAAAAAATAGGGTTGCTAACCGAGGGGGAATCTTAGCGGGTTTCACTTCAGTTTTCCCCGTGTGGCCCACTCGGACCGGTCATCCGGCCAGACCGGGACGAGGGGGTTACAGGTTGCATTGTTAAGTGTGTAAAAGTCCTATATTTATGCCATAGTCTAGCTCAATTATTGTTATTCTTAAGTATATTTTAGTTGCATTTATTAGGCAAACATACACAAAACTGCATAGATTGGATAATCTGCCTTATGTGATGAACTTAATTGTTTTTATATAAAAGATATTGCTCAGATGCGTTTTCTCTCTGTGCGTAGGTACCCGCCCAGGCAAATGCCGCCCAGGCTGCCGAGAGGGCAGAAGAAAATAAGCTGGAAATTGATGGAGGAAGCTATTGGACCATTTGGAGAGCTGATCAAGAACTGACAAAGAGGAGAGACCCAGAATGAAGAGCTGTGCCAACCCTTGCACACCAACCCAGACCTCTGCCGAGGCAGACAACAGTATGTCATCGAGGCAACAACTCGAGGAAGGGTAGAAATATGCAAAGTGGTATGCGACTGAAAGAGCTCATCAAGCACGATTTTTGGAGACTACTTGCACGTGCATTGGAGCCCAGCAAACAAAGAAAAGTCATGGTCAAAGTCAAGGTGGAAAAAGTCAAACGGGTATCTAGGAAGATTTAATGTTGGATTTGTTCTTTTAATGAGTTGTAATTAGATTCTGACTAGGATTCCTGCCCTAAACCAACGTAGACCTAGACTCCTTCCCTATAAGTGTAAACGACTTGAAGGAGAAAAACACAATTGAGATTAGATAGAAACCCTCCTTCTTGTCGAAAAATACCCTTGTGCCTCCATCTCCATTATATTCTAAACCTTTCCTAGGGCTAAGGGTTGGTTGCCTAGTAGTTGTGAGTGTTTTGCTTATATTTGTTTAGGTTTCAGTTTTTGCAATAAAATTCAAGGTTTGTTTACTCTTGGTTTTTCATTGTGTGCAATCTTTGTCGGGAGATAAGAGGGCATCAATCTATTTGTTCAATATCGGGAGAGTTGGACTCACGAAACGAGTAAAGATGGTTTTATCCAACCATAGAATAAAACTACTTCGGCTTAGGGATAAGTTAGAAGTTCAGTGGCTAAGAGAGGCTTCATAATCGGTTGGTGTTCATCCTTAGATTCACGCCGAGAGGTATTATCCAAGACGTTTTCGCCAATAGTATTTCAAGCTTAGGGATAAGAGGAAGTCATAGAAGGGAGCCTTGCCGAACCTTGAATCATCGCTTAACTGCCCAGACAGTCACATTGGTCTCTGCCAAGGCGGGCTTCTGCCGAGGCATACTCGTGGGCGGCTACCGAAAGTTGTTAAGTCGATCTGCAAAACTGTACTGAGACAGTGCATCCAATCTCAACACTACGAAGCATTCCAATACTGACCCATTCTCTCACTCTAATTTCTCAGTTTATTTTATTTTCTTTAGTTTTAGTTTTAATTAAATCCAAACAACTTTTAATAATTGTGTTTTTATTTTTATTTGTTCAGAAAGGTGAATTACGAAGGTTGTCACAATCCCTGTGGAGACGATATCTTAATTACTATAACATGACACCGTGTATACTTGCACGCAATTTGCGCATCACTTTTGCACGCAACAAGTTTTTTGGCGCCGTTGCCGGGGATTGGCGTATAACTTCGTTTTTATTTTTCTGCACTTATTTTTATTTCCTTGCATTATATATATATATAATATTTCAAGTGCAATACAAGTTCAAGGGGCATCAACATGTCAAGAAAAAACACTCGAGAGTTGATGTGCGAAAATTCTTGCAATTTTTGTGAAGGAAATCATGAGTTTGAAAGTTGCCCACATCTTTTCGGTGAATACATGGACGAACCGAGATGGGACCAACAACAAGATTATTCATGGTACGACCAACAAGCTCAAAATTTTTCCTACCATGAAAATTTTGCTGCGGTAGCAGCAGACATGCCCTGCAATGTAGTTCTCCTCAAGAGCAATCAAAATCCTTGGAAGACACGCTCCAAGCTTTCATTGCATTCACTTAAGAATTGTTAGCTTCTATGGACGCAAGAATCGCCAAGGTGGACGCACTTTTGAGCAATTCGCTCCCCATTAATACCATGGATGAACATGATGCCTCGACAACAATTGATCACCAACAACTACGTCCCATGGACACTGACATCCCAAGGAAAGAAGACGTGGAGCAATACGAAGAACACATTGAGGAGCCTATGCAACAGATTGCCCTATCAAGGACTATGGAACCTGAACAGAGCTATGCCTCGGCAACTGAGGATTTTGTAGATTGCTCCCATCTACCTTTTCTTGGGAAATTGAACAACCACATAGAGGAGCAACACGATGGAAATACTTTGCTAACGGAGAATGAGCTGAAAATAGCTGAACCTTTTGAATTCTTTCAAAAATCAGCTTTTCCATTGCATGTATTTCCTGAGGAACCAACACTGATAGAGTTGAAGCCAACAGAATCTCTACTGATGGAGATGGTTGAGAGACTTAAAGCAAATGGTGTTCACAAGGATCTTCATAAAATTAGGTTTTCCTTTGACCTGCACCGCATTATGACAAAAGATTGTCATAACAACTGGTCACTGCAGCAGTTGCCTCGGCAGCAAAGGCTACTTTCCACCATAACGAACTTCGACGAAAATAAGGTAAGTACATGGTTGGATATTGAGACGATTTTTTAATCACATATTCATGCCTCTAGGAAACACAACAAGGTGGAAGGTACACAAGGACTACAAGAGAACAAGGAAGAAAGGAACCTCTACCATGATAATGCAAAAGCAAGCAATTGCAAACACAATGGTCCACCCTTTTATGGGCAAAATAGTCACTCGATGAAGGGTGCGGGTGGATTACAAGAAGTATCGGAAACGACCCCCTCAAGCTCGAATAGGCAAGGGAGTCATCATTTTAGGAGATGCATGCCCATGCACTCCTAGAGTAACATGATTTTTATTTTTATCTTCTACATTTTTTATGCTTTCGTAGACTTAGAACTTTTAAATTTTCAGTTTTTATTTCTTTCTGCATTTTATTATTTTATTTTGTTTTAGGAAAGAGTTCAATAATCAAGAGTCCAATGAGTGAACCCATCTACCCAAGCCCAACATCAGCCCAACATTTACCCCCCCCACCAACCCGCCAATGAGTAGAATTTAATGCTGAGACGACAGCCTCTCCCAACAGCTATTTAAACTCCCCATTTCCATCCATCCACAATCACTTTCACCTCCTTTCTATTTCTTGAATTCTCTTTGATCTTGCAATCTTTCCAATTTTTTGGCCTTTTTTCTTCTTCTTGCAAATAAAATTCAACCATCTCACAACCTATCAATGGCAAAAGCCAGCAACCATACCAACAGCCCGCCTCAGTGTAAAGTGTCCACAAGTTCTATATTTCATGTACATTCTAACTCATATTATTGTTGTTTTTAGTGCATTTCAGGCATTATTAGGACCATGCATTGCATTTTACAGTATTTATTTACTTTGCCATGATTCTCTAGACTATCCTTTGTTTGGTAAAGAAAAGGTACTGTTTTAGTGTACTTTTGGTTTTAGGTACTAGAGGCTGACAAAGGGAAAGAGGAGCTGATGATGTGATGCTGAGGTAGCAAACCAAGGAGCTGTACTGATGTAGTTCTAGACAGAGACAGCAAATGTCGAGTAGCTGTCGCCGCCCACCTTGCTGCCTAAGAAAGCAGACTATGGAGTTGGGGAACTGGAGCACGATCTGTAGGGCAGAAATGTAACCCCCTTAGCCCGGCCTAGACGCCCGACCTGAACTAAGAAGATTACACGGGAAAACCGAAGCCAACTCGTTAAAGACGACTCCGATTAACAACCCTATTTTTTTCCTTTTTATCTTCTCTAGATGCACATTAAGATCCTACGCGTTAATTAAACTCTTAGAAAGAAATGGCGCAGCAAACGGAGCTTGATTAGGGGTTCAATTGCAAAACTATAACCTTTAGGTACCAAACAGTAATTTCTGAAAATTACAGAGACTAATCCAATTTTAAGATTACCAAACCTTAATTAATCATGTAACATGCATCCATGTCAAATTTCATCACAAACGGATCATCCAAACCCAACCAATTGAACATGCAACATCCAGGGACAAAAATGTCACATTTCAGAACTTTAAAAGATACTTTTAACAGAAAATAACGGTCAGGTATCGGTACACTTAAGCCCGTATCGATACGCGGGAAAGGCAGTAGCCAAAATTGGGAAAAGGGTATCGATAAACTTCCATGCGTATCGGTAAGACCTTCAAACTTTACACAGGTGCATCGAAACGCAGGCAATTCGTATCGATACCCTTGTGTTGATTTGCCTGAAAAAGCCTTCGAGTATCGATACTCAATCCCGAGTAACGATACGCATACCAAAAAAACACCTCCAACAGCCCTCAAATTATATTTAACAACAACTATACAAATCCAAAACATCCCTACAAGGTACAACAAACATTTCCAACATATATGCATCAATACACAAACATAGACAAGCAATAGACATGGCAATTCATGAAGATTAGAGAGCTATATGGATATGCTTGCACACATAGTCCAAAACATGTCCAAAATACCAAATAGAAAACCATAAGCCAAATAGAGGCCAATTACAAGCCTCAAAGCACCAAACTAAACATGCTCAAGGTGTTTCACATCACCAAACAATTCATGAGTGGAAATCCCTCCCATTGCCTCTTATTGCACTAAAGTAAAACCACATACTTTGCTTAGCCAAAACACTTGGATAACCTTTACTTGCTTGCTGCCAAATATGCTCAATTCTCTACATTGATAAAACAAATGAGCGTAAGCATAAAGCTTAGTGAGGACCGCTGTAACATCAAAACATTCATCAATGCATTTTATAAAACCAAAACATCATTCTTTGTAAACACATGCCTTCCTTAAAACCATGCACTTTCAAACACATTTCCTTTTTCAAAACCATATGCTCATAGCATCATGGATTACAACAACAAAACCTTTGCTCATGCTTAAACCAAGCTTTTCATGCATTCAAGCATGAATCTCAAGCATCACATGCTTTCCCAAAATAAGTAATCAATATTAACTCATTACTCAACGTCATTATATTGGCTAGCAAGTGATCTATAACAAGAACCATATCAAAACACAACACAATTGACACAATCGGATACGCGAATTACAAGCGTTGTCCCAAACGCTTTATACACCCTACCGGGCTCTCAAGGCTCACACAGAGGATTAGACCATCAACCTTTGTGACACCCGTGGTGGAGTTTAACCGTAAAATCACAACCCCTTAACACCACTCATCGGTAGTTGTATAATTCGACTAATGAGAGCACGGGACACAAACCACAAGATCCACACACGGGATTACACCATCCACCGTTGTGACCTTAATCTCAATTGTTAGGGTACTTGGATGGAGTGTACGGTACAATCACAACCCCTCAACATCCAAGGAGACTTCTTTTCACACTGCACCCAATCCTATAGCCGGCTAACTATATCCGATTCAAGTAACCAAAACCATTTGCCACCACTTTCTAATATAATCATCAATCATCATTAATTCATTGTTTTACAAGCATAAACCACAATGCCATTTTCACAAGCATTAACATGCTTAAAACCAATTGCATAAATCATTTAAACTCAAGGATCACTTACCATGTGCATCCTTAACAAAATGACATTTAAAACCAACAACATTATTGCTTAAAACATGCTTTAAAGCAGTAATCAAACCACTTTTAAATCAAAGTGCATTTTAATCCAATACATAGCACAATCCGAGAGAGATTTTCGATTTACTTACTCCTGAGCTTAGCTAAGTGTTTCAAACTTACACTAAGCTCCCAAAATCACGTTCAAACGTTTCAAAGCTGGAAAATCCATTTCCACTCACCGATACGCGAAACTTTGCTTGCCGACGCGAATATCACTCGTCCGAAGCTTCCAAAAACGCTTCACTTGCTTCCGGATCAATGTCCCCTATTTTTAGAGCATCAAAAATAGAGATCCAATGCATTAAAATGCATTCCAACACCAACAACTAACCACAAACTCATTGCCCAGCAAAACCACATCACTTAACCCATCCGAAACAACCAAAAACTCATTCGATTGCTTCCTAAAGAAAGCCCAGCAAACAATCATCACATCCAACCATAAATATCCATCACATCACATCTAAAAACAACCTAAACCCTTCCTTATACCTCCATCAAATATATCACCATCAAATCACATCAAAATCTCAACTAAAACTATCATAAAATTCAAGGATTCCAAGATCTATATCATTAAAACACTTTTTCAACTACATAATCATCCCAAAACTCAATTAAAATCAATCTAAAATAGAGATCATCAACAACACTCAGAAAATTAAGAATTAAACATTTATTTTGCTTCACAAATCTTGAAGAAATTGAAGAGAATTCTTGGAGAGGGATAAGAAATCAAAGAGAGAGTGTTTGGGAGAAAAGAAATCTGGAGAAAAAGGTTTTAGAAATGTGTTTGGCTCAAATGAGGATTGAGAAGTTAGTTACGTAAAATCAAACCACCCAATTTTACTATTTTAATAATTAAAATAAAATCCCTTTTAATCCATTATTTTAAAACTCATTTAAAATCCATGCTAATTTAAGGAAAGGTGTAATTGCACCAAAGCTCCCTAAAGATTCTAAGATTTTGACTCCTCTTTTGAAATTTGCATTTTCCACAGTTTTAAAAGTTTACATTTTGGTCACTACCCAAAATGTACCTCTTCCAAAACTCATTTTGTAAAATTGATTTGACCAACCTCTTAAACATGATTTTAGAGGATTTTATAAATTTTTTTCATATTTTTATCCTATCCTAAACCTTGATTTCCCTAAACCACCTAATACGATTCGAACTGTTTCCGACCGGCCCGGTCCGATGTCAAAAACATCTAGGCCCAACACCAGGGCGTTACAACTCTCCCCCACTTAGGAAATTTCATACTCAAAATTTTTACCTGAAGGAAAGAGATGCGGGAACTGCTTCAACATATCTGCCTTGTTTTTCCACGTGGCCTCCTCAACTCATCGGTTTCGCCACAACACCTTCACAAGCTCTATCGTCTTGCCACGAAGAACTTTGCTACTCGAATCAAGGATCCCCATCGGTTCCTCATCATAAGACAAATCCGGCTTCAACTCTATCTCCTCAACAGGCATCACATGTGAAGGATCTGATCTATACCTCTGCAACATCGAAACATGAAACACATCATGAATCCTTTCCAACTCGGAAGGCAACCTCAAGCGATAAGCCACGGGAACCACTCGCTCCACAACCTCATATGGTCCAATAAACCTCGGGCGAAGCTTACCTTTCCACCCAAACCTCATCACCTTCTTCCAAGACGACACTTTTAATAACACACGTTCGCCAACCGCGAACTCAACCTTTTTACGCTTCAGATCCGCGTAAGACTTTTGCCGATCCGATGTTGCCTTCAAGCACTCACAAATGAGCTTCACCTTCTCGGTGGTTCCTTTCAACATAGCCGGCATAGAAATCAAATTTTGTCCAGTTTCAACCCAACAAAGAGGAGTTATACACTTTCTCCCATACAAAGCCTCGTATGGAGCCATTTGAATGCTTGCCTGGTAACTATTATTGTAAGCAAACTCAACCAAAGTAAAGTGCTTCTCCCAAGAACCCTGAAAATCAATAACACATCATCTCAACATGTCCTCAAGCACTTGGATAACACGCTCCGACTGTCCATCCGTCTGAGGATGATAAGAAGTACTGAAATTCAACCGTGTACCCAAGGCTTGATGTAAGCATTCCCAAAACCTCGACGTGAACCTCGGATCTCTATCCGACACTATAGACTTTGGCACACCGTGCAACCGTACAATCTCAGGGATATACAACTCTGCCAGCTTATCCAATGTATACGTAGTATGCACAGGCGAGAAATGTGCACACTTCTTAAGGCGATCAACAATCACCCAAACATAATTCTTCTTCGATGGAGACAAAGGCAAACCAGACACGAAATCCATGGTAATCCTTTCCCACTTCCATTCTTGGATTTTCAAAGGTTGTAACAACCCAGAAGGAACCTGATGTTCAACCTTCACTCGCTGACAAACCATGCATTTGCTAACAAATTCAGCAACATCTTTCTTCAACCACACCCAATAGTACTCATCCTTCAAAGCACGATACATCTTCGTACTACCAGAGTGCATAGCGAAAGGACTACTATGTGCCTCAGTCAGAATAGTGCACCTCAACTCAGCATCATTCGGCACCACTATCAGACTCCCAAAACATAGAACACCATCATCATTGAAACTGAAATCCGAAGGCTTACCATCCACAATATCCTGAACGTGAGGTACAAGGGAATCATCAAGCAACTGCATATCCTTGATCAAATGAATCAATGATGGTTTCCCTTGCAATTCGGCAACAAGATCATCTCGCGATATGCTCAAGCGAGAAAACATCGCCCTCAACTCCACAGCCACCTTCCTGCTCAAAGCATCGGCCACAACATTGGCCTTTCCAAGATGATACTCGATTGACGGATCATAATCCTTAAGCAACTCCACCTATCAACGTTGCCTAAGATTCAACTCCTTTTGAGACATAAGATACTTCAAACTCTTATGATCTGTGAATACCACACACTTCTCGCCATACAGGTAATGCCTCCAAATCTTCAAAGCAAACACAACAACCACGAGCTCAAGATCATCAGTAGGGTAGTTACGCTCATGCACCTTCAACGGCCTAGATGCATATTCCACTACCTTACCCTCTTGCATCAACACAAAGCCCAAAACGACATAAGACGCATCACTATAGACTACAAAATCCTTACCGGACTCAGGTTGAATCAGGACAGGAGATTGTGTCAAAGCTTCCTTTAGCTTCTCAAAAGCTTGCTGCCTCGCATCTGTCCACTCAAAGCGAACATTCTTCTGCAACAGCTTGGTCAAAGTTGCAGCAATCTTTGAGAAACCCTCAACAAATCTACGTTAATATGCAACCAAACCAAGAAAACTTCGCACCTCCGTCACCAACTTAGGCACTTTCCAACTCATCATTGCCTCTACCTTATGTGGATCAACACGAATACCCTCGGTTGATACCACATATCCAAGGAAGACTACCTCCCAAAGCCAAAACTCACACTTTCTCAGCTTATCATAAAGCTGGTGCTCCAACAACACTTGCAACACTATCCTTAAATGTCTATCATGATTTTCCTCGGTACGAGAATACACAAGGATGTCATCGAAGAACACCACCACAAATTGATCCAAAAACTCATGGAATATGCGTTTCATCATGTCCATGAAAGTAGCATGTGCGTTGGTTAAACCAAAAGGCATCACTAAGAACTCATAATGCCCGTACCTCGTCCGAAAAGTCGTCTTAGGTACGTCCACATCCTTCACCTTCAACTGGTAATACCCTGAACTCAAGTCAATCTTAGAAAACACCAAGGCTCCTCGGAACTGATCAAAGAGATCATCAATCCTTGGCAAGGGATATTTGTTCTTGATCGTGAATTTGTTAAGTTGCCGATAATATATACACATCTGCATTGTCCCATCTTTCTTCTTTACAAACAACACCGGCGCACCCCAAGGTGATACACTCGGCCGGATGAACACTCGATCAAGCAACTCCTGAAGTTGCGTCTTCAACTCTTTCAACTCTTTAGGTGCCATTCGATAAGGAGCAATGGACACCAGAGTCGTATTCTCATACAACTCGATACCAAACTCAACTTCCCTGTTTGGTGGCAACCCAGACAACTCTTCCGGAAAGACACCCAGAATATCGCAAACGGTTCTGATGTCTTATAGACGCACATCCTTTGCACCAAGATTCATCACATATGCAAGATAAGCATCACAACCCATCCTTAGCATACAACTTGCTTCCAAAGCTGAAACAACATTAGACAAGAATTTCACATTCTCACCTACTATCACCACCTCATAATCATCAGCAAGTTTAAAGGTGACTCGCTTAACATCAAGGCCAACCACTGCTTTATGCTCGTACAACCAATCCATACCAATAATCACATCAAAACCATAAAAAGGTAATTCCATCAAATCCACAGGAAAAACATGACCTTGCACAGACAAAGAGCATCTCCTATACAACTTCCTTGTGACTAAAGTCTCACCAAAAGAACTAGTCACTTGCATTCCTACTTCAAGCAACTCAACATGTATATAAAGCAAATGTGCATGCTCACTCAAGATATATGAATGCGTGGATCTAGAATCAATCAATGTCAACAATGATAAAGACTGTAGAACAAAGGTACCTGCGATGACATCAGTGTCGTTGCACCACTCGCGCTGAGCATAAACCCTCTTCGGACAGCCTCCCTCAGGCTGAACTGCTACAACATGTGCGACACCACGCTGACCCTCATCTCTCCTCTAAAAATTACCTCAGCTACGCCCACGGCCTCTCTGAGGTGCAGCCACAGTAGGTGCACGTCCCTGGCCTCAACCAACCAACAGAGGACACTCACGCCTCATATGATCAGCAGAACTACAGTTCCAGCAAGAATTCCCTGCCACCACAATAGGAGCTTGTGTCTCTCTAGCCGCACGTGGACAATCTCGCCTCAGATGGTCCCTCGATCCACACGTCCAGCACGTGTGCTGCTCAGATCTCACTCGTCCACCCTAAGCCTGTCCACCCCGTCCAGGAGCACCTCGCCTCGCATCAGGCTGATGCCTCCTATCTCGGCCTCTTTTGTTCCGTCCACCTCAAGAACTAAACTCAGCAGTTCTCTTACCAAAGCTATAACCACCTCCACGAGATGTAAGACCCAAGCTCTGCTCGATGTCCTTAGCCCGACACACGAGCACGTTAAAATTTGTGTAATCCGTGGCCAACATAAAGGTCTTCACTTCCTGTACAAGCCCATACCAGAAGCAATCACACGATGCCTCTCACTTGGCATCAACTCAGGGGCATACTGGCTTAGACGTACGAACTGGACCTCGTACTCAGCCACAAAAAGATTTCATTGCACAAGAAAAATAAACCCGCGCTTCTTCTCATCCAAGTATCTCACACCAAGATACTTCTTCTTAAAAGCGCTCTGAAAGAACTCCCAATCCACCTCATTGGGCTCCAAACCAGCGGTGATGGTCATCCACCAACTATAGTCATCACCCTGGAGCAAGGAAACTGCGCACCCCAGCTTGCGCGCATCACTGCATCCCATCTGATCCATAATGTGGATCGTACTAGCTAACATGCCTCCGAAGACATACCTCGGAACTCGATAGTTCCCATATTCCATAGCCTTTCAAAAGGCAAACCTGCCTGCCCAGCTGCAGCTGTCTGAACCTGCGCTCCAACTACCACAGCCTGAAACACTCCGGTGATCGCCTGAACCAGTGGCGCTAGATCACCCAATCCTGGACCAGCCTGTCCACGTTGCTCCGGCTCCCCACCTCCAGGTGGTGGTGGCGGAGGTAGAGTCTCTTCAGCTGGGTTCTCAGCCCCCTGATTACCCTGCTTAGGCGCAGGCACGATCGTATTCAATCTAAGCTCTCTCCTAGGACCCATTGTGCTATTTTTAACAAGGCATAATAACAAAAATATTTCAAACCATGAGTTAGGTCAGTCTCAAGCAAGGATCCAAGTTTACAAAACCAATTTAAAACATTTAACTAGTGTAATAAGGCAATGGGCACCCCGATTTCCCTCAAGCATAACATATCATACAATAGCATATCAAAATCATCATGCTTTACATCATCGACAACCATCTCACATCATTACCACATCATCATCATACAATCATATTAAACTCTCATATAATTCATAACAACCAAGCATAGCATAAGCACCACCATTCAACTAAAACATGATTTTTCCAACAACATGCCATTTAGCATTGAATCGAACATCAAAACATACCAATTTCACTTACCATCATACCCAAATATTTCGAAACATGGCTCTGATACCAACAAATGTAACCCCATTAGCCCAGCCTAGACGCCCAACCCAGACTAAGAAGATTACACGGGGAAAACTGATGCCAACTCGTTAAAGCCGACTCCGATTAACAACCCTATTTTTTTCCTTTTTATCTTCTCTAGATGTACATTAAGATCCTATGTGTTAATTAAACTCTTAGAAGAAACGACGTAGTAAACGGAGCTCGATTAGGGGTTCAATTGCAAAACTATAACCTTTAGGGACCAAACTATAATTTCTGAAAATTACAGGGACTAATCCAATTTTAAGATTACCAAACATTAATTAGTCATGTAACATGCATCCATGTCAAATATCATCACAAACGGATCATCCAGACCCAACCAATTGAACACACGACATCCAAGGATTAAAATGTAACATTTCAGAACTTTAAAAGATACTTTTAACAGAAAATAACGGTCAGGTATCTGTACACTTAATCTTGAATCGATACGCGGGAAGGCAGTAGCCAAAATTGGGAAAAGGGTATCGATACACTTCCCTATGTATCGGTACGTCCTTCAAACTTTGCACATGCGTATCGATACACGGGCAATTCATATCGATACCCAGTGTTGATTTGCCTGAAAAAACCTTCGAGTATCGATACTCAATCCTGAGTTTCGATATGCATACTAGAAAAACACCTCCAACAGCCCTCAAATCACATTTAACAACAACTATACATATCGAAAACAACCCTACAAGGTATAACAAACATTTCCAACATATATGTATCAATACGTAAACATAGACAAGCAATAGACATGGCAATTCATGAAGATTAGAGAGCTATATGGATATGCTTGCACACATAGCCCAAAACATGTCCAAAATACCATATAGCAAGCCATAAGCCAAATAGAGGCCAATTACAAGCCTAAAAGCACCAAACTAAACATGCTCAAGGTGTTTCACATCACCAAACAATTCATTAGTGGAAATCCCTCCCATTGCCTCTTATTACACTAAAGTAAAACTACATACTTTGCTTAGCCAAAACACTTGCATATCCTTTGCTTGCTTTCTGCCAAATATGCTCAATTCTCTACATTGATGAAACAAATGAGCGTAAGCATAAACCTTAGTGAGGACCGCTGTAACCTCAAAACATTCATCAATGCATTTTATAAAACCAAAACATCATTCTTTGTAAACACATGCCTTCCTTAAAACCATGCACTTTCAAACACATTTCCTTTCTCAAAACCATATGCTCATAACATCATGGATTACAATAGCAAAACCTTTGCTCATGCTTAAACCAAGCATTTCGTGCATTCAAGCATAAATCTCATGCATCACATGCTTTCCCAAAATAAATAATCATCATTAACTCATTACACAACGTCATTATATTGGCTCGTAAGTGATCCATGACAAGAACCATATCAAAACACAACACAATCGACACAATCAAATACGCGGATTACAAGCGTTGTCCCAAACGCTTCATACACCCTACCGAACTCTCAAGGCTCACACACGGGATTAGACCATCAACCATTGTGACACCCGTGGTCGAGTTTAACGGTACAATCACAACCCCTCAACACCACTCATCGGTAGTTGTATAATTCCACTAACGAGAGCACAGGACACAAACCACAAGATCCCCACACGGGACTAGACCATCCACCGTTGTGACCTTATCTCAATCGTTAGGGTACTTGGATGGAGTGTACGGTACAATCACAACCCCTCAACATCCAAGACGACTTTATTCACGGTGCACCCAATCCTATAGCCGACTAACTATATCCGATTCAAGTAACCAAAACCATTTGCCATCACTTGCCAATATAATCATCAATCATCATTAATTCACTGTTTTACAAGCATAAACCACAATGCCATTTTCACAAGCATTAACATGCTTAAAACCAATTACATAAATCATATAAACCCAAGGAGCACTTACCATGTGCATCCTTAACAAAATGGCATTTAAAACCAGCAACATCATTGCTTAAAACATGCTTTAAAACAGTAATAAAACCACATTTAAATCAAGTGCATTTTAATCCAAAATATAGCACAATACGAGAGAGACTTTCGATTTACTTACTCTTGAGCTTAGCTAAGTGTTTCAAACTTACACTAAGCTACCAAAATCACGTTCAAAATGTTTCAAAGCTGGAAAATCCTTTTCCACTCACCGATACGCGAAACTTCGCTTGTTGACGCGAAGATCACTCGTCCAAAACTTCCAAAAATGCTTCGCTTGCTTCCGGATCAATGTCCCCTATTTTTAGAGCATCAAAAATAGAGATCCAATGCATTAAAATGCATTCCAACACCAGCAACTAACCACAAACTCGTTGCCCAGCAAAACCACATCAATTAACCCATTCGAAAAATACGAAAACTTATTCGATTGCTTCCTAAAGAAAGCCCAGCCAACAATCATCACTTCAAACCATAAATATACATCACATCACATCTAAAAACAACCTAAACCCTTCCTTATACCTCCAGTAAACATATCACCATCAAATCACATCAAAAACTCAACTCAAACTATCATAAAACTCATGGATCTCAAGGATTTCGGGATCTATATCATTAAAACACTTTTTCAACAACATAATCATCTCAGAACTCAATTAGAATCCATCTAAAACAGAGATCATCAACAACACTCCGAATATTAAGAATTAAACATTTATTTTGCAAGATTTTATCTTAAATCAAACTATAATCAAAACTCAGTTAAAAACAACAATTAGAAGTAAAAATTCTTGGGAATTTCAATAAAGAGCCTAGATTAGAGGTTGAGATCGAAATTTACCTCCAATCTTTGCTTTCCTTAATGTTTGACAAGTTTTTACTCCACAAATCTTGAGGAAATTGAAGAGAATTCTTGGAGAGGGATAAGAAATCAAAGAGAGAGTGTTTGGGAGAAAAGAAATCTGGAGAAAAAGGTTTTAGAAATGTGTTTGGCTGAAATGAGGATTGAGAAGTTAGTTACGTAAAGTGAAACCTCTCGATTTTACTATTTTAATAATTAAAATAAGATCTCTTTTTAATTCATTATTTTAAAACTCATTTAAAACACATGTCAATTTAAGGAAAGGTGTAATTGCACAAAAGCTCCCTAAAGACTCTAAGATTTTGACTCCTCTTTTGAAATTTACATTTTTCCACAGTTTTAAAACATTACATTTTGGTCACTACCCAAAATGTACCTCTTCCAAAACTCATTTTGTATAACTGATTTGACCAACCTCTTAAACATTTAGTGGATTTTAGATAAAAAATTCATATTTTTATCCTATCCTGAACCTTGTTTTCCGTGAACCACCTAATACGATTTGAACAGTTTCCAACCGGCCCGGTCCGATGTCTAAAACATCTAGGCCCAAAATTAAGGCGTTACAAGAAAATCCTGATTCTATCGATGTTGTCCACTCAATTTTCTGACGTCTGTAGCAGCGGGTAGAGCCGCCAAAGAAGGATCTCGAGATTACTTGCAGAGCAATGCAACGGGAAAAGAAGTCCAAATTCAAATCAAAGAAGTCAGAATTTAGTGTTGCATTTAATACAAAAGCTCTTTGAAGACTTCTACACGAAGGAGGACTTAACCTAGACTATGGGCTATATATACTTCACATATTTTTGTATTTCAAAAAACAACTCATGTTTTCCTTAGGCATAGTTTAGGTTTTCTTGCCATCAACATGTTCTAAATTTCTCCTTGGGTTTGGGTTATGTTGTAATTCATTGTGAGAACGGTTCTTTAGGATTTCAAGTTTTTTTTTGCAAATAAAATTACAAGGTTTACTTATTCCATGTTCTTCATAGTATTTAATTAAGGCGAAAGATTAGTTGAATTCTATCCATTTGTTCGGTGTCGAGAGAGTTGAACTCACGAATGGAGTAAGTACGATTTCATCTATAGACGGTACGATCACTCTGGCCTAGACATAGGTTTACGGTTTAAGGCGGCTATAAAAGGACGAATCAACATTGTTGTCTTTGCATGATTCATGCCGCGACTAGTATTATCTGCAGTGGACATCAACAGAACTCTGTCTTAGACATAAGCGGAGTCGCTTTTGAAGCGTTCTGCCGAGCCTTGTAGTTCTGCCGAGTTTACCGCCGAGACACAGTTCCATTCCCCACCCGAGGCAGCGAGAGGGTCTCAGCAGTCTACTTGCCATCCACCGCCGAGGCAGCAGAGTCTAGAAATGAAAAACGACTTGTCCTATTCAACGCAGTTTCATGCTAAGCAGTAGCATAACCATGCCCTCTCTATCAACCTGATTACTTCCTTTTCAATAACCTGTGTTTTTATTCTATTTTTCTTCTCTAACAATCAACTTAATTGTGCATTTATTTTTCCTTGTCCAGGAACAACAATTCGAATCAACTTGTCTAATCCCTGTGGGAGACGATATCTTTCATACTATAATTTGACAAGAGTGTTCACTTTCGCTCATAAATAGAGAACACCCAAACGCTCTACAAGTTTTTGGCACCATTGCCGGGGATTGGTAACAGTGAAATTCATTTTAATTTTTCTGCGCTCTTAATTTTATTTGCATTTAATTTGGTTGAAAAAAAACTATGTGGGAAAGTGCTTATTCAGGTGCCCCACGAATTAAGGGCAGCAATATTTGGTAGAGTTCTTGCGAATTTTGTGAAGGCAATCATGCGTTCGAAAGTTTCCCCCATCTTTTGCAGCAGACATGTCGAGAAAAACCACTTGGGAGTGGATGTCTGAATATGAACAGCAGATGCTGCTGTAGCAGCAACAAGGACAGCTGATGCTGCTGTCGCAGTTACTGCCGCAGTAGCAAGATTTTTCATGGTATGATCAAAAAAAACTTACCATAATAGTTTCACTGCAGAAGGCGACATGCCCTGGGAATATAGCTATCCGAAAGAACAACCAAAATCTTTGGAGGACACACTTCGAACCTTCCTTGCGCTCATGGATAAAGTGACAACTGCTATGGATGCCATCATCACTAAGATGGATGCACGGCTGAACAATTCAATCTTCATCAATGCCATAGATGAACCGGAAAAATTAAGTCTGAAGGATACTGATGTCCCAGGACAAGAGGATGAAGAGCAATGCGAGAAAAATATCCGATGTGTGAGGAGCAATTAGAAACTCCAAGCCAAGAGAATGCAGAACACTGCCATGGCAGCAAGCTTGACAGTTGTTCCGGCAGCTACCTAGAACCCTGCCATGAGGACGAATTGACAGCACCTGAGCAAAGCTATGCCTCAGCAGAGAGGTCTGCCACGACAGAAGCCTCCATAATGACGCCCGCCTCGGTAGACACCTCGACAGCTATGGATTATATATATATATCTAGAGGAGCCGATGCAAGCAGATTTACAGCCGTCAAAATCTCTACTGATGAAGATTTTCGAGGAGCCTAAAGAGTTTTCCCTTGACCAGCACAGCACTATGACAGAAGACTAGCACAATAGCTGGTTGTCGCAGCAGCTGCCTCGGCAGTAAAAGAAACTTTCCCCTATGACGAACTTCGACAAAGAGGAGGTAAGTACATGGTTAGGGAGTTATATAATTTTTCCTAATCACATGTTCATGCCTTCAGGAATAGGAAAAAGGAGGAAGATTCGCATGGACTAGAAGGGAATGAGGAAGAAGGACTCCTCTACCTTGAGAATAGTCACTCGATGGAGGATGTGAGTAGACTATAAGAAGTATCGGAAACGACCCTCTTAAGCTCCAACCGATAAGGGAGTATTTACTTTAGGAGATGCATACCAATGCACTCCTAGAGTAACAAAATTTTAAGTTTTTATTTTTCCACATATTTATTGCTTTCTTTAGGAGTAGATTTTAATTACTAAGGCCTAGATTTTATTTTTAGTTGCAATATTCTCGTATCAAAATTGTTTATCTAGATTCAAACCCAAGGGAATCGAGCTGCGACCCGCAATTGGCGGCATAACAGATAACTCTTCCAAGTCTTCTCCACTATCTGACAACAACTAAGCCTAAGTTTTCTTTCCCTTATTCATGTTTATTTTTCAGTTTTAATGTTCTTTGTATTTTGTGCATTGAGGGCAATGCCCGTCTCGAGTTTGGGGGGTATAGTTCTCATATTTTTGTTTAGGCATACTTAGTAGCATGTAGTTTGCATATTGTACTTGCCTTCATATTAATCATAAAAGAAAAAATTGTTATAACTTGTGCCTATGATAGGATAGCCGATTAATTATTTTTCGCACCAATTATTAAATTTAATTTAATTTGCGAAAAGCATGAAAAACTTAGAATTTTTTTAATTGTCAAAAACTGTAAAACACTTCTGTGACTCGTTGAATTTGTTAGAATTTCTGATAAACATTGTCTGCTTTGTTTTTAGAATTCTTTGCAAAGTTCTAACAATGGTTGCAGGTAGCCGTCGAGGCAGAAAACAGAAATAGAAAAACAAAGCACTGCCACGGCAGCCGAGAGAAAAAAAAAGAAACATTGTTGTTTTACCCTAGAGGTGCCAGCAACAGGCTCTAGGAAGAATCATGTGCAAGGACACTCCGCTACTATCAAAGTCCATGAATCTGAAAATTTTGAAGTGACGGACAAATTAGCATGAGTGAATGAAAGTCTTCACGGGATGACTCTACTCCATGGGTTCGGGGTTTTGTAGTTTGCTCCTATCTTAATTTCAGACCTATAAGAGTAGTTGTGATAAGCTGAAGCCCGCATTGCCATGATTAAATATTATGCTTAACTGTGCTGTCTCGGCAGCAACCTTATATATCACAAAAGCATCTTTGTTTATCTAGTTATTCTACATATTCAGCCTGTACACAGTCTTACACTCACTACACTAGTATTAGAAATTAATTATGAGTTATTTTCTTGCTAAGTTCCTTTCACTAATCTAATATAGGTGCCACGACCTTGAGGTATGAAATCAAGTTGAAAATAGGTTTTTCTTTCTGGTTAATATAAGGGCAAGTATGTATAGGTTGCATTGCTTGGGGACAATCAATAGTTCGAGTTTGGGGGTGTGTAAAGTGTCCACAAGTTCTATATTTCATTCACATTCCATCTCATATTATTGTTGTTTTTGAGTGTATTTTAGGCATAATTAGGACCATACATTGCATTTTACAGTATTTATTTACTTTGCCATGATTCTCTAGATTTTCCTTTGTTTGGTAAAGAAAAGGTATTGTTTTGGTGTACTTTTGGTTTTAGGTACTAGAGGCTGACAGAGGGAAAGAGGAGCTGATGATGTGATGCTGAAGCAGAAAACCAAGGAGCTGTACTGATGCAATTCTAGACAGAGACAACAGCTTCCGATTAGCTACCGTAGCCCACCTTGCTGCCCAAGACAGTAGACTATGGAGTTGGAGAATCGGAGCGCGATCTGTAGAGCAGAAAATCCTGATTCTATAGATGTTGTCCACTCAATTTTCTGAAGTTTGTAGCAGCGGTCAGAGCCGCCAAAGAAGGATCTCGAGATTACTTGCGGAGCAAGGCAACAGGAAAAGAAGTCCAAATTCAACTCAAAGAAGTCAGAATTTAAAGTTGCATTTAATGCAAAAGCTCTTTGAAGACTTCTACTCCAAGGAGGACTTAACCTAGACTATGGCCTATATATACTTCACATATTTTTGTATTTCAAAAAACAGCTCAGGTTTTCATTGGGTATAGTTTAGGTTTTCTTGCCGTCATCATGTTCTAAATTTCTCCTTGGGTTTGGGTTATGTTGTAATTAGTTGTGAGAACAGTTCTTTAGGATTTCAAGTTTTTTTTTTGCAAATAAAATTACAAGGTTTACTTATTCTGTAACACCCCAATTTTGGGCTTGGAAGTTTAGGGTCTGAACCGGGCCGGTCTGATTTTCGGTTCGAATATAAAAGGATGCTTTAGGGAAAACCTAGTTCGGGATGCTTTAAAAATATGGAAAAATGTCTAAAAATCCTCTTTTAATATATATAAGAGAGTGGTGAAATCAATTTTACAAAATTAGGTTTGGAAATGCAATATTTTGAAATAGTGACTAAAATGCGATTTTTGAAAGGTTCAGTGGTGACTGTTTTGTAAGGATTGAAACTTTAAATCTTTAAGGAGCTAAATTACCCAAAAATGATTTCTCCAGATTTTTCTTTAATTTGAGTGAATTAATTAATGTTTTAATTAATTAGAAGTGAAGAGAAACTACCATTTGTTAAAATCATAACTACTTTTTCCTAAAACTTTCTCATTCCTTTTTCTCTCAAAATTACATCATCCAAACAATTTTCTCCAGCAACTTTTTCATTGATTTCCACTTCAATTGATGAGATTTCAATCATCAATTAGTTTCTAATCTATCTTACATCAAATCCTTTTGATTTCCTCATTGGATTTTCAAGAAAATTGGCTCAAATCAAGGAGAAATCACCATTTAGAGGTAAGAATGTTCTTCTCCTCTAAATACTCAGTTCTCTACTGAAATTCCCAAGTTGTCAATCCTTAATTGAAGTTTTATTAAAGGTTTTAATGATATGAACTTGATTTTGGTTTAAAACTCAAGATTTGGAAGAAATCTTGAAGAATTTTGTTGTGATTGTTTGGGCTCTATTTTGAGATGATTCTTGAATATATTTTGGATGTCTAATGATGTGTAAATGAGGTTTTATCAATGCAATCCCGAATAGGTTGAATTTCCTAAGTTTTTGCTTATGAAAATGGTAGTTTTTGAGGTGATCTTAGTGTTCTGTTATAGCTGGAGGTATAAGGACGAGTTTAGGTTCTTTTTGGTTATTGATTGATGTTTAGGATTGGTTAGAAGTGATGGATCTTTGCTGGGTTAAGTTTTGGAAGTGTTTGGAGGTGATTTCGATTGTGTTTGGTAGCCGAAATGTTGGCTTTAGGTAGAGCAGCGGGTTTAAGTGTGTTGGCTGAAGATTTCAATGCATGATGATGCATTAATCCTCTGCTTTGATGTGTCTAAAACAGGGGAGGCATCTTCGGACACCTTTGGAGTTGATCCGGAGGCTTGATTGGCGTTTCGGCAAGCTTGCGAAACGAAATTGGTGAGTGGAGTTTGGTTTCCAGCTTTGGAACAAATGTTTGAAGGTTTTGGGAGCTTAGTTTAAGTCTAAGCAACTTAACTAAGCTCAAGAGTAAGTTTTCGGAGAAACTCTCTTGGATGAGCCATGATGTGATTCGATGCATTGAATATAATTTGCATGTTTAAGTTCTATTTGAAAGCATGTTTATGCATTGTTAATGCTGATTTTGAAAGCCATAAGTCGAAGGATGCTCAAGGTAAGAGATCCTTGGTTTTACATATTGAGAATGTGGATTTGATGCATAGTGATGCATGATGTTGAATGGCTTTGTTTAATGCTTTAAAACAGTGGATTGTTGGTGTTGTATAATGTATATTGGCAAGTGATGAATTGGTTTTAAAGTACTTGAATTGGATATAGTTAGCCGGCTATAGGATTGGGTGCACCGTGAATAAAGTCGCCTTGGATGTTGAGGGGTTGTGATTGTACCGAAAACTCCATCCAAGTATCCTAACGAGAGGGATAAGATCACAACGGTGGTTAAAAGTCCGTGTGTGGATCTTGTTAAGGTCACAATGGTGGTTAAAAGTTCGTGTGTGTAGACCTTGTGTTATGTGTCCCGTGCTCTCATTAGGAAGTTATACAACTACCGATGAGGGGTGTTGAGGGGTTGTGATTGTACCGTAAACTCCACCCTTTGTGTACGGTAGTGTGTATGAAGCGTGTGGGACAACGCTTGTAATCCGCATATCCGATTGTGTTTTGTGTTGTAAAAGTTTATGAATTATCACTTGAAAGCCAATATGTTGAATTGATGTAATGAAGCATGAGATGCTTGTAAGTATGCATGGTTGCATGAAAAGAGTTAAGCTTGTGTTTTAAAGCTTGTTGAAAGTGTTTTCAAAAAGGCATTATTGTGTTGTTTTCTTTAGAGCACGCCTCACTAAGATATTGTGCTTACGCTCTCTCTCTCTTTTGTACCAATAATGCATAAAATTGAAGTGTTTGAGGGCAGCAAGGAAGCTAAGAGTCCAAGGGAAACTAAGCTCATGTATGGTGATGTTTTCATACACTATTAGTTTTGGTAACTTGACAATGGGAACCTAAGGTTGTGTTTTGGGAGATGTTTTGGACTCCCTAGTTTGTGGCATGTTGCTTTTGGTGTTTTGGATTGTAAATGGCCATTTAATGATTGTTTTGGTGATTGGTTAGTTGCTTGGTTTTGGAAAAATAGGAAGCATGCCTATAGACTTGTGAAATTCCATGTTTGATGTTATGAATGTGTTTTGAGGTTGCAAACATGTACCTTATATGTATGATGACTTGTTGGCATGATTAGGAAGTCAATAGGATGTGATTGAGTGGATTTGTGTATGAAAAACCAGCAAAATCTGCAGCTTCTGGGCAAACCGTATCGGAACGGGCACTAGCGTTTCGAAACGGGGGCCTGTAAAGGCCTTGGTGTTTCGAAACGGGTGGAGGCCGTTCCGGAACTATTTGGCCACTGTCAAGCCCTGTTTCGGAACAAGTCTCGAAACGAACCCATGTTTCGGAACGATCAACACCGTTTCAAAACATGTGACCGTTGGGCACTGATTTGAATGGTTTTAAGGTTTGCAAGCTTTACGTTTTAGTCCCGAAATTGGTAATTGCAATTGTATGAGTTTGATATGTTCGATTAAGGTGAAATTTGACAGAGATGCATGTAATGTGACTAATTTAATATTGGTGACTTAAAATCAGTTAAGATCTTCATATTTCCCGAATTTACATTTTGGTCCATAGTCTTTGTATATTGTGCAATTGAGTTCCTTTTTGCAATCCGATCGTTGTGCTTTACTCGTATATGTTTCTCAAGTGTTGGCTTAGGATTAATGTGCATCTAGACAAGATTAAAAAGAAAAAAAGGGTCGTTAATCAAGGTTGACTTTCTGGTTGACTTTGGTTTTCCCCGTGTAATCTTCGTAGTTCGGGTTAACCGTGTAGGCCGGGCTAAGGGGGTTACATTTGGTGGTATCAGAGCTGAGTTCTCGTGTAATGGGAATGGTTATGTGGGTGATGTATGCGTATTTGCATGATATGCCTTTTGGATGAAGGAATGTTGTTTGAATTGTGATGTATGGTTGCAATTGTGATGCTATGCTATGTTGAAGCATGTTAGGGGTACCCATTGCCAAATCAAAACTAATGAAAGGAATTTTTTTTTGGAAAATGAGCTTGAGTTCTTGGATTACTTACCTTGATGTGCCTAATTATGTTTATTGCATTTGTGTCAGTGCATTGTTTTTGTAAATGGGGCCTCGTAGAGAGACAAGGATAAATACGAGAGCTATGGCTCAGAATGAGAACTAGGAAAACGCTGATAATGTAGTGGATTTACCTCCTACCCTGGTGGTGGACTACCTGGCGGTGATGGTGCTAGAGGTGAAAATGCTGGTGTTGGTGTTGGTGCTGGGGTCGCTGGACCTGAAGGTGTTCAGGGGCAAGCTGCTCCTGACATGACTGTTTTGATTCAGGCTATTGCTGGAGCCTTTCAGGCAGCAGTAGCTGGAGCTCAGGGGGCTGCGCATCAGGGTGATGCTAATTTGAGATTGCCTTTGGAACGTCTTCGCAGTCTGGGAGGGACTTAGTTCAGAGGTTTATCTCCTGGAGGTTCTGAATCTTGGTTGGAAAGCACCAAGAGGATTTTGGGGCAAATGAATTGCAACAATGTACAGAAGTTGGGTTGTGTGGTATCACTGTTGCACAATGATGCGTATACGTGGTGGATGACCACTGTCTCCGGAATGGAGGATAATGATGTGACTTGGACGTTCTTTCTTAACGCGTTCAAGAGAAAGTATCTAGGTGTGCGATACCTAGATGAAAAGAAAAGAGAATTCACGTCTCTTGTGCAAGGAAGCATGTCGGTGGCGGAGTATGAGGTTCAGTTTGTCTGCCTTAGCCAGTACGCACCTGAGTTAATCCCTAATGAGCGGGAGAGGTGTGAACGTTTCCGTTACGGTTTGGTGACGGATGTGAAGACTTACATGCTTGCTACTGAGTATACGAATTTTGATGTGCTGGTGAGTAGAGCGAAGGACATTAAGCAGAACTTGGGTTTATCTACCAGAGGCGTTGGTTCTAGCTCAGGCAAAAGAGCTACTGATTATAGTTCCGGTGGTGGACGGAACAAGAGAGGACGTGATAAGAGGTATTAGTCTTCTGCTAGGCGTGGTGGAGGACATGGTGCGCCTGTTCAGGGAGACAAGTTGAAAGCTGATCAGAACACGTGCTGGACGTGTGGATCTCGTGGCCATATGAGGCGAGATTGTCCTCGAGCAGCGAGGGAGGTTCAGGCTCCGGTAGCAGTGACCGGTAATTCGTGCTGGAATTGTGGTTCGGCAGACCACATGAGGAGAGAGTGTCCTTTGTTGGCCGGTGGTGGTCAGGGACGTGCTACTGGGGTAGTTGCCCCATAGAGAGGTCGTGGGCGCGATCGTGGTAATTTCCACCGCATAGAGGATGGTGGGAGGAATGTGGCTCATGTGGTGGTTGTTCAACCTGAGGGTGGTGGCCAGGCTCGAGTGTATGCTCAGCGTGAGGGGAGAAATGATACGAATGTGATCGCAGGTACTTTTACTTTGCAATCCTTATCATTACTTTCCTTGATTGATTCTGGATCTACACAATCGTACATATTGCGTGAACATGCTCAATTGCTTGGTTTACCTGTTGAGTCTTTGGATGTTGGTATGCGTGTAACTAGTTCCTTTGGTGAGACCGTTGTGACACGGAAGTTGTATAGAAGATGTCCTTTGGAAGTGCAAAACCATGTTTTTCTTGTTGATCTCATGGAATTGCCATTCTATGGTTTTGATGTAATCCTTGGTATGGATTGGCTTGTTGAACATCGAGCTGTAGTTGATTTTGAGAACAAGCAAGTTTCGTTGAAGCTTGCGGATGACTACGAGGTAGTGGTGGTTGGTGAGAATGTGAAGTTTCTTGCCAATGTGGTTTCTTCTTTGGAAGCAAGCCGAATGCTGAAGCAAGGTTGTGAGGCTTATCTTGCCTTTGTGATGAATCCTAGCTCTAAGGAGTTGCGGGTTCAAGATATCAGGACAGTGCGAGAGTTTCCTGGAGTGTTTCCGGAAGAGTTACCTGGATTGCCTCCTAGTCGAGAGGTGGAGTTTGGAATTGAGTTGTATGAAAACACAACTCCAGTGTCCATTACTCCTTACCTAATGGCACCTAAGGAGTTGAAGGAGCTGAAGACGCAACTTTAGGAGTTGCTTGATCGTTGTTTCATTCGGCCGAGTGTGTCACCCTAGGGTGCACCGGTCTTGTTTGTGAAGAAGAAGGATGGCACTATGAGAATGTGCATCGATTATCGTCAGCTGAACAAGTTGACTCTCAAGAATCGATATCCTTTGCCGAGGATTGATGATCTTTTTGATCAATTTCGGGGAGCAGCTGTGTTCTCTAAGATTGACTTAAGGTTAGGTTATTATCAGCTTAAGGTGAAGGATGTGGATGTGCCAAAAACAGCTTTCAGAACGAGGTATGGGCATTATGAGTTTCTTGTGATATCTTTTGGTTTGACGAATGCTCCTGCAGCTTTTATGGACATGATGAATAGAGTGTTCCATGAGTACTTGGACAAGTTTGTTGTGGTGTTCATTGATGATATCCTTGTGTACTCTCTTACTGAGGAGGAGCATGAAGGACATTTGCGGATTGTGTTGCAGGCATTGTTGGAGAATCAGCTTTATGCTAAGCTGAGTAAGTGTGAATTCTGGCTTAGGGAAGTTGTTTTCCTTGGTCATGTGGTTTCAGCTAAGGGGATCTGAGTTGATCCTCAGAAGATTGAGACGGTGATGAACTGGAAGCCTCCTAAGTCTGGTCATGAAGTCCGTAGTTTCCTTGGGTTGGCAGGATACTACCGGAGGTTCATAGATGGATTTTCAAAGATTGCTCCACCTTTAACGAAGTTGTTACAGAAGGATGTCAATTATTAGTGGATAGAGGCAAGACAGTAGGCTTTTGAGAAGCTTATGGCAGCTTTGACGCAAGATCCTATCTTGGTTCAACCTGAATCAGGGAAGGAGTTTGTAGTGTACAGCGACGCATCCTATGTTGGTTTGGGGTGTGTGTTGATGCAAGAGGGTAAGGTGGTGGCTTATGCATTGCGTCAGTTGAAGGTGCATGAGCGCAATTATCCTACGCATGATATTGAGTTAGCTGCGCTGGTCTTTGCTTTGAAGATATGGAGACATTATTTGTATGGTGAGAAGTGTATTGTGTACACGGATCACAAAAGTTTGAAGTATCTGATGTCTCAGAAAGAGTTGAATCTTAGGCAACGACGTTGGGTGGAGTTGCTTAAAGATTACGATCTGACGATCGAGTACCATCCGAGAAAAGCTAATGTTGTAGCGTATGCCTTAAGTAGAAAAGTGGCAGTGGAGTTGAGGGCTATGTTTGCCAACTTGAGATTTCGCGTGATGGAGGTCTTGTGGCTGAATTGCAAGTGAAACCATCTTTGGTTCAGTTGATAAAGGATAAGCAGTTGTTGGATGATTCCTTGGTGCCACATGTTCAGGATATTGCTGAAGATAGACCATTGGATTTCTGTTTTAACGATGATGGGGTTCTATGTTTTGGGAGTCGGATGGTAGTGCCGAATGATGCTGAGTTGAGGTGTACTATTCTGACTGAGGCTCATAGCAGTCCTTTTGCTATGCACCCTGGTAGTACTAAGATGTATCGTGATTTTAAGGATGAGTACTATTGGGTGGGTTTGAAGAAGGATGTTGTAGAGTACGTGAGTAAGTGCATGGTTTGTCAGCGGGTTAAGGCTGAACATCAATTTCCTTCTGGGTTGTTGCAACTGTTGAGGATTCCTGAGTGGAAGTGGGAAAGGATTACCATGGACTTTGTGTCTGGTTTTCCTTTGTCGCCATCGAAGAAGAATTCTGTGTGGGTGATTGTGGATCGCCTTACGAAGTGTGCGCATTTCTTACCTGTGCATACTACGTATACTTTGGACAAGCTTGCAGAGTTGTACATTGCTAAGATTGTGCAACTGCATGGTGTGCCAAAGTCTATAGTGTCGGATAGGGATCCGAGGTTTACGTCGCGTTTTTGGGATTGTTTGCATCAACCTTTGGGTGCACGGTTGAATTTCAGTACTTCTTATCATCCACAGTCGGATAGACAATCTGAGCATGTTATCCAAGTGCTGGAAGATATGTTGAGGTGCTGTGTGATTGAGTTCCAAGGCTCTTGGGAGAAGCATTTGCCTTTGGTATAGTTTGCTTATAATAATAGCTACCAGTCAAGTGCTCAAATGGCACCTTATGAAGCCTTGTATGGGAGGAAGTGCAGAACTCCTCTATGTTGGGCTGAAACAGGTCAGAAGTTGGTTTCAATGTCGGCTTTGTTGAAAGGAACCACCGAGAAGGTGAAGCTCATTTGTGAGCGGTTGAAGGCGGCTTCTGATCGACAGAAGTCTTACGCAGATTTGAAGCGTAAGGAGATTGAGTTTGCGGTAGGTGACCGTGTGTTCTTGAAGGTTTCACCTTGGAAGAAGGTGATGAGGTTTGTTCGTAAGGGTAAGTTGAGCCCTAGGTACATTGGACCATATGAGGTGATTGAACGTGTGGGTCCTGTTGCGTACAAGCTAAGGTTGCCGCAGGAGTTGGAAAAGATACAAGATGTGTTTCATGTCTCTATGTTACGGAGGTATAGATCTGATCCTTCGCATGTTATGCATGTGGAGAAAGTGGAGTTGAATCCAGACTTGACTTATAATGAGGAGCCGTTTGAAATTCTGGATTCGGACAGTAAAGTTCTTCGAGGCAAGACCATTGAATTGGTTAAGGTGTTGTGGAGACATCGTGGTGTTGAGGAAGCCACGTGGGAAAGAAAGGATGATATGTTGAAGCAGTTTTCGTACCTTTTTCCTCCAGGTAAATTTCAAGGACGAAATTTCTTAAGGGGGGGAGAGTTGTAACACCCCAATTTTGGGCTTGGAAGTTTAGGGTTTGAACCGGGCCGGTCTGATTTTCGGTTCGAATATAAAAGGACGCTTTAGGGAAAACCTAGTTCGGGATGCTTTAAAAATATGGAAAAATGTCTAAAAATCCTCTTTTAATATATATAAGAGAGTGGTGAAATCATTTTTACAAAATTAGGTTTGGAAATGCAACATTTTGAAATAGTGACTAAAATGCGATTTTTGAAAGGTTCAGTGGTGACTGTTTTGTAAGGATTGAAACTTTGAATCTTTAAGGAGCTAAATTACCCAAAAATGATTTCTCCAGATTTTTCTTTAATTTGAGTGAATTAATTAATGTTTTAATTAATTAGAAGTGAAGAGAAACTACCTTTTGTTAAAATCATAATTACTTTTTCCTAAAACTTTCTCATTCCTTTTTCTCTCAAAATTTCATCATCCAAACACTTTTCTCCAGCAACTTTTTCATTGATTTCCACTTCAATTGATGAGATTTCAATCATCAATTAGCTTCTAATCCATCTTACATCAAATCCTTTTGATTTCCTCATTGGATTTTCAAGAAAATTGGCTCAAATCAAGGAGAAATCACCATTTAGAGGTAAGAATGTTCTTCTCCTCTAAATACTCAATTCTTTACTGAAATTCCCAAGTTGTCAATCCTTAATTGAACTTTTATTAAAGGTTTTAATGATATGAACTTGATTTTGGTTTAAAACTCAAGATTTGGAAGAAATCTTGAAGAATTTCGTTGTGATTGTTTGGGCTCTGTTTTGATATGATTCTTGAATGTATTTTGGATGTCTAATGATGTGTAAATGAGGTTTTATCAATGCAATCCCGAATAGGTTGAATTTCCTAAGTTTTTGCTTATGAAAATGGTGGTTTTTGAGGTGATCTTGGTGTTCTGTTATAGCTGGAGGTATAAGGACGATTTTAGGTTCTTTTTTGTTGTTGATTGATGTTTAGGATTGGTTAGAAGTGATGGATCTTGGCTGGGTTAAGTTTTGGAAGTGTTTGGAGGTGATTTCGGTTGTGTTTGGTATCCGAAATGTTGGCTTTAGGTAGAGCAGCGGGTTTAAGTGTGTTGGCTGAAGATTTCAATGCATGATGATGCATTAATCCTCTGCTTTGATGTGTTTAAAATAGGGGAGGCATCTTCGGACACCTTTGGAGTTGATCTGGAGGCTTGATCGGCGTTTCAACAAGCTTGCGAAACGAAATTGGTGAGTGAAGTTTGGTTTCCAGCTTTGGAACAAATGTTTGAAGGTTTTGGGAGCTTAGTTTAAGTCTAAGCAACTTAACTAAGCTCAAGAGTAAGTTTTCGGAGAAACTCTCTTGGATGAGCCATGATGTTGTTCGATGCATTGAATATAATTTGCATGTTTAATTTCTGTTTTGAAAGCATGTTTATGCATTGTTAATGCTGTTTTTGAAAGCCATAAGTCGAAGGATGCTCAAGGTAAGAGATCCTTGGTTTTACATATTGAGAATGTGGATTTGATGCATAGTGATGCATGATGTTGAATGGCTTTGTTTAATGCTTTAAAACAGTGGATTGTTGGTGTTGTATAATGTATATTGGCAAGTGATGAATTGGTTTTAAAGTACTTGAATCGGATATAGTTAGCCGGCTATAGGATTGGGTGCACCGTGAATAAAGTCGCCTTGGATGTTGAGGGGTTGTGATTGTACCGAAAACTCCATCCAAGTATCCTAACGAGAGGGATAAGATCACAACGGTGGTTAAAAGTCCGTGTGTGGATCTTGTTAAGGTCACAATGGTGGTTAAAAGTTCGTGTGTGTAGACCTTGTGTTATGTGTCCCGTGCTCTCATTAGGAAGTTATACAACTACCGATGAGGGGTGTTGAGGGGTTGTGATTGTACCGTAAACTCCACCCTTTGTGTACGGTAGTGTGTATGAAGCGTGTGGGACAACGCTTGTAATCCGCATATCCGATTGTGTTTTGTGTTGTAAAAGTTTATGAATTATCACTTGAAAGCCAATATGTTGAATTGATGTAATGAAGCATGAGATGCTTGTAAGTATGCATGGTTGCATGAAAAGAGTTAAGCTTGTGTTTTAAAGCTTGTTGAAAGTGTTTTCAAAAAGGCATTATTGTGTTGTTTTCTTTAGAGCACGCCTCACTAAGATATTGTGCTTACGCTCTCTCTCTCTCTTTTGTACCAATAATGCATAAAATTGAAGTGTTTGAGGGCAGCAACGAAGCTAAGAGTCCAAGGGAAACTAAGCTCATGTATGGTGATGTTTTCATACACTATTAGTTTTGGTAACTTGACAATGGGAACCTAAGGTTGTGTTTTGGGAGATGTTTTGGACTCCCTAGTTTGTGGCATGTTGCTTTTGGTGTTTTGGATTGTAAATGGCCATTTAATGATTGTTTTGGTGATTGGTTAGTTGCTTGGTTTTGGAAAAATAGGAAGCATGCCTATAGACTTGTGAAATTCCATGTTTGATGTTATGAATGTGTTTTGAGGTTGCAAACATGTACCTTATATGTATGATGACTTGTTGGCATGATTAGGAAGTCAATAGGATGTGATTGAGTGGATTTGTGTATGAAAAACCAGCAAAATCTGCAGCTTCTTGGAAAAATCTGTAATGGCCTGGAACGGTCAACACCGTTTCGAAACAGGTGACCGTTGGGCACTGATTTGAATGGTTTTAAGGTTTGCAAGTTTTACGTTTTAGTCCCGAAATTGATAATTGCAATTGTATGAGTTTGATATGTTCGGTTAAGGTGAAATTTGACAGAGATGCATGTAATGTGACTAATTTAATATTGGTGACTTAAAAATCAGTTAAGACCTTAATATTTCCAGAATTTACATTTTGGTCCCTAGTCTTTGTATATTGTGCAATTGAGTTCCTTTTTGCAATCCGATCGATGTGCTTTACTCGTATATGTTTCTCAAGTGTTGGCTTAGGATTAATGTGCATCTAGACAAGATTAAAAAGAAAAAGGGTTGTTAATCAAGGTTGACTTTCGGGTTGACTTTGGTTTTCCCATTGTAATCTTCGTAGCTCGGGTCAACCGTCTAGGCCGGGATAAAGGGGTTACATATTCCATGTTCTTCATAGTTTTCAATTGAGGCGAAAGATTAGTTGAATTCTATCCATTTGTTCGGTATAGAGAGAGTTGAACTCACGAAAGGAGTAAGTACGATTTCATCTATAGACGGTGCGATCACTCTGTCCTAAACATAGGTTTAAGGTTTAAGGCGGCTAAAAAAGGATGAATCAACATTGTTGACTTTGCATGATTCATGTCGCGACTGATATTATCTGCAGTGGGCATCAACAAAACTCTGACTTAGACATGAGCGGAGTCACTTTTGAAGCGTTCTGCCGAGCCTTATAGTTCTGCCGAGTTTGCCGCTGAGACACATTTCCTTTCCCCTACCGAGGCAGCGAGAGGGTCTCAACAGTCTACCTGCCATCCACCGCCGAGGCAGCAGAGTCTGTCAGTGCAAAGCGATTTGTCCTATTCAACGAAGTTTCACGCTAAGTAGCAGTATAACCCTGCCCTCTCTATCAATCTGATTACTTCCTTTTCAATTACTTGTGTTTTTATTCTATTTTTCTTCTCAAACAATCAACTTAATTGTGCATTTATTTTTCCTTTTGCAAGAACAACAATTCGAATCAAGCTGGCCAATCCCTGTGGGAGACGATATCTTTTATACTATAACTTGACAAGAGTGTGCACTTGTGCTCATAAATAGAGAACACCCAAACGCTCTACACTCGGCAACCACAATAGGCGGCTTGGCAACACAGCTGGACAGAATGGAAAGACGCCAGCTGACCTTCATGGCCTACATCCGAGACTTCAACAATGCAACCATCACTACCATCAAGGAGAAGTTCCCGATGGCCCAATTTCCATAATTTCTGTCTGAAATCTTTGCCCAGGCCTCACCTGAAACATCTCCTGCACCTTCTGCCTCGGCAACCCATCCAGCGGCCTCCACCTCTCTTGCCCCTATAGAGCCCCAAGCTTCTCCAGCCCCGACAGCCATGGTGGTACTTTCAGAGTCTGAAGACACAGCTGACACAGCGGTCGCCCCAGTCCGTGAAAAAGGTCAGTCCTCCAAAGTGCCCCCGTCTGAATCCACCTTTTTCAAGTCATGGTCAGACGATTCGATTTGGGAAGACACAGTTCAGTCGGTAACAAGGAAACATGAGTCGTCGTTCTCTCCATGTACAAAAAGAATGCACTCTGCCACCGAAGAAGTATACCCAGACAGTAAAGACAGCGGCGAACGGAAAGTCATGCAAAGATCAGAACCAAGTCCACCTTCCCGCTAGCAGCCACCGAGGGCGGAAAAACGCTTCAAAGTTGTTGCTCAAAAGAAGATGATCCTAGACGACGAAGACGATGAAACCTCCTCTGAATCACCATCAATCTAAGCTTCTCTCTCCTTATTCTATTTTATTTTTGTCAAATCTATGCTAAATTTTGTGTATGTAGGCATGTATTGAGGACAATGCTCCTCTCAAGTTTGGGAGGGGGGGAATTAGTCCTCTATTTTTTTTCTTTTGTTTTTCTTTTATTTTCTGTTTTTTTTAAGTTTTTATGTTTCTATTTTGTTTTTTTAGTAGTTGCATTTAGGTTCTAATGTAACATGCCTTTATTAAAAATATACTGAAATCTTAGTTTGAGAAAAAATCTTGAGTAGTTTTTACCCGCCGCGGCAGATTGCCCGTATGGGCGACAACCTTAGCATGACTCTAGATTTACTTAGAATCTTACTATGATCTGAACTTAAAGAAACACTCTTTGTGACTAGTTTGATTTTAGAACTTCTAGGAAACTTAGGTATTTCACTTAGTAAACTTGGGTAGAACTTGTTTTAAAAAATATATATGTCCTAGAGGTGCCTGAAATTGGATCTAGGATAAGCTAGAGGTGCCCGAAACCGGCTCTAGCAAAAAAAGGTGCAAAATGAAATCATTAGAGGTGCCTATCACCGGCTCTAGTGGTTTAAATCCTTTATTGTTTATTATGTTATGAATTGCAAAAGAAACTAGAGGCTCTAGTAAAGATAACTTTGAGGAAACCCAAGGGAATTAAGGTGCTTATCGGAGTTTCCTTAGAAGTCGAGGAATCATTCTTATCACAAGGACTGCACACACTCACAAGATACATAATTTGGTTCCCGGTAAGTTCATTGTCATTCGAAGGGTTGCTATAAGTCGTAAATCTACACGGTTTGTAAAGGTTGCTCAAGATACACTTCAACTAAGTTTACATATGATTTTGGGTTTTGGCATGTTATTGTTAGATTGCATTGCTTGAGGACAAGCAACAGTTCAAGTTTGAGGGTGTGTTAAGTGTGCAAAAGTCCTATATTTATGCCCTAGTCTAGCTCAATTATTGTTATTCTTAAGTATATTTTAGTAGCATTTATTAGGCAAACATACACAAAACTGCATAGATTAGATAATATGCCTTATTTGATGTACTTAATTGCTTTTATATAAAAGATACTGGTCAGGTGCATTTTCTCTTTGTTCGTAGTTACCCGCCCAAGCAGATGCCACCGAGGCAGCAAAGAGGGCAGAAGAGGAGAAGCTGGAAATTGATGGAGGAAGCTATTGGACCATCTAGAGAGCTGATCGAAAACTGACAAAGAGGAGAGGCCCAGAATGAAGAGCTATGCCAACCCCTGCACACCAACCCAGACCTCTGCCGAGGCAGACAACAGTATACCGCCGAGGCAACAACTCGAGGAAGGGTGGAAATATGAAAAGTGGTATGCGGCTAAAAGATCTCATCAAGCCCGATTTTTGGAGACTACTTGCACGTGCATTGGAGCCCAGCAGACAAAGAAAAGCCATGGTCTAAGTCAAGGTGGAAAAAGTCAAATGGGAATCTAGGAAGATTTAATGTTAGATTTGTTCTTTTAATGAGTTGTAATTAGATTCTAACTAGGACTCCTACCCTAAACCGACTTAAACCTAGGCTCCTCCCCTATAAATGTAAACCGACATGAAGAAGAAAAACACTATTGAGATTAGAGAGAAACCCGCCTTCTTGCCGAAAAATACCCTTGTGCCGCCATCTCCATTATGTTCTAAACCTTTCTAGGGCTAAGGGTTGGTTGCCTAGTAGTTGTGAGAGTTTTGCTTGTATTTGTTTAGGTTTCAGGTTTTGCAATAAAATTCAAGGTTTGTTTACTCTTGGTTCTTCATTGTGTGCAATCTTTATCGGGAGAGAAGAGAGCATCAATCTATTTGTACAATATCGGGAGAGTTGGACTCATGAAACGAGTAAACACGGTTTTATCCAACCATAGGATAAAGCTAGTTCGGATTAGGGATAAGTTAGAAGTTCAACGGCTAAGAGATGCTTAATAATTGATTCGTGTTCATCCTTAGATTCACGTCGGGAGGTATTATCCAAGATGTGTTCGCCAATAGTACTTCAAGCTTAGGGATAAGAGGAAGTAATTGAAGGGAGCCTTGTCGAACCTTGAATTATCGCTTAACTTCCCAGGCAGTCATATTGGTCTCTGCCAAGGCGAGCTTCTACCGAAGCATACTCGTGGGCGGCTACCGAAAGTTGTTAAGCTGATCGGCAAAACTGTACCAACACAGTGCATCCAATCTCCACACTACGAAGCATTCCAATACCGGCACATTCTCTCACTCTGATTTCTCAATTTATTTTATTTTCTTTAGTTTTAGTTTTAATTAAATCCAAACAACTTTTAATACTTGTGCTTTTATTTTTATTTGTGCAGAAAAGTGAATTCCGAAGGTTGTCACAATCCATGTGGAGACGATATCTTAATTACTATAACTTGGCACTGTGTATACTTGGACGCAATTTGCACATCACTTTTGCACGCAACATGCATGCCTATAGATTTCTTTGATGCACATGGATATGTTATGATGATGGTTCTGCCATGTAGGATTGAGGTTTGATGTTTTAAATATGTTGTATGCATGTTGGAATGGTTTTGTATGGATTAAGGTGTGAAAAACTAGCAAAAAGTTTCATTAATTACCCAGGTGTTTTGTTACACTCGATTCTGTACCAAAATGATGAGCCTGAAATGGCTTCGGAGTATCGAAATGGGTTGAGACTGTTCCGGAGCGTTTTGACACTGGAAATGCATGTTTCGAAACACCCTTGAGGCTGTTTCGATATAGTCTCGTGCTTCGAGTTGCTAGTCCCTGTTTCGGTACAAGGCAACATGTACCGAAACAGCCAGGTGTTAAGTTAGTTATTGGAATCTTCTGAAGTTCTATTTCTTTACGTTTTGATCCCTGAATGTTGTGGATGCAATTAAATGTACATAGATGATTGTTTTGAGCTAAGATTTGACAGATACACATGTAATATGTTTAACTAAAGGTTGGTAACTTAAAAAGTGATGAAGTCCCTGTAATTTTGGTAAAATTACAAAATAGTCCATAGAATGTGTTTGTATGCAATCGAGTCCCAAATTGATGTCTGATCGAGTTGCAAATTGTTTCGCTGCAAAGTTTATCACTTAGGTTAATAAAGAGCATCTAGACAAGATAAAATAAAAAAATGAGGGGTTTTTATTGGAGTAAACTTCTCGGTTTATGTCTAGGTTCCATACTCGCAGTGATGGTCGTCCACCACATATAGACAAGATAAAATGAAGTTTATCACTTAGGTTAATAAAGATCATCTAGACAAGAACATCTGGGTGTTCGCTATCTTGATGAAAAGAAGCGAGAGTTTATGTCTTTTGTGCAAGGGAACATGACTATTTCTGAGTATGAAGTTCAGTTTGTTCGGTTGAGCCAATATGCTTCTGAACTAGTTCCCGATGAACAGAAGAGATGTGATCATTTTCGCTATGGGCTGGTGAAGGATGTCAAGACCTACATGTTGGCTTCGGACTACACCTATTTTGATGTCTTAGTCACTCGGGCTAAGGACATCGAGTAGGATTTGGGTTTGGCTGCTCGTTCGGTTGGTTCTAGTTCTGGAAAAAGGTTGGCTTAATTTGATGGTGGTAAGGATCGTTACAAGAAGTATAAGGATCGAGATATCAACCTGATCCTAGGCGTGGTGGTGGTAAACCTGGACGTTGTCATCAAGGCCAGAATGCTTTTGTTTGTACTCCATAATGTAACCGGTGTGTTAGGAGGCACACGGGAGAGTGTTGGGGTAATCTGGGTATGTGTCGAAATTGTGGATCACGAGGACATATGAAGCGTGATTCTCCACAACCAGTTAGAGATGGACAAGCTTCGATGCGAGCTGCTGAGCCACAGAGAGGATGTGTGGGCGGTCATGGTAACTTTCAGCGTAGAGATGATGGGCAGAGGAAAGTTGTTCATGTTGTTGCTGTTCAGCCTGGGGGAGGTGGACAGGCTAGGGTGTATGCACACCGAGAGGAAAGAAATGACACAGATGTGATCGCAGGTACCTTTACTTTGCAATCCTTGTCATTATTTTCTTTGATTGATTCTGGTTCTACTTATTCATACATTTTGCGTGAGCATGCACAAGTGCTTGGTTTGCCTGTTGAGTTGTTAGATGTTGGTATACGTGTAACCAGTTCTTTTGGAGAAACAATTGTTATAAGGAAGTTGTTTGAGAGGTTTCCTTTGTCTGTTCAAGGTCATGTGTTTGAGGTGGATCTTATGGAGTTACCTTTCTATGGTTTCAATATAATCCTTGGTATGGATTGATTAATTGAGCATAGGGTTGTGGTTGATTTTGAGACCAAGCGAATTTCAACGAAACTCACCGATGATTATGAGGTGGTGGTTGTAGTTGAGAATATGAAGTTCTTATCTAATGTGGTCTCGGCTCTTGAAGCAAGTTAGTTGATGCATTCGAGATGTGAAACTTTCTCGGCTTATGTGATGAATCCCAATACAAAGGAGGTGCCTGTGCAGGACATACGTACAATATGTGAGTTTCCGGGTGTATTTTCGAAAGAGTTGTCTGGTGTGCCACCAAACAGAGAGTTGAGTTTGGCATTGAGTTGTATAAAAATATGACTCTAGTGTCTATTGCTCCCTAATGGCACCTAAGGAGTTGAAGGAGTTGAAGACGCAACTTTAGGAGTTGCTTAATCGAGGTTTCATTAGGCCTAGTATTTCACCTTGGGGTGCACCGGTCTTGTTTGTGAAAAAGAAAGATGGCACGATGCGCATGTGTATAGATTATCGTCAATTGAATAAGTTGACAATCAAGAACAAGTATCCTTTTCCAAGGATTGATGATCTTTTTTATCAGTTTCGAGGTGCTTCGGTGTTTTATGAAACTGATCTAAGATCTGAGTATTACCAGTTGAAGGTAAAGGATGTGGATGTACCTAAGACTGCTTCTCGCACAAGGTACGAGCGTTATGAGTTTTTGGTGATGCCTTTTTGTTTGACTAATGCCACTGCTGCTTTCACGGATATGATGAATCGCGTGTTCCATGAACTTTTAGATAGGTTTGTGGTTGTGTTTATCGATGATATTCTCGTGTACTCTCGTACCGAGGAGGATCACGATAAGCATTTGCAGATTGTATTGCAAGTTTTGTTGGAAAATCAGCTTTATATCAAGTTGAGCAAGTGTGAGTTTTGGATTAAGGAAGTTGTTTTCCTTGGTCACGTGGTGTCGACCGAAAGGATTAGAGTTGATCCTCAAAAGGTTGAAGCAGTGATGAATTGGAAGTCGCCTAAATCAGTTTATGAGGTGCGTAGTTTCCTTGGTTTGGCGAGATACTACCGTAGGTTCGTTGATGGTTTTTCAAGGATTGTTGCTCCTTTGACAAATTTGTTACAAAAGGATGCTAAGTTTGAGTGGACGAAGGTTAGACAACAAGCTTTTGAGAAGTTGAAGGAAGCGTTGATGCAAGCTCTTATCTTGATTCAACCTTAATCGGGTAAAGAGTTTGTGGCTTATAGTGATGCATCCTATGTTAGTTTGGGATGTGTGTTGATGCAAGAAGGTAGGGTGGTAGCTTATTCTTCTCGACAGTTGAAGGTGCACGAGCGTAATTACCCTACGCATGACATCGAGTTGGCTGCGGTGATGTTTGCCTTAAAAAATTTGGAGGCATTACCTTTATGGTGAAAAGTGTACGGTGTACACAGACCTCAAAAGTTTGAAGTACTTGATGTCACAAAAAGAGTTGAATCTTAGGCAACGAAGGTGGCTAGAGTTGCTTAAAGATTACGACTTGATGATCGAGTACCATCAAGGGAAGGCTAATGCTGTAGGCTTGTAGCCGATGCCTTGTGTAGGAAGGTGGCTGTAGAGTTAAAGGCGATGTTTGCTCAGTTGAGTATATCATGAGATGGTGGTTTAGTGGCTGAGATACAAGTGAAACCCTTGTTGGTGGAGTTGATTAAGGAGAAGTAGTTGTTGGATTGTTCGTTGGTACCGCATGTTCAGGACATTGCGGAAGGAAATCCAACGGACTTTTGTTTCAATGATGATGGTGTTTTGTGCTTTAAAGGTCAAATAGTTGTGTTGGAGGATGTTGAACTGAGGCGTACTATCTTGACTGTGGCTCATAGCAATCTTTTTGCTATGCATCCCGGTAGTACAAAGATGTATCGTGGGTTGAAGGATGAGTATTATTGGGTTAGTTTGAAGAAGGACATTGTTGAATTTTGTTAGTAAGTGTATGGTTTGTCAACGTGTTAAAGCTAAGCATCAATTTTCTTCTGGGTTGTTGCAACCTTTGAAGATTTCGAAATGGTAATGGGAGAGGATCACCATGGATTTCGTGACGGGTTTGCCTTTGACCCCGTCCAAAAAGAATTCCATTTGGGTGATTGTTGATCATTATACGAATTGTGCACATTTTCTAGCAGTGCATACTACGTATACGTTAGACAAGTTGGCATATTTGTACATCTCTGAGATTGTGAGGTTACATGGGGTGCCTAAGTCCATTGTTTCGGATCGAGATCCGCGTTTAACAGCAAGGTTTTGGGAGTGCCTTCATCAAGCGTTGGGTACACGTTTCAATTTTAGTACTTCGTATCATCCGTAGACGGACGGTCAGTCTGAATGAGTTATCCAGGTGTTGGAGGATAAGTTGAGGTGTTGCATCATTGATTTTCAAGGTTCTTGGGAGAAACAGTTGCCTTTGGTGGAGTTTACTTACAATAATAGTTATCAAGCGAGCATTCAAATGGCTCTTTATGAGCTCTTGTATGGAAGGAAGTGTAGAACGTCTCATTGTTGGGCGGAAGCTGGAAAGAAGTAGGTTTTTTTGCCTAATGTTCTTAAGGGCACTACGGAAAAGGTGAAGCTTATTAGTAAGAGGTTGAAAGTTGCTTCAAATCGACAAAAGTTTTTGAAGGTTTCACCTTGGAAGAAGGTGATGAGATTTTGCCGGAAGGGCAAGTTGAGTCCAAGGTTTATTTGACCGTATGAAGTGCTTTAGTGTGTTGGACCTGTTGCTTATAGTTTGAGGTTGTCTTCCGGGTTGGAGAAGATACATGATGTTTTTCATGTATCCATGCTTCGGAAGTATAGATCGGATCCGTCTCATGTTATGCCTATTGAGGAGATTGATTTGAATCTAGATTTTTCATATGATGAGGAACCAGTTGAGATCTTGGATTCGGACTGCAAGATTCTTCGTGGTAAGACCATAGAGTTTGTCAAGGTCTTGTGGCGACATCGTGGAGTTAAGGAAGCCACGTGAGAAAGGAAGGATGACATGAACATCAGTTTCCTTATCTTTTTCCATCAGGTAAAATTTCGAGGATGAAATTTACTAACTGGTGGAGAGTTGTAACGCCCCGAATTTGGGACTAGAAGTATTTGAGGTTGACTAGAGATCTAGGTTAGTTTGGGAGTGGTTCAGGGAAAACAAGGTTCGGGTTATGATAAAAATATGAGAAAATGCTTAAAAATCATTATTAATTATATAAATTATTTTGGTAAAATCAATTTTAAGAAAAGGGTTTTGAAAGTGGGACATTTTGAGTTAGTGACCAAAACGCGATTTTTACAAAGTTGTTGTAGTGACTGTTTTGTAAAGGGATTGGAACTTTGAATCTTTAAGGATCTATTTGACCTACTTTTTTATCAGATTTTTCTCTCAATTGGGATCATTTAAAAAAGGGTTTTAATTAAAGATTAAAAGGATTTAATAAAGGGGGAGATGGTTATTTCATTAAAAGTCATTTTACGTCATTTTCTCTCATTCTATTTTCTCTCAAAGTTTTCCTTCAGCCAAACACTATCCATTTTCAAGAAACTCGAGGTGAAGCTCTTGATTCACTAAGCTTTTGATTTCTAAAGGATTCTTTAATCTTGATTTATAAAACCTTATTGTTTTTCCTTTGATTTTTCAAGAAAAACACATCCAATTGAGATAGATTTCATCCATTAGAGGTAAGGTTCATTCTTCTCCTCTAATGATCAGTTCTTTACTGAAATTCCCAAGTTATCAATCCTTTACATATGTTTTCTAAGTTGTTTTGATGAGTTAATCATGGAAATCTTGTTAAATTAAAGATTATTGGTTGTTATCTCATGATTTTCATAATACTACTGTTTTGATTGATTTGAGTTTGGTTTTAATCATGATTTGGATGTTAAATGATGTTGAGATAAAGGTTTTATCATAATAATTTTGAATTGGATTGGATCTCTAGTTGTTAGATGGTTAGATTTGGGGTTTTTGTGAAGATAATATGGTTATGGTGTTGATGGAGGTTTAAGGATGAAATTAGATTGTTTTTGGATGTTATTTGATGATTAAAATTGGATGGAAGTATTAGGTTTTGGCTGGGTTGAGTTTGTAGAGTAATCGGAGGTGTTTTTAGTTGTTTCGGATAGGTGTTTTGGTGCTTTTGGGCAGAGCAACGAGGTAGCTTTGATTTCTGGTGGTTTTAATGCATTGAGATGCATTAATCCTCTAATCTTGTGTGTTATAAACAGGGGAGAACATATTGGAAGAGATTGGTGAGGTTTCGGGAGCTCCGAAAGCTTAGTTACGCTTCGGCAAAGTGAGCGTGGCTTTGTCGGTGAGTGGAATTTGTTTTAAAGGCCTTTCAAAGACTTGAAAGTAGGGTTTGGGGGTTTAGGTTGAGTGTGAAACACTAACCTAAATTCGAAAGTAAGTTTGAGATGTTTCGCTCTCGTTTCTCGGTTTTTATCCCATTCGTTTTATTATCATGCTCTTTTTTAAGATAGAATTACACCTACTGTTTTATGCGTGTTTTGAGAAATTGTATGATGATTTACATGATATCATGAGATAGAATTGTTATTTCAAAGAGATAAAACTATTTTAGAAAATGTTATGCATTGTTTATGTTTTTGAAGTGGGATGAGATAGATATATGTTTATGCATTGAAAAACAGTAGGTAATGATGCTTAAAAATGAATATATTGGCATGAGATGAGATTATTGTTACCGAATATAATTGGTCGACCAATAGGATGAGAAGTGCACTATAATATACAAAATTTGTACGTGCTCTTTGGTTCGGGCAATGGGGGTAGTGCCATCTCGTTCCAAAGTGAGAGTGTGGTGATGAGAGATTCCAATACTGTAGGTCTTGATGAATCCATCAAGCTTTGTGGCGATGAGAGATGCCGCCATGAGAGTCCAGTGATGTGAGATTCCACCGGGGTAAGACTTGACGATGTGAGATTCCGTCAAGCTATCTGCATATCAGAGTAATGTTGCTAAAATGCCAATACATGAGATTCACATGTACCTTGTTTACAAATGATTTTATGCATGGTGTTTCGCAAATGAGAATATGATTTAAGAAATGATGTATTAGATTTAAGCATGTAAGGACTTGCCTTGAGATTTTTCATTTTGATGAATGCATGAGATAGATGGTACATGTGGTTTAAATGATGTGTTTTTGCTTTGAAAATGATTTCAAGCATGAGATAGAGTTTTCTAAATGAGAAATGGTTTAAAATGTATTATTGTTGTTCGTTTGTTTTGAACATCCCTCACTAAGCATTTGTGTTTACGCTCTCTTTTTCCAACAATACAGAGAATTAGCATATTTGGGCAGCAAAGAGGCAAGAAGGATTTCAAGGGGTGGAATTAAGCTCAACTATGGTTTTACATTTGCTTATTAGTAATAATGGTTTGCAATAGGAGGATGCCTTTATGTTTTTGGAGATATGTTTTGAAACTCCCTGATTTGTGGCAAGTTTGTTCTGCCCTTAATGATTTGTAAATGGCCTTTACTGGTAAGTATTTGCTTTGGTTTGTGTTTTGACTTTTGAGAGGCTATCTTGCATAGGTTGCATGCCTATAGATTTCTTTGATGCACATGGATATGTTATGATGATGGTTCTGCCATGTAGGATTGAGGTTTGATGTTTTAAAAATGTTGTATGCATGTTGGAATGGTTTTGTATGGATTAAGGTGTGAAAAAATAACAAAAAGTGTCATTACAGGCACGGGTGTTTCGGTACACTCGAGTCTGTACCGAAACGATGAGCCTGAAATGGCTTGGGAGTATCGAAATGGGTTGAGACTGTTCCGGAGGCGTTTTGACACTGGAAATGCATGTTTCAAAACACCCTTGAGGCTGTTTCGATACGGTCTCGTGCTTCGAGTCGCTCGTCCCTGTTTTGGTATGGTTATTTTGATACAGGGCAACCTGTACCGAAACAGCCAGCTGTTAAGTTAGTTATTGGAATCTTCTAAAGTTTTGATTCTTTACGTTTTGATCCTTGAATGTTATGGAAGCAATTAAATGAACATAGATGATTGTTTTGAGCTAAGATTTGACAAAGATGCAACTAATATGTTTAAATAAAGGTTGGTAACTTAAAAAATGATGAAATCCCTGCAATTTGGTAAAATTTCAAAATGGTCTCTAAAATGTGTTTGTATGCAATCAAGTCCCAAATTGATGTTTGATCGAGTTGCAAATCTTCCGTTGCGAAGTTTATCACTTAGGTTAATAAAGAGCATGTAGACAAGATAAAATGAAAAAATGAGGGTTTTTTATTGGAGTAAACTTCCCAGTTTACTTCAATATTCTTCGTGTGACTCGTTCGATTCGGTCTATCGTCCATACTGGGTCGAGGGGGTTACATAACCTACATGCTTGTTCCGATGCGGATTATGGGGGTTGTAAGATAGATAGAAAAAGTACCTCCGGAACATGTCAATTCCTAGGGAGTATGCTCATTTCTTGGGTTTCTAGGAAACAAAATAGTGTAGTTCTATCTACCACCGAAGCGAAATATATATCGGCTGTAAGTTGTTGTGCTCAAGTCCTTTTGATGAAGCAAAAACTCCTAAACTATGGAATTGATGTAGGTATCATCCCCTTTAAGTGTGACAACACTAGTGCCATATGTCTCACTAAGAATCACATCCAACATTCTAGAACGAAGCACATAGAGATAAGACACAATTTCATTAGGGATCATGTCTTGAAGAAAGATGCAGTTCTAGAGTATGTCACACCTCGAACCAATTAGCGGAAATCTTTACAAAGCCTCTAGACAAAGAGCATTTTTGGACTCTTAAGAGAGAGTTAGGTCTAACCAACCTTCCTTGACCCTTTAGAGCCTTTTGAGGTCAAAAATTTACTTGAATTTATGCGATTTCCATTTTATGTCATTTTTCTCCTAGATGCATCTATGCTTGTTGCTAGAGAGAGTATGTATATGTTTTTAGTCCATACATGTTGCTCATACATCATTCACATGCATTTAGATTCGATTGAAATCAAAATTTTGAGATCATTGTTGCCCAAAATGCTTTTTTTGGCACATGTGTATCGAAACGGGTGAAGGTGTTTCGATACGGGTTCTGTATTTCTTGCCCAAAATGAATTTTCTAGTTAGGGTGAATCGAAACAAGTAAAGGTGTTTCGATACAGGCTCTTGGAAAGATACCCAAACTCGTTTCTGGCAAAAAAATCTATCGAAACGGCTAGAAAGCGTTTCGATACGGGCATCGATCATGTTTTGGTACGGTTTATACATGTACCGATATTGTCTCATGTTTCGATACGGTTTTGAGGGGTTCTGATACACTTGTTTCGATACGCCAAGTGGCGAATCGATACACGTAGCTGGAGCAACCTAAATAAGTCATTAAAAAGGGTTTCCAACTTCCAACCAACTTTAATTAAATACAAACTCTTTCAAAACCCTAACCCTAGATTTTTCTCCTATAAATACCCATCAAATCCCTTTGTTTTCACACAAATCTTTGAGGGCTTTTGTTTATCTAATCAAGTCTAAGCAAGTTCAACAATTTGGTGCATTATTGTAACACCCTGACTTAAAAATATATATATATATATATAAATTTAAAAGGAAATGGATAAAGTCAAGAAAATGAGGTTTTGCAATCAAAGAGTATTGAACCCGTGAATTTTGGGATAGTTGCTTAAGGCTTAACCATTGAGCTAGGACCATTCTTGATCTTACTCTGCACCGAGTTAATTTTAAACTTTTTATGTATAGTCTGAACCAATAATAAAACTCTGAAGTGACCCCTCACCTACTAATTTTCAGATATGGTTGAAGGAAAATGGAGAGTCAATCTCTTGGAAAATTCTCCCCGACCAAACCATGCCCTTGCTCCGATCTCAGCCACCGCCGGCTTGTGGCGTGCACCGCCGTCACCCCCGCGACCGCCATCGAGCCCTGACTAAAACTCTGGCCACCACGCACAGAATTGGCACTTCGTTCGTCGTGGGAGTGGCCTGAAAGGTCCGTGAAAAGCATCGTCCGTAAAAGACACGACCACCAGATCTGAACTCTCTATGCCGAGGCGAACAAAACCCCCTTTACTGATCATCGATCAGGCACCGGGAAAGGCAACACCAGAGTCGCGTGCTTTCTGGCCACCTTGTTTCGGTTTGGGAATAGTGCCAAAAGAGTCATCGGTGACCATTTCCGGTGACCAGCCGACGAGGAAGATTTGAAAGGTGAGTAGGCTGACCAATGGCCCAATGTCTGAATCGGACTAGACCGACCAACACGGTTTGGGCATTTATGATTAAACCGGCCCAAACCCAATATGGTTCAATCCCAGTTCGTTGATCCGATTCGCCCAACCAATATTCGACCCAAAATCGAGTACAACCCAAAGCCGACCCGCTTCTGTTTGACCCAACCCGACCAAGTCAGTTCACTGAGTCAACTCATCCGAGTCAGCCCCCCTGAGTCAACTCAGTGAGTCAAACCGGTTGACCTTTGACCAGTGGACCGATGATGCCAGCATTGACTACTGACGTCAGCATTGACCGCTAACGTCAGCATTGACCATTGACCTGCCCGTTGACTGTTGACTTTGACCAAAAAGTCAAATTATCTAAAAACTCCTATTTTATGTTTTTCGACGTCCTTAGTCCATTTTTGAAGCCCGTTTCGTGAAATTCTAGCCTGGAAGCCTCTGAATCTGACCGTGAATCCGAGAGTGCATGAGTTTAAGTATTAAGTTTAAGAGCAATGTGAATGAGGACTAATTAAGGGTATTGTTTAATTGAAGGTATCAATGTATTTTTGTATCCGAGATGTCGAGGGATGTCGAATTAGGGTTCAAGAGTGTTTGAAAGGTGTTTCAAGGGTCGACCGATATAGCAAGGATTCAAGGTAATACATTACTACCCCTTGTGTGCTTTATGAACATGTTGGTATTCGGTTAATGCATGCATACTTATGGTGAAGTATACTGTCAATTCTACTTAAGTCGAATCAGATACGAAATATATGTATGATAACAAACCACTTGGGTTACTCGAAGTCTGGACAAACACTTGGAGATAAATTTATTGAAAGTTTTACGTATTCCTGAACAAATCTAAATGACAGTGGAGAATGAATTGATTGAGAGGACTGAAATGACCGAAATAACCTCAGGCGTTGAAATTACGAATTAACCAAAATGATGGATAAACCCTCGAGAATTGAAATGAATGAATTGTTTGGAAAAAATGAAATTATTTGAACAACTAAAAACACCCTTGGCCATCGAAGTGTCCGAAATACCCTTAAATACCGAAATGACTGAAAACACCTCGAAGACTTGGTATAAGAAATATCAATAAAGCTAAACGAGCGTTATGGCTCCAAAAGTCAGATTGCACGACTTGTGGTTGTTGGTCATTTCTAATGCTAAGATAATATTGAAAGAATACTATATGCATGAGGTATGTTCGATTTATTTAGGGAAAGTACATTGTTAATTATAAGAATAACCTATTATTTTAAAAGGTATATCCGGTGTTAAAGATTGAGTTCATGTGATGTGTACATGTCTGAATACTTGGTAAGTACCGCGATAATGTGAACTGTTCATTTTTAGTGGACTTGGAGGATGGATAAGCAGTTATAAGTCTTGGAAGCAAATGTCTGTAATGTCCCTACGTGATGTAAAGCATGATTCATGTACGACAGTCACTCATGATATTGCTATAGTATATGGAAAATACCGTATGGATACATGTTTGATTTCTCGTAACATGTTCAGTGATTGGTTGGTGAAGATGATCTACCTTGTTATATATTGTAGTCGGTTCTGAGAAAAGAATACTTAAGGTGTACCTATCTGGCTGAATGGTAAACACTATAACGAGGGGTTCTGATTAGTACAAAGGGGCTTGGAAACCGATGAGAAACTAGAATTTCAGAGTTCAATAAATAAACTTTTTACCTTATTGGCTTAAATTACAAAATTACCCATGAATGTCAAGATGACCAAAACAACCTTATAAAAAATAGATTGGGACAATCTTGATATATTTAAATCCCTAAATAAGTTTGATAAATCTAAAATCTTTATTGATCTTTATCTTTTAGGAATCTCAATATACATCATAATACGCTTGAATTCCTGCACAATCAAGATATATTGTAGTTTCAGAACACCTTTGAAGTATAACTCTTGAAAACCTGGAAGAAGTTGATATTTACTGGATTCCTTTGAATAAGGTTCTTGAATTCTGAAATCACACTAGAAGGGACTACAATTCAGGGTTTTCCTTCTACGTTTAATAAGGACACCAAAGTGATAATTTGGAATCATCTAGTGTGTTCCAAGTATACTTGAAAAATCTCCCTAACTGGAATCTAAGTCTATATGTTCCATCTTCTAGGGATCAAGTTATCTGAAACAAAAATATGAATTATAGTTCCTAATATATGATATTAGTATACCTGAATTAATATTCTTGATATTCTAGTTCCACTGATCACCCATCTACTTGTATCCTAAAATTTTGACTTACTGCTGCTAATTACTGAGATGACTGTTACCGTTCAAAATTGTATTACTGGGTACTGGATATTGATTTAAGATTGTAGGCTTAGCCCTGATCAAGATGGTAAGCCCGCCCGTATTTGGTTCCTATGCTTTGGCTAAGGTTCGCTCGTATTCGGCTCCTACACTTTGGCTAGGTCCGCCCATATTAGGTTCCTAGCTTCGGCTAGGGTAATTCCGCCCGGACCTAAGGTATTCCCTTAGGATGGTACCTACGCCCAATGGGCCTAGGTTAATGCCTTTATAGGTGCAGCCCAGAATTGTATATTGGAGTACAATAGAAGGGTAGATAAGAATTTAAAATGAACTGCAATTGGAACATGTTACCCGGAACACCATGATAGTTTTATGCTCTACCGTATACATGCTTTACCTTATACATGCATGTGCTTACAGCATCATTTGGTAGTTATGTATTACTGAGCTTTCCCAAGCTCATGTTGTTTTACAATCGCAGGTTAGATGAAATATGTCATGGTAAGGTGACGGACATTAGTGTTTGAAGTTCTCTCGGCGTTGTTTTTGGAGTGCGGTACCGACATAGTTAGTGGACATGTATGACGTGTATTGGTTTACACTAGTGTATGTGATATGCTTTCCAAATTATTGTTCTATGTTTACATGATTTTTTTTAAAATGATATTTTATACAGAAGTTGTTTTATAGTTTTGAAGTATTTAAAGAAAAGAATTTTATACGGGTTTTAGTGTGGGTCGCTTTTGTGACCATAATGTGACTTCCTAAGATCTGTGGTAACGCATAGGCGGGTCTACAGGGGGTTACAATTATTGTAACGCCCTGGTTTTGGGCCTAGATGTTTTAGACATCGGACCGGACCGGTCGAGAATGGGTCGAATCGCGTAAGGTGATTTAAGGAAATCAAGGATCGGGATAGGATAAAAATGTGGTAAAAATTTCTAAAATTATCTAAAAATATGTTTAAGAGGTTGGTCAAGTCAATTTTACAAAACGGATTTTCGGAAATGGGACATTTTGAGTAGTGACCAAATTGTAAAGTTTCAAAACAGTGGAAAATGTGATTTTTAAAGAAGAAGCCAAATTCTTAGAATCTTTAGGGGGCTTTATGGCAATTTAGCCTTTCCTTAATATGACATGTGTTTAAAATGATTTTTAATTAAATAGCTTTAAATGGGTTTGATTTAAATAAATTAGGTGGTTATCTTGAGATTCCTAATTACGTAACTACCAACTTCTTTTCATTTTCAGCCAAACACTATTTACATTCATATTTTTCCATAATTCTTTCTCCCAAACTCTCTCTTAATATTTCCTAAGCAAATTTCAAGAGAACCTTTCTAGATTTTTCAAAGGAAAACTTGTCATACATTAAGGGAAGCAAGGATTAGAGGTAAATCCCATTCTCAACCTCTAATCAAAGTTCTTTATTGAAGTTCCTAAGATATTTGGCTTCTAATTACTATTTTTGGTTGAGTTTTCATTATAGTTTTGATTGAAGATCAAAAGCTTGTAAAAATATGGTTGAAATCTTAATTTTCGGATTTGATGTGTTAAGCTCTTTTTTAGAGTGATTTTAATTGAGTTCTAAGTTGATTATTATGTTAAAATGAAGTGCTGATAACATAGATCCCGAAATCCTTGAGATCCTTTAATTTCTTGGTTGATTTAAGTGAGTTTTTGAGGTGAAATGGTGGAATCTTGCTTGTTGGAGGTATAAGGTTGGGTTAGGTTGTTTGTTAGATGTGTTTTGATGTTTATAATGGTTTGGAAGAGATGCATGTTGGCTGGGTTTGGTTTAGGAAACAATCGATTGAGTTTTCGGTTGTTTTGGATGGGTAATTTGGTGTAGTTTGGGTGAGCAACGAGTTTGTGAATTGTTGCTGGTGTTGGAATGCATTTTAATGCATTTAGATCTCTGTTTTGATGATGTGAAAACAGGGGATCTTGATCCGGAAGCAAACGAGGTGTTGTTGGAGGCTCCAAAAGAGTAATTTTAGCGTCGGCGAGCAAGGCTTCGAGTATCGGTGAGTGGAAATGTAATTTCCTGCTTTGTAGCGCTGTGAGCGTGGTCTTGGGAGCTTAAAGTAAGTTTGATACACTTAGCTAAGCTCAAGAGTAAGTGATTCGGAAATCTCTCTCTTGGAAATGTGCTATGTTTGATGAAAATGCACTTGAGTTAAGTGTGGATTTGATTATTGTTTTAAAGCATGTTTTAAGCATGAATGTTGCTGGATTTTAACGCCATTATGTTAAGGATGCACTAGGTAAGTGATCCTTGGTTTTCATGTGATAAATGCATGTGTTGTTAAGCATGTTATGCTTGTGGAAATGGCATTGTGTTTATGCTTGTAAAATAGTGGATTAATGAGGTTAAATGAGTATATTGGCAAGTGATGGAACCGGTTTTTGGTTGTGTTAATCGGATATAGTTAGCCAACTATAGGATTGGGTGCACCGTGAATAAAGTCGCCTTGGATGTCGAGGGTTGTGATTGTACCGTATACTCCATCCAAGTACCCTAACGATTGAGGTTAAGATCACAACGGTGAATGTTAATTCCGTGTGTGGATCTTGTGTTATATGTCCCATGCTCTCGTTAGTGGAATTATACAACTACCGATGAGTGGTGTTGAGGGGTTGTGATTGTACCGTTATACTCCACCATGGGTGTCACAACGATGGAGGGTTGCTCTCGGGTATGAGCCTTGTGTAGTCCGGTAGTGTGTATTAAGCGTGTGGGACAATCCTTGTAATCCGCGTATCCGATTGTGTCTATGTTGAAATGGTTTATGGATTATCACTTGCGAGCCAATATAATGTAAATGATTAATGTTAAGCATGAGATGCTTGTAAATGATGCTAGAATGCGTGTGATGCTTGGTTAAACATGAGCAAGGGTTTACTTGCTGTTTTAGAATGATGCATATGAACATGTTTTAGAAAGTGCAATGATGTCTTGTAATGGCATGTTTTGAGTAAAGGCATATGTTGAAAAGTGGTGGTTTTGCAAATCGTGTGAAATGCATTGATGAATGTTGTTTAGCGGTCCTCACTAAGCTTTGCGCTTATGCTCATTTGTTTCATCAATGGGTGGGATTTATACTCTTGGATGGTTGAGGATATCTCTTTTTACTTTGAGCATGTTTGGTTGTTGATCCTTGAGTTGTAAATGGCCTTTATGGATTGATTTATGTTTAAATGTTGATTTTAGGTTTTTATGATTTTGGTGGACTAGGGAGCATGCCTATAGTTTCATTATTTGCTTGTTTGATGCTATTCTTTAGCTTTGGCTTTATAATGATGATCCTTGATGCATAAATATGTTGTATGTATATTGTGACATGTTTTGGAATGTATTCGAACAAGAAGAGATGTGAAAAACCAGCAAAATCTGTTTTTGCAGGGCAAGGCGTATCAGAACGCCCTTGCCTGTTTCGGAACGGAGGCCTAAAATGGCCATGTTTTGTTAAACATATAGGTTAATAATGTGCATTTAGAAAAGATAAAAAGAAAAAAGGTCGTTAATCAAGGTTGACTTTCGGGTTGACTTTGGTTTTCCCCGTGTAATCTTCTTGGTTCGGGTCGGGTGTCTAGGCCGGGCTAAGGGGTTACATTTGTTGGTATCATAGCCAAGTTACGAAAGATTTGGGGATGTTGGTATGAGAAATTGATATGTGTTGATGTATGTTGTGTGAGAAGCATGCAATTGGTTGAATTTTGAAGCTTATGCTATGCTTGATTGATGTGAATCGTGTGTGGAATGAATATGATTGCGTGATAATGATGCAATGTTGTTATGTACTGATTTTGGATAATGGAAAGCATGTTGAGCATGATGTTTCATGTATGCTATGATATGTTGAGGGAAATTGGGGTGCCCATTCCCTTATTACACTAATCAAATGTTTTTGTAAACTTGGATTCTTGCTTGCAGCTGGCCTAAATGGTTTGACTTGTTTTGTTGTTATGCCTTGTTTAAAATAGCACTACGGGTCCGAGAAGAGAGCTAAGGTCGAATACGATTTTGCCTGTGGCTGGGCAGGGTGAGCAAGGGGCTGATGTCCCCCTGGTGGAAACTTACCTCCTCCGCCACCACCTGGAGGTGGGGAGCATGTGCAGCAAGGACATGCTGGTCATGGTTTGGGTGATTTGGCGCCATTGGTTCAGGCGATCACCGGAGCGTTTCAGGCTGTTGTTGCCGGAGCACATGTTCAGGCCCCTGCAGCTGGGCAGGCGGGCTTGCCTTTGGAAAGGTTGAGGAGCTTAGGGGCTGTAGAGTTCTATGGAATGTCTCCAGAGGCGTCTGAAGCCTGGTTAGCAAGTACGATCCGTATCATGGATCAGATGGGCTGTAATAATGTGCGCAAGCTGGGATACGCAGTTTCTTTGTTGCAAGGAGATGCCTACAACTGGTGGACGACTACCACTACTGGTTTGGAACCCAATGAGGTGGATTGGGAGTATTTCAGAGGTGCCTTCAAGAGGAAGTATCTAGGGGTGAGATACTTGGACGAAAAGAAACGCGAGTTTATGTCGCTAGTTCAGGGTAACCTTTCTGTGGCTGAGTACGAGGTCCAGTTCGGTACGCTTGAGCCAGTAGGCCCCTGAGCTGATACCTAGTGAGAGGCACCGATGTGATCACTTTTGGTACGGGTTGGTACAGGAAGTTAAGACATATATTGGCTGTGGATTACACCGATTTTGATGTGCTTGTTTGTCGAGCGAAGGACATCGAACAGAATTTGGGTTTGTCATCTCGCGGTGTGGGTTCTAGCTCTGGGAAGAGAGCAGCTGAGTCTAGTTCTGGTGGTGGACGGAACAAGAGAGGACGAGATAGGAGGTACCAGCCTGCTGCTAGGCGGGGTAATGGTGGACATGGTGCACCTGCTCAGGGAGATAGAATGAGGGCTGCACAGAACACGTGTTGGACGTGTGGTTCGAGGGACCATTTGAGGCGAGATTGTCATCGAGCAGCTAGAGAGGTCCAGGCTCCTGTTGTGGTGACAGGGAATTCATGTTGGAATTGTGGTTCGGCGGATCACATGAGGAGGGAGTGTCCCTTGTTGGCTGGTGGAGGCCAAGGACGTGCTCCTGTAGTAGCTGCACCTCATAGAGGTCGTGGGCGCGGCCGTGGGACCTTTTAGAGGAGAGACGAGGGGCAGTGAGGTATTGCTCATGTAGTGGTCGTCCGACCTGAGGGAGGTGGACCGGCAAGGGTTTATGCTCAGCGCGAGGAGCGCAACGATACTGATGTCATCGCAGGTACCTTCGTTCTTCAGTCTTTATCTTTGCTGGCTTTGATTGATTCTGGATCCACGCATTCTTATATCTTGAGTGAGCATGCACATTTGCTTGATATACCGAAATCACATTGCTTGGAGGTCCCTTTTATACTTCTTAATGAGTTTGTAGCCGTTACTAGCCGTTAGGGTTGAATTGGAGCCGTTGGAAACTTTATTTCCCACCATAAATGCAGTTCCGCAGCCTATCATATCCGTACACGTGGAGGCGTATCGGTACGCCCTTCTTTAGAACTAGCCTTTGGGCTCTTTGTCAGCCTATGCGTATCGATACGCTTGAGAGCGTATCGGTACAATCTGCAATTTAAAAGATCGTTGGGAAATAGTCGTTGGGGGTTGTTAAAGCAGGGATCGGTACGCTTAAGAGGCTTATCGAAACGACCCCTATCTGTATCGATACAGGCAAGCTTGTATCTGTACATGTTTTGGCAGAAACAAACTTGGATGAAAAAGTTATCGATTCGGGGTATACCGTATCGGTACGAGCTTGCTGAAAAGTTAAGTTTGACTACTTTAAAACATTAAAAACTTTGCCAAAAACCTTTTTAAATACCTCAAACATATTTTCAAGTTGTTTGGACTAAAAGACATGTTTTAAATTCTTTTCAAATTTGTCCAAAACATTTTTCAATTATTATATCAAAACACTTAGTTCTACAATCTCCCCCTTTTTGATATGATAAAACCAACTTGAAAAATTGTTTGGGATTTCTCCCCCTTTTTGAAATAAATTTTGAAAAAGAGAATTAAGATTCAAAATTAATTAAAGCTTCCCCTTATTCATTTGAAAATTCAATTTTTAAACCGTTTCTCCCCTTTTTGTTATATCACAAAGAATTTAAAACACTTTTAAGCTCAAAATAACTATGGGGGTTTAAATTTCAACGTTATTAAAATGTTTGGTTTTAAAAGTGGCTCCCCTTACTCAAAGCATCATCAAGCAAAAGTTAGTTTAACATATATGATTAAACTAGTTGAATTAAAAAATAAAACTAAATAAAAGGAATCCAACTAATTTTACCAACACTTGAATCCAAGGGAGGATGTGAAGCCTTCCTCTTCAAGTGTTCTTCTTTGTGTGTATGGAGCTCCCCCTCAATATTTGAATTGTTGATCAATCTCCATCACACCTATCATAAGACAATCAAGTAATTTTTGGTATCCAAATTGCTTTGGATCCATAGACGTTAGTAGCACAAAGTTTAGTCCCCTTAGGAATCTATTTTTCAATTTCATCCTTTTTAGTTGAAGTACTTAATCCTTTTGGGACCCAAATACTTCTAAAAATTTTACCATTTACAAATCTAGGGGCACTAGATTGTCTTACATAAAAATTTGATTTTCCAGCATTATTTTTTCTTTTCAAGCTCTTTTGAAATCAAATTTCTTTCTTCCTTAACTTTATGAAGCAAATTTTGTAAATCAAAATATTTTTGTTCAAACTCTTCGAGTTTTGCTTCAAGTTCAATTTTGGTTTTAGAAATCAAATCATTTTTAATTTTCAAATTTGAAATCACTTTCTTGTTTTTCAAAATGTGATTTTTAAATTCTAAAACCAAATCGTCATAGGCATCTTGTAATTCATCAAATGAATATGAACATGAAGTAGATGAATTAGAAGTTACCTACTTCGGGATTAACACATGGAGCAGAAATCAGTGGAAATACAATCCAACTTCAATTTTCATCAAATATTTTAATAAATAGAATCAATGAACAGTGAAGTTGGTTTGTATTCCTACCAACTTCACCTTTTATTGTTTGAAGTGCTATAGATCAGAAAAAGGGTAAACTACATAAATTGTCACCGAAGTTTTAGGGCAAATTCATTTTGGTCATCGTACTTTTAAAATATTCAATAAAGTCACCCAACTTTTAGTTTGATTTCAATATAGTCACCGGACAGTTAGTTCTCTTTTAATATGGTCCCTCCCGTTATCTTCTGTTAAAAGCTAACGTTAGTTTTCATTTTTCTTAATAAAAATGGGTAAACTACACCAATCATCACTTCACTTTCTTCTCACTCTTATTTTGGTTACTAGAGTTAAAAAATTTTAATTTAATAACTTAACTTTCGAATTGTTCATATTTTGGCCACTCTTTTTTATGAAAGGAATATTTTGGCCACTCTCAAATGACATGTTTATACAAATACAAAAATTCAATTCATCCTTAAAAAATATTTTGATTAATTGGTAAATTCAGATTATTCAATTCTCGATCTTATATTGTACCAATTAAATCAAATAATCAATTAACCGAAATATTTGATTTTGGAAATGATTTTTTACTTTGTTTATTTAAATATGAAATATGATAATATGATAAATTTAATAATTGTTCGGTTGTGATAAAAATGTAAAAACAATTAGAAAGTCAAAAATTGAAAGTTCACACCTATTGATCCTACCCAGAGCCAAAACTTTTTTAAATCAGAAGGGTATCAAAATCACTAGACTATAAGATATTGTAATGCATAAAATTTAGAAATATTGTATATAATAGATCAGTCCGGTTAATCAATTTTTCTTAAAACTGTGAATCGTAATCGAATCAAAATAATTTATTTTAAAATTTTGTACTGAAATCGGGTTCGATTAATCCTTAAAAATTATTTTGGTTAATTGTTAAATTCATATTATTCAATTCTCGATATTATATTGTACCAATTAAATCAGATAATCGATTGATCAGTTAATTGGAATATTTGATTCGAGTAATTTTTTTACTTTGCTTATTAAAATATCAAATATTGATATAATAAATTTAATAAGCAAAGTAAACAAATCATTACCCGATTTTTTAAGGATTAATCAAATTTTCTATTTGTATAACCATGTCATTTGAGAGTGGCCAAAATATGAACAATTCGAAAGTTAAGTTATTAAATTGAAAATCATTAAACTCTAGTGACCAATATAGGAGTGAGAAGAAAGTTGTGTGATGATTGATGTAGTTTACCCATTTTTTATTAAGGAAAAACGAAAACTAACATCAACTTCTAACGGAATGTAACGAGAGGGATCGTGTAGAAATAGAACTAAAAGTTGAGTGATCTTATCTAATATTTTAAAAGTATAGTGAACAAAATGAATCCGCCCTAAAAATTTGGTGACTATTTATGTATTTTACCCATCAAAAAATAGAAAGAGGAATGTAGTAGATCCCAATTTTTGTTGGGTAAACTACACAGATGACCACTGAACTATGGGTTTTGTGTCAAAATGACCACTATATTATTTTTTGCCGTAAATGCACCACACAACTATTTAAATGGTTCCATTTTAGCCACACGCCGTTAAAAAAACGAAAAAGTTGACGGAACTGTTAAAAAAATTAGTATAATTACACATTTGGTCCTCTATATTTATACAATATATCAATTTAGTCCTAATTTTAATCTAATAAAATATAGAGGACCAAATGTGTAATTATACCAATTTTTATAACAGTTCTGTCAACTTTTTCGTTTTTTTAACGGCGTGTGGCTAAAATGGAACCATTTAAATAGTTGTGTGGTGCATTTACGGCAAAAAAATAATATAGTGATCATTTTGACACCAAACCTATAGTTCAAAGGTCATCTGTGTAGTTTACCCAAAATTTTTCCAAGTGCAATGACTGGGTAAGTTAGCCGTACATGCTGAATATGCATTGAATTGCTTTTATTAAAATGTTGGCATTTTAATTAATGTTTCATTTACTTCCAAGCCAATTACTGCCGTTTCATTGCAGATAAAGTCAAATCACCACTCTTATATGTTGCCTTCAGGTTGGGATATAATTACCACATTTTTCTAAATTATTTTATACTATATTAAATGTTCACACCTATCACGTGTAAACGAAATATCTTATATAAAAATATTTTTATAAATTTTATTAATTAAATTGTTGTATGTTGAAGGATAAATATGGGCGGATCTAGAAATTTATTTAAGGGGTGTCACTTTTTTAAATGATATTTGAGAGAAGTTAATTATTTATAAAGGAGAGTTAATTATATATATTTTTTATTTTAGTTAAAAATATAAAATATTTTATTCTTTTATTAATCGCATAAAAGTGCTTTGTACATTAGTTAAGCTAGAAGGCATAACCATCCACTCATAAAAACTATGTTTGGTTTTGAATGCAGTCTTCCACTCGCCTCCTTCGCACATCATTATCTGATGGTAGCCACTTTTTAAGTCTATATTAGAGAAGACACAACTTTATGGAGTTCGTCCAACATATCATCTAGGCGCGGGATCAAATGTCAGTATTTACAATAATCTCGTTAACTGGTTGACAATCAATACACATTCGCCATGAACTGCCTTTTTTATCATTAACAAAATGGGTACGACACAAGGACTTAAGCTTTCTCGAACATACCCTTTCCCATCAATTCTTCAACTTGCCTTTGCAACTCCTTTATTTCTTCGGGGTTGCTTCAGTAGGTTGGCCTATTTGGAATGATAGCACCGGGAATGAAGTTGTAGAACTAAGTGTTTTGATATAATAATTGAAAATATTTTGGACAAATTTGAAAAGAATTTAAAACATGTCTTTAAGTCCAAACAACCTAAAGATATGTTTGAGGTATTTAAAAAGGTTTTTGGCAAAGTTTCTATTGTTTTAAAGTAGTCAAACTTAACTTTTCAGCAAGCCCGTACTGATACGGTATACCCCGTATCGATACCTTTTTCATCCAAGTTTGTTTCTGCCAAAACCTGTATCGATACAGGCTTACATGTATCGATACAGATAGGGGTCGTTTCGATACGCCTCTTAAGTGTACCGATCCCTGCTTTAACATCCCCCAACGACTATTTCCCAACGATCTTTTAAATTACAGACCGTACCGATACGCTCTCAAGCGTATCGATACGCATAGGCTGACAAAGAGCCCAACGACTACTTCTAAAGAAGGGTGTACCGATACGCCTTCACGTGTACCGATACGATAGGCTGCAGAACTGCATTTATGGTGGGAAATAAAGTCTCCAACGGCTCCAATTCAACCCTAATGGCTAGTAACGACTACAAACTCATTAAGGAGTATAAAAGGGACATCCAAGCAACAAGAGAAGGTTAATGCTTCAATTGTTACAACATTATGATGAGAAATTGTGTCAAGAGAAGGCTCAAGTGTTTAGGTTTTGGGTGAGAGCTAAATAGTGCAAACAAACACCTATTAGAGGGATTTCAAGTTTGCTTAGAATTTCTCTTGTAAAGAGGGTTTACTCAAGCTTTGGGTAGAAAGCTTTGAGGATTGTAAAGGTTACCTCCTAAGCCTAGAAAAGAGGACGAAATTCTTAGTGAATTTGGTTGAAATCCTTAGTGGGGAGCTAAGGTAGTGGATGTAGGTGCTTGTTAGAAGGCCGAACCACTACAAATTCTTGTGTCCAATTCCAATCTTTAATCTTCCACTAAAACACCCAAAAATTCAATATTCTCCTAACTTGGCAAACACATCAGTTGAAGAAATCGAGCACCATAAAACCCAACAATTGGTATCAGAGCAATGCTCAATCGAAGAGAATTAACATCCTATTGAGGTGATCTAGGAAGCTCGATACAACATATCAACCAACCGATCAAATGGCGCAATCCATCGACAAGCCACCATTCTTCGATGGAACACACTATGCCCATTGGAAGACAAAAATGAAGTTTTTCATAAGTCCAAGGACTACAAGCTTTGGGACATAGTAGAAGATGGTTCGTTCGTGCCACAGTGAAGCAAGGCGGATTGGAGTGCCGATGATCGCAAGAAGATGAAGCTTAATTGCAAAGCCTTGCACATCCTCTTTGTGCATTTGGCCCCAACATTTATGAGAAGATGTCTTCTTGTGATGATGCCAAGAAGGTATGAGACAAGCTTGAAGTCACATACGAAGGAACCAACGAAGTAAAGGAGACCAAGATCAGACTCCTCAACCTCGAGTATGAGAACTTCAAGATGGATCCGGAAGAAGACACTGAGAAGATGTTCGATAGGTTCTCCACATTCACCAATTGACTCAAAGGCTATGGAGAAGACATTCCGAAAGAGAAGCTTGTCCGAAAGCTTATCTACTCCCTTCCCGAGTCATGAGACTCATAAAGGACCGCCATCATCGAAGCCAAGAATCTCAAGACTTTGAAGCTTGATGAACTCATGGAGTTACTTTTCACTCACCAAATTATGAAGAAAAATAAAGAAGAGGATATTTGAATTCTAATTCCCTTTTGTTTCTCAAGAGAAGCCATTGAATTAAATGAGATTTGCAAACGAACACTTAAACTTTTTATGATTTACAAATTGACCCCAAATTTCTATATTAAGAATCATAAATTTGAATTTTTCTCAACTTAACTCTCAAACTCAAATAGGGTTTTTTGAATTAAATTCTCAAACAATTAGGGTTTCAAGAATTAGGGATTTCAAAATTAGAGATTTTGCGAATCTAGTGTTTATAATTTGGGCAAAATTTTTGGGGTGTTACATCATGTGTTCCCTTATTTATACAAATCTGTCCCTTTACCATGTTTCAAAAATTTCACATCAAAATAATCATTTAATTCAAAGCAGTCCACCTGGTTTCCGGTTCACTTAAACAACCCTTAATAGATTTCAAAACTGTCTACTTTAAGCTTAGCAAGACTACACTGGTTTACATCTAAAACTGCATTATTTTACATCCGAAAACCACACTGTTTTACATCCAACAATACTTTCGTATCCATACATATTAATTCTGTAATTCTGCATTTATAATTCCATGTCTTTGCAGTTTAATAAACTGCACATTCTTAATTAATTAAGACTGTATTTTACTATATTGTTTTAGCATCATCTTAGAACTACATAATTACTTTAGACTGCATTTAAGGTTTCACAAAAACATTTTCAAATTCATAAAACAATTTCAGGTTTTCAAATTCCCTCTAAGACAGTCCACATGCAACATTATTCTCCCTTATTTGATCCCAAAATCTATAGACTCACAACAGTTACCACATTTAGTACATTCCGAATAGTATTGAGACTGTCCAAAACATGGCATTCATTTGAGACTTTAGATTGTTTTAATTTTAATCTTATACAACATGTCATGACCCTAACTTGTCTCTCAAGCTTGCTTTTGACAATATATCGATCGAAAGACCTTAATTCTCTACTCATGATTTCATAGGCATTACTAGTCAATGAAGCACTTCAACCCCTATACATTTGATTACAATCTTAAATTTATTAGAGTTCTACACTTTTTTTGAAAGGAAGATTGGCCTCGTTAAAAACCCCCTCTACACTTAGTAAGGGGAAAAGAGAACCCGGATAAATTTATTGATAATAAAAATCAAAGTCTTACAAGAAACCATACAACCATTTCATCTACATAATCCCATAGGAGTACGTTACACCATCAAAGTTTCCAATTTTCCCCACTGTCAACTACTTTTTGCTTTATTGTTGTCTCTCCACCCAAAATAGCTCCGTTTGTCGGTTCACTCCCCCTTTGGCTAGGAAGTGCGCATCAAAGTTGCCTTCTCTGTGAACAAAATTCAGTTTACAGTGTAGTTTGGAAAGCAATTGTCTACAGTTGGATATCAGCTCGTTAAACATAATTGGGACGGCACCATTTCCGACAATCCACTTAGTCACCAGTTCACTATCAGCCTCGATAATAATAGAGGGGAAATCTTTCCAGATTGATGCAAGAAGAATCTTACCTCCTTCTTGAATAGCCTTAATTTCTGCACTGGTTGGGTCCGATAAACCAATAGATTTCGAGAATTTAGCAAGAACAAAACCTTTGTGATCCCGCAAAATGCCACCCACTCCAGCGTCACCATGGCTTCCCTTCACAGAGGCGTCAACATTGAATTTTATCGAGCCGTCCGGAGGTGCAGTCCACAGACTTTTTGCAGGTCTGATTTGTTTGCTTTTTTCCACAGTAACCAGGTTCGGATGAGTAATGAAATCTGCTATAGATATGAAAGACATTGGCCATTTACATTTTGCCCAAAACTCGATTCTGTACAAGGCTAGCTCGAAAATCTGCTCCATAGTCCAAGACTTTTTATTGAATATGTATTCATTTTTGGCTTGCCATATTGTCCAGATTAGAGCAAATAAAGATAAACTCCAGATTCACTTTGCCGCCAATTTGATTGTTTGAATATCCCATAGGAGGGGCAGACTTTTTACATTATCGGGTACAATCAAATTGATCTTCCGTAAGCAACACCATTTCTGTCAAACGTTCCACGCAACCTCGATGTGGCACAACAAGTGATTAACTGATTCAGGGTGTTTAGAACACATGGCGCAAAGCTGTGAATTTACGTTTGATATCCCACGTTTAGATAATTCAGTGAGAGACGGAATCCTCCCTTGAACCACTTTCCATACGAAAGATTCAACCCTTGTGGGAGCGTAGTTAAGCCATACTAATTTCCAGATTCTGTCTTTGCTTGGTCCATTTGCAGAAAAATTTTCGCAGAAAGTTTTGGGTTTGTAGCACCCACTAGTATTACCACTCCATTTCATAATATCTTTGCTCCCCGAATCTTTTGCAGCCTTTTTATCATATTCATAAAGGATTTCCAAATCTCTTGTTCCCATACAAAGACTGATCTCCTCAGTTCAATATTCCAGACCCAAGATCCAAAAGTCTTGACAACAAATTCACAAACTTTACCAACTTTCTTGATTGCCACACCATAGATCTTGGGAAAAGTTGCTTTGAGGGAGTGGTACTCTGTCCAGCAGTCTTCCCAAAAATTTATTTATTTACCATCGTCGAGAGCAAAATAAATATTTTGGGTGAAGATATCGTTGGTCTTTAAAAGAGGCGCACTGAAACTTTTCCATATCCACGAAGCTTTGGTTAATTCACTTCGACCCGACACTATGTCACTTGGGTTGAAACCGTATTTGGCATCTATCACTCTTCTCCATAAACAATCAGATTCATTGGTGTATCGCCAAACCCACTTGTTTAATTGCGATCTGTTTTTTGTCTTCAAATCAAAGAAGCCGAGTCTTCCTACGTCTTTTGGTCTACACAAACTTTCCCATTTAATCTAGTGTATTGATCTGCCTGAGTTGTTTGCAATCACGTTTGGCTTTTGAAACATTGCAAGAAAGTAAATAGGTAAATTGTAAAGTACAACTTTAATTAATGTAACTTTACCAGCAAAAGACTTAAATTTCCTTTTCCATCCTTCTAGGGTCTTGGCAAATTTCTCGGTAATTGCGTTTCTGGCCAAGCGGTAGCCCCATATATGTTGTAGGGAACATTCCTTTACTGCATTTGATCTCCTTAGCCCAATCACTTAGAGTGCTTTCTTCCACATTAACACCAAAAATGTTTGTCTTTTTCATGTTTAGCTTCAAGCCCGAAACCATTTCAAATACTTTAAGAGTTCTCACAATGTTTTTTACATTCTCAACATTTTCTTCTGTGAAGATGATGAGGTCGTCGGTAAATTGAAGATGCGAAATTATAAAGGAGCCACAACCTACCCGAACTCCCATGAAGATGTTCGTTTCTACTGCTCTATGGATGAAAACGCTCAAAGCTTCCCCAATAATGTTGAATAGAAGTGAGGAGAGAGGACACCCCTGTCTCAAACCTCTTTTAATTGAAAATGCTTTGGTCGTAATGCCATTGATCAAGATCGACATTGGGACTGTTGATAGGCACAATTTTACCCATTTGCGCCACAAATTCCAGAATCCGACGACTTAAAGGTAATGTTTAATTTTGTATTATATATATATATATATATATATTCAAAAACGAAAGCTAAATAAAATAAAAAATAATAATAAATTAAATTTTCTAGAAACTTGCTCGAATGCTTCTTGTATTTCTCTTGAAAACCAGTACACAATGTAGTAAACTCCTCCAATTTTCAGTGTATTTTCGTGGTGATTCCTTCTATTACAAAGGAAACATGGGTTCTTATATAAGCTTTTTCATTGCCTAAAATACAACAAAACTCAGAATAAAAATCAATCAAATCCCGGTGAAATTTTTGCCATGTTTGAGTGGATTCCTTCCTCTTTGCTTGATTCGAAATTACCCAGATTTTGGGTCTAATTTTTTCCATTTTTAATGTTCGAATCAGCCCTAATAAAATTTCTTTCCCTTTTCCTTTGTAGGGTTTCAGTCAGTGGGGAGACGGCGGCCGCGACGCGGCACGAACATGGCGCGCACTGGTCGGGGCTGGACGGCCGCCGGTGCTTCTCGTTGGCCTTAGAACGGTCGAATACCACAGCTGTCGGCGCGAGCACCCGGCCTGGGACGGCTTCGATGGCTTCAACAAGGGAGGAAACCCACATGCGTGGGTTACACGCGCTAGGCGCGTGACGGTGCGAGTGGGGGAAACCGGTCCTCACTTCATCTGGTCCAATCTAGACCGTTGAATCTTTACCCTAGATCACACCCGTCTCTTCCTCTATTTTTAATTATTATATATATATATATATATATATATATATATATATTCATCGATTGAAAACCTAAACGTAATTATATATACATTACCCTAAAAACTCGTACAACTTCTCTCTAAATTTTCAATTACCGCAAACCAAAACCCTTGTATATCGATCTCTAGAATCCATGCCATTCGTCTAAAACAAAAGCAACCGCGCACCTTTATTTTTCTTTCACCGAATAAAACCATCAACACATTCTCTTCTTGGTTGTAGTCAACCAATTCAAATCGCTTGTGGGACAAAAGCTTGGTCGGTTGCTAAGCCTCCTATTTTTTAAAAAACATGAAAACGACAGCATGGTTGGCTTCAAGCTATGTGGATTAAGCATGGATCTAATTTGTTCTTTTTAACTCGATACGATCCGTATCCAATCCAACTTATGTTTCGTAACCACGTTCAATGTGTTGACTCATCTTATCCGAATCGCTCTTAACTGAACCGTTCAGTCCAACCATATCATCAGTTGTATTGGAGATCAACATTACGTCAAATAAGTCTTTAAATATTTAATCAAGTGTTTTAGACTTAGTTTGATGACATAGTGATAATATAGAAATTATTCTCATAGGGACCGACACAGTTCGACCCAATACTTTTGACCATGGGAAGCGAATCATTCGGTAAAGTTGAGTATAGTTTAGCTAAGGTGTGTTTTCTTCTCGTGTTATACTTAAATTATATACTATTTTTTTATGTGTTAGTGTTTTACCTCTTGTGTGATTATATATGTGTATTATGGCTTGTATGGTTGACATCACGTGCATATGATTTCATAACGTATTTTTTATTATAATTTATGGAACATTTGATTTACGAAAAATTGGATTTACGAAACTATGATTTACAGATTTATGGACTATGAGATACGAAGTATGATTACGGAATATCGGATTTATAAAACTTTATTTATGAAATATGGATTTTTAATTATCATATCATCGTATGAGCATGGGTTGAGATTTGTACGGGGAAGTTTTAGTGATTTTACCCTTCGAGCTGAATTCCACTTCGTATTGACGGACGTAGGGAGGGGGTTATGGGAACCTTCTTCATTTTTGGTGGATGTAGTTGGGTGCATTGCATTACGCTTGTGATATTGTACCATTTTTTTTATGTTTTAAAGAATTTTAAGAAAATATTACTTTGTTTTACGATTATGATTTTTCCTGCACTTTAGAGACACACTAAGCTCTTTAGCTTACACCCCCTATAGTCTTTCTCTTATAGATATACTCAGACTTTTAGAAGAATCAGTACTTGGAGCTTCTCACTTTTATCTGGTTATTTTATTATTCAGCACGAAACTATTTTTAGTTATTTAAATTATTATTATTATTTTGTGATATTATGTAATTTCATACTTGATAGACTATTTATGTATTTCGGATTTTAAGCATTTGTTCACTATGATTTTATTTTAGAGATTTTATGTAAACATTTATGATGTTTATATTTTTATTTATTATAAGATAATTATTAAATTACTATCATTTATTTCAAATTAAAGTATTATTTTTAAAAAAATGGTTCTTTGAGGGTTAAGTTTTCAAACGTGACTTCCTAAATTCCGTCTTTTCTCATAGGATGGGTCTAAGGGGTTACATTTAGTGGTATCAGAGCTAAGTTCAACACTCGGATTGTGAGGCTCACATAAAACTTTAAGCCGAAAATGATTTTTGCATGCATATTAAATGTTTTGGGGCAAAATAGGATTTTCTGATAAATTTATTGTTTTAAAGAATTAAAGATGTGTTTTGAATAGAAACTCCAAGTACCAACTCTAAATCTAGGTTAATTCTTTTTGTAGATAGACTATTATGCCACCTCGTAGGAGTTCTAGATTAGCGACCGATCGTGATCATACATGTTCTTATGAATTTGAGATCAAAGTTTATGTGAAAATTGTGTTGTCATTCGTAACCTGATCCGAAAAGCTATTTAAGTTTCTACCTAAATATTCATGCTTTTGGGAATCTGCCGCTAGGTCAGGAAATTTCGAGGACGAATTTTTTTTAGGAATGGAGAATTGTAACACCCCAAAATTTTTTCCCAAATTATAAACCCTAGATTCGTAAAATCTCTAATTTAAAAACGTAATTTTGAAATCCCTAATTCTTGAAACCCTAATAATTTGGGAATTTAATTCAAAAACTCTATTTGCGTTCGAGGGTTAAGTTGAGAAAAATTCAGATTTATGATTCATAATATAGAAACTTGGGATCAATTTGTAAATCCTGAAAAGCTTAGATGTTCGTTTGCAAACCTCATTTAATTCAATGGCTTTCCTTGTGAATAACCATTTTCATCAATTTGAATTCTAATCCCCTTTGGTTTCTGCTCACCTGTCTTTTCCTCAATTTTTAATTATCATTTATATATATACAACTTCTCCCTAAATTTTCAATTACCGCTAACCAAAACCCTTGTATATCGATCTCTGGAATCCATGCCATTCATCTAAAACCAAAGCAACCGCGCACCTTTATTTTTCTTCACCGAATAAAACCATCAGCACATTCTCTTCTTAGTTGTAGTCAACCAATTCAAATCGCTTGTGGGATAAAAGCTCGGTCGGTTGCCAAGCCGCCTATTTTTTAAACATGAAAACGGTAGCATGGATCTAATTTGTTCTTCTTTAACTCGATACGATCCATATCCAATCCAACTTATGTTTCGTAACCACATTTGATGTGTTGACTCGTCTTATCCGAATCGCTTTAAACTGAATCGTTCAGTCCAACCGTATCCTCAGTTGTTTTGGAGATCAACTTTACGTCAAATAAGTCTTTAAATATTCAATCAAGTGTTTTAGACTTAGTTTGGTGGCATAGTGATAATATAGAAAATATTCTCATAGGGACCGACACAGTTCTACCCAATACTTTTGACCATTGGAAGCGAATCATTCGGTAAAGTTGAGTATATCTTATCTAAGGTGTGTTTTCTTCCGGTGCTATACTTAAATTATATATTATTTTTTTATGTGTTGGTGTTTTATCCCTTGTGTGGATTATATATATGTATAATGTATTATGACTTGTATGGTTGACATCACGTGCATATGATTTCATAACGTATTTTTTATTATAATTTATGGAACATTTGATTTACGAAACATTGGATTTACGGAACTATGATTTACAGATTTATAGACTATGACTTATGAAGTATGTTTATGGAATATCGGATTTATGGAACTTTATTTATGAAATATGGATTTTTAATTATCATATCATTGTATGAGCATGGGTTGGGATTTGTACGGGGAAGTTTAGTGGTTTTACCCTTCGGGCTGAATTCCACTTCGGATTGGCGGACGTAAGGACGAGGTTATGGGAAACTTCCTCATTTTTGGCGGACGTAGTTGGGTGCATTGCATTACGCTTGTGATATTGTACCATTTGTTTTATGTTTTAAAGAATTTTAAGAAAATATTACTATGTTTTACGATTATGATTTTTTTTGCACTTTAGAAACACACTAAGCTCTTTAGCTTACACCCCTATAGTCTTTCTCTTACAGATATACTCAGACTTTTAGAAGAATCGGTACTTGGAGCTTCTCACTTTTATCTGGTTATTTTATTATTCAGCACGAAACTATTTTTAGTTATTAAGATTATTATTTATTATTTTGCTATATTATGTAATTTCATACTTGAGAGACTGTTTATGTTTTTCGGATTACTTAAGCATTTGTTCACTATGATTTTATTTTAGAGATTTTATGTAAACATTTATGATATTTATATTTTTATTTATTATAAGATATTTATTAAATTATTATTATTTTATTTCAAATTAAAGTATTATTTTTAAAAAAATTTGTTTCCTTGAGGGTTAAGTTTTCGAACGTTACTTCCTAAATTTGGTCTTTTCTCCTAGGTCGGGTTTAGAGGGTTACACATAGAGCACAAAACGCATATACATACACAACATGGCATATATTAAATGTTGAGGGTTATATTCGCTTACATACACTTTTGTGATTGGCTATGTTATGGTTTGTAAAAGAGGACTATCTATATTTGTTGTTAAGATAGGACATAACTTATGTTCTAATGCCCTAAGTTTGAATAAAGAAATTCAATCAATGCTACAAATCATGCAATCAAATATTGAAAGAGATGAAAGCTTAACTCATGTCAAAAAAATGCTAAGTAAAGTAACAAGTAAGATTACTTGTGCTATAAGACACTCTCCAAATCTTAAGTCATAAAATACCTCCAAACTTTTAAAATATAAAATACGTAAGTTGCCTACATAATGGAAGCCCTTGGACACTTTGGCATGATACATGGTATATTTGGGACTACAGTCCATGAGCTATGGCTCGGGGGACGCCCCATTATTATATGATATTTTGGCGACAATAGGAGGTAACAAGGGAGTTGTACAAAGATTGGCGGCAGTTTGGTTGGATAGAGAAGAGAAGTTAGGATTGATATGATCAGTCACAAACCATTTCTTTGTGCTTTGAGCTATGTGAAACACGGACCAATGTTACTCGTGACCAAAAGTTATCCAAGGCAAATAATTTAAAAGATTTGCATAAAGTTGAACTTGTGAAGAGTTTTGAATAAAAGGCCTTGGTGGCATTGTTAAAAGAAAAATGTGGAGCAATTCTCCCCTATGATAAGATATTCACATGTGGTGAATAGGTGCTTAAAATGAGGCAATAAACTTTGGAAAGAAACTTCGATAAGTCTTAAGAAGACTTCATGTAACGCCCCGGGTTTAGGGCCCAAAAGATAATCGAGTTTGGTTAAACTGGTTCGGGTTAAATTAGTGGGAGAAAACCATTTTAATGAGCACAAAAGGATTTTTAATGAATAAGGGTAAAAAGGGAATTTTGGAATTTTAAAAAAATGGGTTTTTATCCAAAATATCATCATCTTCTTCAAGCTCTCTTTTCACATTACTTTTCTCAAGACTCCATTTTTACTATTCCATTTCTCCAACCATTCCTACAAGCAAGTTTTCAAGGCAAATCCTCTTTTGTTTTGATTTCCTCATCCTTAAATTTATTGTTGGTGAAAATCTTGTTCAAAAAACTAATTGTTTGAATTTATTCCAAAAATGCTTTGAGTTTGAAAAAGAGGAAATGAAGGGATTTTTGTTTGGGTAGTTTGATGACATGTTTAAGTGTGTTTTTAATATTGTTTTGGTGTCCTAAAAATGTTGAGATAGTGGCTAAATGTAGGGAAACCCGAAACAAGTAAAAATGAGGGGTTTTTGGAGTTCAAAATGTGGGTTTTTGGGTTGTTCTTTTGAGGAACCTTGGGCTGATGGTTGGTAGACCTTGGGTAAGTGTTTTGGATGTTGAAAGATATAGTTTTGATGATAAATTTGTTGGGTTTTGGCTGCTTGTATGTTTGGGTCGTTTTGATGGTGTTTCTAAGTGTTCCAGGTGTGAATCAATTTTGTTTTGATGAGAAATGATGAGTTTCCGTGTTGCAGCAAGTTTAGGGGCTTGATTTGGGTCTAATGCATCATTTTTGAATTGGCTAGAAATAGGGGAAAAAGTTTTGGTTCTTTAGACGCGAGACCGGGTAGTTCGGAGGCTTGAATCAGTGTTTCGGCTATCGTTTGGGTTCTACGGTGAGTGGAAATGTTTTTTTTGTGTTTAGGTTGTGCTTTAAAGGCCAACCTAAGCTCGAGAGTAAGTATTTTAAGTTTACTTTTTACTTTTCCGGAATTCTATTTTTAATTCTTGTTAAGCATTGTTGATATGAGATGAGATGAATGTGTGTATTTGACTAATGTGCGCGATATTGTTAAGATGGCTTTTATGATGTTGAGTATTGGCAAATATGAGGGTCTTACCGGGTATAATTGGTCGACCATAGGATTAGAGTGCACTTGTAAAATTCACGTGTGGCCCTAGTGATGTAAGATGCCATTATGGAGGAGTACGGTGATGTAAGATACCACCGGAAGCTTTATTGTTAGACCTCGGTGATGTGAGATGCCATCGAATCCAATCCGTGTATCCGAGTAATGTAATCATAGTTGCCATTATACTCTTTTGTTGGAAGGTTGAATGTTATCTTGGTAAATGTTGAGAGCCATGCCTTGTTGTTATATGTTGTTGCATTGCTTTATGTAAGATGCCAAGCATATGTTAGATTGTTGATAATCGTGTTGGTGGATTTCCATGCTTGTGGTTTTGTTTTCAACTCTTAAATGGTTTTGCTAAAATTGCATTGTTGTTGTTGTGGTTTTGAGCACCACTCACTAAGCTTTTATGCTTACGCGCTCTTTTCCAACAATGCAGATCGTTAGTGATCCGGGAAGCAAAGGAAGACGAGGGAAAGGCTTCGGTGATAGTAGCTTAAGCTCAAGTATGAATTTTAAGTTGTAATAATGATTTAGCAATGAGAATACTTATTTTTCTGGTTAGGGAGGTGGTTGTAAACTCCCATGTGTTTGACCATGTTTGCTACATGTTTTAAATGTTAAAATCATGCTATGTTGAGGTTTGCTTTGGCTTTTAGTTAAATGCCTTGTGTTTTGGCTTGTTGGTGTTTTTGAGTTAAAGTGTCCTTTTGAGCTTTCACGTTTGAGATCCATATTTGAGTGTGTGCTTGTTTGAAACCTGCTTTTAGGGTGTTTTGCCTCTAGAATGCTTGCTTAACATGTTGTCATGTGGTTTGTGATCTTTCGGGGTAAGTTTAGGAATGTTTGGGGATGCCAAAATGCATTTTCGGGCCAATCTGTGCCCATGCATTTCCGAACATCTGATATGGTTTCGGAACGGCCAAGCTTTTGAGGCACCCGTATCGGAACGGGGGTGGTGCCATTTCGGTATGTTTTGCCTCTAGAGACTTCCGTTTCGAAACCAAGAGGAGTCGTTTCGGAACGGCCTAGTTTTGCTTTTTACTGAGAGCCCACGTTTCGAAACGGGCAACCCCTATTTCGAAACACAAGTAGTTAAAGTGGTTAAAAGGCATCTTTGAAGGTTTCCAAATGTTACGTTTTGGTCCCTAATGCTTGTATGCTTCCTAAGTGAGTTTATATGTCTCGTTGGTGTTGGTTTTGCCTCGTGTGCTTGAAACTTGACTAATAAACTATTTGGTAAGGTTTAAATTACCTTATTGCCCATGTTTGGTGTGGTTTTGCAAAATGATCATTCGTGACTGTTTGGCTCCAATTGGACATCCGATTGATGTCCAATTGAGACGTTGTTCTTCCGTTGTAACCCTTAACACCATAGGACAATTAAATTGCATTTAGACAAGATAAATTTTAATCTAGGGTTGATAATCGGAGGGAAATTCTCGGATTTTTCTCCGGTTACCCCCGTGTGACTCTCCCGATTTGGTCTTGCAACTAGACCGGGTTGAGGGGTTACATTTGGTGGTATCAGAGCCTCGGTTACGAGGTTCCCCGAGAAGGTAAGTCAGGCAAGTTGTTTCTGTGTATGTTTGTCTGATTTGCACGGTGTTTGTGAGCATGACTTTGTGTTTTTGTTGATGTTTGAAGGTTGGTTAAGCATTCCCATTGCTAGGTATTATTATGAAAAAGTGATTTTGAATTAAGAGAGCTTAACACACGGATCCTTGCCATTGCTGACCCAATGTTTATCTCGTGATTTGTGTTTGTTGTTTTAGATTGTTTTATTGTTATGGTGAGACTGAGATGACGGCCTAGAGCGGGTGACCAGGCACCCGAGAATGCGGCTCTTCCTCCTCCTGCTACCGATGGTAATGGGGAGAATGTCGGAGGTAATGCACCTCAGGCGGTTGTCAATGTTGGAGGTGATGGTAATGGGCCTCAGGTTGGCTAGGGTCAGGCTGATGTGAACATGGCTCAGATACTTTAGACTATAGCCGGAGCTTTTCAGACGACTGTTGTTCGTCTTCATGCTGTAGCACCACCTCAGGGTGCAGGGATAGGTTTGCCCCTTGAGCGACTTCGTAGCTTAGGCGGAGTCGAGTTTCGTGGTATGTCTCCCGAGGGTTTGGAGGAAAGGCTTGAGAGTAACACTCGTATCTTGGGTCAGATGGAGTGCTCGGACGCTCATAAGTTGGGATGTATTGTCTCGTTGCTTCAGGCAGATGCGTATGCTTGGTGGACCACAGTTATCTCAGGTATACCTGAGGCAGGGATTACTTGGGAGTTCTTTCGTAATGCGTTCCGCAAAAAATACCTTGGTGCTCGTTATCAAGACTAGAAGAAGAGAGAATTCATGGCTTTAGTGCAAGGCAGTATGTCCATATCCGAGTATGAGGTACAGTTTGTGCGCTTGAGTCAGTATGATTCAGAGTTGGTTCCCACTGAGAGGGAAAAGTGTGAAGGGTTTCGTTACGGGTTGGTTGCAGAGGTGAAGACCTACATGCTTGCTTCTGATTACACCGAGTTTAATGTCTCGGTCTCTAGGGCCAAGGACATAGAGTAAAGTCTAAGTTTGACTACTCAATCGGGTGGCTCCAGTTCAGGGAAAAGGTCTACCGAGTGGGAGTGGGAGTGTAACAAGAGGCACAAGGATAGAAGGCACCAACCGAACTTTAGGCGTGGAGGTGGTAACATGGGATGAGGCCATTAAGGTCGAGGTTTGTTGCTCGCACACCCGAGTGTGCTAGATGTGAGAGGAACCATTCCAGAGAGTGTTGGGGTACTTTTTGAGCTTGTTATAACTGTGGATCTCAGGCACATTTGAGGCGTGAGTGTCCTCATTTGGCTAGGGATGGTCAAGCACCTGCTAGAGCCGTTGAGTATCAGAGAGGTCGTAGGTGCGGCTGAGGTAACTTCCAGTCGAGGAATGATGGTCAGAGGAATGTGGCTCATGTTGTCGCGGTACAACCCGATGGAGGTGGACCGACTAGGGTTTATGCACATCGTGAAGCTGGGAATGAGACATATGTGATCGTAGGTAATTTTGTGTTACAGTCCTTATCCTTGCTTTCGTTAATTGATTCTGGGTCGACACATTCATACATTTTGGGTGAGCATGCAAGATCTTTAGGTTTTCCTTTTGAGTTGTTAGATGTAGGTATGAATGTTACGAGTTCTTTTGGTGAGACAATTGTAGTTAGGAAGGTGTTTAGGAGATGTCCTTTGATGGTTCAGGGTCACGTGTTTCTCGTTGACATGATGGAATTATTGTTTTATGGGTTCGATGTGATTCTGGGTATGGATTGGCTTGTAGAGCATAGAGCTAGGATAGATTTTGAGACTAAAAGAGTTTCTTTGAGGCTTTCTGATGACTATGAGGTAGTGGTAGTTGGCGAGAACGTTAAGTTCTAGTCTAATGTTGTTTCAGCTTTTGAGGCTCAGAGGATGATGGATTTGGGTTATCAAGCTTACTTAGATTATGTAATGAATCCGAATATGAGTGAAGTTAGACCGCAAGCCATCAGAACAGTTTGTGACTTCCCGAGTGTTTTCCCAGAAGAATTGCCTGGTTTGCCTCCAGATAGGGATGTTGAGTTTGCTATTGAGACGAATTCAGATTCTGCTCCCGTATCGATTGCTCCGTATAAAATGGCACCAAAAGAGTTGAAAGAGTTAAAGACACAGCTTCAGAAACTTTCAGATAAAGGTTTTATTAGGCCTAGTATTTTACTTTGGGGTGCTCCGGTCTTGTTTGTGAAGAAGAAAGATGGCAATATGAGGATGTGCATAGACTATAGACAGTTAAACAAAGTAATAATGAAGAACAAATATCCCTTGTCGCGGATTGATGATTTGCTTGATCAGTTGAGAGGTTCTTTAGTGTTTTCGAAGATTGTTTTGAGATCGGGCTACTATCAGTTGAAGGTAAAGGATGTGGACATACCGAAGACAGCTTTCCGTACACGATATGGGCACTACGAGTTCTTGGTAATGCCCTTCGGTTTGACTAATGCCCCAGCTGCATTAATGGACATGATGAACAGAGTGTTTCACGAGTTTTTGGATAAGTTTGTAGTAGTGTTCATAGATGACATTTTAGTGTACTCTAGGACCAAGGAAGAACATGATGAGCACTTGTGATTAGTGCGACAAACTTTGCTTGAAAATCAGTTGTATGCCAAGTTAAGTAAATGTGAGTTTTGGATTAGGGAAGCAGTCTTCCTAGGTCATGTGATCTCAGCCGATGAGATTATTGTAGATCCCAAGAAGATAGAAGCAATATTGGATTGGAAACAATCGATGTCAATGATCGAAATCCGTAGTTTTCTAGGGTTAGTCGGATATTATCGAAGATTTTTTGAGGGGTTATCGAAGATTGCTGCACCTTTGACCAAATTGTTGCAGAAAAATGTTCCGTATGAGTGGACAGATGCAAGGCAACAAGCGTTTGAGAAGTTGAAGAAAGCATTGACAGAAGCTCCTATTTTGATTCAGCCTGAACCATGGAAGCAGTTTGTAATGTACAGTGATGCATCATATGTAGGTTTAGGTTGTGTGCTTATGCAAGAGGGAAGAGTTGTAGCTTATGCTTAGAGACAGTTGAAGGTTCACGAGAAGAACTACCCTACCCACTACATAGAGTTAGCGGTTGTGGTCTTTGCTTTGAAGATTTGGAGACACCACCTTTATGGTGAGAAATGCACAGTCTACACCGACCACAAGAGTTTGAAATATTTGATGACTTAGAGAGAGTTGAATCTTAGACAGCGTAGGTGGTTAGAGCTTCTTAAAGACTATGACCTCACAATAGAGTACCATCCGGGTAAAGCGAACGTAGTGGCCGATGCTTTGAGTAGAAAAGTGGCAGTTGAGTTGCGAGATATGTTTGCTAGATTGAGTGTGTCCCGAGATGGTGGTTTGATAGCCGAGCTACATGTTAAACCTTTGTTAGTTCAGTTGATTCGAGAGAAACAGTTGCAAGACAGAACTTTGGCACATCACGTGCAAGATATAGCCGAGGGTAAACCCACAGATTTCTGCTTTGGTGAGAATGGGATCTTATGTTTTAAGAATAGAGTAGTTGTTCCAGAAGATGTCGAGTTGAGACGTACTATTTTGAATAAAGCTCATAACAGTCCTTTTGCTATGCATCCGAGTAGTACGAAGATGTACCGTGGATTGAAAGATGAGTACTTTTGGATTGGGTTAAAGAAAGATGCGGCCGAGTTTGTGAGTAAGTGTATGGTTTGTCAACGAGTTAAGGTCGAGCATTAGTTTCCTTTAGTTTTTTTACAACCGTTGAAGATTCCGGAGTGGAAGTGGGAACGGATTACCATGGTGTACCGAAGTCTATTGTATATCAGTGAGATTCTGAGGTTACATGGTGTACCGAAGTCTATTGTGTCTGATAGAGATCTGAGGTTTACAGCCAGATTTTGGGAGTGTTTGCATCGTGCCTTGGGAACTTGGTTGAACTTTAGTACTTCGTATCACCCACAGTCAGATGGTCAGTCGGAAAGAGTTATTCAGGTGTTAGAGGACATGTTGAGGTGTTGCATCATCGACTTTCAGGGTTCTTGGGAGAAACATCTACCGCTAGTAGAGTTCGCGTACAATAACAGTTATCAGGCTAGTATGTAGATGGCACCGTACGAAGCTCTATATGGTAGGAAATGTATAACACCTATTTTTTGGGTCGAGGCCGGACATAAACTTGTACCCATGCCCGACTTGCTTAAGGGCACTACCGAGAAGGTAAAACTGATTGGTGATCACTTGAAGGCAGCTTGAGACAAACAGAAATCGTATGTTGATTTGTGATCGCTTGAAGGCAGCTTCAGACTGATTTGTGGTTTTGCAAAATGGTCTTTCGTGACTGTTTGGCTCCAATTGGACACCCGATTGATGTCCAATTGAGACGTTGTTCTTCCACTGTAACCCTTAACACCATAGGATTGTTAAATTACATTTAGACAAGATAAATTTTAATCTAGGGTTGATAATCGGAGGAAAATTCTCAGATTTTTTTTTCGGTTATCCCCGTGTGACTCTCCCGATTTGGTCTTGTGACTAGACCGGGTCGAGGGGGTTACACTTCAATGAGATAAAGTATGATCTTTAATAAGATCAATATGATTTTAATGAACCTTGATTAAATTTTGAAAGACTATGAACTCTAACCAAGCTTCTAATAAAACAAGCCATGCTTAAGCAATGATTAAGATAAAAGTTCTTAGTAATATTGTACGTTTATAATTCCTTTGGATTTCCATTTGATACCAATTCCATTGTTCTTTGTTATTGTTTTACTTCTACTTCATTTAGGCTATATAAGTCTAATGCATACATCTTCATGCATTTGCAGTATATATATTTCTCTCCTTGAGTTGATCGTGTTGAAAGATTGTGAGTCTATGCTTAAAGCTCCAAGTAGCTTTAAATTTTCCTTGGTCGAACTCCTTAGATGGTGGCATATCAAATGTATTTAAGCATACTAAAAATGTTTATGTAATTGATGTTAGATCGATAACTAAGATTACTTATCAAGTAATGTTATCGAATTATATATGCATGAGTTATAGGTTTTGTTTGGAACTTGCAAGTACTAATGTGATAATTAAATGAAATGATTGATTAAAGGACCGATTTGTCACATAGTAATTGTAAAGAATCATAACGGATATCTTGTAGCAATAATGTATTAATCATTGCAAAGTTATAATCGGCTTTCATATTTCTTAAAAATGCTTAAGTAGTTATTCTTGGTTTGGCCAATCTAGTTGATTAATGAGTTGTTAATGCGGAATATTGTACAAAATAACTAAACAATGTTAATACGGTCAGCATGCTTGTTAGGCGATAACATGAATCTTGAAGTAATTATAAATTATTTGAATTTGTTAGGAAAAAGAATTAAATTATGAATTGTAGCATTAGATGCTCTTACATTGACCATTTCAATTTGATTTGTGATTGAGAAGTAAAATGGACTCACATATCTCATATTCATTTGGGGTTAGTATGATTTCAAGATTTGTTGTTATGTAGTTGTCCTAATTGCAGTGGTCCACTTTTGAATAGAATATGTATCTAGTCTACTTTAGGAGTAACATGTAAATAATAAATGAATCAAAAGCATAAATGCAAGAATGTGAAAGCTTAGAAAATTGTACGACACTTGTGTGTGGGTGTGAATGTTTATTGTTAATGAAAAGTGCTTAAGAACTAATTTACGAGAACTTGATGCTTGATTGCTTAAATGTGATTATAATCATACAATGACTAATGATAGGAATTAAATCGAGTATGGTCCTTGTAAAAGGTGGGACTTAGTATCCCTGGTTAAACCATTTTGTAATTGAATGATCTTGGAATAATCCCAAACTTAAAATTTGTATCTTATCAAGAACCTGGTTAAAAATTTAACAGTGTGTTTTGGATAAATCACCAATATTGTTAGACAACTTTGATGTAGTATGACAAATTTAGTATGCGTATACTTCATGTAATTGAGGTATGATTGCATGATTGTAGAGTGTTTAGAAGTCCTATATTTTATACACATTCTGGCTCATATTATTATTGTTCTCAAGCTCATTTAGTCATATTTAGCAGCATATCATGCATTATATAGTATTTTCTCTTCTGCCATGCTTTTATTGAATATTTTACGTTTTGGCTAAGCAAAGATACTATTTTAGTTAATTTTTTATTTCAGGTGCTGGTTGCTGATCAGAGGAGGAGAGGACAGGAAAGCAGAGAGCAAAAGGAGTTGTACTGAAGCAGTTCCAGTTGCCGCCAAAGACGTCGCCGCTGCAAAATGTCACCGCCAAGGACGCTGCTGCCGCAGAATGCCGCCCAGACGACAATACGCTGACATAGTCAAGATGGGTCTCGTTTGATAGAGGACATTTTTCTGAGTCCATTGAGCCCAATTTTGCATTTTTCTGAGGCCTGGAACAGTGTATAGAGCTGATTGAAGATCGATAAGCAAGGTGGCTTATACTTACTTGTTGAACAAGTAAATATCCAAAGGAGTCCAATTTGAGTCAGAATTGAATGAAGCAGTAAATGTTAAAGCTATTTTATCATCAATGAAGACTTCTACTCCAAGGAGGACTTAACCTTAGGCCAAGCCCTATATATACCCATGTATGTGAGGGTATATGGGCATATAGAGATTGAGAGAGATAGAGAGAGGGGGTCGGCTATGTTCTAAACTCCCTAGGGTTTAGGTTTTTGCTTGTAAAGTAGTTGTGCGAAACGGTTGTAAAGTTTGTGAGTTTATTTTTGCAATAAATATTCCAAGTTTGCTTAATCTATGCACTTTATTCTTTCAATTAGTCCTAACCAATCAGTTGAGAGAATCCATTTGTCGGGCACGAAAGTGTAAGACTCACGAAAGGGTTAAGCACGGTCACAACATGTTGAGGCGTGACTAACTTGGTTCCTAACAAGTTCACGAGTTTCAGTAGCTAAAAGGGATCACCATCCGAGTTTACTAGCATGTGTTAGGTTCACGCTGAGATTGCTAGGTATTGCCTACGTCACGCTAGCTTTTCAAGCATTCTTGCCTAGAAATAGGGAGGATCACTGTCGACTATCTCACCGAACTTGGAGTATCTACCAGACTTTCCGCCAGGACTTATTTCTGTTCCACCTGCCGAGACAACGAAAGTTGTATGGGCAGGGACCCGCTGCGGCCGCGTGACAGGGTCGTAGCTGCCGCCCACCATACCCACTGAGGCCGCAATCGAGGCAGCTTAGAAATAACTTTACTTCTTCACAACGCAGTCAACACACAACTGAGAGGCAATAACCTGGCACATTCTATCACTCTGGCCTCCCCTTCTTTAATTAGTTGTGTTTTTAGTTTTATTCCTTTAACCAAACCTGAAATTAATTGTGCATTTAAATTTCTTGTGCAGATACACACTCGAAGGAACTATTCAAATCCTCGTGGGATTCGACATCTTTTATACTATAACTTGACAGGAGTGTGCAGTTGCGCTCATAAAAAGAGAACACCTAACCATCCTACAAGTTTTTGGCGCCGTTGCCGGGGATTGGCAATAGCGATTTCGTTTTGTTTTTTGCACTCTTTATTTAATTGCATTTAAATTTTAGGTTTTTAACTTTTTTGTGTATAAAAAAATTCAGGTACGGTACAAGTCCAAGGGCATCACAATGTCGAGGAAAACTATACGGGAGCTGATGTTGGACAATTCTTGCAATCATGTGTTCGTAAATTGCCCCTTACTTTTCAGAGAAGACATGGACGAACCAAAATGGGACCAAGAGCAGATGCCGCATCCGCAGCAAAAAGGACTGCAGAATCTGCCGCCGCAATAGAATTTCTCATGGTACGATCAACAACCTCAAAATTTTTTTTACTATGATAATTTTGCCGCTACAACAGTACACAAGCCCTGGCAATGTAGTCCTCCTCAAGAGTAATCAAATTCCTTAGAAGACACGTTTCAAACTTTCCTCGCGCTCACTCAAGACGTGTCAACCTTTATGGAGGTAAAACTCGCCAGGATGGATGCACTTTTGAGCAACTCTGCCCCAATAAATGTTGTGGATGAACATAAAACCCCTGCCGCGGAACCCATAGATCACCGGTAATTGAGACCTAGGGATACTAATATCCCAAGGGAAGAGGATGCAAGGGACTACCCCACACATGATGAACCCATGCAAGAAATTGACCAAGCAGGAATTGCAGAACTTGAATAGAGCAAGGCTACGGAAACAGCTAGTGAGGCCGACATAGAAATTGATGATGTCACGACAATATCAGAAGCCTCAAAAATTATGCCAGACTCAACAGCAATCACAGTAACCATGCCCGCCTCAGCAGAAACCTCGGCAACCATGGACTACATATATCAAGAGGAGCCGATGTTGGTAGATCTAAAGCCATCACAATCTCTACTGATGGAGATGTTCGAGGGACCTGAAGAACATAGTGTTATGGATGATGAAGCCCTTCAATCTGCCGAGTTTTTCCTTGACCTGAACCACATTATGACAAACTACTGCCCTGATAGTTGGCCCCCTGAACAACTACCTTAGCAGCAAAGCCATCCTTCACCATAACAAATCAGGACAAAGATAAGGTAAGTACATGGTTTGATAGTGGTATAATGTTTACTAATCACGTGTTCATGCCTTCAGAAAAAGAAACAAGGTGGAATATTCACATGGATTACAAGGGAATGAGGAAGAAAGACTCCCCCATGAGAATAGTCACTCGATGGAGGGTGCGGGTGGACTATAAGAAGTATCGGAAACGAACCCGCTGTAACATAATTTTAGTTTTTCCACATCTTTACCGTTTTCTTTAGGAATAGATCTTAATAAACTTAGGACTGGATTTTATTTTCAGCTATATTATTTTTATTTAGTTCATCTCACAACTACTTATCTAGATTCAGACCCTACTATAAAAGGCAAGCCGCCAAGAAAGATGAGGGGCAGACAAAGTACAGTCGCCCAAGCGGTAGAGACGACAGCAAAAGAGATAGCCCAGGCCACTAATTCCCTTAACGGGGAGGTGTATGATTCCTCCGATGATGCAGAGCCGGCCGAGGTAACAAAGAAAAGAAAAGAGGCACATGATAGCGGCCGAACCAGAGTATGAAAGGCCAGAGACCGAGTTAGAGCAGCAACCAAAGAGACCCACTCCCATCAGAGTCCAGCCAGCTCGCGGCCAGAAGCAGAGCCTCACAGCCAAATCACCCGCCTCCCGCCACCTAGTCCTCTCATCTTCCTCCAAGTCCACCGAGTTAAAAGACAACTCGGGCAGCTTCTAGCACCATTATTTTCTTTATTTTTTCTGCTTTATTTTATGTTTTTCTGTTTAGATTTTATTTTGTCTAAGGCCTTGACGGCAATGCCCGCCTTGAGTTTGGGGGGGGGGTTAGTCCTCATGTTATTTTGTTAAGCATGTAGCTGCATATAGTTTCATTGTAAATCCTGCCTAGTACTTAATGAAATTTGGAAATTTGGGTTAAATAACTTGTGCCTATGATAGTCAGTCGATTCTATTTTCGTACCACACTTAAAATTGAACTTAATCTTGGGAAGAAGCATGAAAAAACCTTAGAATTTTTTTTTTAGTTGCCAAACTTTTATTACACTTCTGTTAAGTGTTGAATATTGTTTGAGTTCTAAGTGTACATTGCCTGCTTAAGCTTAATGAAAATTCTTATATTTGATACAGGTATGCCGCCGCGGCAGCACAAGGCAGCAAACTAAACTAAAAAGCAATGCCACCACGGCCGCAAAACAAAGAAAAGGCTGAATGCCCTAGAGGTGCCCAAAACAGGCTCTAGGAAGGATCATGAGCAAGGACACTCTGCTGCTATCAAAGTCCATGTATCTAAAATTCTTTGAAGTGACGGACAAATTAGCATGAGTGAATGAAAGCCTTCACGGGATGACTCTACTCAAAGGGTTCGGAGTTTCATAGTATGCTCATATCTTAGCTTCGGACCTAGAGAGTAGCTGTGATGAGCTGAAGCCCTTAAAAGCCATTATCAGAAAAAGGAAGAAAAGAAGTGCTTAATTGTTCTACCAAAGAAGCAACTCTATATCCTTTTTCTTTAACTTTTACAACATTCTTTGTTTACTTAGTATACTTAGCATATTCAGCATGTACACAGACCTGCACACACTACACTAGCACTAGAATTAAAATTCTAAGTTATTTCATGTTATTCCCTATCACAAAATTAATATAGGTGCCACGGCCTTGAGGTATGAAACCAAGTTAAAAACTAGGTTTTCTTTTTGATTTATGTACAATGACAGGTTTACTAGTTTAGGTTGCATTGCTTGAGGACAAGCAATAGTTCGAGTTTGGGGGTGTGTAGAGTGTCTAGAAGTCCTATATTTTATGCACATTCATGCTCATATTATTACTGTTCTCAAGCTCATTTAGTCATATTTAGCTGCATATCATGCATTATACAGTATTTTCTCTTCTACTATGCTTTTATTGAATATTTTACGTTTTGACTAAGAAAATATATTGTTTTAGTTAGTTTTCTATTTCAGGTGTTGGTTGCTAATTAGAGGAAGAGAGGACAGGAAAGTAGGGAGCAGAAGGAGTTGTACTGAAGTAGTTCCAATTACCGCCAAAGACGTCACCGCTGCAGAATGCCGCCACCAAGGACGCCACCGTCGCAGAATGCCGCCTAGGCGGCAATACGCTGACATAGTCAAGATGGGTCTCATTTGATAGAGGACATTTTTCTGAGTCCATTGAGCCCAATCTTGCATTTTTCTAAGGTCTGGAGCGGGGTATAGAGCTGATTGAACAGCGATAAGCAAGGTAGCTTATACTTACTTGTTGAACAAGTAAATATCCAAAAGAGTCCATATTTGAGTCAGAATTGAATGAAGCACTAAATGTTAAAGTTATTTTATCATCAATGAAGACTTCATTCTTTCAATTAGTCCTAACCAATCAGTTGAGAGAATCCATTTGTCGGGCACAAAAGTGTAAGGCTCACGAAAGGGTTAAACAAGGTCACAACATGTTGGGGCATGACTAACTTGGTTCCTAACAAGTTCACAAGTTTCAGCGGCTAAAAGGGATCATCAACCGAGTTTACTAGCCTGTGTTAGGTTCACGCTGAGATTGCTAGGTATTGCCTACGTCACACTAACTTTTCAAGCATTCTTGCCTAGAAATAGGGAGGATCACTGTCGACTATCCCGCCGAACTTGAAGTATCTACCAAACTTGCCGCCAGGACTTATTTCCATTCCACCTACCGAGACAGCGAAAGTTGCCGGGGCAGTGACCCGTTGCGGCTGCGTGACAGGGTCGTAGCTGCTGCCTGCCATACCCACCGAGGCCGCAATCGAGGCAGCGCATAAATAACTTTACTTCTTCACAACGCAGTCAACACACTACTGAGCATCAATAACCTGGCCCATTCTATCACTTTGATCTCCCCTTCTTTAATTAGTTGTGTTTTTACTTTTATTCCTTTAACCAAACCTGAAATTAATTGTGCATTTAAATTTCTTGTGCAGATACACACTCGAAGGAACTATTCCAATCCTCGTGGTATTCGACATCTTTTATACTATAACTTGACATGAGTGTGCACTTGCGCTCATAAAAAGAGAACACCTAACCACCCTACAATGATCATAGTAATCAATCATAAAGGATGTTATGGTTTTAAATTTGTTATAGATTCAATAAATAAGTCTACTCTTATGGTAACAATGAGTTGAAGGATAATAAGAAGAAATTTTAATAACTTGTCTTGTAATCCTTGAAAAGTCCAAAATTTTGGTTAATGTCTTCCTGGTCTTCCTTGTAGTAACATCATCGATTCCAATTTTATTCAAAACCGGGTTGAAGGTGTTACAGCTCTGTCGTGGCCTTCACCGCCGCCGCCGGTGTGTTCGTCGTCGTGCAGCGAACACAGGGCCTTCAGCCACTTGGAGGTTATCAGTCGTCATCCTCCATGGAAGCTCGTTTTCGTGCTTCGTTGGAGAAGCCAAAAATACCTCTGTTTTTTGTGTTTTCCGGCCACCCTCGCTGCGCATTCGAGGCGTCATTGCCTCTAGTGAGTTCTCGGTGCAGAGGCGAGTAAAACTCAGGTAACCGATCATTGATCCGCCGCTGCTAAGGGCCTCGTCGGAGCTTCATTGCTTTTCGGCCATTCCTTTGTATTTCAGGACAATCTGGTTTGTTTCAGACATGTTTCCGGCTAGTTGTTTTAATGGTTGAGTTGTGGAGTTGATGTTCGTTAGTTTTTCGGCAAGAAAATCACCATTTGGGGTCACTGACGAGTTTTCCGACTAAACGCCAGTGAGCTTAGCTTTAGGTCTGTAGGCCGGGTTGTATTCGGCCCAAACCCTACCCAAATCCGAAATCCGACCCCTTTTCTCCTGACACGACCCGAACCAAGTCAATCTGAACCGAGTCAACCCGTTGACTGAGTCAGCTTAGTGAGTCAACTCGCCCGAGTCAGCCAGTTGACCGCTGACGTCAGCTTGACTGTTGACCCTTGACTGATGACGTCAGCGTTGACTTTTACTAAAAAGTCAAAATTTTCTAAAAACCCTTGTTTTATGTTTATTGACTCACGAGTCCGATTTTGAAGTCTGTTTCGTGAAATTCTAACCCGAGAGCCTCCAAATTTGACATTGGACCCGAACATGCTTATATGCTTCATTGTTCAATTTAACGGCAATGTAATTAAGGATTGATTATGGATTATGTTTAATTGAAGGTATTCACATATCTTCGTATCCGAGATGTTGAGGACGTCGAATTCGAGTTCAAGAGTGTTCGAATGTCGTTTCAAGGGTCGACCGATATAGAAAGGATTCAAGGTATTACTTTACTACCTCTTGCATGTTTTACTGAATTGGTTGGTATTAGTTAATGCATGAACAAATTTAATTAATGCATGAATATTTTAAAGTCATACTAATTACGATAGAAAGATAATAATTTGGATAAGACCCAAATGACTCGAATAAGGAATTGATGATCGGTAAGAATCAAAGTTCATTGATTAATCGTTAAATCAGTTCACCTCGAAACTTTCAATTCAGATGATTTCTTGATAAAAGATCTAATGCTCAGAATGCTTGGATGAGAAATGACAAAAATACCCTTGAGGTATAAAAAGGATTAAAATAACCCTGACGATGAAAGCGATATGAAAATCTATACTAGATCTCGTAAAGCAACTAATTCATATGAAAACCACGATTTGCTTGGAAAGTTATGGTAGCAAAGCTTAAACCTTTGAAATTGTAAAGTATTTGGATTGTCTTGAACTCTGAATAAATCTCCAAAGATAAGTTTACGGAAAACTATTCGCATGTCTGGATTAATTAAATTGATGTAAAAGATTGAACTAGTCGAAATGACTAGAAAGATTGAAAATACTGATAAGGCTGAATTGATCAGAATGACCGTAATGACCTAAAAGACTGAAATATCCTCGGGTACTAATTGCCAAGTTAACCGAAAATGATGGATATACCCTCGAGATTTGAAATGAATGAATAGTTGGAAGGATCGAAAGACTCAGAATAATTGAAACACCTTCGGGCATCTAAGTGTCTGAAATACCTTTGAATCCTAAAATGACTGAAAATACCTCTACGACTTGGAATAAAAAATACCAATAAAGCCAAACAAATGCAATGGCTCTAAAAGTAGTAGTACACGATCCGTGTTTGTTGGTCATTTCTGATACTAATGCGATATTGGAAGAATACCATATCAAGGCATATTCGATTTATTTGGAGAAAGTACATAGTTTCTGTTTTATTGTCTGAATGATTTTCTGAAATTGTATTTTAATTCAAAATTTGATTTATGACTTTAAATGGTTTGACAATTTGTTTTATTTGAAAATTTTAATATGGGTCGCTCCAATGACCCTAATGTGACCTCCTAGATTTAGGTGTGTCGCATAGCCGGGTCTATGGGGTTACAAAATTACTTAGACAATTCTTTAGGTTAATAATCACTAACGTAGAATAAATAAAACTTTCAACAAATTAATTGTTCTTTTTATTGTTTGCTTAAAAATAGAACATAATTAATGTGATGCCTTACTAAAACGAGGTAATGGGTTAGCGCCAGAAATGTTGGCGGTGATTAGGGTTTACTCTTCGGATGGTAGGGCCGTTAAAATGGAATCATATTCACAAATGGACAATAAGTTGAATTTTATACGAACTTGCAAATTCCTACACTAAAATGTTTCGTAATCGGCTAGGTACCAATTTTGGGCGCTGTGGGGTGCTAACCCTTCCCTACGCGTAATCGACTCCCTAACCCGTTTTTTTTTTAATTTTTCGTAGACCAAAATTGTTGTTTTAATAAAATAAAATATTTTTATTAAAATAACCTATTTTTAGGTGATCCAATCACACCTTTTTATAAAAGATTGGTGGCGACTCCGTTGTTTTTGTTTTTTCTTAAATGTCGAGCCCGAAAAAAGTTGCGACAGCCTCCTACATATTTTAATAAAAAAATGAACAATGAAGTCCGGGTTGTATTCCCACCAACTTTACTTTTACTGTTCAATGTACAATAAATTGAAAATAAAAATAATAATAATACAAGATTTGGAGAATTTTTTTTCCTCACTGGAACTCTTTGCTGCAGACCATGCACATCATTTTTAAACAGTAGGAGAAAATCCTAAAAGGCCAGAGTCTCTCTAATACAAGTGATTTCATTAAAATTGCAGTGGGATAGTGCAACTGCAAAGAAGCAATGTCAATTGAGAACCTCGCAGCTGATTTAAACCAGGCAAAGTTACAGGGTTTTTCAGTCATGAAGATTGCAGGAGCCTTGATTTTATTGATGTTTGATGCTATTGATAAAAGGAGGGAAACACTACAATATGGAGAGTTGAACAGATGGTTCGCAAAAAACATTGAATGGTAGCCTAAAATTGAAATAAACACTACAATATGGAGAGTTTAGCTTACAGTTACTGGCCTGCCAATGAATCTTTGGTCGATTGGAACTTTCAGTAATGTGCTGAGGATACGGGTTACGGAATCAGATTCGAAGGAGGGTGTTTCGGCTAGCATTACAAAAGTAATTGAAGAAAATTTGGAGGAGCAGGTGGTAGCGTTACAGATAGTGGTGAGTCCTTGTGCTAGATCAGGTGACACAGTGGTGCCGGATTCTTTAGCAACAGACAATATATTATATATGTCAATGGCAAGACAATGGACTATGGAATAACAAGTGTCAATTAGATTGGTGTGTGCTGAATTTGCCGGATGAATCGAACCAGCATGAAGGAATATTTATGAATGAAGCAGCTAATAAGGATAATGATGAGATTCAACATAGTCTAGAAGGAATTTGGGTGGGGATTCAGTCACATGAATGGATGTCTTTACAAACGAACATGGGTCTATTTCGGATTAAATAAAAACTTTAGGAACTAAACTGAATAAAAATAAAATTATATTTAAAATATTTGACTAGATTATAAAAATTAGAAACAAATAGGGGTCAATTTTGGATTAACTAAATGCTTTAGGGACTAATCTGAACAAAAATAAAACTATATTAAAAGCATCATACTATATTATAAAAACTAGAAACAAATAGGGGTCAATTTTGGATTAAATAAAAACTTTAGAGACTAATATGAACAAAAATAAAATTACATTAAAAATTTTGGAGATCATAAAAATTAGAAACAAATAAGGGTTAATTTTGGATTAAATAAAAATATTAGAGACTAAATTAAATAATAATAAAACTATTTTAAAATATTGGACTAGATTATAAAAAATAGAAACAAAAGGGAGTTAATTTCGAATTAAATATAAAATTTAGGGACTGGGCTGAATAAAAATAAAATCATATTTGATAAAATAAAATAAAACAATATGAAAATTATGCTAATCTCAATTACAGTTTGGCACATATATTATTTGTGTTAAAATATTACTTCCTAAATTACAAGTTGGTTTGGTGGTTAAGCCTTATTCTTTCTTTTCCTAGTACATTGGTTTAAGGATTATTATCCTATACACTGGCAGTGGAAACTAAAAGTTTCCACAAACGCCTTAATTTTAGGGTTTAGGGGTTAGTTTAGGGTGTAGGGTTTAGGAGTTTAGGTGTAGGGATTTAGAATTTAGGGTTTAGAGGTTAGAATTTAGTTTTTAGGGTAATATGATAAGGGTTTATGTTTTAATCTATAAACCTTAAATTATAACCCTAAACTGTAAATTTCAACCACTATCCCTAAATTCAAAACTCATACACCTAAACCCCTAAACTATACACTCTAAACTAAGTCTCCAAACCATAAAACTAAGACGCTTGTAGAAATTTTTAGTTTCCACCGCCAGTGTATCAAATAATTACCCATGGTTTAAATCTCTTCAAATGTAAAACTTTTTATTTTTTATTCTTGCAAAACGTGCCATTTTGGACGATATAAACAACAAAATAACTTCACCAAAATGACAACATTTTAGTCCAACGTAAAAATTTAATGGTAAAAATAAGTCATTATCAATAGTTTGATGATATCTTATGTAGTTTACCATAAAAAAAAATAACTAACTTTTCTTTGTCTTCTCCACGAAAATAAATACCACATGAATAGGGGATAAATGACGAACTTGATATTAAAAGCTAACTACTTTTTTCCCGTTTACATGAAACAGCTTTGCACAGTTATACTTCTTTTTCCATCCATGTTTAAAATATGTGGTTGCTCCTTCTCAATTTTGAAGTGTTGGCAATAAATTCTATGTTAGATGTCATTACGTGTACAGCTTCATCAACAATTGCTCTCATAGATAGTAGCCGCCTAAGACAGTTTTCCATCGTACTACTATCTACGGTGTTAGATTCATAAATATTTTTCAAGGATGACAAAAATATATTATATATAGATTTGAAAATTTCAGCGTAGAAACAACCAATAAAATATATAATTTATATAGAATAATTCAGATTTCAAGGTAAATACAATCAATCAAATAAATAATTAACCGAAAATTTTCAGATTTTAAAGTCGGCAGACTACACATGAATATACCACCGACTATGCACCAAGTGCAGATTCTCCCCTATAAATATCCTCTTGAAAACTCATTGAGAAAACATCAAAGCTAGAAAGCTAGCTCGATTTAGTGCCTTCATTGTCAACGAGAAGATGAAAGAATGGACAAGGGGAAATGAAGAATTCCAGAATCAAGGTATGTGATTGTCAGTATTGCATACCGTTTTTTACGCCTTGTAACTATTGTATATGACAAAACATGCTACTGCTCTACTTTTGTTGCTTTCAAACATAGACATGGAGATGGATCATGTAGCCAAGTTTCTTCGAGGCAAGACCATATTAATCACCGGTGCAACCGGATTTTTGGCCAAGGGTACTACTCTTTCTCACCCTTTGATAACCCAATGCCGATTTTATTGAAAGCTCAGTTAATGATTTGATGTTTCAACCATTGCTTTTTAGTCTTTGTGGAGAAGATATTAAGGCTACAACCAAATGTGAATAAGCTCTACCTTCTTTTGAGGGCTTTAGATGACAAATCTGCGACACAACGCTTACATGATGAGGTATATGGGAAATTATATATTTTCTTTATGTATTCAAAAAATCGAATTTAAGCCAAGAAAAAAACACTAACGTGTGTATATGATTTGTGCATAGATCATAAGCACAGGGTTGTTTAGGGTTCTTCGTGACAAATGGAGTTGGAAATTTGATAAGTTGATAACAAGTAAGGTGATAGCAGTGGCCGGTGATATCTCTTCTGAGAACTTGGGAATTACGGATTCAAAATTAAGAGAAAGGATGTGGAGAGAAATAGAAATTGTAGTAAATGTGGCTGGCACAACTGAATTCAACGAGAGGTTATTCCGAATTTTGTTTGTAACAATGGGTGCATATTTGATGGAGTAAAAAAAATATTAAATATTTTATTTGATTTAAATTAAAAATTGTCGACTTTTTGACAAATTTGAAGGTACGACATTGCGTTGGGCATCAATACATTTGGAGCTCTCAATGTTTTGAACTATGCAAAGAAATGTGATAAAATAAAATTGTTTCTCCACATTTCAACAGGTAATCATTCACGTTTTGTCGGACTATATAATTATAAAAGGAACTGCGACTTTATTATGTGTTTTCCTTTTAGCTTACGTATGTGGTGAGCAGCAAGGGACGATATTGGAGAAACGATTTTATATGGGCGAGAGTTTGAGTAAAACAGGAAACGTAAACATTTTTGAAGAGAAGAGAATGATGGAGGAAAAACTAGAGCAACTACAGTGTGATTGTGTCCCAAATAATGCAATAAAATCAGCAATGAAAGAGCTGGGCCTGCAAAGGTTGTTTTTCCTTTACTTACCACCAACATTTCTATTTTACCTTGTTCTGAATTATGATCGTTTGTATTAACACAGGGCAAAACTGAATGGGTGGCCAAACACATACGTATTTACAAAGGCAATGGGAGAGATGCTTTTAGGGAACTTCAAAGGGGATTTGCCCCTTGTTATTTTACGTCCCACCATGATTACAAGTACTTATAAACAACCATTCCCTGGTTGGATTGAAGGTGTCAGGTATTTAACACCAATTCGATTCATGCTGTCGTGTAATAAAGACAAGTAATGGAGTTTGTTTATGTTTTCTTACATTCAGAACCGTGGATAGAATCGTTGTGAGTTATGGAAAGGGGAAATTAGCATATTTTCTTGGCGAATCTAACTCTTCTCTTGATTTGGTGAACACGAATTTCTTCCTTTAACCAGTAACCAGACATGATTAATTAGAACTCAAAGTGAAAAACTTTTAACATGGATTTTTAAATTGTATATGCAGATACCAGTGGATATGGTGGTAAATGCCATGGCTGTGGCCATGGAAGTTCATTATGCAGATCGTCGATCTTCTCGTGAGACCATTTACCATATCAGCTCCTCCTCCCGGAATCCTATGATAGTGTCTGATTTTCGAAAGTTCATGCGTTGTTATTTCACTCAAAACCCATGGGTTGATACAAATGGGAAGATGGTGAAAGTTGGAAAGGGAACATTATTTAGCACACCCGGTATATTTTTCCTATACATGCAACTCAAATATGTGCTTCCACTCAAGGTTTGTTGTTCTTGATTTTCAGTTTTATCTAGTATTTTTCCATCAGATTTGTTCCCATGTTTCTAATCTTGAAATTCAGGTGTTTTGCTTGATCAATATACTATGTTGCCAACGTTTCAAGAAAATGTATACGGATCTTGATCGTAAGATTAAGTACATACTTCGATTAGCAGAGTTTTACAAACCTTACACGTTCTTCACAGGGATGTAAGATTATCAAATATTTCAGTTATATTACATTTAACCATGATTGTCATAAAAATGAACCATTTGAAATGTTTTCTTCTGTCCCAAACAGCTTTGATGACCGAAATTTGGAGGAACTGCAAAGGGTGGCTCAAGAGAGAAGCATTGATATGACTGAATTTAACTTCGATTCCAAGAGTATCGACTGGGAAGATTATATCATCAACATTCACATTCCTGGCCTTTTTAAAAACCAGAATTAATCCAACACGAGTTTGAGGGACAATATTTAATATCATCATAAATAATATGTACTGTATTAGTTATAACATTGGAGATTTGGTTGTAACGCTTGTTCTTTTGCTTGCCGCATATACACTGCAGGTACTAATGTCTAGGCTTATATAACAAATAAGTATCTAAATTATATTAATTTTTTTCATTTAGTTACCTAAAACATATTTTGTCAAAATAAATATCTAAGGTATACTTTTTGGTCTTAAAATAATTTTTGTCGGAAATAGGTACTTAAAGTATTTTTTAATTAATGTAACATGTCAACTTTTAGAAACCTAAATGAAAAATATATATACTTTGTTATGGATGAATTTACTGGAAACGAAAGTGGAGTTTAAAGTTTCAGAGAATTTCTCAATATTCAGAGTTTTTACATATCCCTTCTAAAAGAAATATATCCCTTATTTATAGCCTATTGCCCCTCAGTGTAAAACAAAATCTGTTAACCCCTTTGGTGTCCTTCTCTCCCGCTTCCCTCGACGCACTACAACAGAAGAAACGTCTTCACTAGGTGGGTCCTGGTTCGCCACCTCAGTAACAGAATCAGGTGGCATTCCTTCCTCATGACCATGCATAACATCACCCTCTCCAGGCGGAAGAACCTTGTCCTTAAGGTCTGGTATTGGCTCTGCAGAAGAAGCAGCTGTTGAATCAAGCAACAGTGGCAACGGCGTGATCTGTTGTAGCGGACGACCCTTGCAAGGTTTCAACTGTGAAACATGAATCACCGGATGGATTTTTGAGGACCCTGGCATCTCGAGCTTGTAAGCCATACTTCCCACCCTATTGAGTACCCGATATGGACCGAAAATCGAGGACTTAACTTGTGACGCTTCTTCAAATGTAGAGATAGTTGACGATACGGCTGAAGCTTAACGAAAACCCAATCGCCCTCCTTGAATTCCAGTTCATGGCGGTGGCGATCTACTTGCATCCTCATCCTATTATGTGCATCAGCCAAGTTTTGTTTGAGTTCGCGAAGCAGCAAGTCACGTTCTCATAAATTGTAACCCCTTAGACCTGCCTATGCGTTACAACATATCCTAGAAAGTTACATTAGGGTCACAAGAGCGACCCACAGTAAAAATACACATAAAAACATATTTCTTCAAAACACTTATTAAACTGTAAAATGAACTTCTATTTAAAATACCATTTCGGGAAGTCATTTAAACACATAACAGAAATTTCAGAAAGTGCTTTACGAATACTATCATAAAACAATACATGACATACATGCCCACAAACTATACAATACCATACTCCAAAAGCAAAACCGAGAGAACTCCGAACACTGATGTCAAACGTTATACCATGTTATGTTCTTTTAACCTGCGATGGTAAAAACAACGTGAGCTTGAAAAAGCTCAGTAATACAGAACTACCAAAAGATGCTATAAGCTCATGCAGATATATGGTAGGCATAACATTTTCATGATGTTCCACGTAGTAACGGTCTCCATTTATGGTTCTACATTTTCGAGGTTGCATCATACTCGTGAATAACGATATTTGTTCTTTATTCAAACCTCGAGAATTAGACGAGATTTATATAGGCTGGTAACATACGAGGTAGGAAATAGAGAGTTTAGAGTCTAGTGTGTTCCAATGGTGCAACGTTAATGCATGAAATGTAACAATGCAATAAACCTTTTTATTTAAATACATTTGTTTCAAGTAGCCGTAAAGTTCATTTCAATTCTATATTTAGCCTCCAACCATACTCCAGTATATAGTTTCCCTAGTGCGGAATCATGTACAGGCATTAACCTGAGCCCATTGGGCGTGGGTACCATCCTAAGGATATACCTTAGAATACGGGCGGCCCTTGCCAAAGCATAGGAACCAAAAACGGGCGGACCTGTCCGAAGCCTAGGTTCCGAAAACGGGCGGACCTAGCCGAAGCTTAGGATCCGAATACGGGCGGACTTATCAGCTGGATCAGGGCTGAGCCGACGGTAACTTCATATCATGTCCCAAGTACCCCAGTGAATCAAATCATCAATAGTTCATTAATCAATAACTATATTTTTAGTAACACATTATCCATATAGCATGTTTTTCATATCGGGTGCATAGGCATATACCAGAAATATAGTACGGTCATGCTTAATTTATAAAACATGTCATGTTCATGTGAGTTCAAGTATGTCAATCATGTGCACGTGATCGGTATTATAACATGTAAATCAGTATGCAAAAACAGTCGTGTAGCACACATGGAGCACACTAGGTGGAATAGTTTATTTCCTTGGAGATAATTGTCATTTACGAAGGAGAACACATTAAACTTTTGACAATTGAACGGATTTTTGAAACGAGACCCCTATTAAAAGAGGGGTTTGTACTAACGGTTCAAACCAGATATTCAGGAGATGATACATCAAGATCTTTGAGAGTTTTGGCATATCATAAGTGATTTAGTCATTTAAGCCTACAAGGCATTATGGTCATTTTATCATACATGGGCATTAAGGTAATTTACACCAACAAGGCATAAATAGTGGCTCGGGGATTCTGTTTGCTCATCAGGTTTCCAACCAGGCATTCAGAGATTTTTATGTCAAGATCTTTCACGATATCAGATACATCCAGGGCTATTTTGATTACTTTGGCCAACAAGGGCATTTTGGTTATTTAACTATCAGGGGTGATTTTGTAATTTAGCCCAATAGTGATGAAATGACGATTTATAAAATTAATATTTCTAGAAGTTCATCGAGCCTCTAAAACCAATCGAACTAACATGTCCCAACCTCACAGTACTAACCAAACCTTCTGATGTATGCACTTTACGGGTATCATTTCCAAATATTGATTATATCGTATATTTGAACGATTGCCTTCATATTTCACCACAGGACTTTCCACGGAGTAGACGAGCTTATATTCTGTGCGGAAAAACTTCCATCCTTATATTAATATCATGAGTGATTGACATACATGAGTCATGCTCCAACCTTTAGGGGCATTTCAGTCATTTTCAGCTTTATTGGCATTTCTAGAATTTTATCAAAGGCAATTTACTTGTTCTAGTCGAGGGGGTATTTCAGTTGTTCTGAAGCTCGAGATATCCATCATTCCTGTCAATTGAACCATTTATAGTATTTCAATCATTTAAGTACTCGTGGGTGTTTCAGCCATTCAAGAAATTTCGTTACCTCCAACCGCTTCATTCATTTCAGAACTCAAGGGTTTATCCATCGTTCCAGTTAATTTGCAAACCTCGGTGTCCGAGGATACTTCAGCCCTTTTTTCAATTCGATCATTCGGATTAATTTAACCATAACAATATTTCCAATACTTTTAGTCTTTTCAATCAATTCAATATTTTGATCCGCTTGATTAATTCAGAGGTATGGATAAGTTCCCGTAAATCTATAATCGGAGATTCATTCCAAATTCAAGGAAACCTAACACCTTACAATCTCGAAGGTTTAAATCTTGTTACCATAACTTTCCAAGTAGTTCAAGGATTTTAGATGCATTTGGTTGTTTTATCATATCCAATGTAGATTTCTAGATCGCTTCCAATTCCAAGGGTATTTTAGTCATTCTCATACATTAAGGGCATTTTCGTAATTTCATATCCAAAATATTTTTAGCATTTACTCATTTGACATTAATAATCGGGTTTGGAGATTAGCTGCCTTATTACTTAATTAATTGAACTCCAGATCCTTACATTTGTTAACTTCCTCGTTCGAGCATTTCGATCTTATCTAGGTTATCATACTCAATTTCATATCTTGTTTGACTTAAGCAGGGTTAACAACACTCTTCATCATATTCATGCATGCATTAACCGAATACCAACATGTTCATAAAGCATATTAGAGGTAGTAGTATATTACCTTTAATACTTGCTATATCGGTCGACCATGATACTCCGTTCGATCACTCTCGAACCCGAATGCGATGTCCTCAACATCCCGAATACAAGGAACTTTGAATACCTTCAATCACACAAAATCCAATTTCAGTCCTTATTCACACTGCTCATAATTGATTATTAAAATACATAAGCAGACTCGAGTTCGAGGTCCAATTCGGAGGCTTTCGGGTTAGAATTTCACGAAATGGGCTTCAAAATTGGACTCAGGACGTCGAAAAACATAAAATAGGACTTTTCAGAAAAAGTTGACTTTTTGGTCAAAGTCAACGCTGACGTCAGCAATCAAAGTCAATGCTGACGCCATGCTGACGTCACTGGTCCAAAGGCTGACTCGGCGAGTTGACTCATTGGGTTGACTCGGTCAACGGGTCGGGTCGGTCAACGGGCTTGGTTTACCACTGGGCTTGGGCTGGTTCGCTTGGACCAGTTCGGGTGGCTTGGTTCACGGCTAGATCGGGTCTGAGCCGGTTGGCTCGGCAGCCACCGTCCAAGGCGGCCAAAAACAGCCTTGGACGGCGCGTGAAGCCCACACGCGGCCTTTCCCGGTCGGAAAACACGTCGGACAGCCCCAAAACGCCAAAAACAACCCTAAATCCAACCTAATTCAACCGAAAATCCCATAAATTAAAACAGAACTCACCGAACTTACCTAAATCCAAAAAAACGCTCAACACTGTCGTGGCTCCGACGACGGTCTAAACGGTGGCCGTTCGTTGTCTGACGACATGGGTTTTGCTCGGCTTGGAACGGAGAGTCTAGGGGTCGTGACGGCGTGGCGAACGGACGACCACGGTGGCCGGAATTGACGACGGTCTAATCCTTAGATTGGCGGCAATCGGGACAGAAGCTGCGCGAGTAGCTAAGGGCGTTTGCTTGGGACTCAACAGCGAGCACTCTGGCACCGGCGATGACGACCACGTCGCAACAGTGAGGAAGATCGGCGGCACAACGGAGATAAAAGGAAGATGATGAGTCTTTTGATTTTCCAGATCCATCCGATATTTTCAGATTTAGGGTGGCTGCATTCAATATGGTAGGTGGGGGCTAATTCAGACTTTTATTTTTATTTTTTTTCACTCTGAGGTAAAATAACATATCTTAATATTAAGGTCGAGTAAATAAAGTCCAAGGGTTACTTTAGCTCAATTGGTTAGTGCACTGGTTCACCACTAATGGGGTCATGGGTTCAAATCCCATTGATTACATTTTTCTCCTTTTTTTCTTTCTTTTTTCTCCCCCTTTATTTGCATCAATTATTAATATATATTTTTTTGGGGTGTTACATAAATCCTGATCCAGCTGAGCCGTGGAAGTTCCCCCTTCGATGTAGCTGACTAATGTTGGAAGTTCACGGCCATATAATGCTTTGAAGGGGGTCATGCCCGCCGAAGCTTGATAGGCCGTATTGTACCAATATTCGGCGCATGCCAGGTACTCTTCCCATTTTTCAGGATCATCCCCCGTCATGCAACGTAGATACATCTCCAAGCATCGGTTCAGCGCTTCCGTTTGGCCATCTGTTTGCAGATGGTAAGCTGAGCTCATGCATAGCTTTGTTCCTTGCAAACGCGCCAACTCAGTCCACATTTTACTAACAAAAATTCGATCATGGTCACTAACAATCGAGTGTGGCACTCCATGTAGCTTTACAACCCCATTTACCATAATCTTCGCAACCAATTTGCCATCAAACTGTCTCGGCATGGCAAAAAAATGGGCATACTTTGTTAAACGATCCACAACAACCATGATGGCCTCCTTTCCCCGCGATGGTGGTAAACAAGTAATAAAGTCTATCGAGATATCCTCGAATACATGCTGGGGGATAGGAAGGGGCTGTAGTAATCCTGCAGGGCTGAGGCTCTCGCTTTTCATTTGCTGGCAAACCTGGCAGTTACGTACAAAGGATCCGATATCCTGACACATTCCCGTCCAAAAAAAATTTGCAGTGAGTCGATGAAATGTTCTAGTACGTCCAGCGTGTCCTCCCATTCGAGTGCTATGAAATTCTCGAAGTAGCATCATACGCAACGCGAAATCCTAGAGAACGACAATCCTGTGTCTGTAGAGTAAGAGACCTTCTTGTACCACATAATCAGGAAATTCTAGGCTCCCACTCTAAACTTGCTCTATAACAAGCCGCATTGCCGAATCGTTCATTAAGGCCATTCAGATTTCATCCAAGATTTGGAATAATGGGCGAGAAAAGGCGAGCAACGAAGCAGATACCTCACGTGACAATGCATCTGCAGCAACATTGGACTTGCCGGGTCTGTAACGGATCTCGAAGTCAAACCCAATTAACTTGGCCAACCATTTTTGCTGTTCTGGGTTTGTATAATGTTGAGATTTAGGGGGCTCGATTCCTTCAATCGATGTTGCTCACCAAGTGGTGGAGAGGTGGATTTTTGTGTGGATGTGGTGTGGAAGCTTAAATTTAAATGACACAATGATTTTAGAGTGGTTCAACCTTCTAACCAAGGTCTACATCCACTACCTTAGCTTCCCACTAAGGATTTCCAATCAATCCACTATTGATTCGTCCCCTTTTCTAGGCTTAGGAGGAAACCCTTATACACCGATCAAACTTTCTACCCAAAGCCTTGATCAAACCCTCTTTACAAGAGATAAGAAAAGGAAACACAAATCCCTCTATTAGGTGTTTGTTTGCACAATTAAAGCACTCACCCAAAACCTAAAACACTTGAGAAAATTTGACAATTTTGGCTCACTAGTGTTTGTCTATACAAGAATTGACAATTTAAGTACAAAGACACTTTTTGATCATTTGTTGATTGACAATTGAAGCATTAACCATTACTTGATGCTTGAAGGTCCCTTTTATACTCCTTGATGAGTTTGTAGCCGTTACTAGCCATTGGGGATGAATTGGAGCCGTTGAGGACTTTATTTCCCACCATAAATGCAGTTCTGCAGCTCACCGTTTCGAAACACTCGTGACTGTTTCAAAACACCCTTTCAGTGGAAAGAGCCGTTGCAGTCTGATGCAGCACCCGTATCGAAACGCCCTTGGCCGTTTCGAAACACCCGTATCGAAACGCTTGTCTCCGTATCGAAACGATCTGCATTTAAATGTTAGTTGGAAAATAGCCGTTGGTGTTTATGACCGTTGTGGTCGATGCCACGTAGGCGTATTGAAAGAGCATAGCCTGTATCGAAACGCTGGGCAAAATCCTCATCCAGGGAAGGCCAGTTTCGATACCAGTATCGAAACGTTTTTGCTACTGGAATACCCCGTATCGAAACACCTAAGGGTGTTTCGAAACACCTGGGTGGTTTTGTGTAGTTTGGCTTTAGAAAATATATAAAACCCTTTTGATAACATCCCTAAACATAGTTTCAAGTTATTTGGACTTTGGAAATAGTTTTGAATTCTTTTTAAATTAGTCCAAAACATTTTTCAATTATTATATCGAAACATTAGTTCTACATATAACCTATTGGGTTAGTTCCCGCCGTGGTTTTTGATCGGTCAGAATCACGAAATGCCGTCCGAGAAGGTACTGCTGCCACCTGTCGACTGCCTGGGTGATCGCGTACATCTCGCGGTGATAGGTCGACGCACCTTGCATTCTCGGACTTAGATTTTGACTATAAAATGCCAAAGGCTGATTTTCTTGCATCAACATAGCTCCAATGCTGACTCCCGACGCGTTGGTCTCCATGGTAAAAGTCTTAGACAAATCCGGAAGTGCCAATACAGTAGGGGAACACAAACGCTCCTTGAGTAGATCAAAAGCTTCTTGAGCATCACTAGAACATTAGAATTGATCGACCTTCCTTAGTAAATCAGATAAGTTAGCAGCCAGAGTAGCAAAGTGTCGAATAAACCGACGGTAATAACCGACAAGCCCCAAAAATCCTCGAACACCTCGGACACTCGT